>BSBN01000163.1:5583532-6979415 GCA_027924645.1 Cunninghamia lanceolata | reverse complement strand
ACAACTATAGGAGTTGGTGAATGTCATTGAGTATTAAATATTTCTTCTCGACTCTATATGGTCGTCATGCCACTATGATGACACTCCTTGTCCTATTGCTAAGATCATTGTCCTTGGATTTTGTATTCAACATGTTTTTTGATCATGTGATGTTGTGTGCATTGATTGGCATGAGTGTTTCCATGTATTCTTTGTATGTGTGTGAGCCTTGGCCTTGATAGCAGTGTATCCATGATATTATTCTCAGTAGCTCAGGGGTCACCTAGAGTGGTATAGACATCTATTACACTCAGTGATGGTAATATGGTTGGGAGGTGGGTAACATTTCCCATTGGTCCATTCTTGAAGATCTCTCGAGAGCTAGAAGAGTTCCTTGTTCTTTATTTCATGTTGTGATTTGTGGCTATCGGAGCACCTTGGAGGTGGCTCATCATTGATGTAAATATATTATTCTTTGTATCATTTATATATTGGAGTGTCATCCTTCCATGTTTGGGAAGTAGCCTCTACCTTGTAATAATGTTATGATCTTATTTGGTTGTAATTTGATTCTTATCTTGGATGGAAATTATCATTTTGTGATATTCATTCTTATGTGTAGAAATAATTAATTTGGGACATTGGAGTCCTCTTTTATATGTGTTGTAATTATACTATGGATTCCCTATTGTGGGATTGTATTATGCTCATATAGGTGGTGATGATCCCATCTTTGCTTTTGGCATGTTTCAAACGTGCACAACATTTTGTAGTGATTTCATCATATTTTGCTTTGTAGTTTCTTTTCCTTGTTTTAGGAGCAAGTGTTTCTCTTCTCCTTTTTCCTTGGGAATCATTCCCTTTGGAAGGCTCTCATGGGGCCAAGTTCGTGCCCATGATCCCTTCAGCACTTTCCTCAAACCATTTCTTAATAGCTCATAAATCAAGGGAATTATGCCTTATTGAGCAAAGAAACTGAGCTTGCTAGTTTTTATGCATTAATGTTTATTCCCTTCTCTATTTTTGCAAGTTAGCTTCATAGTCTGAAATGTTTTTGTGAGCTAGGTTTTCTAGTCTAAGTTGCTTTTTGAAATCAGACCTCAAAAGCTATGAGTGTAGGAGGTCGAAAGTTTGAAGTCCCATGATACATTGCAAGTGCAAGTTGTAATCAGTCTCTAGAGTCTGAGTTGTCTAGGGAGTTGGGGTTCAAAGTTGACCAACACTTTGCAAGTTGTAATTGCAAGTGAAACTCTAAAGCTCAAATTGTTGTTGTTATGTTCCAGACTTTTGTGGGGATTTTACATAGTTCAAGTTGCTTTCTAGACCCAAAGTTTAAAATGTATGTTACAGTAGGAACTTAAAGTCTAATGTCATCTTGAGCTAGGAACCAGAATTCATTCACACATTACGTTGGAAAGTGAAGATTTTTTCTAGAGTCTAAAGGGTGCAATATGTCATTATGACCTAAAACTTGAACACAAGCCAGTGTGCAAGTTGCATGTTGCAACCTAGGTCCAAAACGTGACCTAGTGCAAGCTTTCCCTTAAGTCTAAACTTTGGTAGTTTTGGCTTTTTTTCTTGTTGTAGTTCTGAGATATCAAAGGGGTGGTCTTGTAGGGATGTTGAAAGGGTTTTTTAGTGACCTTGGAAACTCTTACACTCCTCCTTGGTCTAAATTTGCATGCTAACCATGTGGTGTTTTGTCCATGGTGTTTCTAAGTCTTTCACTAGTATCACCTTACTTCATGCATTGGTGTGTGTGCCAAGTGTGTCATCACATGTTGTTATGACACCTTGGGAATGTAGGTGTGTGTTGTGGCTTGCTTAATGCCACTTTTTGTATCACAAAAAAATTGTTCATCTATTTTTTATCTATTAAATATCTTGGGTGGAATTCTAGGGCCTTACAAGGTTTTTTGTAATGTCCCTTATAAGAAGATTCTTATTTTTAACCTTGCACACAAGAATGGCATCTTAAAGGACAACATTAGTAATAAATAAGATCAATAAATCATATTAGAATATCCAAATTAGGGTTAGTAGCCACATAATCAATCTCATCATAAATCAATAATTCAAGTATTCATTTCCCTAATTCAATTCTTAATCATTCTTTTGATCCTCATGATATACTTAGGGTGGTCATACTTTGTGTTAACCCTATCCCTTTATGGACCCTTGTGGAGATGGGGTATAGATATAGGGCGCAGGTTGATAACATTTGGCCCAAAGGCTTCGCCACATGCCCGGTGGTTCCTAACCATTTGGCTCAAGTTGGCTTCACCACACGCATGGTGGTTCCTAACCAAACTTGAGTAAAGCCCATCTCTACTTGTTGTAGGCCCAAAGGCTTCACCGCAATGCCCAATGGTTCCTCACCATTTGGCTCAAGTTGGCTTCACCGCACGCCTGACGGTTCCTCACCATTAGCTTCACCACATGCCCGATGGTTCCTAGCTAAACTTGAGGATCACCTACCAAAAGAGACTTATCATAAACTACCGCTCTTCCCTAGTCTAACCCATACTCTCACTGGGTGGTTGATAGATTAAGACACTTAGACCCTAGTATACCATGAGCTCATTCTTTAGGACCTTGCTTTCATAATCTCACAGATCCTTATGGATCAAGTATAGTGTCCTTTAATTTGACTTAGTCCTATAATGATGGAGTCTCTATGCATTTATAATCATGTTATTCATAGATGTTTAAGCTATCTAAATCATGTTATTTATTTTCTCCACCTTGAAGTTATAACATGCTATCATATCATCTATATGTTCACTTTATCTTAGACAATGTTATTTATGATCATGCAATTCCTTTTATTATTCATGTATGGGTATGAGATTTTATTATAGTATTGAAAATGCATAATTGACTAAGGGGCAGGTTATACCTTACCTCTGTTATGTAGATGATGGTGTGTGCTGCTGATATAGCCTGAATGAATCGCTGATTGATTTGATTTAGATGATATGAAGTGCTATCAATGTGAGTGTTGCACTCTGATGAGGTGAATGAGTAATTCATTTGAGAGATGTCATATTGGGATCCATCGATCCCCTTAAATACCTGCCTTCTACGTGAGAGGATATATCCTTTTGTGGGGACGTCTCCTTTGGAACCAATCGCATCCTTACTAATTCTCCTTAATTTGTTTTGTTTGTTGACTGGGACACTTTATCTTATGTGCCTTGTCTTATTCATGATCAACTTCCTTAATTAATCGTGTCATCCTTTGTTAGTTGTTCGATTTATTTTAGGAGTCTATCGATCAATGAGTATACAATATAATAACTTAATCTCATTTTGGTTTTGTCTTAAATTCATTTTGTCTTATTTGATTTAAATCGGTGCCGGCAATCTCTCTTATCTTTTACAAGTTTGATCATTCTATCTATCAATGATGCCATGGTTTATACGCTGAAGATTAGATGATTCCTTTCAGGTTTGTTACGATGAGAGTGTCAAATCTATGAGTAAATTTGACTGTCTCCATTGGGAATGACTTATAGTCTCGCAAGCATCCAGGCAGAACATTACAGTCCTCCCCACTCAAAGATTGCTTGTCCTCAAGCAATGCTCAAATTCATATGTTTGAGGATCTCAACTTCTTCCCCATGTAGCATTGTCTTCAGGTAGACCTTTCCATTTTATGAGGTATTCGAAGATGATTCTATTCCTCAATCTTCTTTCCTTTGTACTAAGTATTCTTTCTGGTTCAAGGATTAATTGTCCCTCATCATCAAGAGGGGGTAGTTCTTAATACGGGATGACCTTTTGTCCAAGCACTTTCTTAAGTCTGGAAACATGAATACATTGTGAATCTTACTATTCCTGGGAGATCCAACTCATAAGGCACCTCGCCAATCCTTCTCAAAACCTTGTATGGTCCATAAAATCGAGGCTTGAGCTTTTCGAATCCAGTAACCTTAATAGAAGTCTGCTTATATGGTTGCAATCTTAAGAATACCATGTCTCTAACTTTAAAGGTTCTTTCAAATCACTTTCTATCTGCATATATCTTTTGTTGGTTTTGGGCATGATGCAAGTTGTCCCTAAGGACTGTCATGATGTCCTCATGTTGTTGAAGGAAGTCTTTGGCTTTGGGTACCCTACTCTCTTGAAGAAGCAAACGCCCAAATGATGTGGCTTCATACCCGTATAGAGCCTGGAATGGGCTCATCCCAATGGACATATGATGAGTTGTGTTATAGCAATATTCTCCCATGTGTAGCCACTTTATCCATGCTTTTTGTTGTCTGGTAACATAGTTCCTTAAGTAGCCCTCAATCCATTTATTCACTATTTCCATTTGTCCATCAGTTTGAGGATGATAACTTATACTTGGCGTAAGTTCTATCCCGAACAATCGAAATAATTCTTGCCAAAATAAACTCATAAAGAGACTATCTCTATAGCTGACTATGCTCTTTGGAATCCCATGAAGTCTGAAGATTTCCTTGAAGAATAACTTGGCAACTTGAGGGGCTTGTATTTAGATGAGATAGCCATGAAGTATGCATACTTTGTAGGTCTGTCTACCACCACGTAGATGCAATCTCTTCTTGCACCTTAGGAAGGCCGGTTATGAAATCCATGGAAATACTACTCCACTTGTGTTCGTGAATGGGTAAAGGCTGGAGTAACCCAGCTGGATGGGTTGGCTCTATCTTGTTTCTTTGACATGTGTCACATTCTCGAACATGCTTGAGTACATCTCTTTTTAAACCCTTCCAAGCAAACTTCTCTCTAACTTATTTGTATGTCTATATAGAAATCTTCTTGGATAGGGTGTTTCCCAAGAGTTAATTTTAGTTGGGGAAGCATTTTGGAGCAATCAGTTGTAGACCATCTGCTAAGGTCACTTTAAATCCTTCAAAATCTTGAGTTTCAAGTTTTAGCTTTTTGGTCAATGCTTCATCAATAAAGTTGTGGGTGGCCCTAGTATCTACTAGGGCTGTCACCTTTTGCCCTTTGAGAACTCCTCTAATCCTAAAGGGATGATGTTTAGATACTTTAGAAATTGCTACTATAGATCCTTGTTCATGGCTATCTTGTTTTATTCTTTTGATAGGACTTTCATTACCCACTTCTTCATCGGAAAGTACTTCAAGATTGTGGGCTTGGCTCCTCTTACCACACCTATGTCCAGGCTCCCACTTTTATTTGCATTTATAACTAGTTTTTGTCACGGGGTTCCCTACCTATGCAAGTGTGACCTAGTTTCCAAGGTTCCTTGCATCTATAACTCAGGATGCTATCCTTCTTCTTATCCTTGGGGTGGAATGAGTTGTTAAACTTCCCTTTATTATGAAATGGTTTGGTGTATGGGTGAGAGGGTTTGGTTTTCTCCAATTGAATTGCCATTTCAATGGCATCATCAAGTGTTGTGGGTTTAAGTACTCCCACTAAGCCTCGTAGTGCATCATCTAATCCTTCAATAAATAAGTATGTGAGTCTGTCAACATCTACTCCTAAAACTTGGATGGATATCTTCTCAAACTCACTTATATATTCATCCGTGGTTCCTTTTTACCTCAATAGAGTCAGCTCTTTGAAGTCTTGTTGTGGATGTCATTGATCGAATCTTTTAATGAACTTTTTGGAAAATTCTTCATAAGATGTGATGGCCTCATGACCTTGAGAATGCTTCCCATGATGCCACCATTCATAGGCTAATCCCTCCAAGTGTAAAATGGCAAATTGGAGGGCATCCCTCTCGGTCATCAAGCTAAGGTGGAAGTAGTCATTCAACTTTTGTAGCCATGCATGTGGGGTGATCTTGTTTGTTCCATCAAAGTTGGGAAGGTTCACCTTGTTGGCTTGATGCTTCAAGTCTTTGTTGATGGGTCTCCTTTCCTTCCTTGTTGACTCATTCCTTTTTGAATGGCTAAAATAATTGAAGGATACTACTCTTCTTACTTCCGATTCTAGGCTTGCATAAGCCCTAGCAATGTCTTCGGTACTCATGGCTTGTGGAGTAACATCTTCCATCCTTGAAGTTTCTTCATCGGGTAGGAAATATGGTCTCGGAATCCTTGAGCTAGATGAAGTGTTGCTATTCCTGGCTTTATTGGATCCCACTTCCTTCCATTTGTTGAATGAGTCTTGAGATGGTCCACGGTGTTTCCCACCTTTTAGAGTGCTTCAAGAAGTATTTGTGTTGTCTTTTCTCCTTGCTCCATCATAGCTTTAGTGGTTTTCTCATTTTTGTCCATCATTGCTCTAGTGGTCATCTCCATGAAGGTCCTCGTATCTTGTGCCTCCATGTTGTTGTTGCATTTTTGGTTCCTTCTAGAGTAGGCTTGTATTAATTTGTGTCACAAGATGGCATGATAGCTGAACTGATACCACTTGTAATGTCCCTTATAAGAAGATTCTTATTTTTAACCTCGCACACAAGAATGACATCTTAAAGGACAACATTAGTAATAAATAAGATCAATAAATCATATTAGAATATCCAAATTAGGGTTAGTAACCACATAATCAATCTCATCATAAATCAATAATTTAATTATTCATTTCCCTAATTCAATTCGTAATCATTCTTTTGAGCCTCATGATATAATTAGGGTTGTCATACTTTGTGTTAACCTTATCCCTTTATGGACCCTTGTGGAGACAGGGTATAGATATAGGGCGCAGGTTGATAACATTTGGCCCAAAGGCTTCGCCACATGCCCAATGGTTCCTGACCATTTGGCTCAAGTTGGCTTCGCCACACACACGGTGGTTCTTGACCAAACTTGAGTAAATCTCATCTCTACTTATTGTAGGCCCAAAGGCTTCGCCAAATGCCCGGTGGTTCCTCACCGTTTGGCTCAAGTTAGCTTCGCCGCACACCCGACGGTTCCTCACCATTAGCTTCGCCACATGCTTGGTGGTTCCTCGCTAAACTTGAGGGTCACCTACCAAAAGAGACTTATCATAAACTACCACTCTTCCCTAGTCTAACCCATACTCTCATCGGGTGGTTGATAGATTAACATTATAATTTGAGGACAATTAGACCCTAATATACCATGAGCTCATTGTTTAGGACCTTGCTTTCATAATCTCATGGATCCTTATGGATCAAGTATAGTGTCCTTTAATTTGACTTAGTCCTATAATGACGAAGTCTCTATGCATTTATAATCATGTTATTCATAGATGTTTAAGCTATCTAAATCATGTTAGTTATTTGCTCCACGTTGAAGTTATAACATGCTATCATATCATCTATATGTTCACTTTATCTTAGACAATGCTATTTATGATCATGCAGTTCCTTTTATTATTCATGTATGGGTATGAGATTTCATTATAGTATTGAAAATGCATAATTGGCTAAGGGGCAGGTTATACCTTACCTCTGTTATGTAGATGATGGTGTGTGCTGCTGATATAGCCTGAATGAATCGCTGATGATTTGATTTAGATGATATGAAGTGCTATCAATGTGAGTGTTGCACTCTGATGAGGTGAATGGGTAAATCATTTGAGAGATGCCATTTTGGGATCCATCGATCCCCTTAAACACCCACCTTCTACGTGAGGATGCATCCTTTTGTGGGGGATGTCTCCCTTGGAACCAATCGCATCCTTACTAATTCTCCTTAATTTGTTTTGTTTGCTAACTAGGACACTTTATCTTATGTACCTTGTCTTATTCATGATCGACTTCCTTAATTAATCACGTCATCCTTTGTTAGTTGTTCGATTCATTTTAGGAGTCTACTGATCAATGAGTATACAATATAATAACTTAATCTCATTTTGGTTTTGTCTTAAATTCATTTTGTCTTATCTGATTTAAATCGGCACCAACAATCTCTCTTATCTTTTGCAAGTTCTATCATCCTGTCTATCAACGATGCCATGGTTTATATGCTGAAGATTAGATGATTCCTTTCAGTCTGTTATGATGAGAGTGTCAAATCTATGAGTAAATTTGGTTGTCTCCATTGGGAATGACTTATAGTCTCGCAAGCATCCAGGCAGAACATTACATTTTTGGCAGTATCATTTGGTTATCCATCTTGCTCTTAAGTTTTAGCAATTTTGATTCATATCAATTGTATAGTTTTCCAAGATGTCAGCCTCTTAATTTATTTCTCTATAGATGTATTTAATAGTGCAATTATCTAATGAATCCAAGAGGGGACATTCAGTTTGGAGAGTATTATTAATTTTCCAATTGACCATTTTTTTATTCCTAATTGCATTGATTATCATCATTGAATCTACCATCTCAACATTATGGATTCCATATAAAATACAAAATTGTAAACCTACGATAAAAGCTTGGGCTTCAACCTTGTTCTTTATTCCCTCCTTGAGTTTTTTGGTGCAACTCTTATGAAACTTCCTTTATCATCTCTTATTAGACACCCAACTTCTAAATTTCTAAGGTTTCCTTTGAAGGTTCCCTCAAAATTCAATTTTGACCAACCTTGAGAGGGGGAGATTCCATTGTAATCCTTCTCTATGAGTCATTGCCAATTCTAAACCATGTCGTTTTCTCAAGAGGAGAATCTTTTCTCTTTTGTTGATTGTGATATTGTTCTACTATTTACAACTTCTACTATTATTATCTCTGACTTATTGAAAAAATATGCATCCACCATTACTTTATCTTGGAAGATTCTTTAATTTCTCTCCTTCTAAATTTCCCATATTATAATTGATGGGCTTATGATCTAGAGGTATGAGAAGATAGATCATTTCTTCATAATAGGCCATGACTGAAAAAGATTGAGTATGTCATTTAGCAAGGCACTAGCCCATCCAAGTCTAACACACAACCATTACAAACATTTTTGTGAGAACTGGAAATTAAGCAATAGATGATTAATAGATTCCTTGTTTTGCATACATAGCACACTCCTTCATGGTCCATTATAGCCCAGCTTATGAAATCTTTTAGTTGTTAAAATTTTATTTTGTAGGGTTGTCCAAGTGAAAACTCTAGCTTTTGGGAGACAAAATTTATTCCAGCATAGGTGTATAGGGATACTTGTTTCATCCTTGATTGATTCTTCCACCATAAATCTTATTTTGGCTGAATACTGCCTGGATTTGGAGCAGTTCCATTTAATCATGTCCCCACCTTCTGTGAGAAAGTTTTTCCTTTTACTTAAGATTTGCTTCAACATTATCACTTAGGACTCTGATGTAATCCCATATACCTTTCATTTATTTCCACTCCCATTCTTTTTATCCCATGCCTATAGATAGGGGTTACATATTCTACCACCTTTGTTCCCTATGTAGTGGTAGGTAGTTGTTTTATGATATTGAAATCTTGTCTTTCCTCCACTGACAGGAAACCATTTCAAGAATCCTCCCAGAAGTTTATGATTTTTCCATTTCTAATTTCCCATGTGATGCAATCTCTGATGATGTGTTTGTAGGCTAGGTGGAAGTTCCAAATGCTCGAGTCTTTTGGAGGATTGGAGATAGTCAAAATTTTGGAGGGGCACTCAGAATCCTTGTATTTATTTTGTAGAATCCTAACCCACTTCAAGCTTGGCTTCGTGAAGATGTTCCATACCAACGTGGTGTCAAAAGCCTTACTTTGGATTACTTAGTTTCACAATCCCATACCACTTGCTACTTTTGGTTTGTAAATGGATTTACAAGTAATCAATGGTATTTTCTTCTCTTTTGAAGATCCTTGCCAAAAAAGGCCACATGTTCTGATTGTGTTTGTGACTTACTTTAGATGGGAGCTTTAGGCAAGACATCAAAAAATTGGTATAGTTGAAATGATACCTTTTAACATTAAGATACTTCTTGCCCATGATAGCCATCTTCCCTTCCAAGTAGACATTTTTTTGGTACATTTTTCTATGAGTGGATCCCATAGATTTGTTAAGAAATAAGCCCTAAAAAGGGGAATGCCTAAGTATTTTCTTGGAAGGTTTCCAATTTGAAGCCCAAGATTTCCACTATTCTTTGTTGTATTTCTGGATTAGTGAAAAAGAAAAAAGATCTTTGACTTGATGATGTTTACCTCCTGCCTAGAGGCCTTTATCTAGTTATTCAGTGTTATTTTTATTGTTATTTCTTCTCTTCTTCTATATAATCCAAAAAGCAACATATCATCCACAAATTGTTGGTGAGAAAGAGGATTAACATTCTTGGTCACTTGGATGCCTTCCCACTTTCCATTATCACAAGTTGTCTGAATTGATTTCCCCAATGCATATGTCATTATAATAAATTAAAAAAGGGTGTTGGATTTCCTTGTCACAATCCTCTAGAGGCTCCAAGGAATCCTTGGGGGCTCCAATTCAGCTAGAGTATATTAGGTTGTCTATGTAGTTGAAAACCCAATCCAACCATTGCTTACAAAATTTGAATTTTTCCATAACCTTCAAGAATCTCCAATCCACCTTATCATATGCTTTCTTGATGTCAAGTTTCAATAACATACTATTCTCTTTGTGTTATTGACTAAATGAATAGCCTCCTGAGCTATTATCAAATCAACACTCGGTGTGCTCTACCTTGGTCGGGATAATTGGGTTGGATCATTGTGTCTTTATTCCAAGTTAGATTATTGAAAGTCGAGAAATTATGGGACTCCTATTAGGCACCCTCTAAATTTGAGTCTTCGTATTCGTAATGGTTAGAGATTGGAGCTAGCAAGTCTAGCAGGATATACCTATCAAACAAGGGAGTAAGAGGCTCATTAGAGGGGACTTGCCCCAAAATCTTATCTGATTTCATCATATTTTGGGGGTGTAAGAAGAACAAAATAATAAATGGAATGGACATGGAAGTGAAAGAGAAATGTGAAAGTGAAACAAAAGAAAGAGTGAAAATGTGAATAAGCTCACCCAGAAATATTTTCTCTTCACACCAGGTTCACCAAAATATGCATTGTTTGAAATTGACCTAAGCACAATGTGAGTGAGTCAGACTTTGGTGCATCATATTTAACCACACCCTTGCTATAGGTACCCACCTAGTCAATCCTACTCTCGTGGTAAGATCCAGTCGAACAGTGGTGGGATTGACATGTTGTTTTGTTCATGGGGAAGCATAATGTCATGGATTGCGAGTGTGTTGTTTCATATGGTCTATTGTGTACAAAGTTAATGGTTGTTGTGGTTTTCATGGTTTAGTTGGTGAAGTTGAGAGACTAATTCTTGTAGTAAGTTTAGATTGGTGTTTCACATCTCTCTTATGATTTCTGTCTTGTCTTGTTTCTTCATGATATTAATTTATGATTTGACCTTGAATTTAAAATATTCTAATGATGTGGGTCCTCAATGTGTTTCATTTTATTTGTTGCGGGATTTGTGTTTGTTCCTAAATAGTTTTTCTATAAAATTTTCCTAAATTGGTAAGCTTTCCCTAATTTTGTTTAAAGTCGCTTTGATTCGATCTTCTCTCAAAGATGGATGACTTGTTTTATTTGTTGAAAGTTGAGTGTTTTATGCCTCATGATGAAATCAAGGAGTTTCCCTTTTGGTGTCTTGTAGTTTTATGCAATTTCCAATTCAATTAATTCTATATGAATGTAACTTTCTTTTGTATTTTCCCAATTTTTGAATGGGGTCTAATTACTATTTTTCTAAAAATGAAATCTCTTTATGATTGCAAATCTAGGATGGTTCTTCCTAATGCAATTTTCTACTATTTTGGTATTTCGTGTTTTAATTTTGAATGTAAATTAATCTAATGGAAGAAAAATACATCTAATTTATCAAAGAGGAAATGAAATCTAGATCTAGTAAAGAAAGAAATCTTAATATAACCAAGATAAAATAACAATTTTACTTTCCCAAGGGCAAGAGAGTTTGCTAATTACTAAACTAATCTACCTTTTCAAAGCAAATAAAAACTTATAAACAAAGATCGGCATTGATGTTAGGATCATGTCTTTAGGGAGATAGCTTGATTTGTATCCTCCTCTGTAGCAATAATGTCCTCCTCTTGATGATAGAAAATAAAATAGGGATATGAGGGGACTTGGTGTGGTTGAAGCTTAGAAGATTGGAATGACAACAAGAAAAAGGCTCTCAATGTCTTGTATGAGCATGAAAATGTGAAAGGGGGGTTGCAATGCATGATTTTGATCCTCCAAAGGTGATTCAATGTGAGAATGATAGCTCTTATCAAGGATGGAAAGAATGAAAATGAGAGAATCATTCTCCTCTTGAGTGAAATTGGCAATGGTATGCTAGAAGCTTAAAGGCTTGGTAAAAGTTGCAAAGAAAAAGGCTCTTGGTGTCCTATACAAGCATGAAAATGAGCTAATGGAGAGGAAAAAAAAAAAAAAAAAGGTTCTCGAAGTCCTGTGGTAGCATAAAAATACTAATTGGAGGCTGGAATGCAAATAAGATAATCATCCTCCTCCAAAACAAGAGAGGGGGGGGTATTTATAGCTTGGAAAGCAACACCAATGATGGGGTTGATTGGGAGATAACTACATAGATTATTAGAAGATCATAGCAACTGATGGGAAGAAAACAAGAGATTAATTGAGAGATCATCGAGGTATGATTGGAAGTGAACAACAGATTGATTGAGAGAGGAGAAACGGTTAGGGGGAGTTGTGGTTCAGTCAGACAAGAGAGAACTCCCAATTAAATGTGAAAATTAAAGTAAATTGGATGGAACTAAATGAAATCATGCATGCCAAAAGATGACAGTGTCACCTCTTTTGGGAATAGGGTCACCCCTTTTGCTAGGGTAGGTCACTCGGGTGACCTACAACTTAAGGACATGTCACCTAAGTGCCCCCAAGGTCTATCAAGTAACCCTCCAATTGAGAATCTGTAAAAGGTTTTTAGACATTCACAAAGTATTAGAACTTAGTTTAGAGGTTGGAGAAGATGGTTAAGGAGCTAAGTAGGCTAGAGGATGCATTATCAAGTGTGAAACTACTGAGAGAAGTTTAATTCACACCTTTGAGGGTTGTAAGCTAAATTACCAAATCATCATGAGATTTCCATGTTGGCTAGTGCATTTTAAAGTACTTATAGCTATGTATACATTTAAGGAGGCAGTAAGGTCATAGGGACTAGGTTTAGGTATTGGTTTTGATTATATGGTGGTTAGGATCGATTGTGACAACTAGAGCACTATGTTTTTGGCCAAGAACCTCATGTACCATGCTTGTACCAAGCATGTTCATGTTTAGTATCATTTTGTTTAGGAGATGGTAGAGAATGGGAAGGTGATATTGCAAAAGGTGGACACTAAGGATAATTTTACAGATTCCCTCACAAAGATAGTGAGCATAAACAAGTTCTCTTGGTGTAGAAGGGCATGGGCCTTGGATCATATGGTCGATTCATGGCTTTATTGTAATGTATGATATCAAGTGGGAGAATGTTAGGATTGTGCGATATTTATTTGCAATCCTTTATGGAATATATCATATGTGAGAAGTGGGCCTGAAGATCCCCACCCGTTGGAGTCCAAGGCTTTAGCATAGGGCAATGCCCCCCACTACCCCTATTTTTTGGCTTTTTTAATCTTTTTTGGGCACTTTTCGTGTTGTTTTCTTGGCCCATAGTATTATAAAACTACCTTTTTTATGTACCTATAAATACCTACACATGCATGAGGGGTTGAAGTAGTGAGTTTTACAGAGATTTCATAAGAACACAGTGGCTTCCAAAATGCTTTTAGATTAAAGGGAGAAAGTGTGTTGCATATGTACTCTTGTGTTGAAGATTAATATATACTTGTACCTCTCTTTGATGGTGTAGTTTTTTTCAGAAAGGGTTTTCTCCATGTAGATTTGGTGTCATGCTTATTTATCATGGTTTGTTGATTTCTATTTGCTTCCATATAATCTCTTAATGGGTAATCCAATGTCACATTAATAAAATTAGATTTACATACATTGTGAAGGGATAAAATTTGTAGTCATTTGTCTTGTTTTAACAACAAAATCCTCACTTTAGACTTTGTATTTTATGAATTCACAAAGAACTAGGGCACTCAATGGCACAAAATAAGCTTCAAGAATAAAATCCAGGTCATTGGAAGCAAGATGATTTTGCAACACAAAGAGGTATATTTTCATTAATGATCATCGAATCTATTTGTGGGGAGATGATCTTAGTCGTTAACTTGTTTGAAATTTCATCTTTTATTGATGGTTGGACTTTGTCCTTGCATGGGCCTCTTGATCCTATGTCCAAGGCACAACAACTATCTTAAATATCTAAGTAGTTTGATTGCTCGTTGAGGGGAAATCGGCCACTATCCAACTAATTCACTCCACACAAACATAGTTTTCATACTCAAACATTTTGTTGTGTTTACTTATTGACATTGTGCATATCCTTTGTGGCACTTATTATTTTACCACTTTGTACACATAGTAGCCACAATGTCAATCTTTTAAATGCCTTGACCAATGAGTAACACCCTTGTGTATTACCACATAGACTAGTTGGGTCCACAACTTACACAATTTCAAGCCTTGAATGTTATCATCTAGTGCATAGTGGGCCTTTATAACTTAGAATAAGAAAGAATTAGCCACTCAACAAATATTAGTTATTGGTTAATAAGAAACAACTACATAGTGTAGGGCACAAGGAGAACCATATATTAGAATGGGCCCACCACATGGATAACATGGGTAAATAAGAATCTTCTAGCAAGAAACCATCAAATAAATAAATCATGGTTAACATGTGACTAGATCTATGATGGGTGTGGGTGGGGGGATAATATCCAAATGTGAGCACATAAAAACCAAAGTGAAGTAGTTTAATGGGATTTGTTAGCTGTTGGAAAGCAATTTCTCACTACCAAATGGTTATGTGCCATGTAACAAATAATGCATAAAATGTAAGCTATATGATATAATAGTAATCATGATGGGGAAAAGCAAGTATGCAGTGAGTGGTAAAATAGAACACATGCTTTAAGTTATTATGTTTTCAACTATAACAAATCAACACTAAAAGGAAAAGGGAAATGTGTTGGTACCTTGGATATACACAAAATAATTTTACAAGGCTTTTAGCACATTGGCTTCATTTTTAACAGTCATAAAACATGTCCCTAGCATAGAGTGACACAAAAACATTCTAGACCTTATTGGAAAGAGGCCAACAATGGGCATGATGAGTTTGAGGCTAGGTCTGATTCTTACCTCTTGGATGGGTTTCATTATATAGTAGGGATAATTTGCGTGCAAAAAGAAAGGATGATACTAACAAGAGAAGCACATACCTTACGAGTGACTAGGCATTTTAAAGTGACAAAAATAATGTCAAACCTTTAGTGCTACACGTATTGGCCTTACTTGGAGGTAGATGTCTCTAAGTGCTTCATCATGGTGATTAACACTATTAAGAAAGGTGTCTCAACCTTGCTCCTAATATTAAGATTACAAACAGTGTAATTTTCTAGCTATAAAATAGAAAAACTCAATTTCTAGGCTATAGAGGTTGTTTTTGACCAAAATAATTTTTTTGGGTTGTTCGGCACTAGTTCTTGGGCTTCTATGACATGGACCTCTTTGATATCTATAATTAAAAAAGATCCCAATTGGCCTCTCGAATCAAAAGTTATTGCCTCCAAAAGCTGGGCCTCCCAAATTAGAAATGCAAAAGCATTTAGGACACATAAAAGAGTTGTAAGAGGGAGTTACACTTGTTGACCAACTTATGACACATAATAATGCATCTTTGGATGGAGATAATGGAACCAAAATAGAATGCCCAATTTGGTGAGTGGATTACAATGAGCTTACGATATGTGGAAAGAATATGCTATTTTTATCTTGGGGACTCATCTTGGGATTTGGTTTTGGATTTCTAACTAAGGATTTGGGCACCACACTTTGAGTGGTTTTGGCTCATGGTTTCCTAATTATCATTTGATGGTTTCATGTATTATGTTTCCTATTTATTGGGTGCTCGAGATGGAGGTTTTGATAATGAGTTTTATAGGTATTATTATGCTACCATAATTCCTCTAGATCTTTGGCTAGTGATACTCTTGTATAGGCTTAGACTTTGCAAGTGTATTGTAACCTTTGATCATCGAATAATATATTGAGTTTCTCTGGGTGTGGGGGTTTTCTCCCAAAAGAGTTTTCCCCACGTATATCACTGTGTTATGGTAAATTGCTTTGGTGTTTATTTCCTTGTAATTGTGTGATTAGTTTAATTTTTGTACATATCTCCTCTCATAGATTAGTGTAGGAAGCCTATTCCACATTTATTCCTTTTAGACACATTCACCCCTCGTGCCAATTGTGTAGTGTTGGCAAGCCCAACAATAGGAAACTTGGGTTGTATAAACTAGTGCTAGAGCCTTAAAGGCCATGGGACAACATATATGTGGGCTTTGTAATTGTATTACCAAAGACAAAATATGGTGATGACTATATTTTGTTATTAAATATTGTTTTTGAAAAATGTACATATAGTTTATTGCAAGAAAATACTAATAGAAATTCATTTGAGTTATTCTTTAAAAATGTTTAGATACACTTTGAACTTCTAGAAAGTACCATTTTAGATTGTGTTACAAAATTCCTAAGAAAGTTTTGGTACAACTTGTGGAGTAAAATGGATACTAAGCTTAAACTATCTACAACATTTCATCCTCAAAAGGATGGACAGATGGAAGTAGTGGACATAACTTTGGTGTAGTTGATACACAAATAATTATAGATATCACAAAGGTTGGGATGAACATTTGGTCTACATTAAACACTCTTATAACAAGGTCATTCTGTAATGCCCATTCGTACCTGTAAGCACCAAAATCACACATAGCCTCCATGAGGACCCTTATGATGAGTCACAATCCTTGTCACATACATGTAAGTGTGAAATAACATCATCTCAGTAGAAATTCTCTTGGTGACGTGTTTTTTCTTTCATCTTGTGTTGTTTCCCCTTTATTGTTTTCTCTTTCTTTGTTGTTGACGCTTTTCGACACTTGTCGATTTGCATTTTCTGAGCTTGCAACCCTGTTCCTAAGCCTTGTGTGCATCTTGTAAGTGAGTTTTCACCTCTCCCCAGTGTTTTTCATCTCCTCCACCCCCTAGAAGCTTTCTAGAGGTCTCCCTAGCCATCTCCCACTTTCAATTTTCAGTTTCACTCAACCAATCCAAATCTCCCCTATTATTTCTAGATCTCACCTTGGGAGATCCTACTTTGCAAATGGAGATTTAGATTTTCACACATGATTGGCCAATTTCCAAAGGCAGATCCCCTCCTTTTCACCTAACTAACCATCTCCAATCATGCATTTTAGCCCAGACCCTCTCCTTTGTGCGTCGTCCATGGGTCTCCCCCAAGCGACCTAGGATTTCCCCATGAGCAACCTATGATCTCCCCCTGGGTGACCCTGTCGTGTTTTCAGCCATGAAAAAACTTGAGTTTCTAACTAAAAAAAGCTCCATTTTGCCTATTTTTCTTCTTGTTTGAATGGATTTTTGTTCCTAATATAGAGTTAACTATTTCATGCACCCACACATGCATAATTAGCTCTATTTTATCTTTAATTAACAACTTGTGCATTCCCTTGCATTCTCATGCATTCCTTCTTCTTCACTTCTTCTTGAGTGATAAGCTTTTACTGGGTAGATCACTCTGATTTTAGCCCAGATCACTCTTAAATCTTATAAGTTAACTCTCCAATCAAATTGATTTAACTCTTCTTCTTCACCTCTCATCCCTTCTTCAAACTTATAAATACCCCTCACCTCTTCATTATTTTCCAAGTTGAGCAAGTTGGAGAATACTCTTCTCATCTTCACAAGCTTTTTCAAGCTTCTTCAAAGGCCTTTGAGCCTCTTTCTTCATTTCTTTCTTTAGTTCTCCAAAGCTTCAAATATTTCATTATTGCACAGCTTCAAGGCATATCTAGAGGAGGCAATTTTATTTGTGCACACAACTCTTGCAAGTTATTGCTCTCCACATCAAGCAATCTCATGCTCATACAGGATATAGGAGCCTTTTGTTTTGTTTGTTGCTTCATCTAGCTTTCATACAAAGCTCATGACGCATCCATACATTGCTCATATCAAGCCATAGTGCTCAACAAAGCTCTCATTGAGCTCTTTTCAAAGCTTCTTTTGCTTCCATTGTCATCTTGTTGCCAAGAGGATTCCCCGCTGCTACAAGAGGATACTAGGTTGCCATCACCAGGATTTCTGAGGGTAGTGGAGGCTCACATGTCTCCAAGTTCCTTTATGCTTTATTTTAATTTGTGGTAATTAGATAACCAGAAATTGCTCTTGGAATCAGTAATCTTGTTGCTTTTTCCTTGATATGATAGATAGATTTTGCATTCTTAGAGTAATTTGCTTTCAAAGTTCATAGATTAATTCATTTAAAAGCAATTTCCCTTTTCTTAGATTAATTTGTTCTAAATATTCAGAAAACCCAAAAAACATAGTTTACATTGCATTAGGTAAATTCATCATAGCTTGCATACATTCTTTGATTGCTAGATTAGAAAACAACATCTTCAATTCCAAAAAACATTATAAAAGCACAAAAAGAAGTTTTGCATTCATTTAGACTTGCATTCACAAAAACCCAAAAAAGAACAAAAACATTAGAGACTTAGAAAATTTGCAAACCCTTGATTCCATCACAAGGTCAACCATATTCAAGCATTAATCAAAACCCTTGATTCCATCACAAGGTCAAACGAAGTCAACGCATAGTCAAACCTTAGGTCATACAAACCCTAAGTTAAACCTTAGGTCAAGTCAAGGTTAGCTCACAATCGCCTATCTCTTGTCTTGGCTCACGAATGTGCCCTGGATTAAGAGGAGAGTGGGTGAGGGCAATCCTTGATGAGATAGAGGAAATCCACCCAAGACCACAACAGTACCCACTTGTCCTACAACAATAAGAAGAACATAGGCAATTCTTAGTACAAAAAGCATTCATCCAATGATTTGAAAGACAACAAGCAATCAAGGAGAACAATAGCCTACCCATGTGACGGTGGAATATCAGAAACCCTAATAGGAGAACAGTGACTAGTGACCCTTCGTGTCATACAGTTATCTTTACAACCATGGCCATTGAACAACACATTCACACAAGCGCACAACAACACAGGTCCCAGGACGTGCCAACCCCTCTCTGCAAAGTCCAACTCTCCAACGAGCCAGACCACCCCTGTGTCTCACCCCCTCTCGATTAGCTACTTCCACGAGAGCGAGAGTGACGTGGCGGTTCGCCCCATGGCAAGGAGGGAAGGGTCCACGTGCATGCTAAAATCCGACTCGACAGCCCTATGCCACTGACGTCATGATTTTGAGCATACAATACCTACGTGTATTTCCAACACTTTGGGAACTTTGGGTATTAATGTTTGCTTTGGTTAGTGTAGGATGTTGCCTAAGCATAGGTGTACTCAATCTCAAGGGCCAGCTCAACCCCTCAGCAGGCCCCAGTGCCATCACAACCTATACCGTCTAAGTCCATCGAGTAGGAGCCACCTATTGATCTAGCACCTCAGATGATACAGGTTTTACATCATCTTTTAGATGTGGTTCAGACTAGATAGAGGGATCATTTTAAGGATTGGGGTGTTCATCGGGATTCAGGAAAACAGATCAGAGAAATTTTACGTCTCCAACCACCTTATTTTGCTGGTGGTATGGCGGGTGTTGAGGCAGAATCTTGGTTTCTAGGTTTGGAGGTGTTTTGCACTTAAGGATTATGAGAGCAATCTTAAGGCTCGAGTGGCTGTTCATTTGCTTAAGGGCATGATAGCTACCTAGTGGCATCAAGAGGAATGCAAGAACCATTATACCATGGACACATTGACTTGGGAGTTGTTCCTATAGTAGTTCAGAAACATATATATCTTATAGCACTTTAGGCAACATCAGATAGATGAGTTTCATGATTTGTAGCAGAGGGGACTTATTGTGGCACAGTATGAGAATAAGATCCTAGAGCTCATGCAGTATGTTGAGTATATGTAGGATGAGAAGCTCCTAGTTAATCATTTTGTTAGAGGATTTAATTTTAGTGTAGCAGGACTTGTTTAGTTGGCAGAGCCTTCTACCTTACGGATGGCGGTGGAAAAAGTGTTAATTACCAAAGAAATTCACCATAAACAAGATAATAGAGATTGTCACAAAAACTATAATCAACCACCACAGAATCAGAATTTTAGCAAACAATCTTTTTAGCAAAGAGGTGGGACCAGGACAAATACACTCCCTCCTAAAACTAATCCGCAGTGGCAAAATCATGGTAAAAAAACTCAAGTAGTGCAGGGAGGTACTACGTGGGCTTGGAAGGCTCTGCCTTTGCATAGAGATCAAAAAACTCAAAAAAGAGTGTAGGGCCAGTGTGTCTGCTGTAGCAGACTCTTAGAGACAATTAGGTACAAGACATATATCCCATAATTGTCCAATAGCAGGAGGTCAGCAGGCAGCTATTTATGAGCCAACAGTGGGAGATGTTGGGAGGTCACATAGAGTTTTTACGGTAGTGGATAATTAGTAGGAAGAGCATCAGGCAACAAATATTGAAACCCTAGGTATGATTGGTCATGTGACAATTTCTATACTTTTAGATTTTGGGGCTACAGATTCCTTCATATCCCCTTTGCTAGTGGAGCGATGCGGGTTGGTGGCAATTAGGTAGGCAATTGACTGGGAAGTGGAGTTAGCAACTGGCTCTAGAGTGTCAATGAATTCTATTGTTATAGATTATCAGTTAGGAATTGGTGTTTTCACTACTTCAATGGATCTTAGAGTTCTTTCCTTGGGATCTTATGATGTGGTTTTGGGTATGGACTGGTTGAACGCCTATGAGGTGAAGTTAGATTGTCGAAAGAAGATAATTGAATGCTTAGATGGTAAAGGTAAATCGATGAGAATCTCAGGAGTTCAGAGACTTGTTTTTATTCGAATGATCTCAACTTGATAGCTTAAGTGTAGTATGCATAAGGTTTGTCAAATCTCCACTATCTCTATTAGTGATAGGTTCGAGGAGGGACCTGAGACATCCTTAGATGATCACCCTATTCTCAAGGAATTTGCTGATGTGTTTCCTTCAGATATTAAGGAGATGCCACCTCATTGATAAATTGATTTTCACATTGACTTAGTTTTGGGGGCAATGCCTATCTCTAGGGCTCCTTATAGGATGACTACTCAGGAGCTTCAGGAGCTTAAGATTCAGCTAGAGGAACTTTTGGCAAAGGCTCACATTCGCCCTAGTGTTTCTCCTTGGGGTGCTCCTGTTATCCTTGCTAAGAAGAAGGATGGGTCTTTCCGTCTTTGTGTAGACTATAGACAACTGAATAAGCTAACAGTGAAGAATCGTTATCGATTGCCTAGGATTGATGAGTTGTTTGACCAGATACAGGTAGCAAAAGTATTCTCGAAGATAGATCTCAAATCAGGTTACCATCCGTTGAGGATAGTAGAAGTGGACATTTATAAATCAATGTTTCGTACTCGCTATGGTCATTATGAGTTTACAGTAGTACCCTTCAGGTTAACTAATGCACCGACAGTGTTCACGAGCCTGATGAATGGGGTTTTTCGCACTTTTCTTGATTGATTTATTGTCATCTTCTTGGATGATATTTTGATTTATTCTCGTAATGATGAAGATCATAAAGAACATTTAAGAAATGGTCTTGCAGTGTTTGAGAGAGAATCAGTTGTGTACAAATCTGGCTAAGTGTGACTTCTTCCAGACATAAATTCATTATTTGGGGCATATAGTTTCAGGGGATGGAGTTTTGGTAGATCTGGCTAAGATCAAGGCTATCATGGAATGGTCTGATCCTACTAATGTCTCAGAGATTAGGAGTTTTATGGGCCTAGCTGGTTACTATCGAAGGTTTTTCCAAGATAGCTCACCCTATTATGTTTCTTCATAAGCAAGGAAAATAGTTTGTTTGGACCGAGCAGTGTGAGAGAGCATTTCAGTTGTTGAAGGAGAAAATCACTAGTGATCCTATTTAGTGATACCTGATCTTATGGCTAACTTTGTTTTGTGTGTGGATGCTTCTATTGAGGGTCTTGGCACCATCCTTATGTAGGAAGGGCGGGTAATTGCATATGAGTCCCTTAAGTTAAAAATTCATGAGCTTAATTATACCACACATGATCTTGAGTTAGCAATGATAGTGCATGCCTTGGTGAGATGGCAAAATTTTCTATTAGGGCATTGTTTTGAGCTCCATTCAGATCATGACAATTTGCAGTATATCTTCACTCAGCCTAATCTCAATGCTCGTCAATGGCATTGGATGGAGTTCCTTTGTGAGTATGATTTCAATGTACAGTACATCCAGGGAAAAGAGAATGTAGTGGCAGATGCTTTAAGTAGGAGAAAACATGAGATATCCTCTCTAACTTTGAAGACAGATTTGAGAGATCGCATTTTAGAACAATTGCCCCAAGACTCTTGGTATCAAGTAGAGTAGGAAAATTGACTCCATGGTGTTTTCAAGGACAAGTTTGAGGGGTACTCTTTTGATTCTAATGGTTTGCTAAGGCATAATGGACATATTTATATACCCTCCTTGGGAAAGCTTAGGTCTTTTGTGTTGGCAGAGGCACATAGAGCACCTTGTGTGGCACACCCAGGAGTTAAAATGATGCACGTAGATCTTAGGAAGTTGTACTTTTGGGTTGGTATGCAAAGTGATATAGCTAATTTTGTAGTGAGATATCTCGAGTGTCAGAGAGTGAAGGTTGAGCACCAACATTTGACAGGGTTGTTGTATCCTCACAGAATTCTGGAATGGAAGTGGGATGTCATTTTTATGAACTTCATTGTAGGTCTTCCTTTCACTGCTCGACGACATGATGCCATTATGGTTACAGTGGACAGGTTGACGAAAGTGGCTCATTTCTCTCCTTTGAGGTCTTCGTATGATGCACCTTCGGTGGCGAGGGTATTTTTGAATAATATTGTTAGACTCCATGGTATACCTCGTAAGATCAATTCTGACAAAGTTCCTATATTTACATCATCTTTCTAAACAACCTTACAACAAGCTCTAGGTATGAAGCTTAATTTTAGCACAACTTATCACCCCAAGGCTGATGGACAAACTGAATGGGTGAATCAAGTGTTAGAAGACATGCTTAGGATGTATGTGATGGATCGACACTTGAAGTGGGAGGATTATTTGCACTTGGTGGAGTTTTCTTACAATAATGGTTATCACAATTCTTTAGGCATGGCTCCTTTTGAGCCTTTATATGGTAGACCCTGCAAAACACCGCTAAGTTGGGATCATATTGAGGATAGAGTTGTAGTGGGACCCAAATTGGTTTAGGTAATGGAGAAGCATGTAATTCTTATCTATGAACATCTGCAAAAGGCACAAGATAGATAAGCAATATGTAGATGCTAAGAGGGTTGACAAGAGTTTCTAGGTTAGTGATAAGGTGTTTTTACGAGTTCAGCCACATAAGAGTCCTATCCATTATGGCAAGGGCTCTAAGTTGGCACCTCAATTTTTAGGTCCTTTTGAGATTCTAGAGAGGATTTGTCACATCCCTAAATTTTGACTATGTTTTACTTTTTACTTGGATGTAATTATTAGTTAATTTTTCATGATTTAATGATTTGACATTGAGTGAAAATGTCACGATAAATCAATGATTTCATGAGTTGAATATATATTCATAGAATTTAGATATGTGATTATATGTTATCATGATTATTTATTCATGAAATATATGGATTAACTAATGATACACTCATCTCAGTTTGGTGATTATGAGTTGTACACAAGAAACAAGTTTTTCCACCCTGCAAGAAAGAGAGGGAGAGTATCATTAGAGAGAAGTGAATAGACGTATCGAAAGAATAAGTTGTTGCCATCTAAGTCTAGTGTTGCTCAGTTAGCAAACTTTGATAAGTATGGTAAGTTATTTTCGACTTTAAGGTCTTAGTTAGTTTCGTTTCAACAATAGTCGATTTGACATCAATTTCTTAAGTATAGATTTTGTTGTGAGCAAGAAAGGATGATTCGACCATCGACATGTTATAATCAATAATTGATATTTCCGTAATTTAGTCTATATATATATGCTAGTAGTTAACTATCTTTTCTTTGATAATTACCGATTGGAATTTCTTTATATTATATCCTATCAGGTTATCCATGTTTGTTTATTTTATCGAGTATGCGAGATAGTGAGGGAGAATACCTCAACCTCAATCTTGAATCTTTGCATGTATATGAAAACAAGGTAAGGTATTCATTGTTTATGTTTCTTTATGGTATTATATAAATGTTATGATTAATAATCATTGAGACCTTTTGTATTAGGTCGATGACCTCTGATTAAAGAAAAGAGGTTAAGAGATGTGCTTATCTTTTTTTGTGACATGTGGTCCTTCGATCCTATTATTTCTCAAAATGTTATTATGAGTGGAAAATCTTTTGACCCAGCTAATAGTGGTCTTTAATGACCATTATCCCTCATGCTTTGCATATCATCATGGAATTAAAGACTGGCATTATTACTATGATAGTGGGTCGAGTTTGAAAGGGTGTTCTATTAATTATTTTGGAGTTCTCTAGACACGGAAGTGCATCGAGAGAAAGAGGCGGAATTAATAATGTTTTGAGGTGCATAGAGAAATAAGGACGAGCTCATAAGTTCTTTTTTAGAACTTATGTTTTTATGATTTTAAAATGCTCATGAATGATCATCAATCTGTAGACTATTTACTTTTGTGTGTTATGAAATCAACATCACAACGTATTACTATGTTATGATATCCAAAATCATAAGCATATATGTATATTTTATTGTGTCTTGATAATCAACAATGTATTCTCTATAATGTCATGATTATGTTAGTATTAGACATCGTTATATCTTTATCATATATGATTGTGAGAAGAATAGATAAGATATATGCATATCATATATGACTGTGAGAAGAATAGATATGATATCTACATAACATATATGACTATGAGAAGAATAGATATGATGTCTGCATATCATATATGATTGTGAGAAGAATAGATATGATGTTTGCATATCATTTATGACTATGAGAGGAATATATTTGATATGTATATCATTTATACTTTCTAAGTCGAATGATTTTGTGTCATGCCCATTGTAAACAGTGAAGCCGTCAGTATGACATGATCACTGTGTACAGTGAAGTTGACAGTTATGTTAATTTCACCATTTTTAGTGAAGCCAATTGTATCCTTATCTTTTGTTTTGAAGCCATGAGCAAAAGTTGCTCGAATAGTGAAGAGTCGAGAGCTCTATGGACATCCATAACTATGGAATGGTTGCTTGATTGTCTCTGCACTCCAAATAGAAGTAGAGTCTATTTTTCTTTTGCACAAGTGCTATTACTAGGTTGTCATATCTATGAGAAGCTGAATGTTTTAATACCCTTGTGGAGTCATCAGTAGTTAGTATACTCTCTTAGCTCAGTGAAAACCAAAAAGTTTATCTTCTTTATTCTAATGAAAGATTAGACTATATGTCTATATATTCAAATACTTGATGGACAAACACCAGATTAACTCAGACTCTGAGTAGCTTCTCTATTACTATGTATAAGTATTGTATAGGTTGACTATTTAGTTCTTGAGTTTATTCTAATCAAGCCGAAAGGAAGATAAATCAAATATGAATAGTAGTATGTTTTAGGAAGGCTATGTGCCTCTGTTAAGACTATTTCGTAGACTAAGACTGAGAGGAAATAAGTTATTGTCTATACTCTAAAATTTGAGTGATTTGTCATCTTTGGATGTTTTGTACTCAGAAGAGTGAAGGAAACCAATAACTTTTATTTTATTTTTAAGGCCTATATTGTATCTATTCTACTGATATTATGTTTGAGCCTTTCAAGATCTTGAGTCTTGTGAGATTTGTTTTCCTCATTTAATAAGTGTATAGAAAGGATATGGATATCTTTGAGAACATTTGGAACTGGGTTATATGTTTATTTAACTAGATCAAGTATTTACATTATGTAAGAAGATGATCTATCATTCTAAACTTTCCTATATTAGAGAACGAAAGGTGATTGCTAAGATCAAGCCTTTATTATATCTACTTAGTCTTATTTTCTTTATTGGATTAAAAAGTAAAGTTAGGCAAGAATTGTTATACTTTTACTAGTTATAATAAGACTTGTCATGGGGAAGGATAACCTTATATAATAGATTTTATGAGATAAAGGTGAATTACATCAATGACCAAGAAGTCAAGATTTGACAAGTGGTTATCTTAATCATGTTGTTATAGATACAACTGATTATTTCTAAAGGCATTATAATGTTGTAGAATTTTAGAATAGGGATTGTAATAAATCCTAGATCATTTCAAGAGGGGTTAAGATCCTTTAACTAGATTGAGTTGATTTTGATTATGAAATTAGTCCATTATATTGGTCGATAGACCAAGGAGTCGAGAAATCATAGAATCAAACATTATTAGGAGACTATGAATCTCTTTGTAAATTGAAAGATAATATAAGTTATATAAACCAAGTATGGTTAGATTTGAGTAGAGAGTGTATTTACAAGAAGTCTTAGACCTTGTTAATTGCAGTTATGCAATAAATAACTCTCGAAAAGATAAGAATAATTATTTTATGTATATCCTAGTTAAGGACAATATTTCTAAGTCAGATGGACTAGGAAATGAATGTAGATCAAATGATCATGTCTAGATGTACTAGAGAAGTTAAATAAACTGTGGGATGAGGTAGTCTTTAAATCAAGTTAGAGGTGTGTGAACATACAAATATGTTTATAGAAAATGTTTATTTATATGGAAAATTTAGCCAAAGTGATGCATTTGTCTTTGCATGCATTAGCCTGTTCATAGTGTCTAGATGGCGTGACCTGGCAGTATGATCATACTTAGCTAGAAGATTGTCTAGAGTCGTATGGTCGATTGAGTTACGTGGGACACAACACTAGGACTTAGATAGCAACCTGTTGATTCTTTATGTCTATACTCTTCGTGAAGGGTAGGGCCACTTCCACAAGGAAGGTGTGCAGGGTACCACCGGTCTATGGTTGGAGGTAAAGCACTCAGATGATGCTCTCCCTCTAAAGAAGAAGACTCACCAAGATTTGGATGACAAATATCAAGATTCCAGAGACAATACTTATTATGTAAAATTTCATGTTATGATATGATGTAAAATTCTATCTTGCCAAGAGCAATATATTTGAGAATGTAAAGTGAAATGTTATCATTAGAGATTATCTTTGAATATAATGTGTTTCAAGTTTGAAAGATTATTCAGAAAAATATGTTTTTACTTCCTTAAAAAGTGGTAAAGGTTTTAAGAAAAAATATTTCTCTTTCTTGTTTATTGTGTTTTAATTACTTTTAAGTAATTTTATGTGTGTAAATTTGAGTAATATGAGAAGGCATGTTACAAGATTGGTCCAGTTGCTTATCACTTAGTGTTGCCACCTAGCCTGTCTCACATCTACAATGTGTTTCATGTTTCTTTTCTTAGAAAGTATATGTCTGATTTGTCTCATGTTTTGGATTGGGATGCCTTATAGTTGGATTTGGACAGGGAGCTAACTTCAGAACCTGTTCGTATTTTGGATCATCAAACTTTGGGCCTTCGAGGTCGGGTAATTGACTAGGTCAGGGTCCAGTGGGACCTCTATGATGAGGCTTCTGCTACTTGGGAGGATGCGATACAAATGAGGGCTTCGCACCCTCACCTCTTTGAGGGCTTCCAAGAGGAAGTCTAATCTTGGGGGGGATGTAAGGCCTACCCTTTTATTTGGCATAGACTTGTTGTGTGTTTCATGATTTTAGACTTGTGGACTCATTTCTTTGGTTGTGGTTTGATATTGTCTTATGGATTTTGGAACATGTGAGTTAAATTATTAATTGGTTTATATGTGTGGTTGAGATTGTGTATCTATAAGATGTTGGTTAGTGGATGATTATTCATTATGTGTTCTGAAATTAATTGGTGTTCAAATAAATGATATTATGTTAGATTGGTGCACATGTTTATTTTTAAAATGAAAGAAAATGATGTTAGATTATATGGAATTTATTTACTTCTATAATGATCAATTATGGTTTAATGTATTTTTTTTTAATTTGTTGATTTGACTATATATGTTTCAAGACAATTTGATGTTCGAAATGGAGTTTTGCAGGGGGTGGCCAAGGCTTATAAGATATGGAGATCTATCAAGTACTTTTCGTGTGTCAAACCAGTGTTTAACCCAAGCCTATTCTTCTTAGAGGAATAAGGCTTAGTCAATTTTGGTGTGTATTTTATAATTTACTTTGTCATAATTTATAATATTATTCTTGTTATATTGAAATGAATTTAATTTTTTTGATTTTAAATTATCATGGTTTTGATTTTGGGGAAATATTTTAATTTTAAAGATTATTATTATGATAAATTATTTATTTTTCTTTAGTGTTATGATAAGATGAAGTTTTAGTTTCATTTATTTATTGTTTTATTGTTTTTGTTTTATTTTTATTTATTATTGTTTATTTTTGTTTTATTTTGATTTATTGTTTTATTTTTCTTTGTTTTATTGTTGTGAGAAAGATTTATTGGTTTTAAAAAATAATTCTCTTTGGGGTTTTCTTTTTTTTGGGAAAAAGGATTTTTTTTTTGTTTTTTTTGTTTTTGTTTTAAAAGAGGATTGGGAAGAAGAAAGTTTTTTTTAGATGGACATGGATTCGAAAAAAGATGTTTTAAAAAAAATCTGGAAGTTTGAAGCAGCTTGAAGTTTTGAAGTTGTTTGGGTTTTGGTTTGAGTTGCTCGTGCAAGTTTCTTTTTCATATCTGGATTATGTGCCTCTCCTAACTTGGAAGGCAGAGGTAGGATCTAAAATCTTGAATGCAAACTTTATGTTTTGAATGATTGTGTTTGTTGTTTAAAAAAGGGGGTTTTGTTGTTGGGTTTTGAGAAAATTGTTGTTAAGGGGTCCAAAGAGGTGTCATACCTCTCTTTGGGGAACACTTTCCGAAGTTGGGATTTGTATTTTGAAGGGTTGTGATACTTTCATAGTTGGGTTGATATACCCTAGAGGGTTGTGAAAATCTCTGTAGTTGGGTTTATGCATATAACTGAAGGGTTGTGAAAATGTTGTAGTTGGGTTATGAAGTTTGAAGGATTGTTTCTGATTGTTCCCCAAGAGAGGAGGTCACTCTCTCTTTCCCTGTGATCAAGAATCTAAATTGATTCTGGTGCCTTTTGTGGTTTTTAGTTTGGGATTAGAAAAGTTTTTGTGTGTTTGTAAATCCTTGTGTTTGTGTGAATTGTTGAAACCCAAGTTCTTGATAGATCTCCCAAGCTCGGGGGTCGGTTGGTATTCCAACCCTATAGTAGGGTGGAGAGTGAGCCATGCCATCCATTTTGGTTGTCATTGTGCAGGTGTTGCTTGGATTTATTTTCCAGAAAAGTTTGTGTTGAAGACATGAAGTTGGTTATTTAGAAGTTTTGGAAAGAAAGGAAAGGAAAATTGTATATATGTATTAAGTTTTCTCCATGGTTGATGCAGTTTCTATTAGTGTGTGAAAATTCAATTTGTGTTGCAAAGAGATCAAGTTATTATATTAATTCATATTATTGTTTGGAAAAAGATTGCCTTTTAGAAGATATGCATTTTCTTGAAATCATGTAAATTCGTATAAATGTTACATTTGACAGATTTTTCTGTGCCACTGTATTGAAAATTATTGTGCTTGATTAGTACCATGCAGTTCTGTTTTATATATATGCTTTAATAACAATATAATAAAATGGTTCCAATAATATAAATTTATATTTATATATATCAATTAAAATATTTAAACTCTGTAATTTCTTCTCTATCAATGACAATATCAACTAGAATTTGTTTTCATCTGAATATAAAATTCATTATATATATAACAAAACTGTCATATCTCTCTTTGGGGAACACTTTCTGAAGTTGGGATTTGTATTTTGAAGGGTTGTGATACTTTCATAGTTGGGTTGATATACTTTGAAGGGTTATGAAAATATCCATAGTTGGGTTTATGCATATAACTGAAGGGTTGTGAAAATGTTGTAGTTGGGTTATTATGGAAGAATGATAAATGAATTTGTAGTTGGGTTATGAAGTTTGAAGGATTATTTCTGATTGTTCCCCAAGAGAGGAGGTCACTCTCTCTTTCCCTATGATCGAGAATCTAAATTGATTCTGGTGCCTTTTGTGGTTTTTAGTTTGGGATTGGAAACATTTTTGTGTGTTTGTAAATCCTTGTGTTTGTGTGAATTGTTGAAACCTGAGTTCTTGATAGATCTCCCAAGCTTGGGGGTGGGTTGGTATTCCAACCCTACGATAGGCTGGAGAGTGAGCCATGCCATCCATTTTGGTTGTCATTGTGCAGGTGTTGCTTGGATTTATTTTCTAGAAAAGTTTGTGTTGAAGACATGAAGTTGGTTATTTAGAAGTTTTGGAAAGAAAGGAAAGGAAAATTGTATATATGTATTAAGTTTTCTCTGTGGTTGATGCAGTTTCTATTAGTGTGTGAAAATTCAATTTGTGTTGCAAAGAGATCAAGTTATTATATGAATTCAGATTATTGTTTGGAAAAAGATTGCCTTTTAGAAGATATGCATTTTCTTGAAATCATGTAAATTCGTATAAATGTTACATTTGACAGATTTTTTTGTGCCACTGTATTGAAAATTATTGTGCTTGATTAGTACCATGCAGTTCTGTTTTATATATATGCTTTAATAACAATACAATAAAATGGTTCCAATAATATATATATATATATATATATATATATATATATATATATATATATATATATATATATATATATATATCAATTAAAATATTTAAACTATGCAATTTCTTCTCTGTCAATGACAATATCAACCAGAATTTGTTTTCATTTGAATATAAAATTCATTATATATATATATATATATATATATATATATAACAAAACTGTCATATCTCTCTTTGGGGAACACTTTCTGAAGTTAGGATTTGTATTTTGAAGGGTTGTGATACTTTCATAGTTGGGTTGATATACTCTAAAGAGTTGTGAAAATATCCATAGTTGGGTTTATGCATATAACTGAAGGGCTGTGAAAATGTTGTAGTTGGGTTATTATGGAAGAATGATAAATGAATTTGTAGTTGGGTTATGAAGTTTGAAGGATTGTTTCTGATTATTCCCCAAGAGAGGAGGTCACTCTCTCTTTCCCTGTGATCAAGAATCTAAATTGATTCTGGTGCCTTTTGTGGTTTTTATTTTGGGATTGGAAACGTTTTTGTGTGTTTGTAAATCCTTGTGTTTGTGTGAATTGTTGAAACCTGAGTTCTTGATAGATCTCCCAAGCTTGGGGGTGGGTTGGTATTCCAACCCTACGATAGGGTGGAGAGCGAGCCATGCCATCCATTTTGGTTGTCATTGTGCAGGTGTTGCTTGGATTTATTTTCCAGAAAAGTTTGTGTTGAAAACATGAAGTTGGTTATTTAGAAGTTTTGGAAAGAAAGGAAAGGAAAATTGTATATATGTATTAAGTTTTCTCTGTGGTTGATGCAGTTTCTATTAGTGTGTGAAAATTCAATTTGTGTTGCAAAGAGATCAAGTTATTATATGAATTCAGATTATTGTTTGGAAAAAGATTGTCTTTTAGAAGATATGCATTTTCTTGAAATCATGTAAATTTGTATGTTACATTTGACAGATTTTTCTGTGCCACTGTATTGAAAATTATTGTGCTTGATTATTACCATGCAGTTATGTTATATATATATTTATATATATATATATATATATAATGAATTTTATATTTAGATGAAAATAAATTTTGGTTGATACTGTCATTGATAGAGAAGAAATTACAGAGTTTAAATATTTTAATTGATATATATAAATATAAATTTATATTGTTGGAATCATTTTATTGTATTGTTATTAAAGCATATAAAAAAAATTGAAACTGTGTTGTGGAGGCGTGGGGAGACCCACGACCTCATAGGCGCAAGCATGTGAGAATCGTGGATATCCCACGGTCCCACAACAAAGTTTCAATTTTTTTTTAAATGTTTTAATAACAATACAATAAAATGATTCCAACAATATAAATTTATATTTATATATATATATATATCAATTAAAATATTTAAACTCTATAATTTATTCTTTGTCAATGACAGTATCAACCAGAATTTGTTTTCTTCTGAATATGAAATTCTTTATATATATATATACATATAAAGAATTTTATATTCATATGAAAACAAATTCTTTATATATATATAACAAAACTGTCATACCTCTCTTTGGGGAACACTTTCTGAAGTTGGGATTTGTATTTTGAAGGGTTGTGATACTTTCGTAGTTGGTTGATATACTCTGAAGGGTTGTGAAAATCTCTGTAGTTGGGTTTATGCATATAACTGAAGGGTTGTGAAACTGTTGTAGTTGGGTTATTATGGAAGAATGATAAATGAAGTTGTAGTTGGGTTATGAAGTTTGAAGGATTGTTTCTGATTGTTCCCCAAGAGAGGAGGTCACTCTTTCTTTCCCTGTGATTAAGAATCTAAATTGATTCTGGTACCTTTTGTGGTTTTTAGTTTGGGATTGGAAAAGTTTTTGTGTGTTTGTAAATCCTTGTGTTTGTGTGAATTGTTGAAACCCAAGTTCTTGATAGATCTCCCAAGCTCGGGGATGGATTGATATTCCAACCCTACGGTAGGGTGACAAGTGAGCCATGCATCCATTTTGGTTGTCATTATGCAGGTGTTGCTTGGATTTATTTGCCAGAAAAGTTTGTGTTGAAGACATGAAGTTGGTTATTCAGAAGTTTTGGAAAGAAAGGAAAGGAAAATTGTATATATGTATTAAGTTTTCTCTGTGGTTGATGCAGTTTCTATTAGTGCGTGAAAATTCAATTTGTGTTGCAAAGAGATCAAGTTATTATATGAATTTAGATTATTGTTTGAAAAAAGATTGCCTTTTAGAATATATGCATTTTCTTGAAATCATGTAAATTCGTATAAACGTTACATTTGACAGATTTTTCTGTGCCACTGTATTGAAAATTATTATGCTTGATTATTACCATGCAGTTCTATTATATATATATATATATATATATATATATATATATATATATATATATATATATATATATATAACAAAACTATCATACCTCTCTTTGGGGAACACTTTCTGAAGTTGGGATTTGTATTTTGAAGGGTTGTGATACTTTTGTAGTTGGGTTGATATACTCTGAAGGGTTGTGAAAATCTCTGTAGTTGGGTTTATGCATATAACTGAAGGGTTGTGAAAATGTTGTTGTTGGGTTATTATGGAAGAATGATAAATGAAGTTGTAGTTGGGTTATGAAGTTTGAAGGATTGTTTCTAATTGTTCCCCAAGAGAGGAGGTCACTCTTTCTTTCCCTGTGATCAAGAATCTAAATTGATTCTGGTGCCTTTGTGGTTTTTAGTTTGGGATTGGAAAAGTTTTTGTGTGTTTGTAAATCCTTGTGTTTGTGTGAATTGTTGAAGCCCGAGTTCTTGATAGATCTCCCAAGCTCGGGGGTGGGTTGGTATTCCAACCCTATGGTAGGGTGGAAAGTGATCCATGCCATCCATTTTGGTTGTCATAATGTAGGTGTTGCTTGGATTTATTTGCCAAAAAAGTTTGTGTTGAAGACATGAAGTTAGTTATTTAGAAGTTTTGGAAAGAAAGGAAAGGAAAATTGTATATATGTATTAAGTTTTCTCTGTGGTTGATGCAGTTTCTGTTAGTGCGTGAAAATTCAATTTGTGTTGCAAAGAGATCAAGTTATTATATGAATTTAGATTATTGTTTGAAAAAAGATTGCCTTTTAGAATATATGCATTTTCTTGAAATCATGTAAATTCGTATAAACATTACATTTGATAGATTTTTCTGTGCCACTGTATTGAAAATGATTATGTTTGATTATTACCATGCAGTTCTATTATATATATAAAGTTTATTAAAAAAGCATGGAGTGAGTGAACATAGCAAAAAAGCATGTGACCCCAGAAGACAAAAAGGGTGGCGAGGGAGAAGGTGAGAGGTAGGTGATCAATGGTAGAATTCCTTATGCAACGACAAGAGTTAACACAATTCCTCTATTGGAATCCAGGAGAACTTTTGTAGACATTCTACAAATTTTGAAGGAGCCAATCTAAAAGAAAGTGGTGGAAATAGATGTGGTGAAGGTGATTGATAAGGATGTTGAAGCCCTAAGTTGATCCGCACTAATTGGTAGAGTGATCGAAAGAACCAGGACGAAGGAGCAAATCAAGAAATGGATCGGTGAGAATTGGGATGCTGCAAAAATCATCCATTTCCTTCTGAAGTAATTTGTTGTTGTAGATTTTCAAGGTGAAGCCCAGAGGGATGAGATTCTGGAGAAATTACCATGGAAGTTTGGCCCAGATTATTGTTATCACTGGCAATTACACCTGTATGCAAGGCTGGTTAAAGCACTATAATTTTGTGTAACATGGGACTAATCTCAAGTTGTGGGTGCCCTATGACAAGATTAGACCTCCAGATTATGGGCTAGTTCCCTTCAAATGTTCTATTGAGACATATATTTTTACTTTTTGGGAAAAGGGCAGAAAGAAACTAAGTGAATGCTAAAGGTAAAATGGTGATGCACCTGATATGGATAAAAATAATGCAATCTGATCCATAATGTTTACCCAAAAATCCAACTTTTACACAATCCAGACTTGGCATAAATACCACAAAAGTGATTCTAAGGAAGGTTTGAAAATAGGTTTTTATGAAGGAAATGGTTTTTTCACAACATAAAAAGACTATTTCTAGTTAACACAACCTAAGACCTGTGATGAATATATGCTTTAATGCTACAAACAAGGAGGTGAGACAATAATTTTGAAAGTTTAATAATAAAACACAAGAAAATTTCATCAAATCACTTCAACATTCAACACAAAAGGAAAGGTAATTCAATTGATCTGAAATAAACAAAGGAAAGCTTTGCAAATAAGACAAAAAGATAACCTGTAACCTGTTGATCTTTCAATAAAACTATAAAAGTGAGCTACAAGAATTCTCCAATTTGTCTAAATCAGAATGAGAATCAAGAACTAGCAAAAACAAGCTTTTTCTTTACAATATATAGGTCTGCTCTCTCCAAGAGGCATGCAAAAAAAAATGGACTTGCAGATAACTACCTCTAAAAATACTCATTCTCGAGCAACCTCAAAAATCCTCAGAATTAGGGCCTAAAACTACCACAAATTGAGCAAAATAGCTTCAATTTGGGCCTCTCCATATGTTTGACCAAAAAAGTTGACCAAGGACCCTAAAAATACTCCTGAAAGTCACGCAAAACCTCCTAGGTGGCCTAGTTAACTCCACTAATCAATTTGCATGATTTTGCATGAGCAAAATTGATTGTGAGTAAATAATAGAGTAATAGAATATTACTCTATTATTGGTTACAATTTGTTCTATTTTTGATGTTATAATTTGTGAAAAATAATAAAGTAATTTCTAGAATATTACTTTATTATTTATTTACAATTAATTTGTATGTAAAATCATGCATGACTAGAAGAAAAATATGACTCCTTATCACTCCAATTACATTTGCCTATTTCGCATGATATGAGCAAAAAATAGGACTTAGGGACAAATACAAACTCCTTATAACTCCTTGTAAGAAAATATCCCTGTTTTGCATGATGCAAATACATTAAGGAAAAAAAAATTTACCCTTATCATTCCATGATCAATGAGAAAATATTTATCTTCCTTTGCAAGAAAAATAAAAAATCTGAGTCACTCCATGCATCATGACATTCCATGCACAAAACAATATGCATAAACATCCTTATGACTCCCCTTTGTTGCTTTAGTGCACATACATTACATTTTCTAAACCACCTTATATCCCCATATGCAACTTGAGATCAAGAAAGAAAAACAACTCCATGACCCATCACTGCACCATCATACTGCCATCGTGCATAAATGCCTACCTTTGAAAACTCCATGCATAGTCCTAAACATATGCCATGTCAAAAATTACACCTTCTTGGCTTTGTTAGCCACCATGCATAATCTTGAAGTATCATTACCTTTGGATGCTTTGGATGCTTTGAATAAGGACAAGGAACCTTAGCATGAGAAACTTTCTCTATGTATAACCCGACCACCAAGGAATCTTTAAGAAGTTTATAAGGCATAAAGCCTTTCCCTCACATCACATCGGCCCTCTTGACTTCATAAAAATCAAGTCTAAAGCAGATTGTCGGCCACTCCATGCTATGATGACTAGGGACTTTCAAGACCAAAGTCTTGACCACGGCATCTCTTTTGGATAATGTAATTATTTATTTTTTACAAGTCAAAAAACACACTTGAAAAAAGAACCTTCGAAGAAAGTGAGGAAACAACCCTAATTTTGTTCATTCTTCATTTTGATTTCCTTTTTTGAAGCTCTGCAACTTTTGATCCACCAACCTAGGGTGTGAGTGCATTCATCATGGCTCTGGGTTTTTTACTCCTCTCAACGGAATCTTTGGTTGCATCTTGGAACTGCATCATTAATAGAGAAGGTAATGTTGTTTTCTGCTCTGTATGAGGCATTTACTCATCTATGTGGCTTTATTTTTTCATGTCTATGGCCTCCTTTCCTCTTTTATGGTTCTCTCTTTGTCGTTATACATTATTTAACACCTTTTCTCTTCTCTGTATCTTTCCTTGTGACCTTCACCTGTTCTTGAAAGCTTTAAGGCCACTGTGAGGCCGTGGGTAGACCCTTCTTCTTGTCGGTGAAATGAGGTAAGATCTTGTCATTTCATCTTTTGTAGCTTCTTTTGTCTATTTTCACAGTTTCAAAAAAATCGCAAAGGCTGTTGAGGTTATGGGTATTGTATTTTTGATAAGAAATGGCTTATCACTTTCGACCATGACTGCATATCTACTTTTTGCTTTGAATTGTCTGTAGATGCAGAAAACCTGAGGGTTTGAGTTTTTGAAATGAGGGTTTTTAACATCTTTTTGCATTTTTAAGGCCTCTACCTGTTATGGTCATGCTCTATCTGAATACAGGCACCACAAAATGTAGAATGTCGAGGGTTTGTTCAGTTTGGAAGCTAGGGTTTCAACCCCTCTTGCACAAAAAATCCTCCACACTGCCATGACCATGCTCTTTACTATTATATTTTTCTTCTTATGACTGTAAATGAAGAAGAGAGACAAGGTTTTGAACTTCCTGTCAAGGGTTTGCTCTTTCTGTACTTTCAAGGCTTCAAACTGTTATGGCCATTCTCCTGTATCTTTCACTGCTCTTTCTTTTTACCTGTAAGTGTAAAAGAAACCTGAGGGTTTGAGATCTTTGAAAGAACTTGTTCATTCTGTAGATGGGTACACACTTATCATGAAAAATGCTACTCTTTTATAATGAATATGATTGTATTTCTCTTTTATTTGAGTCTTCTTGACCGTGGGTGCAAAAATTAGCACTAGGGTTTGATTTTCTGTCAAATGGGTATATCTGATATCATTAGAAACCTTGCTTCCTTGTCATGGCTATGACTGTATCTTTCTTTTCCTCAACTCTCTTGACTGTGGGTGCAAAAAATGAATATTAGAGTTTGATATCTTGATCAGAAAATACATTTTAGCATGAGTCATGCTTCTTTCTATATATTATCTTTTGGAACATGGGCTTTTCCTGTAGGCGAGAACATTAAGAGTTTGAGGTGTTAATAGATGGAGTTTCTTTCTTTGCTTTCATAACACCTTCTAACTATCATGTCATTAATGATGATGATACATCTCTGTTGTCTGTCTCACTATAGCTATTTGGCATAAGCAAGTCTTTATATTCTCTGTGAGACTCTCCTATAGCATAGATGGTCTCTTTATTTGTTTGCATATGATAACTTGTACTCTTCAACTGGCAAACTGTAGTATGATGAACTTTTGTCATGTGGCATCATCTTTGACTGGTACTGTCTTTGTTGCAACTGGATTTATACTATGGCATAGATATCATTTGTCTTGTCTTGATTGTCATATGTATTGGGATTCTTTTGTGCTCTAGACATCATGTATTTTCCTCCTTGCTATCTGTGGCATTCTTAAGGTATACTTGTAGCATAGATAAACATATTCATACACTCATTATTTGCCTCATCACTTGAATATTATAGTATCAAATGTATCATGCATTTTTCCCCTTGGTTGTCCGTTTACTATGACTACATCATGATGGCATAAAAGAAAGAGGGCTCTTTACTTTTGTGAATTGTCAATCACCATTACTGTAGCATCTTCTTCTATTGTTTCTCCTTCATCATTGACTTACTCCTGTAGATGGATATATTGTGATCTACTCTGACTGTTTCTTGCTTGTATAAGCCACTTTATTGATCCTACCCCTGACTGTCCATGGTGATGGTGACTGAACCTGTCTTTGTTCTTCATGGTATCTCTCTTTATGGCATTGTTGACTGTATCATGGTATCACCGTAGCTCCCAAGTGTATAAGGTAAGTTTTGTTTGGTCAAACAAAGATGAGGTGTATGGAAACCACCTTGTTATCTTTGGACTGTGGCATTCTTAATACTCTATTGTGCATACTATATTTGGATCCTTCTTTTCTAGACATGACAGTCTCCTACTTATATTTATACTTGACTATCATGACTGATGATAAATGAATGATGCTCCTGTTTTGTTCTTCTAAGATCTTTGAGACTAAGTGACAGTCTTTATCACTTGATGAGTGCTCTTCAGAGAGCATGCTATATGCATCTATCATTTGCATCTTTGCCCCTAGCATGTGACTGCCACATTCTCAGTATGCATTGTATCTCTTGTCTTGGATGCTATCTCATCTGCTACTCCATGTAGCATCTTGTTTGACTGTCTCTATGACACACTTGCAACTTGAATGTGATATAACTGTTAAACTCTGAACATCTTTGACAATATGAGGTAATATGAGAAATACCTGGTAGAGAGTGTTGCCTCATCTTTTGAAAACTAAGTCCTATCTGCTTGCATTTGAATTGTTTTACTGTATAACCATGTATCCTGATGGTTTTGAAGATTCAAGGCATTGATGACTGCTTAGCTATTGGTCCAAGATAATGATATATTCATGACTGCATTTTCACCTGCCATATATCTGCCTAGAGCTAATAATGCCTTGCTATTTTGATTTGTCTCTTTAAAGGCATAACTTGTATCTTTCTCTATGTTGTCTTTCATCTCTTTATCAGGTACATTAATCTAAAAACTTGTATCATATCCTTGTACTATGAATGCACTCTGTCAGTTACTCTTTATTAGCTATGATGAAATAAATACATGCATTCATAATGATATTGTACCTTAGATGGCTCCTGTAGCCTGGATGACTGTAATTTGATTTTTTGCATTTAGTCATGTTAATCTGATTTGCTCTAATCAACTATAATAATGCCATGATGACATATCCTTTCTGCAAGTTGATTAGATGATGCATGATATAGCTCAGAATGATGCATGATATAGCTCAGAATGATGCATCCTATCTTTTCTGATACTCTTTTCAAAAAATGAAAAGAAACATGTTGGGCTCAAACCCTCGTGGGAGCCACATTTAATCCATATGTTTATTTGTCTTGAAATCAGCAACAAAAATTTGTCCTATACCTACACAGTGAACAGACAAGTTAGAATAAAAAAGTACCTGATAGCATTGATTGAACTCCTTCATGATTTCTTCCTGATTTGTTTCGTATATCTAATCTAATCTCTTATCTGAATGCATGATATGATAAGTAGATGTCTTTGTTTGATAAAAGCATGTGATAACTGTAAACATCCGGAGCACTAACAGGGTTTTCCCCAAAATTTTGCAGGTTTCAACTTGATGATGGCTTGGAGTGAAGACTAAAAGCAGAAGACTTGAAGGTCAGCTTCAACAGCAACCTCCATCATCAAGCAATGATGGATGTTTAGATTTATCATATGTTCTTTTCTCTTTTCTTTTATCAAACAAATACATAGCTTGCATGTCTGCAATTGCTCAGTTTAGTTACTCCCACGGCTTGTGTGGGACACATTTGAACACTTCTTTTAAACATGATCAGTTAGTTTCTCTGATGCATATGATGTATATGTATTTCCATTTCAATCAATGCATGAGATAAAGTAACAGATACCTGGATGTATGTTCAAAACATGACATGAAATAACAGTGTAATACAATATCTTTCTCTCTTTTATTCAAAACTAATTAACTAAATAATCAATTTAACTTATAACTCCTGAAAGATCAAACTTTGTAGAACAATTGTATCTCCTTGAATGTTTGATCCCTTGATAATCAATTCTTTTGTCATGGTAACTTATCAGTCCTTATTGGACTGATGGGTTATCCTGACAATTGGATCTTCTTTTCTACTTTGTCAAGGCATCAACCATTCAAGAAATGCATAACTTTGAAGTTTTCTATTATTCCTTTTGAACAATTACACTTAGGTACAACTAATTTTAAGTGTGAAGAGAAAAATTAGTAACAATTATGTTTACACTCAGAAATGGAGACTGAACTTCAATCCCAAAATTTTTGACCCATACAAGGACCCAATTTGGATTAGGTTGTATAATCTCCCATTTGAATATTGGTCAAGAAGCTGCCTATATCAGATAGGAGATAGCTTGGCGAATGCAGTGGACTTAGATATAGGCAATAGTGATTCTGTGTATTATGCAAGGATAAAATTGATAGTAGTAAGGAAAATGCCAAAGTCAATCAATCTGATCACATCGGCAGGTTCATGGATTCAAGAGATTGAGATAGAGGAGAAGAAGTTCTTTTGTCTTCATTGTTACAATAGGAGGCATATGGAATCAGAGTGCCCTAGGAAGCCAAAGGAGAAGGTGGAGGATAGTCAGCCTAGGAGAAAAGAGGTTGTGACTAAAGATCAGGATGTAGGAAGCGCGAAGGTGGTGGAGGTCAGGGTGATAGATAGGAATGAGGCAGAACATAAGGAGATTCTAAAGGACTTCAAGAGCCTCCCCTCAGTAGAAAGGATGAACGAAGCTTTAGAAGAATCTGCGGTAGGGGATCAAAAGATGGAAAATGCTACAAAGAATGTTTTTTTGTCAGGAAAAGATTTGGAAACGAATGCAAATAACAATCTCGAAAGTGGCAACAAAGAGACAGAGGGAAGAATGGCGGCAAGGGAGAAAATTTGACAACCAGAGGGATCAGAGGCTTTGGTAAGAGGAGAGGATCGGGAGGGACAGGACGTTGCTTCACTGGATGTGGTGCTGGAATCTATCGAAGGTGGAGAAGGAGAGTTGAGTGGAGCGTGGTCGGAGGAAGAGGAGGCTTGTGAAGAAAGAGAAGAGGTTGGTATAATTGATCATAGGCATATCAGTCAAACCGCATCACAAGGGGTCCGTGGCACTTTTGGCATTGGGTGAAAATTGGGAAGGAAGTCAGAAAAGGAAAAAAGAGAGCAGTATATAGCGGGGAAAGGCCTGACAAGCATCAGGAAATATATGTTGCGGTCCAAGGGAGGTAGTGCCTCCCTTGGGAAGCCATGAAAATCATATCATGGAATATTAGGGGCTTGAATGCCCCTAACAAATGATGCTTGATAAAGCGTCATTTATCTAAATAGATGGTGGATATTTTCCTATTACAGAAAACCATACTAATACAGGAAGAGGCAAAGAGATTCTTGATGCATTGTAAATCGTTAACAAGAATTTTTAGTGAGCCAAGTGGGACGATAGGAGGAGTAGGACTCATGTGGAATCCCACAAAAGTGGACATTAGAGACATTGAGATGTGTCAATATTGGATATCAGGTAAGGTAAATGTGCTCTTTATGAATTTTTCCTTTTGGATTTTCTGTGTATACGGATTAACTAAATCAGAAGACAAGAGGGAAGTATGGAGAAGCATATTGAACAAATTCCATTTGATTAGGGATGAAAGAGTTGTGTTAGGTGGGGATTTTAATGCAGTTCTAGGGTTGGAAGAAAAAAGAGGAGGTATGAGAGTAGAGAGCAGTTCCTCAAAAGATTTCAAAGAATTTGTAGGGGAAGGGAAAATTCTAGACATCCCACCCAAGGAAGGGAGATACACCTAGATGAATAGAAGACAAGGTTTTACCAATATTGCGGAACGATTGGACAGGTTCTTATGCACTATGGATTGGTTGGAGACGGATTTGGGGTTGGAATCAAGTATTCTACCTTCTTCCTTGTTCAATCATTATCTGATAAAGTTGGATATTAGCACTCTAGTCAAACCCAAGAATTCCTACTTCAAGTTCGAGAGAATGTGATGGAGAAAAGAAGAGTTGATTGATCTTATTGGGCAATGGTGGGAGGAGATTCGAAGAAATGGAGGATCCGTTAGTTATATTTTCTGCAAAAGACTAGCACATGTCAAGAAAAGATTAAGGAGTGGAACAAGGAAACGTTCAAGGACATCTTCAAAGAGAAAGAAAGAGTGGAGGGAGAGTAGGAAGCATTAAATAAGAAGATAATCAAAGATGGGATGTACCAAGCAGATTTTTTAAAAGAAAAGGAACTAATGGCTGAATGAGAAGAACTTCTAGCAAGGGAGGAAGAATTTTGGAAAGCCAACCTACAAGAAAAGGTTGGCTGGAAGTAGGAGACATAAATACAATTTTTTTTCATAATTCATTCAAAGTAAGGAGAATGGTAAACAAAATTTTAGAGCTAAACAACAAAGATGGGGAAACCCTAAACAAACCAAAAGAAATCAAGAAAGAGATAGTGGAATACTTCCAAAAAATTTTGGCACCAAAAGAAGGATTTGATTGGAAAAACATTGATCAAATTTTGAGATGTATCGAGCCAGTAATTAAAGAAGAGAATGACAGGCTAAATGAATCTTTCACGGAGGAGGAGATGAAGACGGCTGCTTTCCAGCTACATCCCGACAAGGTACCAGGTCCTAACGGCTTCCCAGCTCTATTTTACTAGAAGTGTTGGTCAATTGTGGGAAAAGAAGAGTGGAGGATAGTGGAGGAATTCAGGAAAAAAAAATTGTAAGAGAAATCAATAATACGGTGATTACGCTGATCCCTAAGAAAGTAGAAAGCAAGGTGGTAATGGACTTCAGGCCAATCTCACTTTGTAATATGGTGTACAAAATCATTTCTAAGACAATTGCAAACAGGCTAAACCCGGTCCTAGGAAGAATTATTTCAAAGAATCAGAATGGTTTCACGTCGGGAAGGGCAATAGTAGATAGCATTATACTAGTGAATGAGGTGATACATTCTATCAATCAGTCAAAGCAGAGAAGCATGCTAATTAAATTAGATGTAAGGCATATGATAGAGTCAGAAGGAGCGTTTTGTTAAGAGTGTTAAAGAGAATGGGATTCAGGCAGTCGTGGTTAGAAAGTATCTTTCAATGCATCTCCATAGCAAGGGTATCGATTGCAGTAAATGGTTCTCTGTGTGGATTCTTTGAAATGACGCAGGGGTTGAGGCAGGGGGACCCCCTATCCCCATGTCTATTCATCTTGATGGCAGAGACTCTAGGAGGGTTGATCAGAAATTGCCAGAGAGTTGGAGGATGGAAAGGTGTGCCGGTAGACAAAGATATAGATCCAATCACCCATGCACAATTCACAGATGATACCATGATATTGAGGGAAGCCAACATCACCGAAGCAAAAGCAATTAAAGGAGTATTGGACTGCTACAGTAATTTGTCTGGGCAGATTATCAATAAGGAGAAGTTGAGGATTTTTTTTTTCAATGTCTCGTGAAGATGGCAGAATCAAATCGCGGCCATATTGGGATGTCAGGTTGATAAAATTCCAACCAAATATCTAGGAGCTCCCTTGTTCAATGGTGCAGTTAAGTCAAATCTATGGGAAGAGGTGATTTCTCATTCCAAAAGTAAGGTGGAAGCCTGGAAAGGGAAATGGCCGATGTTAGCTAGGAGGATCACAATGCTCAAAGTGGTTTTGGGGGCAGTACCTATTCATTTGATGTCATGTCTACCAGTCCCAAACAAAGATAAGACACATTTGGAAGGAGCCTGGAAAAAGTTCTTGTGGGAAGGGGCAAAGGATGTAAGGAGAATACCTTTGATAAGTTGGGGCAAAGCCACTTGTCTGCAGGAAAGAGGAGGAATGGGTATGAGGGAACTAAAGCTTCAAAATGAAGCATTAGGGGCAAAGATGATTTGGAAGATGGTCAAGCACCCTCAAAAACTTTGGTGCAAAATAATGCAAAATACATATTTGGATGACCCGGACCCCAACAAAATCCTAACCCTAGCCAATCTTGGGGGTGAATCAGCTGTATGGCAATTTATGAAAGATTGTGGAACACTTATCTTGGATCATCTAACTTGGAGCATTAATGATGGGAAAAAAGCTAACTTTTGGACAGATTTGTGGGAAGGTTTCAAACCTCTAGAAAGTATACAAGAACTCGAGGGACTCAAAGAACAAATGATTCAAGCTAAAGGAGAAAAGGTGATGGATTATGTTGGCCATTGCAATGCTCAGGGGAAAGTAGAATGGGTAGACACTGAGGATTTTGATGTTGAAGAAGAAGTCAAGATGAAATTTAGAGAGATCTTGAGGGAGAGAAGAGTCTACATCAACAATGAACCAGATGAAGTACAATGGTGTAGGGCCAAATCTAGCCAGTATTCAGTAAAGATCGACTATCATATCCTAAAATTGGAGAGAAGTGGAAACTTGACAGAATACTAGCCAAAAGTTTTATGCTGGGACAAACATGTTTTGCCCAAGGCAGGAGCATTTACTTGGACGGTCCTCCACAAGAGTATATTGATGGGTGAGCGGTTGCACCAATTAGGTATAAGCGACCCAAGTAGATGTGTTCTCTGCAAATAGAATGAAGAGATTGTTGACCATTCGTTGTTGAATTGTCAAGTTGCGTAGGAGTGTTGGAATTACTTCCTGAACCAATTAGGTTGGAAAGGAGTGAGGAATAGTTCCATAGTTGATTTTCTTAGAAGCTGGCCGATACTGCCCAAGAAAGGCTTTTGGGGGGAATTTGGATAATGCTCCCTTCGATGATCATGTGGCACATTTGGAGGGAGAGGAACCTGAGAATATTTGAAGGGAAAGAAAATAATATTGAGATGTTGATCAGGAAGATAGAGAATGGAGCAGTCGAGATTCTTAATTCTAGAGCTTCCTCAAGAGGAGTTAAATTCATAGCATGGGATGATCATGTTATGAAGCTTTGGCTAGGCCTGAAGATCCCAAGTGGAATGGGCAAAGGGAAGAAGAAGAGAGTACAAACTATATGGATGGCCCCTCTGAGAGGAAGACTCAAACTTAATTTTGACGGGGCGACCAAAGGCAACCCAGGGTGGTGGGCTATGACTACATAATCAGAGATGAAGAGGGGAATCTTATGTGGGTGGATTCTGGCTCGTTAGGTATTGCTACAAACAATGTTGTTGAACTAGAAGCATTAGCCCGAGGAGTTTCATAATGTAAGGCCAAGGGTTGACAAAAAAAAGATATCGAGGGTGATTCATTGATTATTATCAACGCCATCAAGAAGAGACAGACGGTTAATTGGGTTTTAGATAAAGGGGCGAGGAGACTCTGGGAGGTACTTCAGGAGCTTGATTTTTCCATCCAAAACATATATAGAGAAGCAAATTTAGCGGCAGGCTTCCTTGCTAACAGAGGGGTCACGGGAAACTTGATGGACAAGAGTAGTCTGGACGCTGCTAGCTGGGAAGGCCTGGACGTAGTACTGCAAACATACCGAGATGGACTATCCTTAGAGGAGATTCATAGAACTTATAAAGAGGAATAAGGAATCTGATGTCTACTGAGGATGGATGGGTTCTTCACAGTGGATTGGAGGATCTAAAACAAGAAATTTTTTCTATGGCATTTGATCCCAAAGATATGGCGAGATAGTCGGGATAGATAAGGAAATCTAAGAAAGAAAGTTTTCAACATTTTTCCAGTTCTTAGACAGAAAGGACGCTTGCCCTAGATTTCTATGGATGCTCGAGATGTTTAGAAGGTGCTATTTAAAGATGCCTTTGGAGGAATGTTGGTAGTGAAAGATGGTGAAGAGCAGGGTGATGGGCGTCAGGTGTGCTTATGTGGAGGAAGGTAAAGAACAACAAGTGGGTCGTCTCTTCCATCTACGAGAGGAACCGGCACGAGAAGCCATTATGAAGGTGATGGGGGGGGGTGTTGGAGTAGGGGCCATATTCATGATGGCCACATCTACCAACTATTCTTTGCTAACATTGCTCTGGTTATGGGAGATCACTGGGGAGTGTCGTGGGGGGCTCGGCTGGTGTCTCAGGCAAACCATGCATCGGTGATGGGTGCGATCCCTGTTACAAGCCCAACCCTCATGGAGGAAACATTGAAGGCTACATATGTGAGGAAGGTTGGATCGAGAATGGTTGGCAGTATGTTGTCGGTAGCCTTTAAAGCTAGAATAGAAAGCAGAAATATGGAGACTTTCTGCAAACTGGTGCAGGAGAAGAAGGAGGAATTTACCGAGGGTCAAGTTGGCAGGTTGATGGAAACCGCTGAAGGCATAACGTTTATTATGCATGAATTAATGTAATAGTAGGTTGCTCACAACCATATTATATATAACCACAAGCATTCTATAGCATTATTATATATGTACTCATGGCATGCTCAGTGGAGCACTAGCCACTATGTAAGTTTTTTCTTTATAATATATATTATAGGAGCCATCCCCAATATGGAACTTGCCTATATATATATATATATATATATATATATATATATATATATATATATATATATATATATATATATATATATATATAATGAATTTTATATTTAGATGAAAACAAATTTTGGTTGATACTCTCTTTGGCAGAGAAGAAATTACAGAGTTTAAATATTTTAATTGATACATATAAATATAAATTTATATTGCTGGAATCGTTTTATTGTATTGTTATTAAAGCATATAAAAAAATTGAAACTATGTTGTGGAGGCGTGGAGAGACTCATGGCCTCATAGGCGTAGCCCTGTGAGAATCATGGATATCCCACGGTCCCACAACATAGTTTCAATTTTTTTTATATGCTTTAATAACAATACAATTAAACGATTCCAACAATATAAATTTATATTTATTAATATACCAAAACAACTTTGGTTGTTTATCCCTCAACTTTTGTTCAACCCCTAGGTGGTTTGAAGTCAGAAATATACCGGAACAACTTTGGTTGTTTATCCCTCAACTTTTAAGTCACCCAGGGGAAGTTCTTAGGATAGAACAAGCCAGAATCACTCTACCTCATTTAGATGCCCGTGTTTTGTTATCTTTGAAGTCTGGTGTGTATATTCCTATGTGGTTGGAAATTAGGGGTTTGGATAAGCCAGTTAAATGTTTTTTAGAAGGCTTGGGAGGTATCAACGCCTATTTTTTGTGTAAGAGAGATGGCCATTTGAGGAAGTTCTACCCACTCTCTTGAGTAGGAACAAGGTGCCTGTAGAATAGGAAAACTAGAGGGCACCTATTGGGACCGTCGAGCCCTGAGAGTCTTCCACCGATAGTTATCAAAGATAGCTCAAGTGGTGTCCAAAGCAGGGGCAAAAATGTCTCTGTGCATGCTAATACTGAAGATGAGATTGACATCTTGACTATCTCCAGAAAGCTCAGTGAAATGAGCTTAAAAGAAGGGAAAATCTTGAGTAAGCTTGATTAAGCGAAGTCTGATGCAAAAAGCTTAGGTCGTGTTATCTCCCCTATAGTGGCTTCTCTGGAGGTCCCGATGGACCTAGAGGTTTGTTCCATAGAGGAGGTGGTAGAAGAGACCCAGTTTCATAGTGAGGAGGCTGAGGTTGGGCTTGTCTTGGTGCTGACGAATGAAGTCAACAGGGATCAGTCTGTCCCCTCCTCAACTTGCTGTTAGGAAGCATGAATACCCTTGTGGTAGGGGAGAGCGAATTCATAGAACAAGTGAATGGAGACCCTGTAAAATCAAGAGATTTTGAGCCACAGGGGGAAAAAAATGTGCAGTAACTGATCTTATAAAAATCTAGAAAACAGATTAAAGAATGCAAAGAAGAAATTAATACAGAGGAAGTTAAGATAACAGTTGGAAATAAAACTTATACACCAGATCCTGCAAGTTTAAACAATGAAAGCTCTAACTCAAATCATGAAGATGTAAGCGTGGCTAATCTAGATAGGAATGAGCAGAGTTTAAAAGGTTTAATTTCCTCTATATTGCAATACAAAAATGAGGAGAAGAAAAAAAGAAAATATGTAAAAAGGAATTCTAAAGAAGAAGTCAAAAAAGGAGAAAAAGTCTTCAACCGCTTTAAGAAAATGTATAAGAAGAGAAAGAGGGAAACACCTGACCCTATAAACTATGCATTGTTGTAGTTGGAATATTAGAGGGCTTGAGTCCCCTAATAGAAAATACTTAGTAAGGGAATTTAGCAATAAAAGTAAGGATATGGGGATTCTAGTCCTTCAAGAGGTTAAAGCCGTAGGTTTCACTCTGGAAAATAACCTGAGATTTATTTGGAGAGATGCATAACAATTTTTTTACTAAGCATGAAAAAGGGAGGGGGGGTATTGCCGTGCTAATAGATAAGAAATGGGCAAATTGTATTTCTCAGAGAGGTTATTCACCTTGCAATAGATGCTTATGGGTTATCTTTAAAAAAGAAGATATGGTTTTTGGTGTATATTCAGTTTATGCCCAGAATGACTACTTAGAAAGAGCAGAGCTGTGGAAATGGTTGGGTAATAATCTACAAAAAAATCCTTGGATAGTGGTTGGTGATTTTAATATGAAAGAGAGTAGAGAGGATAAGCTTGGAGGGCTCAAGTGGGGATGGAAAGGTGATGAGTCCTTTTTCTAGCATAAATTTAAGAAATCCTTCAGCCTATTTGATCTGCTTGAAGGCAAGAAGAGAGACAGTAATGGCATTTGGTTTACTTGGTGTAATAGCCAAGAGGGAAAAAATAGGATATACTCAAGACTAGATAGATTTTATGCAAATGAAAATCAGTTCTTCTTCCTAAGTAGAAAAATAATAATTATGTTGAGGTCATTCCTTCGACACTTTTAGACCACCATCCTATTAAAGCTCATATTAGGTGGAAAGGGCAACAGGAAAGGTCAAGGGGCAAGAGAGATAATTTGTTTAAGCTCAACTATGCATTATTGGAAGATAGGGACTATTGTGAAGGTATTTTCAGTCTAAGGAATATTACTAAAGCCTTGTTCTCTAAAGCCTCTAAAAGTTAGTATTGAAATGCGTTGACCTAGAATTGTAAAACCCTTTTCCAAATAGTGGGGGTTAAGTATGCAAAAGATAGAAGAAAGATTGAAAAACAGTTGCAAGAAAAGTTTCTGGACTGCGAAAAGAGAATTCAGGAAAGCCCAGATGATGAGAAGCTAGCGAGAGTTCTAGGAAAAGCCAAGCATAACCTTAGAAAGCTTTAGACGGTCAGGGATCAAGGAGTAAAAGTGAGGGCCAAACTGAACTGGTTGATAGAAGGAGACAGGGGCACAAAATACTTCTTCAATCTATTGAAAGTCAAGAATACAAGAGAGGATATTGGCCCTATAATTGAAAACAACACATGCCTTAAGGAGACAGAGGAAATTAAAGAAGTTTTAAAAAGTTTTTACTAGAAATTGTTCTCAGCGGAAGACGGGACAGAGGAATGTAAGGCTGCCCAAAATCTGTGTAGGAAAATTTGCCCTAGAAAGATTACAGAAGAGATGAGCAGTAAATTACAAATCAAAATTACTAAAGAGGCTATCAGAACTGTATATGAGGAAAATTAATATGTCGAATCATAAAATCAAAACTATGATAATAACCAAATCAATAACTCATAACATAAAGAGATCTATCTAAAAAAGCCATTATCAATAAATCAAATGAAACAAGAAAAGCTTTTACCAGATTGTATTGTTCTCTTTTGTCGAATGTGGATTGCTCAAATATGCTACAAAACCATGTTTGCAACAAGCAAGTATAGTTGCTCAATGTGCTCAAGAAGATCAATGTCAAAAGATCGTAAAGTGCTCAACGACGCGATGTATGCTCAAAGTGCTGTAAAGGATGCTTGAGAATAAGTGATCAAAGAGGATTTGTGAAGGAGATGAGGGGGGTTTATATAGGTTTCAGCAGAGATTGATCAACGGTCCAGATAATTCAGAAGAATCAATGGAGGAGATAAAACAAATAACCATGATGAATGTGCACACGACACGTGTCAATGCATAAGGATATTTTTATTAAGATATGATGAAAACAAGATTGATTGAAAAGATAACTCAACTTGTAATTTAGCCTTTTTTAGAGTTCTAAAAATAAGACTAATTGTGCATGAGTTAACAAGATATTTTAAGAGGAATTGGAAGATAACTGAAATTAAATAAATAAATTTATTTATTTAATTGTGCATGATAGAGGAATATAAAGATTATAAATAAAATATTTGATTTTATTTATTTTTAGAGGATTGAGATAATTTAAATAAATTTGCATGATTTATTTAAATTTAGAAGAATAATTTGATTTAATTAAATAATGTAAATTATTTAATTATAGATAAGAGGGAATTTGATGAATTAATTAAATAATTGGGTTTATTTAATTAATGTGGACTTGAAATTTGGAAAGAGGATAATGATTTAATTAAATAATAAAAATTATTTAATTTTGGAAGAATAAAGTTGACTTTGATTTAAATTAATTAAATAAATGTAATTTATTCAATTATTGTCGAATTTTGGAGATTTAGAAGAATTTGATGATTTTGATGAAATTAATTAAATAGTTAGATTATTTAATTAATTGTTGAAAAAGTAGGTGATTAGACAAATTTGACGAAATGCAAGTGATTCGAAGACCTGGTCATTTTTGGGTGTCTACATTTTGCCCCTCTTTGATACAATGTGATTTATAGCGTTGCTTCAAAGAAATCGATTGTTGAAGACATGATACAATTTTGATGCCCTAGTGTAGCTAGTTGCCCCTGTGTAGCTGGCGTAGGATGCCCCTTCAAGAGAAAAGACAGGGAAGCGACAGAAGGACTGGGTTGACGCTCGACTAGAAGATTGTGTTACGATGTAGAGGTTAGATAGAAGAAAGGAGACATAAGAGAATATGAGAGAAAGACTATTGATCGATCCTTGCTTGAAAACTATATAAGGCCATGGATGAATGGATGGGTAGATGGATAAGCTTATTGCAACGGTTTCACAAATGTTTATAAAGAGCAATCCTTATTTTTGATATAGCACGTGGATAGTTTGCGACCAAGGTATAAAAGACCAAGGTGCTGTGATATCCGAGTGTGTGGACGTTGACTCTGCAAGCAAGCGGTTTGATCTTAGATCCCTTAGACATAATATGACCTTGTTGTACATGTGATTGAGCCATAGTCTTGAACATAAAATAAACTTCAATACATAAATGCCTGAAAAATATTAATATATAAGATGCTAGGTCGTAACAAACACAAGATAATATGCTGCTAAGAAAGATGTTAAAGATCATTCCTCAAACATGGCATACAAAAGCAATGACTATGTCCCCAATCCGTACTGTATCGCAACATACCAAGATTATTGATAAATCAAGGTAATCTTGAATAGGTATTGGAAAAGGAACAAAAAAGATAAACCAAAAAGCAAATTGACTGACTTATAAAGTAAATATGCAGCCGACGTATTCTCTTGCCAAAGAGGTTGCTCAAGATAGATTGGAAAGGAAAGATAACAACCTTATTGTAGGAGTGATGTGTCCGTTAAAGGGTGTTATCTGTTGAAAATATAATGCCTAGTTTCAGGAAATGCCACATGTTGTATAAGACACGTGTGTTGGTCTCGATCATGGAACACCCTGTATAAGACAAGTTTGTTGATCTGTTGCTTGGTTGAAATTGATTTAGCTGATGTTGGCAATCGATATGTAGGACATCATATGAATCTGTAGGTAAGTTACTTTGCTTCAGGTTTGTTAAAGACTTTTGCTTTGCAAGGATGCACTTGTTTGTTGTTTTGCTGCTTGAGTTAGTCAAGTCGAGGTGAATGGATTTTGATAAATGGAAGACCAGAAAAATGATATGTCAATGGATTGAGATGGGTGAAGAATGATGAATCGTATGTGCCTAAGTACTGGATACATCCTTTGTATTCTAGACAGCTTACATACCCTGTATCCATGGGATCAAGGCACATTACGAGGAAAGATGAAAAATGATATGTAGTTATGGGTAGAGTGATGAGTGGGTCAAGGTGCTTTGAGCTTGGGTAGGTGAAATGATGAGATCTTATGTACCTGAGTACTGGATACTTCCTTCGTATGCCAGATTGCCTACATATCCATAACCATGGGATCAAGGTACCTTAAGATTGAAATGAGATGATATGTAGTTCTGGTTTGGTGTGATGATGTAGGAAAAGTGTTGTCGTGGTGAAGCGACGGTTGAAGTGCTTGTATTTGGTGTGAACCACGAACAAGGATCCATTCTGAGACCTAGGTTAAGGAAAGAGTTGCCCCCATTCTGGTAGAGGTGTTTGCATGGGTGACTGATGGAGAAGACATAGAAAGTCTGACCTAGGACAAGATAGTATAACTATTGACACAGATCAAGACGTGGGATGACGATGATGGACATTGACAAATTTCCAAGCTATACTAGATAGGGAGATGGAAATGCAAACAAGGTCAATGGATTTATTATGGATGTATGGATGGAGTTTGTTATGAAATGGACATGGAATGAACAAGACTCGATAGATGATGGATGTTGACTCTACACATAGTCCCTGTTTGCCAGGTTTTCACTATGGTACTTTTCCAAGGCGCCTGTTTACCAGGTTTTCACCAGAGGACGGATTATTTTGTTTTTGTGTTTTCATTATTTTTTTTTGGATACTCTAAGGATCAGGCATAAAACTTCTTGAGATGAACACTGTTAAGTGGCTCATCTAGAGGAATATCGTCCAGTGTAGCTAAAGTATAAGCTCTTGACCCATATGCTATTGTGACAATAAAATGACCTAACCAGTTAGGCTCAAACTTGCCTTTCTTTTCCCGATCTACTTGATTTCTCTAATTTTCTTTTAAGACAAGATCACTAACTTGAAACCGTCTTTCTTTGATCTTTTTGTTGTAGTTATGCCGAAGGCCGTTTTGATAGACATGGAGATGATTCAGAGCGGCAAGGCGCCTCTCATCTAATAGTTTTAGCTCAGCTAATCTAGAAGTGTGATACTCCACTCCATCAATCAGGTTCTGCATGGATACTCTGAGGGATGGGATCTCGACCTCTATAGGTAGGATGGCTTCATAGCCATAGACCAAGGCATATGGTGTGGCACCAGTTGGTGTTCTGATACTATTGTGGTAGGCCCATAAGGCAGGATTGAGTTGTAGGTGCCAATCACAACCAACTTCATTAACTATTTTCTTGAGGATTTTGAGAATAGTTTTGTTGGAAGCCTCAGCTTGGCCGTTACTCTACGGATAGTGGGGAGTTGAAAAGTGATGTTGGATATTGTATTGTGTGCACAAGGCATGGACATCTCGATTTTTGAATGGTCTCCCATTATTAGTGACAATGGCTTGGGGGATACCATACCGGCAAATGAGGTAGTTAAGGATAAACTTGGTTATTTGCTTACCGGTGATATAGGTCATGGGAATGCCTTCGACCCACTTTGTGAAGTACTCAGTGGCGATAATGATGAATTTGTGGCCATTAGATGAGGATGGGTGAATTTGTTCGACAAGGTTGAGACCCCATTGAGAAAAAGGCTATGGAGTAGTCACAGGTTGTAGTTCATGAGCTGATGCGTGAATCAAATCTCCATGCTGCTGGCATTGTAGACACTTCTTAGCAAATTGTAAAGCATCTCACTCTATTGTAGGCCAATAGTAACTTGTTTTGAGTATCTTCTTAGCGAGATTAGGACTAGTAGAATGTGTGCCACAGAAACCTTCGTGTATGTCTTGTAAGGTAGCTTTGGCTTCTTCCGCGTTAAGACATCGTAAGAGGATACCATCGAGACTCTGTCGATAAAGTGTATCACCCAGAATAGTGTAATGGGAGGATCGACGGATAAAGGTTTTGTGTTGGGTAACAGATAGGTCAATGGGATAGGTACCATTTTTAAGGTATTCATAGATATCTTCGTACCATGGGGAATTGGGACCAACAAGTTCGTAGATGATTTCAGTAATTGGAACATCGACGGCTGGTATCAACAATTGCTCGATCAAGAATTCACATTTCTGTGTGTTTGCAGGCATGTCTATAAGTGACCCCATAGAGGCCATAGAGTCTGCAGCTTTGTTATGCTCTCTTGGAATTTGCTCAAATATGATGCTAGAAAAGTGTGGTTTGTAGGCATCCACTAGTTGCTTGTAGGGGACCAACTTTTCATATTTTGTTTGGTAATCATTTGTGACATGTCGAATGACTAGTTGTGAGTCTCCATATACCTATAATTCTTTGATGTCCCATTGAACTGCTGTATTGAGACCTATGAGGAGTGCTTCATACTTGGCTATGTTGTTGGTGCAAGGAAATGCAAGCCGATATGACTTTGGAATATAGTCATTTTGAGGTGTGATGAATAAGATGCCGGCCCCTGATCCATGTTGTGTGTAGGAACCATCAAAGTACAATTTCCACATTACTGAGGTAGAAAGAGTGAAGAGATTCTCATCTGGAAAGTCAGATACCATGGGATGTACATTTGTCATAGGTGCTGTTGCTAGTTGATCCGCTAGGGCTTGTCCCTTGATTGCCTTACGATCCACATTGTCAAACTCACTAAGGATCATGACCCATTTAGCTAGTCTGCCTATGAGAGCTTCTTTTGCTAGTAGATACTTCAATGGATCAATTTTTGCTATGAGATTTGTATGTTGGTTTAGCATGTAATGCCGCAACTTTTGGGAAGCGAACACTAAGGCTAAATAAGCTCTCTCCAGAGGAGAGTAATTGAGTTCATAACCCACCAAGGTTTGACTAATATAATGGATGGCATGCTCTTTTCTTGACTCATCATGCTGTGCTAGAAGACCCCCTAGGGCTGCAGTTATAGTTGAGATGTATAAGATCAAAGGCCTATTGACAACTGGTGGTGCCAAGATAGGAGGTGTAGCTAGATATTCCTTGAGCTGATCAAATGCTGCTTGACACTTATCATCCCATCTAAATGAGACATCCTTTCAGAGCAAGTGTTGAAATGGTTGACATTTATCCGCTAGTTGTGAGATAAACCGCCTAATAGACTGTAACCTTCCTTGCAGGCTCCTTAATGCTTTTAGATTCTTTGGTGGAGGCATCTCCACTATAGCTTTGACTTTTGCTGGATCTACTTCAATGCCTCTACGAGATACTATGTATCCCAACAGTTTTCCTGATGTTACCTCGAAGACACACTTCCTTGGATTAAGTCTTACTTGGTATTTCTTGAGCCTGTCAAAGATCTATCCTAGAACTTGTATGTGATCTGCCCTAGAAGATTTTGCTAGTTTATCATCCACATAGTCCTCCATGATGTGATGAAAGAGATCATGGAATATCACTGTCATTGCTCTCTAATAGGTTGCCCCTGCATTCTTTAGACCAAATGGCATGATGCACCATAATAGTTACCCCAAGGACAAGTGAAAGTTGTTTTATGCTGATCTTCTTCTGCTATCATTATCTAATTGTAACCAGAGAATCCATCCATGAGAGAAAACATTTCATGACCCGCAGTCAAGTCTACTATAAGATCAATGTTTGACAATGGGAAGTCATCTTTGGGTCATGCCCTATTAAGATCTCTGAAATCATTACACATGCGGATGCCCCCATTGGGTTTAGCCACAAGTACTATGATTGAGACCCATTCCAGATAATCAATAGGCTTGATGAATTTGGCATCTAGCAACTTTTGTATTTCCACTTTCACCAAAAGAGCTATCTGTTGATGTATCTTAGCTTTTGCTTGACTGGTTTAACTGTTGGATCAACTGTGAGATAGTGAACTACTAGCTTAGGGTCTAACCCTGGCATATCAGCATAGGTCCACGCAAAGTTGATGGTTCATTGTAAGAAGAAGTTGTTAAGATTCTTGTGCTATGTTTCTGATAATGATGCTGCAAGGAATATGATCCTAGGATTTTGCTCTATGCCAAGATTTATCTCTATATAATCTTCCACTAGGAGAGCTGATTTTTCTTGATACTTAGATGGTAGGGGAAGGTCAAATCCTCCATCCTTAGGTGCCACAGTTGGGTTTTCACCTTTGGATACATCCTTTGTTTTTACTATTTTGTGATCGGGAGGTGCCACAGTGTGGTTTTCACCTAGAGATCTTTCTTTATTTTTACTTTTATGACTAGAGGATTTGGCATTCTCACCAAAATAAGTTGTTGGCTCTAGTTCCATTACAAAACCAGCTTTGTGATCGCCAAGAGGGATACTGTCCTGGAGTCCCATGAACTTTGCAATAGCTTCATCATTCTGAAATACATCTAGAACAGGGGGGCCTTGTTGGTCCCAATCGATAAGTTCAGGGTAGACAAGTGTGACTTTCTGGGTGTGGGTGGTGGATGTCAAGGATATAGATGATAGCATGAAAATAGAGGATTCTGTAAATAGGTCAGTCATATGGAGGGAAGAGTCATTGATGATATCCTCATTAGATGTCAAATCGGTGGGAAAAGTTTATGCTACCTTGTCGAGAATACCCTTGATGTCCAAGGCGTGTGGTACCTTCCTACCAAATCCTAACCCCTTCTTGTCTAGTTTCTTTGTCACAATAATGGGTTCCATTGTTCCTTGATTTTGTTTTCCAAGGCCACCTTTGCTTTTATAGCCCATGTTTTTTACTATCCTTAAGCCATTGCCATATTGCTTGACTAGTATTGTGACTGTTTCTTTCTCCTTATAGAGCCAAGAAGAGATGTCTTCAATAGTTTCCTCTGCCAATAATTTTCCTTCTTGAAATTGGGTTAGAGATGTTGGGGGAGGAATAGTTTCTTTTTTAGTTACTTTGGCAATGGGCGGTTGGCCGTAGGATTTAGGAGATGGAGGCATCCGCCCTACACAACAAGATTTTGAGATATCATATTCTCTAAAGCCTATATCACGGATGTGAGCTTTGATTTTGGGAATAGGATGAGGATTAGGTTCACTTGTAGAGGCTTTTGTCAGAGTTTTAGAATTGACATATAATGGGGATTCAAGGGTTTTGTCATTATTGGGCACTTGGTTGGAATTCTTATAACTGCCTTGCAAGACACAGTAGAATTCAAAAGGATTAGGGTTGCCTGGGATAGTGATCTCCATACCATTAAATGGGAATTTGAGAGATTGATGGTACGTTGAGGGAACAACTTTCATGGCATGGATCCATGGCGTCCAAGGATAATATTGTACGATAGCTCAATGTCAAGGACTTGGCATCTAGTTTCAAGCATGATAGGGCCGACTTGTATAGGCAAGTGGATAACACCCTCTGAATGGCATTCAACATCATCATACCCCTTGATTGTAATATTTTGATCAATGTTGACATGATCCTCAGAGTATCCCAATTGTTTAAGTAGCTTTAGAGAACAGATATTAAGATCAGCACCACCATCTATAAGTATGCGTTTGATCTTGCGTTTATGGATGAGAACCTCAATGTGAAGTGCATCATTGTGACATGGATCATGAGATGGGAGGTATTTTTTAGAAAAGACCACATTGTAAGGTGAGGCGATGTTACCTATAATAGCTTGGAAATCCGTGACCGCTATGTTGTTAGGAACCGAAGACTCTTGTAGAGCTTTTTCTAGCATAACTTTATGTGCGGGTAACGATCGTAGAAGGTCCAAGATAGAGATCTGTGCAGGGGTTTTCCCTAGATGTTTGACTAGATTGTAATCAGATTGGGTTGGAAGACTTGGTGTAGGACCACTAATGGTGACACGACCACGACAAGTTGTAACAACGCAATCTGTAGATTTGTCTTTGATTGTGAGGGTAGATACATGACTTTCTTCGAAATGACCCACAATGGAGTCATAGGATGTGGAAGCCTTATTAATACCTTTACCTTTATCCAGATGAGGACCTTGACCATGGTTAGGGAATGGTTCCTTGTACATGTTGAGGTCTTTGTTCGTGTGTTGAGTTGGTGGTTCATCCTCAAAAGAGATTAGGTTGCCCTCGATAAGATTTTGAATTATGTGTTTGAGTTTCATGCATGACGTGGTTCTGTGTCCTTTGCTCCTATGGAAGTCACAATATTCATTGTCTTTGTACCCTGTGGTTTTGTAAATAGGTTCACCATATGGGTTAGGATCTGATAAGGTGATGAGTCCCTTGTGTAAAAGTTTCTGTAGAATAGTCTCAATAGGCTCTCCCAAGGGAGTGAATTGATGCTGCAGAGGGTAATCTTGTTGAGGCCACTCTTGTGGTCATTGTTGTTGGTTTTGGTATGGTTGTCTTTGTTGTTGCTGTTGTTGAGGCAGAGGTTGATTTGGTTTGGAAAGTTGAAGGGGTGTTTGTAGTGTTTGGACATGTTTAGAATCGACCACACCATCATTGACCACATTTTTATTTTTGTTCCAAAACTTGGGTTTATCATTTGTTTGTTGTTGAGGAGCATTGTCTTTGGTTTCTTTGAAGATTTTGACCACACCCTTAGCAATGAGTGCCTTTTCAATGTTGATTCCCCTGTAGGTAATTTCGTCGAAGGTTGTAGCACTAAGGATTTGCAAATGAAAACCCAAATCTTGGTTGAGGTTCTGAACAAATATGCTAACAAGCTGCTTTTCAAGTATCTTGAATGGGAATTTACTAGCCATTTGTCTCCATCTTTGTAGGAATGAAATGAAAGTTTCTCCATTTTTCTATTTATTATTACATAGGTTGGTCATGGAGATCTCATGTTCTGTGTTGTAGGAGAAATGGGTGGCAAATTTCTCTACAAGCTCATTAAAAGATTTGATACCCGTGGGTAGATGTGAGAACCATTCTATAGCTTGACCTCCAAGACTACGAGGAAAGAGGTGCATAAGATATGTGTCGTTATGCGAGACCTCGAAGCAAGCAAGATAGAATTCTCTAAGATGGTCTTTTGGGTCTCCTTTTTTTTTGTATTTATCAAATTTGGGAATAGTGAAATTGTGAGGAAAAGGGATCATGGGTAATGACAGATCAAATGGATAAGGACAAACTTCTTCTAAAGAGAAGGTCTTCTTGGTGTGGCCAAACATAAGATTAGATGGTTGTTGTTGAATCTCCACAAGATTTAGCTCCATAGTTGTGGTAGGGGTTGGAAACATCTCCTGTTGTCCTAGAAGTGGTTGTTGTTGCCCATATGGAAGATTGTAGTGTAAGCCATGGGCATTGGTGTTATAAGGGTCATATGATTGGTTGGGGTCATATGTGTTATACGTTGGGTTAGGATTGAGTTGCATTTGAGTGTTTTAATTTTGAGGAGGTGGGGTGGCGCTAGGTAAGAATGTAGGCTTTGTGATGGTTGTTGATAAGAATTTGGTGGAGGAAAGCTAAAGTTTGTTGGGTTTGGTTGCGGAGGTGGTGTGATGAAAGAATTTGGTGGAGGAAAGCTAAAGTATGTTAGGTTTTTGGAATGTCGAGGGTGGTTAGGAAATGTGTTGAAAAAGGTTAGTGTTGATGATCGTTGTGGTGGGGGGACATAAGTAGATATGTTTTGTAATGGTTGGGGTTGCGTGACCTTATGAGGTTGAAGGATATGAAGGGGTGATGATGGGGGTGGCGGTGTTTGTTGAGACCCTTATTGCATGGCTACATAAGTGTTTGCCATATTGTAATTTGGTGGAAAACCTTCTCGTGATGGGGTAGCCAATGTTCCACTTGCAATAGGTGTGGGCAATTTAGGAGTGTTTTGTATGTTTGATTTTGCTAGAGCGGCTTATCTTGCTAATTCCTCTTGATGATGTAGAGTCTCTTGTTGGTGTTTATAGATCTCCATAGGAGTCAGAAGCGGTGATATGGGTCTCTCTGCCGTTGGGTTTTGATAAAGAGGATTCTCATATTGTGTAATTTTTCTCCCTTGTGAGATTTGTTCAGGTAAGGGTGTGGTTACAGTTGACAAGGTTTGGACCACCGTTATAGTGTCTTGGGTGTTGTTAGGCTCGCTAAGATTTGATAGATCAAAACCTTTGGGTAATTTGGCTCCTTTCTCTGCTAGCAAGTGAAAGAAATGATCTTGGTTCTCACTAAGGATTTTGTCAAAGGCGACCATGGCTCTAAGATATTGTATGATTTCATCAAGGTCTTGTCTATCTTCTTGAGAGGATTGACCTATTTCAAAGTGTCGCTCTTCTTGAGATGGGACTTGAAATGTGGTATAACCTTGTGGAACAAAATCCAGAGGCATGCCGGTGGTGAATTAAGTCACATCTACCAAAGGAATATGACTTTCTTGAGGATTGTTTGGTTGGTCATGTTGTGGCATGTTTTGAGAGTTGGTTGATCTTTCCATTGGCGTCTTTGGAGTACCCTTTGGAGTCATGCTTGGTTGAGGTGTACGAGGAGGCGATTTGTGCTTCCTTGGGGCAACTTGCTTTGGCTTCCTAGTTTGCTGGAGTCTAGTGGTTACCATGGGATACACTAAGACAATATGCTTTGTTTGAGATGTTTCACTGAGATTTTACTGTGTTTTGGAAAAGATAATTTTGATGTACTGTTTGACCAAGGCGCATGACTGTGTTACAAAAAAGTGAGCTACTATGTTACCAAAGGCACTAGACTGAGCTGCCAAAGGAGAGGTACTGCTATACCAAAGGCGAGCTACTGTTAGACCAAAAGCGAGTTATTGTTATACCAAGGGCACATAAGTAGGTTTGCCAGAGGTGAGGTATTGTTTTACCAAAGGCAAGCTACTGTTATACCAAAGGCGAGCTGCTGTTATACCAGAGACGCTGAAGTAATGTCAGTGTTGTTTAGAAGGCAAATTTTGATGGTTTTGGATTTGATTTTGATTAGATTTCCTTTGGCAAGAGAAAACACAAAAAACAAAGTGGCAAAAAAGGACTGACACAATAGATAGTGTATGTTCGAGGCTTACAAAAAAGCCTAATGTTTCCACAGGTATAAGACAATTGCAAACAATATCAATCACTTTTTATCCCTAAAGACAAGGTGTCATTGCAGTAGATCAGCTCACAACTTAATACTCTGTTGACCAAATGTCATTCCATAAAGGTGTCGAACATTTGTATCTTTGTGAGAGAAGATAGGTAGGGATATCTCACCCTCCCCTCAAAAAGCTCAAGTAGGTGACAAGAGCTTTATGGTTGAGGGAATACTTGTTGATAACTGAGAGGGAGGGTGAATCAGTTATCTTAATTATTTCAGCTTTCTGAACTTTCTTGTTAATTAATGCAGCATCAATTCAAATAAGCAAACATAACCATGAAATGGAAATACACATGACACAATATTTTTGACGTGGAAACCCTATTTAAGGGAGAAAACCACGGGGTGATTAACCCAAGATTGTATTCTCTGTTAGAAGAATAGAAATACAAAATGGCACTTGCCAATTAGGGCTCACTGCCCGAGCACACTGTTCACTAGAGGCTCATTGCCTACAAGAGACTCACTGTCTACAAGTTGTAAGAAGAATAACAAGATCCTTGAACTGAAGAGAAGCATCCACGTATGCTGAGGTTCAGTTCCGGTTAGGCTCAATACACTAATCTGCTGCACTTCATCCTTCCTCTTCTTTTATGCTGCTGTCCTTTCACATACCAGATCTTTCTTACAGCTTTCACTCTACTCTTCTGCTTTTCTTCACACTTCACATTTCACAACACACACCTACCTCATCGAAATCCATCTGGTATATATATCCGCACAAAGGATTTCATCCTCTTTCCAGTCGGCATCCAGAATAGTCAATATTTCCCAAACTTTAGTCTGTTGGTTGAATCCTTGCTTTCCAAGTGATGCGGATCAGAAAGAAACTTATAGAAGTTGTCTAACAAGTCGGCCAATCATGAATGATACCTTAGGAATCTTTATCACCATCAACATCTCATCCAGAATAACTTCTGATGCTCTGCTAGTCAGTTCTTCCTCTGTCTGTTCTACCAAACTGGACCCCAGTACTTAGAAGCTTATATCTCTTCACTCTTTCAACACCGGAGACTCAAACCCTGGAATCTATTAGTCAAGGAATACCTCTTGACTTCCCCAAGTCCGCACTTTACAATGATACTTCTTTTAATAGATCCGAACCTGACTGTCAGACCTTCTACATGCTCTATTCTTGCTTACCGAACCTGAAAGCTCTTCAATCTGACTTCCGGTAGAGACACACCATATCCTGCGGATGTGTGGGATGATCTTTGTTGCCATCAATGACAACACCAATGAAGCTACATAGTGTCTCTTTCCAACAATACTATCTCTTCTCAAGGGAGCAAATGGTGACTATCTTTAGGGCTTAAATCGATTCCCCTTGCATTGATGATTACCGCAACGTTCAGAGGTGGATCGGGTAGTCACTATCTAGATTGGTTTTTAGTAACTTTGAGGGACCAACGCCTTACGAGCAATGTGACAAACTACTAAAAGTTTTAACCAATCCTACTAAGAGTATCAAACACTTCGCACAATATGAAAATTATTTCTACAAAGTGCTAGTACACCTCTTTTCAATTTGGCATCACAAGGTAAGGCTAACACTAGTTAGGACTTGGCTTTCACCTTATCCCTCTTATATAGCGGTTTAAAGGAAAACTCCGCTTAGGGTCGTCCCTTTTGGATGAAGCACAATCCAAAAGTAGGCCCTTCTAAAGGAATAACTGAAATGTAAGATCAAGCATGTCAAACAAAGGTTCAATTGTCCCGTTTATAAGAAAAATAAGGTGCAACTAGATTAGGCACACACACGATTGTAGTTGTCAATTATCCCTTATAAAATTGAAGTGTTATGCATTCATGTCCATTGTCCCTTAAGAAATTGAAGTGTTGTTGCATTCATGTCCATTGTCCTTTAAGAAAGCAATATGTTCCTAAGACTTAGATTGCAAAAAGATGTTTTGCCCCTTAAGAAAGCAATATGTTCCTAAGATTTAGATTGCAAAAAGATATTTTGTCCCTTAAGAAAGCAATATGTTCCTAAGACTTAGATTTTGCCAAAGTGATTTGTTTAATTGTCCCTTAAGAAGGTAATATGTTTGTAAGACTTAGTGTGATAGATTGAGATTCTTCAATGCTCGTCCTGCATGAACATGTTAGAGAAACCCATTTGCTCTATTTGAGTGATAAGAGGTTGCAAAAAGTTGATTAGTTCCACCAAAACTCAAGTAGTTAGACAAAAATAAATCAATTGACCAAAAACGCTTAACTTGTTAGGTGAAAAATGAGCAATATGAAAAAAATATGATAAGAATGATTAGGTACAATAGATTGGATATTATGATCAGATTCTACACAAAATTCTATGCAATTTAAAAAAAAAATCGTGAAAATTGAATAAATTTTGCACAAGTTATGACCATTTGAAGTTTGTAAAGAAGAGTTGACTTTGACTGAGTGTGCCTGATAAATCTAATAAAATTACTTGAAAATTCTTTCACCATAGAAAATTTGGGAGAACTAGCTTTCCAACACCACTGATTTCATGAAAATCTGATTCTGTATACACAAGATATGCCTAATTTCGCGAAACTGCTCGAAAAAAATAAAAAATATCAAGCATGGGCTAAAAATAGGGACACGGATTGGGATCTATTTTTCTTGAAATTCGTGCACTTCTTGCAAAAAATAAGAGTTCCCTAGATAGGATTTCGATGTTTTCAACAAAACCCAGAAATCTTTTGAGCTAAAGTTACACAGATATGCCTGATTTTATGAAATTGCTAAAAATAGGCCAAAAAACCAAAAAATAAGACTAATTGTGCACGAGTTAACAAGATATTTTAAGAGGAATTGGAAGATAACTAAAATTAAATAAATAAATGTGCATGATAAAGGAATATAAAGATTATAAATAAAATATTTAATTTTATTTATTTTTAGAGGATTGAGATAATTTAAATAAATTTGCATGATTTATTTAAATCTAGAAGAATAATTTGATTTAATTAAATAATGTATATTATTTAATTATAGATAAGAGGGAATTTGATGAATTAATTAAATAATTGGGTTTATTTAATTAATGTGGACTTGAAATTTGGAAAGAGGATAATGATTTAATTAAATAATAAAAATTATTTAATTTTGGAAGAATAAAGTTGACTTTGATTTAAATTAATTAAATAAATGTAATTTATTCAATTAATATCAAATTTTGGAGATTTAGAAGAATTTGATGAAATTAATTAAATAATTAGATTATTTAATTAATTGTTGAAAAAGCAGGTGATTAGACAGATTTGACGAAATGCAAGTGATTCGAAGACCTGGTCATTTTTGGGTGTCTACAAGAACTATCGAGAATGGCAGATCGCCTGGAGTAGATGGACTGCCGGTAGAATTCTATAAGTGTAATGAAGATTGGATAGCAAATGATTTGTTAGAGGTCTATCAGGAAGCTATTGAGTTGGGAACTCTAGGACAAGACATTAATAAAGGAGTCATTAAGCTAATGCCTAAAGATGGAGATAAGACCAAACTCAGGAATTGGAGGCCAATAACATTGTTAAATGTCTCATACAAGATCCTAGCCAAGGTGTTAGCTATCAGACTGGTTGATATCTTTCCGGCCATTATTAACCCTACTCAAATTGGTTTCATAAAAGGGAGATATATATTGGAGAATCTTATCACAAGTTGGGAGGCCTTGGATTGGGCAAAAAAGTGGTCAAAATGCAGGGATTCTATTGCTAGATTTTGAAAAGGCCTATGATAGAATTGAGTGGTCTTTTCTTTTAATGATGCTAGAAACCCTAAGATTTTCTGATTACTATTGTAGCATGGTTAAAACATTGTTCAAAGATGCTATGGTTTAGATTGACATTAATGGCTCACTATCAAGCCCCTTTAAGCTAGAAAGGTTAATTAGGCAAGGATGCCCGCTAGCTCCAACCTTGTTTGTTATAGCTTTTGAAGCATTGTATTGTATTTTGAGAATAGATCAAACTGAGGGGAGGTTGAAAGGAATTGCCTTGCCTAATAATGATTTTTTGTTGAATGTCCAATTTGCAGATACAATGCACTTTTCATGGCCCTTGAAAATGATAATTTTGCTAGATTTGAGTAAAGACTGTCCATTTTTTGCAAGGCTGGTGGTGCTAAAACACCCCATTCCAAGTCCTCTCTTCTTGGATGGGATGATGCTCCTCCCTCGTGGTTTGATACTGCCAAATGGCAACGGGGAGACTCTTCTAAGTTGGTAAGATTCCTTGACATCCCCTTTTCAGTTAGCCCATCATTGAGAGTGATGTGGGATTGGATATTCGATAAGATCAATAAGAAGCTCTACATGTGGAATAGGCAATATCTTTCCCTGGCAGGGAGGTTGCAGGTTTGTCAAAAAATCCTTTCTTCTTACTCCATTTACTATGCCTCCTCTTGGTTTTTTGCTAGCTATTAGGTGAATATTATTCAGAAGAAAATCAAAGACTTTCTTTGGTCAGACAGAAAAGCCAAAAAAAGTGGCATAATGTTTCCTAGGATTGGTGCTATGTAAGCAAAGAGCTGGGGGGTTTGGGACTGAAAGACCTAAAAGTCCAGGGTGCCACTCTTGTCACAAAATGGATTGTTAGGGATTTTGAGGGCTCAGAACCTTGGAAGGTATTGATAAAAAATAATTTGAGGTTGGTTGTGCCTAGAAAGGCAAAAGATTGGACTGGCTTGAGTCTTCATGATGTTGTCCTTAGAGATTTCAATGTTAAACCAACAGGGTCTGTTGTATTTGGGTCAATCTGGAGAGCTTGGGAATCTGTTAAACCCTTCATAATTAATAGAGAGGCCTTTGACCATAGGAAAAATGAGATTGCACAATCCAGATCAATCTGGTGGAATTTGAAAGTCAATGGGAAGGCATTGGCCTTATTACAAGGGTGCTTCTCCAAAAGTTGGCATAAACAAGGAGTGTGTGCTTTTAAAGACTACATGACAGATAGTGGTATCAAAGAATGAACAATTTTGAAAGCTGAGTTCAACCTCCCAGAAACTCAGAAAAGTACATATTTTATTCTTAGCAAAGTTATCCAAGGCAGTTGTAATAGAGGAGCAAAGCTAATAGATGTAGATTGGAAGTAGGTTGGGTGGTTAGATGGGTCAACATTCGGGAAAGTCACTCCAAAGAAGCTCTACAAAATGATAACAGATAAAATTGATATTTTTAAGCACATCAATCGGGTATGGAGAGTCAATTTAGATGATAGGTCCCTATCCAAAACACTGTCCATAGTCTGGTCAAAGTTTTTAGAACCCAAGAAGAGTTGCTTTAGGTGGTTGTTATTGCTTTACAGGTTGGCTATAGGTCAGGGGAGCTTGTGTTTGTTTTGTGGGGAACCTAAAAATAGTGAGCATATTCTTTTTGACTATTTATTTGCAAAAGTTATTTGGTCCGAGTTCTTAAAGTCTTTGAAAGGTAATTTGTCAGTTGTTAGCATCTATAAACTAGATATTCTTTGTGGTTTTGTTTGCAATGTTAACAAAGATGATAATCTTTTTTGGCTTTTATCTTCTACTGAGGTATTGTGGGCACTTTGGAAAGCTAGAAATGAGCATTTGTACCAGAATAGGCAAATAATGCTTACTGAGTCCTTCTATGGTCTCATGTCTAATCTGATTTGTATGCAGGCCACTGCTCTTATGAAGATTCCAACTGAAAGGTTCATGCAAATGAAGGTTCAGGCATAGTATATAGAGAGGATATTAATAAAGCTGAATTTTGGCCTCATAATTTTAGGGAGGAAGCCCATAAGCAACAAATGATTGTCTTTGAAGAACAGACCCACCATGGTGAAGAACAAAATTTACAGAGGGCAGAGGAATTAGGTAAGGAAACTGATGAAGAAGGCAACAAAATCTTTGTCTCCCCGGCTGCAGAATTACAAATCTTGCAAAGCAGTGTATTTGAAGGAGGTGAGCCTGACAGTGGGCATGGAGAACAGGGTCTTTTTAGCGATGATCAAGATAGCAGAGTGGCTGACAAAGAAACTGGAAGGTTCGAGGCCCATGTGGTGGAGCTCACGGGGCAGATATAGGACGAAGGTGGGGACCTACACAGCTACCCTTAGGAATAGGCAGGGAGCAAATTGGGGTAATAGTGGATAGCAGTGGGACAATTGATTTTTAGAATCAGGTGTTTGAGATGCAGATTGTAGAGGAGTGATGGGGAACCTCATATGGTAAGACTTACTCCCTCTTCGCTCGGACTGACAGTCAGTTCAACAGTCACCAAACTCTCATCGCTGTGACCTTTACTATCGGTGAACACTTACAACCTGTTGCCGATACGCAGATACACTAACTTAGTATATGCTTGGCGTGACTTGCTACTACCGTGGACTAAAGTTTCAATACCCTGATTCACTGTTACGACCGGTCACCGTTTGTATTCGATGAAAGATACATTCTTAATATACATTCCCCACATGCTTTCTCAACATACATTCTCAATATATCTTCGAACCACACTCGTCGGCAAGACCTAGATCATTGGCAAACTCCTTGTTTGTTCTCCTGATATGTCAATATGTGTTATCTTCAGTGAGACCCTACTCGTCGGTAAACACGCACAACTTCTGGCCGATGTGCTTTGTCACCCAATCTGAATCTTAGGTCGCGACTTCCGTTCAGCGGATCGAACCTCCCTTCGGCCAGACTATCCTCATCACTTTGAGCAAGGAATGCTTTTCCGATGGCCTCTGTCTCACCGATAACAGCTCCAACTCCTCCGATCCAAACCCTAGCACATGGAGATGCTAGGCCGTCTACTGTGCACAATCCTTAGTCTGGAACATCTGCACCGCTGAACAATGAAACAAAACAGGAAACAAATGAATATTGTACAACGAAGCCATTCCACTGATTTTGACAGAATCTCACCAGTGGAATGCTTCACATCGATATTTTGCAACAACGGAATTACAGAAAGGAAAAGAAATCTACAACTATGCAGTTTGTAATTACAGAGAACAGAAACAAATTGACAACACATAATAGTTTGATTTCTCCTTAACACAATGCATGATTACATTCTGCTCTTCTTCGATCTGATTACAACAATTACAATCCTTAATTCTGTTCATTTCCCTAGTTTTATAAACTCGCCAGAGGAATGCCAACCCTATTCCAAGCGGCTGGGAGAACGATTCCAAGCGGCTAGGAGAAAACTAACCATCTCCAAGCGGTTGGGAGACCAACCGTCTTACCAATAACGATGCACCCTAATTACTTGGGACTTACAAAGTTTGTTCTAAGTCTAGATACAAACATAAATGACATGCATTGGTCGGATAGACCTTATTACAACACAAAACCTAATCTTCTAAACAAACATGAATTTAAATGCCTCATGGAGGCCACATTGTGTTAGGTGCTCCTACACCATACACCCCACCTAGAAAAGAACTCATGTCCCATGAGTTGAGTCTGTGTCTTGCACCACTGTCATCCTTCGCTGCATCATGCCGTCCCCACGATCTCTGGACCGCAACTTGCTTCCATGGAATAAAACATTCATTCCTAGCATTGTAGGCTCTACTCACACCTTGCCATGAGTGAGTGCTTGCAACCAAACATGGATGTTGTACGCGATGATTGCTTACTGTCATATCTGCCTGAACATCTGCATTCAAAACCTTGTGTGATGCTTCTTGTATAGTTGCTATGGTAGAATATGTTTGCCTTCCAACTCTTGTTGGCTTTAGAGGTCAAACAATGGCCCCTACTATGATAACATCCTCTTCTTTCCAATCAACTTGTGGCTGCCTGTAGACCTGCTCTGTGACCTTCATCAGATCCATTTCAGACATCACCATTTGATCTTCATCATTCAAAACTGAAATCACCTTTAAACTGTGATCTTCGATAACCTCACTCCTTGAGGCATCCTCAACTGTCCTTGTCTCTTGTTCAGGCATCTTCACAAAATCTTTCTTACCCACCAAAATGATCTTGGCTGCCTGCTGTGTTGCAACACCCTCTTGCAATGGTGTCATCACAAAAGTCTTTCCATCCTTCTTGATGGTGTATGTGTTAGCATATCCATCATATAATGCTTGCCTATCAAATTGCCAGGGCCTACCTAAAAGTAGGTGACAACACTCCATGGGCAAAATGTCACATAAAATCCTCTCCTTATATTCTCCAATCTGAAAACCAACATATGCCTGCTCATCTACCAGAAGTGATTGGCTATCACTTACCCAAGATGCTCTGTAAGGAGTTTGACGAGGAATCCTTTCTATGTTCAATTTATCCACCATTTCCCTAGACACCATATTATCTATTGAACCTGAATCTATGACTACCTTGCATATTTTACCTTTGCTTTTGCAATTGATCTTGAAAAGTGCTCTCCTTTGTGATGGTTCAGTCTGCACTGGTTCTTTGAGTAGTGTCCTCTTGATCATCAGATTTTCTCCCACTTCTGATGTCAAATTCACTTCAGGAGATGTCACACTTCCTGCATCCTCTTGAGTCAATGCGATTCTTCTCTCATTACCATGAGAAGTTGAGGCCTTCTCTGGACACTTATAAACCAGATGCCCTATCTGATTACAATTATAGCATCTCATGTTGGAGAACTTGGATCCTCTGTCTGATCCATTTGTCCCACCTCTTTCATTTGGCTTTCTTCCTTAGTAGCCTCCTCTGCTACTTGAGTCTCCAACTTGCTCTTCTTGGCTAGACTCACCACTAGGCCTCTGGTTAGGACTTCTTCCTCTAAAACTACCTCTAAAATTTTTGTCACCTCTTCCTTTACTTTGCTACTCACCTTTCCTCTTTAGCTTCTCTTCAGCTCTTAATGCTACTTGAAAGCATTTTTCCACAGTTTCAGGGGTAAGCAAACTTATCTCATCTTGAATATTGTTCCTCAGACCATTTAGATACCTTGCTACCTTGGCTTTTTTATCCTCCATGTACCCACAATGAAGAGTGTATTTGTGAAACTCCTCAGTGTAAGTAGCCACATCCACATCTTTTTGCTTGAGGTTTTGCATTTTCCTATAAATCTGCACCTCATAGTCAGATGGAAGGAACTGGGACTTGATCTTCTCCAGCATTTTGCTCCACGAAGATATCATACTCTTCCCATTCTTTACCCTTTCTCCTTGGGTGTAATTCCACCATGTAAGGGCAACACCTTTGAGTTTAGTTTTTGCAAACTTAACCCTCTTACTTTCAGGAACTTCCTTGTATTCGAAGTAGTTGTTCAGAGCCTTAATCCATTCCATGACTTCCTCAGCATTCATCTTCCCACTGAATATGGGGACATCTATCTGAGCCTCCGAAGAGTCCTTGCCAATTGCCTTGATGGCTTCCATGAATTGCTTTTGTTCAACCGGTATCTCTGCCTCTTCTTGTTCTTCTTTCTCTTCTTCTTCATCTGAATCTTCCTTTATCCTTTTTCCTATCTTCATTGCCTTCAATTCTGCTTGGAGTGCTTCCCTGACTCCAGTTTTGATCATCTCTTCCATCTCTTGAAATTTCTTGACCACTTCGGTGGTCATCCCCTTTGGAGGCATATCACTAGCCTCTCCTTCACTCTCTCTGTCTGACATAAACATTCATAGACAGCACCCAAACGCCAACACTCCTGCAAATCCTTGATTTGACTACAACACAATGCTCAATCAGATGTCCATCCTACATGCTGCTACAAACCCATTCCTCTCATCCAACAACATATCCTGGAGATGCACTACCACTTTCTCTCACAGTGGCCTCACTTTGCACCCTCTTCTAGCCAAACCTCTATTGGTGAATGGTCTTGACAATCCTCATCATTATCTGCCCACACACTATAGGAGTCCTATTCCTTCTCGCAACTAGGTGGCATGAGCAACTCTTCATCTGCCTTCTCAGTGACAGAAATCAAATACACAACACCTCCGCCTAGAGCTTTCACTGGCTCTGATACCAATATGATGGGAAGCCTCATATGGTAAGACTTATCCCTCTTCGCTCAGACCAATAGTCAGTTCAACCATCGCCAAACTCTCATCGCTGTGACCTTTACCATCGGCGAACACTTACAACCTGTTGTCGATACGCCGATACACTAACTTAGTATATGCTTGGCGTGACTTGCTACTACCGGTGGACTAAAGTTTCAATACCCTGATTCACCGTTACGACCGGTCACCGTTTGTATTCGATGAAAGATACATTCTCAATATACATTCCCCACATGCTTTCTCAACATACATTCTCAATATATCTTCGAACCACACTCGTCGGCAAGACCTAGATCATCGGTGAACTCCTTGTTTGTTCTCCCAATATGCCGATATGTGTTATCTTTGGTGAGACCCTACTCGTCGGCAAGCACGCACAACTTCTGGCTGATGTGCTTTATCACCCCGATCTGAATCTTAGGCCACAAATTCGGTTCAGCGGCTCGAACCTCCCTTCGACCAGACTATCCTTGTCGCTCTGAGTGAGGAATGCTTTTCTGATGGCCTCTATCTCATCGATAATAGCTCTAACTCCTCTGATCCAAACCCTAGCACATGGAGATGCTAGGTCGTCTACTGTGCACAATCCTCAGTCTGGAACATCTGCACCGTCGAATAATGAAACAAAACAGGAAACAAACGAATATTGTACAATGAAGCCATTCCACTGATTTCGATAGAAATCTCACCAGTGGAATGCTTCACATCGACATTTTGCAACAACGAAATTACAGAAAGGAAAAGAAATCTACAACTATGCAGTTTGTAATTACAGAGAACGGAAACATATTGACAACACATAATAGTTTGATTTCTCCTTAACACAATGCACGACTACATTCAGCTCTTCTTCGATCTGATTACAACAATTACAATCCTTAATTCTATTCATTTCCTTGGTTTTATAAACTTGCCAGAGGAATGCCAACCCTATTCCAAGTGGCTAGGAGAACGATTCCAAGCGGCTAGGAGAAAACTAACCATCTCCAAGCGGCTGGGAGACCAACCGTCTTACCAATAACGATGCACCTTAATTACTTGGGACTTACAAAGTTTGTTCTAAGTCTAGATACAAACAGAAATGACATGCATTGGTCGGATAGACCTTATTACAACACAAAACCTGATCTTCTAAACAAACATGAATTTAAATGCCTCGTGGAGGCCACCTTGTGTTAGGTGCTCCTGCACCAAGGAGGCTCAGGAAGAACATGCAATCACTAATACTGGGGCATAAATGAGAATGCAACAATGTTAGAATAGATGAAATAGTTCTAGCTTTTTGATATACAGATAGAGTATTGTAGATGATAAATGAAACATATCCTTAACTTGCAGGTCTTTAATTTGAACATATAGTATAACAATTTTTTGACGTGGCTTCCTTAGCCACCAATTGTACACATTATTATTAGTAATAGATATACAAGTTAAAAAAATTAAAATATTTAAACTTTGTAATTTCTTCTCTGTCAATGATGGTATCAACCAGAATTTATTTTCAATTCATTATATATATATATATATATATATATATAACATAACTAAAATTTTCAATACATTGGCATAGGAAAATTTGTCAACTATACGAATTTACATGATTTCAAGAAAATGCATATCTTCTAAAAGACAATCTTTTTCCAAACAATAATCTGAATTCATATAATAACTTGATCTTTTTGCAACACAAATTGAATTTTCACACACTAACAGATATTGCATCAACCACGGAGAAAACTTAATACATATATACAATTTTCCTTTCATTTCTTTCCAAAACATCTGAATAACCAACTTCACATTGTCAACAAAAACTTTTTTGGCAAATAAATCCAAGCAACACTTGCACAATGACAACCAAAATGGATGGCCTGGCTCGCTCTCGACCCTACCATAGGGTTGGAATACCAACCCACCCCCGAGCTTGGGAGATCTATCAAGAACTCGGGTATCAACAATTCACACAAAAACTTTTCCAATCCCAAACTAAAAACCACAAAAGGCACCAGAATCAATTTAGATTCTTTGTCACAGGGAAGGAGAGAGTGACCTCCTCTCTTGGGGAACAATCATAAACAACCCTTCAAATTTCATAACCCAACTATAACTTCATTTATCATTCTTCCATAATAACCCAACTACAACATTTTCACAACCCTTCATTTATATGCATAAACCCAACTACAGAGATTTTCACAACCCTTTAGAGTATATCAAACCAACTACGGAAGTATCACAACCCTTCAAAATACAAATCCCAACTTCAGAAAGTATTCCCCAAAGAGAGGTATGACACCTCTCTAGACCCCTTACAACAATTTTCTCAAAACCCAACAACAAAACCCCTTTTTTAAAAAAACAACAAACACAATCATTTAAAACATAAAGTTTGCGTTCAAGCTTTCAGATCCCACCTCTGCCTTCCAAGTTAGGAGAGGCACATAATCCAAATATGAAAAAGAAACTTGCACGAGCAACTCAAACCAAAACCCAAACAACTTCAAAACTTCAAGTTACTTCAAACTTCCAATTTTTTTTTCAAAACATCTTTTTTCAAATCCATGTCCATCTAAAAAAAACTTTCTCCTTCCCAATCCCCTTTTAAAACAAAAAAAAAAAAAAAACAAAAAAAAAAATTCCTTTTTCCAAAAAAAAAGAAAATCCCCAAAATAATTATTTTTTAAAACCAATAAATCTTTCTCACAACAATAAAACAAAAAAAAAACAATAGTAAACAAAAATAAAACAATAAACAATAAACAATAAATAAATGAAACAAAAAATGTATCTTATCACAACACTAAAGAAAAATAAATAATTTATCAAAATAATAATATTTAAAATTAAAATATTTCCCCAAAATCAAAACATGACAATTTAAAGTCAAAAAATTTAATTCGTTTCAATATAACAAGAACAATATTATAAATTATGTCAAAGTAAATTATAAAATACACACCAAAATTGACTAAGCCTTATTCCTCTAGGAATAATAGGCTTGGGTTAAACACTAGTTTGACACACGAAAAGTACTTGATAGATCTCCGTATCTTAGAAGCCTTGACCACCCCCCGCAAAACTCCATTTCGAACATCAGATTGTCTTGAACAAGTAAATAAATCCGAAGCAACAAATTAAATAAAAATACATTAAACCATAATCGATCATTACACAAGTAAATAAATTTCGTATAATCTAACAACATCATTTTCTTTCATTTTAAAAATAAACATGTACACCAATCTAACATGATATCATTTATTTGAGCACCAATTAATTTCAGAACACATTATGAATAATCATCCAATAACCAACATCTCACAGATGCACAATCTCAACCACACACATAAACCAATTAACAATTTAACTCACATGTTCCAAAGTCCATAAGACAATATCAAACCATGAACAAAGAAACAAGTCCACAAGTCTAAAATCATGAAACACACAATAGGTCTATGCCAAATAAAAGGGTAGGCCTTACACATTCGCTCATTAATGAATTTATCTCCATTTAAGGCTTGTTTTGGTTACTTGCCACCAAGGCCTTTTGATATTTGTCTTAGATGATCAAAAGAAGGGATATAAAAGGAGACACATTGTTGGATAAGGTTGGCAAGTTCATTGATTAAGGTAAGAAAAATCCATCTCAAAGTTTAAGGAAGACTTAAGGAATCTTGAGCAAGGTATAATTGTCACTATGATCAATATCAGCTGGAGCATGAATTTCACGTTGGTGACAAAATTTGGGTCTACCTCAGCAAAGAGAGACTTCAAGGCACATCAAGAAAACTCAAACCACTAAAATATGGTCCATTTTAGATCATAGAGTAAGTGGGTCAGAACTCTTTTAATTTAGACTTGCTCTAATACATGAAGATCTTCTCCATTATAAATGTTGGTAGGCTTAGGTTGTTTGCGGTTTCTTTGTTAGATGAAGAGGATGATGTTGTTATGTCTAGTATGGAAGATTTTGCACTAGATGAAGAAAAATAACTAGAAAATGATATTGTACTTGATAAGAAGGCAAGACAAACCTGGCAAAGTGAGCATGAAGTGTGGTCGATTGGTCAAAAGGGTAATTGCCTAACAAAACAAAATACATTTTTAGAGAGGAAGTGGAAATAAAGTTCCCACATTTGATCAAATCCCTAAGCGTTTGGGGATTGAAAGCCTCTTGGTGGTGAAGGTATGATTCAAAAATTGAGTCAAGTGTACTAGACCAGTGGAGTTAGTTGGAGGTCACCTATTAGGACTTGCACTAGGGAGAACATTTCGTCACCAAAATGGTACATGATGCATGGTATCTAACAAAGTGGATTACAAGGTGTTAGGGGTGGTTCAAAACATCTTTGTTGTCTTTAGTTTAGTTTTCTAATATCACAACTAATTGAAAAACTCATCTAGGTGAGTTCACTGCCTACACAAGGGGTGAATGCATCAATCACCATGATGAAGAGCTTCTTCACAAAGTGGCGAACAATTATTCACTATGCATGGATGCAACACAAAGCAACAAATAAATTATTGGAAAATTGATAAACTCACTCTTCATGGGTAGTGAGTGGAATTTGAAGGTTTTTGGAGTTTCAAATGATTTATTTGCATCTCTTTTGGCTTCCAAGCACCCAAAAGATCAAATTTGGGACCCCCTAATTGTTATTATTACCTATGAGATAACTAAATTCTTTCTTTTTATACTTATTAAGCATAAATCTAATTAAAACATAAAGCCAAATGATACAAACTATTATATTATGATCTAACTAGCAAGTGCAAGGGCTAGGAAATGCTAAGTGTAAATAGAAATGAACTACAAAAAAGGGAAAATGGGGTAGATTCACCTAGAAATATCACAAATTTGATATCACAAATAAACTTAGGAGGTTGGGAGAATGGTACTCTATGATTTTAGGTCAAGCAAACAAATTCTAGAATTCAGGCACTACAACTATGTGAATTAGGCATTACTATGATGTATGGGCATTGTAGTTGTGTAGACTAGGTGCTAGTGTCATGGAGTTTGGTGCTTCTAAATTTTATGATTTGCTCACCTAATTTTTGTGATCTTCCTCCTACTTGCATAATAGGTACATCGTACTCTGAATGTAAGAAAACCTGAGCTAAAGATTGAGATAAGGAGGAAAGGGGTGTGCTATTAAGGAGACTACCTCATCAATCCCTTGGATGGTATATTCCAACCTCAATAGTAGCACTATGGAGGATTTGTGTATAGACCTAGTGATGGTGTGAAAGTTGTGTGTGTAGGGATTTAGTGCTCATGAACATAAATCGTAAAAGTTAAACTATGCACAAGTGTTGTGTGTAGTGATGGATGCCAAAAGGAGTGATGTAGATCACAAAAAGGGATACAATGGAGAGAGAGGATAGGAAAGTGGCTTAGATTTGACTAGGAAAGATAGTGGATAGGGTCTTTAGACTATGGATTAGGGAAGGCAAAGGAAAATGGTTGCATATGGCTTCTAATGAGAGAAATAAAGGATTAGAATGGGCAAATGAAAAGAGGGGAAGGATATCACTAAGATTTCATGGCAATGGTGGTTCAATGGGCTTCAAACCTCTATCATTTGATCTCTAGCTTATTGCCCTACTCTATAATGGAGTTTTTATTGATCACTTGTGAATTGCTTGAGAATAGTATGATTGTAAATTTTCCAATTGAGTCATTACCTAACAAAAAAGTGATAAAACATGGTTTATACTAAGTCTCGAGGCAAATGATTATTCGAAACATAGTAAGAATTAGGGAACGAATGGGTGAGGGAAATTATTTTTAAAAATTTCAACAATCACATTAGCAACCACCTCACATAGGTGTCCAAACACTAGCTCCCACCACACATACGTGTCCTCGAGGAGTTAGTAGTTCAAACATTTAGGGTTGATAGATAGGGTGTTCCTAAGATTGAATCTCTATGCATTATCCTTTTGTGATTAGGGAAAAGGGAAGAAATATGTCAAATGGTCCTAAAATATGTCTAAGGGGATTGATACTAAAATGCGTGTATAAACATAAGGTGGAGATTGCAAAGCAGACAATTCCCAACCCTACAATGTCATGAGAAGTTGTAAGGAGTGGATATCTTGGTTGATCACATGTTTGCCTTAGTTGGCTCTATGTACAAACTTTCTCTCTATGCTTGTTTGATGGATTTGCATTAGAAAAGTCAAGGTTCTCATAGTGAAGGAGGTAGAGTAGGGGTGAAGGGACTTTCATTTGATGTTGTAAATTCTAATTAACCATGTATGGTGAAGTAATGCCTATATGAACATATGAGATAGTGGCATGAGGTGTTTTGCCACATTCTTCCTAGAGTTTTTCACACATCTTGAGTTTTCTCCACCTATACCTTGGTGTTTGTGTCTCATTTCACGTGTATGATCATTGTTTTGTTTTCATGATTGCCATTAGTTTACAAGCTTGTTTAGATAGTTGTAATAGTTCATTTAAGTTGTTATTTAATGGAGTTCAGAGTGTTTGTGTATAGAAAGCTAGCAAGATCCATTATTAGTGAGGACTAGAAGCATAACCTTAGTCATTTACTGATCTATTAGATTCTAATTAATTATAAACTTTTATATAGAAACATGCCACTTATACACTAATCATTATATTAGGAAAACTTAATCCAAATAAATCCAAAACAAAGTCATAAAATACAAAATATACATTTTTCACCTTTATAATAAAACTCAACTCATATTACATTTAAATTTAATTATTATATATTAATTTTATATTGAAAAAGCATTTATTTTCTCTACACTTGCTAGTATCGAATTAAGGAATGATTCAAGGTAAATAAGTGAAGCCCATATTTTATGGATAAGGATGAATTAGGGGCGATAAAAATTATGTCCTACCGGGAAGTCCACGGCGGGGGAAGGGAAGACCAATTTATTGAACAATATGGTTTGGTAGTTGGTACAAAGACATATTAACAGGAATGGCGTATTAGTTAATAAAAACAGGAGGAGCTGCTGACGTGAGGTTTTCTTTCCCTGTTGCAGAAACGCCATAAGCTGCTGTCAATACACACTCTGATAATATTCAAATCTCAAGAGCAACCTTTTGACTTTGCAATTGCATGAATGTGGGCAGGGCAGATCGCCGCATAGGATCGCATCCCTAAATTTGTAATCTTGGGCAATTGAGGGATCAGGGACCAGAGATTGGCGATCGGCGATCAGGCATAAAAATGGCGGTTTGTGGCAGGCTTTTGCATCCAATTACCCCTCACCATGTAAGTGTAAGTGCGCAGAGAAAGCAATTTTCATGGGGAGGAAGGGGCGGGACGAGGATGAGGGTAAGGATGGAGATGGCGAGGGTGAAGAAGGAGGAGGCAGTGCGTTGGGAGTGGGAAAAAGCGGAAGCAATAGTCAGGGAGGTGGAGGAGGCATGCGCCACTCCGATCCCTCGCCTGAGGGAAGTGGCGGATGCCCTTGTAGACCACATGGAAGCGGGTCTCGCATCTGATAATAACCTGCTCAAGATGGTCATCACCTATGTCGATTCCTTGCCAACAGGGTAATCTTAGATCACTCTTTCTCCTCTCTTCTCACAGCGTTTTCATCTTCTATTTTGTGGATCTCTCAACCATCTGTAACCAATAACATCTTTATGTAAGCTCCACTTATGATCATGCATGCACTGGTTCAAAATGTAGTTTACCTTTGCCTTTCATTTCTTGTCAGCATTTCATGGTACCCATCTTTGACTATTCATTTGCTTTGTTGCCTTTTTCCACTTAAGGTCTATCTTCCTTTATATGTACAGAGTCAGCGGCAATCTCTCCTCCAAAACCTCCAAGTTATAGCAGGCATGGATTGAGTATCCCTTATCTGTTTACTTTGACAGAATGATGAATTTTTAAATCAGAAACAATTGGAATAACATTTCTGATGAAATTAACAAGAAATGCCTGGTCTTGGGTTATGTTGTAGATTTGTTTACAACTCTGCAGCGCCTTTAACATTAGACTTACCAAACTTGTGTTAACAATTGTTGCATAGTTCTCTCCTTGAATTCTGATTCCTAATCATTGTGTTTGTTTCCTAAGGCTTCTGAGAAATTTGATGAAAATAGACATAAATCGCTTGCAGGGTTGTAGGGGTGCGTGTAGGTGATTGAAATTGTGATCCACCCGAAATCACCTATACCAATTGAAATTGTGATGCTAGACCAATTGAAATTGTGTGTGTTATTTGTGGGTGCAAAACACACACAAATCCGAAGCTGAGGTGCTTCCGGTACAACCTGATGCACCTCGGCAGGCCTGCTGCATTTAATCTAAATCTCACACGGTGCCCAGTTAGAAAAAGGTGTTCACTAAAGGGGCTCAAATAACCGGACAATGTAAGGTATAGATTAATTCCAGAGAGCTTGGAGTGCCTGTACACCGTCCCGTACAGCAGCTATTTGAGGGAATTCTTTATAAAAACACAATATTCTTCAGGAAAAATCAAAACTTTTAAGGAAAAAGTGAAATAAGATGTACTTGATTTCAGTTGTACTAAGTTTCATTATGAAGTTATTATTCAAGTTCCAAATTTCAAGTTTGATGTTTCTATTTAAATTTTACAGCATACCCAAGTTTTGATGGTTTGCCCCCTGCATACTCCTGCACCTTGCATACTGCTGAACTCTTGCACTAGCATGCCCAAATATTGGGCATTTCTACTGGGTGCTGCATACCTGCACTGTATTTACGCAGGCACCTGTGCACCAATGTAAGTTTGGTCATAGGGAAATAATAACTTAGGTGTTTGTACTTAGGACACTTCCTAACTCTGTCCTCTAGTTGGCCTTGTAGATCATCATTTTCTTTACGAAATTTCTTTCTGTAATGAGTAGCTTTATGAAGCTCCTTGTAATGAGAATATTTTTGTATGTGAATTTTAAGGGCTTTCATGCTTTTTCTAATCAAATTAGTCTCAGCATAGCTTTTATTTCCTCAAGCAATGAGCGTCAAGCCTTTATGGAAGGATTCTAATAGTACTATTACGGTTACCAAGTCCATAATTTATCCATTATGGTCCAACGGGAAGCTGAATGCTTTGGACTTACTTGATTCTGAAAAAGGATTTGTGAAATGCTCATGTGGTTTTATGGACTATTGTCTTGGAAATCATAATTTTATATGCCAGTGAGTTGATGGAATTGCTCTTTATTTGCTTTCGAATACTAAACGGTTCAATCTGAATGGCAATCATTAGGAAGTTCAATCAATAGCAAATTTTCTAGTGGTATTGGATAAATTAGATTTTGCTATCAACAATGGACTTTAAATGAGCCACACTTAACCAGTAACCCATATTTCTGAATAAATACTGATCTCCTCGAACTAAGATGAATGTGCATAAAAGAATCCTTTTCTTTTGTCATGATAGTACTGTATATGCGTGAATTAAACAATCATAACCCAACTTTCCTTAGTGTGTCCCTTGCAGTAGCTAATATTAAAGGTGCGATTCACTTGTTTTGCATTGTCTTATCTTTAATATAAGAGGGAATTCACGAATTGTTGTTGTTTAAGCTCTCTAAATCCTTTTTCTTATCTTTAATGTAAGAGAAAACTGTTGAATTTTATCTTTTCAACACATTTGCCCAAGTTCATGATATTGTTTGTTAAGAAATGCTTATTTCTTGGAGTTGTTTGATTTTGCATGGAGCTTTGCTGATTTATTAATTTTTATTGAACTTTTATATATAAATTATGTGCAATGTGTCCTATGACGATTTAAAAATCGTGTTTATGTGTATAACTGTTTAAAATTAACAAGAAAATTTCTATTTAGTATTAACATAATATGAATATCATTATTAAAACAATTTTTTTTGATGGAGGTTATCCACAAATTCGTTTTTGCTATCTGATTCGGGGGCACGAGCCTTAGGCTGAACCTCTTCGGCTGAGAGTCAAGGACTGAGGGGTATCCATTCCGCCAAATTCGCCCAGGGCACGATCACAGCCTCATCCCTTATGGTATCGGGGTCCTTGCATTCAATAAGACTTGATCCCTGGTGGGCTCATTCAGAACCTTTCAACTTCACCAGCAGACCAAAGGCCCTTTGACATTAAAACAAATTTTGGAAATAAACAGCATAAAAAGTATTTCAATCAATGTTTTGGGTGACAAGTTTTAGCCCATTAAAAGGATGAATAGTTTGAATTACATATCGGAGCTCTTTATATGGATAACTCCATTTTAACAGCAAGAGGTAGAGAGCCTTGCAATTCAAAAGTAACAACTAATGCCATAGGCCCCTCTTTAGTGCTTTTACAAAAATATTTAATGCTTTTACATTGTATTAGCAATTAATTTTGAAGCGTTAAATATTTCCACCTATAAAATCGTCAGGCTTTCTCAGTTTTAGACTAATTGGTCTCTTGTCTAATCTTTCATCTCTATTTAGGTTATTAGGATACTTCCGAATTTTTATAACCTCTCTAAACTTTCTTTTCACAAATATCATTGTCAAAGCTATTCCAACCACCTACATAGTTCCAAGTTCTCAGCCAAAACTGGCACGGTTTTGTCAATCTTGGACCTTTTGGAGGCAGGCAGAATCAGTTTGGACAAAAACCTGTAAAAATCTAACATTAGAACTCAGGAAATAAATGAAAAAATATTAAAAGATAAAAAAATCACTTCTCCTTTATTGTTTGAAACCTTGATGATATGAACTCTCTAGTCTCTTTTTTTTATATTGCATATCGTTTACAAATATTCTGCTCATACAAGCATGAACATGAGACCAATACAAGCTTCTTATGAGCAAACACATTATAAATCACCTAATACAAGCTCCTTATGAGCAACCACATTAGAAATCACCTATGGAAGATCAAGAGTCACCACTTAGAAATCCACTTTTTATTAAGAAACCACATCCACATTAGAAGCCAACTATGGAAGACCAAGAGTCACAACTTAGAATTCCACATTAGATGTCCCTATGGGGATTTGAACTTGGGTCTCCCCAATGAGAACCCAACATTTTAACCAATTAAGCTCAACCCCTTGACAACTTTCTCAGTATTTCGCTATGAAATTACTCTATGGTTTTCAGTAACTTTGAAGCAAAATCATTTCTAGAGCAATTCTAGTTGTATACTGGGGTGTGAGGAGGCCATTGCTTCCATCTTTATGTTTCATATGGTTCTAGAGGTTATCCAACTTTAAAATGTTTTACTTATGACCATTGAAGAATATATATTTTTAGTATTTGTGAATAGTTAATTATCTTGTTTTAAACAATTTGATTTTGTTTTTGTTTGCACTGGCATTCATTATTTTGTATCTTTGTAGTTCTGAACATTTCTCCAAGTTTTGCTTGAACTTTTGTAGCTCTCCCTCGTAGAACCTATTAGACTTTTCAATAATGATAATTATCTCTACCCATGAACTAAATGCCTTTTTTGGTTTGCTTGGAGTTAAAACATATATTTTGGACTTTTCAAATAAAGCTGGGTTACCATTTGAACAGTGTGCAAACGTGTTTTACTTGTGATTTCACTTTTCTTTGTATTGAACAATGGTAATTTTCCTATTAACAGGGGATTAAACATTTCTGAACCCTTCTTACACATTATTTTTCCTCCTTTTTTCTTTTCTTGGCTTGAAGGAATGAGAAAGGCCTTTTCTATGCTTTGGATCTTGGGGGAACCAATTTCCGTGTGTTGCGTGTACAGCTGGGTGGTAAGGAAGAACGAGTTGTTGGCCAAGAATTTGTAGAAGTTACTATTCCTACAAATTTGATGGTTGGCACAGAAAAGGTTGGTATGTTACTGAAAATTTGAACTGTGCTCCAACTTTTCTCTACTTTTTATTCATGTTTTGTTATTTCTAGGAATTCTAAAGTATCTATTTTCAGAACTAGTTGGCCTTTGATTGCAGGAACTGTTTGATTACATTGCTTCAGAACTAGCAAGTTTTGTCGCAAAGGAACGTAAAAACTTCTGTGTAGAATCTGGCCATCAACGGGAGCTTGGTTTCACCTTTTCTTTTCCAGTGCATCAAACAGCAATTGCCTCTGGTACACTTATCAAGTGGAGCAAGGGGTTTTCTGTCTCTGAAATGGTTGGTTTCTATGACCTTTGTACTTTGAAATTATTTTTCTATCTTATTATTCTTCAATAGTATATATTAACTAAATGAATTTCTATTGCTTTCAATAGGAGAGAGGAAAAGTTCAAGATTTATAATTTATAAACAATCCAAATTAGGACCGAGCTAAAATGAACTTCCATGCTTTACTAAATTTGTATTGAATGCTATATGTCAAATATCGAAAAAATTACAAATATCTATAAGTGTGAATATTAAGCTTGCCACTCAATGTATTATAATTGATTTAGTATTGTGTTAATATTTCCAATTTTCATTGGTCATTAGTGGCTTTGGTTTCTCCCTGTGGTTGTTTTGTCTACAATTCTATTTTGACTGGGAAAGGAAAGACGTTAATGGTAACTTAGGAAATTGGACAACACAAGCAGACTTTGGTCATTAGCAGCTTTGGTTTTTTCCTGTAGTTGTTTTGTCAACAATTCTATTTTGACTGGGAAAGAAAAGACATTAATAGTAACTTAGGAAATCAGACATCACAAGCAGACTTTCACGCAGCCTACTAAGGCCCCTTGCTAGAAAGATTGGATAGAGCTAGCAAATAACAGCAATACCGCATAAACATTGTAATTGATCAAAGCTGCAACTGTCCCACAACTAATAGTTTGCTATGAGTAAGACATTTTATGGACTTATTTGGATCTCGGGCATTCAAATGTGGATAAAATGTTATAAGTTGGACTTACTTTGGTTTTTCTAATGATGTGCGATAATTGAATGCATTTATATTATCATGCGAATATTTAAGATTTTATTTCTATCATATTATACTTGAGGTACTGTAAGTCCACCTGGTGTGTGCGCATGTCACAGGAGCAATACCATGGCTGTTTAGGGTTCTGGGGATGCACGTTTCGATGGAGGGTTAATGAGTTAAGTTGTCAACCATGTAGTAGGATGATCCAAACAGGAATGACATTGCTTTTGAATGACCATTGACATGACATAATTTGGCTATTCTTAAATATCATCGACTTCAACAGTCAAAGGTTAATTTGGATCAATAAAAATAGGACAAATATTTACCACTTTTTATTGTGAATGAGGTGTAAAATTGCTATTGAGTGGCTGACCATTGAAGTGGATGATATTTAAGTAGAGTGGACATATTTCTGAGATAACAAAATTCTAGCTTTGAGTTGACCGATTGACTTGACATGATGACATGGCACTAGGGGTAGGTGGCATGATCAATGGGCAAGAGAATTGACATTGATTTTATTCGAAAATGAATATTCATTATCTAAAAATTAAATTTTAGTCAAAGGTTAAGAAGTGCATGTGTATTTTTAAATTAAGAAAAAGTGTGAGACAAAAGACGTGAAAGTAACTTGGTTGGTAAAAGTTAAAACTTGTTAAATGCAGGTGAAAGTAAACTGGTCGGTAAAACTTGTTAAATGCAGCATGCAATGGAAACACAAACCTGTATATGCAAGTTAAGAAGGACCCTACACTATGCTAGATACCTGTGCCCATTAAATAAAAATAACCTGAAAAATCAGTCAGCATTTAACTTCTTGTTAATAAATCAATATATGTATAAGCATGGCCATCAATATAGTAGCCCATGATGGAATCAGCGTAGAAAAATCTCAGTACACCTTCTTGGAGTTTTGAAAAGAGTTGAAAGTGTAAAAACACAAGTAGAGAGGAGGATTCAATTCAATCTGGGCGTTAGCAGAAGTCTAAAAAGTTCTAGGAATGAAAAACGTCAGTTGGAAGAACTGGTTGTTATTTAAGGGGAAAATTGTAGTATTTTGGGTGTTGGTGAAGAAAAAGAAGGCTCTTGGGAGCCCATCAGATTGGCAGCAAAGTGGGAGTATTTAACTAGCCCATACTTGCAGGTAATTATTTTGATTTTATTTTATGCAGAAGTATTGCTTTATGATTTCTTACCTGTAAATCTTGTTCAAGTTTGGTAAACAAATTTGTCACTGCAAAAATATTATATGACACTCCCAAAGAGCAGTGACTTGTATACTGACAGTTGGAGAGGTTGTAACCAAACAAATCAACTTTCCTTTGCGTTTGAGAGGAGCAGCTTCCTTGTATGATAATGAAATTTTCTAAGGCATGCTTTTAACTAGAAAGCAGGAAAGGTGACCTAATCTAAAAACTTGGAAATAAAAGAAACAAAAGGGGTAAACCCTAGGCAGGCATCACTTTCAGATTTCCTTGAAATAAAAAAGAGATTTTTTGCAAATTTACACAGAGACAAATTGTCTGATTTATCTCTATGAGATTTTATGTGGGGTATAACCAGGATATAAATACAAGAATAAACTCCAACTTAAGAAAGAGTAACTTGACAATCTTTTTAATCAAAATAAATTAGTAAGTTTCTATAATGGTCAATTTGTCTTTCCTATTAGATAAGATAGTTTTATGCTTTATTCGCTTCTGCTGTTTGCTTTATACAGCTGTTCGTCTATTCTTAGCTTTAGTAATCTCTTTATAAGAGCATTCGCTCTTCTTTGTAAATCATCCGATTATATTCAATAGTAAATCTTTCATATATTTTAGTAACATGGTATCAAAGCCTGGGTGAGCGGGACTCTGGGTTTGAAATTTTGTCTCTTCTTTCTGCCATTTCTCTGCAATCCGCGACTTTGTTTTTCATGGGTTTTTTATGAAACGTCTTCTGTTCGATAATTCGATTTTGACATTTTCGGTGGGTTTCCTGAAGGTTGGAGATTGCCGTTTTGGGCGTTTGCAAAAACGCGATTTCTACACGGATCTTCGTGAAGATTGTTGATCGCGACTTTGTTTCTTATCACAATTTCTATTCGGGGCTGTGTTCTTTCTTGTTCCTATGGTGCTGTTTTTGGTAATCGACGAAGGGCTTCCTCTGCTAAACTCGTGATTAAAATTGCGGCTAGTGTTAGCATTGTGAAGGGCGCGATTTCTACCTGGAGTCGTGATTTCTTTGTTCTTCTTCCCTGTTTGGCCGCATTTTGTGCTAGTTGTGAGTTTTGTATATCGCTTTTGCTGAAAGGTTTCATGGTCGCGAATCTTTTTTTTTTCGACAGAGAGATTTTTGTGTTTCTGGATCTCTTATTTCGGGTGCCCTAGATTTGGCGACGGTTTGCAACTCCAGCGCTTTTTTTTTGCAAAATCATGGATGCCTTATGATTCTCTGAAGACGCCATTGAGTCGTATTTTTTTGGTTCTGTGTGGACGACTCTTGCCCATGTTTCTTTCTTCATTTCAGTTTTCACTTTTGAGATCGCGATTTCTATTTGAAGTATCATAATCATGGGTTTTTTAAAATCGCGGTAGCTTTAGCAGATTCTGTTTATGAAATCATGGGTTTTTGGGCGCCATTCCATGATCTCTCTGTTCGCCCGTGAGGATACTTTTTGGGAGATGTGATTTTTCAGCGCGTCATCTGCTAGTTGTTTTCTTTTTGTGGGCATGTTTGTTCTTGGCCGTTGTTCTTTGGCCTCTGCATTCTGCGATGGTCACGACCTTGTCTCTTCATGAATAAACGTTTTTCAAAACCTCTGTATTTGCGTTCTTGGCGCCTCCTAATCTGGTAGTGATTATAGCTCATCGATTGACTTGATCTTGGCTGACATAGCGCTGTTTGATGCCGTTGTGTTCTCTGCAAGGGGTGATTTTTGCAATATACGCCGACATTCTTCTGGTGTTTTCATAATTACTGTGTGTTGGTGGGACCTCTTTTTATTCCGCGGAAGTCTTATTTTCAAAATTTTGGCATTCTCTTTACTTGTTGATTGACAGCAATTTATGGTCTTAACATCAAGTGCTAAGACAAGAGATTAGCTTAATCCTTTGCATCGGGATTTGCGCCTAGCCACCATGCAGAAATATTTCCTCAAAATCTGTGTTCAGATGTTCTGAGTTCATGCCATCTGTATTCTTGAGATTAGTATCCTAAAATCCGTGTTTGGATTTATCTCGAGATCTGTGCCTCTGTATCTATATTTCAGCTTCATTCTGTGTTTGCTGTCTGTGCCGTCTATCTGCTTCCGAATCTGTGCCCACTGCTTATAATTCGTCTTTTCGTGTCTCGGAAAACGTGAAGCATGGCATCCTTGACCAACATTCTGTTGGAAAGCAGTCAGAGATTCAACAACAAAAATTACAACAATGGAAGCAACGAATGATGACTATTTTCGAGTATCGGTGTCTGGACCAGATTATTCTGGGCAAAACTACATGTCCTCAAGTGGCGGGTGGGGATCAGGATAGATTCGATGAGTAAAATCGTGAAGCGGTAATGCTTATCAAGCTATCAATCATTGATGATCAACTGCCTCAAGGTTTTGTCTGGGAAAACAACAAAAGAAATTTGGGATTCACTGAAGGACCTTCATGAAACATACGACAAAAGTCGAGCATTCTTTCTCAAGAACATCTCACCAAAATCAAGGACATCTGTGATCAGTTGCAGGTGATTGGTTAGAAGATGGAAGAAGAAGATATGGTAGTTATCACTTTGAAAAGTCTACCACCCTCTTACGAGCATTTTATCGAGACTCTTAACATTACTTAAACTAAGGTTAGTCTGAAGTTTCCAGAATTGTGCAACAAACTTTTGCAGCAAGATCGATGGAAACAACAGTTCGGTAACAGTGCTACTTCCTCCTTAGAACAGACATTTACTGCCAAGTCCTTTCAGTAAAATCAGGGCTCCAATCAGCCCTCTCAGCCATTCAGTCAGGGTCCATCATAGGATTCTTTTCAGAAGAAAAATATCCAGTGCAATTACTGCCACAAGTTTGGCCATATGAAAAAGGATTGCTGGAAACGCTTGGTTGCTGAACAGTCCAAGTCTGAAGCTTCATCTCCATCAGCACGTCGCCGAGCACTCTGAGTAGAAGGAGTCTGCTTTCTATGCCTTTTAGGCCTACTCTTCTGTCTGTCATCTTCAGATGCTCGTGGATCAGTTATCAGTTTTTAGGGGGGGCAACTTGCTTTAGTTAGGAAATTGACCGTTAAGGGGGGGTATTAAAATAAATTAGTAAGTTTCTATAATGGTCAATCTGTCTTTCCTATTAGATAAGATAGTTTTATGCTTTATTAGCTTCTGCTGTTTGCTTTATACAGCGGTTCGTCTATTCTTAACTTTAGTAATCTTTTTATAAGAGCATTCGCTCTTCTTTGTAAATCATCCGATTATATTCAATAGTAAATCTTTTATATATTTCAGTAACACTTTTCAACACACAGATTGAAAGAAATTGTTTATATCAATCCCAGATTATACTGAACAGTTGCAATGAAAATGACAATTATTTTCTATCAAATAACAAAGATTTATACAGAGAATGGCTATTAGTTTAACGTAAGAAAGAACAATAGCATAAAAGAGACAATACACAGGCTCACATACCAGTGATATTACTCCTTTATTGATTATCTAAGGGAAACACACAGATTTCTCTTCTTTGTCAAAATTGAGAGCATCAAAAAATCACGTAATTACATTCCAGCCTTGTATAAATAGGCTCTTCCTCAATAACTGTCCCACAACTACCTTTTGTTCATAATTTTAATAACAAATATAAGATAGTCATTAATGTTTTCCAAGGTTGCACCGAGACTAGTACTGGTACTGGTACGAGAGACTAGTACTGGTACCGGTACGTTTGTTTTTGAAAAATAGGAGACGGGGGTACTTGGAGACACCATTTTTAAAAAAAATATAATTTAATAATTTTATTAATTTATTAATATGCTAACATTAAAACTGAAAATATCATGACATAGAACTTTTAAAACAAGAGAACTGGTAAAGTTTAAGTTTATAGCTTACTTGTAACAATTTAATATAGCTTACTGTATATATATTACTTATAGGCTTATAGCTTACTTGTAACAATTCAATATAGCTTAATGTATATATATTATTGTAGACACTAGTATTGAGGTTTGAATTCCGTAGGAGTAAGAATCCACTGAGTTTGTGAGAAAATAGTGGAAAAAATGAAAGGTAGAGAAAGAAAAAAAATGGAGAGGCCTTTTTATTGATGCAAGGTACTTGGAGACGTGTGGGAGACTCAACCAGAAGTCTCCCTTTGCAGGGAAACGTACCCAAGAAGTCTCCGAGACGGGGAGACGAGTACCAGTCTCCGAGACGAGTACTAGGGGGTCGGAGACGGGTCTCTGTGCAACATAGATTTTTTCATACAAAGTCATAAAATAAAATCACTTTATAAAGCTATATTAAAATAACTTTATATTACATTTGAGAAAATATAATAGAGTAACTTTAAAATTATGATTAAATCTTCAATTTTTTTCTCCAGCTAATCTTCTTTAGCAACCTTGGATTTATCTGATGAAGATGATAGCCCTTTATAAATTCTGAACTGTTTGACGGCTGGCACCATCAATTTCGATTCGGGAACTGTAGTATTAAGTAGTCTCAGTTTCCAAGTTATCGGGGTTTCTTCAACTTCTCTTAATTTCCCATGCAATACTGATAGATCTTTCCGAAGGTTAGTTGTTGCATTTGATAGCAAGGCCAACTTCTGAAATTTATTCACATCAATTATTTCCTTACTGAACAGCTCTTTCGAGATCAAATCTTTGTAACTCTACTTGATTTATTGGATATCTTCTATGCCTGAGTTGTCCCCTTTCAAGATATCTATTTCAAAATTTAAACAACCTGTGATAACTTCAGATTTAATCTGTTCATCTTGTTTCACAAACCTTTTCAATTCAGACATGGTTTGTTTGATAACACCATTGTTTTCCACTCAATGCTTTTAAGCCATGGTACTGCAAGTCATATCTTGACATTTCATCTATGTCTTTGGCTACAAGTTGCCAGACTGTATCTTCTTTCTTTATTGTAGCAAGTTCTTCATTCAGCTCCTTAACTTTTGCATCAGTTTCTTGATATAACTTTACATCTTCAATACACAGTAGACCATCAGTAGTTATCTGCTCAACCTAGGTCTCAGAAGCTTTACCGTATGTCTGGTACTTTCTGATCTTTTATATAGCTTCTTTATCAATCTCTTTATATTCAAATTATCTTGAACTAATGATGATATGCTTGCAGGCTGAGTAGATGTGTCTATAATAGACTTAACATAAGATGTCAAAATTTGAACCTGCTCTTCAAGTTGTTCTTGAGTTACCTTCTCCTTCTTAGTCCTCTATGCCAGTTGAGCAGCTGAAATATGGAAATTATGAATATCTCCCTCATGGGTTGAGGGACCAAGATCAACTTTAGAAATCTCAAGTCATCTTCAGTTGCCACTTGTTCATTTTTATCATTTTTAGGTTTTGCTATTTCCACATATTGATTCCCAGATGGGTCAATCATCAACCTAGAGGCAACTTGTGTCCTTTTGGGTTTTGGACTATTACCATGCAATAACTTCGCCAGCACATCAAAATCAGGATTAATCATTTTCTTGTACTTCCTTTTTCTGCATACCATTCCTTCCAACCATTGAGAGGAAGAGGGTACCTTGTGTGGACTGGAAGTAGATGAGATAGGAGGCAAGGTGTTTTTGAGAAAAGTGTCTACAATATCTTCTTGATGAGGAGATGGGGGTGGAGATTTGTGTACAACAGTTTCAGGTTTAGGTGAGGGTGGAGATGATGGAGGAGTAGGATTTGGATTAGTGTCAACTTTGACTTCTTTTTGTACTTCCTCTTGTACCTTTTGAGGGGTTTGTGGCCTCTTTACTTGTAGTTTTTCTCTGCCTCCATTTCCTCCTTGAGCACATGAACTTTTTAAGTCCATCCCTTTCTTTGGATCTTCCCCATCTCCTCCTGCAACTGTATTTGATCTTGTCCTAGATATATATACAGTGGTAGTAAACATCTTTTATATGAGAGTTTAAAAAGTAAAGTAATCCTAATAACAATGATAAGTAACAGTAAATCTTACAAATGCATCAAGTATATGACAAAACTTTGCAAGAAAAAAGCATTGGAAAGTTATAGTTTGATTCATCAAAGCTCAAAATAGTATGGAGTCATGTTCATTATGCACAATTGACAGAATTTAGGAGAGAGCATGCCTCGTCTACTAACTTTTGAACATGCTCAATGAACAATGTCATGAATCTTTTCATCCGGTAATAAACTTTCTTTGTTCTCTCAGGACATTTATTACAATAAGCAGTGTTGCACTGCTAAGATTGAAATAACTTCCTAGTGATACCCCTGAAGGCAACAACACCCTAAACAACAAAATGTGAAAATGAGAAGACACAGGAAGGTTAAAAAAATGCATCTAAGAATTACAAAGCACAAGAATTCACCTTAAATAAGTGCCTATGCCAAATTGCTGATAATATGGAATGCCGCTGGTGAAGCTTTTTTACACATGGGGTTGTGTCTTAACAACGGTCTTGAAAATTACCCTTGGATTCTTAAATCCCAACCTGGGTTGGCATATCTTCATCGGCATCTCCAAATTGATGAACTTGCATTCCTTTGAGGTGTCCTTGGATTCTTAAATCCCAATTGTAAGCCCCTTGGCGTCTCAAGTTCTTCATTGCACTCTTGATGCCTTTGTTGTAACATCATCACTTGATTTTAAATTTCCATAAGGATGTGACAAACATGGCAGGCTCACCATCATTAGCTCCTGAATCATTTTCAATGCCTGTGCTGTCTCAATCTCAACTTCATTGATCAGGGTTTCATATTCTTTGGCTTCCTCCTCTTTTCTTGGATGTGTCAACCTTTGTTATTAAAGAGGTGAAGTTAGTACTTGTAGTTTGTTCAACTTTGTAACATGTCACCTTATGAAAACATAGGATATAGTCATTGGCCTTGGTTCTGTATTGCTCCGTTTGTGCATGGATTGGAGGGGTCAGTGACTACAATTTATTTTATTGAGTCTTCAATCAATTTATGCCCACATTGATTATCAAGGCCTTGTAGATTGCCATCACTCTATCTGAAAGTTGGCAATTCAAAGCTGTGGTGTATACTCTGAGTTCCATCTTGATGTACTTATTTTCTTTCTCAACTTTCTCAATCTTCAGTTGAGTCTCTACTAAATCAGCAACAGTCTTGTGATTGACCACTATTACACATTGGGTTCTGGTAAGGTCTACTTCTCAGCCTTTTGACCTTCTTCCTCTGCTCTTAGATTTTCTTTCAGCTTTGTTGTCAACCTTGTTAGTTCCTTTGCCTTAATTTTAAGTTCCTCATGTTTCTTGTGTATCTGCATTTGCATGTGAAAAACAGCTTTCTATGTTACATCGTGGAATTTTGTGAACTGAACCAACAAAATGTTGTTCGGAGACAATTGCCAACTGGCGAAGGCTGCATCCTTGTTATTTTCCTATGAGGCATTCATTCCTTCACTTTAACTGCCATCCATGTAATTGCAAGGATCAATTCATCAAATGTTGCCCTTAAGTATCTTTTTAGCACATCTTCATCTTTAAAATGCACTGCGGCTGATTCTAAGGGTTCATTGACATTTGTTCTTATGTCATCAAAGAAACCCAATTGTCTGCTATCCATATTTAAGATGACGTGATGCAGGGGTTGTTTAGTTAGACTCTAGAGTGATCACTTGATCAGAAGCTTCACCCTTTGCAACAATGTGTGGCAGTTTTCAGAAGCTTCACTTGCCTGGATTCTCTTTGCTTGGGCTGATCTTTGACTTTTTAGCCTCATTTCTTTCAAATTATTTGGCTATTTTTTACAATGAAGAGAGAAGAAACCATAGGTCCAGGCACATTGTTGGTCTTTGCATCATCACATTTGTTCAATCTGGGCTCATCAATACGAGTAGCTGTACAAGTGTCATCTGTCATTATTTTAGCAATCTATGTTTCAATTTCATTATTGCCCACAAGGGGCATTTCATCAATGATATTTGGCAATACATTTTTATTACTCCTCTTTCTCCCATTCTATTTTGATCTGTTTGAGTCTCATAGAGCTCACCATAACTTTGTTAGAAAAATTCAATTCTCTCAACACTCCATCCATTACATAACTGGTTAAATCAATTACTTGGTCCATATTCTGTGCAAATGTGGTATCATCATCCCATGCTCTAGACTTGCCCACGTCTTTAATGTTTGTGGTGTTGTCCATAGTTTTAGTCTCAACGAGATGGGTCACTCCAAGCAACTCAGCTTGAGAAGGATTAACCACATTTGCTTGCAAATTTTTTATCAGACTGGGCATCAAAAGATTCCTCCATAGTTTTAGTCTCAACGAGATGGGTCACTCCAAGCAACTTTGCTTGAGAAGGATTAACCACATTTGCTTGCAAATTTTTATCAGACTGGGCATCAAAAGATACGATGAAGCAACGAAAGTACTTGCATTTGAGGATTGGAGCCAATAGTTTCACTGTGAACCTTGTTTCTTGACTTGGGCTCACCTTCACACTTCCAGGTACGATGACTTGTCCCTTCCTCAACAAGTGTCCTTTGACAAACTTCGACGTAGCTTCTTCATTGCCTCCCTTTTGGTAGTCTGTAAGATGCTACCCCAAATTTTTTCAAAAAATATTGAACAAGGATATGACAGTGTTAGCACCAATTGCATATACCACTAAATGCCTCACACTTTCTGATCACCCAGATCCCAGGATGGGCAAGGTGAGAGTATATGGTGATTGGCTTGCAATAAACAATTATGCAAAAAGGAAATACAATTCATCCGCTGCAGCGGGCATCCACAAGATGTGGGAATTCACCACTTTCAGTGGGTAAAGAACAACATGAAAAGATTACAGAGTCATCCACTTGTTCAGTGGGAATACTCCACTTATTCAGTGGGTGAATAAAGAAGATAACAAATGTTCATTCCTCCACACTGGTGGTAAACCATCCAAGGGTTACAATGTAATATTAATGAATGATTACAGTAAATGAACAATTGCATTGTTAGAACACTAATTCAGACTTAATCATGCCTCAGCTGAAACAAATATAGCATGGAAATACTTCATAAATAAAGGGTTGCAAGCATCATAAAGTATCTATGTATATCTCACATATAGGAGGCATGAGAAGTAAGACTGTTGACTGATCTGAAGCTCTTTTTCTGCTGGTACAGTTCTGATAACTTCTGTGACAGCCTTGGAAAATGCTCTCAACTCCCCTCCTATGCACAAACCTCATCCAAACAAACCCCCACACTCATGGAAATATATGTCTCCTTGAAGATCAACCTGCATAAGTTAGAATAGCATCATCAATGCTCAAACAATACACCAATTAGCTGATCAAACCCAATGAAAGAGCCTCTGTATGAATGCTGAGATCCAACAGGCCTAAAAAGACATGTTGTACAGACTGCAACAGCAACTGTCATCCTTGAAAATGCATGAGCAAACACCAAAGTCATCTCCAATGTCATCAACAGTGCAACATACCCTCAAGACGTCTCAATGCACAAATTTTCAGACCCTAAGGTTCAGCAACCAGCAGTGAAAATGATCCACATTTAGCAGCTAGGGTACAACCCTACAGGAAGTACGGACTGGAAAACAGGTATGTTTAAACACTTAATTTTCTTTACAAAGCACCCAGATTTGGATGCCTTCCCTTCACAAAAATGATGCACTCATTAACCAGATTATTACAATGCATATACACTCAACAACTATCATTTTTTCCATGCCCAGGTACAAGTTCAGTACGGACAGATCAGAGTTCTTTAAAACAGCAAATAAAGATCTACAATGGGCTAACACAAGACACCACAATATAGTGAATATTACCCTTGCAAAGTTTGCATAAAGTCAAACATTAGATATGTTTTTCCCGAGCCTCCCAAAATGGTATGGCCATTCTGTACGGCCAGCAAATAAAATATATGTAATCAAATAAATACCCACTATAATCAATCCAAAATACCATCAAAACATCAATTGATCAACACCAAGCAAAATACCACAAAACTCCATGACTGCCCAATGGCAAACTCTGTATGAGATGGCTCCAGTACCTCCGTCTTCAGCACAAATGGTGATTTCTGTATGAAACCACACCAACTTCAGCTAGGGTGGATCTCTCACCACCGAAACTGATCTACTCCAAGAGGGTTTTCGTCCTCAAGAAGAATTTCTACAAGAGGGTTTTCGTCCTCAAGAGAAATGGAAGAACTCGCAGGTTCATTCCAGCAACATAACAATACAAATCATAAGCATGTCCAAACAATGAGCCCAACTTTTCTTTTTATAACTTTTTGAGGGAAATAAAATATTATTTCCTTTATCCTTTCATATTTCTCCTCAAACAATATAATTATAAAATAATTCATTATGTGTGCACAACTTAAAGTCACCATTTTTAATTAAAAGCGCTTTTTAGCTCCAAAGACCCCTTTATCAAAATAAAGGAAATATTTGCTTCACAAGGCCCCAAAATGATGCATCCATGATTTAAAACTTTTCTTCCCTTTTCCAACGAGCTATAAGATGAATGATGCCTTTAGGGCGACTTTTCCAAAATAGACGGCTTCTCCAAGAATCTTGGAGAGCAAACCGGGAACCCGATCAAACGTCAAAAAACATCACAATGATCATGAACACCACTTGAGCTCAAAGCCATAACCAAATACTCTGTAAAACTGATTTGTGGCCACTCCACGAACATTGGAGTTCTCCCAAATATGCCGGATAGCCACTAAGGGACTAAGAACAAGCCAAAATGCGCACAAAAGCTTATGCACCAAAAAAGGGACATTACATAGTCTTCAACATTTTCCATGATGGAGCTACTTTCCCTTCAATGTTTGGCAATAGGGAAAGAATGTGTGTCTTTTTTTTGGGATCGTTATTCTTTCAAAGCCTTAATTATTTGATGGATTCAAAATCCATAGGGTGATCCTCATTGATAGGTCAATCACTCGCAACCACCAATTCTTCCCACATTGTGAGGTTGGTTCATCTTTCTTTATTTGCGTCTTTAGTGTGCCTAGAATTGTAGTTCTTGACCTTAGTTGCCCACTCAAAATAAGAGTGCTTAGGCTGATATGGTCGCCATGCTAGTTATTTAAAACTAAACATTCTTATAATGCTGTTACAACACAAGTCTGCCAATTTTGTCATTATCTTAAACCTTTGAATTTCTTAGCAAACTTTAATTAGGCTCGCCTTAGAAGATATCCCAATCAAGTGAGTGCCCCTCAGAAATAGCTATTTGAAAAATTCAAAGTGCAAGGGTTCAGTTGTTCACAAATCTAGGCAAGGGGTATGGGCTGACTATCGAACCACACACTCTTATATATGAATAGGACCTTTCCAGTTAATATGCACAAAATTTTGTCCTCCAAGAAGGTACATTCTTTTAATGTCTTTATCTACAAATGAGGCATGGTCTTGCAAAAGATCAAGGCATAAACCTATTGCATATAGTTTCCAGCAAATATCTCATAATTCTTGTCACTGGATTTCTATTACGGCATCCTACAAGATTTGCATGGGCTTCGAAGCCATGTAATGAATTCCCATACTGCCATATCTAAGTTTTTGTAACTTAAAAAATGGTGTGCCAATATCACGAGCTAGAGGAGGCCAAACTAAAGGGTGAGGATATGGTTTGCGACATCCTGAAAGCATTTAGAATTACTGAAAGCATTGATGCCCACAATACATGCTGGTCATCTCCAAACAAGATAGATCCAAGAAATGTATTGAAGACTTTGAATCCATTGGTGTATCGTGTAGGCACCCATTCACTATCCCAAGCTAAGCATGTATTGTGACTTATGCAAATTATGGAAGTACCCTCCATGACATCTATGTTTATTAAGCTGCATTGGAGGAGTTGCATTGAGATAATATGAAGATAAGGCTGATGGCTGCACATTAAATCCCCTAGGTGGTACTAAAGAGTTTGCCACAAGATAATATGAGGATAAGGCTGATGGCTAGACATTAGATCCCCTAAGTGGCACTATAGAGTTTGCCACAAGTCTATGCGACACCACCACAAAGGGTGCAAGGGTACTCTCCCACCAAAAAACCTTAGCAAGCTGCAATATTGAGTCCTACAATATCCTATGTACAAGCCTCAACCCACGTACAATGACAACACTTGATGGTTTCCTTGATAAAGACAACAACATTGGTAATGGAAAGTGGTGGAAGAGGAAGGTGTACTATTTAAAAGGTTATGGGAGGGAGTGTGAAAGAAATTTAAATTGCTATTTGTGGGAGGGACTCAGCCATATATCAAGAGACTATACAAATCCACCAAAGACTCAATTAGGGTTTGTAAAGAGTGGACACATAATTTGTATAGTTGTCCAATGACAACTAGATTTTACAATGGGAAATAAGATTAATTACTTTGAAGCCATCTAAGAGGTGCGAATCATGTATTGAGGATTTCGAGAGTGACTTGAGGATAGTGGAGTAATTCTAGAGAAGAAACACTAATCAGGTTCCTAGGCACAATAGTAGGGCATTGCTAGCTAGATGAAGATTTCTAGGGAGTAGAAAACCTAACAAATGAGCATAGAGAAATGTCGTAAGGAGGAAGTTGGATATGTTTGCATTGAGAGAAGATGAATTAATACCAACATTTCTGTCAAGGTGTAGAGTTGAAAATTGCATGTACTTTGCAATTCTCACTCTACGTTGAAACACTCATTTTAGCATCCATTCCCTTAGATTTGTTTATAGGCTCATTTTTGCCTATTTCTAAACCCATTAGAGGATAAGGCTGATGGCTGCACATTAGATCCCCTAGGTGGTACTAAAGAGTTTGCCACAAGATAATATGAGGATAAGGCTGATGGCTGGACATTAGATCCCCTAAGTGGCACTATAGAGTTTGCCACAAGTCTATGCGACACCACCACAAAGGGTGCAAGGGTCCTCTACCACCTAAAAACCTTAGCAAGCTGCAATATCGAGTCCTACAATATCCTATGTACAAGCCTCAACCCACGTACAATGACAACACTTGATGGTTTCCTTGATAAAGACAACAACATTGGCAATGGAAAGTGGTGGAAGAGGAAGGTGTACTATTTAAAAGGTTATGGGAGGGAGTGTGAAAGAAATTTAAATTGCTATTTGTGGGAGGGACTCAGCCATATATCAAGAGACTATACAAATCCACCAAAGACTCAATTTGGGCTTGTAAAGAGTGGACACATAATTTGTATAGTTGTCCAATGGCAGCTAGATTTTACAATGGGAAATAAGATTAATTACTTTGAAGCCATCTAAGAGGTGCGAATCATGTATTGAGGATTTCGAGAGTGACTTGAGGATAGTGGAGTAATTCTAGAGAAGAAACACTAATCAGGTTCCTAGGCACAATAGTAGGGCATTGCTAGCTAGATGAAGATTTCTAGGAAGTAGAAAACCTAACAAATGAGCATAGAGAAATGTCGTAAGGAGGAAGTTGGATATGTTTGCATTGAGAGAAGATGAATTAATACCAACATTTCTATCAAGGTGTAGAGTTGAAAATTGCATGTACTTTGCAATTCTCATTCTACGTTGAAACACTCATTTTAGCATCCATTTCCTTAGATTTGTTTATAGGCTCATTTTTGCCTATTTCTAAACCCAAAACCCTTTTCTAAAGATGCTATGTTAGCCCAACCTTAGTTCTGTTTCTGTTTTTGAGTATTTCAAATCAGCCTTGCATTTCGTTCCCACTAAGGCCACTTTTGCACACACCAATATTTCCCAAGGGAGACCTTGTAGTGCCACCTACTAAGGTAAATTCTGTTTATTGATTACCATTTATTTTAATACATCCTTCCCAGCTGTTTTATGTAGGGTAAATTCCAAATGCTTGTGTTATTTATTTACCCTAGATTTATGTAAAAGGGATTTTATTTACCTTAGATTTATGTAAAAGGGATTTTAGGTAAAAAATATTTCATGACCATTCCAAGACCACTACCAATCCCACTCCAACAATCTATCTAATCCTCAAAAGAAAATAGCCTATGTTGCTAAATCAATCTCAAACTCTGATGACACCTTCAACCATAAAAAAATAGCAACCTATCATGCATGAGACATGTCATTGCTTGAATTGACTTTGGGTATTCAAATGAACCCCAACATTTTTTAGAACTGTCAAAGCTAATTCCTTGAAATCCATTCTCTAGACTCAAAAATGCAAAAAATTGAAAATGCCAAACATCATTGTCCATGGTTGATGATGATGCTCAAGAACAAGAAAATAAAAAATAGCAATCTAACAACTCCTTAGACCCTTCCCCACTTAATATGACCTCTATCTCTCCATAGACATCAATTTTAGACCAACCCATCCTCGGTGAATAGGACCCCATAACTGAACTAGTCAATGTCCCTGGCAAATTTTTGTTTCTTGAGCTAATGAGAATTTCATCCATGCATCACAACAAACTCATGAAGTGTCTTTTCGAAACGAGCATCCCTATTCCCTCATCCCTTGACCAAGAGCCCCCACTACATGGTTCCAATGAAAATATCTTGTAACAATGTGATAAGCTATTTGTCCAAATTGACTAAACTATAAACCAATGTCTGTTTCTTAAGCTCCTTATCAAATCTATTATCTTGATGAAATATTATTCCGAGTTGATGATCCACCTTTCTTCCTCACCATGAAAATTGGTGATGTCTATGTCAAATGAGCCCTTATGGATGAAGGATCTATCCTTAGTGTCACTTACCTTGATTCTATCAAAACTATTGGCTAGTCCTTAAACAATCTCAACCATCTAACATGGTTGCTAGGCATATGACTAAATACAACAACTCTGACTTGGATGGATTTGTCTCCCAATCTCATTACCACCCAAAATCATGAGAGCCAAAATTATGGTTTTCAAATTTCCACCTTCCTACAATATTCTCTTGGGTCATCTTCGAACCTATTGCATGAGATCCATTGCATTGTCCACATGCCAATTATTCATGTTTGCACATCTTGGATCTCTCTATAAGGTACAAGGTGATTGATCCTTGGAACTCCAAATAATTCCACCTGTGGGGAGTATACAAACCCCACGCTAAAGTCATTATCTTTCATCACTTTCTATGGTAACCAAAGAACAAATTACCCAATTGAGTCACTTAAGGCTATAGTGGTCGTCCCAAACTTGTGGGAGACACTCCATCTAGTGTTTTGGATTCTGATGGTGACAAACTTGATGAGCTTATCATTAAGATTCAAACTTCCGATTTCCCTTAATACTTCATCCACCAATTACTGCCTAGTATATGATTGTGGACACACAAAAATACACCTCCCAAAGAAATCATGGTTCAAGCTTCCATACCAAAGAAACCTATCAATGAACAACCTCAATCAACCCAATGACACCATAGTTGAGTCATGCCACATTGATACTTCCACTCCAGATTATGATGGTTGTTACTTCTTAGATGATCCATACTTGTTTGGCTATGCCCAAGCAAAGCACATGGAAACTTTAAGATCCAAATACCCTTTTTTTCAACATTCATTCAACTGCAATATTAACTTAATCGACCTATCCTTCTACTTTAATTAGTCAGATGATGATTTTATTTTTGACACTACCCCACATAATGATGTTACCTATTGGGATCCTAATACTGCCTAAGCCATCTCCTCTAGCATCCTTATCACCATTCCTTCCTATCACAACACACCTACCACCATTCTTTCCTCTCATAGCACCCCTACCACCATTCCTTCCTCTCACAAACCCCTGCCTATGAAAGCATCCCTTACCTTCCTTCACTGCCAACCCCAAAAGGAAATGCCCTGATTCGAACCTCTATTGTTAATGGCATGAAGCTTGAGGATCTTTATTTCAGGCTTACAAGACATTCCAAAACTATTCTGAGATAGAGAGAAGGCAAGAACATCCCACTTCTACATCTTATTCCATGGTACTTTCATGCATTCTGTGATCGAGTGTTGTGATTATCAAAGATATTGGAAGCAGAAGAAACAATCTTCTGCACATTTCAAGCAGTCATCTACATCTTCACGATGACATTTTCCTCAGAGACAAAGACCATATTTTTGGTGGCACGCTTTGCATACCCACTTTATAGAGGATTGTTGATCATGTCAGCAGGACTGCTGGTTAGAAATGGAGGAAGAACCTTCCTATGAGAAGCCCCATACTTCACAAGATTACCATGAGCAGTTTTCTCTGGTGAGATAGACGATGGATCTTGAAGCAACACATTCTACTAGACACACCATCTCTACTGCTGTTATCTAACAAAGATTTTTTGAGAATGTTTGACACAATTGGAGGAGGTGATGAAAACCACACAACATTAATCACGAAAAAAGATCTATGATGTCATCCACGAAGTATGAAATGAAATTTTTTTGAGGTCCGCGAGTATATTTTCCGTTACTTTATTTCCCTAGCAGTATTGCCTTTTCACTGTGTGCCCTTGTCCCTCTTGGGTTTGTCCTTACATGATTGTCTTCAAATTTGTGCCTTTGTCATCTTGTGTTTGCCTTTACTCTCCATTGGGTTTGTTTGTGCATGATTGCCTTTTACATCTATGCTGACGATCTGCTGACACTTGGGAGTCTCAGATGTTAGATTTGGCTTAGTCTATGAGTTGAGGCTTGAGACTCACTGAGTCTGATTTGGACTTGGATCCTTGAGTCCCCTCCAAGGCTTGCTGAATTCCAACATTTTTCTGTGCTTATAAGAAAAACAAATCTAGTAGTCATTTTCATCAGCCTATGACTATTCTGTGACTCTGTCCCACATATGACATATTATCATTGGGTTGATGTTCATTTTTGTAAATAAGTGTTGTGATTGTTTTACTCTGATGAGTAGAAGGAAATTGAATTAGTATTTGTTTGTCATTACTGTCAGACATTGAAATTATACTGTGCCTCAATGTTATGAACAATTCTTGTATGCAACGTAGATAGATCTTTGAACTTTTTCTTTGTGTCTCTTCTCTTTCTTTCAATATTAAACTGAGTTATCTGATTGCAGGTTGGCAAGGATGTGGTGGTAGCTTTAAAGGAAGCTATGGAAAGACAAGGTTTGGATATGCGTGTCTCTGCCCTGGTAAGTGCTACCAACATCATTGCTAAAGTTTTCCTTTTGAAAATGGAGATCCATCACCTAAAACACAATTCACATGATGTTTTTGTGATTATGTGTTGTAGGGAAAGCTTATAGTAGTTTGTGCTAGACCTATGTTTGGTCTATAATGGGTTTTAACTTAGTTCTTTCACAGATGTTACACTGGCTGGCAAATTATGTTATAAATTCTAAGTAGCACATTTGAAGCAGGTGAATGATACTGTTGGAACATTGGCTGGAGGACGATATCGAGATGAAGACGTTATAGCTGCTATTATTCTGGGCACTGGAACTAATGCCTGCTACGTGGAACGTGCAGATGCAATCCCAAAATGGAAAGGTCCTCTCCCTGAGTCTGGTTATATGGTAAGTTGCACTGTAACTAGATATTTTTTCGATTATTTTGAATTTTGTTGTTACGTAGTTAACCAACATACCACTCAAAGGCTTTTCTTCAGCTTCATCTATCAAATGAATGAAAGAATAGGTATCAAGGTTTGATATCTCAAGTTTAGAGCAATTGAATAATTAGTTCTGCTTTTGATAACTCTTAGGTTATCAACACAGAGTGGGGGAACTTTTGGTCTCCTCATCTTCCTTTGACAGAATTTGACAAGGCTCTTGATGCGGAAAGTATAAATCCTGGAGATCATGTAAACTCACATATTCTGATATCTTTATATTGTACTTTGATTGAGAATGCATTTGAAAATATGTTAACAAAAAAGAATGGTTTTTGTGTGGCATGGTAATTTGTTAATCTGCGCAGTGTTGTTCTTACACAGATATTTGAAAAGATTATCTCAGGAATGTATCTGGGAGATATTGTAAGGAGAGTGTTGTTGAAAATAGCTGTAGAAGCTGGTCTATTTGGAGATAGCATTCCGGCCAGGCTTAAAGAGCCATATGTATTAATGTATGCGTTTCTTCTTGTCTACTTCTGGTTGTTCAATTATTAGTTTTGTTTAATATAATTTTCACTGTAGGTTTGAATCACATTTTAAATGCTTGTTGTTTCTGTTGAAGATTTGTCTATATTCTATGATATAAGTTCTTTGTAGGATATGTGATGAATTCAACTTGGATTAGATTTTCATATTTAGCATTCAACTTCTTATTTCTTGTGAGACTTCAATTAAGATGGGATCACTAAATAGGTGCTATTTGAATAATATTATTTGGGATTAAGTCTATTTTTTCAGCATTGAAACGCTCATTGCTTTTCCTCTTTGTTGAATAGCAGGAAAATCATTGCATTATTCTTGTGCCTTTCTTTTGGTTTTACACCATTTAATGATTCCCATTACTTTCTTATTGGTAATTACCAAAGCGAACAATGAATTGCAGTTGGAAATGATCTTGTGTAGAATCCTATGCAATCTTGATGAGAGAGAGTCACATGGACTGGTAAATCGTGTAATTAGTTTGTATGTTTTATTTTTTCTTTATGCAAATTATCTAGAAGCTTTTATGTGCACCTAACTTTCATCTTTTAGAAGCTTCCTACCTCCAGAAGCTGCTTTTGATATGCTTATCATTTTATATATACATAATACAAATGAGTATACATGTACATATGTGACAATCTTTTGTGTTCTCTCTTGTTGCTTCAATTGTGTTAATATCATTTGGTATCAATGCTTGTCAATTGTGGCTTTTAGGTCGATCCCTCTCAAGGGTTTCCATCTGATGCAGTCTAGGCAAGGGGGTCCAATGAAAGACAACCTAAACCTAGCAGCCTCATACTTGCTAATACATGTACACACCAGAGGGAAGTAAAAACAACATAACTTGCATTAAAATCATAAAATCTGCCTGAAGCAGGCTTACAACATGCTCATATGAGCCTTCAGAAGACACAGTTCAACAATGAACTATAGGACTGTTCATCCTAGAGGGATGAGCCACAAATTAATTACCCGCTTCTCTGTCTTTCCCTTGTCTCCTCTCTTTGGCACAACTGGCCTCTCAGCTTGACTTCCGTCTCTTCTACTCTTTGTACCCTCTTTCTCTGTCTGGAGGACCAGCCTTTATCCCTCTCTGCCCTGCCTTGGAGGATTCACCTTTTCTCTTATTTGCGCCCCCTTTTCTTTTTAGAGCCAGCCAACCGGTTCTTGTTTTCCTCATGGCCTCCCTCCCTTCTCAGACTGCCTCCACTAGAATATGGTTTGTTGCTTCTAAGAAACAACGGCCTCACCACTCTGAATGGAAGGCGAATCGTTTACATGCAAAGACAAACGACCATCCAAAGAAACTGCCAAGAATCTGACCACCAACCAAAACAAATGCTCAGACGACAAAGATAAACGATTTGCCGCATGGAGGACTATGAAAGAACTGCCAAGAATAATTGTCCAATGCCTAGATGTCACTATAACTCCAAATGCCTCGTCTAACAAACTTCCATGGCCATCAGCAATCAGTTGCACAAGAAAACGCCCCTCAAAATGAACATGAGCAGTTGCCATGCCAAAGGAAGGTGAGTAGTCATGGGAGGAACAAGAGTGCAATAGCCAAATCATAACGATTTGCTGACCTAGCGTCACCAGTGGCAAAAAAGACAAAGGCATGACTTGTGTTAAGAAGAAAATTGGTCTTCAGGTGGAACAATGACTGCCAACAAATCACAAGAAATTGCCGCATACCCATTTAGACATAGATTATATTGCTGAAAACAATGACAATCTTATGAACAAATTGACCCAACTTATGACTTATTTCCAAAGACCTATAGCATGTTATCAAGTTGCCTGCAGCAGTTTGCACAATGCCTTTATGTAATATAACACCCTAGATTTTTTTTTGAAAATCAACACTAGTGAATGAAATGTAACAATCAGATTCTTCCACACTGTTATGATCACCCAGTTCCCGATATGGGCAAGGTGAGAGCATACAAGTGCTACAGACTTTACAATTAAAATACTGAACAACAAATAACAATTTCCACTTGTTCAGTGGGAAATCACCAGTTATTCAGTGGGAGTACTGAAAAGAAAAGCATAGGCATATCCACTTTTCAGCAGGAAATTTTTACAATGAAACCACTGAATACTACTTATTTAGTGAGGTGAGTGTAATGTCCCCTTTCGGGATTGCCCTAAATCTTGCCCTAGAATTACAAATTTAACATAGTTAGGGTTGTAACTTACTTGATTTAGGTCCTGTAAACATGTTAGTTATCAACAGATAAATAGACATATAATCCAATGATGTTATAGATATGATTTTAATCATTATTATAATATTCATGTGATGTCCCCTTACTGGATCAGTCTCTATTCTGTCCAAATTCACCAAACCAAATGGAACAAGTATATAAGGTAGTTAGGGATACATCTCTTTACTTAGGAATAAGATGAACTAATTATGTTCTGGAAGCCTGCAATCAGTTAGGTAACAGTGCAATTCACAGTTCATGAAATAAACCTATTATTATTGCAAGGGAATGCAGCAAGTTTGAGTTGTATGTGAATCTCTAATTTTATCAACAATTCCTCGACATAGGGATTGGAAGGGAAATTGCAATAGGGTGCCCTTAGCCGTTCCCTCCCTTTCATCGTGCAATAGGGTAGCTGTTCTCCCTTAAAGCAGATTTCCTTCCTTCCCATTTGACAGACTCTTAATTCTGATCTGATAAGTAAAACGTTCAGTATTATATCCTTTCTTGCTGTTCACAATGGTTTATATGATTGAACATATATATCTCTGCTGTAACTGTTTTATGTTTCTTGTTTACTGCTTGGATTCCTTTATTATTGATTTATTTATGATTGATGTATGCTTGCTGTTATGATGAATCGTATGCCTTTATATGAGAACTGCTGTATAGTATATAAGTTATTCTCTGCTGTTATATTTCAGATATCTTTCATTTTTCATTCTATTGTATATCTTCTGAGTATCTTCCTTCCATACTTTATATCAACTCCAAGGAGACGATTTGGTAGAGACACAACTCTTGAGGATAAAACACCTCTCTTGCTGGTCGCCCCACTTCCTTTTTTGATCGCATCACTTGATAACAATATTTGTCTTTTTGTGATAAGCCCCTCATACTATGAATCGCACCATCTTTTCAAATTGTATTACAAAAGATAACAAGTCACACACTTAGAATTCGTACAGCCTTTTGTAATTTGCATAATATGAAATCGCACTATCCTTGATTTAAATTCGGACTTCCTCAAAGGCATATTAATAGCATTCTTTGTCAAAACGATTTAGTGATAGAAGTCGGCCAGCATAACAAATACATCGACTTCTTCAAAATGATGATAGTTGGCTGTATCATAATTAAATTTATTTTAATGAATTTCCTTGCATGGTACGGAACATTACAGTGAGTAACATAAACAATAAAATATCAATACCATCCAAGGGTTGCAATCACCCAATAATGAAATATAAATGTTTATCACAAATGATTGTAAGCTACAATATAAACAACTAATTCAAATTAAATATTCTGCTGCAACAGAAATATATGGGTATTAACTTGTAAACACATCAATTAAACATCAAATGATTCCAATAGATGCTCTGCTGCTGTAGTATGAATTGCAGACTCTGAAATCTCTGTTTATGACTGAAATACCACTGTCCACAACTGACCCTCAAGTCTGATATAAAACAACAGCACTGTCAACTCAGACCAGCAACATGACTCCATTCAAAAACTCTTCAATCAGCAAGGAAACCCCACATCTCATCCACCAAACAACAGATACTTTTCATCCAAATGCTGAGAAGGAATGGAGGAAGGTTGAGCACCTCCCCCTATGCAAAAGTGAACAAGAAAAGATAGGCGATTCACCTCCAAACACCAAACACTTACTCCAGAGATGTAGTGGCCTATTTTTTGGGTGTACGACCAACAGGTGTCAAGCTATAACAGCAGCAAACTCATTAATATTCCCTTCAAACTTTGTGGCCAACATTGGAATTCATAGGCGCTTCAAATGGAAACATTAAACCGTGAAAAGATGCCATAAAACTCCCATAGAAACCCTCACGCCATCATGGAATGGTACGGCTTGCTGGGAAAACAGTAAACTCCAAATCTACATTCCATAATCTGAAAGAAACTGCAAAATAATCTGCAAACCAAAACTCAAAAACACATCAAAATATAACAACTCCATTTGTAGCTCAAATGTGATCTCTGTGTGAAACTGCCACAATCATCTAGGGAGGATCTTTCACCATTGAAACTGATCTTCTCCAAGAGGGTTTTTGTCCTCAATAAGGAATGGAAGAACTTGTAGGTTCAATCCAACAGCATAACAATATCAAATCAATAGCATAACCCCAACAGTGAGCTCTCCTTATATAGGCACTTTTAGGTTATATGGGAATATATTTCTTTTTGAAAATAATTAACTTTTCACTTACTTCAATAATTCCCCCTTTTCCCATGTCAAGACGCTCGCTTTAATGTGCCTAATCAGTTAATAAATCATTATACCTTTCGAATGAGCTATTACACTTAAGTCATCATTAAATAATTTCAACTTCAGAAGATTTAAGTGAATTTAATAATTAAATAGCTCAATAACCCACCCAACTTGTGGAAAATCCCAAATTGAAGCGAATTGCAAAATAAACCATACCAACATGATCCTGAAGGTTTGGAATGAAGAATAATGCCAACTGGGTGACTTACTATAAATAAACAGCTTCTCTAAGAAGTTTAGAGAACAAACTGGAAGCTCGAAAATGCTTCGGAAAGCATCACTGTGATCCTGAACACCAACTAAGCTCATTGCCAAAGAAAGGAATAAAAAAAAACTGAACTTGTGCTCTCCAAGAAACATGGAGTTCTCTCTTGCACACCAATTAGCCTACGGGAAAACTTAGAAATAGGCTAATTGTTCATGACTTGGGTAAGCGCCAATTGGGGACATCACACTTTAGCAGCTTGTTGCACCTCTGTAGCGGCCTATTAACAGTTGTAATTGATCTATAGCAGCCTAATACATGCCTGTAGCAACTTTTAGCTGACCTGTAGCACAACTATAGGTAAGATTGTGGCATAAGAGACCACCTATAGGCAACTTGTAGCTGACCTGTAGCCCTAATCATCAAATCACCCAGCAAGACCATTTCAAAGATGTTACGAAGAAGAGTTCTTACCCTTTTGGGTATCAAGACAATCTATGAGCACGATGGCTTCAACTCAGGCAACATTTAGGCCAGTTGGTGCAATATTCTATTGATCTTTTGACTAATTTCCAAGTCAAGCTAGAGATCGTTGATATAAAGGAGCTGCTTAGGAACAAATTTATTTTGGGTTTGCTTCCTAGTATTAGAGAATTAGCTAGCTTGGAAATAGATTACATTGAAAGAGCATGTGAATTCTTTATTTCTGCTGAAGCATATAACTCTTATGATTTGCAGCTGCCATTTGAGATAGAACAATGCTATAGGCACTGTTCTTAAGCACAAAGACCCACCCCAGTTGCATATAATTCATAAACACTTTTTGAAACCAAACAGAAATACAACACATATCACACAATTCTATGCATTGGCTCAAGTACTCAAATCATGGAAGGACTACATGCTTGGCAAGTAAACAATCCTTCATACTGAACAATGACATCTTAAACAGACTTCTTATGTAAAAAAAACAAAGACACCTTAAATGGGCTTCTCACATTCAAAAACTTTCAATTGTCATTAGGCTTAATTAGGGGGCTGCTTATAGAGTTGCTGATATGTTGACTAAACCTCCCTCCATGGTTTTGCATACACACACTTCCTCACATCAACCTACAATAGTAAATTAAACTCCTTTTCTGGATTATACAATAAGAGATGGTTTGTTGTACTCATTAAACCAGTTTTGTGTTCCTGCTGGTTCACCATGCTTGCACTCATTAAAGAGGCCCACTATTGATCATTTGGTGGTCATTTTGGCATGTTAAAGACTTTGCAGAATTTGAAGAGATATTTGTATCGGCCTTTTATTAGGACATGTGGAAGCTGTTATTAGGTGTTCATATGTTACTATAGAAAACTTGGTTTATATTAGCTATATTTCTTCTTCCTTACAAATATTGGGATTGCATTTCCATGGACTTTACAAGTGGATTGTCCACTTCTTTGAGGAAGCATGCATTTATTTTTGTTGTATATCATTTTTCTCAAATGGCTGTTTTTGTTCCATGCAACAAAACAATAAATGCTTCCAAAGCTGCCAAATTATTCTTCCAGCATGTATGGTGTCATGTTGGCTTGACGCTCATTATTGTGTTTTTGATTGTGACTACTGATTTCTTAGTCAATTTTCATAAAAAGAAGTTCAAGCTTTTAAGTTCTTAGTTGAGATTTTTTGCATCCTCTCATCTACAAATTGATAGTAAAACCAAAGTAGTTAATTGCTCCTTAGTTCATGACCTCCACGTCTATCATCAACAAAATACGTAGCAAAATATGTATCTCCATGTATTGCAACATAGCTACAAATTACGCTAGATCTATTAAGTGATATCCTCTGTTTGAGGTCTACTATGGGAACCTCAATCACATGCTCCCTATGAGATTCCAACAACTCTTCACAGAACTTCTAAATCTCTTCAATGAAAGGACCAAGATAAATACAAAGATATTTAATGATTGACAAGCAAAGATTTGGATATCAACATCGTAAGATTAAATGTGTTTGGTATACCATATGCCATTTTGTAGCAAATTGGTGAGAAGATTTTCAAACAATCTTTCTTTTTAGCTTGGTACACATGATTAGAATGTGGGAAACCCATTTCTTGGGTCTGTTTGAGTTATTGACACTTGTGGCATAGCATTGGATTATGTGCTAGTGAGTAAGCCTACATGATAATTTAAATTTATTATAGTTTGGTTAGTGTCTTATTGTGTGACCTACCCTTGTGTCACGGGCTTGAGTGGTGTATATATCGATGCTGTGCCTCTCACCATTTCAAATAATTCTCTCAAATTATTTTCAAACATTAAAAAGCTAATTTTCTTTTTGGTGTCTCTCGACACCTTTACATATTGGTGTTCTTTTTTATTCTTGTTGAGTTTATTACAATTTTGATTATAAGCCTATGCCAATAATGTCACATGGCATCAGAGCTTATGTTTAAAACTCCCTAGGTTATGGTCCTTTGCTGCAACAAAAGGAGCGTTAGGGGGTGATTTTTTGTAGAAAAGAGGAAAATACGACACATTTTGTGAACAAAGGAATTTTGGTGATAGTGGCATTCTTGGCTGAATTTAACATAGGAGCTTGATTGCAGGGAATTGAATTGCGAGGCTCTCTCATTGCAAGATTTTGTTTGTAAAGAAAAACTAGGGTTTCCAAAAGAACATCCATGTAGGAACATAATTTTTTAGATTCTGATAATTTTTTGAATTCTTACCAAAAATTATCAGGGGACCATTTTTTGTTCATCAAATTTTTTTTCCATTTCAGCCTCCAAAAAACCCTTGCCAGTTGTAGCAACTCTAAGGAAAGCAGGTTAGTCATGTGGATGAGTGCATGTGATGGAGTATCAAGCGCAAAGAGAGTTGTCATGTGGAGCATGACATTTGACCATGGGTTGAGTAAAGGAGTGTGGGATTTTGACGAGGGGTTGTTTAAAAGCCAACAACCATATGTTGCTATTGGGCACATGGGCTAGCCATGCCATTCCCTATCAATTGCTTAGGCTGTATTTATACAACTAATCACAAATACATTCACATTTCATCCTACATGTTTGACTGTGACCGACTTTGACACCATCATTTACTTGAATTGATATAAATGGGAAATCGTTTAATCTATCAAAGGCAAACAATCTCTCTTAATGATTTGCTCTTGCACTCTTGGTGACAAGTTTCCTTAATACTCTTGCAAGGTCACCATCACTTCTTGCTAGGAAGCCTTTGTAACACTTGAGGACTCACTATGTTTTACATCTTCTTGTCTCTAGTAGTAGACTCCCCTGAATTTGGTTTATCTGACAATATAGGCAGAGATCAACATCAAGGCCAACTCTCTCTCTCTCTCTCTCTCTCTCTCTCTCTCTCTCTCTCCCTCTCTCTCTCTCTCTCTCTCTCTCTCTCTCTCTCTATTTTGTAGGTTCTTAAGAAACACAAGGACACCCTTGACATCAAGCCACACCACATACGATACATGATCTCTTACCTTCTCTTGTCAATATTGTACATTCCTTTATATTAATGTGTAGCTAGATTTGTATTGAGTGTTTGCAAACTTAGCTATAGACAACAACCACATATTGCTAATGGGCACATGGGCTAGTCTAGCTAGTCACTTGTTGGTTGTTAAGTAGTTGTCTCCCACCATCTCAACTCCCCCAGTCTCACTTGGTATTTTTTAATGACATTGGCACATAGTGAGCATGACATCATTGTCACACATCACCAATGATGTCAACATTAATTTGGCATATTGTGTAGTGTGTACCACATGGTGGAATATGATTCATTTGTACGAATAAATGGTTTGGGTGGCAAAATTTCAAAATTTGTATATTTTTGGGTTGAGTGGTCAACATTTGTCAATGTCATTGGCCCAAATGTTGTATATTTATGCCTATTTTGATTGATGAGCAAGCCACCTAACATACAATAAAGTATAATTATTGCACAATCAATAGGGTTAGTCTAGTCAATGTAGTCATTAAGGGCAATCGAGTCAATTCACAGTCAACAAAGAGCAAAGCACAAGTGCTAGATCCTATAGTGCCACTTACAAAATTAGGTCCTTCCCCCATTTATTGAATTGTGTTTGAATTTGAAAATTTTTATGAGGATAAATTTGATGTCCACTAGATCATCATTTGACATTTTTAGATCTATTCTTCTAGAGGCCGTAACTTTATCATACAAACTTTGTTTTAGCTTGCTTTCAAATTGTTGCAAAATTCTTTTTGAGCTCTTTGTAGTGACACACTCTTTACTAGCATTTATAACTTTCTTTTGTTGTCTTGATGGTTCTAGGGGCGCCTGTGTTGATGGGACACAAATTTTAGTTATAGCTATTATTTATTGAGACAATTTTGAAGACCAAGGGATTGTGGCATTTGCTTGTTGGACCGAAAGGTTCCTTATATAGAGGAAGATAAGAATGGATTTTATTATAGGGTAGATTAGGTTTGTTGGGATTTTATTAACTCTCATTTCAACATACCTTCATTCTTATTTATGGGTAGGCATTCCCAAAATGGGATATTATTAGATTTGAAGTTGTTTGGCTTTGGGCATGATGTTGTTCAATCTAGGAAAGAGTTTGATAGATTGAGAATACTTAGTTCAGAGCTTTTGAGGATAACTGCCAATTGTGTTCATAATTTTAGTATTGCTCGTACTTACATTCCTTCAAATTCTACTATCCATGAGCATGCTCATGTTGATGCCAATTGTAATGGCAATCATTTCAAGGATCAAGAGAATGGTCTTTAATAGGCTCTTTGCAAGTGACATAGAAGTAGAAGAGGATATGTTACCATTGTTACAAAATAGGACATTATGTGAAGATTGCGTCAGAAAGCAGAGAGATGAGAAGGGATGCTATAGATTTTTTTTTTGTGAATTCATAGAGGGGTCATTGTGGGATCCAATCATCACTTGTAGAACATAGGAGGCATTGTTGGTCTCGACTCATGACATATGGAGCATGCACAAGTTCTCAGAGATATGATGATGATCATAGATATAGTGCAAATTGTTCTCATTTGTTGAGGATATATAGTCATTTGATCCCCATCATTAATGGGCGTTTCTACTATGAGTAGCCTTGTGTGCCTTGGCCACTCCAAGGAGTCATTTTTTCCATAATTTTATCTTTGCTTTTGAAAGTTGTTTGAGGAGGATGTTAGAGAGCATGTAGAAGAGTGGCTTCATCCTTTTTGTTTGAGGTCATTTATTTGAAAAGGGTTGACTTCAGTTTCCATGATGAATATAGTGGTTTGAGGGTTCTCACCTTGTAGGCTGAGAATGGGATTGTGGTGTATTGACTACACTATGGATACCATATTGTGTGGGGGATTCAATGATCTATATCTTGTTCAATCATAGTGAGGTCCAACATCTTGGTCATCCTCTCTTGTTTGGAGTATCCAACAATTGATTTGTTGTGCAATTTATAGTTCAATCTTAACACCTTTTACTCCATGAGCAATCTGTGATCATCTCAGTATCCATTTTCATAATCAGTTCCAACAATTTGAAGTTTGTTCCATCTTCCATGCATTTTTCCTTTATCAGAGGATATAGAGAAGGATGCCTGACATCTATTATTTTTCTCATTCTTTCACTCAAAATCAATTTCTTCGTTAATCTCTCCAAACATGGGGGGGAGGAAGTGACGTGAGGCTTCAATCGGGCATTGCAACAAAGCGGTTAGGAGGAGGACATGGATGAAGGAGAGAAGAAAGGATGCCACACTAGGAAACAAAGAGAAGAAGAAATTGTTTTGTTTTTTTGGAGTATTATTCAGAAGTGGAAGATGTAAGAATGTCAACGTTCACCAAATTGTAGGATAAGTTTATGTGCCTAAAAGAAAAGAAAGGTTGTTTATCTATTTTATTGTGTATTTACCTAGATAAACTACGTAACTTCATTCCATCTATTGCATTTATTAACATACGTAACAACTAAATAATCTAAACAATTACAATAGAGCTAGGAAATGTAAAATGCTAGTATGTTGTGATATCCTGATATTAAAGCATTGTTTAAATTAAAGATTTAAACATCAGAATAAAACAATGAAGTTGTCTTCTTGTAATCGAGAGTGCTTCTGGTAGAAATTGTGTATATATCAATATTTAATAAACATATATAATATCATTAATATATAATATTTAACAAATAATATTAAATAATAATATTATATAAATAATTTAAATAATTAAATATCTTATAAATATAAATATTTAAATACTATAAATATATAATTAACCAAATATATTATTTTATTATATAAAATAAATATAAATATTAATAATTTAAATATAAATATCTATATATATATAAACCCATAGTTCCACAGAGTTTCGGGGACGGGGACAGGGGGGGGGGGGGGGAACGCGTTTCCGGGACGGGGGGGCGGGGGGCCTAAATTTGGGGACGGCGGGGGACGGCGGGGGGGTGGAGGGGAGCGGTGCGCTGAAATACATATAATACTTGAAAAATTAGTTATAAAAAGATGTATAACTATAGATGCATAGACAAGGCATGTGAATTGTTTGAGAGAATGCCTCAGAGAAATACGTCTCCCATACAAGTTTCTTACAAGATTTTGACCTATTTGTGTTGTAGAGGCACTTCTGTGGTTAAGCTGATGCATAGAAATTGAGTCTTGACATATCAAATTTTCTGAAATGTTTTGCTTGAGAGGCTTTATGCAAACAAGTGTTAAGCTCACTTGAAAGTTGAAATGCATTCTAATTTCTGTCAAACATTCCGATTGAGGCATTCTGTCGAACAGTTCACACTTCACAACGTGCCTTGTAAGTTGTCTATGCTTCCACATTTTGCATACATGTCTCATTGTCTAGTCTCATTGACAAAGACTCAAGAGTCCCAGGATATCCGATATGCACAAGCCACAAAACTCGAAATGAAATGTTAAAAATGCATATGATAAAGTTAGGTTTTTATTTTTGATGATTAAAAAAAATGATTAAAAAATTAAATTCGGGGGACGTCAAGAAGTCTCCCGATGGGAGACGTTTGGGGGGCGGCGGGGGGCGTTTCGGCGGGGTCTCCCCGTCCCCGGGACGTCCCCCTCGGGGGACGGCTGATTTTTTGGGGGGGGGGGGGGGGGGGGCGCGTCCCCGTGGAACTAGGTATAAACCTCATATAAGACAAGGTCTTATATGGCAGCGAATAGATTCTATTAAGGATATAAGGAATCATTTATATATTTCATAAGTTGCGATCATCCTTAAAGAAGCAGCACCCATATATATGGTGCGATTTGAGATACTAGGAAAATACGATCAAGTATTATTGTTTAACAAGGCAGCGATTCTGTATGCAGCGGTTACTAAAAGGTAGTCATTCATTATTAAAGGTGCAGCGACCATTTACAAGGCTGCGATCCTTTAATAAATGAATGAGAATTATTTAAGGCAGAACTTCTATAATACTAATCAGGGATTATAATTTATATAATAGGCAACGATTCATCTAGAAAAGATGCGACTAATAATAAAGTGAGCAGGGGTCTCCAAGAAGGAATCCCATCCTTTCAAGAGGCATATGAGTGGTATAAGTAAAGGAGAAAAGGGTATAACGAGGGGGTATCAAGGAAATATTCTTCTGAATAATATAAGTATAATAGTCTCATCATATCAGCAATCAAGTAATCATACTCATTAATAAAGAGCAGACCTTGGATCTGCAAAAGAATATATTTATACAAGTCAATTAGATTGTTGAAGCATCAAAAGGATATCATTTAGCAGGTCAGAACAGTGCCTATTAAACGATTTATTGATACTACTGTGATTTATATGAATAGAATTCACTAATCATAGAGGGATGATGAGTAGACAATGTGGAGGCAACCCTACCATGCCCCCCTAAGGGCCTGTTTAGAGGAAAATCTGATCAACACCCTTGTCATACCTCCCTGAAGGGACCTTATGGAGGCCTTGTTGACAGCTTACATCCTGCCAAGCCCCCCATTAGGGCCTGTATGGAGGGGGAACTGAGTAACATCCTGCCATACCCCCCATAAGGGCCTGCATGGAGGTACTGTTGACCAGTCATTTTCTTGCCATGTTGCTCAGCACCATTCCCACTATGATTGAGTGGAGTGAGTGAATAAATGGATTTAATTACATAATAATAAATAGTTGAACTATTGTTTATGAACTTTATATGCATGGAAATCTTATCTAACACTTATATTTCAAGAGGTATGTTAGTATATCTATAGTTTGTATATATGTTCCCTATGTTATGATTGCAGATTTAGAGCACAAGAATGATGCAGTTTGAAGGTAATCTAAATGGTAATTCCAAAACCCTAACCCTAGTTTTTGATATTTGAATTTTTCTAGGGCATATTAGGTAGGGGACATTACATACATGAAGAAAAGAAGAAAAGGAAAAGAGGAATTTAAACTTTCCAAAGTGTAGGGTTTAATTTATCTTCTAATTAGCGTGTCATTTAGTAAACATGTTCAGTTACTCTATTTAAGCATCTGTTAAAAGTAAAGCAATACAATCAATGAAGTACTATGCCAACTAAACAACAATAGAGATGGGAATTGAAAGTGCTATAAGATAAAGTATTGGAATGGAAAGAGGATAGAAGATGTGTCCCTGATTTGACAGTTGCTGTAAGCGGAGTGAAGAAGATGGTGGAAAAATGACTCTGGAAGATGGAATCAGACATAGACGGAGCCAACCTGAGGATTGCAATAGAGACCTGAAGAATGTGGTAGTGACCTTGGGAACCACGAAGGAGACCTAAGAATCTACACAAGTGACTGAACTAGAACGGGTAATGGGAATTGTACTTATCGTAGAGCCAAGTATATGGTCATGGAGCTGACCTCTCAAACTACACCATGATCCTGAAAAAAGTGGTGGTGTCCTTTGCTCATATCTAGACAAAACATTTACAGAGATTTTGTGCCTCCTCATTGTGTTCTTCCTAGTGATTTTAGATTCTCATTCCAATCTACCTGTATTGAGATTTAATAGCAGAAGTTTATGTTTGAAAAAAGAAAAATGGTGGTTTCTGCATAGGAGATTGCCTTAGTCAGTCCCTTGGATGGTGTATTTCAACCTCAACTGCTGATTGGAATGTTTTGGGAGTATTTGTATTCCCTAAGGTGCAAGTGTGAGATAGTGGGTGCTTGGAAGTGTAGGAAAATCCTAGAACGACTTTCTACTATGTGTAGTGTTTTGTGGGAAGAGGAGAAAACTACATGGTTTTTAGTTATAGAAGGAGATGTAGAGAAATAGCGGCTCAAGAGGTATAGCAGAAAGTTGAAGACAATGTATTGTGAAATTTCTTTGGCAAGCTTTTGGAATTGTCAGAGATAATAGAAGCAGCTATAGAAGATTCATGGGAATGCCTTAAAAGATATTCAGAAAAAAACATTAGAGATTTGAGAGATAAGAATTCTGAGAGAGTAAATAAGGTTTGAAATTGTGCTTTTATAAGAAGTGCATGTAGGCTAGCTGTTTAAAAAATGCAAAAATGCTATAAGCGTTGGTTTCTGTCTGGCTGAAAATTGGTTCATGTACATGGGCACTACCATGATCGCTCTAGTGACCAAGGTCACTATTGCGATCACACTGGTGTCCAAGGTCACTACCGCAATCACACTAGTGTCCAGGTGGATGCAGATCTTCAAAGAGCTAGGAAATAATTAGAAACAAAAAAAAGCTAATGCTAGGTTAACAAGGCAAGGGGAGGTTTATTCTTCTTTTGTTTATGCCTACAATTTTGCACAATAGTCTGCAATGCTGCACATTTTGGATTATAGACTGTTGAAATAAATAATGTTTTGGCTAGAAGCCGATGATGTTATGTTAATGTTTTTGGCACTAGGCAGTGATGTAATTGTAGAGTCAAAAATTGTTCAAATCCTACAATAATAAAAAATCTAATTAAAATTACTGCTGAAAGCCTTCGCCTACTTGGGTTGTGATTGGGTAAATCCCATTTTGGTTAGAATTGTGAGAGAAGGGTGACTGATAAGGCACTGCATACTCCTAAAGTTTTTCCAACCAGTGAAGAGGTTAGAGAATGAGAAGCCCGAGGCAGTGAATTACATTTACCATTCCTTCCCCCTTCTAACATAAATGTAAAATGATGACTAAAATAACATAGTTTAAATCCCACATCTAATTAAAATTTGCCCGTGAAAGCTTCTACCTACTTAACATAAATGCATGAGTGGTTTGTAATTGGGTTAATCCCACATTGGGAAGGATAGTAAGAAGGGTGAGTTATAGGCATTACATGCTCCTAAAGCTTTGCCAATGGGGAAAGAGGGGCTAGAGGGGGAGAAGCCAAAGTGGTGAACTATATTTATCTTTCTTCCCCTCTACCATCAATTGCTTAAGGTGTTTACATGCCACTTGCTTTTTTATTATTACCAACACAAAATGAGGAAAAATTCATTAGTGTAATGACTACTCATTAATTGTGATGTTATAATTGTACAAATCAAGTCCCACAAAAATTCAATGTTTCCTGAGGTTTCAGGGCTGGCAATTTTTTTTTTCAGATTTTGGGGACGACAGTGGGATGACTATTAAAATAATATATATAAATTAATATTTGAATTTTTAAAGTACATTTAATTTATAAATAGTAAAAAATAACATAAACGAACTAGAAGAAACTGAAATTTCAAAAAGTAAGTACAATTGCATCATTGATTCTATAATCCATTTGATAGGCTGTTAATCATTGACATAATATGAAGCATGATTTAACTTTGAGAGATGCCTAAAAAAGTAATATTGCATCTAAAAAACGTGTAATTATTCGATTGATATCTCAGAAACTACTTCCTTTCCTTTTTCCTCTCTTTTCCTTTTTTCCCTTCTCTTTTTTGGTGAACACAAAATAGCAATGGGCATGCTTTTAAAAGTTATACGTATACTATTATTTTAATTTATTGTTATACGATGCCCATGTTTAATTTTTAATATTTAAAGATTTTGGATATAAAATTAATATATATAAAAATCCAAATAGAGATATTACGTAATACTTTTATTATTTTATATAGAAGCTTATCTCTTTCCAGTTTTGGAGCTTCAGCTGCTTCTATATGAAGGTATTTTATATATTTAAAATATTAAATTATTAAAGTATATATATATTTTTATTTATTAAGGAATGTAAGTTTAAATATAAATTATAAAGTATTAAAAATAGATATTTATTTATTTAAGAAAGGTTTTTTTTATGATTTTAAATTTTAAATATAAACATTTTAAGAATCTAATAGAAATTTGGATTAAATGAAAGTTGTGTATATATATATATTTCTGATTTTTATATGACTTTGTATGGATGAACCCAAAATAAACCCACACCTAAATTTGTTTGTGGCTGAACCATTACCAGGATCGGTAACTTGGATTTATCAACCTTAATATGTTCATATAGGAATAGGGACGCTCAGTGTGACGGTTGACTGCAATTGTCTATAGTTATACATACATAAACTGACCGACCTAGCAAACTTAAATTTGATAAAGGCAACAAGTAGACGTTTTTATCATCATTCCTTTAGTAGACACTCGTTATTTGTGGTTATGTCTGATAATGACAGCAGATGATGATAAACTCTCTCCACATGTATCCTACTGTAGCTTGTTTTGGCATCCCTGTGGAGAATCAGGCAGATGAAATGTTCTGTCAAAGTGAGGGAGACAGGCCAGATGGTAGCAAGGAACTTTGAGCTGAGGATATTGCTTTAAGCTGCTCTAACGTTTAAGATGAATCATGACGGTGAAGAAACTTGTGAAGTGGTACCGCTCAACTAATTACAGTCCACGTCTAATTTCTTATAAGCCCATTGGACCTTTCCAACAATGCGAATCATTTGTCTGGTGAGGTCTTTATCAGCTTTGGCTTGTTCTTGAACCTGTCCATACTTTGAATCTTAATTCTGATTTTTTCTTTTCCCCAAGTTTGTAATTACCCTCAAGACTGCTACTATTCTTGTTATTTTCTTTTTCACCTTGGAAAACTGCAACTCTAAACTCATGGTCTTGGATGGCTGTTCATTCAAGGCTGCTTCATTGCTGCTGCTTTTGAGTTGCCACTTTTCCCTCTAATTTTGACGCTGTTTTTCAATTCTTTTAACTTCTTATGCATCTCCTTTTCTTTTGGTGGAAGCTACCTCTCAAGAGAACACACCTGTAGCGCCAGTTCTTATCATATAGCTTCAGCCCTATTAGTTAACACTTGCCAATAACAAAACTGGTTTTTCGTGTTAGCGAGTTCTGTCTGGAATTTTTCTTTTGTTTCCTTATGCACTTTGGCTAATATGTAATTAAACTGAGATAGTCTGCAATAGCAGAGCTGATCATAACACCTTGTACGCAATCATCCTGCACATGATCACAACTTCCTTGTTGAATTTTCCCGAATATCAGTATCTCAATGTCTACTATGACGAAAGAACTTTGTGAAAATCTTCTTCAAGCTTTAGTTTGTGTAAATGACTAAAGGTCACTGATTTTGCTCATCAAGCTGAACTCATCATCTGCAGTCCTTTTCAGCATTGTATAGAATGTAGGAAACAATTTTGGGGAGTAAAGGAGATCTGCAGAATCATTTGATTGGAAACATGTTAAGAGTCCTTGTAAGGTGCAAAAATTTACGACTAAATATAATACTCGAAAGGAAAAGCATATTCCATAAGTAAGATAATCAACTAGTAATAGTTTCCAAATATCCATAATACAATAAAATGGCAAGAATCCATGAATAAGAATAATGATCCATATATCAGAATGGATTACAAAACAGTGTACATACATCCGACTTGGTGTTACAATACATCTGTTTCAATGTTACACAAGGAAGGACTATCATCAAAATATCCATGAATCATGTTACAATTGTAACTTGGCAATGAAGCCATACAAAGAAATATATATAAAGCAGATATCCATATCAATAATCTAAACTCGGTTGCCTTGATCCTCCGATCATCTGCAAACCAAGACCAAGAGAGTGGTTGAGGCGCTTTTTCCACCAAACTACGAAGTATTGGACTTCCTCGAGTTTCTTCCTGACTCGAAGAAAACACCGATCCTGCACAAGGAGCCTAGCAATCTAGAACGGTGTAATCAGGAGGGAATCACTCGATGCGTGCATGTTGCTTGTATGCATCCTAATCCTAGAATGAGATAAACTCTTGCAAACAGGATGTGGCAGAGACAAACATAGTTCTAGGCTTTTAAACAAATCCATCTGTTTCAATGGTACAGTAGCTTGGCCAAACAAATAAATAAAATGATAGTTTTAGAAAAAGTAAAACTATCATCTCTGGGAGCCCACATTCGGTATCCTGTCCCGAAAGTTCGTACTTTACCAAAATACGCAAAGCACAGTTTTCTAAGTTTGGTTTCCATAGTCACAAATATCTGAATTCAATCATTGTTTCCATTATTCAGTTGATTTCACTAGTTTGCTTGTTGGAAAGTTTACTAATTTCCCTTATTTTATCTCAATTTTTTCCTAATCTAGTTAATTTTAGATGTGATGATCTATCAGTTAAACATAATGCATTTCTTTCACAAATCAAAGGATTTGATATATTGTTAGTTTTACCAACTGAAAAATAAAATAACATTTATCAAGGAACTCAATAATTCAAAAGTTCATACAAGTTATTTTCAACGGTGCAAATATAAAATAGAATAAATATTTCTTTTGTTGCAGTACAATAAATTTGATTTCAGATATTTTATATATATATAATTCAATTTGACAAATTAAACTCTACTCAGCGATGCAGTTCTATTCTAGCATATACATTTTCCAACAAACATAATCAATACGAACTTATATATATATATAAAATTGTAAAAACTAAGTTATCAAATGATATAATCAAATACAGTCATAAACCATTTCGTTTCCAGACAATAAAAATTACAGTCAATATATATATATATATATATATGCAGATAAACAAATAAAATGATATATATATATATATATATATATATATATATATATATATATAAACCATAATCGGGACACTGACAGCGCCCAAGTGCAGCAAGAACAGTGATATTGATTTCATGCTAAATATTTATATATTTGCAAGGGTTTTAGATGTAAGCCATACACAATGCAAACATTTGAAAAGAATTAAAGTAGTGATAAAAGGGGGCCGTCGTCCCTAAGGGTGACGCCGTGCTATTTCTATCTTCTAGCGACCTTAGTGCCATCCTCAATATTCCTTCATTATAATGTGCAGTCAATTCATTATACAATGCAATCGTTCCAAAAATACAGTCAATCCAATATAACGTACAATTGATCCAATGTAAAATACAGTCAATTCAATATATATATCGATCATTATATATATATATATTTCGAACAAAACATTTATTTTACAATGCCACAGCGAGTTGTATATATTTTTATATATCAATTTCAGACAGAAGATCATGGATTTTGCACATAAGAAAAAGATTCATACACACAAACAACCACAGATGATCTAAGATTAAAATAAGAACCTGGAATTCACTCCCTATTCCAATCGAATGCTTGATTCCTACAGATTTTTACAGAGGCTTCTTGATTTGAATTAATCCCTCCTTTTTGCCCAAAAATGCTTCCACACTTTCTTTTTGTTTTGAATGCAGTTCCAGAGATGAAGAGCTCCCCTTCTTTTTGAGAATGCAAGATGTTAAATATGAGTTTCTGGTGCACAAGAAATGAATTGTAACTCTTCTTTTATTGTTTCCTCTTCCTCAAGTGTTTCGTTTTCTAGAGCTTTTTTTTCCTAAAATAAGTTTTTGTTCCAAAATCATGTTTTATTTTATTTCTAGTTCTAAAATATTATTAAAATAATTTACATATTTATCACAATGTATCTATAAAACTAATAATAGAATATGATTGTTTTCTTAAATAAAAACAAATTAAATAACTAATTCAATTATTCTATTTTCTAAACACTCACGATATTTAAATAACAATGAATTAATAATCTAATTAAATCACCATTAACTAACTATGCAATAAAATCATATAATTTAAATAAAATAAAAATGCAATTTGAATTAAACTATTAAATCATTCAATATGCAAACATATGCAGCTACATGTCATTACGTGAAGTGTGTGAATGATATCCCTCCATCTTAACCCTGCCAGGATGCTAATCTCCTTTACCTCAATCATACTCTTGTCTTCGACAATCTGCAATTCAGAATAAACTCCAATTTTCCATTAATAGGTTAGTAACCAATAGCCGAAGCATTACTAACATAAATATAATATTCATTTTGTTTCATCTTTCCATATTAAAAATAATCATTTTTCCTTCAAAATAATAAATTATCTATCTAACACACGCAATTGCCCATAGATTGTTTCCACATAAAGCAACCACAGCTGGTATCAAAGTTTGAGATGTGACAGTCCTTGTCCCTCTCACAGTTAGGTTATTGAAAATCTTTTTCCCTCCAATCTCTCTAGTTTGATGCATCTTCAATTAATCCTAAAAATGGGCAAGTAATATCTTGACTGAATTTTCAGAGAACTGCTTCCTATGCTTAAATTCAACCTTGACATGTGCTGTGTTGTGTGAGCTGTGAAGTTGCAGTCATTGGCTTTTCACTGTTAGTGTTTATGCAAATGGTATGTTGACCAGACGTCTGTCATATATTGTAAGACTCTATTCTAATACAAATGGAAGCATGGTAACTGTTCATGTATTCATTCTTCGTTTTCAAGCATTTAACAGTTCTTCCTTAGTTATCTGTGCATTATGATTTAAGAATAAATTAAGATTGCTTTATTTGCAACTGTACCCAATAGAGCATTTGCTACATTGGCAATCTCATGATTTTATCCTGCCTTAGGATATCTCTGAAGGTCTGGAACACTACTCACTCATGTCCCTGTTTATTGCAGTTGCTTTGTTAAAACATAGGACATTTTATGCCTATATGTTATTAGCCTATAGATCTTCTTCGTCTCTTAAACAAAAACTGGTTACAGATTATCAGCAACACAGATCGATGTTTCTAAGAGAGCAGTTTTAGTTCTGCACACTGATGTAACTATTTTGTCTCTGTTTGGACCATGCAGCACCCCAAATGTATCTTCTATGCACCAGGATGTCTCTTCTGACTTAGAAGTAGTTGAAAATACATTGAAGAATGTGTTTGGGGTAAGTCCAGCCAGTAAATTCAAACAGTATATAAATTTAGGAGTGCATTTCAACCTCTTTGTGAAAGATGAACTTATTTTGAATCAAATAATGTTGTAAAATCTTTACATACCTCTGTTGGTGCTTATACTTGATGCATGTTCTTTCAGATATCGAACATTCCTCTGGAGACACGAAAACTTGTGGTTGAACTTTGCAACATAGTAACAGTACGAGCTGCTCGTTTGGCAGGAGCTGGTATTGTGGGAATACTAAAGAAATTAGGGAGAGATGTCGTTGGACCCACAGGCAAAAATAGGACTGTTGTGGCAGTTGATGGAGGACTGTATGAGCACTATCCTCTCTTCCGGCATAACATGCAAATTGCAGTCAAAGAATTGCTTGGAACTGAGGTCTCCGAAACTGTGGTTATAGAACATTCAAAAGATGGTTCAGGTATTGGAGCTACACTCCTTGCCGCATCTAACTCACAGTATTCAAAGAGATCTTGATGCAGGCACTTTGTAAGATTTCTCTGCCATTGAGGCACATTATCGCAGCTTTTTGATACTTTAGCATAAGGATAAATCATCCGGTCATATGGAGCAACCGATTTTGGTCTGTCTCTCAAGCATCTGGACACCAATTAGCTTGTTTCTTTTGGAGGGTATCTGTAGAGTTTTACTTCCAGTCTAAATAAATGGTCTGCTTGGGAATATTGTTTCTCAGGTGGAAACTGAAAATTTTGAGCATGGAATCCAACCTGGGATTTGGTTTATAGGCATATGGTCAGTAAAACAAGGGATCACTTTGGCTAATTTATGAGGCAATTATTAGTAATTTTACAGCTGTAGCGATCTTACAGTTGCTTTGCTCGACTCTCTGACATTTTTATGTGAGTTTATTCTTTGCTAGAGGAATTTGGATTCCATTTTATTCATAGGGACTATAAATGTTGAATTTCTGTTTGTAGCATGAAGTTGTGTATGGATCAGTAGCATTGGAGCAGGATAAAACTAGAGGTTCTATATTTCAAATTGTGCGGAGAAGGAAATGTTGAACTCTTGTCCTTGGACATATTTCAAAGGAATCAAACTGCTTTCCGTTCCTCTATTCTTAACTTCTTTGTATCATTGCCTTTTGCGGAGTTGCTTTTTCTCTTAAAAATTTTTCAATTTCGTTTATTATTGTATCTCTACTTGTATGCCTTCGCTCCTGCCATCGGAACACCTAAATTTTGAGAATCAGAATTATGTAAATCTCATTTTCATTAAAGAATTAATTTAGCAGCACATAAAGGGCTTGCAAATTGAGTTTGCCATAATGAATGTTGGATTTTGAAGCAATTATTTGTCATGCTGATGTATCTTCGTATGATAATTGGGAAGATTATTGTTATAAAAGGTTGTTTATGGACCGCTATCTTGCAATGGTAAAATATGAGTAGTAGCGCTGAGTATCTTTCATTAAAAATGACAAAAAGAAAAAACAGAGCCAAATGTACATTTTAGTGAAAATTGGAAAACAAGACAAATTTCCTCAATAAGTTCTGCCATGTCTATTATGAAATATGTTACATGCTTGTAACACACGTACATTTTCCTCTTTGCATTTTCTCTTCATCTTGAAATAGCAGCAGGTCCAAGTTTAACTGTTGTAATGGTTATGGATGAAGTTGCTGGTTTGGATGAAGTTGTACAGCAATTTGCCATTTTTTAAAAACCCAGGTTCTAAATGGCTTGGGTACAATTATTATATATACACATAATTACATACAAGACATGATAATTGAAATATCTAATTGTATGTGGAAAGTCCCGTATAAATCATCACATTGCTTTTCATCAAGGGCATCAAAACATCATTTGGTTCATTAGAATCACAAGCAGTGCAAATGCCACTCCCAGTCGCTGCACCGTGCGTGCTCTGTGGGGCCCAGTATTATTGATCAAGTGTAAAGAAAGTTGTACAACAGAAACATAAGGTGGGAAGCTTTGGCATTGCATTCCAATGCCTTGTTACCTCCTTGCCTTGTATTTAACTTGCTTGTTTGAGATGAGATGCAAGTTAGAGAGCACCTATGCCATCTCCTCTGCCCTTTTTGCTGCTAATCGTTTGCACTTAATTCACTAGATAAAGAAGTATTTACTCTAGTTTAACTCAGTTAATGAGGAAGAACTCAACCTTTTGAGATTCAATACAAATTCAAAACAAAAGTACCTGTTTTTGTGAATTTATAAATAAAAAAATTATAAATTATACAAGTAACGGTTGCTCAAGAAAAGTAAGTTAAAATAAAAGCTAGTTTTATGGCAAGGTGTTGCAGGTAAATAGATGCTTGGCCATTGATGTACCACCATGGATGAGCTTCCTCCTTGTACTTTTAAAAAGGTGTTACTGTTATTATTTGTTAAAACCAGTAACTTTCAAAATTTGTATACAACTAGGGGAGAGGAACCAGTAGTTGAGTACACTAACTTCATGCCTCTCAAAATCATACATGGCAATTTCGAATCACTCCACAATTTTTACAGTAGCTTACTTGGCAAGGCCCCTGCTTATAACTAAGGTTTCAGAGCCACATCATCTTTTGATGATGCCACATCAGCATGCTTTTTGTTGAGGTGTCAAATAATTCCCAAAAAAAAGGGTGGACCAATAGGTGTGCATTAAGTCATGTTTTGTTGGTGTGCTGAGGTGGCATCACATGATTGGTTGCTTTTTAGATCTATAGGACACATTTCATTCAATTATTAGTACTTATAGTCAACACTAACAACCTTAAAGTCACAACAACCTTAAAGGGTTCAGCGCCCTTGTTTTGCCGCTTACCATAATAAAAAACAACCTTAAAGTCACAACTACTAGTGCTAAACTTTTAAAAATATTGGGCCTTAAATGTACAAATACTATCTCAACCATTGAAACTATCTCAGCTATTGGGTCTTTTCCCCTGTGTCAATTATTTGGAGCAAAGAAGAATCTAATGAATGTCACCTTGTACCCGTCGCTCACCTTATCCTCTTTGAATGGCGGTACTATCATTGGCAAATAATTATTTGTTATAACACTAAATAGTCAGCTAAAACAATGAAATGAGTGGGTGGTCATTTTGTTCCACCTTTCAATTTTAATTGTTTTCACCTACTTGAAAAATGTTTTAAAAGTATTTTGTTTATGCGTTTCTATTATGTCAATTATTTTCTCTATCATAGACCTAACTTCCTCATATATTTGATTCAAACATGATGGGTTCACTGAAATTCATTACATACTTTGCGTAACTTTCCTAATTATTACCTAGAATCAATGTTTTGACCTTTTGGACCCTTTTTGAATTTGAGTGTGTCTATACACCTCAAAGTTTGTTGATTACCATGGCACACAATGCCATTAGCACCTTCACAACTTGTCTCAAGATAATTGTGTGTGAGGTGAATTAATTAAAATAAAGTAGATAATATAAAATTAAAAATATAAATTATTATTTTAAAAAAAGTTAATACTAAAATATAGTATTGAAATTTCAAAAAGTTTTCAAAAGTTCCAAACTTCAAGATGCCCCTCAAGATGGCTTGGGACATATGATGATTAGTCATAAGCATTTGAATTAACCTTAGTGTAGAGTTGTTTTATCAATTTGATCTATGTGTCAACTTCTATATCATTAAATTGAATAAGTGAATGACATATGGTGGTCAAAATATGTGCATATATCTTGCCTAAACCAAGAGCCATGTGACTACAATTTTAATTTTTAGTATTGTATGTTATAACTTAGAAAATGTTTCAAGGCCCTATTGCCTCAATGAACTCTAAGGATGTTGGCAATGGATTTTGCATCCTTCACCTTCCCCTTACAATCAACTATTCTAAAAAACATTACCCTTTTAAGGCAGCTATAATGATATTGATTAGGGATATGTTTTTACAACTATTTTTGCATTTGTTCTAGTGTTGAAGATAACTCCCACTTCTAAGAAATTACTCCATCCTCATGATGTATCTAGGAAGTGGCAAAAAGAAGTTAAATTTGAAACCTATTTGATTCCCGATCCACAAAGTTAGAACTTCCTTTCATTCTAAAATAAACATAATATGAGGAAAAATAATAATAACTTGATCCTAGACTACTATTACTTGTTGAAAAAAGAACAAGATGTTAAATAATAATAAATACTCATTTAAAAAACAACACAAAAAATTATCTTGGAGCTTGGAAACAAATTTAAAATAACTCCCAAAAGAAAAGTTACCTTAAAAGGAAAATTTTCTTGTTGTAACATTGATCTTCTTGGCAACAATATATGGAGTTTAAACACAAACCAAACTTGCATTCCTCAACAATGTATAGAGTTTTGGGCAAGTGAGGAGTGAAAGGTAGGAAGCATTGTGTGCTTTTCATTTTTTGGGTTGTTAGTGTAGTTACTTTTAACTTACTTTAGATTTTTCTAATTTCACTTTTTTATTTTATATATTTTTCATGAAATATATTTGTTTTTAGTCATGGGGTACTTGGTATGGCTAGAGTATGACTCAAGAGAACTCAAGATGTACATGGGTATGACTCATAGGACACATTTATGTGTATCCAGGTTGTACTCACTAGTATTCATACCCAATACATGAAATATCCAATAACTTATATTAGTAAAATACACAAAGCAAATTATTTCCTCTTTACAACATTTCTTCTAAATGCAATTCAAATTACTCACAAGAAACATTTGTAGAATAATGACCATTTATTCTATTTTCAAAGTTTCCATTATGATGTTGGGTATTTTACAATCATAATTTTTAGAAAAAAATAAAATCTATAGAAAATAGTGTTCTAAATTTTGTTAATCATACTAATATTATATCTCTAATTTGACAAAAATTTAACACCTAAATGCTTTTGCAGTTCTAGCTTAAGTATTTAATTCAACTTTAAACTCCTAACAACTACTTCACATATTAATAAAGAAATTAAATTATGATATATTTTTTTTAAAATTTAGTACCAATTCTAAATAATTGATTATTATACTTTCAAAAGTTTTTTTTTTAAAATCCAACTATTTGAACATATTTCAAATAATTAATATGGTTGAACTTCTAATACTAATGTGCCCAATTATATGTTAATATTTTAAACTTTAGATACACCACTACATACTTCTAATACTTTATATAGCAAAGAGGGTCAAGCATCAAATCATTTTTGAAAATATGTTTTCTTACTTTAAATTGATTATAAAAATAGTTTTAAATTTCATAACCCTTAATAAAATATGTTTTTGATTAAGGGGTCCTATCCCTTTACTGAGTCTGCCCTAAGGCACAACAAAACAGACCCACACCAGCCAAATATAGTAGATCAACAACACATAAACCCATGCTGTCAAAAAGAAACACAGACTAACAAAAACAACCACAAACAGGTCAGAAAGCTAAACAACCCCTGACCTAGTCCTAGAGATCCTCATCCCCTTGACTTGGAAATGGAAATCATGGACCATCGTCCAGGTTACTCCATTAGCAAGGTCCTTGATGCAGGAGCATCTAGTGGTGTAAGGGCAATCTTGCATCACCAAAAAAAAAAGATGTGTTTCAAAATTGTTGATGTTTTTTCTATTTCTTTTCAAAATTTGTGGTTTTGGTTCCATAATCGCTTGAATAATAATGTAGAACTTTCAGTTTTTCTAAACTGCTAAAAATAGTAACCTGCTATTTTTAGAAAGTCTGCATTTGGGCACGGATTGAAGTGAAAATTTACAGGAATTTACATAACAGAAATACAAGACCTTTGGCGAAGAAATCACACAAAGATCATTTGCGAGCTGAAAGATTTTAAAGTTTCTGTTTCCTGAAAAATGCCTAAAAATTATTCAAACTCAGGTTTGAGGCACTAAACGGCCCCATATGGGCTCAAAAATGGCCGGAACCAGTAGATCTAGTTCTTAGCGCGTAGAGCACTCTGCAAGATTTTTGACGCATAAAACGATTCGTCAATCGGACTCTCGGATCAAAAGTTATGGCTCCCGGAAGTTGATCTATTTTTGGAGGGAGATGCAAATTTTGAAATTAGGTTGTTGGCCGCCAAAAAGGCTATTAATAACCATTTTTGGGAACCCTGGGTGGTAGTAGAGTTAAGGAGCGAAGTGTAGAGTCAAGAATTGGTGGGAAAAATAGAAACCCTAGCTGATTTGGGGTTACAAAAGGCAGATGATTCTAGAGTCTAGGAATAGGAAGCTGTAATGTGTTGCAGCCTGTGGAGGGTTGATTCCTCTGACTGTATTTGAGCTTCTGTAATGTAATAAGTTGTCTAAATCAATAAAGAAAGTTCTATTTTCTGTGTGCAATTTTTGTTGTTATGTGTTTTATGATTTACCCCCTTCATCAAGTGGTATCAGAGCAAGGGTTCCTGAGTGTGTAGACAGATTGTCGACCGTGAGGCAGTTTGCACCAGGACATGAGATGTGGGTTTGTTGCGGAGACCAAGATGCCTCCATGAAGAAATCATGTTGGGAGGAATGTTTTGACAGAAGAGGGTTTTAGAGCCCTACGGAGGCAAATCGATGCATTGCAAGAGGAGCTACAAAGAGGGTTTGAGCCAAGGACAAAAGAAAAAAGTGAAGATGAAGCTGAAGAAGAGCTATCTGAAGAAGAACAAGAAGCTGAAGCTAAAGAAGAGCTATCTGAAGAAGAACAAGAAGCTGTCGGAGATCCTGCAGAAGTTATGTTGTTGAGGGCCATTTCGAAGATCGGAAAGAGGCCCAGGATCGAAGTTTCTACATATTCTAGAGATTTGAATCCAGAACAGCTTATTGATTAGATCAATGACATGGAGGAGTATTTTGAGTATGAAGATGTGGAGGACCCAGATCGGGTCAAGTTTGCAAAAACAAAGTTGAAGGGCCACACCAATATTTGGTGGAAGGAGGTCCAATCAGAGAGGAACAGAAGAGGAAAAGGAAAGATCACCAGATGGGATCGGATGGTGGAGAAACTGAAGAAGCAGTTCATTCCTGTGGACTACGAGATGGAGTTGCTGAAGAAGCTGCAAGGATTGAAACAAAGTAACAAGTCTGTTAAGGAGTATACAGAAGAGTTTTATAAAATTACTATTAGGACAGGCCATGCAGAGCCCAACAAGGAGAAGGTAGCATGTTACATTAATGGGTTGAGGCCGAGTATTCAAGAGGAGCTGAGCCTAGTCAAAATGACCACCATAGAAGATGCGTACCAATTTTCCCTGAAGGTGGAAGAGAAGCTGAATAAAAGATTTGACAGCAAGCAAAGGGGAAGAGGTCAAGGCGAAAGGACTGGTGGAAGACCCTATGGGGGGCGAAATGAAGATTCAAAGAAAAGTGAAGAAGCCAGCACCAGTCGAAATTAGAGAGGAGATAATACCTATCGCTCTCGTGACCAGAACAATGGTGAGCAAAGAGGAAGAGGCCGGGCTGGGCAAGGACTAGGAAGAGGAGGTTTCAGAGGAACTTGTTTTCAATGTGGAGAAGAAGGGCATCGAGCATACGAGTGTCCGCAATATCAAGGAAGGACAAATAGAAGACCTGAAGGCAATGCACGAGTTGCACTTGTAAATGAAGATGTACATTCTGAGCATTCTGAAGATGCTGAAAGGGGAGAAACCGTAGTTGTTAGAAGAACCTTGCTGAATGAGGAGAAAGAACCCAATCAGAGGAAGAGTTTATTTTGCACAAGGTACAAATGTGAAGGTAAGTGTTGTGATATTATTATTGACAGTGGAAGCACTGATAATCTTGTTTCAGAGGAGATGGTTGACAAGTTGAAGTTGACAAGAAGAAAGCATCCGCATCCATATTGGATTGCATGGTTGTAGAAGGACCATAGAGCTTTGGTCAATGAGCAGTGTTTAGTGAAGTTCAAGATTGGTGACTACCATGATGAGGTGCTGTGTGATATCATACCGATGGATGCATGTCATATGCTGTTGGGGAGGCCGTGGCAGTATGAGAGGAGCGCCGTCCATGATGGCCATGCAAACACATTCCCTAACAAAGAATGGAGTTCGTCATAAGTTGAAGCCCTTGAAGGAGGTGGAAGAAAAGCTATGTAGTACTGCCAGAATTTGCTTGGTAGATGGTAAGAAATTTTTGGAGGGTATGAAGCATGAGCGTCATTGCTTTGCATTGATTCCTAAGATTAGTAAGGAGAACTATGAAGATGTACCAGCAGAAGTTTCAGATATGTTGGAAGAGTTCTAGGACATTATCTCTGATAATGTACCAAAAGGTTTACCACCAGTAAGGAAGATAAGTCATCAAATGGATTTGATACCAGAAGCCAGTTAGCCAAACAAAGCAGCCCACAGAATGGCCCCTACAGAGAATGAAGAGCTGAACAGACAAGTTCGGGAGTTGTTGAGGAAGGGACTGATAAGGAAGAGCCTAAGTCCATGTGCAGTACCTGTAGTACTAGCACCAAAGAAGGATGGAGAATGGAGGATGTGTACAGACTCTCAGCCATCAATAAGATAACGATCAAGTTTAGATTTCCATTGCCAAGAATGGATGACATCATGGATTGTCTGAGTGGAGCCAAGTACTTTACGAAACTTGACCTGAAGAGTGGGTATCACTAGATCCGTATCAGAGAAGGAGATGAATGGAAGATAGCCTTCAAGACAAAGGAAGGTTTGTATGAGTGGTTAGTAATGCCATTTGGACTAACCAATGCACCGAGCACATTCATGCGGCTCATGAACGAGGTATTAAAAGAATTTTTGGGAAGTTTTGTTATTGTTTATTTGGATGATATTTTAATTTTCAGTAAGACTTGGGATGAGCATCTGATGCATATCAGAAGAGTTCTAGAGAAATTGAGGGAGGAGAAGTTGCTGATTAATCTGAAGAAATGTAGTTTTGCAAAGGAGTTGGTATACCTGGGATTTGTTGTCTCAGAGGAAGGTCTTAAGATTGACCCCAAAAAAGTAAGGGCTATCATTGAATGGCCTATGCCAAGGAGTGCAACGGAGGTAAGATCTTTTCATGGTTTGGCAAGTTTTTACAAAAAGTTTATCAGAAATTTTAGTAGCATTTGTGCACCCCTAACTAAGACAATGAGAGGGGATAGAAAAGAGTTTAGATGGACTAAAGAAGTAGACAATAGCTTTGATGCATTGAAGCAAAAAGTCATAGAACAACCTGTTTTGGCACTTCCATATTTCAATAAGGTATTTCAAGTAGATTGTGATGCTAGTGGTAGTGGTATAGGCGCTGTTTTGAGCCAAGAAGGTAAGCCCATTGCCTATTTTAGTGAGAAACTTAATGATGCCAAGAAAAAGTATTCTATTTATGATTATGAATTTTATACAATAGTTCAGGCTTTGAAGAAATAGAGACATTATTTGTTGGCAAAAGATTTTATTTTATATACTGATCATCAAGCTTTGCAGTATCTTAATAGTCAAGGGAAGTTGAACCAAAGGCACTTAAAATGGGTTGAGTTTTTGTAGAGTTATACCTTTGTTTTGAAGCACATGAGTGGGAAGTCCAACAGAGTTGCAGATGCCTTGAGTAGAAGGCAAAATTTGTTGACATAAATGAAGATAGAGGTTGTTGGGTTCGATGAGCTCAAAAGTTTGTATCCTAAAGATCCAGATTTTACAGAGGCTTGGAAAGCTTGTCTGGAGCCTGTTACTTTGGATAGGACAAAATGGTTGGATTCATTATCCAAGATGGCATGTTGTTTAGAGGAAGCCAGTTGTGCATTTCGAGGAGTTCCATGAGAGAGAACCTGATTAAGGAGAAGCATAATGGAGGATTGGCTGGACACTTTGGTCGAGATAAGACCATTTCTATTGTTGGTGAAAATTATTATTGGCCACAGTTGCAGTAGGATGTGAGGAAGTTTGTGCAGAGTTGTAGAGTATGTTAGATGGCAAAAGGAACAAGTCAGAATACAGGGTTGTATCAACCATTACCTGTACCAGAGAAGCCATGGGATAAAATTAGTATGGATTTTGTTCTTGGTTTACCAAGGACACAGAGAGGGCATGATTCTATTTTTGTGGTGGTGGACAGATTCTCAAAGATGACACATTTTATTCCTTGTAAGAAGACTAATGATGCTGTTCATATTCAGAGTTATTTTTCAGGGAAGTGGTGAGACTACATGGTCTACCAAAGAGCATAGTTTCAGATCGAGATACCAAGTTTGTTGGTTATTTCTGGAGGACATTGTGGAAGAAGTTGAAGACAGATTTGAAGTTCAGTTCTACACACCATCCACAGACGGATGGACAGACTGAAGTGGTGAATAGGAGTTTGGGTATCCTGTTATGATGCTTAGAAAGAGATAATCCCAAGGGATGGGATTTGATTTTACCACAGGCAGAATTTGCTTACAACAATTCTGTCAATAGGAGTACTGGTAAATCACCATTCCAGATTGTATATGGGAATAGTCCAAGAAATGCTTCAAAGTTAAGGAACCTGGACAAAGGAGAAAAGACAAGTGGCGAGGCTGAAGACTTTGCATAACACATGAAGAATTTGCATGAAGAGGTGAAAAAGCACATTAATAAGATGAATATTCAGTACAAGGTTAAGGCAGATTAGAAGAGGAGATATAAGGAATTCCAGGTAGGAGATGAAGTCATGGTTTGTTTGAGAAAAGAAAGGTTCCCAATTGGAACATATAATAAGCTGAAAATGAAGAAATTTGGACCATGCAAAAGTTTGAAGAAACATGATTCAGGAAATGCATATGAGGTAGAGCTGCCGAGTGGGATCAACATTTCCCCTGTTTTCAACATTGTTGATTTATTAGAATATCATGAAGGTGGAATAGAGGATGGAACAATAGAAGAACAATGGAGTATTCCGGCATCTACTTCAATGGAGGAGATAGAAGAGATCTTGGATAGCCATGTGGGAAGAAGTACTCGGAACATGCAATATGAAGAATATCTGGTGAGATGGAAAGGAAGACCTGTTGAAGATTCTTCTTGGTTGTCTAAGGCAGAGGTTGACCATTTGGGTTTTCCTCACACAAACACTTGAGATGCGATAGGGTCACTTCTCAAATTACCCTGTGTGTCTGATGCAGGAGCATCCAGTGGTGTAAGGGCACTCTTGCATCACCCAAAAAAAGATGTGTTTCAAAATTGTTGATGTTCTTTCCATTTCTTTTCAAAATTTGTGGTTCTGGTTCCATAATCGCTTGAATAATAATGTATAACTTTTAGTTTTTCTAAACTGCTAAAAATAGTAACCTGCTATTTTTAGAAAGTCTACATTTGGGCACGGATTGAAATGAAAATTTACAGGAAGTTACATAATAGAAATATAAGACCTCTGGAGAAGGAATCACACAAATATCATTTGCGATCTGAAAGATATTAAAGTTTCTGTTTCCTGAAAAATGCCTGAAAATTATTCAAACTCAGGTTTGAGGCACTAAATGGCGTGTATGGGCACAAAAATGGCCGAAAATGACAGAGCTAGTTCTTAGTGCGTAGAGCACTTTGCGAGCTTTCTGACGCATAAGTTATGGCTCCTGAAAGTTGACCTATTTTTGGAGGGAGATGCAAATTTTGAAATTAGGTTGTTGGCCGCCAAAAAGGTTATTAATAACCATTTTTGGGAACCCTGGGTAGTAGTAGAGTTAAGGGGGGAAGTGTAGCGTCGAGAATAGGTGGGAAAAATAGAAACCCTAGATGATTTGGGGTTACAGAAGGCAGTTGATTCTAGAGTCTACGAATAGGAAGCTGTAATGTGTTGCAGCCTGTGGAGGGTTGATTCCTCTGACTGTATTTGAGCTTCTGTAATGTAATAAGTTGTCCAAATCAATAAAGAAAGTTCTATTTTCTGTGTGCAATTTTTGTTGTGTGTTTTATGATTTACCCCCTTCATCAGTCCTCAGATCTAGGAGAGGCATATCCTCTATTGTCGCCTCCACTAGAGATGTCTCCTGATAGGAGGGAGACGAAAGGCCCAAGGAAGCCAGAAGATAATTCAGGAGCAAAAATCCCATCTAATTTTAAAATTTTAATTCAATTTGATCTATTGATCATATATTATTATTTTATCTTCAACTTTAAACTTAAAACCATAGGAAATATAAAATACAACATATAATATTTAATAATAATTCAAGTGGCCTGTATTCCTGTTCATAGAGTCTAGTAAGCAAAATAACTAGCTCACTCTAAAATTTTTTGAAACTAAAATTTGATGGAACATCCCATGAAAATCCTGATTCCTCAAGTGCTGGATGTATTGTTTGGGATTGCTTTCTAACGTTTAATTATACTTTCTCAAAGATGCTGATAATAGGGACAAACAATGAGGTGAAGTTCATGCTTTGTTACTAGGATTAGGATTACATGTGGCCTCACATTTAATGCAATTCCATGGTTACCCTGTTTGGACTAGGAGTTCTCCAGACTGGAAGCTGGAAAATATTTTAAGATTGGTCTGTCACTTTTGGATGCTTTGGATATTTTCTGTGAAGCATTGTTTCAGGTAAGATACCAAGGAGGCAGATTTTCTTGCTAACTTTGGAGTTTGATAGAATTGTTCCCAGGTGGGTGAGGCTCATAGATCTTTTGTCTCTTTCTTCTTCCTAGGGGTTTTGCTACCACATTTTGGAGTGCACGTAGGTTGTGGCGTATGATGGCATGACTTCACAATTTATTGAGCTCAAATCCTTCTCCGACCTTTTGAGGCTCTTGCGTCACATATCCTTTTTGTCAGGAATCAAGGAATTTAAAAAAAAGTCTTGTGAAGTTATGATTGGAAGCTGGGGTTAAATTTGATAATTGTATAGTTGTATTTAGGTATTTTTGTTGTAAAATATAATTTAAATTTTAAAAAGATTGTATCATGTGAAAGGAGAGATTTTGAACAAACTGTCAAAATTTATATAAGATTATGATGATATATATATATTTAATTTCTATATGATTTATTTATACTAAGGCATGTCAGAGTATTTGAAGGGTACTATTGAATAGATAACTGTCTAAAAAAATTGCTTGACAAGCAAGGTCGACTGTCAAATTTAAGCTCTGATTGGAAGAGTGCTTGGGTTGAGGATCGCATGTTTCATAATGGATATGAGGTGGCAGTCAAGGCTGTCTTAATTTCTCATCTCACAAACTGCATTCTTTTTTGTATTATTGCCTGTTTCCTGCTATGGAGCCAAACTTCTTTCTGTCAACAGAAAAAAGAGAGATGTCTTTCCAAGGGGCGATGACAGACATTAGGCCTGCGAAGATTTTTGTTATCCAATTTGGGGTGGTTCTTAATGCGACTGAGGAAGTAATTGACACTGATTATCTAGAGCTACGCATCCGCAATCGGGTTAATTTTAAGATTGTTATAATGTTCTTTTACCACTTTGACAGATTTTGTAAGGGATAATGTGGTGGTCCTGGCTATTGCTCGAGTTTTTGTGAGAGAGGATTTTAGTCATGGGTTGGAGACCATATTAGATTCTTAAGATGCTTATTCACTACGTTCTTTGTCCCACTCTACTTAAATATCATCTATTTTAATGGTCAAACATTCAATAGTAATTTTATACTTCATTCAGAGTGGTAAATGTTTGTCCTATTTTTATTGGTCAAAATTGACCTTTGACTATTGAAATGAATGATATTTAAGAATAGCCCCTTTGCCCATTATGGATGGTGAATTTAGAGGTTTAGTTTCTATGGGTTTCTTTAGGAGCCCTGATTTTTATCCCTAGTTGGTGCAGTGGCTAATATTCAAGCCTACTTCATTAATGATGGGGGTTGAGGTTTCACTCCTATGGATCTATCCAATCTCCTTTGCCTATTTTGCTTTGTGTCACCTATTATGGATAGCGAGAGGGTGGCTCCTATTATCTGTGAGAACATATATATGATGGTTATGCCTTGTTACTCCTTTCTAACCTTAAAAAAAATGATTATGCACATTAATATACAAAAAGGGAGGAAGATGAAGAGATGGTTGGAACCGGGATGTTTCATATCCTCTAATTGTCACAACCACTCATAATCATTGAAGATGAGTTAGGTCTTATAGTACCACTGCTTGTAGTTTGGAATGTGGGTATTGAACATGACATGGAACCTATTGTTGAAACTACAAGGGCTATCAAGTAACACTTGAGATTTGTGGCATGATTTGGTGACCAAGATCCTCTTGGATCAATTGGCCCTCCTTAAAGAGCAATGGTCCCCATTGCATGTAGTTGTGACAAAAGGTGTGGAAACTAATTAGCAATCTACACCTTTGTAAACCATTTTCCTTGGGAAGGAACATGACTTGCTTTAATGATCTGGAAGAGATGGATCTCTTGTTAATGTGTATATTTGACCCTAGCAACACTGACTTGATCCAATTCTATTGGAATGTTATAATCTAGATTGATCTCCATTTATTGAAGAGTCTCTGTAGCATTAGATGTATCTAATAGAGGTAGAAAGTATTGGCACAAGTGATACGCATTGAAGATTGGTTGCAACACAAGGTAAGAAGGATGATTAAGATGAAAAGTGTTATCTCCCACTTGCTTGTTGATGGTGTAGGGCCCATACTAAAGTGGATGAATCTTTCCTTCTGTAGGTGTATCTAGACTCAATCACTAACTTGAAAGGTGTGTGGTGCTTGATGCTTGTCATGGCGTTACTTACACTTTGCATTAGCTTGATGTAGAATGGTTTGCACTTACTACGGAATGTGCTCAATGAATTGAACAACTTGTTAATTTCCTTTTGAGTTGCACGAATTGCTATTGTTGATGGTAGAATAGGATAAACTACATCAATGGGTGCCAGAGGTCGGAAACATAAGAAAACCTAAAAAGGTAGTGTGTAGTAGAGTTATGTGAATGAAAGGTAGAATATCATCCCAAGTGTGCTTCTTCTTTGAATTGTACACCTTGAGAAGATGCATTATCATCCTATTTACCACTTCCATCTACCCATCAGTCTAGGGATGGAATACATTAGATTTGTTAAACTTCCTATTTAGCATATAGACCAAAGTGCTTTCTATAAAGGGCCGAAGAATCTTGTATCTCTATCTGACAAGATAGTTTCAAGGATTCTAAAGTGAATCCAAACATGCTGAAAGTGTAGTTGAGCTATTCCAGAGTTGAGATTGATTTCTCGCAAGGAATTATAATTGCCATCTTTGAGAATCTACCAACTACTACAAAAACACAATCATTACCATGCTTGGTAGTAGGGTAGCATGTGGAAAAGTACATGGAAACATATTTCTAGTCTTTATGGAACCCATTTAGAGGTGTGTACAATCTTGCTTCTTGTTGACCAGTCTGGCAAATACATGTGTGGTACAAGACTTGATGTATTTGGTGACATTTGACTTGAGGTGTGACCAAAAGAAATACTTCTGCAACACCTTAAGAGTTATCAACCCCAAAGTGTCTTACAACCTTACTAAAAGGAGTCTCCAATATTAACTTATATCTTTGTGCCTCATGCAGAATGCACAAGTGCCCAAGGTGGTATATGAGTCCATCCTGCAAGTAGAAATTTGGATATGAATTAATACAAAGTAACTTTTAATTGACATCTATAAAATCCATGGTAAATGGATACAATTCTGACCATGCATTGACTTCTTGTCCACATGCATCAAGATTAGAAAGGAGAGCTTGAACCATTAGATGATAGACAATCTGCAACTAGATTAGCACTCACCTTCTTATGCTTGATGTTTAGATGGAACTGTTGAAGATAAGGAGACCATTTTTAATGTCACTCTTGTTATAGCTTGTGCTGAGTTTGCAATAATTGAAGTGAATTTTGATCGATGTAGGTTACAGTATCCTTGCCCAAGATATAATGCTTCCAATGCTTACATGCCTAGACAAAATCATAAAGTTTGTGATCATATGTTAGGTAGTTCCTCACTGTTGTGGTGAATGTCTCATTGTGGCACTAAAGATTTGGTAACACAAATGTTGTTACAAAAGATTTGGTAACACAAGTGTTAGTGTGGACAAAGTGCATATAAATTCTTTGAATACTTTTTGTTGTGCAGTTAACCAAATGAATGTTGTTTTGGTACCACCTTTGGTAATGTGGTTCAATGGCCGTCACATGAGAAAAAGCAAGTGTAAATCTCTTGTAGTAATTTGCCAATCTAAGGAAGATGCGGAGCTCTATGAGATTCTTTGGTTGTAGTCATTCCTAGAAGACTTGAATCTTGGCCTCCTACATACACTCCTTGTGTGTCTACTATGTATCCCAAATGATATACCTCCTACTTGACAAATGAACATTTATCCACATTTGCATACAACTTATGTTTCCACAAAGTGTTAAACATTTGCTCTATATGACACATATGTTCATCCCAAGTTTTGTTGAAGATTAGGATGTTATAAATGTAGACTACAACAAATGAAGTGGTGAATGACCTAAGAATGCCATTCATCATCTGCATGAATGTAGTTGATGTGTGGTTAAGATGAAGGGCATGACTAATCAATCAAACAAATCTTTTCATGTCTTTAAGGCTATCTTCTAGATGTCTATAGGTTCAATAGGAATTTGATGATACCTAGACTTGAGATCAATTTTGGTGAAGAATTTTGCACCATGGAGCTGGTCCCAAGTCTTCAATCCTTGGACGAGGGCAACAATTCTTCACTGTGATCATTTTGAGAGATTTGTAGTTGATGCACAACCTCCATCTTCAACTTTCTTTTGTGCAAAGATAATTGGGCTATTGCAAGGTGATGAGCTAGGCCTGATATGTCATTTATCCACAAGTTCATGGATCTATAGCTTGATTTATTCATTCTCTAGAAATGATCTACAATATAATGAAGCATTAGGTAGAGGTAGTCCAAGAATCAAACTAATAGTATGCCTTACTGCATAGTGTATAGGTGCTTTTTTTGGTGGTTGAAAGATATCCCTACATTCTTGTAACTTGTGGTTCAACTATGAGGTCTCTATTGCTACTGCTGGAGGAACTATGATATGTTTTGATTCCACATTTGGACATTCTTATATTTAGGTCTCACCATAAAAATACAAACTTTTTACTATAATTGATTAGCTTCTTACGTAGGTGCTAATTAGTGATAGCTTAGGGACTACTTTTGGTATGTAGTATCTCTTATCACTAACATCTATGACAATATTTCTTGGATTTGCTTCATAGACTGCATGTCGATGGTTGTAGACACCCAAAAATGACCAAGTCATCACATCACTTGCATTTCGTCAAATCTGTCTAATCACCTGCATTTCATATAATTTCATCTATTTCTTCTAAATCACATACTTTCAACATTAATTAAACAAATCTTCTTTATTTAATTAATTTTCATTAAATCAACCTTATTTTTCCACGATTAAATAATTTTTATTATTTAATTAAATCATTATCCTCTTTCCAAAATTCAAGTCCACATCAAATAAATAAATAAATAATTTAATTAATTCATCACAAATCCTCTTATCTACAATTAGATAATTTATATTATTTAATTAAATCATTTGTTCTTCTAAATTTAAATAAATCATGCAAATTTATTTAAATTATCTGAATCCTCTAAAAATAAATAAAATTAAGTATTTTATTTATAATCTTCATATTCTTCTAATCTTGCACAAACAATTAAATATATTTATTTATTTAATTTAATTTTTCCTCTAAAAAATAAATCTTCTAAAAATAAAATATAATCACATATTTCATTTATCCTTCATCATGCAAAATAAATTAAATCAATTTATTTGTTTAATTTATTTAAATCTTCATATCTTATCTATTCCTCTATCATGCACGAACAATTAAATACATTTATTTATTTAATTTTAGTTATCTTCCAATTCCTCTTAAAATATCTTGTTAACTCATGTGCACAATCAGTCTTTTTTTTAGAACTGTAAAAAAGTCAAAATTACAAGTTGAGTTATCTATTCAATCAATCTTGTTTTCATCATATCTTAATAAAAATATCCTTATGGATTGACACATGTGTGCACATTCAGCATGAGTTATTTGATTTATCTCAACCATTCATTCTATGGATTTATTTCATCCATTGATCGATCATGTTTGAAACCTATATAAACCCCCTCATCTCCTTCACAAATCCTCTTCAATCACTTATTCTCAGGCATCCTTTACAGTGCCTTGAGCATACATCGCATCCTTTTACGATAATTTAACATTGATCTTTGAAGCACTTTGAGCATTTGCTTGTTGCAAACATGGTTTCATAGCATATTTGAGCAATCCACATTCGACAAAAGAGAACAATACAATTTAGTAAAAGCTTTCTTGTTTTATTTAATTTATTGATTTCATAGGTTTTTAACTCTTTTTCTAGGAGAGATCCATAGATGAATTTTTAAAGGAGTCTTGTTGGGCAAAAACAGACATCACGGTTGTGTTTGGAAGGGTCAAGAGGCGAAGAAAAATATATAATTTGGCCTATTTCGGTGAAGGTAAAAATCTAATTTTTTTTTAGCTCGGGAACGCAACCCAAGGCCGTACAATCACTGTGAAGTATAGTTAAAAAAAATATTTTTTTTTTCGAAAAATAAAAAATCCAAAAATAAAAAAGCAAATATCAAAAAAGCAAACCAAAAAGAAAAAACAAAGACAAAAAGCACATGTACATGTACACGTACGTGCCTGTGCAGGTACTGACAGGTACCTACACATGCAGGTACCTTGTCCTATTCTATTTCCCACGTAGGCTGGACCATTGCTTTTAAAATTTTAAAAACTCAAATGCATGCATTTGAAAAGGATAAAAGAAAACACATTTAAAAAAAAAAAAAAAAGGATATAGGTTTTAAAACAAAAGGTAAGATTTTTATTTTTTAAAATCTTTATTTTAAATAAAGTCCCATCCTCTAGCCCAGTAGTAGGTCACATCAACATTCAGGAGCTAATCATAGAGGGTTAAAATTGGACCCTTCTTCATCTGCGTTTTAGTTTTGGAGGGTCAACTTCAAATACTAATATCTTGGTCATACAGATACGTATTTCAGTGCTTTTTTTTGAAATAGGCTAGAATTTCATGATCTACATCGTGGTGAAATTGGTTTTTTCTCAAGATTCTCTATTTTTCTAGAAAATTAATTTTCTCACTGCTGTCTTTGTCTCGTCATAGTTTTTAGACCTTCCAAGTTTCATAACTTTCGCAAACGGACTCGGATTTAGGTGATGTTTTTTTTGAAAGTTGATATTTTTCTGTCCTCTACATAGTGGTAATATTGTTTCAAGGATTTGTTGAGTTCTATTTTTTAAGTCCACTCAGTGGCCCATCTTCAATCTATGACTTCAAACACTTGCTAACTTTTGAGTTTCTGTGGACCTAATATCTACTTGTTGTAGCTTCTTATCACTCACACAGAGAAAATGGGTTTCCCTAACATGTTCATGTAGGATGAGCGTTGAAGAAACTCAATCTATTGCACTAAGTCTTAAAAACATATTGCTTTCTTAAGGGGCAATTGAACAAATCATTTGTTTTGGCAATCTAAGTCTTAGGAACATATTGCTTCCTTAAGGGACAATGGACATGAATGCAAAAACACTTCAATTTTCTAAGGGACAATGGACATGAATGCCAAACACTACAATTTCATAAGGGACAATTGACAACTACAATCGTGTGTGTGCCTAATCTAGTTGCACCTTATTTTTCTTATAACGAGACAATTGAACCTTTGTTTGACGTGCTTGATCTTACATTTCAGTTATTCCTTTAGAAGGGCCTGCTTTTAGATTGCGCTTCATCCAAAAGGGACGACCCTAAGTGGAGTTTTTCTTTGAACCGCTATATAAGAGGGATAAGGCGAAAGCCAAGTCCTAACCGACGTCAGCCTTACCTTGTGGTGTTAAACTGAAAAGAGGTGTACTAGCTCTTTGTAGAAATGATTTTCACATCAAGTGAAGTGTTTGATACTCTTAGTAGGATTGGTTAAAACTTTTAGTAGCTTGTCACATTGCTCGTAAGGTATTGGTCCCTCAAAGTTACTAAGAACCAATCTAGATAGTGACTACCTGATCCACCTCCGAACATTGTGGTAATCATCAGTGCAAGGGGAATCGATTTAATCCCTTAAGATACTCACCATTGGCTCCCTTGAGAAGAGATAGTATTCCCTCAGCCATAAAGCTATTGTGACCTACTTGAGCTTTTCGAGGGGAGGGTGAGATATCCCTACCTATTGTCTCTTGCAAAGATACAAATGTCCGACACCTTTATGGAATGACATTTGATCGACGGAGTATTAAGTTGTGAGCTGATCTATTGCAATGAAACCTTGTCTCTAGGGATAAAAAGTGCTTGATTTTCTTTGCAATTATCTTATACCTGTGGAAACATTGGGCTTTTTTTGTGAGCCTCGAACATACACTATCTATTGTGTCAGTCCTTTTTGCAACTTTGTTTGATGTGTTTTCTCTTGCCAAAGCAAATCTAATCAGAACCAAATAAAAAACGATCAAAATTTACCGTTAAAACAACTCTAACACTACTTTAATGCCTCTGGTATAACCGCAGCTCGCCTTTGGTATAACAATAGCTCGCCTTAGGTGTAAATACCTCGCCTCTAGCAAACCTACTTCAGCGCCTTTGGTAACACATTAGCTCGCTTTTGGTAACACAGTCCTGTGCCTTTGGTCAAATAGTACAACACCTTTGGTCTAGTAAACTGTGCATCAAAATTGTCTTTTCTGAAACACAAGCAAAATCCCAGCAAGCATCTCAAGCAAAGCATATTGTCTTAGTGTATCCCATGGTAACCACTAGACTCCAGCAAACTATGAAAACCAAGTAAGTTGCCCCGAGGAAGTGCAAATTGCCTCCTCGTACGCCTCAACCAAGCCAATCCAACATGACTCCCAATGTTACTCCAAAGACACCAATGGCAAAATCAACCAACTCTCAAAACATGCCACAACAGGACCAATGGCAAAATCAACCAACTCTCAAAACATGCCACAACAGGACCAACCAAACAATCCTCAAGAAGGTAATGTCCCTTTGATTGATGTAACTCAATTCACTACTGGCATGCCTCATGATTTTGCTACACCCGATTATACCATAGGTCAAGTCCCATCTCAAGAAGAGCGACACTTTGAAATAGGTCAATCCTCTCAAGAAGATAGATAAGACCTTGATGAAATCATACAAGATCCTAGAGCCATGGCTGCCTTTGACAAAATTCTTAGTGAGAACCAAGATCATTTCTTTCGCTTGCTAGCAGAGCAAGGGGCCAAATTACCCAAAGGTTTTGATCTATCAAATCTTAGCGAACCTAACAACACCCAAGACACTATAACGGTGGTCCAAACCTTGTCAACTGTGACCACACTCTTACCCGAACAAAGCTCACAAGGGAGAACAATTGCACAATATGAGAATCCTCTTTATCAAAATCAAACGGTAGAGAGACCCATATCACCGCTCCTGACTCCTATGGAGATCTACAAACACCAACAAGAGACTCTACATTGTCAAGTAGAACTAGCAAGACAAGCCGCTCTAGCAGAATCAAACATGCCAAACACTCCTAAAATGCCCACACCAATCGCAAGTGGAACTTTGGCTACCCCATCACGAGAAGGTTTTCCACCAAATTACAATCCGGGGAACACTTTGTAGCCATGCAACAAGGGTCTCAACAAACACCCCCACCAACATCATCCACCCTTTGTATCCTTCAAACACACAATCCCAATCAACCTCCACCATCACAAAACACATCTACTTATGTCCCTCCACCACAACGTTCATCAACACTAACCTTTTTCAACACATTTCCTAACCACCCTCAACATTCCCAAAATCAAACTTCCCAAAGCTATGCTCCACCACCGCAACCAAACCCAACAAACTTTAGCTTTCCTGCACCAAACTCTTATCAACAACCATCACAAAGCCTACATTCTTACCTATCACCACCCCCACCTCTCCAAAATCAAAATGCCCAACTCCAACCCAATCTAAACCCAACATACAACACATATGACCCCAACAAATTGTACGACCTTTACAACACCAATGTCCATGGCTTCCACTACAGTCTTCCATATGCGCAACAACAACCACTTCTAGGACAACAGGAGATGTTTCCAACCCCTCCCACGACTATGGAGCTAAAACTTGCGGAGGTTCAACAACAACTATCTAATCTTACATTTGGCCACACCAAGAAGACCTTCTCTTTAGAAGAAGTTTGTCCTTATCCCTTTGATCGGTCATTACCCATGATCCCTTTTCCTCACAATTTCACTATTCCCAAATTTGATAAATACAAAGGAAAAGGAGACCCAAAAGACCATCTTAGAGAATTCTATCTCACTTGCTTCGAAGTCTCACATAATGATACATATCTTATGCACCTCTTTCCTCGTAGTCTTGGAGGTCAAGCTATAGAATGGTTCTTGCACCTACCCACGGGTATTAAATGTTTTAATGAGCTTGCGGAGAAATTTACCACCCATTTCTCTTACAACACAGAACATGAAATCTCCATGACCAACCTATGCAACAATAAACAGAAAAATGGGGAAACTTTCATTTCCTTCCTTCAAAGATGGAGACAAATGGATAGCAAATTCCCATTCAAGATACCTGAAAAGCAGCTTGTTAGCATATTTGCGCATAACCTTAACCAAGAATTAGGTTTCCATTTAAAAATCCTTAGTGCTACAACCTTCGATGAAATTACCTACAAGGGAATCAACATTGAAAAGGCCCTCATTGCTAAGGGTGTGGTCAAAATCTTTAAAGAAACCAAAGACAATGCTCCTCAACAACAAACAAACAATAACCCAAGTTTTGGAACAAAAATAAAAATATGGTCAATGATGGTGTGGTCGATTCTAAACATGTCCAAACATTGCAAACACCCCTTCAACTTTCCAAACCAAGTCAACCTCTGCCTCAACAATAGCAACAACAAAGACAACCATACCAAAACCAACAACAATGACAACAAGAGCAACCTCAACAAGATTACCTTCCGTGGCGTCAATTCACTCCCTTAGAAGAGCCTATTGAGACGGTTCTACAGAAATTTTTACACAAAGGACTCATCACCTTACCAGATCCTCCCCCATATGGTGAACTTGTTCACAGTACAGAGACAATGAATATTGTGACTTCCATAGGAGCAAAGGACACAACACCGCGTCATGCATGAAACTCAAACACATAATTCAAAATCTTATCGAGGGCAACCTAATCTCTTTTGAGGATGAACCACCAACTCAACACACGAACACAGACCTCAACATGTGCAAGGAACCATTCCCTAACCATGGCCAAGGTCCTCCTCTAGATAAAGGTAAAGGTATTAATAAAGCTTCCACTTCCTATGACTCCATTATGGGTCGTTTTGAAGAGAGTCGTGTATCTACCCTCACAATCAAAGGCAAATCTACGGATTGCACTGTTACAACTCATCATGGTCGTGTCACCATTTGTGGTCCAACACCAAGTCTCCCAACCCAATTAGATTACAATCTTGTCAAACATCTACGGAAAACCCCTGCATAGATATCTATCTTGGACCTTCTATAGTCGTCACTTGCACATAAAGCTGTGCTAGAAAAAACCCTACAAGAGTCTTTGGTTCCTAACAACATAGCGGTCACGGATTTCGAAGCTATAATAGGTTCTCATCCATAAACGCAAGATCAAACGCATACTTATAGATGGTGGTGTTGGTCTCAATATCTATTCTCTAAAGTTACTTAAATCATTGGGATACTCTGAGGATCAAGTCAACATTGATCAAAGTATTACAATCAAGGGGTATGATGATGTTGAACGCTGTTCAGAGGGTGTTATCCATTTGTCTATACAAGTAGGCCCTGTCATGCTTGAAACTCGGTGCCAAGTCCTTGACATTAAGCTACCTTATAACATTATCCTAAGATGCCCATGGATCCATTCCATGAAAGTTGTTCCCTCAACGTACCATCAGTCTCTCAAGTTCCCATTCAATGGTACGAAGATCACTATCCCAGGCGATCCTAATCCTTTTGAATTCTGTCGTGTCTTGCAAGGCAGTTATAAGAATTGCAACTAGGTGCCTAAAAATGACAAAGCCCTTGAATCCCCACTATATGTCAACCCTAAAAATCTGACAAAAGCCTCTGCAAGTGAACCTAATCCTCTTCCTGAAATCAAAGCTCACATCCGTGATATAGGCTTTGGAACATATGATATCTCAAAATCTTGTTGTGTAGGGCAGATGCCTTTATCCCCTAAATCTTACAGCCAACTGCCCATTGCCAAAGTAACTAAAAAAGTAGCTATTCCTCCCCCAACATCTTTAACCCAATTCCAAGAGGGAAAATTATTGGCAGAGGAAACTATTGAAGATATCTCTTCTTGGCTCTATAAGGAGAAAGAACCAGTCACAATACCAGTCAAACAATATGGTAATGGCTTAAGGATAGTGAAAAACATGGGCTATAAAGGCAAAGGTGGCCTTGGGAAAGAGAATTAAGGAACAATGGAACCCATTATTGTGACAAAGAAACTAGACAAGAAGGGGTTAGGATTTGGTAGGAAGGTACCACGCGCCTTGGACATCGAGGGTATCCTCAACAAGGTGGCTGAAACTTCTCTCACAGATTTGACATCTAATGAGGATACCATCGATGACTCTTCCCTCCATATGACTAACCTATTTACAGAATCCTCTGTATTTATGCTATCATTCGTATCCCTAACATCCACCACAAACACCTAGAAAGTAACACGTGTCTACCCTGAACTTATCGATTGGGACCAACAAGGGGCCCCCGTACTAGATGTTTTTCAAAACATCAAAGCTATTGTAGAGTTCATGAGAATCTGGGATGGTATCCCTCTTGGTGATCACAAGGCTGGTTTTGTAATGGAATTGGAAACAACTGCTTATTTTGGTGAGAATGCCAAATCCTCCAGTTGCAAAAGTAAAAATAAAGAAAGATCTCTAGGTGAAAACCACATTGTGGCACCTCTTGATCACAAAATAGTAAAAATAAAAGACATTTCCAAAGGTGAAAACCCAACTGTGACACCTGAGGATGGAGGATTTGACCTTCCCCAACCATCTAAGTATCAAGAAAAATCAACTCTCCTAGTGGAAGATTCTACAGAGATAAACCTTGGCACAAAGCAAAATCTGAAGACCACATTCCTTGCAGCATCATTGTCAGAAACAAAGCACAAGAATCTTAACAAATTATTCATACAAAGAACCATCAACTTTGCATGGACCTATGCTGATATGCCAGGGTTAGACCCTAAGCTAGTAGTTCACTATCTCATAGTTGATCCAACAGTTAAACCAGTCAAGCAAAAGCTAAGGAAGATGCATCCACAGATAGCTCTTTTGGTGAAAGTGGAAGTACAGAAGTTACTAGATGCCAAATTCATCAAGCCTATTGATTATCCGGAATGGGTCTCAAACATAGTACCTGTGGCTAAACCCAATGGGGGCATCCGCATGTGTAATGATTTTAGAGATCTTAACAAGGCGTGCCCCAAAGATGACTTCCCATTGCCGAACATTGATCTTATAGTAGACTTGACCGCTAGTCATGAAATGCTTTCTCTCATGGATGGATTCTCCGCCTACAATCAGATAAAGATAGCAGAAGAAGATCAACATAAAACAACTTTTACTTGTCCTTGGGGTAACTATTGTTGGTGCGTCATGCCGTTTGGTCTAAAGAATGCAGGGGCAAATTACCAAAGAGCAATGACAATGATATTGCACGATCTCTTTCATCACATCATGGAGGATTATGTGGATGACATGCTAGCAAAATCTTCTAAGGCAAATCACATACAAGTTCTAGGACAGATCTTTGACAGGCTCGATAAATACCAAGTGCACCTCAATCCAAAGAAGTGTGTCTTTGGTGTAACATTAGGGAAGCTTTTGGGATACATTGTATCTCGCAGAGGTATCGAAGTAGACCCCGCAAAAGTCAAGGCTATAGTGGAGATGCCTCCACCAAAAAACCTCAAAGCATTAAGGAGCCTTCAAGGAAGGTTGCAATCCATCAGACGTTTCATCTCACAGCTAGCGGATAAATGCCGACCATTTCAACACTTGCTCTGAAAGGATGTCTCATTTTGATGGGATGATAAGTGTCAAGCAACATTTGATCAACTCAAAGAGTATCTGGCTACACCTCCTATCTTGGTACCACCAGTTGCCAATAAACCTTTAATATTATACATCTCAACTACAACTTCAGCCTTAGGGGCCCTGCTAGCACAACATGATGAGTCAGGAAAAGAGCATGCAATCTATTATATCAGTCGAACCTTGGTGGGATATGAACTCAATTATTCACCTATGGAAAGAGCTTGTTTAGCAGTAGTGTTCGCTTCCCAAAAGTTGCGGCATTACATGCTAAACCAACACACTAATCTCAACAAAAATTGATCCATTGAAGTATCTACTAGCAAAAGAAGCTCTCACAGGCAGACTAGCTAAATGGGTCATGATCCTTAGTGAGTTTGACATTGAATGTGGACCATAAAGCAATCAAGGGGAAAGCCCTAGCGGATCAACTGGCAGCAACACCTATGATAGATATACATCCTATGGTATCTCACTTTCTGGATGAGAATCTTTTCACTCTTTCTACCTCAATAATGTGGAAATTGTACTTTGATGGTTCCTATACACAACATGGATTAGGGGCTGGCATCTTATTCATCACACGTCAAAATGACTATATTCCAAAGTTATATCGGCTTGCATTTCCTTGCACCGACAACATAGCCGAGTATGAAGCACTCCTCATAGGTCTTAATACAACAATTCAATGGGACATCATAGAATTATAGGTATATGGAGACTTACAACTAGTCATTCGCCAGGTCACAGATGAGTACCAAACAAAAGATGAAAAGTTGGTCCCCTACAAGCAACTAGTGGATGCCTACAAACCACACTTTTCTAGCATCACTTTTGAGCAAATTCCAAGAGAGCATAACAAGGCTGCAGACTCTATGGCTTCTGTGGGGTCACTTATAGACATGCCAGTAAACACACAGAAATGCAAATTCTTGATCGAGCAATTGTTGATACCAGTTGTCGATGTTCCAGTTACTGAAATCATTTGTGAACTTGTTGGTCCCAATTCCCCATGGTATGAAGACATCTATGAATATCTTAAACACGGTACCTTTCCCATTGACCTATCCGCTACTCAACACAAAACCTTTATTTGTCGATCCTCCCGTTACACCATTCTGGGTAATACACTTTATCGTCGGAGTCTCGATTGTATCCTCTTACGATGTCTTAACGTGGAAGAAGCTGAAGCTACCTTATGAGACATACACGAAGGTGTCTATGGTGCACATTCTACCGGTCCTAATCTTGCTAAGAAGATATTCCGCACAGGGTATTACTGGCCTACAATAGAGCAAGATGCTTTACAATTTGCTAAGAAGTGTCTACAATGCCAGCAACATGGAGATTCGATTCACGCACCAGCTCATGAAGTACAACCTGTGACTACTCCATGGCCTTTTTCTCAATGGGGTCTCGAGCTCGTAGGACAAATCCACCCATCCTCATCCAATGGCCACAAATTTATCATTACCGCCACTAAGTATTTCACAAAGTAGGTCGAAGCTATTCCCATGACCTATATCACTGGTAAACAAATAGCCAAGTTTATCCTTAACTACCTCATTTGCCGGTATGGTATTCCCCAATCCATTGTCACTGATAATGGGAGACCATTCAAGAACCAAGATGTCCATGCCTTCTGCACACAATACAATATCCAACATCGCTTTTCAACTCCCTACTATCCGCAAAGTAACGACCAAGCTGAGGCTTCCAACAAAACCATTCCCAAAATCCTAAAGAAAATGGTTAATGAAGCTGGTCGTGATTGGCACCTGCAACTCAATCCCACCTTATGGGCCTACCACACTAGTATCAAAACACCAACTGGTGCAACACCCTCTGCCTTGGTCTATGGCTCTGAAGCCATCCTACCTATAGAGGTCGAGATCCCATCCCTCAGAGTATCTATGCAGAACCTAATTGATGGAGATGAGTATTGCACTATCATATCAGCTGAGCTAGAACTACTAGATAAGAGGCGCCTTGCCACTCTAAATCATCTCCATGTCTATCAAAACTGCCTCCAATGTAACTACAACAAAAAGATCAAAGAAAGATGGTTTCAAGTTGGTGATCTTGTCTTAAAAGAAAATCAGGGAAATCAAGCAGATCAGGAAAAGAAGGGCAAGTTTGAGCCTAACTGGTTAGGTCCCTTTATTGTCACAGCAACATATGGGTCAGGGGCTTATACTTTAGCTACATTGGATGACATTCCTATAGATGAGCCACTTAACAATGTTCATCTCAAGAAGTTCCATGCTTGATCCTCAGAGTATAAAAATAAATAAATAAATAAAATAAATAATCTGTCCTACGGTGAAAACCTGGCAAACAGGCACCTTGGATAAGTACCATAGTGAAAAGCTGGCAATTAGGCACTATGTGTAGAGTCAACATCCATCATCTATCGAGTCCTGTTCATTCCATGTCCATTTCACAACAGGCTTTATCCATCCATCCATAATAAAACCATTGACCTTGTTTGCATTTCCATCTCCCTATCTAGAATAGCTTGGAAATTTGTCAATGTCCATCGTCATCATCCCACGCCTTGATCTATGTCAACAATTAGCACTATCTTGTCCTAGGTCAAACTTTCTATGTCTTCTTCACCAGTCACCTATGCAATTTCCTCTACTGGAATGGGGGCAACTCTTTCCTTAACCTAGGTCTAGGAATGGATCCTTGTTCGTGGTTCATAAACACCTCAAACACCTCAATAAGCAACAAAACATAAGCACGTCAATCATTCTCCTTTCCATAGATAGCACCCTTTAATGGACACATTGCTTCTACGATAAGGTTGTTATCTTTCCAAACACTTTTCCTACATCATCACACCAACTAGAACTACATATTATCTCATCTCAATCTTAAGGTACCTTGATCCCATGGATATGGGTATGTAGGCAATCTGGAATACGAAGAAAGTTTCCAATACTCAGGTACATAAGATCTCATCATTTCCTCTACCCAAGATCAAACACCTTGATCCATTCATCACTCTACCCAGAACTACATATTATCATCTTTCATCTTTCCTCGTAATGTGCCTTGATCCCGTGGATACAGGGTATGTAGGCAGTCTGGAATATGAAGGAAGTATCCAGTACTCAGGCACATACGATTCATCATTCTTCACCTATTTCAATCCATTGACATGCCATCTTTCTAGTCTTCCATTTATCAAAATCCATTCACCTCGACTTGACTAACTCAAGTAGCCAAACAAAAAACAAACGCATCCTTTCAAAGCAAAAGTCCTTAACAAACTTGAAGCAAATGAAACTTATACTGTCCTGCATATTGATTGCTAGCATTAGCTAAATCAATCTCAACCAAACAACAGATCAACAAACTTGTCTTATACAGAATGTTCCATGATTGAGAACAACACATGCATCTTATACAACATGTGGCATTTCCTGAAACCAGACATTATCCTTTCAACAGATAACACCCTTTAATGGACACATAGCTCCTACAATAAGGCTGTTATCTTTCCTTTCCAATCTATCCTGAGCAACCTCTTTGGCAAGAGAATATGTTGGCTGTATGTTTACTTTGTAAGTCAGTCAATTTTCTTTATGATTTATCTTTTGTTCCTTTGTCCATTACCTATTCAAGGCTACCTTGATTTATCTATAATCTTGGTATGTTGCGATGCAATACAGATTGGGGGCATAGTCATTACTTTTGTGTGCCGTGTTTGAGGAATGATCTTTAGCATCTTTCTTGGCAGCATATTTATTTTGTGTGTGTTACGACCTAGCATCTTACATATTAATATTCTTCTTGCATTTAGATGTATTGAAGTTTATTTTATGTTCAAGACTATGACTCATTCACATGTACAACAAGGTTATATTATGTCTAAGGGATCTAAGTTCAAACCGCTTGCTTGTAGAGTCAACGTCCACACACTTGGATACCTTGGTAGCAAACTATCCACATGCTATATCAAAAATAAGGATTGCTCTTTATAAACAATTGTGAAAACCATTGCAACAAGCTCATCCATTTACACCATCCATTTTTCCATGACATTATATAGTTTTTCAAGCAATGATTGATCAATAGTCTTTCTCTCATTTTCTCTCCTATCTCCTTTCTTCTATCTATCATCTATCCAACCTCACCTATCTCCAACACAATCTTCTTGTTGAGCGTCAACCCAGTCCTTCTACCGCTTCTGTGTCTTTCCTCTCGAGGGGGCATCCTACGCCAGCTACACAAGGGCATCAAAAATTGTATCATGTCTTCAACAATCATTTTCTTTGACGCAACGCTGTAAATTGCATTGCATCAAAGAGGGGCAAAATGTAGACACCCAAAAATGACCAAGTCATCATATCACTTGCATTTCATCTAATCTGTCTAATCACCTGCATTCAACGTTAATTAAATAATCTAATTATTTAATTAATTTCATCTATTTCTTCTAAATCACATACTTTCAACATTAATTAAACAAATCTTTTTTATTTAATTAATTTTCATTAAATCAACCTTATTCTTCCACGATTAAATAATTTCTATTATTTAATTTAATCATTATCCTCTTTCCAAAATTCATGTCCACATCAATTAAATGAATAAATTATTTAATTAATTCATCACAAATCCTCTTATCTACAATTAAATAATTTACATTATTTAATTAAATCAATTGTTCTTCTAAATTTAAATAAATCATGCAAATTTATTTAAATTATCTCAATCCTCTAAAAATAAATAAAATCAAGTATTTTATTTATAATCTTCATATTCCTCTAATCTTGCACAAATAATTAAATAAATTTATTTATTTAATTTACTTTTTCTTTAAAAAATAAATCTTCTAAAAATAAAATATAATCAAATATTTTATTTATTTTTCATCGTGCAAAATAAATTAAATCAATTTATTTGTTTAATTTATTTAAATCTTCATATCTTATCTATTCTTCTATCATGCACAAACAATTAAATAAATTTATTTATTTAATTTATCTCCCAATTCCTCTTAAAATATCTTGTTAACTCATGTGCACGATCAGTCTTATTTTTAGAACTCTAAAAAAGACAAAATTACAAGTTGAGTTATCTATTTAATCAATCTTGTTTTCATCATATCTTAATAAAAATATCTTTATGGATTGACACATGTTGTGTGCACATTTAGCATGAGTTATTTGATTTATCTCAACCATTCATTCTATGGATTTATTTCATTCGTTGATCGATCATGTTTGAAATCTATATAAACCCCCTTCATCTCCTTCACAAATCCTCTTTGATCACTTATTCTCAGGCATCCTTTACAACGCTTTGAGCATACGTCGCATCGTTGAGCATCCTTTTACGATCTTTTGACATTGATCTTTGAAGCACTTTGAGCATTCGCTTGTTGCAAACATGGTTTCACAGCATATTTGAGCAATCCACATTCGACAAAAGAGAACAATACAATCTGGTAAAAGCTTTCTTGTTTTATTTGATTTATTCATTAATCATGGCTTTTTCAGATATATCTCTTTATGTTATGGGTTATTGATTTGGTTATTATCGTAGTTTTGATTTTATCATTTGACATATCAATTTTCCTCATACACAATGGTAAATATTTGATTGTCCAAGTAAAACATTACATATCTCTAATGGAGTGATGTCACAAAGAATTGTATCTTGGAAAGCATTGATGTTGTACACTAGTTGACACTATGGAGTGACACTTTTCTAAGATCTCACAATAAACCATTCAATGAAGTATGGTTTTGGGTGATGCATCAATGGGCAGTTCAATCTTCCAATTGCTTTAGAAGGAATTAGATTCTTTTGACTTTTGTTTTTCAATAATCAAGTGTAATAGTTGACCATTGATCCACATTTGAGAATGGAACAATCTTTCTACTGCCTCTATGTCTACAAGGGAAGAAAATATGTTTTTTGTAGCTATAGGACCCAAAAATGACACACATGAATGTGTATGACTCACCAATGCTTCACAAATGCAATTAATGTTGACCAAATGTGGTATATTACTCTTGCTCACATGGCAAAAGTAAATCTAATGAGGGTGAATGAGGTGGACAACCCTCTTCATGAGGAAGGGATAGATGGCAGATGTTGTTAATGTTTGGTTGATGCATAGTTTCTATGCAAAGAGTGTTGGTTTCTATGTAGGGTATTAATTTTTTATCGATTAATTTGAAATAAGGCATCCAAGTAAGCAGTTGCATGCTTAGAAACCTCAACCAAATGTTCCAACTTGATAGCTCTCAAGTGAGTATTCTCAAGTAGGATTGCTTCAAAGGTGATTTCATGTTCATCAACTGTGGTGGCTATAAGATTTGGTAGCTCCCGTACGATCTAAATTTTCCTTTACTAAATCCCTTCTTAGTTTTGAATACATAAGCATGATATGCTTGATATGATAAGAGATTTGAAGATTCTCCAGTGTAAAGTTTGAATTATGTGTTCTTGTTTTAGCTTGTAGATTGGTGTACAAGTTTTGAATGTTGGCAAGTTTTATTTGTTTCTTGTTTTGGTGCTTGAGTTGTGATTGAAATGTGTTGATACGAGGACATGTAGGAAGGTACAATGAAGGGTCATGACTCTTGAGACCTAACTTTTATATTTGTACCTAGTATGAGTAGGCATACAAAAATAAATGAAGTTCAAATACCACTACAATGCCACTTGGAAATGATATCAAGTGTGCCAACTTGAATACCACTAGTTAGGGTCCCAAGGAAGAACCCAACAAAAATCCTATCAAATAGATTCAATTAGGATATGTGTGAAAAATGATTTGCTCAATGATAGATGTTTAACTTATGTAGAGTGCAAAATGAACAATACAAGTAGAGAAGATAATTGACATGTATTATTTTAGTTTTGTACATTATTTGTGAGAACATATGTATGATGGCTATGCCTTGTTACTCCTCTCCACAAAGAGTAGTTATGCACATTAATAAACAAATATGCAGGAAGATGAAGTGTGGGTTGTAATCAATACATTTCATATCCTACTTCAATTGTCATAACCTCTCACAACCATTGAAGATGATTAGGTCTTGTAGTACTGTTGATGCCAAAGTAGGACTTTTGGTTTAGAAAATGGGTTCTTAACATGACCTGAATCCTACAATCAAAATTGCAAGGCCTATTGAGCAACACTTGAGATTTACAACATAATTTAGTGACCTAGCTCCTCCTAGATCATTCTAGCTCTAATGTTTTCTTCTAATTTTTAAGCATGAATATGGAGCTTTAGTTAGTTATGATCTATGCTAGGACTAGTTTTGTGAATAAACTCTTGAAATTTAAATACATTTTATCAGTTAATAAAAATGGGCGAGGGATTCTACTCCCTCACTTCATGCAAAAAAATCTAAGTGGTGTTGATGTGGTTTTTTACACACCAACTTCATTTCAATGTGTTTGATATCTCAAGAAGCATTCCTAACAACCTTGGAAGTATCACTGACCTCATTGGATTTCTCATCATAGGGGACATATCCTGGCCCCTTGTTTTCTATACTCTTATGTATACTCACAGGTTCTAAAATTCCTTATTCGTGAAGTCTAAGGCCCTTTCCTTTGTAATTCAAATTTTTCCATATTCTATTGAATATAGAATATTCACTTTTCAAAACAAGATGCAAATTCATCCTCCTCATCGATCCAAGAGCCTTTTACGTCTATTTTTTCATATGTTATAAGCCCATGCTTTATGAAGGTAGTCGAACCATATTGAACTAAGGTCATTTCTTTCTTCAAATTGCTACCAGGCCTGCCAAAAGATTGAGGAGAGAGGGGAAGTTTGCCTATATGAAAGGCATCATGTATCTCATACTCTCCACAACCTTTGTCAACGATCTTGTTATGGGATTTAGGATGTGATGCAGTAGATGTAGATGCAAGGTTGGATGGATTGATGTATGAAGATGATTGTGTGGGTTTAGGATTCAAAGTAGCATTAGTAAGGGGTAGTGATTAATTTTTTGATAGTGACCTTCCAACATTTTACAATACAGAAAAGGCTGAGGATCATCAAAAACTATTTCTTTGATGCCTAAGTGTGGGAATTTGATACATTGATGGAAGGTGGAGGGTATGGTTTGCATTGCATGGATCCATGGATGACCCAAAAGGATATTATAGGGGAGATTAAGATCAATGACGTAATAAGGTTGTTGTATGGTAGGCCCCACCTCAAGAGGTAGATGTATTGTTCCAACTGACTGTCATTTTCTATTGTCATAAGCTTTGATGGTGATTGTATCAACATTCAAAGCTTCTTTTGGTTACCTAAATTGTTGAATTAGCTTCAAAGTACAAATATTCAAACTAGCCCCATTATCCTCAAGCACCCTTTTGATTTTATGTTTGGCGATAATTACTTCAAGGTATAGAGGAAGGTTATGGGATGGATATATAGAAGTTATGTCACTTTGGCTAAAGGTGAGATGGTGATTTGAGGATAGAACATTCCTGCACGAGCTTGGAATTGTGAGGTGTCAATATCATTTGGGACTCTTGACTCCTAGAGGATTCTATACAATACATCCTTATGAACATTGGATGTTTTCAGAAGGTCCATGATTGATATTGTCACATATCATGGAAGGCAGAGCTTAAACGTTGGACTGTATGATAGAAATAAAATAAAAATGAAATGAAAAGATAGGTGATGGAAGTTTATCAACCTACCAAATTGAAACATGAAAAATTAAATGTAGATGAAGACCATTTCTTACGGAAGGCAAACAAATTAATGGGAAATTACGTGTGACATTTAACAAGAAAGTGAGAAGAACAAAGATAGTTTTATGGTGCAGGTATGGGTGTGAAGGTAGATAATAAAAGTGGTAGCTTGGGAGAGATGGGGGATAGGGACGCCCATCAAATTAAAAAAGGAAAGAGTTTCATTAGAAGCTAATACTAGGAGAGGTCAGAGATGGGAGTTGGCACTACAGGAATTGGGGAGAATGTTGCTCCTGGTTATCTCCCTAGATATCATTACTGAGGATGATATGGTTAACACCCACAAGCTTGTAGATTACACCACAATAGAGGGAATCTATGAGGAATTACCTAGTAGAAATAGGGGCAAAGTCAATGGAGGTAATGGAGAGTGATTTAGGAAGAGGGGAAGAGTGATTAAGTTGGATAACATCAATTTTGACCCTACCATCTCCACCTTCAATTATATTCTACAAAATCAATATAGATTTACATGCATTTGGGAGGACACAAATGATGAAAAAGAAACCCACGATTCATACTTGCATTTGGACCCATTTTAGAGTTTGGTGCTTTGGGCATTTGGTTGTTAGTTTTAGAGAATTTCTTTCTAGAGTAGGATTTTGGAGTATTTTGGTGCCATGGGTAAGTGGTTTTGTTGCCACTCTGTATGAAGTTTTGGGTGCATGAGTTTGAAGCATTATGACTATTATATTCATCGATCTTCTAATTTGAATGGGTTTCTCATAAGGTTGTAGACTGTAATTTTTATGTATAAGTTCTATTAGGTGGTCATGGAAGGGTTGAAAAAGATTTGCACAAGGAACCATGGCGATGGTTGACCCCTTCTTGGCTCATTTCTCAACCCATATGCTAGCATCGTATTCATAAATATTTTGTGAAAGAAATAGACAATTTATCATAGAATAATACACGCTGATAGGTTTATGTGGAACTATTGATACATAAGTTAGAAATAAAAAAGTAATCTATTATTAGATGACATCTCTTTACTTTTTCTTTGGTATAAATGTATATAACTCTGTGAAATAGTTTTGCATGCATTTGTAAACCTGATATGTTCAAAATGGGTTTGTTAAAAAGGCCTTAGAAATGTTTAATTAAATTAAAGCAATACCTTGCTTGCCTATGGTCAAATTGGAGGTTGGGTAGAGGGTATGGATGCCCATTAGACCATAACTGAAATAGATTTTTGTCATAGGTTGTAATTGTTAAGTGTAAGAGTTAGTATAGAATGCTCTATACCATGCAAGATTTGGCCATGGAGGTAGCCACCTAGGATCTAGGAGGTTCTTGCCTTAATCTCTCATGAGACCCAACATGAGAGAATAATTTTATTCTATGAAAGGATGCACAAATACAATATGATACATGAATATAAAATTACAATGAGAATCCCTTGTTTATATAGGCCAAGGAGAAACATAGGATGACATAAGATTATTACAAGTGTCTTAATCTTATGACTTGAGACACAAAGTGATAACTATCCTAAGTGTACCCTAAGTATTCCCTAAGTAAACTTAACTAGACAAGTGTGAATAGGACCTAATGTGGAACTAGTTAGGTAATATAAGGTCTCATTCACACCAACACCCCCCTTAAGTGCAACTTAGGGAGAATGTGAAAACAAATTATACAAATATGCAAAGATGGGTCCTAGATACAAGGCCATGTTAGGTACCCATGTACAAGCAATCTCTCACAAATGGAGAAATGATAAAAACCCATAGGAATAAAACTCTTTCCAAAAGAGAGAAAACACAAGAAAGATGTTCTCTAAAAGTATGAGAATGAAAAACCCCATGTGAGGAAAATGTCCTGCTATAAGAGAGAAGAAGATAGACCATGTAGCCCCCCTCAATGTAGAATCTCTTACACTAATGGTAGATGCTTGACAATGAATGCTAAAGATGATCCATTAACGTCAAACAATGTTTCTCCCTCGAGGAAGAAACAAAGCCAAGGATGTATGCAGGAAGTCTTCCCATTCCTGAAAGGAATATGACAAAAGAAAACTCAAGATATATGATGTCTTTGAACTCCGCTCAAATGTTTCCATGTTGGTGCCAAAAGAAGACACAATCAAATCAGATGTCCCAAGCCACACTGAAGAAGGTGCAAATCCAGAACCTAGTGGAAATAGATGTAGAACATGATCCAAAGATGAAGATGAGTCCTTTGAATGCTGCTCAAGGATCTCCAACCCAATGCCAAATTGTGACATATGATCATTTGGAGAAAGAACAAGAGGGTCTAAAGGTTCCTTCATCACATCTAAAGAAGAAGATGCAACTCCATAAGAGCCAACATCAAAGAGGAAATGAATGTCCTCCAAGTCTACAAGGCAGGACTCACAAAACAAATTTGCAATGTTTGTCAAGCACTTATCCCAAGTAGATATATCTAAAAGACAATGTATGTCCTACTGTACTAAATCACTAGAAACCATGGATGTAGCAATACTGAACTCTGTAGATGCAACATGAGATGATGGAGGAGACTGAATTCTAGCACATGACTCTAGAACCTCAATTGATGAAAGAACACCAAGATTCAAATGATCATACCATATCTCCTCAAAGTGTCTACATGAGTGTGAACATCAGTTGAAGGAACAATAGGATCAAAATGTGAGAAGGTGTACACTTGAGATTGGCAATCTACCTCACCAAATGTAACAATATCTCTATTATGTAAATCCTGAATAACCACAGAATTTGGTGTAAACTCAACACCTTCTCTGCTCCACCATGTGTGATTTGATAGATAGAAAGGATAGTGGTTGACAATGAAGGCATACAAAGGACATCATTGAATGATCCTTCATCCATGTCAATAGATCCTTTTCCATAACCACACACATATGTGTTGTTAGACATCAGGATGTGTGGTGATGATTAAGTCTCAAATGAAGAGAACATACTCTGTGATGAAGCCATATGATGTGAAGCTCTAGAATTAAGAATCCATCTCTCTAACTCAGAATCTACAAATGCAACAAGCGCTTGCCCTTTTTGTTTCTCTGACTTTGAAAATGAAGAAGAAGAAGAAGATGAACCCCCTGACATAGTTGAATACAAATTAATTTGATTCTTTTTTAGAAGATGCTTCAACTCATCAATTTGGATGTTCACGATGCCCTGTTTTGTTGCAATATGCACATTTGGGCTTCTCCTTCTTAGATGATTCCCCTTTGGAAAAGGGATTTCTATGTTCTTTTGTGGAAGTGGATGTGGATTGTTGTTGTGTGTTCTTCTTAGGCTTGTTTTTTCTTCTCTTTGCCACTACAAGCCTTCTCATCCTTTGCAATCAAGGCTTGTGATTTTGAAGACTTCAAGGTGCTCATTTGAATAAGATTATCTTGCTCCCTAGTGAGTGATATAGCAAAATCCTCAAAAGAAGGCATCTTGAACTCACTCCCTAAAACAATCATTTGAATAAGAGAACACTTAATTCAATTGTGTATATGATTTTTTGATTTTATAATCCTTCAATTGTGCTCTTAGTGATTTGAATTTGTGATGAAATCCTATATGTTGTCAAAATTGTATGGATTGAGACTTATAAGTTCATTTTCCAGACTGTCCATATGGAATGTACGAATTTTGTGGGTTGTGTCCTTTGTCTATGTCATCTCTCATCGTTGTCAGTATTTATCCTTTGGGTAAAAGTTTTATTCAGAGGTTAAATAAATTGTTATTTTAAAATTGTTCTACGAGTTTTTCTTGTTTTATTCCCTACGTACACAAGATACTATACCCTGTGCAGGGTAGAGTACCTGAGGTACTGTCAAACCATTGTTGGGGCACCATGTGGCGCGGGCCCCCCACAACCCTCCTTCATCGACAGTTTCAATCTTCACCAGCGGTTTCAAAATTTTCCAACAGATGCTTATTCCCATCAGCGACACCATCTCCCAATATTCCAAGAAAATATTCCAGACTTCCACTCGAAAACCACCCTCAGATATTGTAGAGCAGTTTCCTATTGTTGCAACAACAATTTTGACCTCTAGAAGGTAGTTTTTTGAATTTCATTGGTAGTTTTGAAAACCTAGAGAATGTTTCAACAAGTTGGGGAATATTCCATTTTTTGTGCCAGGTGACATCAGTAGCCCCTTTGGCCCTATTTTTCCCCCCCCTCATTGCAATTTTGATTTTGGCTGACTAACTTTTAAGTGCTCTATCATGCTCAATTTTGCTCCGTTTTTCAAGCATTTTTTTTTGATTTGGGCCAAAATTTTGTAGGCTTCACAGTGGTGCAATTATATTTTTATTTTGGTGCCTAGTTTGTTTATAAATTATAGATCTTCATCACTATTGTAGAGCAGTTCCCGTTTCTGGAACTTTCGGGGGCTCCATTTGGGCTCATAGGGTAACATTTTTTGGTGAAACATTTTTTGAAAGTGCATGATTTTTTGAGTACTTCTCAAATTTGTGATCCATTTGATCTCATTTTGTACCTAAATTGTACTTTCAATATAATGCCTATTTTGGCATTTGCATGCACTAAGATCAAAAGTCCACCTTTCTATTTTGGCTTGTGGCAATTGTAATCACACTAAGTATAAAGTGCTATCATCATATTTTGCTTCAGTGATCATTGATTTTGTGGGGGGGGGGGTAATCTTGTGCTTTTCTTAGATTGAGTCTCTTGATTGGTCTATTGTGTGATATCCTATTGTAATAAGATTAGATAAAGGAAACTATAAGTTTTTGCGAGATGGAATTCTGACACATTTCAGGTGGCTTCATATTTTTCCCTATCTCTATGGACTCGTTCCTCAACCTACATCCTATTGGCATAAATTTGTGTGGGACTAAGATTGAACACATCCTAGGTGTGATTGGTTGCCATGTTGATATTGAAACTCTGATGGCCACTACAAATATTGAGTGCCCTGGTGACCTTTAGATCAAAAATTGGGAGATGCATGGAGATCCAGTTGGTCCTCCATTCCCAACAGATCCTACCTTGGATTGTCTTCTTCCACTTCTTATTTTTCGACCATATGATCATAAAACAACTGTAGTGCTTAATGAATGGGAAGATCTGGAATGTTGAGATGACATAAAGACTTCTACAGATGCCCCTTCTCCTCCTATAGAGACTTCCATTAAGACTTTGGTTTCTATGACTCGCATTCTAGATTTAGAGGGTTCACCTTAAAAGGCATCCTATTGTAATAAGATTAGATAAAGGAAACTATAAGTCTTTGTGAGATGGAATTCTAACACATTTCAGGTGGCTTCATATTTTTCCCTATCTCTATGGACTCATTCCTCTACATCCTATTGGCATAAATTTGTGTGGGACTAAGATTGAACACATCCTAGGTGTGATTGGTTGCCATGTTGATATTGAAACCCTGATGGCCACTACAAATATTGAGTGCCTGGTGACCTTTAGATCTAAATTTGGGAGATGCATGGAGATCTAGTTGGTCCTCCATTCCCAACAGATCCTACCTTGGCTTGTCTTCTTCCACTTGTTATTTTTCAACCATATGATCATAAAACAACGTTAGTGCTTAATGAATGGGAAGATCTTGAATGTTGAGATGACATAAAGACTTCTACAAATGCCCCTTCTCCTCCTATAGAGACTTCTATTGAGACTTTGGTTTCTATGACTCGTATTCTAGATTTAGAGGGTTCATCTTCTTTATCTATGAGTCAACATCTTGAGGTTGAAGACTCTTGTATTCCGGCATTGGTAGATTCATCTAATGTTCACACTCAGCCATCTTGTGTGGACACTATTGAGGAGATGTTTGGTCACTTGAACCTTGGTATTCTTTCATCCTCTTCAGTTCTTGAGACATGTGCTACACTTCCATCTCCTCCACCCCCTGCTTCTTCAGAGTTTAGTGATTCAATTCAACAGAATGTTTATTGTCTTTCAAGTATAGCTTTGTGGGATGAGTATTTGATAGGTATTTCAAACTTTTTTTGTGAGTCCCATCTTTTAGATTTGGAGGACACGTTTGAGGGGTTATCTCTCCTCTTTGATGACATTCATAGCACAACTATTGTCACCTCATATTTGTCTTTGGAGCTTGATGATTTTCAATTTCCACTTGGTTCTGGTTTTTCACCTTCATTAGTTAGGCTTGGGACTCCTGATTTGATTGTGGCTGATCTTTCGACATCGACATGGAGACATATGAGTATCTCTCAGAGACGTCATACTTCATGAGACTTCCTTCCTCATCTCTTGTTTTGAAGTTGGAGTTTCTTTTACATCTACCAGTGGATTTGTTTTTTCCCAAGGGAAGAAATGTTGTTTACAGGCATTGGATCATGATTTGTCTTCGTGCATGCACCATTGGCACAAGAGCTACTTCATTATGGGGGGATATCTAGTCTCATTCTCACCCTCTTATGGGAGGGCTATTGATTGTATATTTGTGATGGATGATGTACTTGGGGGTTATTGAGTCCTTCCATCCTTTCATCACTTGTACATGTTTGTTTTCTCTCTTTTAGAGGGGTATTTTTCCTACGGGCTTTTCTCCTTGTGAGGCCCACCCTTGTGCGACCATTTTAGTGGCACCTTTAGACCTAATTTTATTGTTGTACCCATGCTTATGTTTTGTTCATGGTTGGTGACCTTGTCCAAGAGTCATTATGGTGTTGTTGTGGATCTATTTTTATGGTAGTTGTGTTGATTGTATATGCAAGATACATGTCTTGACTTGTTAGATCATATATGATTCGACTATGATGAATTAGTTAAAAGCAACTATGTTAATTCTCAATTTTTAGATGAGATATTATTTGCCTTGCCTTGATTGTTTCAATTTTGAAAGTGAATGGATTTCAATGATATAGGAAAATTGGAAAGGATTGTACCTTTGAATATAGGCATAAGTTGTAATGTAGTTGATCGTGTTATTTCTTGATTATTGTGAAATGAGTGGCAATTAAGTTATAACATTCTAAAGTAAGATTGAATTGTTGCAATGGTTATTAGAACACCTAATTTTTATGATTAGAAATGGAATTTGTGAAAAGGTTGAAATAAGGCTATGCATTGATACTTGAAAATGATGGTATTATGTTTGAAACACCTGGTTTATTTAGTGACTCTATGTATGTTTAATTCTTGTTTCTTCGGCTATCTATACATGGGCATATTAATGTGTGTGTTGAAGTGTGTAGGCATTTCCATAGCTAATGGATTTTTGGAGGTCTGCTAAGTGACTCATGTATTTAACCAGTGATGCCAACCTAATCCCTAAGGTGGATTTAGGTCCTTGTTGAAATTGGAATGACTGTAATGTGTTTTATTTGTACACTTTAAGTTACGAGTCTCCTAAGGATGTCTAGTAGTGAGGTGGATGATGAGTTGTCATCCACATGTCTATTTTCATTCTTATACTTTAAGAGCTTTTTAATTGATGGTATTTTTGTAAGGTTTCACCTTATTGTTTGATCACCTTGAAAGTTTGTAATGTTGTATTATTTTGGTTTGCACAAATTTTGTACTAAATATTTATGAGCCTTTTTAAGTGAATTTATGAGCCCCCTTGTGTTAATTATGGTTAATTAATGACCCTAGGTCATATCCCTAGGGTCTAGGGCCATTTTTAGCATGCTAACTCTTGGTGTAACCTTTGTATGGTCATCTTAACTTACCCCTAGAGTAAAGTGACGAGTTTAGGAGGTGTGAAAGGTGGGTGGCAAGTCACCATCCCACCTTAACTAACCCCACTCACCTAGGGTAAGGTTATCCTTGTCTTTGAGTGCTTTGGAAACTTCCAAAGCCTTCACATGTGTGAGACCTCTTCCCTATGCTCTCACACATGTATGAGAGCATTTGTGGACGAATGTGTAGCATAGTTGAATGAGAAGGTGACAAGTGTCACCTCCTCATTCTTGTGGGGGCTCACATGTGTGATCTCCTCTCCCAATGCTCTCACACATGTGTGAGAGAATTTGTGGGAGAGTGTGTAGCATAGTTGAATGGGAAGGTGACAAGTGTCACCTCCTCATTCTTGTGGGGTTGTGAGAGGGTTGTGTGGATGAAGGAGAAGGTGACAAGTGTCACCTTCTCATTCATCAAGGCTTGTGGGAAAAGCCTATTTATCTCCATCTTTGTGAGAAGAGAAGGGTTCTTTCTTTTTGGGCTTTTTGGTCTTTGGATTTGGGGAGGAGCTTGGATCTTGAAAAGAAATTTTTGAAGTGTTGGAAAACTCTTTTGTAGATCTTCTTCAACTCCTTCAAACTTCGAGAGCTTGAGATGCAAGCTCTCAAGAGTCTTCAAGCTTTTAGTAGTTGTTTTATTTGCTTATGTATTGCATGTATTGGTATGCTCTTGTTTGGTTATGTTGTAAGTTTTGTATTAATATTTTGGGATGGGTTGTTCATGGCAAATGCTCACCATTTGTGTGGAAAAAGCTTGCCATGTGTTTGGGTTTTGGAGAGAGGTGTGAACCTCCTAGGGGAAAGCTCACTCCTTGAGAGGAGTTCTTGGCTTGAGGCCTTAATTGAGATTATGATTATGTTTGAGAGGCAAGAGTGCCCTCCTTGTGATTATTGGAATAATGAGGTGGTTAAGTTGTGTAGGAGATGCTTTTGAGGACAATATGATCAAGTTAAGATATGAGAAGTAGTGTTGAAGAAATGAGAAGATGGTAAATTTTATGTCTTTCCCATTGAGTAGAGTGGTCCACTCTCTCCCCCTTGTTTCAAATCCATGGTTATGGATTTTGTGTTGTGAGTATTCTTGGTTGGGAATGTGCTTTTTGTTTATGTGTGTGTATGTCTCCCTTGAGTTTGAGTGTATTTTGGGTTACTTGTAGGCCTCCTAGCTTGGGGGAGGCTTGTGAGCAAGCCTATGGTTGGGTGGTGAGCACCTCCATTGGCTTTGTTGTGTTGCTTTGGTATTGTAGGTTTGGACTAAGGGAAGAAGGAATGGAGGAAGAGTCTCCATGTGGATTTTAGGATATGTTTGATGCCTTAGTTCGATGTAATGCCTATGTAAAAGAAAAGCCTAAGCTCTATAGCTTTGTAAATGGGTAGTCAGCTTTTGGTTTAAGGTCTTTCCTTGTAAGTTCCTTGGTATGTTTCCTATCCATGAAAAAAGTTGTATTTATTTCTAAGAGAATATATGAAATAAAGGCTTTGTTCATTTGATAGTTGTTGGTGTTATGTTGAAAATATTGTTAATAAAATATACATTATGCCTTTGATAAAACTCATTTGCAAAATAAAGGAAGAAAAGATTGGTTGTTCTACATAGATGTTTTGCAATATCATGATAAAATAAATAAATAAACTAAGTCTCTCTGTCCCTCTTAACATATTAGTCCAAAATAAATTAGTTGTGTGACATTTATTTTTGCAAAGTAAAATTGGAATTCTTTAGTAAGAAAGTAAATAAATAAATAGATAAAGAAATAAAAGAAAAGATAAAAAAAATAGTGTTAATAAAGCTCCTACTTTTTACTTTTGCAAGTTATAAACACTTGTCATATATAAATATATATTTGTGAGTTCCAAATTGGATTTAGAAAGGAAGGGAAATTTTTACCTTGTCTATAGTGTAGAAGAAAACTACTTAAATATATATATATATATATATATATATATATATATATATATATATATATATATATATATATAAGGCTTACTATTTTTTAATAATTTTAATTCACTGTTTTAAAAAAATAATCACAGAGTTATTTTGTATTATATATATATTAATGTATTGTTGGTTATAAAGTTAAGCATTTACAAAAAAATGAGATCGCATGGTTTCTGTTTTGATTAGGGTTGTTTTTTTAATGGTTGAAAGTTTTTAAAAACATGTGTTTGCACAACAGTGATGACACGACATGGCTGTCGCTACCATGTGGCGACCAGGGGGCCTTGGGGAGTGGACCCCATCCCACAGGGCCTGCAGGCGCTTGTGGGGCGGAGCCCCACCCTCGGCAGAGGCCAAGGCCTTTGCTTAGCACGTCTCAGCTAGCCCTTGTGCTACTTTTTAATCGCAACCTCGACCCTTTTTTTTAAATGCGGCCTCTACCTTTTAATGTGCTCTTTGTATGCTTAAAACTCTTTGGTTAAAATGAGTATAGTCTATGAATACAATTTCATTCGGCCTTGTCTATTACCCTTGAATATTTATTTATATGAGTTTTTGTTAGAGTATATATATACTCTGATATTTTCAAACAACACTATTTTTTTAAGTTAGGGTTATATATATATGCTATAAATATATTATTTTTGTAAAAAATTGTTCTTTGTGTAAAATAAAAATAATAAACCAGAGAGTTCCAAAATAAATAATTATTGTAAACAAATAAATATATTTGACTTCATGTTAAACTTAAACTATTTGTAAAACCTAGTTGCAAACTAGAGGTTATAGCAACCATGGATAATAGTCATAACCTGTGCAATATATAGAAAACAATTAGAAAATGGAAACTTTTAGAAAACCAAAAAGTTTAACCTGTAGGTGAGCATAGAGACATGGATAAATAAAATAATAAAAGTGTTAGAAACTTTTAAACTTGGGAAACTTGGGAAAATAACCTTCCCACTTGGGTAAGGGATTTTTCCTTTTTCTCTCCACTTGAACCTGCAACCAATAAACAAAAGGGTGAGCATTGTGAGCAAGTAGGAAATAAACCATGTTTTTATAACAAGTTTCTTGGGTTTTGTGTTGTCCTAGGTTATAGGGAGTTTTAATCTCTTAACCCTGTTTATGTATTTATATCTATATTAGTGAGTTGGTGTGTGTGTGAGTATTTTATTGTTTGAAATTTTAAGTGGTGGTTATTTTACTCATTGTATTTCAATTATTAAAATCTACAATAGAGGTAATTATTTTTTAATTGTTTTATTTAAAATGTTTTTGATAAAATAAGGTGGCAAAAACAAGGAGCCGAACCCTTACAAGACAACCCAAAAAAGGGGCAACAAAGGCTCACGAACAAAAGGAGCCACTAACAACAACTACAACATTGACAACCGATTAACAACAAATAGTTTATTTAAAATGTTGGATCTATTGAGTTAATCAATTTATTTAAGTTAATTAATTAATTTAAGTTGTTTTAAATTTTGCAAAGTTCCATAGTTGGCTCTTGTTGTAGATTTAATTCTACCCTCTCATTGTTACTACAGTGGCGTTATGCTGCTGAGATTTTTAGGGAAATTAAGTGTTATGCTACTAATATTCTCAGAATTGAATCCTTGAATTATTAAATTAATTATTGGTTATTCAATTTTTCTGATTGATTACCTGGAGAAATGTTTTAATCTAAAAGTGGTAGTCTTGTTATTATCGAAATTAGATCAATTGGTTTTTAGGGATTATCTAGCCTTACTAGATTAGGTTATGTTATTCAAAATTGATTTTAGTTGTCGCTATATAACTAGGGTTGGGGTTCGACTCAGGTCGAGACCATGTCACCTTCTCATAGGAAACCCTAGGGTGGTTCTGGGATGGAAACCACCCCTCTTGGTGATGCTTCTTGCGACGCATACCCCCTTAGTTGTTATCATCTCATAGGGATCACAAAAAGAGTTTCACTTCATCCTGCATAGGGGTTGACTTCCTCGCCTTTGGGTGATGCACTTAACGAGTGTTACAAACACATCCTCGTTACATGTGTGTGTCACCGAGCGTGCATGTTGCGTGCGAGGAGGTTTTAGAGTTGGGTGGGAAAAATTTTTGGTGTTTCATGTCATTACCACATGACAAATGTGGACATGACATGTGGATATCGTGTCATGACCACATGGCAAATGTGGGCATGACACTCCTTTACTCTGTTTGTGAGAGATTGTTTGTGCATGGGTACCTAACATGGCCTAGTAGCCAGGACCCATCTTTGCATCTTTGCCTTTGTATACTTCTCCCTAAGTTTCACTTAAGGGGGGTGTTAGTGTGAACATGGATGTTTCCTATCTGGTTTGCCCCTTTTGTAGTGTGAACAAGGAATTATCTAACTAGTTCCTAGTTAGGAACTTATCACACATGTTCACATGTTAAGTTGACTTATGTAGTTGTCACATTTAATATTTGTGGCACTAGTTTTCTCATGTCATAGCATTAAGACACTTGTCATCTTACAAGTTTGTCTTACATGCATTTATTAATTAGTGGTGTCTAGGTGCATTTATTATATTTGTCGTCTAGTTAGTTTTTCCACTATGTCGACCTTATGCCTCACCTCTCACCTTGCCTATATAAGGGAGGTCTCTCATTATACATTTTAGGTTGTATCAAGTCAAGCTTTGCATCTTGTATATCATATGCATCATTTTCTTGGTAATATAAAGTGTTTTTATTGCTTCTCTCTCTTATTGTGGAAGGTTGTTATGATTGCAGGTGATCCTAGGTCTCCTTGAGTCCATTATCGACTCTTACAAGAGCCTTAACATGGAGATCAATGTCATACTCCTTTGGATAAAATTAGGTGGTACAACCTTACAAAATAAATTCCTCAATATCTACATATAAATCCCTCAATATATAGACCCAAGGAATCCTAGAAAACTACCAAAATGTATTGCCATGGGCCCAAACAAGGTCCCAAAATACTATGGTAGAATTATCATAACCCACACCCCATTTGGACTCATTATTTGTCATTTACCTCCTTTAGACAGATACTCTATGACATGTCATAACATCCTCATAAGTGGGTCAAGATTTCTAGTCCATTTTATAATTCTCTATAATCATGAGCTCTTACATGAATCATAAAATCTATCATAAGTAACTCCCATTATTGCAATTTCATAAGATGGTCTTACACATCATGATGACATTAGATTCTTTTACAAATTCTTACATACATTCCAAGATAGTTGACATGTGGAAAAAAGTGCCATCTTAAAGTGGGACACCCCATTTCCTAAATGAGGACAAAATAATTAATAAATACAAATAAATAAATATTTCAAACACTAAAAATTGCAAGGTGTATTACTCTCTCACACACACACCTAATCCTAGCATTATTCCACTTGTTGTATACCTTGTAATAGAAAAGGGAAGCTCCAACAAATCCATGAACTAAACACCAAGGGTATAATTGTGCTGTACTAACTAACTCCTCTACATGCTCATAGGCTTCATAGAAGCATCTACAATATCTTCTAAGTGACCACCATTATGACCATGATTGCCTTATCCTCCATCATGCCCAACCATGAAATATAAGAACTCAATCCAATATGACACACTAAATGTCACACCAAAAGACCATTGTGTCTTTTCTCAACTCATTAATAGAAAAAAAACCCAAAAGTCCAATCTCCTCCAAAACAAGATCAAGTATGCACCACATGTTCCAGTCTAGCTAGAACAATGGCCACAACTAGTCACTCACATCCAATTAGAACCACAACCACTAATATACTTTTTTTATCATGACACATCCAACCCATATTGTAGATCACTTCCCTATATAATCCATTATCCTTCTCAAGGTTACCACCTTTCAAGGTAGCAAACACACGAATGTGTAAAAAACTTGAAGACCCTTAATATCATAGTCTAATGAAACTTGTCCTCCAAGGACACATATAGCTCCTAGGAATCTCACTACATAAGTAATGTCTAGTCTAGTACTTACCAAAGCAACACAAAATTCCACCAATAAGCACTCACACAAAGGGTGTGGCTTATGTCATCAAAACTAGTATTCAAGAACACACACAATGATATGCAAATTGTAACTAAACCATTGTAAACAAACCATACTTCAAATAGTTTTTTTCTCACTCTCTCAACCCGGATCTCTTTATCTCCTCCAATTTCTCCACATCACATAAGATAAAGATTAAAAAGCCCACATACTCTTGTTAAAAAATAATCAAGTACACCAATAGTAAATAACCACAAACACAGTGATCATAATAGCTCCACACAAATTTGAACTCTAATGTCATACAAATCGAACCTCTAGGAAGAAACACAAGACCACAGTGAAAAAAAAATATAAACCATATCACATACCATTTCCTTCTACCATCGCCACTAAGTGCTAAAGTTGTGATAAGTAAGATCCTCACTTCCAAAACCCCAAACATAAAATCATTAACAACATCAAATTGTTCAACCCTAAGGTCAAACACAACACCAATAAATCAACAAAGTAGAAAGGATGCCAACTCCTCAACTAAAGGTTCAAGATCAAACTAACAACCATTCCCACCACCAAGGAATATGCCCAAAACTAAATCCTGCACTCCTCAAAAAATTTCTTCTTGAACAAACTCATGCTCATGAGAAGGCAAAAGAAAAAGACACCATTCCATGTACTCCTCAAAGAAGCCCTCCAAAATTGACATCGACAACTTAAGACTCATTCCCATGAGAAGACAAAGCACATAAAATAGAATAGATTTGGGTAAATAGGTGGGAAATATCTCACATATAATTCTTTACCAAGTGGACTAAGAGTGGGGTATGACATTGCTCCTCCTAAGATGCATTGAGTCACATAGACTCTCTCCATGAACCATCTCCTCATCAGGTCTATGATGAACTCACATCCAGCTCTAGGTAAGGCTCCTTAGTCTTTCTATTGAAACCTCATCAAAGGATGAATATTCCAACACATGATCCTGAAAAACTAAGGATCTACAACCTCACCCAAATTTGACTTGCAACAACTAGTGCACAATCAATCATCTTATGCTAAACTCTGATTGCAAAAAAGCAAGCTCCAAAAGTATGCAAAAAAATGATCATGGCAGGAAACTAGCATATTACCACAAGCCACCACTAAGGCTCCCTTTGCATGATCAGTATAAAATCTAGGAACTCTCCATGACATTGTGATTTCCATCTCCCTCATAGAAGATCATCTATCTCCAAGGGATAGATCTACTTTGAAGAGCATCCATATCATGTCAAGACTACAAACATAAAAGATCTACAATCCTTCATGTCACAATATATGTCATTGTCAAAGCTCTCACTACAAGTGATCTAGAGCTACCCATGACATCATGAATAACATCTCCTAACTAAGGATCATTGATAGCCCTCACACAATCAAAGAACTCAACTACAACCTTAGGAGCCCCCAAAGGGAAAAGTAAAACAATGGTATTCAAAATAAGATAATTGCTATAGACCTACAAGAAGAACTACAAGTGACCCAAAGTACTCTTACAAGAATGTCATGAACATCCCAAAGTACTACCACATGAATTATAGGCACTTCATCCATCCATTTGAGACTCTCATTGCTACACAACACAAATGCATCATGATGGCTAAAGAACCACCAACACTAAGATATATAACTCTATGGCATTTGAATAGTCTATAGCTAAACCCCACTACAATAGAACATCATTAACACTATGAATATCTATAGGTATAGATAGCTCACATCGAAATTATCTATGCAACCTATGAGTATAGAGAACCCACAAAACTACACAACTCAGATCTCTTTGAAGCGGCACAAAATGGATCCACCAAGAAGTGTAGGTCCAAAAGCAAGAAAACTCAACTCCACATTAGTAATAAGAAAATCAAAGATGTAACAAGAGATAATAATGTAGATTCTTCATGACACTTACATTTGATCTAAAATCTAAATTCAAAATTTTGAAAATCCACAACTAGAGAAATCATAATTCAAGAATCTAATAATAACCACTATAGAAATGTTCAGTGATAGATCATGTATCAACACTTCCACATTAAGAAAGCTACAAGAAACCTACTTGAACCATGCATGAAGGATAGATGGAAATATGCAGCTATCTTGCATCTAGAAAAACTCCCACGAGAATCACAATCTAAAAAATAGTCTCTTTGTATATCTACAAAACCACATTTTTTAGTTAACATGCAAAACCATCGATGTCAGAGACATGCATGCAAATGTAAATCCACTTATCATTTAGAAGGCCCACAAGTCTAAACAATACCAAAATGGTTGTAGATCTTGAATGGAAAATCTATAAAACCCATAAATCCAAAATATCATGAATTTAAAACATGCATGTGCAACCATCCATTAGTAATAAGAGGTTGTCCAGGTAATCCAAACCACTAGAAGATCAATCTCACAAGCATCACCATGTGCATTCATACAGAGAAACTAGGGTGTTTTAGAAGCTTCTGGGTCATCCAATGACCAACTCCATAGCCTACATGCATTTGGGGGATAATAAATAGTGCTTTCTAATGCAAAGGGATAAAACCAAGAACCTAATGTATGAAAAATAAATCATAGTCTAGACAATCAATGCTTTTTCACGTTACCAAGGAGTTAGAAACAAACACCCAACATAAGCACTCTCCTGCACATGACCACAAGAAGGAAAATCACAGCCACCATGCAAGAGGGTTTTTCCATACTATCAAATAGGATCTCCAAGTCAACACCATGCTACATGCAACCATATGACCAACTACATTATGCTCCACCTTCTCCATCCTTCAAGTGTAAAATACTAGATATCCTATAAAAACAAGACCAATTGCAAAAATTCCACTTGAATAATGATTAATAACTAGTTGTTGCTTCCTCTAGACTCCCACAAGTTTGGTAGGCTAAGAAGAAAAAAAGAGAAATACCAAAAAACCAAATCACCATGGATCCATCACATGCAACCACATACCAACACATGCAAGCACATGCAACCAACATATAAGTCCATGCAACTCACATGCAAGCACCTACAACCACATGCAAGCACATGCAACCAACACAACTAACTTAACTTTGATACCAAATATTATAAAGTACCATACATGCACCTCTAGTACAATAAGATTTATTAAACAAAAAGCCCAATACAAGTGCAAACAAACTATGCCCATAAAGTATAAACAAGACATATATTCATTTCCCACATCAACCCTTAGGGGAATGAAATGCAAGTTATCAGATCTACAAAATTTTAGTAGCATAAAAACATGTAAACTAACACTATACAACAAGAATTAAGAAGAAGAATAGAAGCATAGACATAATCGAAGAGACCAATATATGTGGGGACAACCTTTTCAAATGAAAATCCACACCCTCCAGAGCATTAAACCAATGTAATATTCAATAACAAAATTAGTTACAATACACTTGCAATTGTAGAGTCTTAACATGGAGATCAACATCCTGCTCTTCTAAAGAAAATATGATAGCATAACCCTAAAAAATAAATACCTCAATGTCTCCATCTCAAGCCCACAATATATAGACCCAAGGAAGCCTAAAAAACTACCAAAAGGTATTACCATGGACTTCAAAAAGGTCCCAAAGTACCATGGTAAAATTTTTCATGACCCACACTCCATTTGGACTCATTATTTGCCATTACCTCCTTTAAAAAGATGCTCTATGATGCATCATAAATGGGTCAAGATTCTTGGTACACTTTGTAACTCTTTATAATCATACTCTTATATGTATCATAGAATATGCCATAAGTAACTCCCACATCTTACAATGTCGTAAGATGCTCTTGCACATCATGATGACATTATATGCTTTTGCCACTTCTTATACACATTCCAAGATAGACGACACATGGCCAAAAGTGTCACCTCAAAGTGGGATGCCCCATTTCTCAAATGAAGACAAAATAATTATTAAATACAAATAAATAAATAATTCAAACATTAGGGCTTCCAAAGTGTGACACACACATAGACACACCTAATCTCAATAGATTGTTAAAATTAAATAAATAAAATGAAGGTACTTAGCTAGAAATTTAATGCAAATATGTTGTAATATATGTTTGGAAATGATTTGTCAATATGTAGAAAACTTAAGAATTATCATATGAATGCCTTGGAATCTGGAAACACACTTTATGTCTTTTATGGTCACTTTCGGGAATGTGGATTTGACTCAAACTTGTAAATTTGAACTTTGGTGTGCACATATGATCTCTATTAAGATATTTGTTTATTTGATTTGCCTTGATGCTTGTGCTATGTTCTATCTAATTGATAGTGCTTAGGAACATCTTTGAGGAGTTTGCTAGGCAAAGAGTATTCTCCCTTGGTCAAACCCTTATGATATTGATGTAACGACTTTGTGAAAAGGTCAAAGACAACAAATAGCTTTGTAGAGAATGGCCAAGATGTAGATGCAAACAAGTAATGTAGTAATAAATGCTCTAACAATGTGAATGGATGTATCTTAAATGTTCTTATCATATGATCAAAATGAATTAAGGGTAATCCTTAAATACAATTTCAAAGGTGGCAAGTGAAGCATTTCACACTTTGAGCGAGGATACAATGTCTAGTAGGAATAGTTAGGCCAATCCCAAACTTGAATGTGAATCTTCAATGTTTTGAGTTCATTTTTGTGAAGCATGTGCAACCAACCTTGGTCACTTGTGTAAATTATGGATCTGAACTTATGTGGGTAATGGATAAACTGAGAATTAGGATTGATCCCTTAGAGTGATTGCAGATGGAATCAAGGAAGGCTCAAGTTATGTAACAACTTTCAATAGAAATCATACCACCTGTACACCTGTCATTATACAAAGGACAATTGAATCAAAGTGAGCCCAAAATGAGTGGGAAAAACACAAGGTGTGCAATTTTCACCATTATAGTGATAGGAATTTTAAATGCATATAATTTTTGCATAATTTAATTGTAAATAAAAACAACTTAACCATACTATAGTTGCAGATGACATGTAAATTTGTTGCAAGCTATCATCCCCATCAATAATCAAAGGTCAATTTTGTCCAATAAATTTTTGTTGTGAATGAGGTGTAAAATTGCTATTGATGTTTGACCATTCACATGGATCCATCCATTTAAGTAAAGCAGCAAGACAAAAGATTCTCCCGTACGTAGAATGACAAAGTTTTCAAAGCGAATAAGAAAATAAAACCATAGCAGAAACGGGGTATGAAAAGAGCGAATTAAGAAAGCAATGTAACTGGAGAACAGCAGAAGAGAACAATACCCAAAATATGTAGTAACGCGTAATATCGAAACGATAATATTATTACAGGTGGTATTACTCCATCAGATATGGATGAGCAATGTTATGAATCATGTATTAGTAGTAAATCATGTATTAGTAGTTCACAGTAGTTCTTGACTTGATACATGGTAGAAAATCTAGTGATAATTAGGGGGAATAACAATAAGCGTGCTATGCACAATAGCATGCACCATGCTACAGAAACTGACAGAAGTGTACAGGTTTATGTCTAATATTATGTTATTGTAAGATTGTCAGGAAGGTTTGTGAAAGGTAATTAGGTGGTTGGACAGGAAATTATATTAAAAGGGTGAAGCCACCTTCTCTAGAATATTTTTCCTAAAGATTTTGATAAATTTTCCACAATAATGGTTGTATGGTTGTACCCTCGGGGCCAGATTTGGAATTGTTGGCAATTGCATGATATATGGAATAGAAACATAATGTATTTTTCTAATTTACAAAGGAAAGTTGTATCACATGAAAGACGAGATTTTTAGTAAATCGTCAAAAATTTCTAAAAGATTGTAATTGTATATATTTAGTCTATAATATTTTCATTTTAGATTTATCAAATTAGTTGTTATTTTGATAAAATTAAGAGTGTATCTATTATGTTTAAATAGCCATGCGTTAGCATTTAAAGGGCAATTTTGAATGGATAAATTTTGCGGAAAAAAAATTGCTTGGCAGGGAGATTGTTGTGTATACCTATAATGGATACAAAATAGAATTATGACACTATCCAACTATCCCAGATCTTTCATTGCTTCAACACATGGACACCTCTACAATTAAAGAGTAATTTCAGATGCACAACGACAACCAACATAAACATATAGATTCTCTTCAAATGTTGATGCACAATGACAACCAACATAAACATATAGATTCTCTTCAAATGTTGAGTATATATCGCAAAATCTCCCATTTTCCATAATGGATATACCTACTTTTTCTCCCACAAAGCCTCCTCAAATGTAGTTTTCCTTTCCATTTGCCAAAAATCTACTCTCTAAATTAGTAATGCCATCAATGGTGAGACTTTTTTTTAGGTTAGAAAAGACACCAATTTCTCTGAGATGTGAATGGATAACATTGTGAAGAATGTGGAATTGAGAGATGATGTCATGGTTAAAGTGCATGTATGTGTTTATCCCTACGGTCTTATTGCTATTTGTTAGGCAATAGAGAAACAAAAATAGATTTAATAATCAACAATTCAAAAGCCCAGCTCTCGTCTTTGATACCAAAATGTAATGCTAATTTTCCCCAAAGTTATTTAATTATTCCAGTGGTTTTGAATATAATTATTACTAGAGTTAAACAATTTAAAGTATGCAAGGTTATCAATTCCAATGTAAATTACAACATGGGATAATTTAGTATGAACTTTAAAGTAAGTAATTAACATAGTAAATTGGATAACATAATCACATAATTCAACCAAATTAACATCAAATTTATGTGTATATTATTCCAAATATATGTTAAACATCAACAATTCCAATACTTATCCGAATCAGAGTACTTGGAAAGGCCACTCTCACTCTAGAAAGATTACAGTGGTCTTGGCCCTCATTGCTATGGCATATTCCAGAGAACTTATGTAAAAACACATCATGTGCCTATGCATCATGCTTATGCACCATAAGCCCTGGCTAGGACAATCACGAGTGTACTTTGTACCCTGTGTTGGGACATACTCTATGCAACGATTTTTTAGTGGCAAATCTTCGCTAATTAGTGAATAGTTCAGATTTGTCAATTTCAATTTGGTGAATATATTACAACCAGCGAGGGACTAAATCGCCCAATTTTTACAAAAAAATAATTTATCCTTGGATTAAATTGCCTAAGCATTATTTTTTTAAACCAATAAATTAAATTGTTTCGCCAAGTAAACGATGCATCATTAGAACCAATTTGCTAGTAGTTTATTATAAATCTTAATTGGATTCTCCATTAATATTATGTTCATGTCATTACTTTTGAGGTAATATTGCCATTATTAATAAAGTTTCTTGTACTTTTATGACTAATTTCACTTTGATTATGACTTTTATTCAGCATCGTTGATTATCATTTTAATTGAATGGTCATGGTTGAATTACTTGGCACTATTAGCATTTTCCTTTTAAAAGGCTTGCTGAGCTATGGAATTTGTTTTGGACCACACGATCATAATCTAATCGTGTGGCCCAAACAAATTTTGCGACTCGACAAGCCTTTTAAAAGGCACATGTTAATAGTGCTGCAGAATTCAACTACAACCATCTGATTGATCATGATTTAATCAATGGCAACAATTCACTTTTCTTTTAGTCTTGTTTTAAAGTGAAATATTTAAAAAAAAATTAATCTGTGTGTGCTCCAATGCATTTTGGATAGTGGATTTGTGATGCCCCCTCAACCCCTGCAAGGGGCATTTCCCGTTGACCCCACTGGTGGCTACTGCCATCAGGCCCCGACTTCAACATTAAAAAACAAAAGAATATATGGGGGATTGTGCTGACCAAATATGCAAAATTTTAAAAGAAGGATTCACCATTATAATTAATTTCTTTAGTAATTATTCGCTAAGATTCGCCATTGTCTTTAATTTTTTTAGTGAGTATTTGATAGGATTCGCCATGATTTTATACTTTTTTTAAAATAATGTGCATAGATTCACCAGAAAAATTAATATTTAAAAAAAATGAAAGATTCGCTAGGATTTTATAAATTTTTAGGGGTCTTTTCTTAAAGTTATCATTGACTTTGTGTGCCCCCTTCTCCAATGTTCATAGTCCACCAAACCACCTTCTTTCTTGAGTGATCTCCATGCCCTTTTGATGTTTCACATAAATGCTTTATATAAGTTTTAAGGGGTGGTTTTCAAACTACCACACTCTTTTAGAAAGGTTATACTTAATAATTATTTAATAAATACAATTATTCCTCCCTTTTTAAAAGGGTTTTTCTAAATGTTCTAAAGAAGGAATAATTGTCGCTCGTAATGTGTGAACAAGCAAGCTGCGGCGCTGGTGATGGAGCGGATGAAAGGAGGCCATGTTTAGGAGTTGAAGAGTAGGTTGTTTCGGGCTTGTTGGGGCGAAAGGCTACGTCGGGAGGTAAGGGTACTCAAAAGAAGACCAAAGGAGACAAGAGCTACCAGAATCCCAATCCACCTAGGGCTATTCTGGTCTCTCCTCAAGCCGTTGTTCCCCTGTCTCTGGCTCCTCTCTTTATTGAGGGTTGCTGTAATAGGGGAAATTTTTTCCATACCTGCTCTGACTTTTGCAAATCTCAGGTTTTAGCAGAAAACCCTAAGCCACCTCCTGATCCGCCTAAGCCAGATCCGCCTGATGCTGTTTCGGCCAGAGTGCATGTCTGCTCTTTAGGGGATTCTGAAGTTCGATTGGTGGAAGATCCTGTGGACTTTCACATTTCGGATTCAAGCGTAGTCCTTGAATACAACTTGATGTATCAGATGATCAAAATGAATTAAGTGTAGTCCTTGAATACAATTTGAAAGGTGGCAAGTGAAGCATTTCACACTTTGAGTGAGCATATAATGTCTAGTAGGAATGGTTAGGCCAATCCCAAACTTGATTGTGAATCTTCAATGCTTTGAGTTCATTGTTGCAAGTCATGTTCAACCGACCTTGGTCACTTGTGCAAATTATGGATTTGAACTTGGGTGGGAAATGGATAAATTGAGGATTATGACTCATCCCTTAGAGTGATTGCAGATGGAATCAAGAAAGGCTTAAGTTATGTAACAACTTTCAATAAAAATCATACCACTTGTACACTTGTCATTATATAAAGGACAATTAAATCAAAGTGAGCCCAAAACGAAAGGGAAAAACACAACCTGTGCAATTTTCACCATTATAGTGATAAGAATTTTAAATGCATATAATTTTTGCATAATTTAATTGTAAATAAAAACAACTTAACCATATTATAGCTGTAGATGGCATGTAAATTTGTTGCAAGCTATCATCCCCTTCAATGGTCAAAGGTCAATTTTGTCCAATTAAAAAAAAGACAAATATTTATCTTTTTGTTGTGAATGAGGTGTAAAAATGCTATTGATGTTTGACCATTCAAATGGATGATTTTTGTTGTGAATGAGGTGTAAAATTGCTATTGATGTTATTGATGTTTGACCATTCAAATGATATTTAAGTATAACGGCAAAAGATTCTCCCTCTCCCGTACGTAGAAATTGCAATGTTTTCAAAGCGAATAAGAAAATATAATCATAGCAGTCTCCCGTACGTAGAAAAAAATGACACAGTTTTCAAAGCGAATAAGAAAATATAACCATAGCAGTCTCCCGTACGTAGAAAAAAATGACAAAGTTTTCAAAGCGAATAAGAAAATATAACCATAGCGAAACGGCGTATGAAAAGCGAATTAAGGAAGCAATGTAACAGGAGAACAGCAGAAGAGAACAATACCCAAAATATGTAATAAGGAAACGATAATATTATTACAGGTGGTATTACTCCATCAGATATGGATGAGCAATGTTAACTAGTGGCAACAACCTGAACCGCCCAATTCAGATAGACAGTTTACATATCACGAAACGAAGAAAATGAATTTCTTCTTTTTTCTTTGGCAACACTAAAACAAAAGGGCGGAATGGATGAAAGTATGGTGTCAGCAGCTTTTCATGTAGATTGCGCAGAGGCGCTTCCACAAGTCTTCTCGCTGCATCTTCAGCTCGCGATAGAAATTCATAATGAAAGATTCCGCCTTTGCGTTCAATTCCTCACAAGTCAAATTCCCTTCTTATTCTTTATCACCTCCTTCTTCCCCACTACAGATCTCAAATATAATAATTTGGATCGGAATGGAATCCTTTTATAGTCTACAATGTCAGGTGCCTTGATTTTGGGTTTACAGGTGGCTTTCCCAAACACACTAAATATGATGTGGGACAATCTGATTTTTGGGTCTACAGCTTTCCAAAACACACTAAATATGATGTGGGACCTGATTTTGGGTCTACAAGGGACTTTACAAAACACACTAAATATGATGTGGGATTATCTGATTTTGAATCTACAACTAACTTTCCATAAACGCACTAAATATGAGGACAATCCAGAGACGTTGGGCTTTAACAGATAAGAATTGCTAAGGGTAGGGATAGAGAAGTATAAGGCTGAGAGATAGAAATATCTAGAGGGGTAGGAAGCAGGAGCGAAGTGTAGTAGGATGGGAGAGGATAAGGCAATTTAAACGGAGTTGAGGCGGCTAAGGCAGGGAAGGAATCGAAACAAAAAGTGAGTGTCAACTGCTAAAGCAGGATTGTGAGATGTGGGTCCAGCCTAATATACCACAATTGAAAAGCTCAGATCCTTTTTAGATTTCACGGTCCTTTACGTCTCATAGTGGAGGACAGAAATCAAGATTCTGAGTATGCTTTGCTTGGCGATCATATCCAAATTTCCAACAATGTAAAACTCCAGCCTCCTCCCCACATCACCATTTTCATGTCTCCTCCCACTTCCGGCTATAACCGAGTATAATGTGAGTGAAATATCTGGCTGGGCTTAAACGGCACACTCAGCGTTGATGTCGACGTGGCAACGTGGGCCCTTCAACTTTCGTCCCTTCAATTTCCGTCCGTTCCCACTTTCCGTTTCCGTTTTCCTTTTGGCAGTCACGGTTTGGCGCTTCGGTAGTCACGGTTTGGTAAACTTCAGTTTTTATTTAACAGTTTCCCGCCCAATCAATTGGAAATTCTCTCCCGCCCAATTGATTAAATGAGGGATGCAGGGCTTAAATTTGATGGCCGTATGGCCGTATTTGGCTATTTTTGCTGTAAAATACAATCAAAATTTTAAAAAGATTGTATCACATGAAAGGGTAGATTTTAGATAGAACGTCAAAATTTCTATAGAATTATTCTGATATATGTATTTAGTTTATATATAATTTTTTAATAATAAAAATATGTCTTAATATTCAAAGGGCAAGTTTGAGTAGATAACCGTCATGAAAAATTTGCTTGACATGTAGAGTCGATCATCAAGTTTAGGCCCTGGAGGGATGCATTCAAAAGGTGGAAGCATAAACTGTCAAATGTGGTCTCCTGGACTGCTTTGATTGCAAGATATACACAAAACGGTTTTGTTGAAAAGGCTTTAGAAACTTTCAAAAGCCAGATTTCACAACCTTTGCCAGCATCCTCCCTGCTTGTACCAAAATGGGAGCTTTAGAACAGGATATGGACATCCACCACAGGATAAAGGATACAGGAATTTTATCAGATGTAGTTGTAACTGCCCTGGTAGACATGTATGCAGAATGTAGGAGCATAGACAAGGCACATGAACTGTTTGACAGAATGCCTCAAAGAGATATCATCTCATGGAATGCCATGACTGCAGGATATGCACAATGTGGAAGCATAGACAAGGCACGTGAGCTGTTTGACATAATACATCAAAGAAACATGTTCTAATGGAATGCCTCGATTGCAGGGTATTCACAAAATGGATTTGTTGAAAAGGCTTTAGAAACTTTCAAGCAAATGCAATTGGCAAGCGTAAGGCCAGACTCTACAACCTTTATCAGCATCCTCCCAGCCTGTGCCAAATGGGAGCTTTGGAACAGGGTATGGACAACCATCAAAGCATAAAGAATAGAGGAATTTTTTCAGATGTTGTAGTTGCAACTGCTCTGGTAGTCATGTATGGAAAATGTGGAAGCATAGACCAGGCATGTGAACTATTTGACAAAATGCTCCAAAGAAATATGGTCTCATGGAATGATATGATTGGAGGAATATGCACAAAATGGATTTTGCAAGGATGCTTTCAAAATCTTTGAATTAATAAAGCACTTTGAAACATATCATGACATTATAAGCTTTACATGTGTTCTATGTATGTGCAGCCATGCAAATTTAGTGGATGAGGGAGTTGTACATACTTCAATTACAAAGTAACCCTTATTGCATTACACCTACAGTTAATCATTATGTGTGCATGGTTGACCTTCTTGCCCATGTTGACTATCTTGAGGACACCCTAAAATTTATCATTAAGATGCCAATTAAACTTGTGGTGGTTGTGTGGATGTGTTTTCTTGGTGCTTGCAAATCACATATGAGCATAGGCTTGGGAGTATTTACAATGATGTTGCTTTTTGATTTGGTTCCTAAAAATGTTGTGACTTATTTTCTTCTCTCAAACATCTATAGTGGTAAGGTGGTGTGAAGTTCAAATGGTAAGGAGATTGATGCGAGAAAGGAATTAAAAAGATCCTTGGATGTAGTTGGATTGAAAGCCATAAAATGGTACATGTTTTTTTTTGTGTAGGAGGCAAATTGCATCCACAAACACAAGAGCTCTATGTAAAGTTGGATAAATTGGCTTGGGAGATTGTATAATTAAGATTAACACTTTCCATTTTGGAGGAATGTTGGCAGCGTAAACCTGCATAAAATCAAACATACAATCTCCACTTCAATCCCTTGGTATATAGGAAAAGGAGATCCTAGAAATCACAAATGTTTTCCCAAAACCATGGGCTTAAAACAATGAGTCAAACCTTGGTCCATTTTGTTCAAGTTGAACCCATGTGCCCCTCTCCAAAATTAACTCCTCCCCACTAAGAATTTATAACTCATGATGATGACCATTGACCCCTATGACCAGGGGAAACATATGTAACTCAAAGTTCTCTTTGGTGGTGCAATATTGTCTCTTACACACCTCTTACAAACATCTAAATTATGAGACAATTAAAGATGCACTGACTAGTCTAACTTGTAATCCCCTTTCAATGACTTCTTACAATCGTTGAATAAGACAAATGACACACGATAGAGATTGCCAACAAAGGAATCTGAAGATTCTCTTCATGTGTGGCACCCTTTTCCATTAGGACCAAACATTATAATATTTTGCAAATATTCAATAATGACATCATCACTAGGACTTGCAAGGTTTACAACACCTAGTCCTAGCACTTTTTGCACTTAACTAGTTATCTAAAAGAATTTGGAGGTCTTGATCCAAGTGAATGAGGTTCTCATCCAATTTTATTTTGTAGATGATGATGTCATTAAGGAATACCATAATGAATTTCCCAAAAAATGGTTAAAAGATCTAAGAGGATTTGGAATGTAAACAAGGCATTAGTGAGGCCAAAATCCATAATTGGGAAGTTGAGTGGCCCTCATGGGTTCAGAATATGGTCTAGAACTTCCTAAAGATGGATCTAGTGCTATGCAAACCATAAATCTAGTTTGGAGAAGAAATGTGACTCATGCAATTCATCTAACTCACCAATCATAGGGATTGGAAACTTATCCTTGATTGTGAGTTTATTTGAAGCTCAAAAATCTACACATAAATTCCATGAGCCATATTTTTTGAGGAGCATCACACAAGATTATGCATAGATACAAGGTTGAATGACCTTGGCCTATTCTTGCTCTATACATTCATTAAGTCCTTATGTCGAATTTGAGGTTAGACATTTTTACTTCAATTCTAATATCCTATTAAGGCTACAAGTTATCTAAACCATTTCCATGTGTGACTCATCATCTCCCAAAGTTGAGCCATTTCCACGAAATTACATAGGTTTTATAGGATTTATTAAGTTCATAAAAAATGTATAGGAAAACAAGGTTTCCTAAAGCTTAGTCTATGACAATCAAATAAAATGCATACACATTTAAGCATCACTAACCTAGACTAATTATGGAGTTGAGTTGACTTGAATATTGACCTTAATAATTAAAATGTGCAAGAACGTAAATACAAAACTAGTCTACTTTTGCTTAATAACTGATGAATGCACATAAAAACTTATGAAGATCTAAATTTGATAAGCTTAAAGGTTAGGAACAGGAGATGACAAAGAGGCAATCACCATGGGATTACAATATTCTCTTGAGATGAGTCTGATGATCTAAGAATAATCTATGACTGTAAACTTGTCCTACTTCTATGAAATTGTCCTATGTATTCTACTAATCTTTGCTCTTTAGTTTACCTACTCACTCTTGACTTCTCTATGTTTCTTAAACATTTGTGAACTTGGTGGTATCTATAAATACCTTAATGGTTGTCGATTAGTTACAAGTAGTCAAGTTCTCCAAGATCAACCCTCGAAAACTTATACAATAATTGAATACAATAACCATATTAATGGTCTGTACCTAATAGCACAACTTAACACCACTTATATACTAGATCATGTGATCAAATATGAACTCTAACTAAACTATCACATGTAAATGTTACATAAAAAAATATTTTTCAAGTAGGAACAAAATAGTCTAATGTGCTTTACCACTAAATACAACATTTAATTTTTTATATATAATATTCAACGGGACCTATGTATAGATTAAAATGATATGTTTTATTGTAAATGGGATCTACCAAAGAAACACAATCTTCCCATTTGTAATACCAATCCATACAATATATTCATAGTATGTCCACAATGACTAACTTACACCCTAATATTTTGGTCATCTATCTCTAGTAGATAAGTGGTACTAGTAGACAATTTTGTCCCTAATGTTGTATGCATTTTTCTTTAAAAAATGGAAGTCAAACAAATATTTTGATTATATGTTATCTTTTTAAGGACCTTGTGTAATGTAAAGGCCTTAAAATAAAATCACCCTAGATCAAATCCATGGTTGTAGATTTGGGCTAGGTCATTTCTACAATCACAAATCCAAATACTAAACTTTTAAAATTTCAAAATAAGTCCTAGTGAAATTCTTCTATTACTCATTGTGATCTAACCTAGTGCACATTGGTGTTGATATATGTGTTATGATGTTGCATTTAAATACATTCATTCATTCATTTAAAATCATACTAGAATGTGAAAGAACATCTTGGTCAAAGAACTTAAAGTGAAACCAATTTGGAATTGTTTGCTTTTGAACTCATCTTAGGCCCATTGCACATTTGCTTGCTTTCCTTAATCATTGTTCTAAAGTCATTGAATAAATCATCCTATGGTTCTAACTAAGGATAAAATGATCCTCTTAATTCAGTAGATTCTTGAAAGGTGTTTGTAAACATTACTAGTCAGGCTTACTAAAATTTAGATATTAGAAGATTGAGACAAGTGACTTCCAACAATTAGTTTCTAATCAATTCATTCCTATGGATATAGGCTAAATCCATGAGTTAGATATCCACATCTAAGGCTAGATCTTTACATCAAGTTTTTTATGAGAATCAATCTAAGGACATGTCTAATTATAAGCATTTAAAACTACATATTTGCGTCATACATAAACCATTAGATCTCTACATCTTGCATCATTTATATGTCATGTCTACAATCTTATACATCATTATCCAAGTGTTTGACTTGTGTCCAATACAAGTTTCAGTCTTCCTCTCTTGCCTTGAAAGTTACAAGCCTCATTACACTTTTCAATGCAACACCTTTTCAATAAGAACTAAGACTTGATGAAGGCATGACAAACACTAAAACTAGGTTGCATCAAATAGAATAGGTTGATGTGGTCCTATCCTAGACTAGGATAGTTGGTGTGACCATGTCCTCATAACAACTATCTCTAAGCAACTCTAACATAGTATTTAATATATGTTCCACATCTAAATCTAAATAAATTGTTTACTATGTGGTACAAAAAAATGAATAGAGAACAAACCATAAATGTGAACTATTTACTTATGGGAAATTTTCCTAATAATTGATGTGCTTCAAAAACTAGTTGTGTTTTATTTTCAGAATAATCATGACCCATTCTTACACAAAGTAAGTGCATTAACTTTGGCATAGCTCTATATTTACTAATCTTTAATATAGAATTTAACAAACAAACAATGAAAAAAGAGTTATGTATCTAATCTACTTTTTGGAATAATGTTCAAATCAAAATTAAAGTAGTGTGTGCTCTAACTAGAATCACATTGCAAAGAAAAACCAAAATCACTACAAGGAATGGCCACTTGAAGCACAAACTAAGGAATTAATTGTTTATTTAAAAGAATATTTCCTTGTTGACGTGTGCTTGGGCCCATTGGAGTGGTTGTAGCCCCCCAAACTATGTTGACTATAATTGTGACTTAGATGTTTAGAGACTTGTGTGCGTATGCTTATGCATGTGTTAGTTCTTTAATCTAGTGATATTGAGTTCTAGACTGAGTGATGGATTACATAATTTTCCTAGATTGGCTAAGTGGTGGATTCCATGGTTTTCTTGGATTGGTGCTAGAAATTAGTTACAAAATTGCCTAGATGGTAGAAGCCCTGCACCAATCAAATGGGTTGGAGACCTCTGATGGCCACACACCTCATCAAAACCCCTATGAATTTGAATAACTCATTGTAATGGTGGATAGGAGGAAAAGTATGCATGATACTTGGGTTGGCCTCCAAGAAAAGTCCTTTGCATTCTAATAATAAATTTGTAACACATGTTCTTGCATTCTATGAATAAATAAATAACTCTAGTATTTGGCATGAGTTTTCCACAGTCCATAAGTTATTATGAATGCTTTTTGGATTTAATTGTGTATATACACAGATAAATCTAGAAAACATTCATAAATAACTCTACTTGCAATAAAGATGAATGAATATTATCTCTTCTAGCTATAACTATATTTGACTATTGTAATGAACTTTGTGATATTTGTTTCCACAATATGTTTATAGGAAAAAAGGGTGGAGATTGCTTAAGGACTCCATCAAAGATGTGTAGTAGGAAGCATCAAGGACTATTGGGTGGCAATTGAAAATCATCAAATTCTTGGTTAAGGATCAACGTACTTGTTATTAATTTATCTTAAGGTATTAAGTTGTAAAGTCTAGAGAACTATATAGGATATGTTAATAGTTAAAGATTATAATACTTACTGTAAACTACTTGTGTAAAATTTGACCCACCACCTAAAAGATAGAGTTAGTTGTTGAATACTATGATTCTAACACGTGTTCAATATAAATTATTTAAGGCTTAGATGAGCTTCTTAAAAGGCTTAATGAGTACATGGTCATTTTTATTGGGATATTGTAGTGTTTTATTATCATGATACCTCTTCATTTGGTAAAGCCAATTATGAACCCTCTAAGGGTTGATACCTTCCAACTAAAGTATTACTTTATATTATTATTTGGGTTAATTTGTAAGACATGTGACATGATCCTATAATGTTCTAGTGAATGAACCTAACTACCTAGGTGTAATTGACCTAGCATGAATGATCTAGACAATTGGAGCCATGGATGGTTAGAGGCTAAAGTACAAACACTATGTAATTAGGATTCCTGAATTTGGTAAGTAATTCTCTTATGTCATAATTTGAGCATATTACTTAGCTATAAATCAAGTCCCATGGATGGTCAAGATTTATGAAGAGCTAATTGTGTAAAACCCATGGATAAATCATGAAAGAAATTAGCAAAACTCTATGAGGTAAACTCTAATAGCCTAGATTGAAACCACTATCCTATGGCTCTTTGCAAGATTTAGTGATCCAAAACCTAAATAATTTATGTATGGGAGGTTGTTTCTTGAATTAATTCTAATATGTATTAGAGTCCCTTCATGAGAGTAGCTCTATCAAGGCTATGCTATGAGACTAGATTCCTTTGTAATATTAAAGCCCATTTTTGTTTCCAAGTCTAAATAACTCTTGACTATCAATTCCTCAAGAAAAGTCTTGACCATGGAAGGATAAATATATAATGGACACATGTCCCCAAGAGGAAAGAAGCATTGGCAATATTCCTAAGTTGAGACAAAACCCCATTCATCACTCTATCAAGTGAAATCTAAGTCATTAATTGACCAAAGTTAATCATGTGATGGTGCCTATCCTCTAAGTGGGAATTTGAATGTTTCCCCTATAAAAACTAGAATTGAATTTATGTTAAGTTAAAATTACAAGGAGCGTCGCATCTGCTACAAGCTTCAGGAATAACGTTGTGTCAAATCCAAACATGAGATCTCAAGTAAAATCAAATTTTTAAATACCCACATCTGTAGAAAATTTTAAATATAATGACATGTCAATATTGAAATTGAGAGCTCTAATAAGTTAAAATTTATAAGGATTCTTGTGTCCATGGTATGCTACTATGCATAATGTCATAATACTTTTGGAATTGAGAGCCTGAGCATGTCAAAATTTATAAAGTTCCCACATTTATGGCAAGCACTAGTGGATTTTCTAACTGGTTGATGGCCCAATTGGATCTATGTCCATTGATCTAGCAGTTTGAATCTTCACATACATGTGTTCATAGATTGACGAGGGTTGGAAACTAATCATTAGTAAGTTCAAACTTGAGTGCACAAATTAGTCAAAGTTAGTAGGCGACTTAGGTCTATGGAACTCTAGAGATAAATCCTTTGAGTTCCAAAACCAAGTGATGAGGTATAAATAACCTCATCTCTTCGATGAAACAAATAGCCTTTTTGCATTACCCAATTCCCTATCCTTGCCAATTTATTTATTTTTATAAGCAATACTTATCTATTTCTAATAAAATGTTGTACAAATCCTTATTTCCTAAATTGATTGAAATTAGCTTTTAAATGTTGATTTAATGGTATGAAAAGTTGGGTAATTGTGCAGGTTAATGAATTTCCTATAAAATAAGTGGACATCATGTAGCTGTGGATGAATGTGCCAGAAGTTGAGGGCGCCAGAAAATTTAGGTGTGCATTAAATGAAGACTTTGGTTTAATCCTGTTATTTCTGTGGTTACCCAAAAGACATTATGGCTCCACTCAGAGTCCTTTTTATGTTCTAAACAATAGCAGTAACTAGTAAAGATTCTATTTTTCAGTAATAAGACTTCTTCAAATGACATTTTCCCACCATCTGAAATTTAGGAGTTTTGAAGTAGTTCAATTTTAGTTGTTACTCGAAACATGGATATAAATATATACTATGGATGAATGAAAGACAATCCTTTAGTTTTTTTTTGAAATCATCAGATCTGTGTACTCGCAATTTTTTATAAATACAAAATGACGTTGTTCTGAGTTTAGTCCTTTGAGAATATGAAGTTTTGAATGGAGTTATCATGTGCTGTTGAATGTGACCTGAGTTAAGACAAGCTTCTCCCACGAGCTGGCCACTCACGGGACTATAGGATAGATAAGTATTTTCATTTCTGTGGATGTTTTTATTCAGTGGAAGATAGTTTATGTTTAGTTTCTGTCGTTAACCTGCAGGGTGTGTTGTTTAAAGTTAGACTGTTGTGTACTATTGTTTGAAACTTTCTATGTTGATTAAAAGTTTTCTGGCGCATCTGCCTTAGTCAAAATTACTATTTTGAATGTGTTCAGTATAGCAAATTGCATTTGTGAATTGTTAGCATAAGGATTTATCTGTTTTCTAGTGTAGAATTTGTATGCTTTCTAGTCTAGAGTTTTCATGCTTTTTAGTGTAGAATTGGAATGCTTTCTGTAGAAGGATACAATTGTTGTTTCATTTCATGAATTGTTTCAATCTTTTCACTAAACTAGAAAACTGTTTCTCAATGAAATCTCTAAACTCCCTATTGCAAATAGCTTCAGACACTACCCCGGTCGATAAACTGATAATTTTTATCTAAAGTGTTAGGACCTTATGGCAGCCTGTCACTTTTTGGCGTTGTTGTCGGGGACACGTGATTTTTTCTAAGTGTTATTAGGGCATGCTTGGGAATTTCTTGTAGTAAACACCCAAAAAAAATAGTCACCAAACCTCTCTTTTTGCATGGTCAGGAAACAAGGCCCGCATGGAAGATTTAGACCAAAACCCCCCAATAGTAATTCCAACCATAAATAGGGAGTAAGGAGTCTCAGCTAAATAACTAAATTACAAATTGATGAAATAGGATCAACCTGAGACCTCCCAGCGTACCCCAGAAGTTTTGCTAGTTGACCTAGTCTTTGAGGAGATAGTTATTCAACCAACAAACCTAGTCTTCACATTATGGGTAATAATATTCATAATGATGATATGGCGAGAAGACCGGCAGCATGAACCTTTACCTACCCTATTGCTCTCAATGAAGATGATGATGCACCAATGAAAAACATTTCACCATCTATCTTGCCGACTTTCAGGGGACTTTCTTCTGAAGATCCTAACTAGTTCCTCTTTGAGTTCAAAGTCTCATGTCAAACATACGACTACAAGAATGACAATTAGAAGCTTAAATTTTTTCCCTCCACTCTTAGAGATGCTACAATGTGTTGGTTTATGGGGTTAGCTTCTGGATCAATAACTACATGGGATGACATGGAAACTGTTTTCTTAGAAAAATACTAGAGTTATTGCAGAGTTAGTGATAGAAAAGAAGAGCTGTTCAAGTTAAGACAAAAAAAGATGAGAGCCTGGAAGATTACCTTGATAGGTTTATCTTTCTAACTAAACAATGTGGTGAGGAAGCCATAAGCCCGAAGATTCTAAAGACTATATTTCTCAAAGGACTTGATGAGGTTGCTAGGAGAAGCTTAGATTTAATGGGAAAAGGAGATGTGTCCCAACTTGAACTTACCCATATCTTTGAGTTATGTCAAAAATTTTCCCATACTTGAAGAGGGATTCAAAAATCTAGCCTCTTAAGAAGCTTAAATGACATAGGTAAATTGCGAGAGGAAATGGTGAATTTGAAAACCAACATTCTTGTTTAGTTGAACACCACCTTGGATGGAATTCAAGCCAAAACATGTAACCCTAAGACCTTATCCATTTATTGTCCTAGGTGTCGGAACAAACATTTGTTAAGAGAATGTCCTTTGGATAAGGCTAACAGTTACCAAATTTGTGAAAAGAATCATACCACTGATCAATGTCAGATTCTGAATGCAATTAAGACTTCTAAAAAATGACCATCTCACACTGAGGAGGAAATCAACTTTGTAGGCCAGAGACCTGGAGGAAATTTCTCCTATGGTCAGAACTCCAACCCTACATGGTGACCTCCAAACCCTTGGAACAATACACAATGGTCAACTCCATGGCCTTCAATACCACCTGGATGGGGATCTTATCCACCTTGGGGACCTCCTGAATGGATGAACCAAGCTTTGGGAAACCCCCAATGGCCAGGTCAGCAATGGCATCCTCATAATCAACCTCCACAATGGAATCAACCACCAAATTAATTCTATAATGGTCTAAGATGAATGCCAAATCCACAACAGAACCTTCTTACGGCTCCTCAAAACCCTCAGCAGAGTGAACAAGTTAATCAACCACCATTACCGACACAACATGTTCCTAATCCCAAGAACACATGTCAAAATGCTCCAGTGTATGCCACTGATCATGAACATGGCAGGGGTCAATGCTATTTATTGTGGAAACCTTCAACTAAGGTTAGGAAAAACACTTAATCAACCGACCATTGTTAAGGTTATAGAAGACTCAGATGAAGAACTTAACGTCAAACCAGAGACTCTTCTTGTACCTAAAGAGCATGACTCCAAGAACAATTAGGAGAAATCATCTCCACCACAATCTCAGGCATTGATCATAGAGCCGTCTTAGGAAGAAGTTTCCAAACAACCATCAACGACTTCAGGAAAAGATCCTATACAAGAAAGAAAACCCAGGCACTTTTTCTGGACCGTCTCCGATCAAATGTTCATAAGAAATCACCAGAAGTATCATTGTCTAACGAAACTGCTCTGATACAAGAAATTAAACAACTCCATATTGAGATTCCTCTATTACAAGCAATCAAAGAAATTCCTAAACTAAATCAGCCAGTTAAACAGTTGTACATTAAGACACCAGGAAGGAAACCAAAACAGATTAATATGGTGCACATCAGTGGATATTTGGCTAAACTTTTAGCCAGAAAAACCTTAACTCCAAAATATGGCAACCCAGGTAGCCCACTTATAACAATAACAATTAATGGGGTAGCAATACCTAATGCATCAGTGGACTTGGGAGCAGCCATTAATGTTATGACAGTGGATGTTATGGAAAAACTTGGACTCACTGATCTACGCCCCATGACTACCATTTTACACATGGAAAATCAAACCATAGCTATTCCCAAAGGAGCCCTAGAAAATGTCCTTGTTAAGGTTGATGATTGGGAATATCCAATAGACTTCCAAGTTCTCTAGTCCCTCACACCTAAAGACAGTTACCCAATAATACTGGGTAGGCCATGGTTAGCTACAATTGCATCCAAGATTGACTGCAGGGCAGGAGGAATGGTCATTTCACATGGTCCCAGTAGCAAACATCTAAGTCTATACCCCCCCGCTCAACATGCAGAATATAACCAAGTCTGGGTGGATGAATCAGATGAATGCAATAAGCAAGAAAATCTAGCTTCACTTGCCATGGTAGTTATTAAATAACACAACAAAGAACTAGAAAATGAACTAGACAACATCCAAGACCTTTCCATAGGATTAGAAGATGACGAGACTTTAGAGGTGGAAGAAATTTTAGTACATCCAATCCACATTGATGATGAAGAACATGATTATAGCAACTTCACAACTCAACCTTGTCTCCTGGCAAATACCATTTTGAAAATAGATCATTTCTTCTCAGATATTGCCAAACTCCATAGAATCATACCACACAGCTGTCCTCTCAACACATTAATAGAAGAAGTTCACACTGTCACCTCCAATTACTCTGGAACCAAGACTATAATGTTATTGCCAGGAAAGACTTTAAATATCAATAGTTGGTCGACAGAAACCGATGAGCACAAATTATTCGATGTTTTGATGAATAGGTCCAAAGCTTTTGCTTGGGACTATACATATATGAGAGGAATCCATCCAAATGTTTGCACCCACCACCTCTATACCAAAGATGTTAGACCAGTCTGTCAACTCCAGTGAAGACTCAATCCTACTCTCAAAGATATTGTCAAAACTGAAATTGAAAAACTCTTACAAGTGGGATTTATTTATCCTATTTCAGATGGGAAATGGGTTTCACCCTTGGTGGTAGTGCCAAAGAAAAACAGGAAATGGAGAGTGTGTGTTGACTATCGAGAACTCAATACCCTTCATAGACCAAGTTTTGGATAATCTAGCAGGAAGAAAGTATTTTTCATTTCTGGACGGATTTAGTGGATATAACCAAATACAAGTGGCAGCAGAGGACTAGGACAAAACTACTTTCACCTATCCTTGGGGAATATTTGCATATCGAATTCTTCCCTTCGGGCTTTGTAATGTTCCCGCCATGTTTCAAAGAGATGTTTTGGCTATCTTTGTTGAAATAGTAAATGATTGTGTAGAAGTCTATATGGATGACTTCACAGTCTACGGTTCCACTTTCAATGAGGGTCTTAAAAATTTGGATAGGGTGTTACAACGATGTGAAGATCATCAACTATCTCTAAGCCATGAGAAATGTCTCATAATGGTAGAACAAGGTATAGTACTGCGACACCATATTTTAGCCGAAAGGGTAAAAGTTGACCCTAAGAAGATTGAAGTGATACTATGATTAGTGAAACCAAAACTAATCTTAAAAACACAAATCTAATGCATAAAAACAAAGATTATACCTCAACATTAGATCCGCAATCCAAAAAAAGGTGGAGAATGAGGCACCCAACTCACTCTAGCTATGCCCAAGATGATGGAATGAATGTGAAATGCTCTCAATCTATTGCAACTTACAAAGTATGGCTAGCTCAAGAGATATTTTGACATAATGACATTACTTGAAAATTGGATGAGAAAATGGCTTGGGAGAGGTTCTATTTATAGATTTTTTGGAGAGATTTTGATTCAAGGGTGGAGATTGATTTGAAAGATCAATGGTGGAGGATGAAAGGGATGTGGAGGGCCTAGATTTAATCTTAGAAAATGGAGGGCTAAGAATAAAGATGAATTTTAAATTCATCTTGGGAAAGGGGTGGAATTAATGAGGTTGGGTAAGATGGATTATATGTGAATTACAAATTCACATGGGGAAGATTAAAATGAATTAAAAATTCATTTGGGGAAGAGTGGATATTAATGAGTTATGACATGTGTAAGGGGTGTAAGAGGCATTAAATGTGATGTTGGACACATATGTATAAAAAATTGATTTATATGGGATATATTTCAATTTTTTATTTGGAGGATGTGGGGAAGGGTGTTAAGCTAGGTTTGAACATTTTAATTAGGGTGATTAGCCTAATTAACATGGCTGGAAAAAATTAGGGAATGGGTTAATGGGAGGTTAAGATTAATTAAATAAGGTTTTATTTAATTAATCCTAGGTGTAGGGTCATGTAGGTTAGGCTAGGTAATTAAATAATAGATATTTAATTAGCTGGGGTAGGGATAGGTTGATTAATAAGCTGAATTAATTAGATAAACATGATTTACCTAATTAATTGGGTTTAGAAAAAAGAAGAAATTAATCAAATAAATATTTACACATTTATTTAATTAATTAGGTAAGGTTAAACTATTGAATTAATAAAATTAATTCAATTTGGCATGATGAATGGAGGAAAATTAGATGTTGGAAAGGATAATTAATTAAATAAAAATTTAATTAATTGTTTGAAAGGGGAATTGGTATGTTTAGTGATGTTGGGAGTCGGCTTGATGGTGAAGACATTTTTAGGTGTCTACAACTACAACAACTAGAAACCCCAAAGAATCAAACCGATATTAGAAGTTTCTTAGGACATGCAGGTTATTACCGGAGATTCATAGAAAACTTCAGTAAGATTGCAACTCCCATGTTCTCTCTTCTACATAAAGATGTGGATTTTACCTGGACAGAAGAATGTCAAAAGTCTTTTGACATCATTAAAGAAAAGCTTGTCTCAGCTCCAGTCCTATGGGGACCTAACTGGAAACTTCCCTTCCATATATATGCTAATGCTTCCAATGATGCTATTGGAGTAGTGTTAGGACAAGAAGATGAGAATGGAGGGAAATATGCTATATATTTCATCAGTAAGAACTTGAGCCCCATGGAATGAAATTACACCACCACAGAGAAGTAATTTCTTGCCATAGTTCATGCAATAAACAAATTCTGACATTACATCACATGATACAAATTGACCATATTCACAGACTATTCAGCTATCAAGTACCTGATGAACAAATCCTTAGTGAATGGATGAATAATCAGATGGTTATTACTTCTACAAGAATTTAATGTAACCATAATGGATAAGCCTAGAAAATTCAACGCAGTTGTAGATTTTCTATCCCAGATAAAGCAAGATAATGGAGATTGTACTCCTGTGCAGGATGAATTTCCTGATGAAAATTTATTTGTTGTCTCCATTAAAACACCCCATTTTGCAGACATTGCCAATTAATTAGCCACTTTTGAGCTTCCCCCAGACTTCACATCAAAACAAAAGAAATGCCTTATTTGGGAAAGTGCTCACTTTAAATGGATTAATGGCATGTTATTTTGATATGGGCTTGATTTAGTCCTGTGACATTGTGTCAAACCAGATGAAACATACAACATCCTTAGAGCTTGCCATTATGACCCATCTGGCAGACATTACTCTGCCAAAAGAACTTCCCATAAAATCTTAGGTGCATGATACTATTGGCCCTCTATGCACAAGGATGTGAAGAACTATGTTCACTGTTGTGATGAATGCCAACGAGTGGGAAGACCTACGACATCCAATGAAATGCCTCTGCAACCACAGGTAACTTTTGAACCATTTGAAAAGTGGGGATTGGATTTTATTGGTCCTATAGATCCTCCTTCGCAAGGAAAAGAATATATTTTGGTCTGCACAGACTATCTTACCAAATGGGCAGAAGTCCAAGCCCTCAAAGTTGCTAGAGAAGAACAAGTTGCAGAATTTCTATATAACATAATTTTTCTTAGATTCGGAGCCCCTAGGTCAATTGTTACAGACCAAGGACCTCAGTTTATGTCCAAAGTTCTGTTAGCTTTCACCAATCATTTCCAGGTAAGCCATAAAAAGTTGTCACCCTATCACCCACAAGAAAATGGACAAGTAGAAGTCACTAATAGGGAGCACAAAAACATCCTAACAAAACTAGTTTCATTAGGTAGAAAGGATTGGGCTAGGAAACTACCTGAGGCTATTTGGGCCTACAATACAACTTGGAAATCCACCACTAGTCTTACCCCTTATGAATTAGTCTTTGGGAAGAAACCTTTTCTGCCCATTGAATTTGAACTCCAAACACTTAGAACAACAATGGAGTTAGACTTCAATCTTGATCGAGCTTAGGTAGAGAGTCTTGCAACTTAGTGAACTAGATGAACTCCGCCTAGAAGCCATTCATCATACTGAACTAGCTCAAAAAAATGAAAGACCTAGCATGATAAACACATCAAAGAAAGAGAATTCCATTCTAGAGATTGGGCACTGCTATTTGATTCTCGATACAAGGACCAGAAAGGTAAACTCAAAACCCATTGGCTGGGTTAATACAAGATTTTTGGGGTATTCCCAAACAGAGCAGTACAACTCAAACCCATTGATGATGATTCTCGAACCCTCTTAGTCAATGGACATGGACTTAGGATCTACCATAAACTTGTCAACAAAGAAGAGTTTACTCGACTGGTGGAAATGCACGGAGAAACATAATGTGTTGATTCTGCTTCGGCACAAATAATACCATAAATATCTTGTAGTTTTTCATTAAAAAAAAATATATAATAAATAATAATAAAATTTTCTATTTGAATGTGTGTATATGCATTTAGGAACAATTCTTCGTATTTTCTTCTTAGTGTATGCCTAAATTTCATCTCTGTTTCGCAGGGTTTCATCTTTTAGGATGTGTTACAAATTCTGGTGCACCTCTTGGTGATGCTTCGGAACTTGTTGTCTGAGTAAGATCCATACCCTCACTTTGTTGTTGCATTCTGACTGCATCTTTCAGCAATGCTCCGGAACTTTGTTTCTGCATTTTGGCTACATCTTCCAGCGATGCTTCAGAAGTTTGTTCCTGCATTCCAGCTGCATCTTTCAGTGATGCTTTGAAACTTTGTTCCTGCAATCCGACTACATCTTCCAGCGATGCTCCAGAACTTTGTTCCTACATTCCAGATGCATCTTTCAACAATGCTCCAGAACTTTGTTCCTACATTCCGACTGCATCTTCCAGCAATGCTCCAGAACTTTGTTCCTGCATTTTGGCCGCATCTTCCAGCGATGCTTCGAAACTTTGTTCCTGCATTCTAGCTGCATCTTCCAGCGATGCTCCGGAGCTTTGTTCCTGTATTCCGGCTGCATCTTCGAACGATGCTCCAAAACTTTGTTCCTACATTCCGGCTGTATCTTCCAGCGATGCTCTGAAACTTTGTTCCTACATTCTGGCTGCATCTTTCAGCAATGCTCTGGAACTTTGTTCTTGCATTCTGACTGCATCTTTTAGCGATGCTTTTAAACTTTGTTCCTGCATTCTAGCTGCATCTTTCAGTGATTCTTCAGAATTCTGTTTCTTAAGCTTGCTGTATCTTGCAAAAGACGCTCTGAAATTTTGTTCATATCCTCCATATCCATTCCTTTGATATCTTCTTCCATCATTGTTACCTTGTAATTTCCATCCTTGAAAACATTCCTATTATCTGAAAACACACCATTCACCCCACAATCCACTACGAACGCCATCATGAGTTCGACATCCCCGATCATAATAAATGAACATTATTATAATTACCTTTCATCATAATAAATTTTAGCCACTCCATTATCATATCATAATAAAATCATTCCATTCAAACCAATTAGTTACAACCACCTAGGATGCTATTACGTCAGCAAAGACAAGCAACTTTCAAATCAATAACAGGATGGAAGGTACGTACATCTTTTATTTTGAATAGATCATTTATTGTAAATAAAGATAGATAAGTTGGCACAACCCTTTTCTTTTCTAAATTTAGCAATTGTGTGAACTATTCCTTCATTCGAGAAGGTGGCGGCTTGTTCACTCTATCCCAAGCAAAGTCATCATTAACTGTTGTGATTAACTGCTGAAAAGCCAAGTACCCTAAACCAACATTACCAAAATCTAAGTGGCCTCGAAAACTGCATTTCCTTTAACCCTCCTATCAATTTCTTGAGCAGTTTTACCACTCTGAGTGCCAAGATATTTCAGTAGCTTTTGAGCAATATGGGAGGAGCCAAATGCAAGTCTGAGCCAACTTCACCGGATAAATTGCTGGCATTGGGGAATATTTCAAAATTGTTTCAAAAAGTAGGATGGCTAGACTTCATAAAGCAATTTGAGGGACACCATGCATAGTTGGTCAAAGAATTTGACGAGAACTTTGCAGATGGGCAGTCAATTATGCATGGGAAGAAATTCAAGGTAAGTCCCTGAATTATCTCCAAATTATCTGGTATTGGAAATGAAGGTATTAATTTGTCTAAAACTACAAACATTTCCTATTAGAAAATGATATAGCTTTTTGCATGGGAAGGGGAAGCTCACCCATTATTAGTTGTAAATACTCGAGGACAAAACAAGGGGTTTCAGAGAATGTCCATTGCAGAGCCATGGTGAATAGCAGTTGCATGGATTATTAAGTATTTCACCTATGAAGGGCAATGTACCACAGTAGTCGGTCCCCCTTTTCGGCTGCTCATTCATTTGCGCCATGGTATAGAAAATCCTGAATTAAAAGTTAACATTCCTACCTTCCTCAATGATTCTCTTGTAGGTATGATAGAACACTTCAAAATTGGGTCTGGACCTTTGAAGCATCACGGTCTTATATAGTTAATCTACAAATATCATTTTCATAGAAAAAGAAAACCATATGAGAAATGGCAGAAATTTCTACAAAAAATTGAGAGCCCTGAACCTCCAAGACAATTCGAGGTAGGTGAATTGTTAGGTAGGGCAACCCAAGACATGAGAGAACTCTCCCCTGCACCCTAGGGTGATAGACAAGCTCATGGTAGTGAAGCGCCAGAAAATCCACCAAACCCTCTAGATCATGAAGAAAGGCCTAAATCACATACTGTGCTTGAAACCCCAGAAAAATGAGAAAATGTGGATTTAGTAGATTTAAAAGAGGAAGATGTTCAGCCCCATGAAAAGGAGAAGAGGTCCAAATTGAAACTGCAAAGACCTACTCTGAGAAGGAGAAAATGGTTAGTTGATGAGCCTAGTTGTGCCACAGCCTATGAGTTACCCCCTGTTCCCAAGAAAAAGAGAAAAGAAAGGCAACCTTGTGAAAAAGTGACTTAGCCTGACGAGAATGTGTCTCAGATTAGTATAGAGGTAACTCAAACATTAGAAAGTAATGAACCCCCTACATCTAGACCATCAATTGACCCATCTAAAGAGGACCTAGAGGAAAAAGGAGAAAAAGGACAAGAGGGAATTAGTGAACAAATACCTAATTATGTCCTAGTTGAAGAAGAGGAGGGTCAAGAATATGAGACTATTGAAACAACTTCTTCATTCCAGCAGCCAGAAAACATTCAGGAAGTTGATACAGTGCTTGAGGAGAGACATTTGTCTCCCTTAAATAATGTTGATAATATAGAATAAGGTCCATTGGGAGTAATTAATGAAGAGCAATGAAATAGAAGTTTTGATTACTCCTCCCCCTACAGATGCAGAGGACAAAAAGGGTGAGTCTATGACATTAGAAACAGAGAAACTGAAAGCAAAAATTATGTAGTTGAGAAATAAAATACAATTGAGTGAAGAGTAGTTAAGTAGGCAACAACAGGAGATAGAAGAACAGAAAGAGCTTCTAGAGCAAAAGGATCAAACTATTAGAGAGCTACAATCCTAATTGCAAAAAAGTGAAGAAAAAGATAAGCAATACTTGGATAATCTATTTGAGAGAGATAGACAAATCAAGAACCTAACCTTCAACCTAGAATAGTGCCTGAAGACATTTGTAGACAAGCAGGAGAAGCAGAAAATTGAATTAAATAAGGGCATAAGTAGAATTGTTGAACTAGCTAGCAAGACTTATAAAAAATTAATATTAAGACGACTATGGAATCAAAAGAAGTTCAAACCGAAGCAACTAAAATGGAATGGTTTTAGGTCCACATTCCTCCCATGCTAACCAAGTGGATGGAGCAATGCTATTTCTTAAGACAATCTGGAGCTGAGAATGTTAGACTTAAGAGAGAAATAGTATTGTTGAAAGAGTCTTATGACAGATTATATCAGGCCAAGATGGATGCATGCCAGATTGGAGAGTTATTGCAGGCTTGTAGAAAACCGTCCAAGTTATATTCCATGTTCCTTAATGAGCAGTTGTTAAGATGGAAGCTTCTAAGAATCTCTTGGAATTTGCCACATGATCCTGATGACCAGAAATTCCTTGAAGCATTTAAAGAAGCCTCTCCTATACTGTGAAGAATTTATTATGTGAGTTTTTCATTCATAATCTATTTCTCGAAAAACATAGTGATTTCTTCATCAATCTGTTTGTGGGGGAAGTTCAGTTAAGGGTATTTTTGTCAAATATGCAAAATTAGATTCAGTTGCAAGATAGAACCAGAGAATATCTTCATGCAAAGAGAGTTGTGGGACTACACATGAGGTACCCCAACCGGAAACCTTTTGCTTTCAAAACTCAGTTCAAGAGAACTAAGAGTTATGAACATATGAAAGAAAGATATAATGAGAGCATTAGGACTTGCTATGAAGATTTCAAGATTAATGGACCACAATTGATTGACAAAGCTTGGAATGCTTGTGAAGAAAGATATACCCCCTTGCCTATGTATTTAAAAAGAAGAGAAATGATTCCCCCCACTAACCTTATATGGTCATACATAAGAGCTGAGGCATTGACATATATTCTTCAGCAATTAAAGACTAAGTGGATAGGAATGAGATACAGACCATCTCTACTTTCACAACCACCCCTTGCAATCTTAAGGGTTATAGAACAGGAACCAAGGGACTTACATACCTGGTAGCTGAGAGTCAAACTTCACAAGGGTTTCCTAAAAGTCCCTAACCATATTGATGAAGAGGCAAATGAAGTATATGATTTGAGCTTAAAATATGATGAATTGAATAGGAAAAGAGAAGCAGAGAGACAAAGGGTGCATCATAGAGTAGGAGGACCTACTCAAGGTTGGGAAGGGGAGGAATGATGAGGTATAACTAACCTCATCTCTTTGATGAAACAAATATCCTTTTTGCATTACCCAATTACCTATCCTTGCCAATTTATTTATTTTTATAAACAATACTTATCTATTTTTAATAAAATGTTGTACAAATCCTTATTTCCTAAATTGATTGAAATTAGCTTTTAAATGTTGATTTAATGGTATGAAAAGATGGGTAATTGTGTAGGTTAATGCATTGCCTATAAAAGAAGTGGACATCATGTAGTTGTGGATGAATGCACCAGAAGTTGAGGGCACAAGAAAATTTAGGCGTGCATTAAATGAAGACTTTGGTTTAATCCTGTTATTTTTGTGGTTACCCAAAAGATATTATGGCTCCACTCGGAGTCCTTTTTATGTTCTAAATGACAGCAGTAGTAAAAATTCTATTTTTCAGTTATAAGACTTCTTCAAATGGTATTTTCCCGCCATCTGAAATTTAGGAATTTTGAAGTAGTTCAGTTTTAGTTGTTCCTCGAAACATGGATATAAATATATACTATGGATGAATGAAAGACAATCCTTCATTTTTTTTTGAAATCACTAGAGCTGTGTACTTGCAATTTTTCATAAATACAAAATGATGTTGTTCTGAGTTTAGTCCTTTGAGAATATGAAGTTTTGAATGGAGTTATCATGTGTTGTTGAATGTGACCTAAGTTAAGACAAGATTTTCCCATGAGCTGGTCACTTGCAGGACTGTAGGATATATAAGTATTTTCATTTCTGTGGATGTTTTTATTCAGTGGAAGATAGTTTATGTTTAGTTTCTATCGTTAACCTGCAGGGTGTGTTATTTAAAAGTTAGACTGTTGTGTACTGTTGTTTGAAACTTTTTGTGTTGATTAAAAGTTTTCCAGTGCAATTGCCTTAGTCAAAATTACTGTTTTGAATGTTTTCAGTATAGCAAATTACATTTGTGAATTGTTAGCATAAGGATTTATCTACTTTCTAGTGTAGACTTAGTATGCTTTCTAGTCTAGAGTTTTCATACTTTTTAGTGTAGAATTGGAATGCTTTCTGTAAAAGGATACAATTGTTGTTTCATTTCATGAACTGTTTCAATCTTTTCACTAAACTAGAAAACTGTTTCTCAATGAAATCTCCAAACTCCCTATTGCAGACAACCTTAGACACTACCCCAGTCGATAAACTGATAATTTTTATCTAAAGTGTTAGGACCTTACGATAGCCTATCACCAAGCTCCTAAATAAATTAGAATTGATAATATTTTTGTGGCTAAGACATTGAGAGTCAAGAAACCTAACAATTGGGTGCATGCCATGTCTTTGTATCAAAGTTAACCCTATTAGATATGTGTTCTCTTTGGATAACTTTAGAATACAACCTTAGGATTCTAGAACCAAATTACAATTATGTCAGCTTTAATATGACTCTCGCATCCACTGGGCCATCAAAGCTAAGGCCATTAAATTTTTAGATCTAGACACTCGATTAGACCAAGTTGTATAAAATGCTTTCACATCCATAAGCATAATTAAAGTCTATCAAAGATGCTCGAGATTTCATGAACATGAGAATTTACAATTGGAGTTGGCCATGTATTCCCATACTGAGTGTTGAAATTTGATGCTTCAACCTAAACAAAATCTTGTCTTAAGGCCTATCTCTCAGTTGTCACCCTATATTAAGATAAAATAAGGACTTTTTTAGACCTAGACATGAATGCCTAAGCTCAATGTTATTATTTAACCCAAGAAGCCAAGTATGTCTATCTAGAAGAATTTTTAGGTGACTTTTCATAGGTATTTATTGATGTTGTAAGACCACATTCTTTTACATGGTTTAAAACTAAGGGCCTAATGGGCCATTAAGGATAAAATTTTAGGTTTAATGTTGAGATTGATTAGGGATTGATCATGCAACTACTCTATTTATGCAAGTAGTAAGAAAGCTAAAGTTTAAAAGTTAGTCTTTTGTAGTGTATCAATAGGCAATAATTGTTATCATTATGGTTTCACAAATTTAACTTCAACCATGAGGAAGACAAAGAGAGAAGATGACAAAAGAAGGAAAAGAGCGGTTCATATATGAGTTTCTAAGCTTTGAGATGGAGGGAAAAGAGCAAGGGTGATGGGCGGAGAGAGACCCCAACAAAATGGAAAATTAAATACTAAAATCACTTACAAAAAAATACTCATCATTTGACATGAAATAAGAGACCAAATGTTTCCAAGGAAACTAACAAATTTTATAGTTGGATAGCATTGGAATGAGCAAAAAAGGAACCAAAAAGTGGGATGGGAACTAGCAAATTCTAAGGAAGAAGCCTTCTAAATAAATTGTCAAGAACACATCTAGCACTGAGGATTTTTGAATAAATCAAGTCAAATAAATGTAGCAGTATTAAGTGGTAGGAGGAAGAACATAGCACCTTTTATTCATTAAGGACCTCTCTTCACCAAATGCAATCTATGGGATTATTTTATAATTATTTTTATTTATAATAACAATGGAGTTGCTTCCATTCAAATGTTTCCCACCATTATAATGCATACACAAAAATATTCATTTATAATTTTAGATGTACCTTGGGACCTCAAGTGTGATACTATTAATGATAGTTACAAAGTGATTTATCTTTTATAAGAAAAGAAGGTACTTCATAACAAATTCCCTCTTCTATTGTAAACATTAAAAACACTCATTATAAAGACTTATAATAACTTAGAAATATATGTTCTCTTATAACCATAAAGTTATCAAATGCATTTGCATGAGATGAAGAATTAAAGTTCATCATTCTAGATTCTTTCGAGAAAACTATTTTTCTTGCCTTCATTGCATACAAACATGTATGCTTATGATAACATTTCATTTTTAAATCAACTAAACAAAAATTGTTAGCCATGACCCATTAGTCTTTGGATATTTTGAAATGAATCCCCCATTATAAAATTTTGACATGAATCAAGTATAAGAATTCAATATTTTTAATGTAGTTGTGATTAAGGATTGTAAACAAACATTAGATGTGGTAAATGGAATTTAGTTTTCACTAGCATTTGCTAGGTATGCGACTAATACAAAATTATTCAATTCCTATCTTACCAAATGGAATTTAACTTTACTACCATTTGTTAGGTTTGCCACAAGTGAATAAAGTAGTCAATTTGACCATATTATCAATGTAATTATAATATTCATTTCAAACCTATGATGTCTCCCATTGTGTTTCTCTAAAGTTCCCCTCATACTTTTGAATGCCTCTTGTTTTAGGTCTTATTTTCACTCCAAACACTTATGAAATGCCCTATTTAGCTCTCTCCTAGCCACCTTGAAACCCTCATCTCATTAGGATCCAAATAAAAAAGCAACATCACTGTAAATACTCCTCAGCCTATGTTTATATGTGATCTATAGACACCAATAAAACACATCCATACAACCACCATAACTTTAACTGTCATCTTAATAATAAAGTTTAGGGTGCCTTGATGATAGCTAGCATAGGTAAGAAGGTCAACATGCACACATAATGATCAATTGTAGGTGTAATGCAATAAGGGTTACTTGTGTGATTGAAGTATGTACAACCCTCATCCACTAAACTTGCATGGTTACATGCACATAGAACACAAGCAAAACTGATAATGTTGTGATATGTTCTAGAGTGTTTCATTAGTTCAAATATTTTGAAAGCATCCTTACAAAATTCATTTAATGCATATCTTGTAATCATATCATTCCATGAGACCACATTTCTTTGAGTCATTTTGTCGGACAGTTCAAACTTCAGATGTCTTGTCTATGCTTCCACATTTTCCATACATGTCAACCAGAGCATTTCCAACCAGAATATCTACAAAAATCCCATTCCATTATGCTTTGATGGATGCCCATACCTTGTTCCAAAGCTCCCATTTTGGCACAGGCGGGGAGGATGCTAGCTTTAAAACTACCCATTTCATTTGCTTGAAGGTTTCTAAAGCCTCGTCAACAAATCCATTTTGTGCATATTCCTGTAATCATGGCATTCCATGAGACCACATTTCTTTGAGGCATTTTGTCAAACAGTTCACGTGCCTTGTCTATGCTTCCACCATTTTCATACATGACTACCAGAGCAGTTGCAACTACAACATCTGAAAAAATTCCTCTATCCTTTATGCTTTGATGGATGTCCATACATTGTTCCAAAGCTCCCATTTGGCACAGGTTGGGAGGATGTTGACAAAGGTTGTAGAGTGTGGCTTTATGCTTGCCAATTGTATTTTCTTGAAAGTTTATAAAGCCTTTTCAAAAAATCCATTTTGTGAATACCCTACAATCGAGGCATTCCATGAGAACATGTTTCTTTGAGGTATTCTGTCAAACAACTCATGTGCCTTGTCTATCCTTACACATTGTGCATATCCTACAGTCATGGCATTCCATGAGATGATATCTCTTTGAGGCATTCTATCAAACAGTTCACGTGCCTTGTCTATGCTTCTACATTTTGCATACATGTCTACCAAAGCAGTTACAACTACAACATCTGAAAAAATTCATGTATCCAAGTTTATCTTGTGGTGGATGTCCATATCTTGTTCTAAAGCTCCCATTTTGGTACAAGTAGGGAGGATGCTGGTAAAGGTTGCGAAATCTAGCTTTACACATGCCAATTGCATTTTCTTGAGAGTTTCTAAAGCCTTTTCAACAAAATTGTTTTGTGTATATCCTACAATCAAAGCAGTCGAGGAGACCACATTTGACAGTTTGCATGCCATGTTTATGCTTCCACCTTTTGAATGCATCCCTCATTTAATCGATTGGGTGGGAGAGAATTTTAAATTGATTGGGCGGGAGACTGTTAAATAAAATATGAAGTTTACTGAACCATGATTGCCGAAGCCCCAAACCGTGACTGCTGAAAGGAAAATGGAAATGGAGAGTGGGAATGGACGAAAGTTGAAGGGCCCACGTTGCCACATCAATGGTCAATGCTTAGAGTGTGTTGTTTAAGCCCAACCAGATATCTCGCCCACATTATACTCAGTTATAGCCGAAAGTGGGAGGAGACATGAAAATGGTGATGTGGGGAGGAGGCACATGCAACCAACACAACTAACTTAGATTTGATACCAAATATTATAAAATACCATACATGCACCTCTAGTACAATAAGATTTATTAAACAAAAAGCCCAATACAAGCGCAAACAAACTATGCCCATAAACTATTAACAAGACATAGATTCATTTCCCACATTAACCCTTAGGGGAAAGAAATGCAAGTTATTAGATCTACATAAATTTTAGTAGCACAAAAACATGCAAACCAACACTAGATAAAGCAATAATGAAGAAGAATAGAAGCATAGACATAAGAGAAGAGACTAATATATGTGGGGACAACCTTTTCAAGTGAAAATCCACACCCTCCAAAGCATTAAACCAATGTAATATTCAATAACAAAATTAGTTACAATACACTTGCAATTGTAGAGTCTTAACATGGAGATCAACATCCTGCTCTTCTAAAGAAAATATGATAGCATAACCCTACAAAATAAATACCTCAATGTCTCCATCTCAAGCCCACAATATATAGACCCAAGGAAGCCCAAAAAACTACCAAAATGTATTACCATGGACCCAAAAAAGGTCCCAAAGTACCATGGTAAAATTTTTCATGACTCACACTCCATTTGGACTCATTATTTGCCATTTACCTCCTTTAGAAAGATGCTCTATGATGCATCATAGCATGTATCATAAATGGGTCAAGATTCCTGGTACACTTTGTAACTCTCTATAATCATACTCTTATATGTATCATAGAATCTGTCATAAGTAACTGCCACATCTTACAATGGTGTAAAATGCTCTTGCACATCATGATGACATTATATGCTTTTTCCACTTCTTATACACATTCCAAGATAGACAACACATGGCGAAAAGTGCCACCTCAAAGTGGGATGCCCCATTTCTCAAATGAAGACAAAATAATTATTAAATACGAATAAATAAATAATTCAAACATTAGGACTTCCAAAGTGTGACACACACACACACACACATCTAATCTCAATAGATTGTTTAAATTAAATAAATAAAATGAAGGTACTAAGAAATTTAATGCAAATATGTTGTAATATATGTTTGGAAATGATTCGTTGATATGTAGAAAACTTAAGAATGATCAAATGAACTCCTTGGAATCTGGAAACACACTTTATGTCTTTAATGGTCACTTTTGGGTTCATGTGGATTTGACTCAAACTTGTAAATTTGTACTTTGGTGTGCACATGTGATCTCTATTAAGATATTTGTTTATTCAATTTGCCCTGATTCTTGTGCTATGTTCCATCTAATTGATAGTGCTTAGGAACATCTTTAAGGAGTTTGCTAGACAAAGAGTCTTCTCCCTTGGTTAAACCGTTATGATATTGATGTAACATGACTTTGTGAAAAGATCAAAGACAACAAATAGCTATGTAAAGAATGCCCAAGATGTTGATGCAAACAACTAATGTAGTACTAAATGCCCTGACAATGTGAACAGATGTATCTTAAATGTTCTTATCAGATGATCAAAACGAATTAAGGGTAATCCTTAAATACAATTTCAAAGGTGGCAAGTGAAGCATTTCACACTTTGAGTCAAGATATAATGTCTAACAGGAATAGTTAGGCCAATCCCAAATTTGAATGTGAATCTTCAATGTTTTGAGTTCATTTTTGCAAATCATGTGCAACCGACCTTGTTCACTTGCGCAAATTATGGATTTGAACTTGGGTGGGGAATGGATAAATTGAGGATTAGGACTCATCCCTTAGAGTGATTATAGATGGAATCAAGGAAGGTTCAAGTTATGTAACAACTTTCAATAGAAATCATACCACTTGTACACTTGTCATTATATAAAGGACAACTAAATCAAAGTGAGCCCAAAATGAAAGGGAAAAACACAAGGTGTGCAATTTTCACCATTATAGTGATAAGAATTTTAAATGCATATTGTTGGAGTAAATGAGTTTTTACCATTTACATATGCTTAAGTTTACTTAGGCAATCAACATTATTAGTTAGTGCATTTAATTATTTAGGTAGTTTTTCTATTCGATGGGTAGTTTTACCTACCTTCTCCCACACTTGCATTTATAAGCAAGGCATATGTACATTATTTAGCATCTCATTTTTAATTATTCACTCATTTGGTGAAATATTTATCTCTCTGTGAAGGTTTATTTGCAGGTTGTGCTCTTGGGAGGTGGTTCACACCAACATGGTATCAGAGCCATCAATCTTGTGCCTCCTTCTGTTTTGAGATTTTTCATCAGTGAATTTGTGAGATCGAGATTTTATTGCCTACATTTTCCAGTGGAATGATATTTTTTTGGCATTTGAAATTTTATAAATTTCTACTTCACCTTGGCGATATGGTGGAGGTTCTCGTTTGTGGCGTTTGGAGCTATAGATAAGAGAAAAACCCTGTAAAACCATCTTCGAAGGCTGCTGGATATCTATTCTCTGGAGCGAGCCTATATCCTACAACCACATCACCACCAAGATCTAGATTGCCCTTCTTTGCTTCTAACGCAACCATTTCCTTCAACACCACTCCATTTCCTTCAAGGAAAGCAACAAGCCAACATAATTGTTTTCTCAATACACCATCCATATGTGAAGAAGAGTTTAGCATTTATAATGTTTCTGCAAAATATTTATTTAGGGTTTTTCCATTGTGTAGTAGAAGCGAAGTGGGCCTACAGCTTCCTTTGGGTGTGGGTACGGACCTTTGTCCCACATTGTTGGTATAACACAGTTTTTAGCTATTAAAATAGCCTTTCACTCACTTGTCTACCGTGAGCGCTTGTAAAGGCTCACGCTCACACGTGGAGTCCTTGAGTAGACCCTCATGGAAGTTGGTGCCTTGTGCTTGGCTTGGTGACTTGGTGTGGCTTAGACTTGGTGATTTGGAGTTTGTATGGCACGGGAACCCGCCACATATTTCGACCATCAAGATCCACTTGACCCAAAAGGCCCCAAATTTTTCATCCCTGTGCTCATAGTGGTCATATGGTGTGACCAGGTGCCTGCCATTTTAAGCCCTCTGATGCTTCCAAAGTGCTCTTTATAATCCTTTTTTCCATTTTTGCATATCTTTTGCAAACAAAGGTTGTTTTTTGAGTTCTAAATATCAACGGAAAGCTCTTTTCATCACCTTCGCAGTGGTTGAGGTATTTCTCACATATTTTGTTGTTTGATGGTATTTTTAACCCGTTGAAGTTCAATATTAGTTTTGCTCAATTCTTGTGAACAAAGGGGTTGGTTGTTTATACTATGAAGAATATTTGTTGCATTCTCTTGTTTCATCATGGATTTGCCTAAAGTAGAACTTCCAACTACAACAAATTATCTTAAGTGGAAATCTGATATAGATATTTTGTTGTTGAAGTTGAAATTGCAAAGGATTACATTTGACCAAGATCTTGAACCCACATGTGCTACAGAAAAGAGGAAATGGTTTGATCAAAGAGATGAAGCTTTGGTACTCTCATTATGTACATTTCTCCTGATTTGAGATATCATGTGTTATCTTGTAAGCATCCTAATGATATTTGGACTACCTTAGAGAATCTTTTTGGTAAGCGAGATAAGATGAGGAAATTTCATTTGGAGAATGAACTAATGAATCTTGATCCTAGATATTTTGACAATATCGAGGACTTTTTCACCAAGCTTAATTCTCTCATATTGTAGTTGTCTAAATGTGGAGTTAAAAAAGATGATGAGCAGTTGATTATTTATACTCTCTCTAAGTTAGGTCCTGATTATTCTGTATTTTTTTAGAATGCATTTTATGCTACCATGGATGCTCTAGGTAGTGCACACAAAATGCCTTCTCTTGATGGTTTTGCAGTGCAAATCACATGGGAACAAGCAAAGTTGGCACAAATGGGCACATTGATGCTTATGAGGGCTCAAGCACTTCTTGCAAAAGATCTTAAGGCTTCAAGTGGCAAGGACAAGAAATAGAATAAGGATTCTAAGTCTAAAAAGAAAGCTAAGGATCCTCCTTCACATCCTACTCTTGGGACCAAGATCTCTTCTAAAGAGGAACCATCAAAAAAGAAGAAGATCAAATGTGCTTATTGCAAGAGATCTAGACATGATGAGCATAGATCTTATACTAAGAAGATTGATGAACTTACTCACCTTCTTCATAAGAACAAAATCCCACTGCCCTTATCAAAGTCTTCTCCTTCTTCTCCTTCCGTATCACAATCGACAGCATCTTCATCTACACATCAGGGAATTCAGGATTGGCTAATGGGATGAAAGGTAAAGTACTCTTGGCTTCCAGTATTCCTAAAAATGGGAGATGATTTCTTGATTCAGGTGCATCTTATCATATGCCATCTTCTTTGGATATGTTCTCTTCTTTTGAGCCTTGTAGTTCATCTAACATTTTGATGGGTAACAATACTTACATGAAGGTTTGTGGAAAAGGTTCTATTGATGTGGGTGAGGGATCTTTTCATGATGTTCTTTGTGTACCCTCCTTGACCACTAATCTCCTTTCAATTTATGAAATTACTCATGGTGCACAAGGTAAGATAGTTGAATTCACTTCTGATCATGTATACATTCGGGACATAGAGACTAGAGATATCATTGCTATAGGGGTGGTGGATCATGCATCTCGCTTGTATTCTTTTTCTCATTTTGCTCCTGATGATGATATTCCTTTGGCTTATGTTCATACCCTTCTATCAAGGGTGAATCATGTTTGTAAGGAGAAGTTTGGTCACTTGAACCTTGGTGTTCTTGAGACTAGTGTTGAGCTTCCTCCTCCTCCATCTCCTGCTTTTTTAGATTTGGGTCCTACTCTTGAGCAGGTTGATCATAGTTTTTTAATTCTACTTTATTGGATGAGTATTTGGCAGGTATCTCAGATTTGTTTGTGGAGTCTCATCTTGCGAATTTGGGAGACATACTTGAGGGGATTTCTCTCCTCTTTGATGACAGTATCAGCACAATTGTTGATACATCTACATCTTCTTTGGAGATTGACATTGATGAGTTTTCTCCTTCACTTGATTTATCACATTTCTTGGTTGTTTTTTATCATGATTATGTGGTGGATTATTCATGCTTGGAAACTCCTACTTAGTCTTTAGAGACTTCTATTTGGAGACTTCCCTCCTCCTTTCTTCAGTTGGACATGGAGTGGCTTCTATATCGTTCGGTTGACTTGTTTCTTCCTAAGGGGAGATGTGTTTCTTGTAGGCATTAGATCATCTTTTGTTTCCATGCATACTCATCGGCATTGGAGCTTCTTCATTATGGGGGGGATATCATGTCTCTCTTTTTCCTTCCTATTGGAGGATTCTTGATTGTATATACATAAAGTATGTAGTCCTTGGGGGGTATTAGTGAGTCCTCCATGCATCATCTTGTTTTATTTTCTCTCTTTTAGAGAGGAGTTTTGTCCCATAGGGTTTGCTCCTTTTTCTCTAGTTTGTGAGAGATTGCATTGCATTTTGCATTGTACATGGGTACCTAACATGGCCTAGTTGCCGGGACCCATATTGCATAATAATCTCCCTAAGTTGCACTTAAGGAGGGGTGTTGGAGTAAATAAGTTTTTACCATTTACCTATGCTTAAGTTTACTTAGGCATCCAACATTATTAGTTATTTATCAGGTTCATATTAGTTTTTAGTTTAAAATTATTTAATTATTTATGTAGTTTTTCTATTCGGGTAGTTTTACCTACCTTCTCCCGCACTTGCATTTATAAGCAAGGCATATGTACATTATTTAGCATCTCATTTTTAATTATTCATTCATTCGGTGAAATATTTATCTCTTTGTGAAGGTTTATTTGCAAGTTGTGCCCCTGGGAGGTGGTTCACACCAACACATATAATTTTTGCATAATTTAATTGTAAATAAAAACACCTTAACCATATTATAGCTGCATGTGGCATGTAAATCTGTTGCAAGCTATCATCTGCTTCAATAGTCAAAGGTCAATTTTGTCCAATAAAAAAAAGACAAATATTTATCACTTTTTGTTGTGAATGAGGTGTAAAATTGTTATTGATGTTTGACCATTCAATTGGATGATATTTAAGTAGAGCAGTTAAAGGTCAATTTTGTCCAATAAAAAAAGATAAATATTTATTACTTTTTGTTGTGAATGAGGTGTAAAATTGCTATTGATGTTTGACTATTCAATTAGATGATATTTAAGTAGAGGCAAAAGATTCTCCCGTAAGACAAAATGGCAAAGTTTTCAAAGCGAATAAGAAAATATAACCATAGCAGTCTCCCGTACGTAGAAAAAAATGACAAAAGTTTTCAAAGCGAATAAGAAAATATAACCATAGCAGTCTCCCGTACGTATAAAAAAATGACAAAAGTTTTCAAAGCGAATAAGAAAATAAAACCATAGCAGAAACGGGGTATGAAAAGAGCGAATTAAGGAAGCAATGTAACAGGAGAACAGTAGAAGAGAACAATACCCAAAATATGTAATAACGAAACGATAATATTATTACAGGTGGTATTAACTACTCCATCAGATATGGATGAGCAATGTTAACTAGTGGCAACAACCTGAACCGCCCAATTCAGATAGACAGTTTACATATCACGAAACAAAGAAAACGAATTTCTTGTTTTTGTTTTGGCAACACTAAAACAAAAGGGCGGAATGGATGAAAGTATGGTGTCAGCTGCTTTTCCTGTAGATTGCGCAGAGGCGCTTCCACGAGTCTTCTCGCTGCATCTTCAGCTCGCGATAGAAATTCATAATGAAAGATTCCGCCTTTGCGTTCAATTCCTCACAAGTCAAATTCCCTTCTTTTTCTTTATCACCTCCTTCTTCCCCAGTACAGATCTCAAATATAACCTCTACAGGCGCCACATCGCTACATTTCTTTGTTTGAAGTGGACTGCTCTCCCTCGAAAGATTAGACAGCTTGTTCACCTTCTTGCAATGCAACTCTCTCAAACTGCAACTTCGGGAAAGAACCAAAGCAGGTGTCTTCTGAGTTTCTGCGGCCTTTATATCGCCGGTTTGGTGTTTTGGCAAGGATTCAAGGATTGCGTCTCCACTTACAGTCACAAGGCTGCTTTCTTCAGCTTTCCACTCAGCCTTTAATATCATGTTTTCACCGCACAACAGGTTTTCACTACTAGGACTGGTAGTAGTATCAGATACAGCCTCTGCTTTATGATGAAGGTGAGAGCACTGGCAAGGGTAATAATAGGATGGGATTGTGGAGGCCGAGGAGGAGGAGGAATAGTCGGCGGCGGCGGTTTTGGAAGTGGATTTGACACCGAGAATGAGTATGAGAATATTGAGGATGACATACAAGCAAGGGCAAAGGGATGAAGAGGACACGCTCTCAATCCACCTGCTCACCTCTAACACAAACTCTGCAGTTCGAGTATTAGCCGGATGCACGCCAACCAAAACTACAGAGACTGACAGAATAGCCAGCGTACTAGTTAACCCCACTACTGCCTTCATCCTGGGCCAAATTCTACTCGGCTCTTCCTGCAATTCAGATTGTGCCCACAGCAATTCCTCTGGCTTCTCAAACATAATAATTTGGTTTGGAATGGAATGGAATGGAATGGAATCCTTTTATAGTCTACCTGGAATGGAGTGGAATGGAATGGAATCCTTTTATAGTCTACGATATCAGACAACCTGATTTTGGGTCTACACGTGGCTTTCCAAAACACACTAAATATGATGTCCGATGATCTGATTTTGGGTCTACAGCTTTCCAAAACACACTAAATATGAATCTGATTTTGCGTCTACAGCTTTCCAAAACACACTAAATATGATGTGGGACAATCTGATTTTGGGTCTACGAATGACTTTCCAAAACACACTAAATATGATGTGGGACGATCTGATTTTGGGTCTACAGATGACTTTCCAAACAATCCAGAAACGTTGGGCTTGACAGATAAGAATTGCTAAGGGTAAGGATGGAGAAGTATAAGGCTGAGAAATATCTCAAGGTTGTAGGAAGCAGGAGCGAAGTGTAGTAGGATGGGAGAGGATGAGGCAATTTAAACGGAGTTGAGGCGGCCAAGGAAAGGCAGGAATCGAAACAAAAAGTGAGAGCCAACTGTTAAAGCAGGATTGTGAGATGTGGGTCCAGCCTAATATACCACAATTGAAAAGCTCAGATCCTTTTTAGGTTTTACGGTCATGTACGTCTCAGAGGAGACGACAGAAATCAAGATTCTGAGTATGCTTTGCTGGGCGATCATATCCAAATTTCCGACAATGTAATAACTCCAGCCTCCTCTCCACCCTCCAGTTATAACCGAGTATAATGTGGGTGAAATATCTCCACATCGTCATTTTCATGTTTCCTCCCACTTGTGCCCATAACCGACCGAATATAATCTGATTGAAAATCTCTGCATCCGTCAACTCAATGTAAAGTATGTTTATTTCATCTCATCTTGTGGGAATAGTAGTGCTGGCTCCCACTTTCTTTTTTGTGTTTTCACTCCAGAGTTCCAAATAACGGGACAATATAAAGTTTGGATAAGGTGTCTTCAGTCGAGAGGCTTGGACCGCACATACACAGTCCCGTACAGCAGTTATCTGAGCAGCTTCACGGAATTTCTTTCTTTTTCATCCAACTCGAACATGGTTGTATAGGATATTTCCCCACACAATTTGAATTGACCGGAACCGACATTCATATTGTAGAAGATTATAGACTCTAATGTGGAATGGGTACCTAATCTCAATAATGATGTAACATTCATCTTATAGAAGATTATAGATTCTAATGTGGAATGGGTAACAGTCATCTTGTAGAACATTATAAACTCTAATGTGAAATGGGTATTTCAATAATGATGACATTTATACTGTAGAAAATTATAGATTCTATTGTGGAATGGGTAATGTCGATAACGATGTAACATTTATCTTGTAGAAGATTATAGACTCTAATGTGAAATGGGTATGTCAATAATGATGTAATTGAGTGTATTTTTTTAGTGCAATATAAATTGAAAGGTTTTAGTGAGAGTTGTTTTAAAATGTGAATTATTATTTATAAGGATTAGTAGTGTTGAAAAGAACATAAAGGTACTAGTTCTTTTATATTGAAGGGATGGAACATTTTGTGATAGTTTCAATGGAATAATCAGTCAATTCCAATTGACATTGTATGTACAAGTGGGCCTCTTCTTGATATTGATAATGATGTAACATCCATCTTGTAGAAGATTATAGACTCTAATGTGGAATGGGTAATGTCGATAATGACGTAACATTCATCTTGTAGAAGATTATAGATTCTAATGTGGAATGGGTAATGTCAATAATGATGTAATTGAGTGTATTTTTTTCATGTAATATAAATTGAAAGGTTTTAGTGAGTATTGTTTTAAAATGTGTATTGTTATTTATAAGGATTAGTAATGTTGAAAAGAACATAAAGGTACTATTTCTTTTATATTGAAGGGATGGAGCATTTTGTGATAGTTTCAATGGAATAGTCAGTCATTTCCAATTGACATTGTATGTACAAGTGGGCCTCTTCTTGATATTGATAATGATGTAACATTCATCTTGTAGAAGATTATAGACTCTAATGTGGAATGGGAATGCCAATAATGATGTAACATTCATATTGTAGAAGATTACAGACTTTAAGATGGAATGGGTATGTCGATAATGATGTAATTGAGTGTATTTTTTTTCGTGTAATATAAATTGAAAGGTTCTAGCGAGAGTTGTTTTGAAATGTGTATTATTGTTTATAAGGATTAGTAGTGTTAAAAAGAACATAAAGGCATTATTTCTTTTATATTAAAGGGATGGAGCATTTTGTTATAATTTAAATGGAATAGTTAGTCATTTCTAATTGACTTTGTACACAAGTGGGCCTCTTCTTGATTTCATAGTGCCACAAATGCACTATCCTTTATGTTTGCGTATCATTGGTATATGAGAGTTGGCCATATGCGAAGATTTGCAAGGTAATAAACCCTTGATATATTAGTGAATTTAAGGCCTTGGTATGTGAGAGTGAGGCATATCTTTCAATTTCCTAAGTGGAAAATACCTTCGATGCAAGAAACTGATGACTTTATGTTTTACTAAGGTTAAGATCAATAAATTTGGGCTAATATTGCACTTTTAGATGAGTTGTATAATATTCTCTATGAACAACCATGATAATATATAAGAAAAAGTAAACCAATTAGAAAGCAATAGTTAATTAATAACTTCTCATAGGGTAGAATGGAAACATAGAAATCTTATGTGAGATTATTGATTTTATAGCCTTTGATAAATGAAACAAATTAGAGAGCTTTGTTGCACTCCTTAAGCTTTTGTGGGTACCTACCATTCTCTTCAGGTTTAGTGAGTGCATCAACATAAATGCTCTTTTCTATGTATAGTGAAGATTGAAAGGCTTCATCTTTGTAACATGAGAATCAACTTTGCCAAACACTAGGTTGATTTTGCATATCTTTATGAGAAGATAGCTATGTGAGTTGAAGTAAAGTGGATGGCCATGTTTCAATTGTAGAGGTAAAACAAACTCCAAGATCCTCTTTTGAATCAAGCAATGCCCTTATTACATCATTTTACACTCTTCTCTCCTCCAATCAAAGCCAAATCATGATGTATACATCCAATTTGAGGGGCATATTAAAACTTATTATACTATCACAGGTTCATCCATGCAAGACACATATAACTCCTTGGTAGGCAAAATGGAAACCATTTTTCCCGCTAAGGTATTGGATGCACAAAAGATTATACTTTCAAACTCTTGTAAAACTAACAAAAGGGGTATAATCAAGGATTAAGAAAGTATAAAAAAAAATCCTAGCACAACAAACTCCTAAAGGAGTTGATTAACACTTCACTAGTGTGAAAACATATATCAACACAAGAACACACATTTCAAAGGTGAGTGACAACAATAGATAGAATTGCAATAGGGATGATAGTATCATGCAAGATCAAGACAAAACTACACATAATCACATGATGAGGAAGCAGACATCAAAGAAATATCAATTGTAGGAGTTACACTCAATATTTGCTATATTATTTATTACACCTAAATATTTAGGTATGTAAAAAAAATAATGGGTGCACATTTTTCCCCTACAACACTATTATATACTAAATTTATGCACTCTAAAAAATAAATTTCCCTCAATCCAAAATGTTAAAAGGAAAGGCCTAAGAGAGTGCATCTTATACAAGATCAAAAAGTAGAAGAGTTCATAAACCCTCAAAACATAAATTCTCCAAATGAGACAAAGACAATTCACACAACAATAACTCGAGTTTGCTAAACTTAATCACATCTTTAAAATAGAGGAAAGAGAGAATAGATTGACTATTGGCCAAAAAGAACTCATTGGATAGTAAAGGAAGTATATGGATGGAGCTTGCCATACAATTACTATAAAAAATTGCCAATTTCTCAGTTATTGACAAAAAATTGTCAACATACAATTGTATTCACTTCATGAAGAGGAATACACTTAGCTCTAAGAGAGAAAGGATGTTCATTTTGATAACAAGTCATTTGTGCATAAAATGAAAATTCTGGACTAAATTTTTTATGCAAAGGATGCTTCACAAGTTGATGAAAAGGAGCCTCTAGATGTGTTGTTCAGCTTTGTATGTGTGCCACTAGACATATAAGTAGAGGATGTCAACAATAGTGACCATGTTAGAGGTAATGAATCTACAAAGAATGTTTGCACCTAAAAATTACTCGGTGGAAGTCCAAGCCACTAGTTTAGAAATAAGAAGTCTCCCCCTACAATAATTTTATGTCTCTAGAAATAAAAGGCACAACAATATTCTCATACACCATGGCATCCCTTTTATGCTCCTCATCTACCTCGACAAGCCTTGAGCCAACAACCCCCTTATAATACAACAACCTTATATTTGGCGTGGCATCAAATCCTTGGCCCAATTTTTGAACAATAATCAAATCCATATTGAAAGCCATGGTATCAACAAATTGGTATTGTAAACCCTTAAAACTTCACATGGATGCTCAAATTTTTCATCTCAGTACATTTTTTGCTTTTGAACCCTAGCCTTTGGTTTAGACCTTTACACTTTCAAGTTTGAAGCTCATGAGCTCATTTTTTATTTGGATGAGGCCTGTAAGGTCATATTGGTTGAACATTATTATTAGGGAGGGCATTGGTTTTGTTCCAATTCTTTATATTGGTTTTATATAGGCTAAATTCCTTTGGAATGATTTTAAATACTATGGTTAAAGTCATTAGAAGTTTTCAAAAAAACTTTAGTCGCATGCAAAGTTCATATTTGAATTTGGTGGGAAGGTCCTAAACATGTGGTGCTTTATGGTTCGCCATTGCACATCAACCAAAACATGAGCACCATGGGTTCTATATATTTATCCTCACATTGTAAAAAATAGATGTGACTTAAGTTACATGGACCTTATGTTCTAATTTGACATTACCCTTCATCTTAACATACAACCTAAATCCTTTATAATCAACATTCGTGACCCCACCTAAGCCACATGGTCATCAATGATTGGTGTCACACCAAAAGGGATTGGAAACTAAACTTACTTCATTTGGTTTTGGATCAGTTGTCGCATGGTGGTCATCTGATCCATCAACCTCCTCATGTGGATCATATATGTAGATGTCTAAAAATGGTCACATCCACTTTCATCCACGCAATCTGAACCTAGCTCACTCTATTCAATCCATATATTAATTAAATAATTTTTAATTATTTAATTAATTTATTCTGCACCTTTCCCAGGCTATCATAAAAATCAAATTCCTCTACTATAGTTCAAAAATTAAATATTTTTTACTATAGTTCACAAATCATATTCTAAAAAAAAAATTACCATATTTATTTAATTCCTATTTTGTTCACTTTTGATTACTTTTTGTAATCATCATTATTTTCTTTTAATCCATGTACACATTAATTAATACTAATTGATTCATCATTACAAACCCCCATGTTTCTATAAGTCCATTTGTCATGTGTGTACATGACAAGTGGTACTTTGGAAGCATGGCTAAATCTTCCAAAATGTGTACATTTGTCCTATTTCTTCCACCCCACTCCAAGTGTCACTATTCATGCAAATTTAAAATTACATGTGGCACTATTTGGACACTATTCTTCCAATTTAAAATTCCACTTGTCCTCTCCATGGAATTTAAAATTTCTCACTAAATCTAAGCCTTACCTTTTCATAAATGAGACCTTACATGTCATACACCTACCCAATCCTAGCCATCCATCCATTCAAACTTGCAATCTCATCCATTGATCTTGGAGCAAAATTATCATCAAATCCTAGCTTGCCATTTGTCCAATTCTCCTTGCTTGAGGATCCTCAAGCAATCTCAACTATTGATCTCCCAATTTGATCATAGCCCTTCAATTCCATCCCCAAAAATCTATAAATTGAGGCCTGCACCTCTATTTTTCATAAGCCATCATATACAAAGACATTCTGACAAATTGACTGCTCACATCCATCTAATTTAGTGCAATTACAAGTTAGAATAGGATAGTTTCATATTACATAGAGAAAATCATCACTAAAGTGTTTAGATAGGGTGCATTAGTTGATTAAGAACATAGTAGTGATCTAGCTCAACCTTGAGGTCCCTTGGGTTTGGGATTGGGTGCAATTTAGGATAGTTTGCATGCGATTTTAGGATCCCATCTTTTTGATAGACATTCTTGGCATGCTCGGTGGGACCCCACCATCTTTTTCACTAACAATTGCATGTTTGTTTGTAATTTTTCTTGTAACATGTTGGATCAACTCTAGTTTTCTGCAAAGTAGCGCCTATTCTACAAATAATCACCTGTTCATGATTTCAGTGCCCGTTTTAGTTAGACATAAAACTAACATTTTTTTATGCATTTTTGCTAACCTTGGTGTTTGAAAGAGGTTCCTTAGGCTTCTAATCATCGTTTTCTACAGATTGTGCTCTCTATTTTGTAGGAAAAGTCAATTTTACAAGGGGGAGACTCTACCAAAAGCAAATCAGTGCCTGCTTCAACGAATCGACACCTAGCCAGTATATCAGTGCCCAGTCTAGCATATCAGCACCCACTGTTAGGTATAGAAAACTCTGTAAATCAGCACCTATTTCTTATTGTGGTGCCTATTTTTCTAGATTAGTGCATAGTTTTCTGTATTAGCACCTAGTCACTGTGTTGGCATAAAGTTAGTTTTCTTCATTTTGTCTTGGACTAACATCTATTTTGCAGCCTCATTCAATTGTCCAAGACCTCAACACCAACTACTAACATGTTTTTTTGCAGCCCTACTGTCAAAGAATTGGTTTTTATACTAGTTCTTAGTCACACTAAAGTAGTTAGAAAGTTAATGAACTTGTGTGCTTTGCTTGGTCCCCTAGTAGATGTATGCTCTCCCCTCGCACCTTAGGGTGATCTTGGGGATCAAAAGTCTACTTGGGAGCATTTTTCATGCTTTTAAGTGTTATCCCGAAGGGTCTACTCACCTTGTGTATGCTCTCCCCTCGTGCCTAGTGCGATCTTGGGTGACAAAAAAAAAGGGTAGTTTCTTCTTAGGAGGTCTGCTTGGGGATTTCATCCCCCCAAGGGATGTCCTCAACCATGTGTTCTAGTGCGGTATATAAATATTATGAGAATCAAAAGACTCCTTTAAAGGAAGGACCCTCTTGCCTCCAAGAAATAGACCTCCAAGACCCTTGGTCCACCAAGAATTGAGTGGTCGAGCGTCAGTCGATTGGGACACCCCTGTTCATGGATTGGGCCTCACGTACCTTGCGTATATTGAGGACACCCCTAGAAGCCTTGTTAAGCCTATGTAAGACCTTTCAGCCGTCATATCTTGTGGTGCACCACTGCAAAGGAGGGGAAGATGCTCACTGTACCATTATACTTGAGATAGGATATGCTTTGGGAAAGATGAAAGTCTCCAAGGTGAGGGGGGTAAGGTGGTCCAGGACCTTATTTTCCCTATCTATCCAAGCTATAGCACCAAAGGTATTAGTGGGGGTGGGAATCTCGATTCACTTTGAGTTGGGATTGGCCCATGACCACTTTGTGAGATCCACAAGATATGTCACTCCCACTTGAATAATTCTAGGTTGTATACAAGTGCTTGAAGTGTCTTCTTTGTGCAAAACCTGTACAAGCCATTTGTGAACTGCGAAGGCTAATCACCTCTCGCACCAACTTCCAAGGTTAGTCAAACAACCATTTTGATTAATGTGTGTGAAAATATTGCCAAAAATCTAATCCAACAACTTGAAAATCACAAGATACCATCACTGTCATAAATCAACGTCCATTGAGCAAAACAATGCCCATTTTATGCAAATCAATGCTCAGTTTCTGAATTAGTGCTTAATTTCATGAATCTGCACTCAGTGTCCTAAATCAGTGCGCATTTTCAAAGCCATTAAAGAAATACAAAATTTATCCTTTTGGTTGTCAAAAATCCCCTTCCCACATTATCCTTTGACATTACATGCCACCTCATCCATGTCCACGTCCATTCGTCCCTCTTAGCTTGTGATCCAACTTTAATCATTGATCATTATCCTTGTCATCATCCTCATTAGTTTATCCAAGCCATCCATAGTTAATTAGTCTTAGCTCATCATTAGTCCCCATAATCTATTCCCCAAATCATCTTCCTAATCATCACTACCTTCCATTTAATCACCCTTCCTAACCCATTTTCAATCATACCCTTTGATTATCCTTGATCAATCCTTAGTTAATCACACTCCCATCAATCTTTAATTAATCCAATCTTTGTCATCCATAATCATCATTATTGTCCTTGTGCTACTTGGCTAATCTTTAATCCATCCCTAATTAAATCCTTGATTATCATCCACTAACATCCATAATCACTCCTCATCAATAGTCAATCCTTAATCAATCCAACCTTTGTTATCCATGATCATCACCCTTAGGCAATAGTCTAACATTATCCTTGTAATAATCAATCATTATCCTTAAACCATCCTTAGTCAAATCTTTGTTTGTTATCTGTTATCATCCTTAATCGATCCAACCATCCTTAATCAATCCATATCAATCCATAATCAATCATTATCCTCAAATCAACCCAATCCTTATCCAATCATATCATCAGGTCATCCATAATCAATCCTTATCTAAATCCATAATCAATCCAAATCACATCCAAATCCTAAGGTTAGAATCTAGATCAAATCATCCTTTTGTTTATTTTAAGCTTTTAAGCTTAAGACTTTGTCTATCTTAAGTTTAGTATAAACTAAACATCATCAACCTTCTTGGATAAATTAGCTTGGGAACTTAGACAACTCCTAAGTTAGTTGATTTCAAGAAATCTCATTTTGCTTGATGTGTCTTGTCTACCCCAAGTAAGATAATCCTATCATCCTTTTGCTTAGGCTCTTTTTCCACCCTAAGCATATAGGATTAATCATTGATATTTCAATCATTTTGTCATAGATTTTGAACTTAGAGTAAATCCCCATTCATCATCATTGGTACCTCATCATCCAAATCCTACCCAAGTTCACCTTTTATGCTTCCCATCATGCGATCACAAGCTAGGAAGAAAATGGATGCACGTTACCAACCTTTCTCTCCTCATGACTCTACCATGAGTAATATGGAGGGATTTGTTAACCAACCTAAAGTGGGTGAAACATCCACTCATCATCACCCATATTCCCCCACCTTTGTCAAATTTCTCAATGAAAAGGGACTACATGATAAGTTTGACCAATTCATTAACAACCATAAGGATGAATTCCTCGAACATCTCATTGAATATGGTGCACGCCTTCCATACTCATTCGACCATGATAAACTTAAAAACATTTTCCATGACAAACCACCATCACCCATTCAAGATCAACCATGGGGACGTGTCCCTAATCCCAACAAACCCATTTATGACAACCCATGGGCTAGCTATGAATCCAACACTAACGTCATCCACACCCTTGGTCAAAACATAGGGCGTAATGTTGTATCACAACCACAAGTATCGGAGCAACCTTAGGGAATACCTTTCCATATGATGCCCGATCCCAGCATGCCCACCAATCCAAAATTGTCATTCCACAAAATATGACCAACATTCCTCGAGACCCATCCAGCATCAATCTCCTTCCACAACCCCTTCCACCTTTGAATATCCCTCAAAGGTTGATAATCACTCAAACAGTGCTACCACCCATGACACAAATGTCCATCCAAACATCTAATCCACTCAATCAAACACAAAATCCCTTGATGAGCTATAACGACCTCACTCACATGCACCAACAACCTCCCCATGGGTCCTTGATGCAAAATCCATATGTCACTCAACAACAACCACCACTCCAAAACCAACAAAATATTCCATATGGGTCCCATGTTTATACGCAAACTATGGGTCCACCTCCATACATCCAACAACAACAATACATCCATACCCAACATCAACAATCATCATCACAATAACCCCCATACATGCCACAACCACCTCTTGCTAATCCTTTCGACCAAGAATGGCAAGAGATGAAAAATGCACTCAAAAACATCAAACTAGGGACCCAAAAGAAACATTATTAGTTCAAAGACTTATGTCCTTATCCATTTGATAGAAACATTGCCATCACACCTTTTCCCCAACATTTTGAAATGCCAAAATTTGATAAGTAAAAAGGAAAAGGAGACCCCCGTGACCACATCAAGGAATTCTTCATAGTGTGCTACGAAGTATCCTATGATGACCAATTCCTCCTACGTCTTTTTCTATGAAGCCTAGGAGGACAAGCCCTTGAATGGTTTATGCACTTGCCTTATGGCTCCATCTCAACTTTCGCCGATCTTTCAGAGAAATTTGTCGCCCACTTCTCATACAATGTAGAGCATGAAATCACTATGCTCGACCTTTGTAACACCAAACAACGAAGTGGCAAGAGTTTCACCACTTACCTACAAAGACGGAGATCCCTTACTAGTAGGCTACCTTGGACAACCCCCGAAAAACAACTCATTCACATTTTCATCCAAAATCTCAACCAAGAAATGGCCTTCCACTTGCAAGTACATTGTGCATCAACCTTTGACAAAATCATAGACAAAGGGGTTACAATTAAAAAGGCCCTTATTGCAAAAGTTTTAGTCAAAATCTACAACAAGAACAACAATGACAAGCCATCCAATGCCAAACCTAAATTTTGGGCTAAAAACAAAAACACCGTAGGAGATGGTGCTACTGATTCCAAGTATATCCAAATTGCTGCTCTTAGACCAAAAGAGATGAATGTAGTCCAAAACGTTTCAAACAATATCTTGGTTCCATCCGCTCCTCCAAAGCAGAATCCCACTAACAATCCAAAACACAAGTATACACCCTTGGGTGAACCACTTGAGGTTGTGTTCCAAAAATTAGTCTAAGCAAATATGTTTGAGTTCCCCATGATGAAACCATTTGATGAAAACCAACCTAAACCCGCATGGTATAAAGAAATGAATATTGTGGCTATCATCGCATAAAGGGCCATGCCATGAGCAAATGTATGAAATTGAAAAACTACATCCAAGACCTCGTCGATCACGGTGATATCCAAATAGAAGGAAACAACAACACATCACCCAACGATGGCCTAGGTGTCTACCAAGACCCTCTTCCCCACCACAACAATAACCAAACCGCATCCAAACCATCATCCTCCAACACCAATCCCAACAACCAAGCCAACAATATTTACTATAACAATATTCTGCCTCCTTATAACAATGTAGTAGGTTGAATTGATTTTGATTCTAGTCGTGTCGCCATCATCAAGATCAAAAATACCACCCCTGAATGTGTCGTTACTACCTGATATGGGCATGTAACCATAAAGGGACCATCCCCATCCTCCACTACTACTGCTTCCAAGTATAACCTCCTTGACCATCTTGGGAAAACCCCTGCACAAATCTCCATCTTGGAACTCCTCAAGACATCCATCATACACCGTGAAATCCTTGACAAGGCTCTCCAAGAGTCCCATGTCCCCACCGACATACCACCTACTCAATTCCAAAACCTCGTGACTCAACTATCCTCATCCTACCATCTCACCTTTAGTCACACTGATATGCCACCCATTGATCCCACTCATAATAAAGCACTCCATATCCAAGTCCAAATCGCCAACCATAAAATCAAGAGGGTCCTCTTAGATAATGGATCCGGTTTGGATATATGTACATTAAAATTCATATAACTGATGGGGTATTCAGCGGCTGAATTTGAGTCTTTGGTCATCTCCATCAAGGCATACAACAACACAGAAAGAGAGTCTGAAGGTACCATATGCCTCCCTATCAAGGTGGGCCCGCTCACCATGCCCACTCTATGTCATGTTATTGATCTTGACCTTCCATATAATCTTCTCCTAGGCCAACCATGGTTACATGCCATGCAAGCTGTTCTATTCACCTACCACCAATGTCTTAAGTTCCTTCATAATGGTGTGGAGGTCACTATTCCTGTTGATCAACAATCTTTTGAATATTTTAAAGCTTTAGAGGTTGTTTATGATATACAATTCCATTTTCCAAGCACCTATGGGGACTATGTCAAATACCCCTTGTCCATTCCATCCACATCATCATCCGCTCCACAAGTTACCATCGATCCATCACAAGCTTCCACCTCATCGTCCACTCCTATGCTTCAAAAGGTTAATATCATAGACAAAGGGTGTGGTGAATATGAGCTTCACAATGCCTTACATGTGGGATAGTTACCATTGTCCCCCCGCTCCCATGGTTGTCAGCTCCAGAAGAAGGAACAAGAACACCAGTGTAGAATCAATGACAAAATTCCCTTTGTACCAGCACAAGTCTCTAGAGAAGAGGAAGCTAAAGAAACCACTTTGAGTGATTGGTTATATCATGATGAAACTAGTACTCCCACACCTATAAACATGGAATACTTCAAAGAAAAATATCCTGTACCAAATTGTCTTATCATGGAACAGGACTTGGCATCGATGAACAAGGTGTAACATAACCCATCCCGGTTGACCCTACATCTCCCAAGAAATATGTTCAATACTTTAGTTTAGGATATACCCCATAGACTGTGACAATCCGTGGACCCACTAAAACTTTGGTAAAGGCAACGAAATCCTCTTCTATTAACATCACTCCGAGTGTCATCATAGCTTCATGCAAAGATCTTAATCTTTCATGCATCTTCCTCGACAATTCCATCTTCATTATTGACCTCCCCCTCATTCATCCTGAACTCATTGCTTGGGATTATCAAGGACCCCCACCTCTCGACATGTTTCCACATGATGAGGCTCTCTCTGCATTCCTAGAACTCTGTGACACCTCACAGTATGACATATGATTGCACGCTCATGCCTACTTTGGTAAGAGGAGATCCTTAGTCCAACAAAAGCAAAAATCAACAAATAAAAAATTGTCCCCTAGTGAAAACCTCTCTGATGTACTTTTGGACATAAGAGAGAAAAATAAAGACATATCTCCTAGTGAAAACCTCCCCAAGGTGCTAGAAGATGAGGATCTCCATCTTCCCCCCATGTCATCTTACTGGCAAGAGCGTTCCAACATTTTGATTGAAGGCACCCTAGAAATCAACCTCGGCACATGAGAATTACCCAAGCTTACACACCTAGCAGAAAGTCTTGATATTGAAGAAAAGTCCAATCTCTCCATCATGCTTCATGAAGCCCCTGATGTGTTCTCTTGGTCCTATGCCGATATGCCAGGGTTGGATCTGTCATTGGTTGTTCACCATCTTGTAGTACATCCTGAAGGAAGACCTATTAAACAGAAACTCTGCTAGATGCACCCTCAAGTTGCCTTGCTTGTCAAAGAAGAATTGTAGAAACTATTAGATGTCAGCTTCATCCACCCTATTGACTATCCAGAATGGGTTTCCAACATTGTCCCAGTTGTTAAGAAACCTGGGGGCATCCGAGTTTGCACAAATTTTTGAGACCTTAACAAAGCATGTCTAAATGATGACTTTCTGCTCCTCAACATAGACATAATTATAGATCTCACAGTAGGACATGAGATGCTCTCCCTCATGGATGGCTTCTCTGGGTATAACCAAATTAGAATCGCCCCTGAAGATCAACACAAAACTACTTTTACCTATCCTTGGGGTACATATTGCTGGCAATTCATTCCCTTTGGTCTAAAGAACGCTGGGCAACCTATCAACATGCAATGACTACCATCTTCCATGATATGCTACACAAAATAATGGAGGATGATGTGGATGATCACCTAGGAAAATCTAGAACAAGAGAGGAACACCCTGAGATCTTATGACAAATATTTGCACGTCTCAGAGAATACAAGCTTCGCCTCAGTCCCAAGAAATGTGTCTTTGGAGAAACATTAGGAAAACTCTTGGGGTTTATTGTTTCCTATAGAGGCATTGAGGTGGATCCTGCTAAAGTCACTGCTATAACAAAAATTCCTCCCCCTCAGACACTAAAGCAACCCCGTAGTCTCCAAGGGAAACTCTAGGCTATCTGAAGGTTTATTTCTCAACTCGCAGATAAATGTCAAGCCTTTGCCCATTTGCTTCGCAAGGATGTACACTTCAAATGGGATCAAAATTATCAACAAGTATTCAATCGCATCAAGGAATATCTAGCTTCACCATCGGTCCTAATGGCACCTATCCCTGGAAGACCCCTATTATTGTATATATTAGCAACTTCAGTAGTACTAGGTGCACTTTTAGTACAACATGATGATACTGGTCGTGAAAGGGCTATTTACTATATCAGCATGACCCTAGTCAGCTATGAGCTTAACTACACCCCCATGGAACGTGCATGTCTAGTTGTCATTTTCTGTTCCCAAAAGTTACGACACTACATGCTAAGTCATTATATCAAGCTCATCTCTAAAGTCAACCCTCTCAAGTACCTACTTTCTAGGACTTCACTTACGAGAAGAATGGAAAAATGGGTTATGTTGTTGAGCGAATTTGACATTGAGTATGTTGACAAAAAAGCAATCAAAGGATAGGTTGTAGCAAATCAGTTGGCCGAAGCACCCCTCATAGATCATCAACAACTATCCATTGATTTTCTAGATGAGTCCATCTTAACCATGACAGAATCAACAAACTGGAAGCTATACTTTGATGGATCGTTCACAAACCACGATTCAGGGGTAGGAATACTATTGGTGACCCCACAAGGCAACTATATCCCCAAGGCATACAGACTTGCCTTCCCATGCACAAACAATGTGGCCGAATATGAAGCTTTGATCATTGGTCTCAAAACAATAGTACAATGGAATATTCTACAACTACAAGTCTACGGAGACTCCCAGTTGATCATCAAACAAGTAAATGATGGGGTGTGTGCAAGAAGTTGAGTCCACTTTTTGGCCAAAAAGTGGAAGTGTTTTCCCTAATTTTTAGAATTTGTCACATTTGACCTAAAAATTTGAAGCACTTAAAGGTGGAATCTTTAAAAACGTCAGTGAATATGAAATGTAGTACTTGGAGTCTAGTTTCCAAATATGTAATTTTTTTTAATACCCAGATGATAAAAATTAATTTTTAATATGCGTTTCTAAAAACCACTGTTTAAAAGTCACTTTTGTTTTACTATACCATACACGTGTACGCCATCCATATTTTGACCTAAATAATCATATTTTTCTAAATCCTTTTGGGAAAAGATTTGAAACTCACTGAAGCACGTTTTCCATATTTTTTTGTAATTTTTTATTGAATATTTTTTTGGTTAAATTTTTATTGGCCATTTTTGGTATTTTTAAAATTCGTCGTGTATGTCATGGATAAGATGACCGAACTTATCATTTTTGAATTTTTTTTTTCAAATTGAAAAGGATTGTCTGAAGTACATTTTTGTACAATTTTTTTACAAAAAAAATATTTTAATAAAAATTTATTAAAATACTAAAAAACCTTGATAATTCAAGTTTATGGACCTGTTTCATTAGAAATTAATTAAAAAATAGAAAAAATAATCCAATTGTAAAAAAAATTACATATTTGGAATCTACATTGTGTCATCTATAATGGGTTTTAATTTCGTCAAAAAATTATGTAAAAAAGGCCTTCAGACATATGCCCAAAGTCACTATTTTGTTGTGACATTGACAGGGCCTTCAACTTGCAAGTCAAACCAGGTCCAAAGCCAAGGGTCGGGTTCCCCCAAAAATCATAGGAAAAATTGGGTCAGAAATTCAAATTTTATGAAATAGGATCTCATTTCAAAATGGGATCTCATTTCTAGAAAACGAGATCCCGCTTTTGGCTCGGGATCCCGATGCAAAATGGGATCCTGTTTCATAAAAAGTGGGATTTGGTTTTGGTTTACCCGATTTCGGGTTTTTTTCTAAGTCTAAAACTTCCACCTTAAGTGGACTCATCTTTGTGCATTTACCCAGAGTTTCTCACCAAAGACGACAAGCTAGTACCCTACAAGCAAATAGTTGATGAATACAAACTATTCTTCACCTACATATAGTTTGAATAGGTGCCTTGCCTTCATAACAAAGCAACTGATGCCATGGCTACTATTGGTTCCATTTTGGATATGCCTCAGGACAACCATTAGTGTGAGTTTCTTGTGGAACAGTTCCTAATGCCAGCATATCATGTCATTGAGTCAGAATTCGTTTGTGAGATTGTCGGTCTAGAAAATCCCTGGTATCATGACATCTACACCTACCTCCAACATCATATTTTCCCACTGGAATCCACCCATAAACAATAATGGTCCCTCATTCACCAAGCCACTTGCTACACTATCCTTTCCGACACCCTCTATTGTTGAAGCTATGATGGCACTCTTCTTCAATGTTTAAACATGGAAGAAGCTTCATTTGACCTATGTGAAGTCCACGCATGTATATGTGAAGCACACACAAGTGGTATTGTCCTAGCCAAGAATCTCTTGCATACTATATATTATTGGCCTACTATGGAACATGATGCATGTGAAAAGGTGAATAAGTGTAAGCCCTGTCAGCAGCATGGAGATCTCATTCATGCCCCCTCTCAAGCGTTAAACCTATCACCACACCATGGCCTTTCTCTTAGTGGGGCTTAGATCTCGTTGGCAAAATCCACCCATCCTCCTCCGACAGACACAAATCCATAGAATACTTCACTAAGTGGGTCGAAGACCTTCCTCTCACTTTCACCATTGGAAACCAAATCACCAAATTCATCCTTTACCATATCATTTGCCGTTATGGTATCCCATCTGCCATTGTCACCGACAATGATAAACTTTTCAAAAACCATGATGTTCGAGACCTTTGCGAACAATTACACATACAACATCATTGGTCCACTCCATATTATCCTCAAGGTAATGGCCAGGTTGAGGCAACCAACAAAACCTTGCTCAAAATCCTCAAGAAAGTTGTCAATGAAACTGGCCCTGATTAGCACCTCCACATCTATCTCACCCTTTTGGCCTATCACACTAGCATCTGCACACCTACGGGAGCCACACCATATTCCCTAGTCTTCAAAGTTGAAGCTATCCTACCAATAGAGATCGAATTGCCCTCATTGCGCATATCTTTGCGTAGTATCATCACTGATGAAGAATATCGTGTTGCACGCCTCTAAGAGCTCGAGCTATTAGATTAGCGATGCCTCAATGCTCTCAATCACCTTCAAGCATACCAAAATCAACTTTGTAGATCTTACAACAAGAAAATCCATGCTAGAGAGTTTGCAATAGGAGACCTGGTCTTGAAAGAAAATCAAAGGAATCTGTCAGACCAAGAAAAGAAAGGGAAGTTTGAGCCTAATTGGCTAGGCCCCTACATTGTCACTGCAAAATATGGCTCTGGAGCATACCGCCTTTCCACCCTTGAAGGAGAAGAACTTGACGAGACCATGAACATCATCCACCTGAAGCAGTTCTACAGTTAGCCCGCTGAGTACCCTATGTCAAAAATATAAAAAAATTCAAAAATTCAAAAAATCCAAAAAAGTAAAGAGAAATAATCCATCATATGGTGAAAACCACTTCTTGTGGTGCCTTGGATAAGTACGATGATGAAAACCTGCTTGCAGACGTCATGCGTAGGTTCATCCTGGATCCATTGTTCAAACCACCTTCTCATCATCATCCGCACTATCCAGTGTATCCCATGATCCCCTCATCTGAGCTTTAGAACAAACCCATCATCTGAGCTTCCATTGTCCATCATTCCTAAAATATCTCCCATGTCCCAAAATAGCTTTCCAAGTCACCAACATACATCTTGTGGTCTCTATAGAAATCACGTCTTTCTACTAACTTGATTCCCCTCATCCATCCACAACCTTGGTCCCTTTAGTGGTTTTGCATATGCATCACATCTTTACGCTACCATTTCACCTCACCAACACCATTCCCACCATGGTTTTTCTACCATGGTATAGTCAGAAAACTAACATTCACCACCGCTAACCAACACTTCATCCAATCACATGAACCAATCCCTATCCTTACATCATCAAGTCACCCAGAACTACATATCATCACCACTTGCATTGTAATGTGCCTTGATCTCATGGATAAAGGGTATGTAGGTAGTTTGGAATACGAAGGAAGTATCTAGTATGCAGGTACATATAATGCACCCATCCAACCCATTGGATGGTCCGACTTTCCTGAGCTTGTTGATTGCACTTGATCTACAAATGATACACTTGCTAGGCATCTTATCAAAACATAACACTCTCATGAAAAATCCTTCACCATCAGCATGGCTTTTCCATAACTAGTAACATGTGTCCCCTCGCCTATCCTTAGTTTATCTTAATCCATCATCAATTCTTGTCCTAGGATGCATCCTTCCTACAATGGGAAAAATCACCAATCCTCCATCCATTTTTGGCAAGAGATATAATGGCTGTATGTTTTAGGTCAGTTAGTCTTTTGATTTTGGATTTTTATCTTATGCATTATTCTTGGACTACTTCAAAGTTTTCTTGATCTCATTATATCATGACATGTGGCGAACAATCCAAAATGGGGCATAGTCATTGCTTTCGTATGCCGTGCTTGTGGGAGGTTCTCATTACTCCATCTTAGTAATCATATCTTGTGAATTGTAGGGTCAGTTCTAGCATATCATCTTCCTTTTGCATCTAAGGTTCCTCATACCTTTGGTGTACTAAGGGTTTATGCCTTGAATCCCTTTCATTCATCTAGACAAGGTTGTACTATTATGGGCATGCATAGGTTCATCCTATTGTTTGCAGTGTCAAGTCCTATACATGGATGCCTTGGCACCTTGGTTCCACATACCCTAGTGCATAACATCCCATGCTATATCAACAGTAGCACTTACTTTTTATTGGTAGAATGTCTCAATATGATGTCATCCTTTTATCCTACACATTCACATCTACCCTCATCACCCTATCACAATACTATTGATTCGAGATTCATCAACACATACCGTTCCTTCACCTTCTACTTTCTACTATCCAACACCCCCTATCATCCTGTGACTATTTTTCAGGAACCTATTTGTGTATCATGATCACTCACACTTACACATCCATCCTCACACATCACCCTACATCACAAACATGTTAGTCCAACCATAATCATCCACCATCTCAATATCATAACATCTCATATCAAAACCATTATAACATATACAAACATAACCATAGGCCATCCTGCATCACAAAAATGTTAGCATATATCCAAATCACTTATCCATAAACCATCATAAATATAATATCCACCACATATCCAATTCATCCATAATCCATAAATACATCCATCATAACACATATACATTCCATCCTGCATCCAAACACAAGTCAAATCATAACATCTCATATCAAACCCATCATAACATATACATATAAACATGACATCCATAATTAACCCATCACACACACATCATCCCATATACATCACACATATCCATGAATACATCCATCAATAACACATAGTATATCGATCCAACAACCTGTCTCATATATATATACCAAAAAAATATGATCATGATACAAAATGTGGTCCTCAGACCTATCAAAAAAATAATACATCTATACATAATGCCCCTAGGTGGAGCTGTCCCTACCTGAAGTCCTTGACTCAGTTGGTCCTAAACCCCTCTAAGGAGGACGTCCCATGCCTTGCTGCACTAGTCCCTGTGGGGGTGGCATCTGTACTGCCGCTACTGCCTGTGAACGTGAAAGCTACTGAACATACCTCTCTGACCAACCTAACCTCCTAGATCCAGAAGTGGCTGATCTACTATGATAGCTAGCTCTCTATCCTATTGGCACTAATGCCTCATAAAGTGTCCTATAGTGTTGGGTCTCCCTAGCACTCTCAACCACGTACTGCTGAATGGCCCTCATCATCTCCCCCATCCCTGGGCCCAATGCCTGGTGGGCCTGGTCTCTCTCTTGTGCATATTGCTGTGCTAATCCCTGTGCCTATGTCACATGTGCCTGCAACACTACAATCTGTACTTGTCTGATGCCCGTTTATGCCTAGTGCCCCTGTAGCTGGGTTACCTAATCCCGTAGCGCTGCAATTTGCACCTGTCTGGTGCCCATCTCTGCCAACTACCCCTGTAGCTAGATTATCTGTGTCTGCTGCTGCTGTATCAAAGCTTGTGCTCTTGCCAACTCTGCAGCACTCCCATCTCTAGCCTGTCCCTGCAACTAGGCTACTTATGCCTGTAACTGGCATATCTGATCCTGTGCCCTAGCCAACTCTGACCCATCTCCATCACCACCCCCATCACCTCCATGGTGCAGGAGCACCTAATCCACAGTGGCCCCCATGAGGCATTCAACTGTTTGATGTACATTTTGTTGTTTCTAATAAGGTCCTATAAGACCATTCATGTAATAAGGTCTGTTTGACCAATGCATGTCATTTTAGTTTGTATCTAAGTTTATGTTGTAAGTCCCAAGGACACTTGTCGAATCTGTAATCACAAAGGTTGTTAGGCAGTTAGGAGGTTGTTAGTCAGTTGTCTCCCAACTGCTTGGATTGATCTCCCAGCCGCTTGGAGTCAAGTTGGTACTACTCATGGTGAGTAGATAAATGCCTAGAGCAGATCGATTGTAATCATTGTAGAGAGATCAGACAGGGTTGAGTTCTGCAATTGTGAAACAGAGCATCTGTGTGTATGTACATTTCTGGAAAGCATAATAAATGAGTTCTGTGTTGTGTATCTTTCTATCATTCGGTTCCTTTAGTTTCCCTCTGTGCAATCAATTTACTATTTTGTGGCTAAGATGGATTCTTAATCCATTCCATCGGTCAGATTTCTTTGAAATCGGTGGAATGGCTATATAGATTTTATTGTTTTTGTTTTGTTCATTTTGTGTTTGTAGGATTGCATGCAATATGCTTTGATAGATCCTAGCATCCTCATGTGCTAGGTTGGTGGAGTAAAAGATCTGTGTAGTTGTGAAGTTGCAGAGGGTCGAGACCATCAGAGGAGAAACGGGTCTGTGAAGCTACAGGGTTTGCAGAGGTTCAGATCGGCAAAGATTCATGTTGTTTCATCAGCTATACATTCTGTGTGTATAATGCTAATGTATGTTAGAGTTCATTTCATGTGTATCTCGAAGTTTTATGTTCGTGTGTATGTCGTAAAAGTATCTTGTGTATGGTTAAGTTATGCATCGGGGTGACAAAAGGTGCTGAAGTGAGAAAGTTCAAAGCTTCCGATCTGGGAAGTCTGATCGATAGTGTATCGATATGCAAAGGAAGTCAACGTTCGGTCCCACCGAATGCATATTTGAAATGCATGTTGCGAATGTACATTACGAATGTACATTGGGTTAGATACAAGGAAAGTCAACGGTCAATTTCACTGAATGCATATTCTGAATGCATGTTTTGAATGTATGTGGAGAATGCATCTTCCAAATGTATATTGAAAATATACATTGCACATATACATTGTGTTAGATGCAAGAGGCGACCGGTAGCAACAGTGAAGGAAACCAGTGATCGCAAGTTGGAGAAAGTATATGGAAGTTGTTCCATCGGTGTATCAGGAGCACATACAAAGCGCTCACCGATGAGGAAGGTCACACCGAATGTATATTGCGATTGTATATCGCAAATGTATATCCTGAATGTACATTGAAGAATGTATCTCTAGGCAGATACAAGTGTTAGAGTTTTGATTAGCTGATGGCAAATGGTCTTGCCGATAGGCGAGTAATGTGAAGACATACAAATGTTGAATGTATGTTAAAGTTTTGGCTCCTCATCAAATTGGTATCAGAGCTCAGTAAAAGGTCTGGGCAGTTGTGTGTTTGGTTCTGTCATTGAGAAGGTAGAAGTAGAAGGATTGAGAGGTTGCAAAAACAAGTTAGCAAGATGCCTCTAAAAAATGCTAGTATTGCTAGAGAGTTGCAAGAGATGAAGGAAAAGCATGCTAGAGAGATGAGGGAGATGAAAGAGATTGCTAAAGCCCTTCAAGCTAGGCTTGTAGCCTTGGAGACAAACAAAAGAAGGGAAGTGGAAGAAAGTGAACCAGAAGAAGAAGGGGATGGTGAAGAGTATGAAGATGTAGACGAATATCTAAATCCTGAAGATTAGAGATTTGCAAAACTGTTAAGGGCGGTCAAGAATGACAAACCTAAGGTAAAGATTGATGTTCCAAAGTATAATGGAAGTTTAAATGAGGAAGAATTGCTTGATTGGATTGCTGCATTAGATAATCATTTTGAATGTGAGGAGGTTCCTGCAGAGTAGAAAGTAAAAATTTCAAAGAACAAATTGGGAGGTCATGCCTTAGTATGGTGGGATTACATACAATCAGAGAGGAGAAAGCAGCATAAGTCAAAGATTTCTTCATGGGACAAGATGGTAGCCAAAATCAAAGGTAAATTCTTACCTAAGGATTATGAAGTTCAAATGTTTAAAAAGCTTCAATTTTTAAGACAAAAAGAAATGGATGTGAAGGCATATACTGAGGAATTTTATAAATTGAGTATGACGTCTAGTCATCATGAGAATGAGGTTGAAAAGGTTGCTAGATACTTGGTTGGTTTGAGATTGAACATACATGATGAACTAGTTTTGGCTAACCTTAGGAGTGTAGAAGACTGTTATCAAATGGCAATCAGGATTGAGGAGAAGATGAAAAGGAGACAAGGTAATTCCATGAGAGGAAGAGGCAGCAATATAAGAGGGGGAGGATCAGCCCCTACAACAAGACAAACCAATGCGAATTGAGAAGGGACTAGTAAAGGACAAGAGCAGTCTGATTTCAGGGGTGGATGGAAAGGAACAAGAAGCAGATTTGGAGGTGGCAGAGGTTTTAATACATTTTCAGGAAAGTGCTACACTTGTGGTGAGTTTGGTCATCCATCCTTCAAGTGTCTTGAAAAGTTTGGTGCTACTTCAAGTGCTAATGAAAGAAGAAATAAATTTAGAATCAGAGGTAGGAGAAAGTTTGATGATCAGAAGGACAGTGCTACAAACCTCTAAGCAAATAGATTTGAGCCAAAGGAGGAACTTGTTTAAGACTACATGTAAATGTAGAGGTAAGGTATGCAAGGTAGTAATAGATTCTAGTTCAACCGATAATATGGTATCTCAGGAAATGGTGGATAAGTTGAAACTGGACAGGATTCCTCATCAAACTCCTTATAAAGCATCTTGGGTAAGTGATAGTCAATCACTTTTGGTATTTGAACAAGCATATGTTGATTTTCAGATTGGGGAATATCAGGATAGGGTTTTATGTGATATTTTACCTATGGAATGTTGTCACCTACTTTTAGGTAGGCCATGTAGATTTGATAGGAGAGCATTGTATGATGGATATGCTAACACCTACACCTTCAAGAAGGATGGGAGAGCTTTTTTGATGACACCATTGCAGGAGGATGCTGAAGCAAAGTAGGCAGCCAAGATCATTTTGTTAGGAAAGAAAGAGTTTGTGAAGATTAATGCAGCAGGGACAAGGACAGTTGAGGATACCTCAAGGAGTGGGATTGCTAAGGAACAAAGTTTGACAGTGATTTCAGTTTTGATTGATGGAGCTCAGATGGTGATGTCTGAAATGGATCAGCAGAAGGTCAAAGATTAGGCTTACAAGTAGCCACAAGTTGATTGGAAAGACAAGGATGCTATCATAGTAGGGACAATTGTTTGTCCTCTAGAACCAACAAGAGTTGAAAGGCAAACATATTCTGTAGTACAAGAAGCATTAACCAAGTTTTCCCATGCAGGTGTTCAGACAGAGATGATAGTAAGAAAGAATGACAAGCACAGGGTAGGTTTGGTGGCAAGTAGTCACTCATGGCAAGGTGTGAGTAGAGCATACAAATCTGGGCATGAGTCTTTGATTCCATGGCAGCAGGTTGCAGTCCAGAGATCATGGGGAAGACATGAGACAATAGAGGATCAAGGTAGAGCAAAACAAAGACTTAACTCATGGGGCATGAGTTCTTTTGTCAGTGGGGTGTATGGTGCAGGAGCACCTAATCCAAAGTGGCCCCCATGAGGCATTCAACTGTTTGATGTACATTTTGCTATTTCCAATAAGGTCCTATAAGACCATTCATGTAATAAGGTCTGTTTGACCAATGCATGTCATTTTAGTTTGTATCTAAGTTTATGTTGTAAGTCCCAAGGACACTTGTCGAATCGGTAATCACAAAGGTTGTTAGGCAGTTAGGAGGTTGTTAGTCAATTGTCTCCCAGCTGCTTGGATTGATCTCCCAACTGCTTGGATTGATCTCCCAGCTGCTTGGAGTCAAGTTGGTACTACTCATGGTGAGTAGATAAATGCCCAGAGTAGATCGATTGTAATCATTGTAGAGAGATCAGATAGGGTTGAGTTGTGCAATTGTGAAATAGAGCATCTATGTGTATGTACATTTCTGGAAAGCATAATAAATGAGTTCTGTGTTGTGTATCTTTCTGTCATTCGGTTCCTTTAGTTTCCCTCTGTGCAATCGATTTACTGTTTTGTGGCCGAGATGGATTCTTAATCCATTCCACCAGTTAGATTAATGGCTGTACAGATTCTAGTGCTTTCATTTTGTTCATTTTGTGTTTGCAGGATCACGTGCAATATGCTCTAATAGATCCTAGCATCCTCATGTGCTAGGTTGGCGGAGTAAAATATCATTGTAGTTGTGAAGTTGCAGAGGGTCGAGACCATCAGAGGAGAAACAGGTCTGTGAAGCTACAGGGTTTGCAGAGGTTCAGATCGGCAAAGATTCGTGTTGTTTCGCTGGGTATACATTTTGTGTGTATATTGCTAATGTATGTCAGGGTTCATTTCATGTGTATCTCAAAGTTGTATGTTCGTGTGTATGTCGCAAAAGTATCTTGTGTATGGTTAAGTTCTGCATCAGGGTGACAAAAGGTGCAGGAGTGAGAAAGTTGAAAGCTTCCGATCTAGGAAGTCTGACCGATAGTGTATTGGCATACAAAGGAAGTCAACGTTCGGTCCCACCGAATGCATATTCGAAATGCATGTTGTGAATGTACATTACGAATGTACGTTGGGTTAGATACAAGGAAAGTCAATGGTCAATTTCATTGAATGCATGTTTCGAATGCATGTTCTGAATGTATGTGGAGAATGCATCTTCTAAATGTATATTGAAAATATACATTGCACATATACATTGTGTTAGATGCAAGAGGCGACCGGTAGCGACGTTGAAGGAAACCAGTGATCGCAAGTCGTGAAAGTATATGGAAGCTGTTCCATCGGTGTATCGGGAGCACTTACAAAGTGCTCATCGATGAGGAAGGTCACACCGAATGTATATCGCAAATGTATATCCTGAATGTACATTGAAGAATGTATCTCTAGGCAGATACAAGTGTTAGAGTTTTGATTAGCCAATGGCAAATGGTCTTGCCGATAGGCGAGTAATATGAAGACATACAAATGTTGAATGTATGTTAAAGTTTTGGCTCCTTATCACTCCACCATCCCCCCTCCACATCCTCCTCATCCTCATCCCCATCATCATCCTCTCTGATGCCACCTCATCTAGTGCTACAAATCCTACTGGTATCGTAAGTCTCACTAGCCTCTATTGCACCCACCACTGATCATATGTCGGGGTAGTCCTCGCATCCTGCACCTCTCACCTAGCATGCCACACCTGTGGCTGGAGTCCCTCAAACTTAGCTATCACCATCTGTGGATCAGGAGCCAATCCCCACTGAGTCTATACCATCTGTATCTCGCAAACCTCACCTCCACCTATGGAACATTCTGCACCAAACCAAATTATTGTTGTACTCGTTTCGACAGATATCTATCCATAATCAGTTGTCTCCGCCCCATCAAAAATTGAGACTGCATCACATAACCTAGCTGCACCCTGTTCTCCTGCCACCTCTCCAGGTCCCTCTATGGCCGCCACACAAACTTCACTATATGTTTCGTCACTCACCTCTAGTACCTCATATCCCCCAAACAACGATGGATCAAATGTCCTCTGTATGCAAAAACAAAAGCTTGATGCCTCAGTCTATCTCTCACCGTCAACAATCGGGTCACTAGTATGTGCTCCCACGCCCAGATCTGCAACAAAGTCACTCCACATCCCAAGCTACCAAATCGCTTGTACACCACTGCATCCATATCATGATATAAATGGGCTAGTACACATGGCCCTCATGCATAGACCATGCCATCCCTGATCATCCATAGCAGTACTACTCCCCAGCCCACTGGAAACCCATGCGATCTCCTGTCTGGGACCAAGGTCCTTGCTATCAATCCCACAAAAAATAAGGGCAATCGATATAGGCCCCTAGCCACTGCTCGCCGGTATACCATCTCTGATCCATCACTTCCATACGACACCCATCTCGGGGCAAACACTCGATCCACATATGCTGCTCCCTATCCATGGTCATACACCACTCTCTCACCGTGTATGGGGATCCGTAGTTCCTCCATACGTCCTCCAGTGTGATCGTCGCCTCCCCTATGGGAAACAGGAAGGCGCACCACTCTGTCTGCCAACGCTCCACTAAAGTAGTCATCATAGCTCTGTCTACATGTATCCACGACATCTTTGGGCTATATCACAATCCCACCATCCGCAAGAAAAACTTGTCAGTGCTATCTAGCTCCTCCCAAAGATCAAATGTTGGCGGTCGTCTCTCCCTAGACTGAAGTACATATTCATCATCCTGCACCATCCCAAAAACACTATGTCAGCCTCTGTTTTAACACTTCTAATTTTTTTCTCATACCAAACATGCATCTATTCTAACCATCGGTGTCCCTATGGCACACCCTAAAGCCCCAGATCTTTCGTGGGCCTTTGGCACACCCTAATCCTTAAACCCTTGCCTTGTCCGGGCACCCCTCTCCTCGGGTCGGTGTCCCTATGCCAAACCCCCAGGTCAGGTGCGCCTTAGCCCGGCCCCGTCCTTCAACCCTACCCAGGCCGGCGCCCTTACGCCGGCCCCCATGCCAAACCCTTGGGCCGGGTGCGCCTTGGCCCAGTCCCGTCCCTCAACTCTCCCCGGGCTGGCACCCCTACGCCGACCCCCACGCCGACCCCCACGCCAAACCCCCAGGTGGGGCGTGCCTTGGCCCGACCCTGTCCCTCAACCCTCCCCGGGTCGGCGCCCCTACGCTGGAACCGTGCCAAACACCTGGGTTGTGCGCCCCTTAGCCCGGCTCTATCCCCCAACTGTCCCAGTTGGTGCCCCTGCACCAACCCCCACGCTCCCGCTGGGCGCCGCTCAGCCCCGGCGGGTGCTCCCCTTGCCCACCCCCTCGTCGGGCGCCGCTCGGCCCCGACGGGCACTCCCCTGACCCACCCCCCGCTGGACGCTCCTCTTTCCAAGCACACGCCATTCCGCCCACGCCCATGACACTTTGGCTGACCCTGCGCTAGGCCACCTAACATGGTGCTTCGCAAAACCCTATTGTCGCCCATTCAAGTGCTACTCTTACCAAAAAATCACAAAGAGGGTAAGATACATTTAGTGGCTTGTTGTCGCCACGGGTTGCAAGTACTCTCTCACTTGCTTCGCTTGGTGATCCTCTCATGGAATACCTACCATCACTCCGCTCTCCTTTTGCTCTCCTCCACTCACAAATCCAAATCACAATTTAAGCTAAATGAACTTTATGAGCTCCTTTTCACATATATATTCCCCCCAACCCTATTTTTTTTCCTCACCCCATTTCTTTTTCTTCCCCCCCTTTTTTTAAAAATTATTTTCCCCTTAACCACCCCACTTTTCTTCCTCCCTTTCACATCTTTTTCCCCACTTTTCAGTCTCGGGACCCCTTTTCCTTCGTTTATGTCACTTTTCACCTTTTTCGAGAGATCGCCGAAAAATTTATTTTTTCCACCAATCTCTCGAGGGGGCATCACCTCACACATCCCCCTTCTATTCACTCACTGAGGCATATTTATCAAAAAAAATATTCTTTAATATCCCGTCAACTGCGACAGCTATGACGCTATATCAAAGAGGGGCAAAATATAGACGTCTAAAAATGGTCACAACCACTTTCATCCACACAATCCAAACCTAGTTCACTCGCTTCATTCTATTTGATCCATATATTAATTAAATAATTTTTAATTATTTAATTAATTTATTCTACACCTTTCCCCTATCATAAAAATCAAATTCCTCTACTATAGTTTAAAAATTAAATATTTTTTACTATAGTTCACAAATCGTATTCTAAAAAAATAAATAATTTACCATATTTATTTAATTCCTATTCTGTTCACTTTTGATTACTTTTTGTAATCATCATTATTTTCTTCTAATCCATGTGCACATGAATTAATGTTAATTAATTCATCATTACAAACCCCCATGCTTCTAGAAGTCCACTTGTTATGTGTGTACATGACAAGTGGTACTTTGGAAGCATGGCCAAATCTTCCAAAATGTGTATATTTGTCCTATTTCTTCCACCCCACTCCAATTGTCACTATTCATGTAAATTTAAAATTACATGTGGCACTATTTGGACACTATTCTTCTAATTTAAAATTCCACTTGTTCTCTCCATAGAATTTAAAATTCTTCACTACATCCAAGCCTTACCTTTTCATAAATGAGACCTTACATGTTATACACCTACCCAATCCTAGTCATCCATCCACTCAAACTTGTAATCTCATCCATTGATCATCCTTTGAATCTTGGAGTAAAATTCTCATCCAATCCTAGCTTGCCATTTGTCCAAATCTCCTTGCTTGAGGATCCTCAAGAAATCTCAACTATTGATCTCCCAATTTGATCCTAGCCCTTCAATTCCATCCCCAAAATCTATAAATTGAGGCCTCCACCTCCATTTTTCATAAGCCATCATATGCAAAGACATTCTGCCAAATTAAGTGCTTACATCCATCTAATTTAGTGCAATTATAAGTTAAAATAGGATAGTTTTATATTACATAGAGCAAATCATCACTAAAGTGTTTAGATAGGGTGCATTAGTTGGTTAAGAACATAGTAGTGATCTAGCTTAATCTTAAGGTCCCTTGGGTTTGGGATTGGGTGCAATTTAGGATAGTTTGCATGTGATTTTAGGATCTCATCTTTTAGGTAGACAATATATTTAATGCTACATGTGTGAATGTTAGTCTCTTCATTGACACGTGTCAAGGCTTCTCCTCATGGACCTGCCATCGCTATGTGGCATCATTCTATAATGCATACATGGATTTTCCTCTCAATGGTAAAATTGATGTTCAAAGTTCTTCACTAATGATGCTCCATTGCATGGTTTGGGCATTGCTATTGTTGGGATAAGGTGCCATTAACCTTGTAAATCTCAATATTGTATTATTCCATGTATTATTTGTAATTTGTAATTACCCATAAGGAGATGTACAAGTTTCACTGACAGTGGTAAAAAAATTAATTATCGGGGGCAGTAATTACGGAGTTACTACATTGGTAAGTTCTGGAGTTATCGGTGGTAATTATGGAACAACATTTTATGGTTGGTAATTGTAAATATCAAGAGTAATTGAGGCGCCACCTTGGAGGAATCAACTATTTTTGGCATGTATGACACACGTCATAAAGTTGTTGCGTGCATGTAAGAGAATCTATGACAACTGCAAGTTGTCATAAGATTCTATGACAATATGACAACTTATGATGGATAATTATTAGTTGTAAGTTGCTATTCTTGGCTCAAGGCGCCCATATTGGGAAGATGCCTTTTGGGGGGTGTTATGATGGAATATATGACAGTTATGACATCATTTACTACCCCGTAAGAGTCTATTCTTGTCCTTGGATGACCAAGGTTGCATGGTTGACTCTTGACAAGTGTTATGAGCTTGTAAGAAGTCATTGAATGTTGCATGATGAAGATTCCTAGGTGAGATAAAATGGACGCCTTGTTTTAGGAGTGAAATACTTCTATAAGTACAATACCATGTATGTGTTGCACATCTCAGTTTACATGTACACATGTGCTACTGGATTGAAGAGTGAAGAGGAGATTGGAAGTGGATGTATTGTAATCTTGTTTCGAAGATAATACAACTTGAGCCTCTCTTCTTGGTGGAGTTTTTTCCCGCAAGGGTTTCTCAACATAAACATTGTGTTATGTGTTTATTCTTTTGTTCCATTGCTACCTTGTGTTATGAGATCTTGCATTCTTATGTTGCTGATTTGTGCCTCTTTGTTGCTATTATCTTATGGTGATGTTATTGTTGTTATAAGTTCATCTAAGGTGGTTTTATCAAGCATGTTAGAGTGGTTGATTTTAGCATTATAAAGAAGTTGAATCTCTTCATGGTATTTCAAAGATTAAGCAAACTTATTTTTAGATTTGCATACAATTTTTAGATTTCTATTTTGTAGTAGTCAAAGCCTTGTATCTCACCAATTGGTATCATATATTGGTGATTTGATGATTAACAATTGGATTAGAGATTGTTCATTTATTCCAACAGCTATAGGTAATTTTGCCTATCGTGGGGTTTTGATCATGTGTCTTGCCTAAGAAGTCTATAAGTTCTTGATAGGATTAAAATATGAAAACAACATAAGCCACCTTGTGAATTTACATTCAAATTGATTTGTCACTTAAAACCTATTGATATGACTATGTAATCCTGATGTAAATCATGATTTAAATGGTTAGTGTATTCTTTTTTTTTTGGCATTTCAATTTAACCATAGATGCAATATCTTTGATTGAGTCATTTCATTCCTTGTATACGTGCTAAAATGGGTGCTTTGGAACAAGGTATGGACATCTGAGGGACATCCATCAAAGCATAATGGAAGGGGGATTTTTGTCAAATATTATAGTTGGAAATGCTTTGGTAGACATGTATGCAAAATGTGGAAGTAGACAAGGCAATGATTTATTTGATAAAATGCCTCAAAGAAATGTGGTCTAATGGAATGCCATGATTGCAGGATATACACAAAATAGATTTGTTCAAAAGGATTTAGAAACATTCAAGGAAATGGAATTGGCAAATTTGAGGTACAGATAAAAAGGCCTTAGCCAAAGCCAAGAATAAAAACAAAATCCATGGCCAAAAATAGAGTTACTGATTCAACAATAATATTGTGTCACTAAAACCAACTTATAGATGAAGTTGATAGGGAAAAGTGAAAAGTAGGCCTTTATTGATGACTAGAAAATATTTTTATTTTTTAGGATTAAGGTGCCATCAACCTTGTAAATCCTATGTATTTAATTACTCCTAATATTGTTTGTAAACCATTCATAAGGGATGAAGTATTCACCAAGTAGTGATCTTGTTTCAACCACATGTTTGATCTTGGTACCTGATGGATGTAGGTTATCTAGGGGGTTATAGGGGGTACGCCCCTGTGGGGTCTGGGGGGATGGCCCCCCTAGTGGGGGTTTAGGGGCAACGCCCCTGGAAGCCACATTTTATATATAAATTTCTATTGTAAATCTGGATCATTCATCATTAGGTCACAGATCTGATGGTAGAGGTTATGTTGGTTTTTCTTACCTTAGAAGGCAACCCCTTTATGAGGATATTGTATTACAATTGTGTTGTAGTAGATAGTTGAGATTAAAAAACAAGCACTGTTGGATTGAAGACAAAAGAGGAGATTGATAGTGTTGTATTGTAAACTCTATTGAAGTTAATACATACTGTGCATCTCTTCTTGTGTGGAGTTTTTTTCCGAAAGGGTTTCTCCATGTAAACACTATGTTATATGTTTGACCTTCTATTCTATTATTTATTTGTGTTGATTTCATACCATCTCCATTTTGGTTCTACATAGTTAAATATCTATATTACAGTTGTAATGAGTTTTCCATTGATAGTTGTTTACCTTCATTTCTAATAGCAGTGTCTGATAAGTATTTAGCTACGATCAATTCCATCATCTTGCATCCTTCTCATGAAGTAGAACTCATTGCTCTAGACATTTAGCTCATTCCCTCTCATAGAGAGGAACACCTTCAGTGTAAAATGCATGCTCCACTTTTTTTCCTTGTTTCTACTTGTTTTTATCAATGTTAAATGTGTCTTTCTTGTTTAATTTCATGGATTTTAGTATATAAGTTGATTGAACTTATCTTTTATTTTAATTTTTCACTTGATCTAGTTTTTATGGTCAAGACCAAACTTTGATCTTACTTGCTTTATCATCATGGTCAAAATTGTGGGTGCAATTTTATCTCCTATAAAGAATATTAGGTATAATCTCATCTACCTTATTCAAATTTTAATTTCACTTTCCCTAAAGCCAACTCCCATCTAAAATTGGATTGTTGCATGTTGTCTTGCATGCAACATCTTTTGAATTAACACCTAGTGCTGACATCAAAAAATGTTACGACTCAATGAATTAGCCCAAACAGTTGTTGTGATGGTTAAAACAAAATTTTACCAATTTAATCATAGGTGTCATGTAAGAGCTCAATAATGTTCTAGGCACAAAGGGAAATTTATATTAAAGTTGCTTTGAATTCATTACAAATGTGCATTAATTGACCAAGCAAATTTTGAGAAATTAGAGTTAGATGTTGTTTGATGATTTTAATTTGTCAATGTTTATGAAGAGAATTTACATTTAGAAGATAGATAAAAGGTTCACTATACACTATGATTCAATCAATAAGAAACAAATATATTAAGTTTCTTTGCCCATGATTAAAACTGAGTGCCTTGAAAATGATTAAATAACTACACTATCATCTAACTATCCAACACAATAACTGTCAATCAGTTAAAGTGTGAGAAATAATCATAATAAAAAAAAATTATAATAAAACCCGTTTATAATTTAAAAAAAAAGAAAATTAACTAGAATAGAAATAAATAAAATACTAACAAACAAACAAAAAGACTATTTTATGAAAGATAAATAACTAATATAAGAAAGATACGTTAAACTAAAGAAACAAAGAAAGATCGATCTTAAATAGAAATAAACTACTCTAAGTTAGTTTATCAAGTACAAAGAATAAAATACACATATCAAGTACAACCATTATGAGAATAATGAAAATCATACATCTTAATCAAAGAAATGATTGAGAATTTTATATATAAACCACAAGTTTATGCAATCTATTCAACTGCTATGGAATATTCTTAGTATAAATAAAAAATCAAGTTCTACATTAGCATTGCATGTAAAAATGAAGGAAAAAGAAGACAATCTATCATAGCAAGTAAAAAAGCATAACATTTGAGTGGACAAATGATTATTGCTACTACACAACCAAAGCATCTTGTAGATAACAAAAATTAGGTTGATGTAAATTAAGTAATTGGAATGATTCAAATATATATAACTAGATATACTTAGACTCACAGAGGAAAACAATTTACCATTAGAGCTAATGTTGCCAAAATCCTCTTGCAATTGCAACGTAAAATCTCAGTTATAGATATGCTTACATAGAATATCTCAATATGGAAATAAATTTTTGTTCCTCCCCTCCTAAATGATGTGCCTTGAATGTATTTTATAAAGAAAAATTTAGTTAAGTTGGTTATGGGTTAGTATGATTATAAAACCAACCCATAAGATAAACTAATTTTATTTTCATAACATAATGTAAATAAAATTAAGTAGGGTTTTCACATTTGATAACTTTTATTACATCTTAAAATGATGAGATTATTTAAGTGATTTATAAAATAGAACTTTATAACAATTAGGAATCATGTAAATAACAAATAATCACGTCATAAAATTATTTTAATAAAATATGGCAACATAAATCTAAAAAAATCATAAGTGGGGGCCATTCTAACTACACTTTGTGTCAAGTGTCAATGGAAGTGCAAGAGTACACTCTCTCTTAGACACTAATGGCTTTAAGAATTTAGTAATCTTTAGCATTTTATTTCATCCATATATCTCAATGAATCAAGCTAAAATTCCATCACACATGATACCATACACCAAACATTCATTCATCATTAGCAACAATACATCTGAAACCTCAAAGGTCATATGAATATATTTTAGATAGTCGTACTTCATGCACATTTCAAATAAAACATGCATCTTCTTATTACATCAAAAATTTGAACATGACTTGTCTCACAAGACCATGTATACTATATTTCATTAACAACCTAAATACCATTTTCAAAAAACTCAAATGCATCTCCATTCACATCCAACACCATTGCATCATAACAAAATCAAGGATTTTATCTTTCTTCAAAAATACAATAAATTTTTAATAGAATATTGGCCTTCTCACTATGTGATCATTCCATTTACCTTTACAATATTCATAATTTTTTTTTATGAATAAGCCTTAAGAATACATTCAAACTAAAACCTTTGTCAACATAAAAATGACATTTCAAACTTTTCATACTTTATATTCTAGGCATATAATTTGCACTTCATCTTCAACACATTTTAAGGTTGCACATTTTTACTACTTTGCACAACAAACTAAATGAATGATGTGGTTTTCAAAGGACACAAGTTTAGCATGATAAGAACATGTTTTAGGTCAACTTATTGAACTAAGATGAACAAGGTAAATATTTTCATCATACCCTTGAATCATTTTACCTTTTGCAAGAAGATGACTATAAAAACAACAAGAGATTGCAAATTTACCAATATTTATTTGAAAATACAAGGGTTTTTGTTATCAACACCATACAGTACTTTTAGCATCAAAACCCACACAATATATTTGTATAGAAGCAAAGAGAGAAAGCTTCTTTTCAAATGTTTTAAATGAAATCATTATAAAATCCTTGTAGGGTGCCTTTATGAACAAGGCTTATTATTGTTGTCCAATAGACCATTTTGTTCAAAATCAAGAAGTTTTTAGAGGGTTTCATCAAACTGCCCAAGTTAACCATTGACAAAATACTAGGTTGAAATTATTCAAATCTTTTATACCCTTAACACAAAAAAGAAACAAAAGATAGGCTTGAAATGTGCCACTCATGCTATATCTGAAACATATCCATAAACAAGGGAATATAAAATTTTCATCCATTTTCATTAATCAAACAAAAATATAATATTGAAAAAAATTCAGAATGGCTTTTATATCCAAAAAACCCCAAAAGAATTAAAAAATGGGTTTAAAACTTCAAAAATCTTACCTTTAAGCCGAGAAAAAAGAAATAAATGAAAATGTAGAGTTAAATACCTATTGGATTGAATGTATTTGCTTCAAGTAGTTGTGCATCTTAACAGCCAAGAGAAACATAATTTTATATATTAGTGCTTCTTTTCCAATTATGGAGAAAGGAATGAATCTTTTTCATCAACATATGCTCTGCCATTATCTTTTCGACATGGTTTATGTTGGTAAATGTTTTTATTTAAGGCATACATAGCTATATACAACTAGGTGTACAACTATAGAGGTGGAGATTTTATTTGTAGGCAAAGTAATGTTTTAACATAAACTTTAGCATGGGTGACTTAGATGGTCATCTATACTTTATATGTTCCAAACAACTGGTTTTGTTTGATAAGCATTTTGTTATTTCCCTCTACTCACATATGCTACACCACATTCATTCAAACATTATAATTAGCAATGTGAAAATGATGACCAGCCATGTTTAAATAAAAAAGAGAAATGTAGATTAAATGCTTTAATCTTATGCCATGCTCGAAGTGATTGTCTTATTTCTTTTTAACTCACATACTTTCCAAATTCCATTTTAACATGAACATCATTAGTATTCACATCTCATCACAACATGATAACTTTATATATGTCTAAATTCTTGGAAATGATAAAGGTTATGATTAAAATGTTCATATAAACCCATCTAACACTTATTAGAGCTCCACTTCAAAAATGACCAACTATTCACTTCATCAGTCATCAAATTATCAAGCACAAATACCCTTTGAATAGGCCTACAATAACTAAAACTAATGCATACAAACAATCACTAAATAACTAATGATATGACTTTAAAAAATCAATAAAACTTAGTCCAATGTAACCATTAAAGAGAAAAGTGAAAACAAGTGAAATTTTAACTTGTTTTCAATGAAGAAAAGGCTACTTGTTTATATGACATCTACCATTTAAATGTTTAGGTGTCAAATTTTCTAGTGATGCTTTTTAGTCTCAAATTTTGACAGTATGACATAGACTAGGACGTTTACTTTTAATATACTTGAGGATCAAAATGAAAATCAACAATCAAGATATAGTTAAAGAGTGTAAATAATTGAATTGAACATTGAGTAAAATAAATTTCAAAAGCCTCATGTCAATCCAATTAAACCATTCCCTTGAACTTTATTACCCCATAGCCATACTAGTATTGTTCACTTTATTAATTCCATTTTTCAAATGTTTGGAAGTTGAAAAAAGAAATCAAAGACTCCAATAAAAAAACTTTGAATTTCCCAAAAATACCTATCCCAAGTGTGAAATAAAGACCCAAATGCATCAACTTAAATTGCTAATCCTGATCTTAAAAACCTAGTGAACAAAATTTATAAAAATGAAGTGAGGAGGATGAATGTGCTAAATTCCTCAAGGATTAAGCTTTGAATTTTTAGAACTTAAATTGAATCTATACTAATAATTTGTTTAAATAAGCCCCATTCTAAAATTCTTTGTTAAACCAAACATGTACCTAGTATATTCTATTTTGAACAAAACTTAGTCATGGAACCAAAAATTAATTGTGATCAAAGAATTAAAAAATTAGTTTAATCAAAATAAGTAGTTTGTTGTCTAAGTAGAGAAAACACTCAAACGCCTAAACAAAGCATAGTAAAAATTGGCCACTTCCATGAATGACAAAACTAATTTGCAAAGATCAAGAGTTAGGACTATATACAATAAGGAGAGTAAATTTTGGCAACAACAACTAGGATTATTTATTTAAAGGCAATCTCCTAGGGCAATCAAGGATTATCTCATAGAATTCACTCAAATCATCCTAGAGTATTCTAGAGTAGTAAGATCAAAGAAACTCAACATTAGCAATATATTTTTTGCATAAGACAATATGCATTTCATGTGTACTCAAAATTTTCTCAAATAAATTGTAGAAACAACAAAGGGGCTATAATTAGGCTCAAGGAAGTCTAACACTTCAATGCTAGCAAAACAAGCTCCCAAATGTGTTTTTAACACTACCTTGATCACAATTCAATTGTCCCATCATAGGTGTAATATTTGAGAGCATTGGATTGATGGAGATAAGATTACAATAGATAGACACACAATAAAACCATAGGAGGGTATGAACCCAATAGTGAGTCCCATTTTTGGGACAAAATGAAAATATGGCAAAAAATCATGCCCAAAATCATTAGGGTTTAGTTGAAGGGGAATTTGATCAAACCACCTTCAACTGAACCTAGTCAATGAATGAGTGCTTGTGTGGTGTTGCTTGGCACCCCATGGTGATAGTAGGTTGAATTGAACCCCTCTTGATCAAATGGGTTTTGATCATAATACCTCTAATTGAACGAAGCTTGATTTGATAGAAGGGGGTTTGAGTATAAATAGGTGATGTTGACAATTTTTTCTATTCACTTTGCATGCAAACCTCACAAGAAACATGCAAACATGACGAGTGACCTCCTTGTGCAATTAGTTGTCTACTTCTTCTTCAACCACATTTTTAGGTATTCTTCTTTTTTTTTTGTCATTTTTTTAGGTTTTTTCTTTTATCATTATTTTGTGTTTGTGTGTATTTTTTTAATCGATAACAGAGGCATAAAGGAGTCATACCCCTATATATAAATTGTCGAATAAAAAAGGAACATAGTTTGGCTACTCAAGAGGAGGGCTGAAGTATATCATATTAACAAGTTTTCATTTATACAAAATGATGTATACAACCATATATCCTATATACTATAGTATCTATTCATTCTATTTTTTAAACTATGACTGGACCTGTGAGGTTGTGTTATCTTCACCCACATCCATCATCTAGAATTCTGAGATGTATGTCTCCACTGTAAAGGACCAATAGACACCTGACGCATCTAAGACCCCTAAAACCACCATTAGAAGCTTTATGCCCCACTTTTCCCTGTGTCTTTGCGCGCTATCATCTTCCCCTACCACCCTAAAAATGAATGACACCCAAGGCCCAGAGTACTGGGGGTTGATAAGTGGCCAGGATGAAATCCTAATTCAAGAACATCATCGTCGATTATCCTTTTAAGCCCACAATGCTAGCAAGGCTTAATCATAGTTTCTACCACCGCCTAAATACTATCCTTAGACTCTCCAACATCTAAAAGAACTACTAAAAACATTGAGGAAACATATGTATTCACCCGATATCGGTGAGTCATAGAGAGGAAGGTATCCCCCAACACCATTTTCACAGCATGCAACACCACTGTTGATCTTTACTTGAACATTTTTTTAGTCTAAAGCCTGTCGCCTCCCCCCAAAATGCTATCTATCTCTTTTTAGATTTGAGGTCCGCATTGTGGAATCCATGTTGCAAAGATGAAATGTCCATTGAAAGAAATCTTGATGTATAAAATACCTCATCAATGACCAAGGTGATGGATCCATTATTGCATAAGTCATGTTGTATTAATTTTGTTGTACCAGTTTGATAAGAAGCAAGACAAACTCATTAGTTCATCATCACTTTCATTTATTTATGCTTAGTGAATAAGGATGGGAGATCAGGGGTGGTATCTCACCACGTGCTTGATGAGCCATTGAAATGTTAGTCTTGCATCATCTTTTTTGCCACATTGGCCATTTGGTCAGCCAATCCACTAGCCTCACGATACATATGTCTAGCTTTGAACTCCACATAACTATCCAACAACTCCCAACAATATAATAGGATGTTACTTAATTTTTAATTTAGATTTCTATGATTTTGAATGGCATTGATAGTGACTAAAGAATCCCCTTCAATATGTATGTTTTGCAATCCAAGTTTGTTGCAAATTTGAAGCCCTAGCAGCACAAATTGAAATTTTGCTTCATTATTTGTTCCCTCTGGTATTTGTTTTGCCATTGCATCGACCAAGTCTACATCATGGTTTCTAATGATGCATCCAGTGCCCAATTGCCCTAACTTACCCCTGGATGCCCCGTTGAAATTCAATTTCACCCTTCATCTAGTGGGACCCATCTTGCATCAATCCTTGTATTCGTAGACGAATGAACTTGAGCAATCCCATGAACAAGGTGTCTATGTGTTTTAATGTTTTATAGTTTAAATTATTTTTTTGGTAAATTAAAATTTTTCTATATTTTTTTAAAAAAGTGTTATTGTTTTTAGATAAATTTATAAACTTAACAAATCATAAATTATATATATATATATATATATATATATATATATATAAGAAAATTAAATAATTAAAAAACATATAGACAAAAGTTTATAAAATAATAAATTAGTAAAATAAATCAATAAATTAATAAAATAAAATTTATCTAAAATAATAAAATAAAAAATATATAATTAATGCTTATAGGATGACTAAAGTTAAATTTGGATCTCGTTAAAAAAGGGCGAGAGGTGAAAAAAACAATGATAGGTCTTAAAAAAGTAGGAGATAGGAAGACTGGTCAAGTCGATAATGGCTAGAGGAAGGACACCAAATTAGGATAATACATTGATTTAGGTAGAAACTATGGCAAGGAAACATTTTGAGAGAGATTCAACACACATGCACCATGTGTGGCAAAGAATAGTAGGAATACAGGGCATATTTTCAAAGAAGCGGGTCAAAGTTTGAGCAATAGTGGAGTGACGCCAAAACCAAAGATAAAATCCTATAAGATTTTGGTTTTTTATGTCAACATGGAAGTCAATATGAAAATCTTGACTATTAATATTCTAGACAATCTTATACACCCTATAGTGGAATTGTTAAAAAGGACTGCAATAATCACCAAATTTGTAACAATATAGCCATTAGTGGAGAGGATAAAAACCTAGATGGTCTAATTCTAGTTGAACCGCCCTCACCCCTCCATCAGTTTATTGGCATTAGGGTTTTCTCCAAATCACATTTTAAATAGAGGAGGATAGGGATAAGATTTTAAATGGAAGTCCATGGTTTATGGGGAACTTAAGGCTATATCTTAGGGCTTGGACTCTAAGTATTGATCTAGAGGAGGAGCTAGACACATAAACACCTCTCTAGATTTGGATGTACAAACTCTTGCATGAATTATGGTTGGAAGTGACTTTTAAGGAAATTGGGGACACCTTAGGAGAATATATTCAAAGTTCCACTATTATAGTAGTAAAAAAATAGCCACATACACAAGGATATGTGTGAAAATTGATCTTAGTAAGCTTTTTTGGCAAGCCATCATTAAACTCTTCACTAGGTGTTTGGGTATAGGAGTTAGATTATAAATGTTTATTGATTCCATGTTTCAAATGATGGAATGTTGGACACAAAATGAAGAGGTGCATAATATTCATATTTTAATCATACCAAGCCCCCCAAATAGGAATGAAAACTATGGAAAGAGGTTTCCTTCGAAAATAATTCAAATTCATAACTTGGTAGGAAAAGGGTGGGTGTTAGGGAGGAAAAAAGATTGAAGGAAGAGGTCCTCCAAAATTTTCTCCCTTGGATGTGGGATCTAAGAAAAGGGATTTTCTAAAACTTGGGGAAATAGCCTCTAGTGACTCGAGTAAAGTCTCCCTCTCGATGGAGGATCCAAGAAGAAGCATAATGTGGTAGATGAGGGGAGAGTGAGGAAGAAATTTTAAAAGATATTGACAAAGGTAAGCCTAGAAGCAAAGACTAGAGTATTGCAAGTAGGAAGGGGAAGAGGAATTATGTCAAAACATAGTCCTCCAATCCAATGTCATCCTTGGTAGACATGTGAGGAGGAAGAGGGAGGGGAAGAATAATTGAGGCTAGTAAAGTGAAGGTGATGTCCTTGAAGGAGATTGAGAATGACACTCATACTCCCATCACCAAGATTTGTTAGAATGGAGGTGAGCACATCCCATCAAAAAAATGATGAGAATCATAAGATGGAACATGTTGGGGCTAAGTGCCACCAATAGATTCCATTTGGTAAAATGACTAGTGGAGGAGCACAACCCAAATATATTATTTCTCTAAGAAAATAAAATTAGTGGTGATGCTATGAGGAATATCTTAAGGTGTGTTTGGAAAAGGAGCAAGGGTCATGATTGACTCAATTGGTTTGGATAGAGGTCTAGCCATATTATGGGATAACTAGCAACTCTTTGGATCATCGGTAGATTCTACTCAAAACACTCTTTATGAAAGAATAAAAGGGACTCGAGAATTTTCAAGCCATTATTTTCAATATATGGCTTGAATGTGTAGGTTGATAGGTCTATAACTTGGGACAATTTAAGGGGATTCAAGACTCGCAACAAAGAAGACAATTGGATATTTGTAGGGGAGTTCAATGCCACTCCAAGTCCAGAGGAGAAATTAGGGAGGGGGGTATAGGGTAGCTTCCATCTCACCCACCTTCAGGGTAAATTATTCTTGGATCTATCTCTCTTTGTTATAAATCCTAAGGATGGATGGTTCACATGGAGAAATAGGAAAGTAGGGAAGGTTAAAAACTTGTGTCAATTGGATAGGTTTCTAATTAATTTAGAATGGGCATTTGAGTACACATTATTCTCTTCAAATGTTTTACACTTTATAGGCTCTAATCGCTAACCCATTTGGATGGAAACTGATAAAGATTTAAGACCCTAAGGCAATCCCTTCAAGATGGTATTTTGTGGTTTGAGCACCTTGATTTCCTATCTTAGCTCAAAGGGTGGTGGTGTATAGTTTTCAAAGGATGTAAGAGATGTGTGTTGTAGAGGAAATTAGTAGTGGTCAAAGGAAAGGTAAAATCTTGGAACAAAGAGGCATTTGGAGATTTTTTTAATACAAAAAGAAGGTCGAATTCCTTCTCCCTAGGGTCAAGTCTAAAATTGCAAAGCATGGGATCACAAAAGATAAGTATAGTTAGGAAGGTCTCACAAAAGAGTTGAACAAAATTTTGTAAATGAAGGAAATATTTTGGTTATAGAAGTTGAGGATTGAGTGGTTAAAATAAGCTAATAGGAACACAAAGTATTTTCACCTCTCTACAAATATTTGAATACAAATCAACAAAATAAAAATCCATACTTCCCTCTAGTAATGAGGTTACTAATATTGAAGCCCTCAGGGCAGAAGGAGTGGAGTTCTTCAAGTAACTATTGGAAAATCTCATAGACGGTGACTTTACAGTAGACCCCTACACAGATATGGAGGGGAGGTGAATAGGAGACCAATATGTATGATCCTACTATCAAGGAGTGGCCTAGATAGGAATGGCTTAGTGGAGACACACTCAATATTGCAAGTTCTATAGCAACTTGGTTATGATTTTCCAATAGATTCGCCCCATGTTCCCCCATGCTATTGATCTCCCTAGGAGGTGATAGAGGCTCAACAAGGAGCCCCTTGTGGAACCCTCTTATTCTAGGGATGTAATGTCCCTATTCTAAATTAATTTATTTGATGAAACTATTATTCCATTCTTATTTTCTCGTGGACTAATATTTTAAATTAGGAAAATACTGCATTTAATATTTTAATTGTATTCTGTAATCTCAGGAGTTAATATTTATTAGAAATAATTAAATATTAAATGTTGGAGTTTATTATTTAGGGTGGAGCAAGAATTTATTTTATTTATTTCCCACCCAAGATAGTGTTTTGTTTTTGGGCACCATTTTACTTTGGCCACCATAAATATCCTTGCTTTCCCTACAACATCTTTTGGCCATTTTCACTCCTCATTTCATTGTAGGAACTTTGTTCTACAATTTCTCTTCTTTGGATGAAAACCCATTGAATATAAAAGTCAGTGGATGAAAACCCATTTATTTCTAGGGCCAATCTTATATAGAGGTTGCATCAATGCTTCAGAGTTATGCAATTTCAACTTATTGTACGGTTTTGAATGTATAGTTGTAGCTGTGGTGAGTTTGTAGGTTGTGTTTACAGATTTCTAATTTTGTAAGGTTGTTGCTATTATGGCACCTTCTTTGGAAGTATTTTTTTGTTCCATAATAGTCTCATGAAGCTACATGTTTATTTTTTAGTTTGGGGCCAATATTTGATTTGGGCGTTGTGTAGTTTCTAATTTGCATATCTTATGTTCATAAATAAGAAATTATCAATAGAAGAGTTTCCAAAAATTTATGTGCAAACATTGTTAAATCGGGTGTACAATTTATGGAGAAATTATTAAATATTTATGGGTATTTCAAAATATGTTTAAAAATAAATTCACGAGGGTTTGAAACAAGATATCTTGCTTTAGATTTTATGTGGTTTAGTTTATTTTAATTATTTTGGAAAAATATCCATTTGGGATTTACAGTGGTATCAGAACAGCGATCTTGCTAGCTTGTAGGTTGTTGAGGTTTGATGCTTCCTAGTGTTAGCGAAATTAGATTAGGGATAACTTTAAGGAACCCCCCCCAAAAAAAACCTATAAAATCCTGGCGAATCCTAGCACGAGGCCAAAAAATATTGGCGAATCTATGCCTATTTTTGAAAAAAAATTCATTGGCAATTTTTTTCAAATTTGTCGACATTGGTTTTTTTGTTGGTGAATTGTATATAGATTTGAAAAAAAATTAATTTCCTTGGTGAATTATAGTTGTATTCCAAAAAATAAAATAAATTATGTGGTGAATTATAGTTGTATTCCAAAAAATAAAATATATTAGGTGGCGAATTATATAGATATTCAAAAATGTAAAATAATTTATTTGGTGAATGTGCTCGCAATTTTTTGAAAAATCATAATGTGGCTGGCGAAAATATCAAATGCTAAATTATAATGACTAATTTACTTGGCAAATTTATAGCTAAAAAAATATTCACATTTAGATCAATGGATATTCAGTATCACAGATCAACAACATCAATTCTATTCTGGGTTGTAGTTCTGACACACCCATCCTTCTCCGTAAAGTCTCTGAAATAGAGACAAGTGTCAATGAAGGAATGATTCAGATTAATGGAAATTAATAGATAATAATTTAATAAAAAAAATTCAAAAGGATACATAAGAATAATACAGATTCATCCACCATAACACAAAGTTTATGACTTCAGAAATCAACTCCTCAAGCTTCCATTCATATATTGAAAATAACTGAAATATAGAGTAACACAAAATTGACCTATCAACAACACAAAGTTTGCCAGAAGATCCTAAATGCATCGACAAGCTTAGTATATAAAGCCTTGTAACTATCTTTGAAATAATAGCAACTTCTTAGGGACAACCGATTTAAAAAATAAAATAATAATAAGTCTTTTGCCACAAGAGTATCCAGAGCATGTTTAAAGAAATAACATAAAAATAAGAAATGCCATCATGTGCTAGCAGTTTGGTCTTCATCCTGAGTCACTTCCCTTTCCTTGTCATGTTCACCAGCAGCAGTCGAGTCCACCTGTGCTCTCAGTTTCGCCTTGTAACTCCTGTACCTAGTAATGATGGGAGTTAAAATCTTGACACTTGGTCTACAGGTAATGTTTGCCTAAAGTTTCCACTTATTTATCATTATGTCCACATTTGTTAGTCTCTTATAGACATCATCAATTTCACGCCTGAAAGTTCTGAGATACATTGCTATATGTCCAAGCTTCCCTAGTGATTCACAATTAACTATGTCAGCACCAACAAGCTCTTTAGTAAGCATCTTATTAAAACTTTTCTTTACTTCCTTGACATCAAGCAGGTTCTCTCTGCTTTCATCTAAAATCTTTACATCTAAGATGGTACAATTATTTTTAAGATCAACCATATAAGTGTAATATTGAGTCAAAATTCTTCTTATTTCTCCACTAAAATCCCCTAGCATAGACCTCTTCCACTCTAGTGCATCTAGCCAAGACACATAATCATTCTCATTTGGATCATTAAAAATTTTCTCAGCTACAAGAATGTTTGTATCAATTTCTATCATATCTTTTATCTCTATAGACACCGTGAGCAGATTACTGTCTTTCCTCTTTACATTTTGTAACTCTGCAACTAACCCTTTCCTTTTATCAGAAGTGAGGGTACATAGTTTCATGAGCTCCTCGATGTACAACAAACCATCAATAGTGACTTGCTCTACCCATTGCTTGGTGGCCTTACCTACAGTTTGATATCTCATGATTTGTTGCAACATGCTAGGATCCATTCCATCAACAAAAACACTCAGAGTTGCATCAGAGGATTGAGAAGTAATATTCAAAATAGTTTGAATGAAAAATGTCATAGAATTCACTTGGGCTTGTAGCTTTGCATTCTCTTGTTGCTTAGCTTTAACTCTCTTTGCTAGCATGCCTATAGAGAATTTGGCATGATATATCACCTTCCATGGTAGGAGGACCCATGCCAATCTTGGTCATATAAAAATATGCTTCCGTGACTTCATTTTCATTTTTATCCCCAATGGGGTCTACAATCTCCAAAATTCTGCCCTAAGGAAGAATTTGTTACCATCTGAGACATCCTCTTAGCCTTCTTAGGCTTAGGTGTAGTATGCAACAATTTAGCTATAGTGTCAATGTTTATGTCCGTCGTTGGGGCATGTCTCCTATTTTTCTCAACAACTTTCTTTAGCCAGGAAGGGGAAGACAAAACTGTACCACTCTCACTTGCACCCATGACAACTCTGTCTGGCTGATTAGGAGTATCTTGCATAGGAATTTCATTTGATACAGGGGAGGCTAGAATCTCAAACAAGGAATGAAAAGTACTATCATCAGCAATCTGTTGAAAAATGGAAGAATCATTACCAGGTGAAGGAGACACATGAGAAGTCATGTGATTTGCCTGCAATTGTTGTAAAGCATCCAACTTCTTTACTTGTGGTTTCATGAATGCAGGTTGACAATCTTGTTCACATACACTTTTTAGTTTCCTATTATCTTTAGTTTGCTCTCCATCCCCACCACTACCAGATTGTGAACCAACTCTGTGATGAGTTATCTCCACACTAGTTGAAGTTTTCTAAATTCTGGAGGCCTAGGAGGTTCCTTGCTCTCTTGTTCCTTGTTCTTTATGCATAGAAGAAGAACTAACGTGCTCTCAAAATTTCCCCTTAAGCCACCTCTTAGTCTTCTCTAAAACAAAGGATGACCAGACCTTAATATCAGGATAATAATTCTTTGCACATGCAACAACTAGGTCTGGACATGGCACAACAAGTGGGAAACCCCTAGCATGAGCTAACCACTTGTTAGAATTTTCTTAGCTATAGGTGACTTGAGGTTTTGCTCTAATCGAGCCTAGAAATCCTCCAAGTCCAAATCTATATGTCTTAGCTCGGTATCCTTCACCTTAGCTAAACCATTCTCAATAAACAAAAGCTTCATCTTTACTTGTTTGAAAAACAAGTAAAAAAAGCTTCTTTAACTACTAAGAGTGCCAAATAAATCTCCAGAAGATTTGGGGTAAACAAACAGTTTGGACTCATGAAAAATAATTGTTCTTCCCACCCAGTTGACTTAAAGAATTCAAATTTATCAATATAAGAAATGGGCAAGAAAGAGCACCAATTAGCTAACCTGGTTGCAAAAGCCCGTGTTCAATACATGTAGAAGACACAGTTTAAAGCTCCTCTAAAGTACACCAGTGAAAATGCAGAATAAGGTATCTATGAGAGTTGCAAACCTAAGAAAATGTTCCCATAAATTGCATTGATTTCGGTGGCATGTACTATTGTAGATTCTTAAATGAGCTGCATAAATTGCCTTTCAAAAAATGTGCAATTGTGCTTCTCATGACATTCCTTATTTATTACAAAAGGCCAAATGTCACTTCTATCATGCATATCAATAAATGGAAAATATTCTAATAGTTTTTGATCGTTAGATGATCGTAGATCGACAACACAAGTTCTATTTCAGGCCAAAGTACTGACACACCCAAATTTCTACATAAAGTCTCTGAAATAGAGACAAGTGGACTATGTTGTATGCCATGTGGCTCATCATGATTGCATCATGATGTTTCATGTACATCACAAAATTAAGAGGTAGGCCCATCATCATAGTTGAGGGCTTGTGCTCTACTGCCACCTTGACCTTTATACAATAATCAATATAAATATATTATATATTTTATATATATCTCAACCGTTGATCTAATAATATCTAATGGCTCCTGGTTGATTCTAGAGGATTTTTTTGGCCATGTGTAGTGTTGAGATCTACCTTCCAAAATTGAACTACAACCGTTCATCATTTGTTCATCAAACGGTGGAACAATTTACAAGTGAAACAATTTGCTCTGATGGCTGACGTTTTGGTGGTCACATTAGTCACCCAAGATGATCAAGTGGATGTAAAATCCAAGCTTTGTAAAGGGAGCCAAGGTACTATTTGATGCCAGATGTCAAGTCCATATGAGTAAGATGACAAGTCCGTACGAGGATTTCTTGAATTGGATGCCCAAACACTCTCAGAACATGATATGAAGTGACATTTTGGCATCTAGAGATTTATTTGTAGGGTTAGTAAGATAGACTGATGGATAGGTAATGATTTTTTGAATTCCCAATTTCCCAGCAGTCATGGCTATAAAGGGATGGAGAAAGTTGCTTCTTACAATCAATTTTATCTTTTGGTTGTTCCTTGTTAGCTAATTTGAAGGGAATTATTCAGTTAGAATGCATCCTTTTTCAACAGAGGAAGTAGTTAGAATGGTTACATAGTTGGGTTGTTATCCTTACCTTGAAGGACCTAGTTCTTGTAAGATGAAAAAAAATGAGTCATGGGAACTCCATGTATGACATGGGAGGATCTAGTAAGATAACAACTAGCTACTTGGGAAATAAAGAGGAAGGAGAATGGTGCCTTTTGGAAACATTCTTCTTTTAGTGCAGCTGGAAAGTGCCTTGGCTCCACAGACAAATGCATTTATCAGCATTATATGATAGATGGTCTTGCATCTATCTAATGGGTTGTGGTTATTGTTCTCTCCTAATCCATTGGTGCATATTTCTAGTAGCCTAGTGATGAATTGTGGATAGTGGTCCCTCCCAATCCATTGGTTCATGTGTATGGTAGCTAGCTTAGTATGATGCTTCTTCTGGCTTCCTTCTAGATAGTCTAGACTGTAGAAGGCTTCTTCTTTCACCATGTTATCTTTTCTTCTTAAATTTGGAAGAAAACCCCAGCTTTATTCCCAATTTCATTCACATACTCTTCCCGCTCCAGCGACCAAGGCTCAACTGAAGGTTTCTTCTTCATTGTGTTGTAAGGAAAATACGAGGGAGATACCTAGTGTTCAGTTCTCTGTCAACTAGAAATATTTATCCAGTGAGGGGCTGAGGGCTTCTTCTTTCGCCATGTAACCTTTATTATAAAGAGATGTCATCTTTGTGTTGTCATCTTTCTATAACAGTTGGTTAAGTTTTTTTACTTAATAAAATGAGAGATGATTCTAATTCTAATTTGTTAATTTCATTAATTACACACATTATTAATCTCTTTTTTGAAGGATTCAAGGAATGATTTTGATTAAACTTATTTTTACATATATTATGAATTATAATACTTCCAGAATCATCCAATTGATCTAACCATAAAATAATAAAACTTAAAAGTTCTAGAATTATGTTATTATCTAAAAATAATAGATAATAAGTCAAAAGAATTAAAATGTTGACAACAATTGTAATCTATATCGATAACCCATATCAATATATTATATTAAACAAAAGAGTTTTAGTTTATAGTCTACAGAGGATTTTTTAGTATTTACATAGTCCTAATCCAAGCCCAAGGTGCCCTAACAAGAACCTTGGATAAAGGCGTATGTAGAAAAGGAAAATTCAAAATAGATTGCAAACCTAATAAAATGTTTTCGTAAATGAGCTGTGTAAATTGCCTTCTGAAAAACATGCAATTACGCTTCTCACGACATTCCTTATTTATTACGAAAGGACAGATGTCACTTCCGCCACGCATGTCAATAAATGGAAAATATTCTAATAGTTTTTTTATCATTAGATGATCACAGATTGACGACACAAGTTCTATTTCGGGCCAAAGTATTGACACACCCAAATTTCTACAGTTGAGGGCTTGTGCTCTACTGCCACCTTAACCTTTATACAATAATCAATATAAATATATTATATATTTTATATATATCTCAACCGTTTATCAAACCGTGGAACAATTTGCTCTATCATTAATTAGAGTCATACAATTGATTTGATTGAAAGCACTTAACCGAGTAGATTAGCCAATGCAAATTTCTAGGGTATGACATAGTCAATTAAATGGAGTTGCTTGTTATTTATTACCCATTTGTCACGGCAGTACATTTCATGTATATATGATAGTGTTTATTGTTTCAACCTTATATTGCATTACTAAGTTTCAGATAGTAGAAGAATCAATAAACTATAAAAATTTAAAGTAATGGCTTTCATTACAATAGCTATGCGAAGAAAGTAAGTTATCAAGTACTTATTTTGTGTTTATTCATGATTTTAAATTTAACTTTGTGATAGAGTTCTCAGTTCACAGATGTAGAATAGTAATAAGTATGATACAAAATTTTTAATTGTGTGTGGCTATGCAGGATGTTATTGCTTTGCATTTCTTAGAATGAAGAAATACGAGCATTCATCAAGTGGAATAAATCGTGTCAAGAATCAACACTTTTAACATTTGCGAAATGATGCATTCCATTCTAGGTTGTGGGTTCAATCTCCCACACATGCATGCATGTATGAGAAACTGGAAATTCAAATTAACGCATGGAATTAGTATTGCAACTCAATTGCCAGTGACTTCAAGAAAATCAATTTAATTCTCCTTTACTGGCTTTATTGTTACCCATACCTAGTGGTTTCTTGTACATATAAAGCAAGGTTACATAGAAAATCATTTACTGACATTGTGAATGAGTATATAATTGAATTTGTAACGGAGCCATTGCCTGTTAATAGGATAATTATGGACTGTAGTGAAATATTCATTAAGCATCATCTAAAAGAGGAACCAAAAAGATTTTGGAGGACCAAAGCATGGTTTCAAGGTCAAAGGATAGGAGTTTTGTTTGGAACTTTGAGGCTAGTTAGATGTTCATGTACGATGTAATTCCCCAATCGTTTTGAAGGGTGATGTTAAATTTTAATAAAAAATATCTAGAATTAATTACGTTTTGAAATTGACATGAGTTCAATGGCAAATTGCAATGTATACAGATCATAGATGGTTCATATTTTCAATATTAAATAACATTCATCACATGGAAAAAGAAATGAGTTCAATGGCAATGTATAGCGATGTATAAAAAGGGCAAAGATAAATGGATGTGTTATGTCAATTCAAATTTTTAGGGTTTTTATGTTATCACGGTTCACTTTGCAAAATCCCCAAGTAAAAACACTGTGGCCGGTGTTGTCTAAGGCGTTTAGGGTTTATCCTTCTAATTGATTGTTAACCTATGTGGCTAGTTTCCCCAACTTAAGTTGTTCTTTTATCCCCTTGGTGGTCGCCGATTTACTGGACCCTTTGCTATAAGTTACTGGCCCTGAGCCCCTTTATTTTACTCTAAGTCTGATTTCGTCGCGGGTGTCGCAGCCTCCATTTAAGCCTATATTTCTAAAGCTGTGACGGTGAGCAAAGACACCACGTATTCCCTGTGCATCCTTATTTTTAATCACCCCGATCTATTTTAATATTATTTTGTTATATTTTTAATATTTATCGGGGCCTCAAACATATCCCCTCTGAGCCTCTGACATGTGGTGGTCTCTATTGTCTTGTCGCAAGGATTTGTCTCATTGCAGCCTTGCTTTAAGCTAAAAACTTAAAATTGCGATGGTGTGATAAGGCACCATGTTTATATATTATTATTGAATGCCAACGGTTGAATAATTATTATATATTATATCAATATAATATAATATATAATAATAATTATAATATTATATGATTAACATCATATATTATATTATATATATGATAATAATAATATAATAATAAATTATAATTATATTATATAATATATGGTATTATTATATATTGTATTATATAATATATAATAATAGTTATATATTAATAATAATTATTGAAGTAGCAGCAATACTTTTCCCAGGCATTAATTTTTAAATGGCTCTCTCGTGAGAGATTCTGACAACCCTGCCAGCATGAGTAATTGGGAGATCGTTGTCGAATGATCCTCACATGAGTTGAAGATTGACGCTACCAAAATCTAGACCATGAATAAATGCATCTCTCACTTGAGGTGTGTGTTCATTAACGAACTTCCTTTAAATCCTAGAGGTCTCCAGCAAAACAACACTCGGCTGGCTTACTGAAAATACAGGATGAAGACTCCCACAAGGCTCTGTTGCAATAAGCACCAGGTCAACTTTCTGGGTCGTATCACAAATTGCAGACTGATGATCATTTGTAAGCAGTAGAACAGACTCTCCCTTGAGGTAGTGAAGATGGTCCTAGGTAAAGACTTCTTGGTCTCAAAGATATAGGATAAATACATACATTTCCTTGCACTTTCTTGCTTCTTTGTTGGACTTGGGAGAGGCAAAGGTGGATGCGTTGGTGATTCTACGGGAGGTATTCACTCTGGATATTCTTCTATATGACGTAGATGTGGCAATTTTTGTAGAATTAGGGGTCGGGATCCCATGGCCGAGAGACCTAGAGAAGCTACAGGAGGAAGACGAGGGCATAGCTAGGCAGTCGTTCCTACTAAACATGAATGAGCAACAACTAGGAAGGAACAGGCTTTGGGTAGCTCATGGGAGACTTTCTTCTGTGGGCAATTGGATTAGGCAGAGAGGAGACTTTGGTATGGATTGATCACTTCCCAGCCACTATGAGTGCGGGGAATTTTACTAGCCGTAGGAGTGGTTAGGCTCCCGGGGCCACTTTTTTGGTAATTTCCACATTGGGGTGGTAGGGTGGCAAGTTTTTGAGGATTCAAGGGGCTAGGGATTTCTATGGTAGCTTGAAGCCTCTTTAGTGCTATGTGTTTTTGGAGCCTGAGCTAGTAGATTAGTTTAGAGGGCTAATTTGGGAATTTTCTTGGCACTATATAGTGCATTTGTTTTTTAGCACAATTGAGTGCTCTTGTATTAATCTACGAAGAGCCCTCTAGGCTCGAACCGAATGTAAATCTTTTTGTATTAATATAAGCTCCCACACATGGTGCGGTTTACCGATCAAAAAATGTGTTTCTATCCTATTATTATAATTATTTTTGGATGATTAATTACTTTCTTAATTATTATTGATGCAATGATGTGTTTATTTTATTCTATTAGTTATTATTCAATTAACATATGAAGTTGTAGAAATGTGTTTCTATCATATTTTTGTTATTACTTTTGGATGATTAATTACTCCCTACATTGCTATTGATGTGTGCATTTTATTTTGTTAACTATTGAATTTAATCTTCAAGGATAATATATTTCAATCTTGGTGTATTGCTTCTTTTTTTTTCAACATTCATTTTAGTTGTTGTTACCTCTTTTCTCTAGACAAGGTTAGATTAAGCCATTTAACAAGGAACTGACCTTTAGAATCTATTATTATCAGATAATAAAATAATATATGATAAAGCTAATAAGGTTTAGAATAAGTTATCCCCTCTGAGCCTCTAACATTTGGCGGTCTCTATTGTCTTGTCGCAAGGATTTGCCTCATCATAGCCTTGCTTTAAGCTAAAAAATTAAAGTTACGACAATGTGATAAGGCACCATGTGTCCCTTAAACCTTTGGTTGTAGAATGAATTCCAATATCCCACCAAAGGTACTTTTCTGACATGGCATTTTATCATAATTTGGTACATAAGTAAAACATTAAATGTAACGCTAATGAGATTTATAAAGTATAAACATAACCATAACCCTGATTAGATTAAAATTTAAAACCTTATTCTAAACCTAATTTAAGTGACTCTAAAAGTTATAAGTTATCATAAATAATTAAAATTGCTAGTAAGATTTATCATGAGAGAAGTAATAATTTATAAATCCTTGATTGTATTATTCTCAAATTCTCAATCGTCAGTTACAAAAAACACAAATGGAGATAACTTGATAATATGCTCTGATGCATAAATAGTTTGCATTCTATCATTTAATTCAATTGGGGAGAGTACATCATACAAAATTACTCACACTGCATAGACCAAAATCACCTATAATTTATTGCTATAATTTATTGCTCCTAAACATAGACTAGACATAAAATTACAGATGGTGATTACATTGAATACTTTTGCACCCATACATTATATTCCTCCTTTGCTGGCCAATTGTACTTCAAAATTTTATCAACTCTTTGCATATAAGTTGTGTATTTGGCATCTAATGATATTTTAGTTTCTTTTATGAAACTACTCAAGCTGGATTCTAAATTCAGTCGCCTATCCATTTGAGCATTACATTTCACAGAATCAATCTTGCTCCCAGTGATGATTGATTTGATGGAGATAGGAACTATGCTACCAAATTATGCTTTCCAATCTAACAGAGACTTTTTAGTGCCATTTTTAGTACAAACTGGCGGCAAGGATTGCTTTTCAAGAGACTTAAAGCTATTAAATTTGTCCTTCAACATTATATCAAGTCAGTCATGAAAAGCAGAGACTTCATTCAAAAGCCCTATGACTTCATGTGTGCCAATCGCTCCATCTGGCACATCAGAACCTATGCTGGCACTATTATAAATATGATTCATCACATGCACATGGGGAATCAAACTACCTAGATTATCCCTGAAGGCTGACTCATTGATAGTGTGTCTTTCAATTCCCTTTTCCAAATTACTTAGACAAACCCATGCATCATCTAGTTTATTCAACACTTTACTCATTTGATGATCCAAGAAGTTTTTAATTAGAGCTACCTATTCAATTTTGTGCTCTTCTATGAGTTTGTCAATCAGTCGGTTGCTCCTTCTCAAATTCTCTTGTAATTTAGTAACACCAATAGAATCTCCTTCATATCCCGATGAACTCTTTGGACTAGACACAGAAGGTGTTGATAAGAATTCAATTCCAATGGAAGGAGTAAGTGATTTGAGCTTTATGTACTCATGTAATAGCTTCACATAATCCTCCCTCTTTTTGTCTAGTTCTTCTTGTAGCTTCTTTGCTATAGCTTCACTAAATTTTGATGTAGCTACCACCAACGATGCAACTTGAGGGGTAGTGGTGTCAATTAATCTTCTCACAATTAATTGGTCTATGAGATCATTCATATCCCTTGCCACTTGTGGTTTATTATCACATGGAGCCATAGCCCAAATAGCCAAAGTCTCATGATTGGCATTAAAACCTACTCCAAACAATTTTTCTGCTTGCTCATGTTATGTATGAGGAAAAATCGATTAAATCTAAACTAATAAAACCAAAAACCAATCACATAAAGCGAACCAATCTAAGTAAAAGCCATTATCATAAAATCAAAGACAAATGAAAGCTCTTACCAAAATTTGTATTGTTCCCTTTTGGAGAAGTGTGGATTGCTCAATGAAGTTACAAAGCCATAGCTGCAACAAGCAAGCAGTGTGCTCAAGAGATCAATGTTAAGAGATTGTAAGGTTGCTCAATTGAATCGTGGTATGCTCAAAGCGCTGTTAAGTATGCCTGAGAATAAAATTGAAGAGAGAGAGGCTTCATGAAGGAGATGAAGGGGGGTTTATATAGGTTTCAACGAAGATTGATCAACGGTCCAGATAATTTAGAAGAATCAACGGAGGAGATAAGTTGAGGAACGTGCAACGAATGAGAAGAAGCCAAGTGTCTTGCTTTCTTTTGCATGAGAGGAGTTATCAAGAATAGAAGAATGAGTTAAAGCAATTAACAGAATATAATGATCAGTTAAGTGATTTAAAACAAGAAGAAGGGATTTGCATGAGAAAAGAAGATATTTTGCTTTATTAAATATTAGAAATATTTAATTGATGAGCAAGAAAGCTTGAGTTATTTTAGAGACAACTCAAATTTAGAAGAAAAAGCAATTTAAATAAATATTTGATTTATTTAAATTTAGAGAAGATATTAATGGAAGAAACAATTAAATAATTGGAATTATTTAATTTAGAAGATTTGAAAGCAAATTAAATAAATAAATTTATTTAATTGTTTGTGCATGATTTTGAAAGAATAATTTTGATTTAATTAACTAATGTAAAAATTATTTAATTGTAGATAAGATAGAATTTGTGATGAATTGGTTAAATAATTGGGTTTATTTAATTAATGGAGACTTGAAATTTGAAAAAGGATAATGATTTAATTAAATAATTAAAATTATTTAATTTTGGAAGAATAATAGAGGAATTTGACTTAATTAATTAAATAAAGAGAATTTATTTAATTAATGTTGAAAGTATGTGATTTAGAAGAATTTGGTGAAAATAATTAAATAATTAGATTATTTAATTAACGTTGAAATGCAGGTGATTAGACAGATGACGAAATGCAAGTAGTGCAATGACGTGGTCATTTTAGGGTGTCTACATTTTGCCCCTCTTTGATGTGATGTAGTTTATAGCATTGCGTCAAAGAAATTAATTGTTGAAGATGCGATACAATTTTTTGATGCCCCAGTGTAGGTAGTTGCCCCAGCGTATGCCCCCTCGAGAGGAAAGACATGGAAGCGATAGAAGAACTGGGTTGACGCTCAACTAGAAGAGTGCGCGACAAGGTGAGAGGGAAAAAGCAGAATGGGTGGGAAGAAAAAAAATGAGGGATGCTATAAATAGGTCCCATGGGGACCACAATCCTCATTTGCACCCTAGGAGCTTCTAAATTTAGAGAGTAGAGCCTCCAAACCTAGGTTGAGTGGAAGGAGCAGACAGCGAAGAGAGATGCCAATCCCAGCGCACAGGCATCGGGTGGAGCTAGTGCGGACATACAGGAGGCCAGCAGGAGCTCCGGCAGCGGTAAGTGTTCGAAAAGCCCACCTTGATTTGGTGTTTGAGGGTAGATTAGGGCTAGGTCTAGGTAGGGCTTGCATGTCAGCCAAAAGCGCTTTAGGGTACCGCGACGCTATTGGTAGTCGGTTAGAGGGCTTTTGGCGTGCCGCAGCTCGGTTGGTAGGAAGGTTCAGCGCGTTTGGTCAAAATGCAGCGCGGTTGGTTTTTAGGCTAGCGCTGCAACGCTTTTGGTAGAATGCCACAGCGCGTTTGGCTAGACAGTGAAGTACACTTGGTAGGATAGGGTAGCGCAGATGGGAGGTGTAGCGAGAAAACAAGTCGCGATTGGTAGGATAGAATGGCACGGGTGGAGGGATGGGGCAGCGCTCTTGTAAAACAAGGCACATTTGGGAGAGAAAATGCAGCGCAACTGGCTAGGTAGTGTGGCGCCTTTGGTATGGAGGCACAGCGCATTTGTACAGAACAAAGCACTTTTGGTTAAGCAGAAGAAAATTAGGATTGTGGGTTGAGACAAGGGATGTCCACCTTAGGTTACAACAGGGGAAGGGGATGGTTGGGGGTTGCATAGCATAGCATATGCGTAGATAGGACTTGAGGGATCTGGTATAGAAGAACTGACAAGTGATTTGTTGTGGATGCAGAGGATTATGCCACCATTGATGTCGTGAGAGCGACACCACCCGATAGCGCATGAGGTTGTACAACTGACATGGGAGGAGGATGCATTCTTGGAGCACGCAGGATTGTGGCACGTGGCCCACCTGACACACATTAGGGTGAATCTCACCCTGGTGATAGCAGTGGTAGAGAGATATCACAGTGAGACCTCGTCCTTTCACTTTCCGACGGGGGAGGCGACAGTGACACTAGAGGACGTGTACCGTATCCTGAGGATTCAGATTGATGGAGAGATAGTAGATTTTGACCCGGTGCGGGGTGAGGCAGGCTTGGTGGAGGTCTTCTGCACAGATGACCTTTGGATAGATGACGGGGAGATTCGATGGGCAGACGTCCCGATACTCTGCGACAGGATCAGATGGATAGTGGCGTCACTGATTGGCAGCTTCCTGTGTCCAGACAGGAGATCCAGAGGATTATCGGTTGGATGGGGCACAGTGTTATCTAGGATGTTCACACATGGCCGACAGTATGTGTGGGGCTCATGTGTGTTGGGACAGTTGTATCACGACATGTATCACTGCGTGTACAGGAGAGGCAGGAGCCTCTCAGCAGGGGTGACCTTGTTACAGGTATGGGTGTGGGAGAATATCCCAGTGATCCGACCCATGGCACAGCGCCAGCAGGGGAGGGGAGAGCCATATGCATTCCTATATGAGGGAGTGATTACACATCAGAGGATGGGGTCCGTTAACCATTGGAGGTGGCAGATTGACGAGATGGACCTGTTTGTGTGGAGGCCATGGTTACTATGTGAGGAGTGGGATGACGAGCATGAGCAGCTGATGTACTACAGATAGGTGCGTTATCTGTTTAGGAGACGGACAGACGCGATAGAGAGGTACTTGCCAGAGTAGGTACTCAGGCAGTTTGGATTACAACAGGGACTACCAGTGGGGGAGGTGACACATGCCCAGACACAGAGAGAGGTTGGAGAGTGGGATGCAGAGATCCCAGTGGCTACAGCTTTAGTAGAGGTGTGGGGACTTGTCCCTGTGAGATGGGATTGGGAAACGGGGCTAGCAGACCCAGGGACGCTGCCAGAGTATGACTAGTACTGGCAGACACAGAGACTAGTGAGACTGACTACACTAGGTGTAGCAGGGGCAATGGGGGAGGTACTAGTCCTTGGTGTGGAGGCTAGGATGAGACGACAGGCCCGAGCAGCCAGGCAGCAGGCAGGTGGAGAGGGCAGCGGTCAGCAAGCAGGTGGAGAGGGCAGCGGCCAGTAGGCCGATGTGGAGATGGTGGAGGTAGAGGGCCCAGTCGTAGAGACTGATCTACAAAGGGTCGAGTGGCTGCTATAGGAGGAGATAGCCCAGAGGACTCGATTGGAGCTCCAGATGGTGCACTTAAGGAGGGATAGGGATGCAGCATGGGCTGAGGCGAGACAGGCCGAGGCCACAGCCCAGGCACATACATAGGCAGCATCAGTAGCACAGACAGCCCTGGCATAGGTACAGGCACAGCTACAGGCCCAGGTGCAGACACAGGCATAGGTACAGGTGCAGCCACCAGCTGCACCAGCAGTAGATGCCGAGCAGTTAGAGCAGGTCATGTGGGATAGAGACGCAGAGGTATAGCTGCGGTTGACAGCAGAGGCCACACTCTTTAGAGTGAGGTGGGAGAGAGATGAGGCACACCATGCACTGGGTGCAGATCAGAGGAGCCTATACAGTGAGCTCGTCCGAGTGCAGGGAGAGCTAGTATCAGCCGGCTGATAGGAAGAGTATTACAGGGGTCTGTACGTGGGTGCGATGCCAGTAGCTTAGCAGGCACCGAGTTACAAAGAGAGGAGTAGGTCAGGGGCATCCAGATCCCGGAGGATAGGGCAGTCAGTGTCTTCAGTGAGAGGACCACTTTTACCACCAAGGGGAGGAGGAGGACTAGCAGGGGGACCTCCACCGAGCACAGGTGGGGGACAGGGGCCACGACAGGAGGGCAGCTCTACCCACTAGGGCATGCACATGTATATTGTATCATATTTGTACCATACTTGTATCACGATGGACACTTGTACATTGTACCATTTGTATCATTTTGGACAGATGCTTGCATGCATCTTGATGTATATTTTGCGGGCTCTTAATAGCCTCGATGTACTATTTTTGATGTATATTTGGATGTATACATATGGATTATTGATGTAGACATAGACAATTTGTATTATGATGACCTTTATATGATATATATGATGATTTAATCGGCTCACTATTGTGTATGCTTTTGTGTATGCATTCCTTGATGTCATGGATGTGATGATATGTATGTATGATTATGGATTCACGTGATGACATATGTTGCTTATATGATGCTTTAGATGTATGATGATAGAGATGTATGATGATATAGATATGATGACTAGTGATATCTGACGTGTGGGTTTTGCAGATATGCACCAGAGAGAAAAACCGTAGGAGATGGGAGATAAAGACTGTTGATTGATCACTGCAATGAAAATGATATAAAGGTTGGGGGAATGGATGAATGAGCTTGTTGCAATGGTTTCACATTTGTATATAAAGAGCAATCCTTATTTTGATATAGCACATGGATAATTCGCCACCAAGGTATAAAAGACCAAAGTGCAGTAATATCCAAGTGCATGGACGTTGACTCTGCAAGCAAGCGGTTTGAACTTAGATCCTTTAGACATAATATAACCTTGTAGGTATATGTGAATGAGCCATAGTCTTGAACATAAAATAAACTTCAATACATGTAAATGCAAGAAGAATGTTAATATGTAAGATGATAGGTTGTAACACACACAAGATAAATATGATGTTAAGAAAGATACTAAAGATCATTCCTCAAACACGACACACCAAAGCAATGACTATGCCCCCAATCCATACTGCATCGCACCATACCAAGATTATAGATAAATCAAGGTAGCCTTGAATAGGTAATGGATAAAGGAACAAAAGATAAACCATAACACAAATTGACTGACTTACAAAGTAAGCAAATAGCCAACATATTCTCTTGCCAAAGAGGTTGCTCAGGATAGATGGGATAGGAAAGATAACAGCCTTATTGTAGGAACTCTGTGTCCGTTAAAGGGTGCTATCTACCTAAAAAGGCAATGTCTCTCTGGAGGAAATGCTACATGTCACAGGAGACGCGTGTGTTGGTCTCGACAATGGAACACTTCGTAGAAGACAAGCTTGTTGATCTAGGGCTTTGGTTAAGCGGTACTTAGCTAATGTTGGCAATCGGTATGCAGGACAGTAGATGACTATGGAAGTAGGATTCTTTGCTTCAGGTTTCTTAAGGACTTTTGCTTTGAAAGGATGTGCTAGCTTGTTGCTTGAGTTAATCAAGTCGAGGCGAAATGGATTTTGATAAACAGAAGACTAGAAAGGTGACAGTGTTACTGGATTGAGACGGGTGGAGAATGATGGATCGTGTGTGCCTGAGTACTAAATACATCCTTCATATTCCAGACTACCTACATACCCTGTATCCACGGGATCAAGGCACATTACGATGAAAGATGAAAATGATGAATATGTAGTTCTGGATAGAGTGATGAAATGGGTCAAGGTGGAAGGAGCTTGGGAAGAGGGAATGATGAGATCTTATGTACCTGAGTACTGGATACTTCCTTCGTATTCCAGACTGCCTACATACCCATATCCATGGGATCAAGGTACCTTAAGAGTGAAATGATGATAATATGTAGTTCTAGATGGTGTGATGACGTAGAAAAAGGGTTGAGAAGATAACAACCTTATCATAGGAACTCTGTGTCCGTTAAAGGGTGTTATCTACAGAAAGGAGAAAAGATCGATGTGATTGGGAACCGTGAACAAGGACCTGTTCCTAGACCGAAGTTAAGGAAAGAGTTGCCCCCATTCCAGTAGAGGAATTTGTATGGATGACTGACGACGAAGACCTAGAAGGTTGTGACCTAGGACTAGACAGCACAAACTGTTGACACAGATCAAGACGTGGGATGACGACAGTGGACATTGACAAATTTCCAAGCTATACTAGATAGGGAGATGGAAATGCAAACAAGGTCAATGGTTTTATTATGGATGGATGGATGAAAACTTGTTGCGAAATGGACATGGAATGAATAGGACTCGATAGGTGATGGATGCTGACTCTACACATAGCACCTTCTTGCCAGGTTTTCACTATGGTACTTATCCAAGGCGCCTGTTTGCCAGGTTTTCACCAGAGGATGGATTTTTTTGGATTTTTTTTTTTGAATACTCTGAGGATCAGGCATAGAACTTCTTGAGATGGACACTATTAAGTGGCTCATCTAGAGGAATGCCGTCAGGTGTAGCTAAAGTATAAGCTCCTGATCCATATGCTGCTGTCACAATAAAGGGACCTAACCAGTTAGGCTCAAACTTGCCCTTCTTTTCTCGATCTACTTGATTTCTCTGATTCTCTTTAAGTACAAGATCACCAACTTAAAACTGTCTTTCTTTGATCTTTTTGTTGTAATTACGCCAGATGCAGTTTTGATAGACATGGAGATGATTAAGTGCGGTAAGGCGCCTCTCATCTAGTAGCTCTATCTCAGCTAATCTGGAAGTGTGATACTCGTCTCCGCCGATTAGGTCCTGCATGGATACTCTGAGGGATGGGATCTCGACCTCTATAGGTAGGATGGCTTCAGAGCCAAAGACCAAGGCATATGGTGTGGCACTAGTGGGTGTTCTGATACTAGTGCGGTAGGCCCATAGGGTGGGATTGAGTTGTAAGTGCCAATCACGACCAGCTTCATTGACTGTTTTCTTGAGTATTTTGAGAATGGTTTTATTGGAAGCCTCAGCTTGGTCGTTACTCTGTGGATAGTAGGGAGTTGAAAAGTGATGTTGGATATTGTATTGTGTGCACAAGGAATGGACATCTTGATTCTTGAATGGTCTCCCATTATCAGTGACAATGGCTTGGGGAATACCATACCGACAAATGAGGTAGTTAAGGATAAACTTGGCTATTTGCTTACCGGTGATATAGGTCATAGGAATGGCTTCCACCCACTTTGTGAAATACTCAGTGGCAGTAATGATAAACTTGTGGCCATTGGAGGAGGAAGGGTGGATTTGTCCTACAAGGTCGAGACCCCATCGAGAAAAAGGTCATGGAGTTGTCACCAGTTGGAGTTCATGAGCTGGTGCGTGAATTAAATCTCCCTGTTGCTGGCATTGTAGGCACTTCTTAGCAAACTGTGCAGCATCTTGCTCTATTGTAGGCCAGTAGTAACCTGTTCTGAGTATCTTCTTAGTGAGATTAGGATCGGTAGAATGTGTACCACAGACACTATGTCTCGTAAGGTAGCTTCGGCTTCTTCCACATTAAGACATCGTAAGAGGATACCATCGAGACTCCGACGATATAGTGTATCACCTAGAATGATGTAACGAGAGGATTGACGGATAAAGGTTTTGTGTTGGGTGGATGATAGGTCTGGGGGCAAGGTTTTGTTCTTGAGGTATTCATAGATATCTTCATACCATGGGGAATTGGGACCAACAAGTTCGCAGATGATTTCAGTAACTGGAACGTCGACTGCGGGTATCAACAATTGCTCGATCAAGAATTCACATTTCTGTGTATTTGCAGGCATGTCAATCAGTGACCCTACAGAAGCCATAGAATCTGCATCCTTGTTATGCTCTCTTGGAATTTGCTCAAATGTAATGCTAGAAAAATGTGGTTTGTAGGCATCCACTAGTTGCTTGTAGGGGACCAACTTTTCATCTTTTGTTTGGTACTCATCTGTGACTTGGTGAATGACTAGTTGTGAGTCCCCATATACTTGTAGTTCTATGATGTCCCATTGAATTGCTCTATTGAGACCTATGAGGAGTGCTTCATACTCAGCAATGTTATTGGTGCAAGGGAATGCAAGCCGATATGACTTTGGAATGTAGTCATTTTGAGGTGTGATGAACAAGATGTCGGCCCCTGATCCATGCTGCGTATAGGAACCATCAAAGTACAACTTCCACATTATTGAGTTGGTAAGAGTGAATAGATTCTCATCCAGAAAGTCTGCTACCATAGGGTGTGTATCAGTCATGGGTGCTTCTGCTAGTTGATCTGCTAGTGCTTGTCCTTTGATTGCTTTGCGATCTGTATACTCAATATCAAACTCACTAAGGATCATGACCCATTTAGCTAGTCTGCCTGTGAGAGCTGCTTTTGCTAGTAGATACTTCAAGGGATCAATCTTGGCTATCAGATTTGTGTGTTGGTTTAGCATGTAATGCCGCAACTTTTGAGAAGCAAACACTACTGCTAAACAAGCCCTTTCCATTGGTGAATAATTGAGCTCATATCCCACCAAGGTTCTACTAATATAATAAATTGCATGCTCCTTTCCTGAATCATCATTTTGTGCTAGCAGTGCTCCTAGGGCTGAATTTGTAGTGGAGATATATAATATCAATGGTTTGTCTACAACTGGTGGAACCAATACAGGAGGTGTAGCTAGATACTCTTTAAGTTGATCAAATGCTGCCTGACACTTGTCGTCCCATCGAAATGAGACATCCTTTCAGAGTAAGTGTTGAAATGGTTGACATTTATCTGCTAGCTGTGAGATAAAATGCCTGATGCATTGCAACCTTCCTTGAAGGCTCCTTAATGCTTTAAGATTCTTTGGTGGAGGCATCTCCATTATAGCTTTTACTTTCACTAGATCTACTTCGATGCCTCTACAAGATACTATGTATCCCAACAGCTTCCCTGATGTTACACCAAATACACACTTCTTTGGATTGAGTCTTACTTGGTATTTTTCAAGCCTGTCGAAGATCTGTCCTAGAACTTGTATGTGATCTGCCCTAGAAGATTTAGCCAGTATATCATCCACATAGTCCTCCATGATGTGATGAAAGAGATTGTGGAAAATCACTATCATTGCTCTCTGATAGGTTGCTCTTGCATTCTTTAGACCAAACAGCATGACACACCAACAATAGTTACCCCAAGGGCAAGTAAATGTTGTTTTATGTTGATCTTCTTCTGCTATCCTTATCTGATTGTAGCCCGAGAATCCGTCCATGAGAGAAAGCATCTCGTGACCTACTGTCAAGTCCACTATAATGTCAATGTTTGGTAGTGGAAAGTTGTCTTTGGGACATGCCTTGTTGAGGTCTCTAAAATCATTACACATGCAGATGTGCCCATTGGGTTTAGACACAGGTACAATGTTTGAGACCCAATCTGAATAGTCAATGGGTCGTATGAACTTTGCATCTAATAATTTCTGTATTTCCACTTTTACCAAAACAGCTATATGTGGGTGCATCTTTCTCAACTTCTATTTAACTGGTTTCACTTTGGGATCAACTGTGAGATAATGAACTACTAGCTTAGGATCCAGCCCTGGCATATCCGCATAGGTCCATGCAAAGTTGATGGTTCATTGCAAAAAGAAGTTGTTAAGATTTCTGTGCTCTGTTTCAGATAATGATGCTGCTAGGAATGTGGTCTTTGGATTTTGTTCTGTGCCAAGGTTTATCTCTGTAGAATCTTCCACCAGGAGTGTTGATTTCTCTTGGTACTTAGATGGTAGGGCAAGGTCAAATCCTCCATCCTCAAGTGCCACAGTTGGGTTTTCACCTTTGTATACGTCCTTTGTTTTTACTATTTTGTGATTGGGAGGTGCCACAGTGTGGTTTTCACCTAGAGATCTTTCTTTATTTGTACTTTTGCGACTGGAGGATTTGGCATTCTCACCAAAATAAGCTGTTGGCTCTAGTTCCATTACAAAACTTGCTTTATGATCGCCAAGAGGGATACCTTCTCGAAGTCCCATGAACTTAGTTAAAGCTTCGTCATTCTAAAATACATCTATAACAGGGGACCCTTGTTGGTCCCAATCGATAAGTTCAGGGTAGACAAGTGTTACGTTTTGGGTGTTTGTGGTGGAGGTTAAGGATATGGAGGATAGTGTAAAAATGGAGGATTCTACAAATAGATTGGTCATATGGAGGGAAGAGTCATCGATGATATCCTCTGTAGACGTTGAATCGGCAGGAAAGGTGTTAGCTACCTCATCGAGGATATACTCGATGTCCAAGGCGTGCGGTACCTTCTTACCAAATCCTAATCCCTTCTTGTCTAGCTTCTTTGTCACAACAATGGGTTCCATAGTTCCTTGATTTTGTTTCCCAAGGCCACCTTTGCCTTTATAGCCCATGTTTTTTACTATCCTTAAGCCATTGCCATATTGCTTGACTGGTATTGTGACTGGTTCTTTCTCCTTATAGAGCCAAGAAGAAATGTCCTCAATAGTTTCCTCTTCCAACAACCGTCCCTATTGGAATTTGGTTAAGAATGTTGGGGGAGGAATAGCTACTTTTTAAGTTACTTTGGCAATGGGTGGTTGGCCATAAGATTTTGGAGATAAAGGCATCCGCCCTACACAACAAGATTTTGAGATATCATATGTTTCGAAGCCTATATCATGGATGTGCACTTTGATTTCAGGAAGAGGATTAGGGTTACTTGTAGAGGCTGGAGTCAACGTTGCAGGGTCAACATATAGCGGGGATTCAAGAGCTTTTTCATTGTTAGGCACCTGGTTGCAATTCTTATAACTGCCTTGCAAGACACGATAGAATTCGAAAGGATTGGGGTCTCCTAGGATAGTTATCTCTGTACCATTGTATGGGAACTTTAGAGATTGATGGTACGTGGAGGGAATAGCCTTCATTGCGTGGATCCATGGGCGGCCTAGGATAATGTTGTAAGGCAGTTCAATATCAAGGACTTGGCACCTGGTTGCAAGCATGACGGGGCCCAGTTGTATAGGTAAGTGGATAACACCTTCTGAGTGGCGTTCAACATCATCATACCCCTTGATTGTAATACTATGATCAGAGTTGACATGATCCTCAAAGTATCCCAATTACTTTAGTAACTTTAAAGAACAGATGTTGAGACCAACACCGCCATCTATGAGTATGCGTTTGATTTTGTGCTTGTGGATGAGAACTTCAATATGAAGGGCATCATTGTGACAAGGATCATGAGATGGGAGGTCTTTCTCAGACAAGACCACATTGTAAGGCGAAGCAATGTTACCTACTATAGCTTGGAAATCTGCGACTGCTATGTTGTTGGGAATCGAAGACTCTTGGAGGGCTTTTTCTAGCACTACTCTATGTGCAGGTGATGACCGTAGAAGGTCCAAGATAGAGATTTGTGCGGGCATTTTCCCTAGATATTCCATAAGATTATAATTAGATTGAGCTAGAAGACTGGGTGTAGGACCACGAATGGTGACACGACCACGATGAGTTGTAATAGCGCAATCCGTAGAGTTTCCTTTGATTGTGAGGGTAGACACTCGACTCTCTTCAAAACGACCTACAATGGAATCAAAGGAAGTGGAAGCATGATTGATACCTTTACCTCTATCCTAAGGAGAAGGTGGACCATGAGGAGGGAAGGGTTCCTTGTACATATCGAGGTCTTTGTTCGTGTGTTGAACTGGTGTTTCATTTTCAAAAGTGATTTGGTTGCCTTTGATGAGATTTTGGATTAGATGCTTGAGTTTCATGCACAACGCAGTTCTGTGCCCCTTGCTCCTATGGAATTCACAATATTCATTGTCTCTGTAACGTGCAGTTTTGTAAACAGGTTCTCCATAGGGGGGAGCATCAGGTAAGGTGATGAGCCCTTTCTACAAAGCCTGCTGTAAGACTGACTCTATAGGCATTCCCAAGGGAGTGAATTGACATCGCGGCGGGTAATCTTGTTGATGTCGCTCCTATTGTCATTGTTGTTGATTTTGATATGGTTGCCGCTGTTGTTGCTATTGTTGAGGTGGAGCTTGACTTGGTTTGGAGAGCTACAGCGGTGTTTGCAACATTTGGACATGTTTAGTATCAACCACACCATCGTTGACCACATTTTTGTTTTTATTCCAATATTTGGGTTTATTGTTCAATTGTTGATGAGGAGCGTTGTCTTTTGTTTCTTTGAAGATTTTGACCACACCCTTAGCAATGAGGGCTTTTTCTATGTTGATTCCCTTGTATGTGATTTTGTCGAAGGTTGTAGCACTAAGAATTTGCAAATGGAAACCTAACTCTTGGTTGAGGTTATACACAAATATGCTAACAAGTTGTTTCTCAGGAATCTTGAAAGGGAATTTGCTAGCCATTTGTCTCCATCGTTGAAGGAAAGAAATGAAAGTTTCACCATTTTTCTGTTTATTGTTGCATAGATTAGTCATGGAAATCTCATGCTCTGCGTTGTAAGAAAAATGGGTGGCAAATTTCTTGGCTAGCTCGTTGAAAGACTTGATGCCCGTGGGTAAGTGTGAGAACCATTCTATTGCTTGACCTCCAAGACTATGAGGAAAGAGATGCATAAGATACGTGTCATTATGTGAGACCTTGAAGCAAGCAAGATAAAATTCCCTAAGATGGTCCTTTGGGTCACCTTTTCCTTTGTATTTATCGAATTTGGGAATAGTAAAATTTTGAGGAAAAGGGATCAGTGGTAATGACCGATCAAAAGGATAAGGACACACTTCCTCTAAAGAGAAGGTCTTCTTGGTGTGGCCAAATGTGAGATCAAATAACTGTTGTTGAACCTTTGCGATTTTTAGCTCCATCGTCGTGGGAGGGGTGGGAAACATCTCCTGTTGTCCTAGAAGTGGTTGTTGTTGCCCATACGAAAGATTGTATTGTAAGCCATGCGCATTGGTATGATAAGGGTTGTAAGATTGGTTGGGATCATACAGGTTGTACGTTTGGTTCAGATTGGGTTGGAATTGGAGCTTTTGATTAGGTAGAGGTGGAGGTAGCACTAGGTAAGCATGTTGGCTCTGCGATGGTTGAAGAAAAGAATTGGGTGGAGGAAAGCTAAAGTGCATTTGATTAGGTTGTGATGGCGGCACATAGCTTTGGGAAACTTGATGTTGGGAATGTTGGGAGTGGCTAGGCAATGCGTGAAAGAAATTTAGCGAGGATGAACATTGTGGAGGAGGGACATAGGTAGAAGTGATTTGCGACGGTTGAGGTGGCTTGATGACGAGCATAGAAGAATGTTGTGGTTGGGATTGCATGACTCTAATTGGTTGAGAGACATGAAGGTTTGATGATATAGGAGGTGGTAGTTGTTGAGACCCTTGTTGCATGGCTACATAGTTGTTCCCCAGATTGTAATTTGGTGGGAAACCTATTCGTGATGGGGTAACCAAGATTCCACTTGCGATTGGGGTGGACACTTTAGGAGGTGGTTGCATATTCGATCGAGCTAAGGTGGCTTGCTTAGCTAACTCTGCTTGACATTGGAGAGTTTCTTGTTGGTTTTTGTAGATCTCCATACGAGTTAGAAGGGAGGATACGGCCCTCTCTCCTATTGGGTTTTGATAGAGGGGATTCCTATACTGCGAGCTCTATTCAGGTAGTGGCGTGGTCACAGTTGACATGGTTTGCACCACTTGTATGGTGGCTTGGGTGTTGTTGTTCTCCTTGAGAGTGGATAAATCAAAATCTTGAGGTAACTTGGTGCCTTGCTCTGTAAGCAAGCGAAAGAAATGATCTTGGTTCTCACTAAGGATTTTGTCAAAGGCGGCCACGATTCTAGGCTCTTGTATGATTTCATCAAGATCTTGCCCATCTTCTTGAGAGGATTGATCTATTTCAAAGTGTCGCTCTTCTTGAGATGGGGCTAGATCAACAGTATAACCTTGTGGCACAAAATCCTAAGGTATGCTTGTAGTATAGTGAGGAATGCTTACCAAAGGGACCCTTTCCTCCTGAGATGGGATTTGTTCAATAGCATATCCTTGTGGCATAAAATCTGGAGGCAAACCGGTGGTGTATTGGGGTGTACTTACCAAAGGGACCCTACCCTCATGAGGATTGCTTGGTTGGTCGATGTGCGGCATGTTCGGAGAGCTGATTGGCTTTGCCGCGGGTGTACTAGGAGTGACTTTGGGAGTAATGTTGAGACGACCCGACTGCGGTGTGTGAGGAGGTGATTTGCGCTTCTTATAGACAAATTGCTTGGATTTCATAGTTTGTTGGAGCCTACTGGTTACCATGAAATACACTAGGACAAAAGGTAATGCTGAGATTCTGCTTGTGCTTTAAGAAAGACAAACTGTTGATGCACAAGTATTTGGACCAAAGGTGCTATACTGTTTGACCGAAGGGGCAGGACTGTGCAACCAAAAGCGTGCTACTGTGATACCAAAGGCGATGGACTGAACTACCAAAGGCGATGTACTGCTATGCCAAAGGCGTGTTACAGTGACCAAAAGTGAGCTACTATTATACCAAGGGCACTGAAGTAGAATTTTGCCAGAGGCGAGTTACTGCTATGCCAAAGGCGATCTACTGTACTACCAAAGGTGAGCTGTTGTAATACTAGGGGCGCTGAAGTAGTGTCTAATGTTTCTAAAAGGCAAAATTTTGATAGATTGTTTCTGTTTCTGATTGGATTTGTTTGGCAAGAGAAAACACAACAAATAATGTTGGCAAAAACAAGGGACTAACACAACAGATAGTGTATGTTCAAGGCTCCAAACAAGCCCAATGTTTCCACAGGTATAAGACAATTGCAAACAATACAAGCACTTTTTATCCCTAGAGACAAGGTTTCATTGCAGTAGATCAGCTCACAGCTTAATACTCCGTCGATAAAAATATCATTCCATAGAGGTGTCGGATATTTTGTATCTTTGCGAGAGACGATAGGTAGGGATATCTCACTCTCCCCTTGGAAAGCTCAAGTAGGTCACAAGAGCTTTACGACCAAGGGAATACTATCTCTTCTCAAGGGGGCCAATGGTGAGTATCTTAAGGGCTTAAATCGATTCCCCTTGCACTGATGATTACCACAATGTTCAGAGGTAGGTCGGGTAGTCTCTATCTAAAATGGTTTTTAGTAACTTTGAGGGACCAACGCCTTACAAGCAACGCAACAAGCTACTAAAAGCTTTAACCAATCCTACTAAGAGTATCAAACACTTCACTCAATGTGAAAAACATTTCCACAAAGAGCTAGTACACCTCTTTTCAGTTTGGCACCACAAGGTAAGGCTGACGTCGGTTAGGACTTGGCTTTCACCTTATCCCTCTTATATAGCGGTTCAAAGGAAAACTTTGCTTAGGATCATCCCTTTTGGATGAAGCGCAATCAAAAAGTAGGCCCTTCTAAAGGAAGTACAGAAATGTAAGAGCAAGCACGTCAAACAAAGGTTCAATTGTCCCGTTATAAGAAAAATAAGGTGCAACTAAATTAGGCACACACACGTTTGTAGTTGTCAATTGTCTCTTATGAAATTGAAGTGTTTTGGCATTCATATCCATTGTCCCTTAGAAATTTAAGATGTTTGCGCATACATGTCCATTGTCCTTTAAGAAAGTTAGTATGTTCCTAAGACTTCGATTGCAAAAAAAATGATTTGTTCTATTATCCCTTTAAGCATGCAATGTGTTTCTAAGACTTAGTGAGATAAACAAAGATTTCTTCAACGCTCGTCCTGCATGAACATGTTAAAAACACCGATTTGCTCTGTGTGAGTAATAAGAAGCTGCAACAAGTTAGTTAGTTCCACAAAGATTCACAAGTTAGCAAAACAAATCAATTTGATTAGAAGCGAGTTATTGCTATACCTAAAGTGCTTTACTGTCTTACCAATCGCACTGTAATACAGACCCGAAGCGTTGTAGAATACAACCAGAAGCGCTGTACTATGCATTCGAAAGCGTGAAACTGTTATGCCGAAGGCGATGTGATATATACCAAAAGCGCTTTAGATTACACCCAAAAGTGCTGAACAAGATCCATAAGCGCTGTACTGTGCATCCGAAGATGTGATACTGTTATACCAACTGCGCTGCACTATCTCAGATCACAAAAAGATTAGCTTTCGTCAAAATAACCAGATCCAAATGGGATTTCATGATTGATCTACTATTTTGAGAAGTAATATCTGATAGATCTGAGTCATGAAATCTAAAAAACTCAGAAAGTGTAGTAACACAATAGATTAACTCAAATACCAAAGATACCCCTAAATAAGTCAGCTTAGGAAGTATCAAAAGTGGATTGAAAGACAAATACAATAGCTTGTCAGACAAATCAACAGATATGCAATGAATTAAACCCTGTGAACACCAAACGAAGTCAAAAAAACCAAATTAGCCAAAAGCGCTTAACAATACTACCAGTAGCTCCGTTCTGCACTACCAGAAGTGCCTTTCTGTATTACCAGAAGCACTGTATAATCAGCCGAGGGCACTGCATAGTACCTCTAGAAGTGCTGTAAGATACCACCAAAAGTGCCTTCCTGTGTATTTTGTGCTGTACCGTACTGTAACTTTCAAGAAAATCAATTTCTCAAAGAAAAAGAGGGATTAGTGGGTCCCACCGGGCGTGCCAGAATGTGTATGAGGAAAAATTGATTAAATCTAAACTAATAAAACTAAAAACCAATCACATAAAGCGAACCAATCTAAGTAAAAGCCATTATCATAAAATCAAAGACAAATGAAAGCTCTTAACAAAATCTGTATTGTTCCCTTTTAGAGAAGTGTGGATTGCTCAATGAAGTTGTAAAGCCATAGCTGCAACAAGCAAGTAGTGTGCTCAAGAGATCAATGTTAAGAGATCGTAAGGTTGCTCAATCGAATCGTGGTATGCTCAAAGCGCTGTTAAGTATGCCTAACAATAAAATCGAAGAGAGAGAGGCTTCATGAAGGAGATGAAGGGGGGTTTATATAGGTTTCAACGAAGATTTATCAACGGTCCAGATAATTCAGAAGAATCAACGGAGGAGATAAGTTGAGGAACGTGCAACGAATGAAAAGAAGCCAAGTGTCTTGCTTTCTTTTGCATGAGAGGAGTTATCAAGAATAGAAGAATGAGTTAAAGCAATTAACAGAATGTAATGATCAGTTAAGTGATTTAAAACAAGAAGAAGGGATTTGCATGAGAAAAGAAGATATTTTGCTTTATTAAATATTAGAAATATTTAATTGATGAGCAAGAAAGCTTGAGTTATTTTAGAGACAACTCAAATTTAGAAGAAAAAGCAATTTAAATAAATATTTGATTTATTTAAATTTAGAGAAGATATTAATGGAAGAAACAATTAAATAATTGGAATTATTTAATTTAGAAGATTTGAAAGCAAATTAAATAAATAAATTTATTTAATTGTTTGTGCATGATTTTGGAAGAATAATTTTGATTTAAATAAATAATGTAAAAATTATTTAATTGTAGATAAGATAGAATTTGTGATGAATTAGTTAAATAATTGGGTTTATTTAATTAATGGAGACTTGAAATTTGAAAGAGGATAATGATTTAATTAAATAATTAAAATTATTTAATTTTGAAAGAATAATAGAGGAATTTGACTTAATTAATTAAATAAAGAGAATTTATTTAATTAATGTCGAAAGTAGGTGATTTAGAAGAATTTGGTGAAAATTAATTAAATAATTAGATTATTTAATTAACATTATAATGCAAGTGATTAGACAGATGACGAAATGCAAGTAGTGCAACGACGTGGTCATTTTAGGGTGTCTACACATGTGTCAATTCTTCATCATCAAATTCATCTTGCCTTCTAATAGTATCCATAGCAATAGTAGATGAGATATCCCATCCTGGCAAGAGCAATAAACCACTTTCCTTTACTAACCCTCTTGCTTCCTCAAGGGTAATGCTACTAACATCCACATCAACTTCCTTCAAAACTCTCTGAGCAATTGCCACCTTATTCTCATTTTCATCTTTACCCTGTTCCTCATTCAAGTTCTTCAGGTACATCTTAGACTTCCTGTGCATAAGTAAAGCTTTGAATTCCTTTGATTTAATGAATTCATCATCAGATAAAAATTCCTTGCAAGCCAATGCCATGACATCTTTTACAGCTACATTATTTTCTTGCAGGCTCAATAAAGTTCTTGATGGGGGTGGCCTTGGCAAAATGCATTTCATTCCTAAGAGGTGACCTTAACACCCGCTGCACCTCATCAAATTCAATTTGGTTTTCCTCAACCTCCTCTGTTAAGGAGTAATCAACTAAAGGTTGATTTTCAATAGTTGGTTTAGGGGGAGGAAGTGAACTCCATTCCTCTCCTGCAACCTCCTCAACCATAGATTGAGCAAGTTCTTCAATATTTTCCTCAGGCAGTCGCTGCTTCTTAGGGGACACTAGCTTCCTTTTGGCTACAAATTTGAGTTCCTTGACATGTTCCAACATCACTTGCATCGTAAGAATAGGATCAACAATTTCACTAAAGGAACCATTATATGTAGGGTTCTTGAACTTCCTCTGCCTTTCTCCAAGGAGAATGAGACCCCAATTTTCTCTTCTCAATTTAATCTCTACCTCTAAAGGACAATTTCTAAGCAAATCCTCTTACTCATCGAAAGAATGCTGGAACCCTGATCTATGTTTCTCTCTCCTTACACTATCAATAAAGTGCTCAAGGTCATAATTCCTATGGTCTGTTGTGGGCATTCTGTATTGTTGCAATTTTTCCAAGCAGGCCTCCAAACCTTCTTTAGCACTAATAAAGAAACTAGGGAAACTGATTGTTGAAGTAAGGAAAATCCCCTTTTTACTATTTCTCAAGTGAAACTTATAAGATTCATTCAGCTGCCACATAATATCCAAAAATGCAACCCTGTTTGGCACATTCTTGGGCAATAAGTGGGGTCTGACATTTGCCCCATAAACCCTGATTATAGTTACATTCTTGTAAAGGAACCAATCACCCCAATTGTGATCAATCACACCATCTAGTTTTCTCTCATAAGGTCTTAGCAAGTCTATTATCTCCTTGGAGAGTCTAGGCCTCTCATGTCCTAATAGTCCTAGCACCCTTTGTGCAAAATGCTCCTTAAACACTGGGGTAATTTGCATTGCTACAAAACGAGTCCCATAAGTGAACTCTACACTGAATTGGCATAGGCTCTTCATCCTTGGTTTGATGTTGGATTTGCAATTCACTGCCCTAGAATCTTCTCCCATAGTGCAATAAAATATGGCATAACAAGGAATACCTAAAAAAGGTGGGGGTAGGATCTCCCCATTTGCATCATACCAATTCCTTATAGATTTCTTCAAACAGATATGTAGCATAATCAAACCTTCTATACTGGTATTTAGCTTGTATATCAGCAATCATGACCAATAAATGATTTGGTATCAGGGGATTATAATCAATCCCAAAAACTTGACTGAGGGCATAACAAGTCTTCACAAAGTAGTCTTCAAACATGTCAATGCTAAAAGGTTTTGTTTCATGGTAAGATATTTTCAAATGCTTGCCCATGCTTCTTGGCCTGTGAAGAGGTAACTTGTATGTTCTGTAAGCCTTCATGTTTCTGTTGTATTCCTTCTTTAGCTCCTCAACAACAATTCTTTCATGGGTCAAGGGGTTTAGAGCAAACACTTCAATTATCAATTCTTTGTTTAGATGGAAAAGTTGCTTACCCTCATAATTTGATAGCACCCGAGTGTTTGAATCATACCTTTGGCTAATTGCTTGAATGAGGTTCACAATTAAAAATACATTGGGGACAATTAATTTCCCTAAATCCAAATCCCAAATGTGTGAAATGGGTTTTTTTAGGGCACGATGGTTGTATCCAAACTGAGATAGCTCCCACCCTCCTATTGGTAGGATTGTATCCTTAATGTAACTATGAAAATCATTAAACCTATTTCTCAATTCCCTGGTACCTTGGGCATATTTATATTTTTTAGAAGATCCCGGGAGATGGTTTATAAGGTCTTGGGATAAATCCCTCTTAATTTTACCCCCACGGCCAGACCTTTGACTCATGATTACAGGCAAAAGGAGTAGGACAAGCTACAAGGAAAAAAGGGGGTGAGGGCTTGACAACTCTAATAACTTGGGAGGGGAGTCAATTTGGTTTTCCTCAATGTTCAATGCAATTATGCAGGTCAAAGATATCCCTATTGATCAAGATTCAACATACCAATTTATGCAGTCACCCCGCACTTGAACTTTGAAGTTACAATCACTAGCTACTCAGTCAAAACCTGCTTCAACTCACATAACTCTTCAATCTTCAGTATGCTCAGAATTGCATTTGCAATGTGCATAATGGACTTAAAAAAAAATGAAATCCATTTATTTCCTTTTGTCACTTCATTTATTTCTTAATTTAACACAACATGCTACGAAGTGCGAACGGTCACATCCTTTTAATATCAACCATTCGATCAAGACCAGACCTTGATCTTTTAATTATCACATGTCAACGCCATATCACAACCTTGAACGAAGGACACACACTTTAAAGTTGTGCGGTGTGGTAGACCATTATATCTTTATTAGTCAAGCACCTTAAAACACCACCATTAATATTATATTATAATAATATATAATAATAATATATATAATTATATAAAATAATACATATAATTATATATCTAATAATCATCCAATATATTGTTGGACAGTTGTAGTTGAGTTCCAGAACAAAATGTTCGGAGCGCTAGACTTGCAAACTCATACCTCCAGAATCAATCTAAAGTCGTTAGATTTACAAAGATCAACATATGAATAATTATTATATTATTATATAATATAATATATAATTCTAATTATTATAAAATATATTATAATAATATATCTAACCTATATTATAATATTTTATATAATATTAATTATAATTATTATATAATATATCTAACCTATATTATATCATCAAGGTGGGCCCGACTTCATATAAAGGGAGCTTCAGACTTTAGCGCCATGTTTCACCATTCGAATGTTTCGATGCCATATGGACAGATGTAGTTGAATTCTAGAATGAAAGTCTGGAGCACCAGACTTGCGAACTCAAACCTCCAAAATCAATCAAGAGCCGTTAGATTTAAAAAGATCAATGATTGAGATTATACAATAGTTTTCAATTCCATCACTCGATGTACGTGTTGTATGAAGTTATTAATTCAAGCTGCAAACTTGCACGCATCCTTAAATTTTGTTTGAAGTGGGAGTACTCAGTACAACTACAACTACAAACTTGTACTGAAAGTGAAGAATAGAATAGAATATAACTTTTAAAAAATTAACTTCCTCGAGAATAAAATAAAATTTATATCTTTAATAAAAGAATGTAACATGTTTCACTCACTTTACTTCACAATTGGCACTTAGCATTTAGAAATTTTAATTGATACTATTTGGAAGTGAGAGGGTCAAGGACTCAAGGAGATTGTAGTGTACCAAAAATTTTAATATCAATTGTGTGATGCCACGGAGTCACTCAGTGCCAGTCTTTGTATTCATCTTTTCTGAGTAAGTGAAATACATAAATACTTCATTCCTATTACTATTGTCCTTGAGACTTCAGTTTTTTCAATCTTGGGGACTGGGGTTTAGGGTTGAGTGTTTACAAGCATGTCTACCAACACTACTAGACCAAAAATGGGGAATACCAAAGAAAGAGATAAAATAGACTACGCCAGATTGCTTAAAACCCCAAGTTTTACATATGAATACCATGATATTTATGACCCTGTAATCTTTGGAAGGTTTACCTTAGCACTTAGATTTTCATTAGAGAATAAGGTATGTCAAGTGCAACCTGACCCAAAAAACCAATACCAATTAATGGGTTGACTGCACCATGGGTGGTTGGATTAGAACACCTGATGTTCCCTGAGGTTTTGCCTTGCCCTAAGTTTATCATGGTTTATGCCTAGAATTATGATGAAAATAGAAAAGTAATAGTTATAAAAGATAGCCAAGAAGTAATGTTTCCCATTAATGGAGAATATTTTGGCAAATTGTTAGGTTTTACCACTGAAGAATGCGGAAAAGTCCACATAAACCTAGAAAAACTTGCTAGTACTTATGAAGCAATTAGTGAAAATGAAAAAAAAAATCTCAAATCTCTAACATTGGATGGTGCCCTACTCAATCAGAATCATAAACCTCCTTATAAAATTGATATTTTTAAATCATGGGTTCAGGATACTATTTCCATGCTAGTGTTTTTCCTTGGATTGGATAATAATAGTCAAGTGGATGCAGGCCTCCTTGAAATGGTATACAATATCAATCAATGCAATCCACTTGCTAAATATAGATTTCTTGAGCACATTACAGAATCCATGCATGATTGGTTTTTAATGATTAAACGAAGTCAAAGTGAAGCTCCCACTCCTAGTTCCAACAGAAAGACATTTAGGTTCACAACCTACTTGTGTTATTTATTTCTAGTGCAGTTTGTTGGGATGTTTCAGGACAACAAGCTTCAAATTCAACAAGATAAAAATGGACTACTTGATTGGACCCATAAGATAAAGATGTATCATAATCAAAAGAACTACAATAATTTTGTGGACTACTTTTTGGCTTCATTATATCAAGCCATTACAGATACTCCAATGCCTAGATTGCCCAAGTCTTGTAGAAATTGTATTCAACTGGGAAAAGAAATACAATTGGCTGACTGATACTTCATGGAGGAATATATTGTCCTAAGAAATTATGGATCAGAAGTAGATCCCCACAAACTTCCAAAACATGTGACAAAGAGGGTTTCTGCATTGGAATACATACGATAGATGGAGAGTATAGATCAACTATACTTTGTTAGTCAGCAAAAGAAGAGCATATTTCCTTCCTTACCGTTTTCATGTGGAGGGTTCACATTCTAGAGAAAAGCTTTCACTGTGGCACATGAAATTTTATACCTTTTTTAATTTGATGTTGAATCTCACTGGCAGTATAACCCATGTGACATGATTAAAACAAGGCTTGTGGCCAATAAGAACACTCCAACTAGAATTCAACATGAAAGTAAACCCCTGCTAGAAATGTTGAGAAACAAGAATTCTTGGGATGAGGTCAGAAAAGTCATGGAAGAAACAGCTACTCAAAGAGGTATTTCTTTTGAAATATTATCATCATAAATAATGGGATTGCATCCAATTATACAAAATAGAGAGATGCAGATGTGGCACTGGCAAACAAGAGATACAACAATTTCTATAGAAGAGCTATCAAAAATTTACGTATACAAAAATTCCATAGACTCTAAGAGATGCGTGTACACAAGAACAGTGGTCACACTCAAAAATTAGTGCCTTTTGGTCTATGAGGAAGGATCTCGGCGATCCAAAAGATACTATAGATTTCAAAGAATTCTTAGAAGATGAAGAGTTCAACAAATTGTGGGATATAGAGCATCCCACTGTCACTGAAGCAACTAATGTTGAAAGTGATGATGAGGATGAAGACCAACCCACAGATCTTAGTACCTATGCATTCAAACCTCATATGAGTGAGACCACAAGAGAAACATATACTACAAGGGCATCAATAGCCCAAAAATTGGGTTATGAAGGTGGTGGTTTGGGGCCCACAGGACAAGGCATTTGGATGGTACCAGAGGTATACCCTAGAAAACCTAATGATCTTCGACTCGGCATTGGAGGTGATGAACAAGCCAAAGGGCATACATGTATACAAATTAGGAGATTAGTTTTATTCTAGCTTTAAATCCTCAGAGTGAGATTCAATCACTAACAATACTGCAAGGGTCTTTTGATCTGCATGTTTCTCATTCTTTTCCTAAAGGAGATGGTGGACATTCTAGTGCTACTAGTGGCAAATCTGGTGATGGTACAAGTAATAGTAGTAGTAGTGGTTAGCAAGAGCCACAATGAGAAACTCAGAAGAGGCCAACAATAACATTAGATGATATTATAGACAAACTTAGAGAACAAGGCCTTGTGAAGACTAAGAAGAACACATGGGATTGCAGTGTAATTTGTTGAAGTTGTAGTTGGAATTCTTGTTGTTGTGGAATGTGATATTGTTGTTGTTGAGGTTGAAATTGTTGATATTGTGGTTGGGATTGTTGAGGGGCTATGAATTGGTGGAGTTCAACAAGGAATTGTTGTATTCGAGATGATCCATGTTGTTGAAGTGATTGGATGATGGTTTGTAGTCTTTGTATGGTTTGTTGGTCTAGGGGTTGTGGCATTTGGTAAAGTGTTTGGATGATGCCTTGTAGTTGTGTTGCTAGGATCATGTTCTCTAGTGTTGGCATGGAGTTACACGTGTTGCATTCTTCATATTTTGGCTTGTTCCTCAAGATATGCCTCATAATCTACAAGGTTCTCATGATCATTGGTGCTAGAAGGATAGCCTCCTTGAAGTATGACCTTGGGTTTTAGATTTGACCTAGATTTGTTGATGATGAGGACCATTTTGATGAGGATTTGTATAGGTAATTTTTTTCAAGGCTAGATTTTGATAGTATTTTTGGTTTGATTTTCTTGGATTTTCTTTTGACAAGAGAAAACACATCAAACAAAGTGGCAAAAGACCGACACAACATATAGTGTATATTCTAGGCTAACGAAAAAGCCCAATGTTTCTACAGGTATAAGACAATTGAAAACAATTTCAAGCACTTTTATCCCTAGAGACAAGCTTTCATTGCGATAGTTTAGCCCACAACTTGAAATCTCCGTTGACTAAATGTCATTCCATATAGGCATCATACATTTGAATCTTTGTGAGAGATGATAGGTACAGATATCTTACCCTCCCCTCAGAAATCCACAAGTAGGTCACAAGTGCTTATGCTACTCGAGGGAATACTATCTCTTCTCAAGGGAGCCAATGGTGAGTATCTTGGGAGCAAAACTAGCTATGCCCTTGCACTAAAATTTATCGCAATGTTCGGAGGTGAAACGGGTAGTCACTATCTAGATTGGTTCTTAGTTGATTTGAGAGGCCAATGCCTTACAAGCAATGTGACAAGATACTAAAAGCTTTGACCAATCCTACTAAGAGTATCAAACACTTCGTACAATGTGAAAATTATTTTCACAAAGTGCTAGTACACCTCTTTTCAGTTTGGCACCACAAGGTAAGGCCGACATCGGTTAGGACTTGGCTTGCACCTTATCCCTTTTATAGAGTAGTTCAAAGGAAAACTCCGCTTAGGGTCATCCCTTTTGGATGAAGCACAATCCAAAAGCAAGCTCTTCTAAAGGAATAAATAAAATTGTAAGATCAAGCACATCAATCAAAGGTTCAATTGTCCCGTTATAAGAAAAATAAGGTGCAACTAAATTAGGCACACACACAATTGTAGTTGTCAATTGTCCCTTAAGAAATTGAAGTGTTTTGCATTCATGTCAATTGTCCCTTAAGAAATTGAAGTGTATATGCATTCATGTCCATTGTCCCTTAATAAAGCAATATGTTCCTAAGACTTAGTTTGCAAAAAAAAGATGTTTTGTTCCTAAGACTTAGATTGATAGATTTGGCAATTCTTCAAAGCTTGTCCTACATGAACACGTTAGAAAAAAACCCATTTGCTCTATTTGAGTAATAAGAAGTTGCAACAAGTTGGTTTAGTTCCACAATAAAACAACAAGATGTCAGAAATCAAGCCAAAACCCTAACAATAAGTGAGAAACCCTAGAAAACCAAAGTGAAATCTAGAAAATTGGTGACAATTATGATGAGATACAAAAGAATTAATATCATCAATGGATTCCTTATGATTTTCTATGCAATTTTTAAACAAAATTGTCAAAGTTCGTTAAGATTTGAGAAAGTTATGAGGTTTTTAAGTTTGCAAACCTGTTATCCCCGCCAAAAGCCCTTCACTGCTGACCAAAGGTGTTGAACTATTATACCAAAGGAATTGAATTGTTATACCAAAGGCACGGTACTATTATACCAAAGACGTTAAATTGCTATACCAAAGGCGCTAAACTGTTATACCAAAGGTATGGTACTGTTATACCTAAGGCATTGAACTGTTATACCAAAGGCGCTGAACTATTATACCAAAGTAGCGGTACTATTATACCAAAGGCATAGTTCTGTGTTCATCTGTGCGTTTCCATACTGTACTTCAAAAAAACAAATTTTCTAAAGAAAAATAGAGATTAGTGGGTCCCACCGGGCATGCTAGAATGTGTATAGGGATTTAATCGAGATTGAATGATAATCAAAACAATGAAATAATCACAACTCAATCCTATAACATCAAGATGACGATTTAAGAAAACAACCAAATAATCAATGAATTAACACAAAAACAATGAAAGCTTTCACCTAGATTGTATTGTTATCTTGGTCGAATGTGGATTGCTTCATAAATTGTGAAACAATGTTTGCAACAAGCGGATGTAGATTGTGTTTGTGCTTAAAAGATCGATGTGCTCAACAATGTGATGTATGCTCCATGCGCTATATGGATGCCTGCGAATAAATGATCGAAGAGATTCAACGATCGAAGAGGATTTGTTATGGAGATGAGGGGGGTTTATATAGGTTTCAATGAAGATAGATCAACGGTCCAGAAAATTCAATGGAATGCATGGATGAGATAAATCTAGAATTCATGATGAATATGCACATGACATGTGTCACAAAAAAAGCTATTTTTGTTTGAGTTAATTGCTTGATTTAATAAAGACATGGAATAGACATGAGATAAATTTAGATTTCATAAAAATAGAAATGCTTTTTCTAATTTATGAGTTAATGATAAAAACAATATTGATTAAGTCAATTAACTCAACTTATAATTTGCTTTTTGCATGATTTGAGATAAATTAAATAATAAATTATTTAATTTTGTGCATGATGAACAAGATTTATGTTTAGAGGAAAAAACAAATTAAATAAATAAATTTATTTAATTGTTTGTGCAAGATTAGAGGACATAGAATAGATTTGAAGATTTAAATAAATTAAACAAATAAATTTATTTAATTTATTTTGCATGATGAAGGATAAATAAACTATTTGATTATATTTTATTTTTAGAGATTGAGATTCAATTTAAATAAATATGAATGATTTATTTAAATTTGGAAGAATGATTGATTTTAATTAAATAATTAAAATTATTTAATTATATATGAGTATTTCGATGATAAATTAATTAAATAATTAATTTATTCAATTGACATGGATTTGAATTTTGGAAGAAGATAATGATTTAATTAAATAATTAAAATTATTTAATTATGGAAGGAAAAAGTTGATTTTGATGAAATTAATTAAATAAATAGAATTTATTCAATTAATGTTTATTTTTAGGAGATTTGGAAGAATTTGATGATTTTGATGAAATTAATTAAATAATTAGATTATTTAATGAACGTTAAAATGTAGATGATTAGATAGATTTGATGAAATGCAAGTGATTTGAAGACATGGTCATTTTTAGGTGTCTACACCTGGTAACCTTGTTGAATATATTGTCTAAAAATCAGAGTTGTAATATAGACAGGTCACAGGTTCTAGTAATTGAGTTACAATAGAAGGAAAATATATTTAGTGATGTTAATTCCATTTGTATTGCTCATTTTCATTTGACTTTGTGATTTATGTAACAGGTTACAGACTCAAATAGAAAAGTTAAAGGAGACATAGCAAATGAAAAAGCCAAGAGACATAGCAAATGAAAAATCCAAGAGGAAAGCAACAGAGAGCAAGACCAAAGAATTAGAGAAAAGGCTAAAAAACTCTGACTCTACATCTACAAGTGAAGTGAATAAACAAACAAAGGTGAAAGTGAATAAACTAAAGAAAATGTTAAGTGAAAGTAAAACAAATTATACTATTGAAAAAGTCAATTCAGAAAAATTAGAACAATCCTTGAATGAAGCCAATGACAAACTGTAGGCAGCAGAAAAACTAGGACAACCGTGGGAAGAAAATGTGGAGAAAGAGAGAAAAAACTCTGAAATTTTGCAAATAAAACTGAAGAATGCAGAAAATGAAATAAAATCCCCCCAAAAGAAAGTATCTAAATTTTATAGAAAAATAATGGTTTATATAAAACATAACATTTGGTAGAAAATAATTAAGAGGATTGATGATTTGTATAAATTTTTTTGAATTCATTGATGATCTACTATTATGTAGTAATACACTCAAACATTACATTGCTGAAAATGGAGACATGGTAACTTCAAAATAGTCAGAGTGGATGGAGGGATATTAGGAGTTGGAAGGAGTGGAGGAAGAGTGGATGGAGGGGGATGTATAGTCACATGCTTTTGCGAATGGTATGACAATGGAGGAGGGATGGCGACATATGAGTCAGAGGTGTGATAAGATGCACTGGGATATGGAGTGGAAGAATTAGCTTGTGGAGGCATGGAGGTGGTACCAACATCTTTGGATTGTTTATCTTGGGATGAAAAACCAAGACCATGTGCTTGTGGATGGATTGTGACATGGATGGGCTCTAAGATGCCTTGTTTATGAAGGCCTAAACCTTTGCCTTGATATTTTATGTTTTGGAACATACGATATGCAATGGGATGTTTGTTTTGGAAACAAGACACGAGTCCATTATGAGATGGAGAAGGTGAGGTGGTAGATAATGGTTGTTGCTCTCCTAAGGAGGAGCATTCATGGATGAAGGTAGTAAGACCAAGAAGACATGGTAATGGTTTTTGAATGGGATCGATGGTGGATGGTGGAGGATCAACATGAGATAATGTAGGATCATGCGATGGATGACATGGGATGCTTGGATCTTGACTAACATTATTCTCAGTAGGAGATGAAGGGATATGATCCACTTGTTTGATTATCTATGCTTTCTTGGGGACCAAGTGTCTCATCAAGGGAAGTGGATTTTGTTGGATCATGGATAGGGCTAGATGGATGATGTATAGGAGAAGTATGGATAACTTGCTCATGGATGTTGGTGGGATCATTGATAGGATCAAGTTCCTCATGGATAGACTCATGATCATGGATAATATCTTGATCATAGAAAATATAAAGATTATGGATGAGTTCTATGGAAGTGCTTTGATCTTGATTTAGATAAGGGTTTTGATGCAGGGACTTCCAGAGGTCATAACTTTTGACTCGGATTTGGGTTTTCTACAAAATTTTATAGGTGGATGCGTTATGAGGTGGCCAGTGGGTTCCCAACCCACCCTAGTCGGTTGGACCTTATCTTGGCACTTTTTCGGGGCTTGAAACTTTCATCTTGGCCCCTCAAAATGGCAAATTAGTGTTTTTTTCTAGTTTTTTAAAAGTTGCTTTTTTTAATAACTTGAAACTCATGTTTCGAATTTAGGATGTTAGTTGGTTTTTTGTCCTACCTTAGCTTTATGAGTTTTGGGGAAAAAATTGGATTCTCAAGATATGATTGTAAAATTACCTAAAATAGCAAAATCTGACAATTGTCGAAATCTACCAAAAAAGGTAATTTTTTGATTTTTTTGTTTTCTTAGATATAAGAGAGTTTTCTCTCATTGTAGCAGCAGAGTTGATGAATAGAAGTTTTTTTTATGTTCCAGCTTCCAAACCTTTGTCTATCATATGTTTAATGGCACAATTCTATTGAGTGTATGTTGTGTGCTGCATCATCTGGTATCAGAGCAGGAAGATGGCTAGGAGAGGAAGAGGAAGAGGCAGTCTTGCCCAGATGCATAGAGAAATGCAAAATCTACAAAGGCAAATAGAATAACTTACAACACAGATGGAAAACCAAAGACTGGGTAGAGGAGGAGACGAATCTGATGAAGAGATAGGTCGAGGGGGTGCAAATCAAGATACAGAACATGAAGAAGAAGAATTAGAAGGAATGGGTTTTGAAGAGAGGATGCTCAGGGCCTTAGAAGAGAAAAAAAATGAAGGGATTAAGGTAAATGTTTTAGATTATGCAGGTAGTCTTAAACCAGAGGAGTTGATACACTGGTTGAATGACATGAGAAATTTTTTTGAATGGAAATCCATGACAGAGGAGAAGAAGATAAAATTTACATGCACCAAATTAAAGGGTCATGCAATGATTTGGTGGGATCATCTTCAAAAGGAACAAACAAGGAAAGGCAAGGATAAGATCAGGACGTGGAATAAAATGGAGAAGAAGTTGAGAGACAAATTTTTGTCCATAGATTATGCGCAAACCCTTTTTCGTAGGTTTCAAAATTTAAAGCAAAACCTCTCTTTTGTGCAAGATTATACAAATGAGTTTTATACACTGTCTATACGTATAGAGCATCAAGAAACTGATGAACAGGTGGCTGCTAGATATGTGAATGGCCTGAAATTTTCTATTCAAGATGAATTGAGCATGCATCAACTCAACAGTATGGAAGAGGCTTACCAATTGGCTATAAAGGCTGAAGAAAAACAAAACATACAATACCATCAGAGGAATAGAGGAGGAAGAATGGGTGCATCAACCCCATTTTGAGGAGGTTCAAATTATGGCAGGGGAGAGTCATCCCATGGATTGGAAAAAAAAGTAGACACTCGATAAGATCCTCCCAATCAAGAACGAGGAAGGGGATTTCAAAGAGGTAGAGGTTATGGTAGCGGTAGAGGATGGGAAAACTAGAGAAGGCCTTTCACTTGTTTCAGATGTGGAGAAGAAGGTCATAGGGCATTTGAATGCTCAAATTATAACATGCAAGAAAGAAATCAAGGAGGACAACCTAGGGTGAACATGATTCAAATGCAACATGAAGTGGAAGGGACAGAACTAGAGGTTCCACCAGATGTGGGAGAAAGTCTCATGATGAGAAGAGCAATGGTGATTCCAGAGAAGGAGAAAACACAAGCCAAAAGCTTTGATGGTTCATGGATTTGAACCAATATCTTCAGAACCAGATGCACTTCAGGTGGCAAGGTATGTCAACTTATTGTTGATGGAGGTAGTTGTGAAAATATGGTTTCTAAAGAAATGGTAAAAAATTGCATTTACACTGTGAAAAACATCCTCATCCGTATCACATTGCATGGTTTAAAAAGGGAAATGAAGTCACTATTGATAAAAGATGCCTAATTAAGTTTAACATAGGGAAGATCTATCAAGATGAGATATGGTGTGATGTTGTCCCAACGGATGCCTATCATGTGTTATTGGGAAGGCCATGGCAGTATGATAGAAAAGTTATGCATGATGGAGAGAAGAACACATACACCTTTTGGAAAGATGACTCTAAGGTGATTTTATTGCCTCTCAAGGATGAAGGAAAAGGTGAGACCATGTTGTCTGAAAGGGATCTTGTTAAAGAAATGAAGGTGATAGGGTGTTGCTATGCATTAGTAGTGAAAAAAGGTGAAGAGGAAGACATTTCAGTTCCCCCAGAAGTAGTAGAGCTATTGAAAGAATTTGTTGATGTTTTACCTAATGAATTTCCTGATGGTTTACCGCCAAAGAGAGATATTCAGCATCATATTGATTTGATTCCAGGAGCAACTCTACCCAACCAAGAAGCTTATAGGATGAATCCAACACAACATGCAGAGATTAATAAGCAAGTAATAGAACTCATAAGTAAAGGTGTGGTGAGAGAGAGCATAAGCCCATGTGTTGTACCTGCATTGTTAATCCCCAAAAAAGATGGAACATGGAGGATGTACACTGATAGCAGAGAAATTAATAAGATTACCATCAAGTATCAGTTTCCTATACCTCGTATGGAGGACATGATGGATGTCCTTGTAGGGGCCAAATATTTCAGCAAGATCGACCTATGAAGTGGCTACCACCAAATCCAGATTTGCGAAGGGGATGAGTGGAAGATAGCCTTTAAGACTGGTGATGGATTATATGAGTGGATGGTTATGCCATTCGGGTTATCAAATGCACCTAGCACATTTATGAGATTGATGAACACTATACTACGCCCTTACATTGGTAAGTTTGTGGTAGTTTATTTTTATGATATTTTAGTATTTAGTAACAGCAAAGAAGAGCACCTACAACACTTGAGGATCATCTTTGGTGTGTTAAGGAAGGAGAAGCTCTATGCCAATTTGAAAAAGTGTAGGTTCATGCAGGACAGTTTATTTTTTTAGGCTTTGTCATTTCTAAAGATGGTGTCAAAATGGATCCAGAAAAGGTCAGGGCAATTCTAGAATGGCCTAGTCCAAGCAGCATCACAGAGGTAAAAAGTTTTCATGGCTTGGCCACTTTCTATCGAAAGTTCATTCGAAATTTTAGTAGTATTGTAGCTCCTATAACAGATTGCACCAAAGGAAGGGAGTTTGTATGGACCAAGGATGCTGAGGAGAGCTTTAATTACTTGAAGCAAAAGGTAACAGAAGCACCTATGCTTGCATTGCCAAATTTTGATAAGGTATTTGAAGTAGAATGTGATGTCTCCCATGTGGGAATAGGTGTTGTGCTTAGCCAAGCTAGAAAACCTATAACTTTCTTTAGTGAAAAGTTGAATGAAGTGAGAAAGAATTATTCTACTTATGATTTGGAATTTTATGCAATTGTTCAAGCATTGAGGCATTGGAGACATTATCTAGTTCCCCAGGAGTTTGTATTGTTTACAAATCATATTGCACTAAGATACTTGAACACACAAAAAAAGTTGAATAGTAGGCATGCCAAGTGGGTCTCTTTCTTGCAGGGTTACAACTTTGTGTTGAAGCATAAGTCTGGAAAACAAAATCAGGTTGCAGATGTGTTAAGTAGGCATGTTGCACTTTTGACCACAATGGAAACTGAGGTGATTGGTTTTGATGCCATCAAAAATTTGTATGAGTCTGATGATGATTTTTGGGAGATTGTGGAACAATTGAAGGCACTAGTACCTGGTAAATTGGATAACTTTAGGGGTGAATATTTTATGCAAGATGGTTATCTATTTAAAGGAAAACAACTATGCATACCAGCTGGCTCTATGATGGAAAACATTATCAAAGAATTTCATAGTTGTGGGTTGGCTGGACATTTTGGCAAGGACAAGACAATAGCCTTGATAGAAGATAAATATTACTGGCCAAAGATGAAAAGGGATATAACTAAGTATGTAACAAGGTGTAGACTCTGCCAAGTGGCTAAGGGACATTCACAGAATACATGATTGTATATGCCCTTACCAGTACCAGCTGCACCATGGATAGAATTGAGCATGGACTTTGTGTTGGGACTTCCACATACACAACGAGGTAATGACTCCATTTTTGTAGTTGTTGATAGGTTCTCCAAGATGGTTCATTTTATTGCCTATAAGAAAACTAATGATGCAACGAGGGTAGCAGAGTTATTTTTTTTCAGAAGTTGTTCGATTACATGGTGTTCCAAAGACTATTACCTCTGACAGGGATACCAAATTCCTCAGTCATTTCTGGAGAACTTTATGAAAGAAGATGGGAACTAAGTTATAGTTTAATAGTGCCTATCATCCTCAAACAGATGGGCAAATAGTGGTAGTCAATCAGAGTCTGGGAAATTTGCTGAGGTGTATTGTTGGAGAAAAGCCAAAACAATGGGATTTGGCATTACCCCAGGCCAAATTTGCCTATAATAGTTCTGTTAATAGATCAACGGGAAAGTCCCCTTTCCAGATTGTGTATGACAAGAATCCTCAAGGTGTTCTAGATTTGGTATAGCTACCAATGAAAGATAGGGTCAGTGATGATGGGGAAGCATTTGCAGAACACCTTCAACAGTTGCAAAAAGAAGTGAGATAAAAGTTGCAGGACAGTAATGAGAGGTACAAGAATTTAGTGGATACTAGTAGGTGACATCGGCCATTCAATGAAGGTGACTTAGTGATGGTATATTTGAGGAAAGAGTGGTTTCCTACTAGAACATATCACAAGTTGAAGTACAGGAAAATTGGTCCTTGCAGAATTACAAAGAAGATCAATGATAATGCATATGAGGTCAGTTTACCAGATGATCTTGGTATTTCTCCTGTGTTTAATATTTCTGATTTATATGCATTCCATGGTGAGGATGATGCTGAAGATAGTCAACTAGAGGTGGCATGGCACAACCACATTCCACATAAGAAGAAGGAAAAGATTGCACAGGTTCTTGATAAGAACACTATCTACACTCGGCAAGGGTGTTACAACAAGTATTTAGTACAGTGGGAAGGATTGCCACCAACAGATAGCACATGGATTACAGAGTGGGAAGTGTAGAGGTTAGATCCAGTCAAATGGCAGCAGTTTGAAGACACTCACTTGTAGGAGCTGCGTTCTTTTCAACCAGAGGAGAATGATGCAGGGACTTCCGGAGGTCATAACTTTTGACTCGGATGTGGGTTTTCTATGAAATTTTATAGGTGGATACATTATGAGGTGGCCAGTGGTTTCCCAACCCACCCTAGTCGGTTGGACCTTGTCTTGGCACTTTTTTTGGGGCTTGAAACTTTCATCTTGGCCCTCAAAATGGCAAATTAGTGTTTTTTTCTAATTTTTTAAAAGTTGCTTTTTTTAATAACTCGAAACTCATGTTTCGAATTTAGGATGTTAGTTGGTTTCTTGTCCTACCTTAGCTTTATGAGTTTTTTTGGAAAAAACTGGATTCTCAAGATATAATTGTAAAATTACCTAAAATGGCAAATCTGACAATTGTCGAAATCTGCCAAAAAAGGTAATTTTTTGATTTTTTTGTTTTCTGGATATAAGAGAGTTTTCTCTCATTGTAGCAGCAGAGTTGATGAATAGAAGTTTTTTTTATGTTCCAGCTTCCAAACCTTTGTCTATCTTATGTTTAATGGCACAATTCTATTGAGTGTATGTTATGTGCTACATCAGGTTTGATGTTTCCACATGCTTTGGATTATACTCTTGACATATCTCTTGCTTTTCTTGAATGGAAGTGGAATTGGGAAACTCTTAAATAGGTTTGATAGGCTCTTGATGGCCAACAACATGAAGGTACAATGGATCTTGACTTGGACTCATGGTAGGACACTCATCAATAGGCTTGATAGGCTCTGGATTAGGTGTTTGAGGATGAAGATAGTTGATTCCTTGCTAATAGCCATTGGATCACATCCTTCATAAGAGTATGGGTGGATGAACAATATAATGGATGGATGATAATGGTGGATGGTGTTGTAGGCTTAGGATTGGGATTAGGCTCTTGTATTGGTATATGAGTGGATGATAATGGAGGACACACATAGGATGCATAAACTAGAGTGGTGTTCTCCTTGTCAAAGGTATCATAAGGATTTAAGGACAAGTGATTTTGGTACAAAGGAAAACTTGCATGTTCTTGTGGTAAAGGAACTTGATAGCCTTGTAAATAGGTTTGATAATGAGTTGAAATCTTAGAATGATTTGTGTTTGGGATCTTGTGTTTCCTAAACATTTTTGGGATTTTTGGATTTTGAAGCTTATGATGTTTTGAATTTTTGAATGGTTTGATGTTTTTGGATATTTGTATGGGTTTGATGATGAGTTGAAATGTTGATTGAGGAGTTGGATGATCACGGGGTGGATCTTGTTGAGCTTTATATACCTCCATGGGAGTAAGGAGAGGTGCAAGTGGTTTATCTTCTATGGGTTTTTGATTGGGTATACCCTCTTGTGAAGATGATTCGAGGAATGGTGTAGATATGGTAGACATTATTTGGATGGGGTTTACTTGAGATCTAACCATAGAATTAACAGCCTCATGGATGGGATCTTTCTCCTTAAGACTAGATGTATCAAAATCTCGAGGTAATTTGGCTCCTTTTTGAGCAAGTAAGTGAAAGTAATGATTAGGATTTTTTAACAGTTTGTCTATAGCAGCCATAGTTTTGGGATTTTGCATGGTTTCTATAAGATTTTGGTCATCTTCTTGAGATGATTGACCTCCTTGGAAGTTTTTCTCCTCTTGAGAGGTTCCTTGATCTAAGTTATAACCACATGTAATCATATCATGATAGTTCATTCCCGTGGGAGCATGTGGGGATTCTAAAGAGGTATTACCCTCTTGAGGCCTGTTTTGGATGTTATTTTGAATTTCAAATTGGGGATTATGAAATGGGATGTTTTGATGATCTTATTGAGGGGGATTAGGGTTTTGATATTGAGGTGGAGGAATATTTGTGGTGTTTAGATATTAAGAGTATTGGTGTGGAAAGTATTGATGTTGTTGTTGGGATTGAATGTGTTGATGTTGGATATATTGTTGTTGTTCTTGGGGTTGAATGTGTTGATGTTGTTGTTGGGGTTGAATGTGTTGATGTTGATATTGGTTAACATTGGAAGAAGTGGGATAGGTTGATGTAGGGATAACATGATATGTGCTTGGATTAGGTTGGTATGAAGTTGAGGGGAACACATGGAATTGTAGTGTAATTTGTTGAAGTTGTGGTTGGAATTCTTGTTGTTGTGGAATGAGATATTGTTGTTGTTGAGGTTGAAATTGTTGATATTGTGGTTGGGATTGTTGAGGGGCTATGAATTGGTGGAGTTTGACGAAGAATTGTTGTATTCAAGATTATCCGTGTTGTTGAAGTGATTGGATGATGGTTTGTAGTCTTTGTATGGTTTGTTGGTCTAGGGGTTGTGGCATTTGGTAAAGTGTTTAGATGATGCCTTGTAGTTGTGTTGCTAGGATCATGTTCTCTAGTGTTGGCATGGAGTTACACATGTGTTGCATTCTTTGTATTGATAAATGATTGAAAAATGTACGAAGATGGAACAAGCAAAGGATCTTTTGGAAGAAGCTGCAATATTGATAAAGAGGATGCAAACAAAGAATACTTCAAAAAGATTGGTTTGCTGATGGCTTTTGACCCATCATGCCAATACATTGGAAAGGCTTCTTTAAAAAAGAATATGGAGGATAAAATGAAGTTGGATAAGGACTAGTTTTCTCAAAATCTTGATGAGGAAAACTTTTTGGATTCTATCACACCACTGATAACCTTGAATGCAACTTTGAGTGATACATTCAAGTAAAGTAACTATATCAATTATAACATTTTAGCACACTTACAACTCAGTCACCATGGGTTAAGAAAAGTTACACTTCCATCAAATGAAGAGTGGGGCACTCTACAAAAGTTGATAAAATGATTTAGTAATATGTGTTTCTAACAAAGCATTATGTAGAGTTGGTTTTGAGCAAGTTATTGTACATTGTAAATGTAATACTTCAATGTATTCCTTCGGACCTTCATTTGAAAATCAATATAACACTAAAATACATTTATGTGTTCAAATTATCTATATTATTTAATTGCCTACTTTAGGAAAACTCTGGTTTCTACATACACATTAAATATTTGCTAATGCTATATATTAATATGCTACTATTGTTGATTACTATGCAATGCAATAAAGGAAAATAAATGAAACACTACTGTGGTTATAGAGAAGAAAAATTACTTTGCATTTAGTTGAATGCTTGTAAAACTTATTAGTATCACACAATAATAATATGAAAATTTTAATTTTTTATATCGAAAATGAATAATGTACATCACTGATAGACAAATAAAATGTCATCAACATTTTGGAGTTTGGAACATGAAATACAGTATAAATACCTAGTAACTACTAAATCCCTTCAAATTGCCAAATCATTGCATCATCCTAATTCTCCTCCCTTTGACCATGATATCTAGTGTCATCTTGATCATGTTCTTCATTTTCTTCTATCTCCATATCTCCACTTAAGAGCGTCTCATCAACACCACTACCACTACATGTGGTTTTGGTATTCATTGTGTCAATGTCATGTGTGCTATTATTATTTGAAGTGTTGCACAACCATCTTATTTCACATAAGAAGCTCCAAATTGTGAGTGCCCTATCAAAAGGAAAACTCTAAATATAATGTCTAGTTGTATACATTCTCAAGAAATTTTCCAAATTCTTGTCAAGATTATTTCTTATGTTTGATTTCAAGAACCCCAATATCATGGTTTGACATAAATCAACAAGTTTGAAAAATTTTGATAATGCATCACACAATATTTTACTTTGACTTAAGGTTGCCCAAAGCTTTGTTATCGAACCATCTTGGTGGGGAGCCTCCATGAGTTTAAATTGTTCCCTCATTGAAGTTGCAAATTGACTTGATTTCTCTCTAAGCTTAGTTTGATTTAAAATTCCTTCTATTTGTTGTCCATCGAATTCTATACTTTTGTAAAAATAATTTGTTAAGGTCTTTATCTTGTCGTGATAATCACTTGGTTGACAGTTGACCCAATATTGAGGATACACTACAGACATGGCTTCAAGTAATTCATCTTGAGGGAATCGATCTCTAATCTTTGAGGAAAGAGATTTCACAATATTCTTTAAAGTAGTACTTACAAAATTAACAATCTTGTCAAAAGTTTCCATTGAAATAGGTTCTTCTTTAATAGTGCACTTGACCTTCTTACAATAGTGCATTGGTATCTCAAATCCCTTTACAAAGACACATAACTCCCCATTATAATTAGACTGTAAAAAATAAGCAGGATTGGTCACATTTGTTATCAAGTACCAGCTGCTAAATTTTGGACTTATGAAGGACTGGTTTGATAGATATAGATTATCGAGGGTCATGCATATCATTCGATGCGGTCTAGTATATTTAGAAATATACATAATTCTTTCTTGGATTTTTTCACAAGCACGTTCATTTCCTCTAGAATGGGAAGAATACCAGCTAAAACAAGGAGCGTCTCTATGTCACTTAACCTATGTAAGAGGTCAGAAGCCTTGTCAACTGTGAAGCGATGGTCATACATTACACCAATCAAGGATTGATATTTTGCTAAAACTCTTTTCATTGGTTCATGCAAGGAGATCCATCTGGTATCAACATCCTTAAGAAGCTTGTTTCTTGTAGTTATTCCCTCAACAAAATGTTGAAATTCCATAAACCATTTAGGACTTCATAGAAGTATGAGTAGAACTTATGGACTAGATCTTCAACTTTTAATACTGCAAGAAACTTGCTCACCATTTTAAATGCTAAATTCATTCTATGGGCCATGCAATGAATGCTAATCATGTATGGTGAAATAGAAGTTTGTAGCTTTACACATAGACCGTTCCTATGACCTTGCATTACTGAAGCTCCATCTGCCCCTACACACACCAACTTTCTAGTAATTTTGCAATCATCCATACCTCCAACTTCATTAAAAGATTCCTTAACTATCTCAAATAGATTTTGTGATGTTGTATTCTCCTTCATTTAGTAAACAGAGAGTAGATGACGTTGGCGGACATGATTTTCCATAGTATACACATGCATACATACCTAAGAAGTATTATCTATATTTGTAACTTCATCTAGAGATAATACAATAAAAGTTGACTCTTTTATTTTTTTCCTATAAATCATATTTTTCCACATCAGTGAGACAACTTGCCCATTCACATCCACTATTTATTGACTAATGTGTGTTTGGAAAATTAGGAACGCCCATAAAAGATAATAGACTATTATATTCTAGGTAGTCTGTCATAGGACGCCCTCTGGTCAAAATATGAAAAACAACACCCAATTGAATAGTTTTGTCATTTGTGCATCTCCCATCATCTTTCCAAATTGAGCTTCAATTAAACCTCCACCTGCATGAATCTTTGCCTTTCTTTGCATATGTGCATCATACTCAAGGGCATTCTTTACATGAAGACATTCTTCCTTCATTTTCCATCTTATCACTGATTTTTCTTGTCCATCTATGATTTGTTTTTCATAAACTTTGCCAATATGTTTTTCTATGGTGTCAAGTTTTAGCTACAACCTCTTGTCCCTATGATATTTCCAACTGCAAATCTTATACTTGCATTCTATGGGAGGTTCATCTTTGTTTGCATTCTCCATCAGTTCAATGAATGAAAATTTTGACACCCAATCAATCTAAAAACTCCTTGACATTTCCCACTCACACCCCTTTTTTAATTTAGCTTTTCTTTTCCCCTTGCGTGCACTTGCAGGATCTTCATTTATTTCTATAACTTCATTAACTTTATTATCATTTGTTGAGTTTGATTTATTCATATTATCATTCATGCTACCTTGGGTATTCCCTAAAACATCATTTGTGGCATTGTCATCATTCCCGCTACCTTGGGTATTCCCTCGAACATCATATGTGGCATTCTCATCATTCTTGGTACATTGGGTATTCCCTGGAACATCATCTGTGGCATTGTCATCATTCTTGTTACCTTGGCTATTTCCTGGAATATCATCCATGGCATTGTGATCCAAGTCAATAGATGGTACATGTTTTGATGTTGTAGCTCCATCAAATGGAGCGCCAACATTTCCAAAGTATGGCTTTATGTTTCTCTATTTTGATGACCTTGAGTTTGACCTCCCTTCACCACCCTTAGACAACTTCTTCTTGCTCGACATCTCTCACGAATTAAAAGCTACAGAAAAAAAATGTCATTTTGTTCAAGAAGGAATCATAGATGATAGAATATAGATCCCTGATTCCCTAGGTCCTAGATTAAGATATCTCCCTAATCCTAGACTCCTAACTCCTACTCAATCAATACCATCTCTAACAATGAAACCAAACAAAGACATAAATAATCAACATGAATCTTACATTATTACATGGTAAAGAAATGATCACTTACCTTTCAGTGACTTTCCAATGCTTGTAGCTATAAATTGGTCCTCATACATGTGAACCCTTTAATGATACTGGTGAAATTGGTCCTCATGCATGTCAACCATTTAATGATATTGGTGAAATGGGTCCTCATGCATGTCAACCATTTAATGATATTGGCAAATATGTGGGTGAATTAAAACATGCCTCTAAAATTCAAGGTGAATCATCGTTAGAACTGCGTAGTATACTGTGGAGAAAATACTAACTATAAATGACTCAAAAATTAATAAGTTGGAGAATTGAAACACATTTGACCAAAAATCCAAAACATCTAGGTGAATTGGCCTCCCACCAGTGGGAATGTATTTTCCAATTCCCAATTCACCAATATGAACTATTCGCCAATTGATGAAGATTCATCACTAAAAAAATCCTTGAATTAGATACCAGAAAAGAAAGAAAAATACATTGCAAGAAGGGGAGATAATGGGTGAAAGGAGTGATCCCAGAGAAGAATTTAAAACATTAATGGGTGAAATGGTTTAAGAGAAATCGATATGAAGAGCATGTTTCATCAGATGTTTCAATGGATGCCGAACAATTCAAACAAACCCATTAATAATAATGGAAGAGCTAGCACTTCAGGAGAAATTAATAATGGGAATGGAAAAGGAAAAGAAGGGGACACTCAGAGATCTAATGTTGGATGTGCTAATAGACCTCTCATGTTAAAATTAATTCAAAGAGTAGAAGTGATTCTAGAAGAGGAAACTACTTTGAAAGATGAGATTTCAAAATGTTATGAAGAATATAGAGCACTTCCAGATGAGATCCAAGAGGCCATGATATTATAAAATTATATGACAATGAGGAAGACCAAAGGTGTAGTAAGGAAAGAGCCAAGAGTGTAGACAAAACCAAAGGATTTGGAGCATTCTTTGGGAAAATTAACTCTTTCTACCTTTTATGGAATAGGAAAAAGTACCACAAGAGTATGGTTACAAAAGTTAGATACATATTTGTCTCTCAAACCTATGGTAGAAGAAGATGCTTTCAAATTTTCCACCCTCCATTTAGAAGGTATAGATCATGACTGGTGGTACTAGGGTTGATCACCCAGGGCCATAATCTTATTCTTGAATTTTGTAACAAATTGATGGAAAGATTTGATAGGAGGTATCCTGAAGAGCATTTCAGGAGTTGGATAGACTCAAACAAAAAGGTAGTGTGGAAGAATGTGTTGCTGATTTTCAGAAGTTATCATTCATGGTAAATGATATTTTAGAGAGAATACTCATTGTTCTTTTCATTGAAGGATTATCTAAACACCTTAGGGGATTAGTGAAGGTATTCAACCCTTCAACTTTGCAAGGAGAAATCAAGAAGGCCTTTGATTTGGACATAACTGTTCCTCAATAGAAAGATTATTCTAATTCATCTTTTTGGAACAAGACCAAGGGAGGTATACAGAAGAAGGCATTTTCTACACCAACACCTAAGTCCACACCAATAATTACTAAAACAAAGATGAATGACGAAACAAAGAACGAACTTAGGAGGAAGAAGTTATGTTTCTCTTGTAGAGAGCCATGGACTCTAGGTCATAGATGCCTTGGAAAAGGTCAAGTACATTATATAGAGGTTGTATCTGATAAAGGTTTAGATTCAGATGAATCTAAAGAGTTTCATGATCCAAAATATCCCATCCATGAAGAGGAAGAAAAAGAGGAAGTTAATGGTGACACACTTGCATTGCTCTCAAGAGCACCTAGATACCATCCTTTTAGAATTCGTGGAGAGATTGTTGGGCAAAGAGTCACTGTGTTAGTTGACAGTGGGGCTACCCCTAATTTCATTGATGAAGTTTTGGTAAAAAGAAGAAAACTAAAAGAAGAGGATTTTGAAGGCTTTAATGTTATTGTAGCCAATGGATATAACATTCCATGCTTGAAGAAAATTTAGAAGCTTGACATAGCCTTTAGGGATCATAAGGTTTGTGATGATTTTTATGTTGCTGGTTTAGGTGATATTGACATGGTTTTGAGTGTGCAGTGGCTTCATTCCTTGGGAGAATATTCATAGAATTATCAAACAATGGAACTTAAGTTCAAATTTGATGGGAAGGATGTAGTTTTGAAAAGAATAGCAAATGGAGCTCCACAAGTGGTTACGACAAGAAGGATGGAAAGACTTTTTCAAAAAATCCAAGTTGCATGCATTGCTAGCTATTTGGTAATTTCAAAAGAGCCTTTAACGGGTAAGAATGATCCATTTCATGTTGACATTTAGAAGATTTTGGATATGTATAGTGTGTTTTTTAATGATATGCCTCCAAGATTACTACTAGAGAGAGGGTTTTAGCATATCATAGAGTTGGAACCTGGCTCCAAGCCTGTTATGACAACCCCATATAGACATGCCAAGATGTATAAAGAGGAGATTGAGAAAGGAATAAAGGAACTTTTGGATATGGGGTACATAAGGCCTAGCTCTAGTCTATTTGTTCTTTTGTGGTGCTAGTTAAGAAGGATGGCACTATGCGCATGTGTATAGACTATAGAGCTCTGAATAAGAAGACTATCAAAAATAGATATCATATCCCAAGCATAGATGAGTTGATGGATGAGTTACATGGTTCTACATATTTTTAAAAGATTGATTTGAGGTCTGGGTATCACCAGATCCACATGAGAGAAGAATATATTTAGAAGACTTCTTTTTGGTGTCACTTTGGATACTTTGAGTTTTTGGTTATGCCCTTTGGACTCACTAATGCTCCAACCACTTTCTAATCCTGCATGAATCAAGTTTTTGGTAAGCATTTGAGGAAGTATGTTTTAGTCTTCTTTTATGACATTTTGATTTATAGTAAAAGTTGGGAGGAGCATTTAAAACATTTGGATATAGTTTTGGGTATTTTGGAGTAGCACTCTTTTTATGCCAAGATGTCCAAATGTGAATTTGGATTAACATAAATTTTGTATCTCGGGCATGCGATTAGTGCCGAAGAAGTTCAAGTGGATCAACAAAATATCCAAGTTATTCTTGATTGGCCACCTCCTACAAATCTTACATAGCTTAGAGGATTCTTTAGATTGTGCAGTTATTACAGGAGGTTTGTTAAGGGATTTTCAGAGCTTGCAGCTCCTCTTGCTAATTTAACAAAGAAGGGGGAATTTGAATGGTCGGAACAAGCACAAGCTACCTTTGAGAAGTTGAAAGAGGTAATAAGTTCATGTCTAGTCCTTGCAATTCCAAATTTCTCACTATCATTTGTAGTTGAGTGTGATGCTTCAGGGGTTGGAGTTGGAGCTATCCTATCTCAAAAGGGACAGCACATAGCTTTGTTGGATTAAGTCCGGTCAACTGAGAGGGGGGTGAATCAGTTGATACTTATTTAACCTTTTCTTGCTTTATTCAACTTATTAACAAATAAATGAAATAAGCATTTTAGTATCACATAAACAAAAATATAAATAACACACTTGACACCAAGATTTTGACATGGAAACTCGGTTAAGGGAAAAACCACGGTGGGGGTTAACCCACAAAATTAATAACCTGTTAAAAGTATTTTACAAATGAGAATGCACATGCATTTGGGTTCACTTCCCCATGCTCATTGCTCAAGTGGAGGTTCACTGCCTACAGAAAAGATTACAAGAGATTTATAGAGATTTTGAACTGGTAAGATGCATCTGCCAATGCTAGAGATTAGTTCCAGTTGAGTGTAAATACTAACTTTGTACACTTCATCTTTATTCTGCTCTTCTCTCTGTTCTGCCTTCATTCAGATATTTATTTTTTGCCTTTTCACATTTTCTCCATAATAGCCTTAGTCATAAAATATCCACACTCATCGGCTATATATACTTATCTTGAATTGCAATCACTTGCCAGTCAACAACAATAAACACTTAGAACTTTTTAAGAGTGCTATGCTCTGTCGGCTAGATCCATACACCAATATTGATGCATACCAAAAATAACACATGTAGATCATCATACATGTCAGCCACTAACATCCCATTTCATACATAGTTCATCAAAACACTTCTATTGGGTTCGCACAAGGATTTACATAAGTCTGTCTGTTCTTCACTGAATTGTTCTGTCATAAAAGAACCCGGTATTCAAATGCTCATAACTTCTGATCCCATTATCATCGAAGACTAAAAAATTGGATTTAGATTGTCTTGGTGTCCCTCTACACTCCTTCAGATTTGCAACTCATAATGATTAGCTGGAGAGATCCACTGACCAAAATATTGGACTCTACTATATGCTCTGTTTCAGGCTACCAGACTTAGATTATCATTTTGACTTCTGGTAAGATCAGATACTGCACTGCGGATGTGTGAAACAATCTTATTTTCCATCAATGACAACACCTATCAATGCTATGCAATGCCTCTTGCCAACAATCTCCCCCTTTGGCATTGATGGTAACACTTAGTGAAAAATGATTAAGTGTCCTTGTGCAACTCCCCCTTTGTCTGTACATTTGTGCACTTCACTTATTTTGATGCTCCCCCTTTGTTGAGTACATCATTTTTCATTGCCCTTCACTCCCCCTTTGACATCAATGGGAAAGGGTGGGATCTACAAAATTCTCCAAAATTTCTGTATACATTGCCACATATGTATTAGTAACCATTAGGTTCCATTCACATGAACTTGAGGATGTCTGCAAAGGCCCATGTACTCTTCATTCCATCTAAAATTGAAATGTGCCCATTTAACAAAAATGAGTATGCTTCTGCCTTTGACAGATCTGATGGAACACTGGTCTGAATTGCAGTTTGAGCTTCAGATAAGGCATTATACATTGTCTCTAACTTAGGGGCAATTAATCCCCAGAGCTCACATATTCTTAACATAATGTTGCTTTTCTCTTTGACAAGTTTCTTTATTTCCTCACTCAAGTTAATTACTTGAAATTCTTGACTTATTAGAAAAATCATTAGGGGATCAAAATTTTGAGAGAGATTTGACAAATTTTGTTCTTGTTCCTTTATCTTGCTCTCAATATCCTTATTAACTTTGGGCCATGATAGACAAAATTTGTACATCTCACTTCCATCATTTAGAGCATTCTGAATACTTTTTATGCCAATACCAAGTATTCTTCTATTATTTCCTATCAGGTTCTTTAATTCACAGAATTTCTTATCCAAGAATTCTTTCTAAACTTTCACCTCTGCAGACTTCTCAAAGGACTCAAAATGTGAATTTACTGAACTTACCAGATTCTTTAGATGTCCGAAGGGGGAACCATTTTGATTCTTCTTATAGGTTGGCAATAATTTCTCCAAAACTCTGCTTGCAAGTCCTAGTAGCTCATTCTCCTCCATGTGGAACTTTAACATCTCTCTAGCCTTTACTTGGGTGAATGATGCTATCTTCATCAATTGAATTGGAGAGAGGGCATCTGGATTGGCTAGACCTTGGAGTAGTTTTGGTTCATCAAGTTTAATTACTTCTTTTCCAAGAAGACCTTTTACTATATCTGCAGTGTCTCTTATAGTGATTTTAGAATCAACCTTTTGATCTTCTAATTTCTCAATCTCTGCTTTAGGTGCTTCAATGTTTGCACCATCTTCTTATGTATTATCTTTCTTTTCTCTTTCTTCTTTTAACTCTACTTTATCCTTTTATGTGTTCTTTGCAGAGGAACTTTTTCTTGTTTGTTCATCACTTGCTATCTGATTAGAAGGGCTCTATGAAAGAGTAACATTATCCTCCTTTCGTGTTGTATCAGATGGATTGGGATTATCTTCTGTATCAATTATTTTATCCAACATTTATGTATCCTCCTGAATTGTCTGTTCTACTTCTGGAACAGAGGCTCCACCCAACTTAGTTTGCTGCTCAATAATGTTCTCTTCTTCACCATCTGGCACTTCTTTTGTGACTATATGAAAATTATGCTTCTTTTATGCTTTCAAAAGAATCTCTTGAGTTTCTTCAACTATTTCACTTGTATCTCCAAGCATGAGCTTGTTCATTCTCCTTTTTCTTTTGAAATCATGTTTGATTTCCTTAAATATCATATCTATTTGTTCAGGAGAAATTTGAGGACATAGATTTATTAGCTCATGTTCTCTAATTTCCACATCCTTGCACTTGGCATTTTCTTTTCTCAATTCCAAGATATTTGCTAGACTTTGTGGTAACTCAGAAGTTATATCAATCAGTGCCTTGTTGTAGATGTTGAGATATCTGATCGTTGCTTCCTCCAACACCTTTCTATCCATATCATTGTATTCATCATAGAATTCAATCATGGGTTTTAGATTACCATCCACAGTGACTGATTTTATCACATATTCTAGCAAGAGTGTGGGTTTCTCAACATATTCTTCATATTCTTTAGTCTTTTGCTTTTTCTAGTCCTTTTTCTTTCGTAGGACTTTTCTTTGGTTAACTTTGTAGCTTTTGTTCCAGAGACTTCTGGTTCCTTGATTTCAATGTTAGAGTTTGTATCTATTTCATCTTCTCTTATGCTTTCATAGGTCCAGGAAGCTTTTGTTTTCTTCCTTTTCTCACATTTTCTGGATGATTCTACTTCTGGTATTGTAGATTTAGAGGTAGTAGTAGAACTTCTAGTAGTTCTTGAAGTGGAACAAGGTTCCACCGGATCACTTGTTTGTCTCTTTTCTTGTTTTTATTTCTCATCCTTTTTTGTTCTTTCTCTAAATTTCTTCATAGCTTCCTTTGTTAGGCCAAGATTTTCAGCTAGCTGCTCAACTTCTTTTCTTACTCTCCTATTTGTTTCAAGTTCTTTGAGCTTAGTATGCAACTTTAAACTCATCTCCTCATAAGTTCCAAATCTTTCAACTGTTGTGTCTTTGGGCTTGCTTAGCAGATGTTGAGCATACATATCCAAGATCCTTTCATCTACTTCATACCCCATGGGCATGATCCAAACAGTTCTAGGTTCCACTGCTTCCATGAAACACTTATCACTATCAACCATGAAGCATATTTCATTTTGTATTTGTCAACAATTAAATTGGGGATTCTTTCCCTTGAGTGCATCAGATTCTAATTTTTTTTAAGTAACCCCATATTGCCATTTTCTGAGCATTGAAATAACTAATGTTGTGAAGATGATTTTTGATTTGAATGGCAATCGGCTCATCCTTAGTCTAGTGTACACCTTTTACCCTAGGTACCTCATTCATATATTAAAAGAATAGACATAAAATCAGTGTACCATACTTGAAGGTGTTCTTCTTGTCCCTTTTGATCTTGTTCAGATTTTCAATCAATTGATTCTGCAATAGTTCACACAAGTCATAATCAATATTTTCTTTTATCATCTTGTATGCAGCATAAATGGCTGTTCTAAAAACAAAATTTTCTCTACTTGAGTGGTAAATCTTGTATCCAATCACCATGGAGGCAAATTTGACATCTAGCTCTATAATATCATTTATGGTCATTGCTCTTCTGTTAAACTTAGCTCCAGTAGCATCATTTACTATCTAGGTTTTCACAGCTTTTAGCATGGGCAATCCTCTTGTTGAGTTCAAACTAGTTACATTTCTGATAGCATCCCTGGTAATCTTGAGCAATTTTAACAACCACTTGAATTCATCATGTATTCGACTTAAGATGTATTAGACCCACTCATCCTCATCAAATGTTGGAAACCCCATAACCTGAACAAAGTGTTTATCCTGTAAAGCCTTGTATTCAGGTTTAAGTTCTTTATTTTCATCCATGAGTTATTTTTCAAACAAATCTACATACCTTGAATCTCCAAACTCATCTATATTTGCATGAATGTAAACCCTAATGTCTTCTACATGTCGCACCCCATTTGGAATGCTTGAGAAAGCACCTAATGGATCAACCTGAATTAATTTGTGAGGATGCTTCTTGAATTTGGGTTGAAGCCTTTCGGTAATGTCAATAACATGAGGGGTAGCCATTTCAGCAAATTTTAGATTCAAAGATTTACAGAGAGGTACCTTTTTCTTTCGTAGTGTTAGGGTTGACCAATTGCCGATTGAATGTGTTCATTGCCTCAGTCTCTAGACTTTATAGGTCAAGTGCTCTTCTTCTTGTTTACTTCGAATGCAAAGTGATTCAAATGAGTGATCAAGTTACCTTTTAAAGCTCCACATTACCTAATTTGCCTTTGCAATAAATGCATTGCCCTAATTGTATCCGGTTACATTGTTTAGACAGTTCCTCATATATCAACATCTTTTCTTCTAGAAATCCTTCCATAGGTTCTGGACTAACTTAGAGAATTTTCTGTTAATGTGCCAGATTCAGGCACCCATTTACTAATTGGGGCAATTTTGATGTTCTATGCAGCTCCCCCTAAGCCAGAGTTTTCTGACTTAATTCCCATAGGAATTGTTAGCGCCAGATTCTAGTGCGGACTCATTATCATTGTTTATTTTATCTTTATTTATCCAAATCTTGTCCATTTCACTCCGTATCTCATCCACATCAATTTTCTTTTTGCCTGTAGCTTGTTTCTACTCATCTAGTTTTCTATTTACTAGACCTTTTCTTCCATTGTCTTTACTTCTACAGAATCTTGTAATATGACTAGATTTATTGCAATTATAGCATACAACATTTCCTTTTTTTATAAACTTGATTTTCTCTTGATCTGCATTGATTAGCCATATGTCCAAACCCATTGCAAACAAAATAGTAACCATTGAAAGAATTGCCATTTCTTCTAATATTGGGATTATTTTTCATACTTCTGCATTCATTTGATCTATGACCATACCTATTACATTTGAAGCATTGACCAGAGAAGGATAGACCATTTTGATTTACTCTGCTTCTGCACTGATTAGTTGTTGGCAAGAGACACAATGTAGCTTCATGGTTGTTGTCATTGATGGCAACAAAGTTTATCCCACCCATCCGCAGGACATGGTGTACCTATACGGAAAGTTAGATTGAAGAGTGTTATGGTTTGGTAAGCAAGAACAAAGCATGCAGCTAGGTCTGACAATCAGGTCCGGATCTCTTAGAGGGAGTATCTCAGCAAAGTGCAGACTTGGGGAAGTCAAGAGGAGTACCATGACTAATAGATTCTAGAGATTGAGCCTCCGGTGATGTAAGAGTGAAAAGATATGAACACCTAAGTGTTGGGTACCTATTTGGCTAAGCAGACTGAGGAAGAACTGACCGGTAGAACATCAGAACTTTTTCTAGATCAGTTATTGATGGTAATCAAGGTTCTTGAGGAATCATCCATGGCTGGCTGACATGATTGATGACTTCTTTAAGCATCTCCTTGATACACATCACTTGATAAGCAAGGATTCAGCTGACAGACCAGAGTTTGGGAAAATATGGACTATTCCAGATGCTGACTAGAAAGGTGTTGAAATCATTGGTGCGGATATATATACAAGATGGATTTGGATGCGAAGTAGTGTGAGTGTGTGTATAGTGTGTGAAGAAAGGCAGAAAGTAGTGTGGAAGTAGTAATACAGGTCTAGTATGTGACAGGACAGTAGCACCAAGAAGAGGAAGAATGAAGTGCAATAGATCAGTGTATTGAGCCTAACCGAAATTGAACCTCAGTATATGTGGATGCTTCTCATCAGTTCAAGTATCTTGTTACTTTCATTATAACTTGTAGATAGTGAGTCTCTTGTAGGTAGTGAGCCTCTTGTGAGCAGTGTGCTCAGGCAGTAAGCCCTGATTGGCAAGTGCCATTTTGTACTACCTTATTCTTTTAACAGAGAATACAATCTTGGGTTAGCCACACCGTGGTTTTTCCTTAACAGGGTTTTCCATGTCAAAATCATTGTGTTATGTGTATTAAGTTTATTTCTATTTTCATGGTTATGCATGCTTATTTAATTTGAAGAATAGAAAGTTAAATTAATTAAGATAACTGATTCACCCCCCCTCTCAATTATCAACAATTGGTATCAGAGCTAAGTTCCTCCAAACAGAGCCTAACAACTTGAGGAAGATCTGGGAATTCCAATGGATGTGTATGGTATGACGGAACAACTTCAGTTTGCCCTAGATGATCTTGAACAATCTCACTCTGAAGTCAATGAATTGAAGAAAAGACTCAAACAGGTTGATGAATTTATAAATGAACTTAAAGAGAAACTAAGTATCTCTATGAAAAAGAGAAAGGAACTACTTCAACAATTAGCATGTCAAAGTGAAGCCAATAATACTGATGAAGATTTGAATGAGAAGAACAAGTTATGGGTAAGACATGAAATGGAATCAGGGGTTATGAAATTCACCCAAGAAATTGAAGAGAAAAGAAAACTTGAAGATAATTTAAAACAATCTCTCAAGGAGAAGTCAGAAGTCTGCCACAACATGGATAGAATAATCAAGCATCTAGAATCTAATCTTGAAGAAGCTAGAGATAATGAAGAACAACTTGAGAATCAGATTGACACTCTAAAAAGGGATCTCCAAACATAAAATGAATACAAATAAAAATTCAAGATAAGCTCTGCTCAACTTGAAGTTCTTCTTGAAAGCCAAAAGAGGGTAGATGACAAGCAAGGCTTGGGGTATGAGAAAGGTGAAAGCTCCGGATCTAGTCAGAAGAACTCTGGATCAGGAAAACTAAGGAATAGGTCTAGAAGACCTTCGGTAAGGCAACCAAATGCTCAAAGATATCCATCCTTCAATGGATACTGCCACAATTGCAGTAACTTTGGTCATAAAGCAAATCAGTGTAGAAGAAGAATGAATCAGACTAATTCATCCTTCTTTGGATAATGTTTCAACTACAAAAGGTATGGTCACAAATCTCATGAGTGTAGAAATATGCAAATGAACAATTCATTCAATGGTAGATGCTTTGCATTCAATAGAATGGGACATATGGCTAATCAGTGTAGATCAAGAGGATATCAATCAAATATGCAAAAGAATGTTGTTTTCTAAAATTGCAATAGATCCGGTCATATTGCCAAATTCTGCAGAAGTAAGAATCAGGACCAAAGGGAGAAATTCAAAGGGAGATGAACAAGATTTGGGTAAAGAGGAGTACAAAAAATGTTGAGGATGGATCCACACCAGAATCTGGTGTTGATATTCCTTCCGAAAACTAAATAGATGAGCTCTAGCTCAGGGGGAGTAATAAAGGAAAAACATTGTCCCCCAGCCAGTCAATAGGTGCCTAAAATGGCACATGGAAGGTTGCGGATTAAAGGGTTCTCAGAGAAACATCTAAAGAAGCCTTGGTAAAGATGTGAAAGATCTGCAAGAAGATTTGAAGAGTCTAATCTTCCAAGACTGATCTGGTTTGACAGTTTCCTGGTAAAAGCTAGATTTTCACAGTTTGATCCGGTGTGATTCTAAATTGGAACATCTTGATCTGTGGTTAAAGGGAATGATTCAAGAGAAGCAGAGACACTAAAATTAATCACTAAGATCAGCTCTAAGTACATCTCAGTGATCCAGAAAAATCTATCTCATGATAAGGTAACTGGAATAACTTAAGCTGTGTATTTATTACAAAATGAAATTAGGGTTTGCTCATAAATAAAAGGGTTCATTTGTTTGTCATTTGCACATTTGCATTAGTAAAAGAAATAAGAAGAGCTATGCAAACAAGTTTGCTTCATCTTTCTCTCAAGGATCAACCGCAGAATTCAAGTCAACCAACGATCTTTTCGGTTCATTTCGTGAACCCTAAAAGCGTAAAAGGTATTCTCCGTTCTTGAAATCTCTCTCTGAATCTTTGAAAGATGACTACTCTGAATGTTGTGAAGATCTCTAATAGGCCGCGCCCTAAATTCAAGAAACATCCATACAAACCCCTAGAAGTTGATCCCCTAGGAGCATTTTCTAGCATTCAGCATGGGGTTTTGCATGTTGAAGACGTTAGGACATATATTCATGCAAACATTAAGGAATTTGGGGAATCCAAGTTAATGGATATCTATCACAATTAGTTAATAGATGGTGCTTTTGAACTCAAACTGTAGTACAAGGCTATATGGGACAAGCATTTTGGACATTGCATCCATTTCCCCTGTTTTGCAAAAGATGAATGGGTCTGGTATGTTCTAAGTAGAATGCATGATAACTTTATATGGTTGATGAGGCCATTCAAGATAACCAAAGATGCCATTAGGGAAGTTACCAGATTGCACTCATCTGGTGGGATACTTGCTCTCAAATCTGTCAAGAATTAGACAATGAGTGAGGCAACCGGATCAAAATTTGACGAGAGCAATGACTATAGAAGATATCATTGATCTGGATATCAAGTTTGCATCTATGATAATTGGCTACAAGATATATCACTCCAGTAGGGAGAATTTTGTATCCGGAACAGCTGTGTATACAACTTATGAAATGCTACGGAAAAATGCTGACTATGATCTCTGTGAACTTCTCCTAAGCCAACTGTTAGAAAACTTACAAAGGATCAAGAAGGACAAGAAAAACTCATTCAAATATGGTGGTTTGATATTGTGTCTACTCTTTTACTTCATGAATGAGCTACCTAAATCCAATGGTTGGATATGGTAAAATGATAGACCAGTAGCCATACAAATCAGAGATTATTTGCATGGAATTGGTGATGCCAAGGCACATAATACAACAATCTGGGGCTACTTCAAGAATTTTCAGAGTATGATGCAAGCTAGAGAAAGGATCCCTAAATCATTAGTTGAGAAGTACAAGGATACAATGTGCTTTATGGTGGACACTGATCAATACATGATGGAGGCAATGGAACCTAGAATAGTGTGGATCATGCCAATGGGGTATGAAGTAGATGAAAAAATTGTAGAGCTACATGTTCAACACATGCTTAGTCAACCCAAGGATCCTAAGGCATAAAGGTTTGGAACCTTTGAAGAATTGAGTGTGAAGATTCATGTGGAGCTAAGACAACCAGAAATGAAAAGAAAAGTGAGGAGGGAAGTAGAAGAATTTGCCAAGAGGCATGGAATTTCAAAGGAGGCACTTGATGCAAATAGAGAAAAGATGGAAAGGGTAGAGAAAGAGAAACAAGATACTGAAAAGGAAAGTGATCCGGTGCAAGCCCCTTCCCAAACCAGATCCTCCAAGAGCTCTGCACCTGCCACCTCTAAGAGCCAAAAGGCATCAAAACCGAAAGCCTAGACATCCGGAAAGGGAGAGAAGAGAACAAAGAAAAAGGCAACAAGATCCTATACAAGTCAGAAGGATGATGAAGAAACTGAAACCGATGAGGAAATCAAGAAAATGAAGAAGAAGAAGAAGAAAACATCCAGTGAACCCTCCACCGGTCAAGAAAAGGAAGAGAAGACAGAAGAATTTGTTGAAAAGCCTACTCTCTGCATTGATGTTATAATCAAATCAGTCACTATGGATGGGAACTTGAAACCAATGACTGAGTTTTATGATGATTATAGTGAAACTGACCAAAAGATCCTGCAAGAAGCTATAGTCAGGTATTTAAACATCTACAAAAAAGCATTCATTGAAATTATATCTCTGATTCCTAAAAGTCTAGAAAAGGAACTTGAAATAAGAAAGAACAATGCAATGGCAAAAGACCTAGAAATCTGGGAACAGATTGCTATCTAAATTTATCCCTCCATCACTCCAAAGCAAATAAACATGGTCTTCAAATATTGCAAGGATGAGTTTCGGAGCAAAGCTAGAATGAATCAACTTATGCTTGGAGAAACTGACAAAGTGGCAAAAGAAACTGAAGAGATCCTTAAGAATGCCTATAAAAGATTCAATATTCCTGTCATAGAGGACTTAGGTGATGAAACCTCTGCCATGGATGACAAAGAAGAATCTACTAAGACAGTGGCACAAGAGGCAAAGGAGACAAGTGAAGAGAAAGCCAAGGACTTAAGATTCCTCTGTTCCAGAAGAGGAAGTCTAAGAAAAAGTAAATGTCTCTCATCTAGATTCCCCTACAGACTCTGAATCTAAAGGAGAAGAAAGAATAGAGGAGAAAATTAGTCAAGAAGAAGAGGTGAAGGAAAGAGAAGAAGGTCAAACAGAGAAAACCACAAGTGACAGTGCTGAGGCTACTGAAGGGAAGAAAACTCTGTCTCCGACAAGAGACACTGTAGAAGAAGTCAAAGACTTCTTGACAAAAGAAATGATGGAATTAGATGAATCGGAGATACTTCAAGGACCATTCAATTTTGATTCCCTCTCCCCGGTTTAGACTATGAAGATAGCATCCTTTGCCCATGCAAAGGCAAAAGAAAAACTTTTGAAGTCTCACATGGAAGACTGTGAGCTAATAGAAATTGCATCCGGTGCATTGGAGAAAATCATGCCATCCTTCCAGAAGAATCTTTCGGCCTCTTCATCCGGCAACTTAAAATCTCTTGTCAATTCAATTAGCACACATTTTGATTCTTTGGAAAAGTCAGCTGAAAATAAAGTCTGGAAAGAATTTTTGGGAAAGAGATTCTCTGAGGTGCAGGGTCTAATAACAAATGATAGGAGAGTTATGGATATTGGGATAAAGAGCTTAGAAAATACTCTTAAAGATGGCAGAGATATATATAAATTTTGTTTATCCTGGCCTAAAGTGACCAAGGATATTGAGAAGAAAGTAAAAGAGAAAGAGGATAAACTGACAAGTTTATCTCAAAGTTTTGATTCTCTCTCCTTCCATAGTAAATCAAGAGTGTCATACTATTGCAATAATAAATGAAATAAAGAAGCTTGAGAAGGAGAAGAAAAATATAATAAATAGGTTAAGTGAACTTAGAGGGATCATTATCCCTAAGTTAGAGGCCATGCATGAGGCCCTAACTGATGCTCAGACAACAGCCCGGACTAGTGATCCGATAGATCTAAAAAGGGCAGAAGCTTTTGCATTGTTGTTGAGTGGTCACATCTCAATTTTGTACAAGATGAAGAAGAGTTGGGCGATAGAAGTGGTACAGTTGAAAACCACTTTTGTAGATATAATTCAGTATATGTAAGTAAAACATGTATATATGCTTATGCGGCCAAGTATAGATTATTTTTGAGAAATTTTGGTGTGCAAACCCTACCCTTTGCCATTGATGTCAAAGGGGGAGTGAGGAGCAGTGAAAAATGTGGAATCTAGGTAAGGGGGAGCTCTGGTAAAGTGTATATTAGAATAGAGCATCAGCCAAGGGGGAGTGTAGTATGACACTTAGTCATTTTTCACTAAGTGTTGCCATCAATGCCAAAGGGGGAGATTATTGGCAAGAGACACAGTGTAGCTTCATGGTTGTTGTCATTCATGGCAACAAAGTTCATCCCACCTATCCGCAGGAAATGGTGTGCCTATACCGGAAGTCAGATTGAAGAGTGTTGTGGTCTGGTAAGCAAGAACAGAGCATGCAGCTAGGTCTGACAATCAGGTCCGGATCTCTTAGAGGGACTATCTCAGTAAAGTGCAGACTTGGGGAAGTCAAGAGGAGTACCATGACTAATAGATTCCAGAGATTGAGCCTCTGATGATGTAAGAGTGAAAAGATATGAACACCTAAGTGTTGGGTACCTGTTTGGCTGAGCAAACTGAGGAAGAACTGACCGGCAGAACATCAGACCGTTTACCGGATCAGTTATTGATGGTAATCAAGGTTCTTGAGGAATCATCCATGGCTAGCTGACATGATTGATGACTTCTTTAAGCATCTCCTTGATACACATCACTTGATAAGCAAGGATTCAGCTGACAGACCAGAGCTTGGGAAAATATGGACTATTCCAGATGTCGACTAGAAAGGTGTTGAAATAATTGGTGCAGATATATATACAAGATGGATTTGGATGCGAAGTAGTGTGAGTGTGTATATAGTGTGTGAAGAAAGGAAGAGAGTAGTGTGGAAGCAGTAATATAGGTCTGGTATGTGACAGGACAGCAGCACCAAGAAGAGGAAGAATGAAGTGCAGTAGATCAGTGTATTGAGCCTAACCAGAACTGAACCTCAGCATACGTGGATGCTTCTCATCAGTTCAAGTATCTTGTTACTTTCATTATAACTTGTAGATAGTGAGTCTCTTGTAGGTAGTGAGCCTCTTGTGAGTAGTGTGCTCAGGCAGTAAGCCCTAATTGGCAAGTGCCATTTTGTACTACCTTATTCTTTTAACAGAGAATACAATCTTGGGTTAGCCACCCCGTGGTTTTTCCTTAACAGGGTTTTCCACGTCAAAATCATTGTGTTATGTGTATTAAGTTTATTTTTGCTTTCATGGTTATGCATGCTTATTTAATTTGAAGAACAAAAAGTTAAATTAATTAAGATAACTGATTCACCCCCCCTCTCAGTTATCAACAGTATCTCTATGACCAAATTTGTTGCAGTTGAGACAATTTGCATTGAATGATCATTTGGTTGTCTTACTAGAGGCTTTCTAGATCTGTTTCTTCCATTCCTAGGTTGAAATTTTCTCTGTCTGGATCCAGAGCTTTCACCTTTCTCATGCTTATCAACATCCTTTTTCTACCCTTCAATAATTACTTCAAGTTTAGCTGAACTTATCTTGAACTTCTCCTTATACTCATTTTCAATTTCTAGGTCATGTCTGAGTGTGATAATCTATCTCTCAAGTTCTCTTTCATTGTCTTTTCTTTCTTGTAGATTAGATTCTAGAAGGCCAACTATCGCATCCAATTTGTAGCATTCTTCAGAACTCTTTTTCAGATTTTGATTTAACTCTTCTTTAGCTTTCTTTTCATCTTCAATTTCCTTGGTTAGTCTCATCACTCCAGTTTCCATCTCATGTTTTAGAATAGTAACTTCTTTAGTTAACTTTTCACATTCCTTTGTCTTCTCATCCAGGGCCTTGTCTTCATAAGATTTTCCCAGTTGAAGAGGTTCCTCCTTTCCTTGTGCATTGGATTTGCTCAATTTTTCTTTTAAAAATTTAATGAAGTCTTCTACCCTTTTGAGATTGTCTTGTAGCTCTTGAACTTCTGTCTTGGACTGCTCAAGATCATCTAGGGTGAGATTAAGTTTCCCTTGAAGGTCATATTCATCCATTCTTCTATCTTCCTAGATCTTCCTTAAGCTGTTAAGCCTTTTTAAAGGAACTTGGCTCTTATACCAATTATTGGATTAGGTCCGGTCAACTGAGAGTGGGGGTGAATCAGTTGATACTTATTTAACCTTTTCTTCCTTTATTCAACTTATTAACAAATAAATGAAATAATCATTTCAGCATCACATAAATATAAACATAAATAACACAATTGACACTAAGATTTTGACGTGGAAACCCGGTTAAGGGAAAAACCACGGTGGGGGTTAACCCACAAAATTAATAACCTATTAAAAGTATTTTACAAATGAGAATACACATGCATTTGGGCTCACTGCTCAAGTGGAGGCTCCCTACCTACAAAAAAGTTTACAAGAGATTTATAGAGATTTTGAACTGGTAAGATGCATCTGCTAATGCTAGAGATCAGTTCTGGTTGAGTGTAAATACTAATTTTGTACACTTCATCTTTATTCTGCTCTTCTCTCTATTCTGCCTTCATTCAGATATTTGATTTCTACCCCTTTCACATTTTCTCCATAACAACCTTAGTCACAAAATATCCACACTCATCGGCTATATATACTTATCTTGAATTGCAATCACTTGCCAGTTGACAACAACAAATACTTCGCACTTTTTAAGAGTGCTTTGCTCTGTCGGCTAGATCCATACATTGATATTGATTCGTACCAAAAATAACACATGTAGATCATCACACATGTTGGCCACTAACATCCTATCTCATACATAGTTCATCAAAACACTTCTATTGGGTCCGCACAAGGATTTACATAAGTCTACCTGTTCTTCACTGAAATGTTCTATCATAAAAGAACCTGGTATTCAGATGCTCATAACTTCTGATCCCATTATCACCGGAGACTAAAAACTTGGATTTAGATTGTCATGGTGTTCCTCTACACTCCTTCAAATCCACAACTCATAATGATTAGCTGGAGAGATCCGCTGACCAAAATACTGGATGCTACTATATGCTTTGTTTCAGGCTACCAGACTTAGTTTATCATTCTGACTTCCAGTAAGATCAGATACTACACTGTGGATGTGTGGAACAATCTTAGTTTCCATCAATGACAACACCTATCAATACTATGCAGTGCCTCTTGCCAACAAGATTTCAAGAGAAGAAAGCTAAAATTTTATGAAAGAAGATTATCTGTATATGATAAAGAAATGTTGGCTATAATGCACACTTTGTAGAAACTGAAACATTATTTGGTGTGTGGAAAATTTATTGTTAAGACAGATCATAATAGTCTCAAAATTTTCCTTGGCCAACAAGATTTGAATGATAGGCAACAGAAGTGGGTAAGTAAGCTACAATACCATGATTTTGAAATAAAATATGTTAAGGGGAAGAAAAATACAATAGTTGACGCACTCTCTAGAGTGCCCACTCTTTGCAACATTTATGTTATCTCTATAGATTGGAAGGTTTCTATTATGGCAGAGTATACAAAAAATCTTTTGCAACTAATATTCTTGATGGAGTGGAGAATCATTACAGGTACACCATAGTTGAGGGGCTAACTTTATTCAAGAACCGAGTGTTCATAGTTCCTAAATCCAAGATGAAGAAGAAAATTTTAGAATCCTTTCATGATGCACCCTTAGCTGGACATCCAAGATTCTTCAAAACTTATAGACATATCTAAGAAGATTTTCTTGGAAGGGACTTAAAGAGGATGTTCTTGTCCACATAAGGAAATGTGCAACATGCCAATAGAATAAGGGAGAGCAAGTGTTTCCTATAGGGCCATTGCAACCTCTACCTATTCCTGCACAAAAGTGGGAAATTATTTCCATGGACTTCATCTCTAGGCTGCCGAAGGTACGTGGGAAAGATTGCATATTTGTTGTGGCAGATAGATTGACCAAATATGCACATTTCTTTGCCATCTCCACTGATTTCAAAGCACCACAAGTTGCTGATGTATTTTTTAAGGAAGTGTTTAGATTGCATGGGTTACCCAAGACCATTAGCAGTGATAGAGATAGTAGATTTTTCAATGCATCTTGGCAGGAATTATTTCACTTGACAGGTACCAAGCTTACTCCTAGTACAAGGTACCACCCTTAGATTGATGAGCAAATAGAAATTGTAAACAAATGGGTGGAAGGTTACTTAAGAAACTATGTTTCAAGTCAACAATCAGCATGGATCAAATGGTTTCACTTGGTAGAATATTATTACAACACCTCCTATCATATATTAATTGGTATGTCTCCATTTAAAGCATTATATGGATATGATGCATTCACTTTTGCTGATTTGATACTTTCAAATAGTAGAGTACCTGTTGCACATGATATGGTGGTATAAAGTTAGGATGTTTTGAGATCATTGAAGGATAAATTACAACAAGCATAGAACCAACAAAACATTTATGTTGATAGGAAGCATACTGAAAGGATTTTTTACGTGGGAGACATGGTTTATCTAAGATTGCAGCCATACCAGCAATCTTCTATCAATAGAAGTGGAAAAGAAAAACTCAAGCCCAAATTTTATGGACCCTACAGGATCTCCAAGAAAATAGGTGAAGTGGCTTATGAGATAGAACTTCCTAAAGGTTGTAAAATTCATAATGTTTTTCATGTCTCTTGTTTGAAGAAATCAGTTGGTATGCACATTGCTCCGTCTACTAATTTGCCACCCTTGGATGATGATGGAAGACTAATCTTGATTCCTAAAGCTATGCTTGATACCAGGGTTAAGAAGTTGAGGAAGAAAAGCATAATAGAATATCTCATCCATTGGAAAAATCTTTCTATTAAGGATGCTACATGGGAGGGTCTGTAATATCCCCAATTGGCTTTTAGCCAAGTTTGTGACCAATAGCCTATTTCTTGAGTTTCCATAGGCTATCTGGCATGGTTAGGGAACTCCTTAATTCTTGGAGAGCACATGTTCAGTTATTTGTGATGTTTTGCTATGGCATTGAGCTCAGTTAGTGTTTAGGATTACGATAATGCTTTCAGAAGTTCTTTCGACTTCCTGGATTGCTCTCCAAACTTCTTGGAGAAGTCGTCTATTTTTGAAAGTCACCTGGAAGATGTCATTCTTCATTCCAAACCTTATGGAGTATGATGGTATAGTTTATTTTCTAGTTTGATGAAGTTTGGGATTTTCTATAAAAGCAGGTGATTTAATGAGCTTTTAGTTAACTATTTTGCACTTAGTTCTAAAAGGTTGAAAATAATTACTAAGTGCTTTGGTGTAATAGCTCATTGGAATGGGGAAAAGACATTCTTTTTAATAGGCACATAAAAGTGAGCACTTAAGTTGAGAAAAAAGTTAAATATTGGAGTTTGAGTGAAAAAGTTGATTTTTCCAAGAAATAATTCATTTTTATATGTAACTCCAAAAGTGCCTATATAAGGGAGTTGAGAGATCATTTTGCTCTTTATGCTAGAGATTATATTGTTATGTTTCTTGATTGAACCTGTGTGTTCCTCCATTACTTCTTGAGGATGAAAACCCTCTTGGAGAAGATCAGTTTTGGTGGTGAGAGATCCACCCTAGCTAGTTCAAGGTGATTTCACTTAGAAATCACACAAAGCAAAAATGGAATATGATGTTTCTAAAAGTTTTGGGGATTGAAAGGTTTATTTTCATTTGTGATGGATTTTGATGTGGTTGTTGAGTAAATTTTTGGGAGTTAAATATGAGTTTGTTGTTTCCAATGCTGGCCATACCCTTTCCTAGCCGTACATTTGCTTGGAGTTTGTAGTGGAAATAGTGCTTTAATGTTTGAAAGGCTTTAGATTGTGGATCTCCATATTATAGTGGTTATTTCTGAGCAAATTGTAAGAGTTTTTATACAGTTTGGGACTGTTGTGTGAGACATACAGCTACTAGGCCATCCAATAGCATATGGGAGTTGTGTTTTTCTAAGGAGAACTTGTTGCATGGGTTTGAATGGACATTGGTCAAGATTGAGCGATCATTTGTGATCAAGTTTAAAGTAATTGTAGTTTAAACTTATGCCTGTCGTACCAAAACTACCAGGTCCATACATTTCTACCAAGCGTGGGCCTTTTTCTTGCTAGACACTTAGGCTATGGATGCAAATACTTATTCATTATTGGTGCCTTAGTTCTACAACTCACTGCTAATGATGTTGGAAGGAGGATTGGAGATTGTTCTTGCATTGTACTGAGTTTATTGGTTTACCCTATTTTCTTGTACAACAACAATATATCCCAGTCTGGGTGCAACCTTCATCATCAGGTGGATTCATGGTATTGAACAATTTAGAAGAGTTTTCCATTGTGCTTTAGTGATGCTAATCTGATATATGCAGGTTGATGTCAAGGAAAAATTTACATTTATGATTGCGGGGTTTATCTATGCTAAATTTGTGTGTTGCAGCATACTGATTTGTACTTTGTAATTTTTTTATGATGCAATCACATTGCAACCCTTGGATGGTCCAACCACCAGTGAGGATAAATATGTTTGTTTCTGCCATAGCTTTCCCGCTAAATAAGTGGAGGTGCATGTTCTTTCACCCACTGAATAAGTGGAGTTTTCCCCACTGAATAAGTGGATGCCCGTTGAATAAGGAGATGCCTGATGAATAAGCAGAAGTTTGTAATTGGTTTCATTTGTAAGGCATTTGATTGATAAACCTAAGCACTATATGCTCTCACCTCACCCATCTTGGGAACTTGGTGATCAAAAGGCATGGAGGTGTTATTTGGTTGCATTCTTGTGCTAACATTGTTGTTGATAGTGTCAAATTTTGAAAAAAATGGAGTGGTTCATTACAGGGTCCAGAAATATTAGAGCATCCAAATTTGAATTGCTTGAGGACAAACAATTTTGGGGAAGGGTGGACTTGTAATGTCTCCATTCTAAATTAATTTGTTTGATGAAACCATTAGTCTATTCATATTTTCCCATGGACTAATATTTTAAATTTGGAAAATACTGCATTTGATATTTTAATTGTTTTTCACAATTTCAGGAGTTAATATTTATCAAAAATAATTAAATATTAAATGTTGGATTTTAAGTGGGAATTTAGTTGATTTCTTTCCCACCCAAGATGGTGTTTGGTTGTTGGCCACAATTTTTTGACTTTGGCCATCATAAATATCCTTGCTTGCCCTACAGTGGCATCATTTGGCCATTTTCACTCCTTATTTCATTTTATGAACTTTGTAAATTGCAATTTCTCTTCTTTGGATGAAAGCCCATTGAAGATAGAAGTTACTAGACAAAAACCCATTGATTTCTAGGGGAAATCTTATACAGAGGTTGCATCAATGCTTCAAAGTTATGTAGTTTCAATTTATTGTACGGTTTTGAATGTATAGTTGTAGTTGTGGAGAATTTATAGGTTCTGTTTATAGATTTCTAAATATTCTAAGTGTTGTGTAAGGTTTATGCTATTATGTCACCTTCTTTGGAAGTATTTTTCTATTCCATAATAGTCCCATGAAGCTACAAGCTCATTTTTCAGTTTGGGGCCAAGGTTTGATGTGGGTGTTGTGTAGTTTCTAATTTTTATAAATTTCAAAGACATAGTTTTAAAATATTGTTGCTGCTGTAGTTTCTGTTGTTGTTTCCATAGTTCTTTCTACTATAATATCATATATTATGTTCTTAAATCATAAATTATCAATCGAAGAGTTTCTAGAAATTTCTGTGCGAACATTGTTAAATTAGGTGTACGGTTTATGGAGAAATAACTAAATCTTTGTGGGTATTTTAAAATATGTTTAAAATAAATTTATAAGAATTTGAAATGAAGTATCTTGCTTCAAATTTATTGTGGTTTATTTTATTTTAATTACTTTGGAAAAATATTCCATTTGGGATATTACAAGGGACTCCCATTACATGACCTCTATGAGGACAAGGTTAGAGATAGCTACAACCATGCAAGGGTCACCTAGTTTATGATGTACAGAGCAATTATGATGAGGAGGAGGATGGTGATGATTATATTCCTAAGGATGGAAAGGAGGAGGAGGTTTCATTAGATGATGAGGAGGCTACTTGAGTTCCTTGGGTTGATTCTATCATTCAGATGATAAAGGACCAAATGAGGACTTTGATCCCACATGGTAGACACGAGATCCTCTTGAGTACCTCACTTCTCCATTCTTTGTTTTTTCTTATTGTAGCCTACAACTTGATTGTTGTTTATGCTTCAACATCTAACTTACACTCTTTCTTTTATTTCTTTAATCTTGATTACATAGGGATTGTCTATGGATGGAGGGACTTGTTTAAGAGTGTGTCTTTAGATGTTTTGGTCCCTACAATGGGACAAGATAAACAGGTGACTCTTAGTAGATGTAGGGATGCCCTCACTAGTAGGCTAACACACAGACATTCTTGTTTCTACCTACCATACCATTCAACACATTACATCATAGAGTGGTAGGATCTTACATTGGAGATAGAAAATTCTTTACTATGGGAGATCAATAGCACCAAGATTAGGTAATGGTCACATACTTACTCATGAGATGAGACACTAAACCACTCTCACACTTGATTTTACACACCATTCCCTTCTTAGGCACAATCTCAAAGGACTCCTATGTGATTAGACATAGAAAATAGTAGGAGACAATAGAGAAATAGTCTTGGAGGATTTGTAGCTCAGAGATAACCTTGAGGACTTTTGTTGATGCCTTGTGTCCCTTGGCACTTTGTTACCTTAATTTTTTTGCCCCCCTTACATGGGGAATTTTATACTAGTTGTACTTTCTTTACTTATGAGCCTCCCATGATGGAGCCTATGTACTCAATATATTGACACTCTCATGTATATGATGTAGCTTTGACTTTCAAGATTGACTTTGATCTATATTTAGTTCACGGTAGACATCTTTATTTTGCTTTCCCTTGTGCACATGGTTTTAGAATTTTGAGTTTTATTTATGGATATATGTTTAAAGGTATGTTGTATTATGCTCATCTTTTTGTACTTTTCTATTTGTGACATATATGATGTATGCAATTTTGTATTATGTATAGATGCGTCAAATGTTTTATGGATAACATAGTGGATTCACATGATTTTTCTTTTATAGATGCCATTTTCTATGACATTTATTTTTAACATGATATAAATATGGTAGTAATAGTGTGGTTGCTCTTTATGGGATTTCTTGACTTAGTATATTGTAGGTTGACTTAGTATAGGATGACTCACTAAGATTTTAAGATAGATATTTTAAGGGAATCAGGTGGGAACGAGAATATGAGGGGTGGAAATTTTTATTATGACTTTTTGCAGAAGACTAAAGACCAACCCTAATCTAGACTAACCACTTAGACTAGCTTTAGACATTTGACAAGCAATATATTTTATTAGTACCCTCTAGACTTAAACCAAACGATGGCCAACATATCAAACCTAGGGTAAAGGAAAGAGCTCTAAGAAAGCATGGCATTTTGAAGGTAGACTAGACTCTTGGTTGTTTCACCTAGTTTGTGTTTGTGTGCTTTACTTATTTACTCCTTTTTCTCATTAATGTTACCCTTGTCGCTTTGATTTTGGGTCTCCATACAAGAGTATTGATAGTGAGAAATGTGTTTCCATTTCTAAGAATCTATTTATTTTGCTTTTCTTTTGGCTTAGTTTGTGATTTGGTAGAATTGGAGTTTTGACCCCTTTAACCTAACTCCACATTACCAGTAAGAATCAAGGTCTTATCACCAAAGGTTAGGTAAGGTGAGTAAAGGACTAGATGCAACCAAATGGGCACTAGTAGCTTATAATACTCCCCCCTTGCTAAGGAGAATTAGAGAAACTTGCTTGATAGCTTCTGTTAGGTATTGTAGGCCTAAAAACTTGCTTTATGTTTAAGCAAGATTTGGTGACAGCTAAGACTAGGATCAATTTAAAGTTTTTAATGGATTTATTTGAATTGTGGGAGTGTAAGGAATAAATAGAAAAGATATTTTGGGGAATTTGTGGTTTAGTGGAGGGAACCTATAATTAGCAACCCAAGACTCCTACTAAGATAAAAACTTAGAAAAGAGCAAACCACTAACAAATGGAATGATGGAGTGGAACAAAATGTAATGCCTGTTTTTTTGCTTTTTTGAATATGTTTTGATTTTTTGCTTGTTTTTTTTTTTTATGCTTTCTTAGTTTTGAAATGGAAAGTGTTGGTAGTTCACTAAATATTCTATGTTCCATAGTGCACAAGAGATAAGCATCATTGTTGATGTCTTCCTTAACTAAGTATGGACCAATCCAATTTGGTCCAAACTTTAAACCTTCAATGGATATTTTTTCAATGAAATTATCAATTCTAAGCATGAATTCTCTAACCTTGAATGGTCTAGGAATAGCCTTTTTGTTTTACTACTTTCATGTGTGAGCTAAGTATGATTCACGTCTTTGTACTTCTCTTAGCCTTTTCTTGTCTAACATTTCTATCCCTACTAGCCTAATAGCTCAATACTCTTCATCATCCAAAAGTCCTTGAAAGAATACTTGAAGGATAAGAATTTTGACTTCCAATGGCAACATTGATTCTGACCTAAATGTGAGTGCATATGGGGTTGTTCCTATGGGTGTTCAGATGCTAGTCCTATAATCCCAAAGAGATAGATATAATTGCATGTGTTTGTCTCATTTTGAATCTTTGACAATATTAACCAATATGGATTTCAATATTGTATTTGTAGCTTCCTTATCCATTCCCGTGGGATAATAGACTAATGCAAAGTTATGATTTATGTGTGTTAGAATCTACAAAATAGGTGATAACTTAGAAACTAGTACAGGTAAATACAAATGATTTAAGAAATTAAAATACCATAATAAAGTTAGTTTCCATGAGAGTAATGTAAATGCTCAAGAATTAAAATAGCATTAAGAGAGCTCACAAAAGAAAGAGATACATTAACAAAAGCTAGGAGAGTGAGTATATATAGACTATGTGAGAGGGAGGAGGTGACAAATACAACCAATAGGAAATGAACACTTAAAGTACCTAAAAATAGGAAGGTGTAATTCCATGGAAGATGTTGACAATTCACTACACCAGCACTAATACCCACTTTAGTAACCTAAGAAAGCTGAAATAAAAGTGTAGGAAGAACCTAGATAATAGGACAATAAAAAAAATACACTAACACCCCCTTAAGCATAGCTTAGGTGGGTGAAAAGATAGGTCCCAAAAAATGAATCTTGATGAGGTACCTATGTATATAGAAATCCCCCTAAAGAGAAAAAGGACCCCAAGAAAAGAGAGAATAGCCACCCCAAAAATAGAGAGAGAAAATACCACCCAAAGCAGTGAGAAAGGAAGGACTAAGAAGCCCTCCCCAACGATGAAGCCTATCGCACCCCCAAAAAAGATTGTAGATGAAGATACTTACTTTCTTTGAAGGGTTTGGTTAAGATATCAGCAACCTACTTAGAAGTTAGGAAGTATCAGAGATCGATGACATGTCCATGAATAAGCTCCCAAATGTAGTGCATGTGAACCTCTATGTGCTTGGTCTACTAATGATGGACCATGTTCCATGAAATCTGGATAGCACTCTAGTTGTCACAAAATATGACCAATGTTCATCTAAACTAGATACCAAACTTACTGATAATATGCTAAATCCAAATGGCCTTAGTAGCAGCATTAACAACCCCTTGATACTCAACCTAAATGGAAGATAGATTAATAACAAATTACTTCTTGCTCAACTAAAAACTAGGACCTGAACCAAAATAAATTATAATCGAAAGTGGACTTGTGATCCAAAGCATCACAAGCCCAATCTAAATCTATGTAGCACACCAAGTCAATATCAATTCCTACTACGTAGCGAATCCCAAAATTATGAGTACCTTGAATGTAATGGAGAATCCACTTGGTTGCCTTCTAGTGCATCTCATGGAGATCCTACATAAACTAAGAGACCATGCCCACATCACATGAAATATCAGGCCTCATGTGAGTCAAATATATAAGTCTCCCAATAATTTTTTGATACAAGATACCATCAACCAAAGGTGAAGAACACTAAGCCTCAAGTTTTACTCTAGAAATAAAGGGAGTCAAAGTAGGCTTGTAGTCAGCCATGTGAAAGTGTGAGAGAAAATGTAGAGCATACTTGGATTGTGTAATGGTGATCCTAGAAGCAAACTAGGTTATCTCAATCCTGAGAAAGTAATGCAACAAGCCCAAGTCAGTCATCAAAAACCTATCATGAATGACAATTTTCACTACCACAATGGATGAAGAACTTCTCATGATCAATAGGTCATCAGCATAGAGAACTATTAAGAGGAGTGAATCATCCTATTGTAAAATGTATATGTTTAGATTTTAAAGGCAATGAGAAAAACAAGATTGATGGGCTCGTTTCAAATCATAGATAGATTTCCTAAGTCTGTAAACCAAAGAAGAGTCTCATAGAAAACCTTATGGCTACTTCATGTATATCTCCTCCTCAAGATTTCTATGAAGAAATACTCTTCATGTCCATCTAGTGAACCGCCCATTGATGAGTTACAGTGATAGCAAGTGTGAGTCTAATGGAATTCATCTTTGCAATAGGTGCAAAGGTCTCAGATAAATCAACACTAGGAACCTAGGAAAAACCTTTACAACCAATCTTTCCTTATACTTATCCACTAACCCATTTGATATGAATTTTTTCTGATAGATTCACTTGCATCAAAAAAGTTTCCTTCCCTTAGTAAGGGAGACAAGATCCCAAGTGTGGTTCGTAATCAAGGAACTATATTCCTCCTACATAGAAACATCCCACTCAAGAATGCTAGATGCCTCCCAAAAAGACTATGAATCAAAGGTAGTAGTAATGAAGACATGTGGAAGCCCCTAAAACTATGAACATGTATGCCTAGTGTTTAATGGAGCCCCAACTCAATCACCTACAACTTATAGTGTTTGTTAAGCCCAAAGTGGACCTGAAGTTAAAGAACTAGGAGGAGAATTATCAACCTATAAATGATGACTAGGAGAGGAAGGAGGTGAATCAAGATCATCACTCTCAACATTAAAAGTGGACGAAGAACACTCCTCATCATCAAGAATCTACCTAGGTGAATCTAATTCCTCAAAAGAAAAAAAAATCTTGCTCAAGTGACTCTAATATCAATGTAGAAGGAGGTGGTGGAGAAGTGGCAAGAGTGGAACTTGAATAGCTCTTCTCAAAACAAACACTCCTCTTAATGAACAAATCATACATGTAGTAGGGTGGAGAAACTAATAACCCTTAACACCATCTAGATATCCTACAAATATGCAAGGCTTGATCTACAAATACAAGGCCTTACATTTCTCTATGGGAATATGGGCCCATGTGAGACAAACCAAAAAATTAAAGTGCTTAAATATTGGCTTCATACCACTCCAAGATTTAAAAGGAGTGACTCTCTATGTAATGCTTGATGAGGAACATGCTTCTAGATATAACAAGCACAGTTGATGGCCTCTACCCAATACTAAGGTGAAAGAGATCTAGAGTGTATCCTATAATTTTCCATTTCATTCAAAGATCTGTTATTTCCCTCTACCACACTATTTTGTTGAGGACTGTATGGAATTGTATGATACAAATCAATCCCCTCTAAAGTTTAAAAATGCTCAAAATGATGGTTGACATACTCACCACCATTGTTAATGCACAAAATCTTGATGGATTTTCCTATCTATTTCTCTACAAAAGTTTTGAGGTCTTGAAAGTTCTCAAAGACCTCAAACCTTTGTCTGAGAAAGTACACCTAAGTATACCTAGAAAAGTCATCTATAAATTTCAACACATATCTGGCCCTGTTGAAGGAAGGGTGTAGAAATGGACTAGCCAAATCACTATGAACTAAATCTAGTATATATGAAGCTCTCCAAGCCTTACCTTTGTCAAACTTCTCTTTGGGATGCTTACCAAGGATGTAGCCCTAGCAAACACCATCAAAAAAGAAAATGAAGGCAACCCTATAACCATGCTCTGGTAGCTAAGTTGCAAGTAGTGATAGTTAAGATGGCCAAATTGCTCTTTCCATAATTTACTCACTTCATCAGAATGAGAGAAAAACCATCAAAGGAAGACTAGGAATGAAGTGATAAAATAGATAAAACTAAGACTAATGATATGTTCTCCCCCCTACAACTATAGAACCATTATGCTTCTCACTAATAACCACTAAATTGAGAGTAAACTCAACCTTCTTTCATGAACCTATGTGAGTGATCCAATAAACTAATAGTAGATTAGTTGATAATGGGGGCACACAAATAATATCCTAAAATGTGTCATCCCCCACATCAATATACCCTCTACCACATGCCTCATCAAAAGTTTCATCACCATTAAAATAGTCAGTGTAGAAAAAGGCTCTAAAGATGTGAACTCATCCCAAGATGAAGCCATATGGTGTGTAGCACTTGAATCAAGAACAAAAGTGGATAGTGGAGAAGTAATTAATACAAGGGCCTTGCCCTTTCCTTTCCCTTTGTTGTTATCTTTTGCCTTGGTAGACCCCTCATGTGAACTCTATTTTATTGAATCAAGAACACTAATTCTAGTTTTTTCTAGAATATGTGTCAAGTGATCTATATGTTTCTTCAAACACTTATGTTCATCATGACTAGGCCTTTAAAAATAGGCACACTTGATCTTTTCTTTCTTAGGATTGTCACATTTCGAAGAAGAGGTCTCTCAAGGTACCTTTGAGGCAACAAATTTATAATCTATTTTCTCCTTATTATAGTTATTTTTTTATTTCTTATCCTTGTTGCCTAATCCTTTCTATTATTTTGTCTCTTGGTTGGAAACTAGGGCATGTGACTTAGAGGATTTGAGGGTGCCCATCTAGATAAGCTTATCTTATTCCCTGGTGGGAGAGATGGCATAGTGAACTAAGTTCCTAGAGCAGTCTTTATGGCATGGAAGGTAGAAAAAAATACTAAATAGTTATAACCAAGCTTAGAGAGAATAATAAGGACCAATTGCTTATTTGTATTTTGAATTCCACATGTTTTTTTTTGTAATCTATTATTTAAATTTAGTGAAGAAGTCTTGAATAGTGTCAAAACTACCTCGGATCAAGCTAATGAGCTCATTCTCCAACTGATGGCCTCTCATGGAATCTTGAGTCCCAAACAAAGTTTCAAATATAGTCCAAAATTCATTTGGAGAATTCAAGGATTCAATGTGAAAGATAAGATTGGGAGATACAAACAAACATAATGTCCCATATGCATCATCACATTTATTAAACAACTTAGGTTTTTCTGCAATTAAAGTTGGTTCAAGTTCTAACCCCAAAGTGATTCTATGCAAATCTTCCTTTCTTAGGTATAGCGCCATTTTATATTTCCACTCATAGTAGTTGTATGGTGTAAGAAGAGGAACTGAACTTTGATCCATGATGTAGAAAACAAGAGTATAGAAAAGAAGGTGTGTGGAAAAGAAACAACACAAATACATCCCTATTACTAGTTTCTAAAATGACCCCCTAGCAAGTACAATGTTTGGTACTTTATGATTAGTGCATTTTACAATGTGATTACCAGATTTGTAGAGCTTTATAGGGCTAAAAGGTGGCCAAAATATTGAAACTACAAGTCAAGTACAATATGAGAAGAAAAAGAGAGCACTAGCTAAGTACATAGAAAAATGTAAACTCTAAAAAGGGACCTAAAAAGGAGTTTGTATGCAAAAGTTATGGCCCTCTAAAGGTCTCAAAACAAGAATGGTACACCAAAACCTATAAGAAAACTCAATTTCTAGAAAGTTGGAGTGTCAAATTAGAAAATTAAATACACCACTATGAAGAGAATGAAATTATACCCAAAATAAAAAATATTTCTTGAAAAAATACCTTCGTATGGATGAGAAAAAGTTATTTGAAGTTAACATTTAAAACTCAAAACTTCAACAAAGAGGCGATGGAGGCCCTAGTGGCTACAGGGCAGCACTTAGGTGACTAGAAGGTGGCACCACCAGTGGTGGCAATGAGCTAGCTGAGTGTTGGTGGTAGGGGCCAACTGAAGGACAACAAATTGGTGGAGGTTAGCCTAGTGGTGCATAGGTGGCACAAGGGTTGTGTAGCAGTGGTGGAACTTAGAGGAGGCAGCGAAATAGGTCGATGATGTTGGCCAAACTACTTCTAGTCAGTCTAAGTAAACTATGTAGGTTGTGCATTCTAAATAGTGGCTTGTGAGGTCTATACAATGGCCCATAGCCACAAATTAAAAAAATTAAATTTCATACCATACACTTGCATAAGGGTCATACAACTCTTCTAGGTAAAAAAATTGCCCCCAATTCACCTTGCACAAAAATGGACAAATTTTATATGGAAATACAGGTTTTGGGGCCTTCTAGACGTAATGGTAGGGTTTGTTTGGCCTGAAAATGCCCCAAAAAAAATTGTTCACTAGATCCACATTCAAACTTCTATTTGCTAACTAGTTTCCCAAACTCTGATTTTGGTAAAATGAAATCCAATCTTGATTTTCTCAAGCCTTTCGAATGCTATGGAATATCTAAAAAATGCTACTAGGTTTATCAAAAAATTGCAATCACCTATATTTCAATAAACATAAGTTTGAAACACTAGAGGTTAAATTTTTCATTAAACCATTTTGATTCTCCATATCATCTAAAGATGCAAGAGAAGAGCATACTAGGTTTTAAGAAAATATGCATGAAAAGTGATTATCCCCCTATATGTATCAAAAAATGGAAATTAAAGATCTATTCCTAGCACTAAATCTCTAATACTATGAATATACAAAATAAATGATAACCCAGAAACTAGTGCAGGGAATAGAAACTATAAAATTGTAAATACAAATGTTCAAGAAATTAAAATAGTGTAATAGAATTAGTTTCCATGAGAGTAATGAAAATGCTCAAGAAACAAAATAGCATTAAGAGAGCTCACAAAAGCAAGAGATACACCAATACAAGCTACAAGAGTGAGTATATATAGACTATGTGAGAGGGAGGAGGTGGCAAATACAACCAATAGGGAGTTAACACTCAAAGTACCTAAAAATAGGAAGTGTAACTCCCATGGAATTCATCAACAAATCACTCCACTCTAAATAATACCCGCTTTATTAACCTAAGCAAGCTTAAAAAAAATTGTAGGAAAAACATAGATAACAAGAAAATAAAAGCCTACACTAACAATATGGAACCTTTTACATAGTTCCTACATTTAAGAATTTTTTAAAGATGAGGTGGTATTCATGACTATCACTTGAGGAATCCTAAACTAAAAAATGATTTGATTTAAGACAAATTTTGTGATTACCAAACCTAAGATATTATTTAGGGGAATTTCCTCCACCCATTTCATAAAGTACTCCATACCGGTGATTATAAAAGTATGGTCATTTATTTTATGGTGGGGATGTTTTCCTAACTAAATCTAATCTCTACATGGAGAATGGCCATGGAATAAAAATTGGATGAGGGTCCCGAGTGGGAGTGTGGTGAATGTGTGCATATATTTGATATTTTGGACATCTTTTCACAAACTTGATGGCGTCTCCCTCAAGGTTAGGCTTGAAATAGCCTAAGCAATGGATTTGCCTTATAGTGGAATGTCTACTGAAGTGCCCTTTGTAGATGCCACTATGACACTCTTCCAATATTTGATGTGCTTCTTCCTTTTCTACACACCAGAGTAAAATCCCATCTATACCACTTTGATACAAAGTATTACAATCAATCTTCACATATTTCAAGGCTAAATTTCACATGCACCTTTTACTGAGGGGAGTGGTGTCGTCAAATAATGAAGTAGATAATTCACAATGTTCTTGTACCAATAGAGGAAGTAGACTTTTCAATATTTAGTGCAAACCTTGCCTCATCAAATAAATCTTCATTTATTGGCTCTTCTTGTGTAACTAGGTTGTTTGCAAGCCAATCAATGATTACTTGACCTTTAATTGACTTTTGATTAATGGATGTCAACTCAAATTTTACAAAGTAGACTCGGTAAACACCCTTCCCTCCTTGATAACATTATCTGTGTGAGAAATATGCATAAATGTGTACTGTCAAAAATTGTATACCCCTTCACAATTTTACACTAGGTTTAGCACTTGTGTCTTATATGCTCACCTCTATTTACAATATGCAATTTCCACCACTTTCATGAGATGCAACGCTCAATCCTCTATCATCTAGCATTTGGATAGCCCAAATTACCAGGACTAGGGCACCCAAGTGCTAGAATCTTGGAAATTTGGCCCCGATAACTTATATTTTATTGTCAACCTTATGACTTATGTGATGCACCTTGTCAATCTCAACTCCCTTTGAAAGTAATTTAAATGCATGTATAAACATGTCTCTCTCACTCATTTTCTCCTAATTATCTAATGACATTCTAGCTAATGACTCTCCTTATGATGATTCTCTCTAACAATCTCTTTTCTACAAGATCTTTATTTTTGTAGTTTATTGTTGTGTACTAACCCTTGTTGTAGATCTTCAAGGAATCTCCTTCCTCCTTCATTCTCTTCTTGTGGTGATTTGATAGTGGCATCATCCCATCAAGGGTTTCATGTTCATGGTAACATATTTCCTTCATGTTTGTTTACATTTATCTTCGATTATTCAAATCTACCTCTGTCTACCTACGGTACACACTCTTGATCTAATCCTTGCTATTGTGGACGTGGGAACACTTACATGGAGGTTTAACTGAGGCAAGCCTCTATACAACACCACCATTTTCCCTCTTTCATGTGTGCAAGCCAAAGATGGAAGATCCAATAGAAATGAATAACAAAAAGATGAAGGTATAGGTGTCGGAAGCATCTCAGACTTCTGGTAGCCCAAAACCCTAAGCCACTGGCACCTAGGTGCACTAGTATTCTAGATCTATCTCCTACTTCAAACAATGATCCTCAACAGCTCTGTTCTACTCCTTTTAGGTCCTAGTTTCTGGGTTTTCAACCCTGACTGGTTAGTTACTTCTGTTTCATCATATTTCATTGTAGAAACCCTAATTATTGATATTCTCAAATCAATATCATCTATTACAATAGAAAAGAACCAAGCCGTAGACAACTTGTCTCTCCTTTGAGGACTGTAGAAAAGTACACAAGTCTTGGTTGGCTTGTATTCTAATGTTGCATAGGAAAGATTGGTCTAGTCACTGTATAATTGATTAGATCTTTTTTCCTATGTAACATTTTGATAAACCTGACATATCCTACACTTGCACTTTTTGATCTCATTTCTCAGATTTGTAGATGTGTTTAATTAGTTGACAAATTTGATTACACATTTAGGTTGTATATCTTCTTTTATCTCATACATTTAATGTAGAAAATAACACAATTGTAGATCTCTATTGTTGTGGTTACCAAAATCCTACATTTTGATGACTCTAACGCATCTTACATTTACAATTTTCTGTTGTTTTGTATCAAATCTTATTAGTATTGAAGTGATTAAACATTTCCTATTGGCACATCTTGCATTTGTACTTCTTCATTGTTGTGGTTACCAAAAACCTCACCTTTTTGGTAAACCATGCTAGTCTTGCACTTAATGATCATGATTGCAATCTTATTTCGGATCTTTGCTATGTTGATTAATTGCTAAATCTGATTTCAAATTGTTGTAGCATATCATACTTGACATTAATGTTTAATTTAGAAAGAAAGAACATTCATACATCTATATTTCTTTAAGATTTGAAAGCAAAAACATAAACAAAACTCTTTAAAAGAAAACATGTCCTCTTCTATTCTTTCATCACTATTCACTTTGCTTCAAAGAGCTCTTCCATCCACATCTACCTCTACTCCTACCACATCTTCCATAGTCCATCATAATTCCATAACGCGTCCTATTGGTCATCATCCCTTTGTTGCATATTCAAGCCTCTTGGATATCACTAAGGATGTGAAGACCTTTCTTCTTCTTCCCTTAGTTGCATGCTCAAGACAATTGGATATCACAAAGGATGTGAAGAACTCTTCTCTTCCTCCTTTGGTTTCATATTCAATCCTCTTGGATATCACTAAGGATGTGAAGACTTCTTCTCCTTCTCCTTTGGTTGCATGTTTAAGATCCTTGAATATCACAAAGGATGTAAAGACTTCTCTTTCTCCTTTGGTTGCATGTTCAAGATCCTTGGATATCACAAAGGATGTAAAGACTTGTTCTCTTCCTCCTTTGGTTGCATGTTCAAGATCCTTGGATATCACAAAGGATGTGAATACTTCTTCTCTTTCTCCTTTGGTTGGATATTCAATCTTCTTGAATATCACAAAGGATGTAAAGACATCTTCTCTTTCTCTTTTGGTTGCATGTTCAAGATCCTTGGATATCACAAAGGATATGAAGACTTCTTCTCTTTCTCCTTTGGTTGCATGTTCAAGTTCCTTGGGTATCACAAAGGATGTAAAGACTTATTCTTTTTCTCCTTTGGTTGCATGTTCAAATTCCTTGGGTGTCACAAAGAATGTAAAGACTTATTCTCTTTCTCCTTTGGTCACATGTTCAAGATCCTTGGATATCAAAAAGGATGTAAAGACTTCTCCTCTTCCTCCTTTGGTTGCATGTTCAAAATAATTGGATATCACTCACAATAAAATCATAGATACTTCTCTCAATATCACTTTACCTACTCTTTATTTCAATGTTCTCCATGGTAGAAATGAAGCTTCCATGATGGAAGACCCAAAGCTCACATCGGATCCCACACGAATACATGATTACAACAACCAAATCAACACAATTTATGTTTCTGGTTCCCAAAAAGAGCCTACGAAACCTAAGATTGTTGTGCATCTTCATCCAAATAACCAATCTATTCAAAATGTTTCATAGCAACCTAGTTACCACGTGGTTGTTCACAAGTACAACACTCAAAACAACAACAAAAATAAACAAACACCGATTGTTCCTAGTTCTCTTCCACCTTCTCAACCTTTTATTCCTCCACCACCTCAATTTTCTCAACACACTAAAACATAATATGATCTTTTCGAGCAGCTCTGCACTACTCTGACTAAGATCTCACTCTGGGATTTAATGTAAACCTCACCTACATACCATGGGATGCTCTAAGAGGCTCTATAGAAGATTATTTTTCCATCTTCTAGTAGGCTGAATGATGTAGCAGCCCTGTTTGATTGTATGCATGCGACGAGTTTGGATATAGTCTTTCATCAACATGAGTTACCTCCTATTGAAGTTCAAAATCAATATGATGCACTCATGATTTTGGTCATCATTAATAAAAATGGAATAAAATGTACTCTAATCGATGGTGGATCATGTCTTAATATTTGTAGCATAGACTTGTTATGAAAAATCGGTGTAGATACGTCTCTCATCAAACCTAATACTCTTTCTATTTGTGGCTTTGATAGTGTTAGTAGATGGTCAATAGGGACAATCACACTACTAGTTGAGGTTGGACATGTGACCTTGTCTACTCTTATCCATGTCATGCTTGATTCTCTTTCGTATAATCTTCTTCTCGATAGACCATGGATTAATGCCATGGGGGTAGTCCCATCTATACTTTATCATAAATTAAAGTTCATCTATAATTTCAAACTCTATACAGTTGAGGGTGATCCGAATCTAGATATTTTCTTACAATTACAAGCCAAATATTAACTTTCCATCTCAACATCTCTCAACACTTTGATTCCTTCTTCAACAAAAGTTGACCCACTCTTCTCAATTGTTAACAATAGTGATGGATCAGAATAGTGCTCTACCTTCGAGTGCATTTTTTATGACAATTGGGGTTCATTAGATTTTACACCCTCCTTCATTAGAGAGTAAAAAATCTCACATTCTAAACCTGAGATCCCGTAGGTGGCTTCGATTTACTCTACACAATTTATTCCTTCTTCTAAACTCACCGCTCAAGCTTCTTCTACGTTGACAAATTCTCAACATTTTATTCATGATGACATACCTTCTTCTTTTAATACATGTCTTGGTGATGATTGGGGATCTTTAGATTCCAACCCATAGGGGCCTATTAAATCTAATATTGACCCTCCTCACCCTAACATCTCAATACTCAACAAGAACCCGCATCCTTGCAAAAGGATTGATCCCCCTCCTCATATCAATTCTACTACTACTTCTTCTTCAACATATGCTCATGCTTCTCATTTCAAAAAATCTCATAATGTGGCCTCTCTTCCTCTATCTCATTTGGAGAAATGCTATGGGCCTAGATTCAAAATTATTTCCAAACATTGATACAATAGAAATGGTTTAGGGTGCATCCAGAACAAGGAGTTAAGGTTCATGTGAAACCAACACCATGCTTTTCTAAAGTAGGTTTAGGTTTCTGGCCTTCTCCTATGTCTACATCCCCTCCACCATTGTCTAATGTCTCAATGGCTCATTATATTCATAAATCAAACTCCTCTCCTATCATGTCTCAAATTTTGATACATCTGAGTTTAACTTAAATGAAAATATTTCATGAATAATTATATGTGGATAGATGAATAATTGTTATGAATATTTTAATATGAAAAGATGTAATGAAATAAATGTAATATTCATGTTAGTAATGCTTCGGCTATGCTTTGATAATTTGGATTACTAATCTATTAACAGGAAATTGGAGTTTACTATGAGTTACAGGTTGTCGAAGACAAGAGGTGGTTGAGGTAAAGGAGATTAGCATCCTGGCAAGGTTAAGATGGAGGGATAACTTTCACACACTTCACGTAGTGTCATGTAGCTACATATGTTGCATATTGAATGATTTAATAGTTTAATTTAAATTGCATTTTTATTTTATTTAAATTATATATCTCATAGTTAGTTAATGGTAATTTAATTAGATTATTTATTTAATATCTTGAGTGTTTAGAAAATAGAATAATTGATTTAGTTATTTAATTTATTTTATTTAGAGAATAATTGTATTCTATTTATTCATTAGTTTTATAAATACATTGTGATAAATATGTGAATTATTTTAATAATATTTTTAGAATTAGAAATAGAATAAAACATGTTTTGAAACAAAAACTTATTTGAGGAAAAAGAAAAGTTCTAGAAGTTGAAACATTGAGGAAGAGGAAACAAAAAGTTGCAATTCATTTCTTGCTCACCAAAAACTTCTATTTAACATCTTGCATTCTCAAAAAGAGGGGATCATTTTTTTTCTCTGTAATTGCATTCAAATCATAAAAATTGTGAAAGCTTTATGGACACAAAAGGGAAATTAAATCATATCAAGGGAGCTTCTGTAGGAATCCGGCATTCAATTGTATTAAGGAACGAATTTCTAGGTTCTTATTAAATCTTAATTTCATCTATTCGTATGATTGAATCTTTTCTTGTCTGTTAAATACATGATCATTTGTCTGAATTGTTATAAATTATTAGGTTACTAATGCACTGGGAATATGTAGGCATCTTCCCTCACCTCGGCCCAGCTATCATCCTTCTATCCCCTACCTATATAGCTGGGGGCAACCCTAGTGAACTGAAAATGGGATGATCGTATCTTCTCGATCGCAACAATGGGAGTATTCTTGAAGAATATCACTTCACTGGGCACATCTATCTCTAGTTCTGAAGCATACGATTGAGGCTCCCCTCTACGCTCCTTTCTTCGGTACTCACCACTCTCTATTTCTTCTACTCCCAATGGAGCTTCTCACTTGAGGTGTACCATGTTACCCATATTACCTAGGAGCTTCTCTTGGAATGGTTTAAGCATCCAGCTTGGCTAATCCTGCGACTGGAATCTCAGGCATCATTACGTTCCTTTTGTCGGTACGGCGTACACCTATCCTTTTATAAAAGTAGGCATTCGGGCAACCTTCTAAGCTCTACAGAGCTTTTTTTCCGATAGGGGTGGGATCCGCTATTTGGTAATCACTTGCCCCTGGACGGCATAAGAACAATGAGGAGGTGAACCAGCATGTAGGCAAAGCTTCATTCGTACATGTGAGCTAGCTGAACCTAGAGACTCTAAATGGGACCGAACCCCGAACCCACCAGCCTTTATTCATGCCATTTATCAGGTGCCCTCAGCATCTCTCCCGCATCCAAGTATCTCTTCCTTGTTCTGCATTTTCACTCTCAAATGGCCGGTACACTGATAGATAGCTATGAGACTCCATGAACCCTACCCGTGATTAGAGTTTCGATAGGGAGGGACCACTCCATACTGATAGCGCGAGATAGTGGCATAAAAAATGGCATAAATGCTGGGCTCGGCCAATGCACGCACTATTGAGAGCCGTGGAGAAACAATATCCCATTCGGGTACTGAGCCCACCCATGCACCGATTAGCCTATACCTATTATCCTATCAAGGCCTAGCAAGATGCTATGATTTTATTTCCTCCCATGCTCGCCAGGGTCCTTCCTACTCATATCTCCCCCATTGAGCCTGCCTGTAGACCCCTGACCAAGCGCCTACTGCCCCGGGGAAGAGAACGAGATGCAGCAAGTACCTGTTATGAGAATATGCCAATTCTTTATTGGATCAGAGTGCTCCGAGAACCGACGCCTCTCTCATCTTGAGTTCCCATCCCAGTTATGGCTAAGCATATGCTTTTAGAGCTCAGTCAGTAGGCATAAATGGGGAGTTTGAAACATGATAAGGGTATACAGGTGAGTACGCTCTGGCATCACTTTACTCACAGTTCCCGGGTCCAGCTCTCTATCCATTCTCGTTCGTCATCAGCTTATCAATTACGAGTTGGAACTTTTATGCACGAGTATCGCCTTTCTAGATTTTATTTAGGTGCAACCGGAGATAGTTTAGAAACGCGGGCAACCGAAGCATCGGAACGGAATGAGGGAGCAATAGAACCAGGGTGCGCAATTGCCAAACTGGAAGAACCAAGCTTTTCCATGCCATTCCATCACTATTCTATCTAATTTCATTCGATAGCTAGTAGGCACTCTTTGAGTAAAGTGAGTCAAGAAGATATTCCCCTGTATTTCCCCAAACCCACCCTTGCGGGAGAAGCATCGTGGTAATAGGGTTGGTAAACAATAGAGTGGGGATGGGTACAAGATCACACAGCGGAAAACACAAGAACTCCGTTTCGTTTCAACAGATAGAGAGTAGGGGCCAAACCAATAATGGGCGGGATTGATTTTGGACAAGGGTATGGGAATTTGCTTACTCGCAATGAAAGGAGTGGGAAGTATCCCGGTCTATAGATAGTTGCCCTTGCCCACCCCAACTCTATCGCACGGATGGATGATGTCCCCAGTTTCTAGGTGGGATGAGCGTCATAGATCTAGGTGTTGGAAATAGCTCATGACGCTTACATACATGTATATACGAATGCTGGGAACATCCAGGCTTTGGAAACAACATCTTGCTCAGTCTAGTTAATCTCGCTCTACAGAATAATTCCTAGTGGTAGGGCCCAGGCAAATATTGGTTTTATTTGATATCCACCCCTGTTTACCCAGCCGGGAGAGGGTGCGGTATGAGAGAAGTGTATTCCGCTTCGGAGCGTACTATAGACTGTATCCCGGGCCCCTAAGGTCACCGAACTAACTCACATAAAGTGACGGGTACAAATATCTCCCAAACGGGTGCGCTCGATACGACAAAAAACCCCCGGCTCTATATAACTGGGCCCCTCTGAAGATCTAGCCCCTCTGAAGATCTGGGCATCAAAAGTGTCTCTTGGTTTCGGTACTAGCGAGCTGTATCCTGGGCCCCTAGGGTCACCTAATGCGAATCTTTAATCCCTGAGAGAACAAAACGCCGGGGACGCCCCTGAATACAAGAGAAAGCTTGAATCATAAACCCAAATTGATACCAACTTATGCCTTGAAAGTCGAGAAGAAGGGAATGAAAAAGAAAGCCCCTACCCTAGAAATGGCACACCCTATAGATGTATTAACAACTTCGTCGAATTCCTGGGTGTGGAGGGATTATAGGGACTAGCCGGGAATTCTAATTCCCTTCCACCCAGGATAGTAAGAGGGCCCCTACTATCAACTATAGGGAGTTCCCAGGGTGGGGGGGAATGGCAGGGGAAGGCGGTGGGGGGGGCCGAAAAACACGGTAAACCATTCCCCGGGACTCAACCGGATCTCTCAAGTCGAGGGGCATCCGGCTGCATCTGAGCCAATGACCTATAGATAGTAGGGGCCCCGGTCTTCTCCACAGCTAAACTAGCCAATGAATGAGTCATGCTCCTGCTCAAGTCAATATATATATATATATATATACACAAAGAAAACTTCATGGTAGATTGTAATGAATTTACCATATGCAAGCTTTATATTATTCTATGAATTCTCTTCTACATATTCTTAAACAAGTCTGTTACATTAGCCATAATTTTATTTTTACGAACTGGGTTCTTCTAAAACTTTTATATGTGATGCGTGACCTAGTTGTCTAAGTCATATCCAAAAATCATCCTTACCCAGTTTGTCATTTTTGATATATGAATATTTTGTGACTATCTATCTCTCACCCATTTCATCACTGTTAAAATAGTATGTACTATTTATAGTCTATAATCAATGTAAATGATTTGATTGTATTGTCTGGAAACATAATGGTTTATGATTGTATTTGATTTTATCATTGATAACTTATATATATGTCATATTGATTGTGTTTATAGGAAATGAATATGGAGAATATAACTACAATGCTGATTGGGCTCAATTGTCAAATTGAATTTTCTTTAATATATATATATATATATATATATATATATATATATATTCATTAGAAAAAGAAATATTCTTTTTAATTGCATTAATGAGAAAAAACTTGTAGATACTTCTGAAATGATTGAATTCTTCATAAATGTTATTTCTACATTTCAATTGGAAAAACTAGTAGTTTATGAAAGAAATGCATTATGTTTATATGGTAGATCTTCAACTAGATCAAATAAAATAAGAGAAAAATAGTAAAGTTTACATTAAGCAAAATAGTAAAATCATTTGATCATTGGAAATAATTTTTGTTTATAGATATTTGAGATTATGGAACACCAAACATAAGAAAATTGTACTGTAAAATTGCATTGTATGTATCTTGGTAAAGTATGAACTTTTGGGACAGGATGCCAAATGTGGGTCTATAGAGACGATAGTTTTACTTTTTCTAAAACTATCATTTTTTATTTATTTGCTTGGCCAAGCAACTATACCATTGAAATAGATGGATTTGTTTTAAAATCCTAGAACTTTGTAGTCTTTGCCACATCCTGTTTGCAAGAGTTTATGTCATTCTAGTATTAGGATGCATACAGGCAACATGCATGCATCAAGAGTTTCCCTCCTGCTTACACCGTTCCAAGTTGCTAGGCTCCTTGTGCAGGGTCGGTGCTTTCTTCGAGTTATGAAGAAACCCGAGGAAGTTCAGTACTTCATGGTTGGGTGGAAAAAGCACCTCAACCACTCTCTTGGACTTGGTTTGCGGATGATTGGAGGATCAAGGCAACCGAGATTAGATATTATTATTGATATGGATATTTGCTTCTTTGTATGGCTTCAATGCCAAGTTGCAATTGTAATATGATTCATGGATATCTTGATGATAGTTCTTCTTTGTGTAACATTGAAATAGATGTATTGTAACACCAAGTTGGGTGTATGTAAACTATTTGTAATCCATTATGGTATATGGATCATTATTCTTATTTATGAGTTCTTGCCATTATATGATTATGGATATTTGGAAACCATTATTGGTTGATTATCCTACTTATGGAATATGTTTTTTCTTTTCGGGTACTATTTTTGGTTGGTAAATTTCTACACCTTACATTTGGTATCAGAGCTAGGTTCCAACATTGGGAGCTCTGGGGTGTGTGTTGCTCAGTTTGTTTGAGCAGGTGTGGGTCCTTGAGTGTTGGTGTGCAATAAGTAGCATATGCCTTCTTTTGTATGTCATCCTCGCATGTGTAATACATTATTATGGGTTAGATAAACCCTAGTGTTTGCCAAGAAATTGCTTATGGGTATTTTCCTTCTTAATGCCTTAAGTGTTTGGCATGAGACTTTGCACTATGTGAGAGTGCTTGAGTGACCTTTGAAGGGTCATGTTTGTGCTTGTGTAACCACCTATGATGGTGGAGTTATAAGGACCTTTGTGTGAAAGTAAATACCATGTTCCAAGTGTAATCAAGCTTGGTTTATTCTTTTAGAAGTTATGCATTGTATGTGGACAAGAGGATGTTTTGATCATATGCTTGTTATGGAAAGAATATTAGTGAACCTTGTTGTGTACAAGAGTAGCACACCCTCGCAATGCTTGCCTCTGTATAGAGACTGGTAATGCTTGTTTATTGCATTACCTTATTGAGAGCATGTTTCCAGGTATGGATTAATTATGCGGTTATAAGATAGATAGTGTTGCAATGCATTATTAGAATAGATCATTTGGGTAATGACTCATATTCCTAGATTGCATTTTCCCTAGGATTCATGTGGGAACCTCGGTGTAATTCTTGACTTGCATTATTTGGAGAGTTAAAGAGAAAAATGGGTTGTGAAGAGGGTCTTTTGTATAATCCTTGGGATGTTTTGAAGTGTTAGAATCATTACAAAAATAGAAAACCCTACATCTTGTGACCTAAATTATGATTTTTTGTCTCTTAGTATGCATTTAGTATGCTTGTCATCATGTTGTGGAGGAGTTTAGAATCTTGTGAAAGGAACGTTGGATCCTTCCTCCTGTTTTATTTTTCCATATGTTATATTGGTGAATCCTTGATTCATAAGAAGTGTTAACCGCTACATGTTAGAGAGATTGATGTGCTTAGATATCTCAGTTGCTTCATCTTGATTACTAGTTGGTTGCTAGCGGATGATTGTGTATGTCTTTATGTAGTGATTGTATGCAACTTACGGTTGTTTGGTATCATTAAATGATGTTCGTGTGGTTAAGAAGAAATAATCTTATGGTATATACGTGATTGGAGTCTTGGAAGATTTGTTGTTTGATGTGGTTGAGTTTATTCTCTTACTCACCTTGGATCCAGGTTTAGTGTAGCATTGTACTCCCTTTGTAGTGGCTAGAATTAGTCACATAGTTCTTGTAATATGAAACTTGTGAATCTTGATTTTTATTTGACTTTGAAAGGACCAACTTTGAAAAAAAATTATTTCTTTTATTTATGGAAAAGTATAGCCATCAAAATTAATGTTTATTTATCTTATGACCTTGATGATCACATTGTATTTACTCTTGTAATTGCATGCATTTTTATGCTTTATTGTTGTAATTGATTTTCTTTTCTTTGGACTTTATTTACTTAATTATTATTGGTGGCTATGCTTGAAGGTTTTAATTGTTGATCATGTGTCCTGTTAGGTTCTCTATCATGTCCATGATGGACCTCTGATGGATTGTATAAGGGAGTAGAATACGAAGAATAAACTAGTACTTGATGTGTGTAATTACTAGAATTATGGTAGATTAAATTCTTTGGTTTGTTGGTAAATGAAAGCGACTATTGTGTGAAATATTGAGAAATGGTTTTGTGTTTCTGTGGATCACTTAAAGAGAAATGTATTCTTGTATGTAGATTTAGGACTGTGTAGAGAACACATTGGAATTGAATCTTGTTTTTAGTTTAATTGGCCTAATGTTGGCTTAGTCTACCAACTTTAGTTGTTCTTGCATATCTCATTCCTGTTGATCTTTACCATGCCCTAGTGTTCGGCATTGGTAGAGTGTATGAAGTTGTATGTAAGTTCCATAACTACCTTCAAGTTTGACATAATGTAGGGTATGATGGATCTTTAGTTAGTGCATGAGCACATAATGTCTATAGATATTTATGGTAGTATAGTTGTCTTTTTATTCTTGTTGAGTTGTCAATCTTGGAAATCGGGTTACTGCAAAAGTTTCTTCTTAGTAGTTGAAGGTTTTCTAGCTTGATGCTGGATGGGATAAGTTGTCCTTTATATTCCATTTTATGGATACTTGGTGTTAGGCTATGAAGAAGCCTTGTGATCATGAATTTGTGATCGAGTTGTGTTGTATGACATTTTGGTCTAGCTTAGTTAGGAAATGGTAGTATGGTGGATTAGTCTTGTTCATTGATGTCATCTTAGATGTGCCCTAGTGAGTAACAAGTTTCTAAGTCTTGCTTTATAGAAGTGTTTACCCATTAGAGGGTGTGGTTATATTCTTTCCTCTAAGAATCTGTTTAGTTGGTCCTAGTTTTGGTAGTGTATTGCTAGAATGTTAAAGAAACCCTCTCTTTTAGGAGGGGAGTGCGAGGAAGTATCTCATATAGGGAGACCATGTCTAGAGTTGAGACATGTGGTAATAGTGCCTATAACCTTTTGAGTTAGCTTACCTAATCCTTGAATTCTTTTGTTGTGGGTAGTGCCTAAAGAAGGACTGTTGAGAGAATAATCTTTTGTTGCAATTTTCCTTAAGAGTAGATATGGTAGCTTTGTGAGTCTCCTTAAACTTAGTTGGGAGCTTAAGAGGTTATCCCAGTATAATTGCGCGGTCCTAAGTTTTTATGGACTTAACTTGTTGCACTTTTTGGGCTAGAGCTTCTTCTCATTGCAGTGGCAGTGGAACGAAGGAGTGGTGTAGTCTCAAAGGAGTTATATGCAGGATGGTTAGTTTTGATCTTGTTGGTGTACCTTTGGAGATTTGTTTTGATATAGAGAATCTCAACCTAATAGTATTGTTTTCTTTAAATTATGTTATGATTTACATTGCATGTGCATTATGATGAATGATTCATGCTTATATGTGTTTATGATGGACTAACATTTGGCTCATTTGGTGTGCTTTGGAGGTAAAATTATTTTTCCTTATAACTTCATTGATTGTGCTGATATTTTGATTATGCTCTAATAAGAGTACCATATGTTACTTGTATGGAATTGGGTGGTAGTTGTACCATGTATTGGGTATATGCTTGTATTGGGAGTTGGGTCATGTGTGTGTTGTTTATATTGACTAAAATACTTTATTGGACCATTGAAAAAGATGGATATTGAACCATTGAAATCATTATTGAAATTATGAAAAACTTCTTATCCTTGATCTTTATAATCATGTAATAATCTTTTTACATATTGAAAACATGTGATCTTATCTATTATATTTCAAGTTGAAGACCTTGTTGTAGATTGTGATATTTTTGTTATTAAGACGTTTTGATTTGCCAGTGATGATAACAAGTAGTATGGGATGCTTGTTTTTCATCATAAGGGCAATTGTTCTGTTGTTTCATGCAAGTAGGCATGTTGAGCAAATAACCATAAATGCTTTATTTTATGAAAATGTTTGGGATATGAATAATATTTTAAGAAGGAAATGATTTAACTTGCATGATTTTATTCATCTATTTGATGAACAATGACATGTTAATAATGTGTGCAAGTGAATGAATGTTAGACAGAGGAATCTTTGCAGTTATGAACAAACAGGTGCTTGGAGCAACAACACATTGTCAGGTAGACCGATTTTGACTTTAAGGTAAAACAGAATTAAAGAGGTATGAAATTTTATCTTCAGTTAAGTTGACCATCGGGATGATGATTCTTTTAAATGGAAAAGGATACCACATCTCAAATTTTGATACATCTAAGTTTAACTTAAATGGAAATATTTCATGAATAATTATATGCGGATAGATGAATAATTGTTATGCATATTTAAATATGAAAAGATGTAATGAAATAAATGTAATATTCATGTTAGTAATGCTTCAGCTATGCTTCTATAATTTGGATTACTAATCTATTAACGGGAAATTGGAGTTTACTATGAGTTGCAGGTTGTTGAAGACAAGAGGTGGTTGAGGTAAAGGAGATTAGCATCCTGGCAGGGTTAAGATGGAGGGATAACTTTCAAACACTTCACGTAGTGTCATGTAGCTGCATATGTTGCATATTGAATGATTTAATAGTTTAATTTAAATTGAATTTTTATTTTATTTGAATTATATATCGCATAGTTAGTTAATAGTAATTTAATTAGATTATTTATTTAATATCTTGAGTGTTTAGAAAATAGAATAATTGATTTAGTTATTTAATTTATTTTATTTAGAGAATAATCATATTCTATTTATTTATTAGTTTTATAGATACATTGTGATAAATATGTGAATTATTTTAATAATATTTTTAGAATTAGAAATAGAATAAAACATGTTTTGAAACAAAAACTTATTTGAGGAAAAAGAAAAGTTCTGGAAGTTGAAACATTGAGGAAGAGGAAACAAAAAGTTACAATTCATTTCTCGCTCACCAAAAACTTCTATTTAACATCTTGCATTCTCAAAAAGAGGGGATCATTTTTTTTCTCTATAATTACATTCAAATCATAAAAATTGTGAAAGCTTTCTGGGCACAAAAGGGAAATTAAATCAGATCAAGGGAGTTTCTGTAGGAATCCGGCATTCAATTGTATTAAGGAACAAATTTCCAGGTTCTTATTAAATCTTAATTTCATCTATTTGTATGATTGAATCTTTTCTTGTCTATTAAATACATGATCATCTATCTGAATTGTTATAAATTATTAGGTTACTGGCTATAGTTTTGTTTAAGAAATGTTCTATTTCTATGTATATGTATATGTGTATATATATATATATATATATATATATATATATATATATATATATATATATATATATATATATATATATATATATATATATATATATATATATATATATATATATATATATATATATATATATATATATATATATATATACACACACACACACACACAAATAAAACTTCATGGTAGATTGTAATGAATTTGTCATATGCAAGCTTTATATTATTTTGTGAATTCTCTTCTACATATTCTTAAACTAGTTTCTTGCGTTAGCCATAATTTTATTTTTACGAACTGGGTTCTTCCAAAAATTTTATATGTGATGTAAGACCTAGTTATCTAAATCATATCCGAAAATCATCCTTACCCACATTTTCATTTTAGAGATATGAATATTTTGTGACTGTCTATCTCGCACCCATTTCGTCTCTGTTAAAACAGTATGTACTATTTATAGTCTGCAATCAATGTAAATGATTTGATTGTATTGTCTAGAAACAGAATGGTTTATGACTGGATTTAATTTAATCATTGATAACATAATTATATATATATATATATGTGTGTGTGTGTGTGTGTGTGTGTGTGTGTGTGTTGTATTGATTGTGTTTATTGGAAATGAATATGAAGAATAGAACTACAATGTTAATTGGGCTCAATTGTCAAATTGAATTTTCTTATATATATATATATATATATATGAAATTGAATTCATTAGAAAAAGAAATATTCTTTTTAATTGCATTAATGAGAAAAACTTGTAGATACTTTTGAAAATATTAAAATCTTGATAAATGTTATTTCTACATTTCAATTGGAAAAACTAGTAGTTTATGAAAGAAATGCATTATGTTTATATGGTAGATCTTCAACTAGATCAGATAAAATAAGGGAAAAATAGTAAACTTTTCATTAAGCAAAACAGTAAAATCATTTGTTCATTGGAAATAATTTTTATTTATAAATATTTGAGATTATGGAAAACCAAACATAAGAAAATTGTACTATAAAACTGCATTGTATTTATCTTAGTAAAGTACAAACTTTGGGGATAGGATGTCGAATGTGGGTCTACAGAGATGATAGTTTTACTTTTTCTAAAACTATCATTTTTTATTTATTTGCTTGGCCAAGCAACTATACCATTGAAATAGATGGATTTGTTTTAATAGCCTAGATCTTTGTAGTCTCTACCACATCTTGTTTGCAAGAGTTTATGTCATTTTAGTATTAGGATGCATACAAGCAACAGACATGCATTGAGAGTTTCCCTCCTACTTACACCGTTCTAGGTTGCTAGGCTCCTTGTACAGGGTCGGTGCTTTCTTCGAGTTATGAAGAAACCTGGGGAAGTTTAGTACTTCATGGTTGGGTGGAAAAAGCACCTCAACCACTCTCTTGGACTTGGTTTGTGGATAATCAGAGGATTGAGGCAACCGAGATTAGATATTATTATTGATATGGATATTTGCTTCTTTGTATGGCTTCAATGCCAAGTTGCAATTGTAATATGATTCATGGATATCTTGATGATAGTTCTTCTTTGTGTAACATTGAAATAGATGTATTATAACACCAAGTCGGGTGTATGTAAACTATTTTTAATCCATTCTGGTATATGGATCATTATTCTTATTTATGAGTTCTTGCCATTATATGATTATGGATATTTGGAAACCATTATTGGTTGATTATCTTACTTATGGAATATGTTTTTTCTTTTCGAGTACTATTTTTAGTTGGTAAATTTCTGCACCTTACATCTCCACAACATAAAGGGTTTCTTCCTACTCCACCCACTTCTTCTTGTCTATCTCAACAAGAGTGTGTGTTGTCAAGTCTACTCAAAGATCGCTTGATCACTCTTCCTCCTCCAACATGCAATTTTTTTTCACAAAACAATCAATCAACTCTTCCTTTCTGTACATATCATCAAGTCCTTGGCTATTCCACTAGTGAATGTCGAGCCTTGGGTGATAAAATCAAACATCTTCATGGCACATGTGCTCGCACCTCCCTTGTTGTTGTATCACCCCTTCTTTCTTCAAGTAACATTCTTCTCTACATCATCATGATTGAGACTCCTTTGTTATGGCATCATGCACCTCTACCATCACATTGCGACAAACTTCACCACTATTCATTACCAACATAATTCTCTTCATATTTCTTTTACACTTAACATTACTCACCTCAATTGTGATAGTACACTTCTCCCCTTTTAGTGGTAAGAAGTTTTCCATTGATGGTGACCCTACTATAACTTCCATGCTTCATGTTCTACCCTTGGAGATCTCTCTTCCACTCCTTGTGATGTAGACTTCGTTAATCACTTCACTATTGACATGGCAATTGTAGCTTTTTCTTATTAGCCCATTGCTATGCATAGTGATGCAATGTCTTTTCTTTCTACTAACATGAGTACTCTTTTTCATGGTTGTTCTCACCCATACTCTGGGGGTAGAAGGACAACCTATTAAAGGGGTAGGCATTCTTTTTAAGGATATCCCCTCTTCTTACTCTTCCCCTCTTCTTTACCTTAAAACATTTGCATATTATACATGAAAATTTTTTAAGGGGGGCATATATTCCCTATTCACATGTGCATCAATACATCCACCCTTATTCACTCATTCCTCTTGAGCTTTAGCCTATTGATGTGCCCTCTATGGCAATGTTTTTCATAGTGCTCCTTGAGGTGTGGTTAGCAATACGCTCCTTGAAGAATTGGTAGTAAATGGTCACCTAGTATAATGCAACTTGCTACTATCCTATGATCCGTATAGTCTATGAGCCACCTAGCATAATGCAACTTGCTGGCCTGTGTACTTCATATGACCTAAACTCATGATCAACTAGCATAATGTAGCTTTCTAGCCTATGATCCATGAGGATATATTGATTTACATGACCGTTAGTAACAGAGCAAGCTAGTGCCAGATTTATGTGCTCCTCATCTATGTATTCTCTCTTTAGTGCAATCGATCGTCTCATTACATTCTTCTATCTCCTTTTTAGAATTTCTCTATTTTGGTTTTCTCTTGGGGATGTGATGAATGGGGTAAATCATAAAATGTACAACAACAGAAATTGCACACAGAAAATAGAACTTTCTTTATTGATTTGGACAACTTATTACATTACAAAATCTCAAATACAATCAGAGGAATAACCCTCCACAGGCTGCAACACATTACAACTTCCTCTCACAAGACTTTAGAATCATCTGCCATCTGTAACCCTAAATCTACTAGGGTTTCTATTTTCCTTCCTATTCTTGACTCTACACTTTCTCCCTTGACTCTACTACTGCCCAAGGCTCCCAAAAATGGTTATTAATAGCCTTTTTGGTGGCCAACAACCTAATTTCAAAATTTGCATCTCCCTCCAAAAATAGGTCAACTTCTGGGAGCCATAACTTTTGATCCGGGTGTCTGATTGATGAACCGTTTTATGTGTCAGAAATCTCGCAGAGTGTACTACACGTTAAGAACCTGCTTGGCTGGTTCCAACCATTTTTAGGCCTGTACAGGGCCATTTAGTACCTCAAACCTGAGTTTAAATAATTTTTAGGCATTTTTCAAGAAATAGAAACTTTAATATCTTTCAGATTGCAAATGATATTTGCGTGATTCCTTCATCAAAGGTCTTATTTTTTAGTTATGAAGCTTCCTGTAAATTTTCACTTCAATCCGTGCACAAATGCAAACTTTCTAAAAATAACAAGTTGCTATTTTTAGCAGTTTAGAAAAACTGAAAGTTCTACATCATTATTCAAGCGATTATGGAACCAAAACCATAAATTTTGAAAAGAAATGGAAAGAACATCAAAAATTTTGAAACACATCTTTTTTTTGGGTGATGCAAGATTGCCCTTACACCACTGGATGCTCATGCATCAGACACCCAGGGTAATTTGAGAAGTGACCTTGTCATGTCTTATGTGTTTGTGTGAGGAAAACCCAAACGGTCAACCTCTTCCTTAGACAACCAAGAAAAATCTTCAATAGGCCTTCCTTTCCCTTTCACTAGGTATTCTTCATATTGCCTATTCCAAGTACTTCCCACAGGACTATCCAAGATCTCTTCTATCTCCTCTATTGACGTAAATGCCAGAATACTCCACTATTCTTCTGTTGGTCCATCCTTTGTTCCACCTTCATGATATTCTGATAAGTTAGCAATGTTGAAAATAGGGGAAATGTTGATCCCACTTGGTAGCTCTACCTCATATGCATTTCATGAATCATGTTTCTTCAAAATTCTGCATGGTCCAAATTTCTTCATTTTCAGCTTATTGTATGTTCCAATTGGGAACCTTTCTTTTCTCAAGTGAACCATGACTTCATCTCCTACTTGGAATTCTTTATATCTCCTCTTCTGATCTGCCTTAGCCTTGTACTAAATATTCATCTTATTAATGTGCCTTTTCACCTCTTCATGCAAATTCTTCATGTGTTCTACAAAGTCTTCAACCTCGGCACTTGTCTTTTCTCCTTTCTCCAGATTCCTTAACTCTGAATCATTTCTTGGACTATTCCCATATACAACCTAGAATGGTGATTTACTAGTAATCCTGTTGATAGAATTGTTGTAAGCAAATTCTGCCTGCGGTAAAATCAAATCCCATCCTTTGGGCTTATCTCCTACTAAGCATCGTAGCAGGTTACCCAAACTTCTATTCACCACTTCCGTCTATCCATCAGTCTATGGATACTGTGCAGAACTAAACTTCAAATCTGTCTTCAACTTCTTCCATAATGTCCTCCAGAAATAACCAACAAACTTGGTATCTCAATTTGAAACTATGCTCTTTGGTAGACCGTTTAGTCTCACCACCTCCCTAAAAAATAACTCTACAATATGAACAACATCATTAGTCTTCTTGCAAGAAATAAAATGTGCCATCTTCAAGAATATATCCATCACCACAAAAATGGAATCATGTCCTCTCTGTGTCCTTGGTAAACCAAGAATAAAAATCCATACTAATATCATCCCATGGCTTCTCTGGTATAGGTAGTGGTTGATATAGACCTGTATTCTGAATTGCTCCTTTTGCCATCTGACATACTCTACAACTTTGCACAAATTTCCTCACATCCTACTACAATTGTGGCCAATAATAATTTTCACCAATAATAGAAATGGTCTTATCTCGACCAAAGTGTCCAGCCAATCCTCCACTATGCTTCTCCTTAATCAGGTTCTCTCTCATGGAACTCCTTGGAACGCACAACTGGCTTCCTCTAAACAACAAGCCATCTTGGATTATGAAATCTAACCATTTTGTCCTATCCAAAGTAACAGGTTCCAAACAAGCTTTCCAAGCCTTTGCAAAATCTAGATCTTCACGATACAAACTTTTGAGCTCATTGAACCCAACAACCTCTATCTTCATTTATGTCAACAAATTTTGCCTTCTGCTCAAGGCATCTGCAACTCTGTTGGACTTCCCACTCCTGTGCTTCAAAACAAAAGTATAGCTCTGCAAAAACTCAACCTATTTTAAGTGCCTTTGATTTAACTTTCCTTGACTATTAAGATACTACAAAGCCTGATGATCAGTATATAAAACAAACTCCTTTGGCAACAAATAATGTCTCCATTTCTTTAAAGCTCGAACTATTGCATAAAACTCCTGATCATAAACATAATATGTTTTCTTGGCATCATTAAGGTTTTCACTAAAATAGGCAATGGGCTTACCTTCTTGACTCAAAACAGCTCCTATAGCATTGCCACTAGCATCACAATCTATCTGAAATACCTTATTGAAATCTAGAAGTGCCAATATAGGTTGCTCTATGACTTTCTACTTCAATGTATCAAAGCTTTTATCTACTCCTTTAGTCCATCTAAACTCTTTTCTATCCCTTCTCATTGTCTTAGTTAGGGGTGCACAAATGCTACTAAAATTCCTGATAAACTTTCTGTAAAAACTTGTGAAACCATGAAAAGATCTTACCTCGGAAGCACTCCTTGGTGTAGGCCATTCAATGATAGCCCTCACCTTCTCTGGGTCCATCTTAAGACCTTCCTCTAAGACAACAAATCCTAGGTATACCAACTCTTTCTTTGCAAAACTACATTTCTTCAGATTAATCAACAACTTCTCTTCTCTTAGCTTCTCTAAAACTCTTCTGATATGCATCAAATGCTCATTCCAAGTCTTACTAAAATCAAAATATCATCCAAATAAACAATAACAAAACTTCCAAAACTTCTTTCAATACCTCATTCATGAGCCACATGAATGTGCTCAGTGCATTGGTTAGCCCAAATGACATGACTAACACTCATACAAACCTTCTTTGGTTTTGAAGGCTATCTTCCACTCGTCTCCTTCTCTAATACAGATCTGGTGATACCCACTCTTTAGGTCAATCTTTGTGAAGTACTTGGCTCCACTCAAACAGTCCCATTATGTCATCTATCCTGGGCAATGGGAATCTGTACTTGATCATGATCTTATTGATGGCTCAAGAATTTGTACACATTCTCCATTCTCCATCTTTCTTTGGTGCTAGTACTGCAGGTACCACACATGGACTTAGGCTCTCCCTATGAGTCCTTTCCTTAACAACTCTTGAACTTGTCTGGTCAGCTCTTCACTCTCTACAGGAGTCATTCTGTGGGCTTCCTTATTCAGCAAACTAGCTCCTGGTATCAAATCCATTTGGTGACTTATCTTCCTCACCAGTGGTAAACCTTCTGGTACATTATTAGAGATAATATCCTAAAATTCTTCCAACATATCTGAGACTTCTACTGGTACATCTTCACATTTCTCTTGACTAATCTTAGGAATCAATGCAAAGTAATGATGCTCATGCTTCATACCCCTGCAAAAATTTCCTACCATCTACCAAGCAAATTTGGCAGTACTACATACCTTTTCTTCCACCTCCTTCAAGGGCTTCAACTTATGACAAACTTCATCCTTTGTTAGGGAATATGTGTTTGCACAGCCATCATGGACAGCATTCCTATCATACTGCCCATAGCCTCCCCAATAGCATATGACATGCATCCATCGGTATGATATCACACAACACCTCATCATGGTAGTCCCCAATCTTGAACTTCACTAAACATTGCTCATTGACCAAAGCTCTGTGGTCCTTCTGCAACCATGCAATCTGATATGGATGTGGATGCTTTCTTCTTGTCAACTTCAACTTGTCAACCATCTCCTCTGAAACAAGATTATTAGTACTTCCAATGTCAATAATAATATCACAACACTTACCTTCACATTTGCACCTTGTGTGGAATAAACTCTTCCTCTGATTAGGTTCTTTCTCCTCATTCAGCAAAGTTCTTCTGACAACTAGAGTTTCTCTCCTTTCAGCATCTTCAGAATGCTTAGACTGCACATCTTCATCTACATGTGCAACTCGTGCATTACCTTCAGGTCTTCTATTTGTCCTTCCTTGATGTTGCAGACACTCGTATGCTCGATGCCCTTCTTCTCCACATTGGAAACAGGTTCCTCTAAAACTTTTCTTCCAGGTCCTTTCCCAGGTCTGCCTCTTCCTCTTCCTCTTTGCTCACCATTGTTCTGGTCATAAGGGCGGTAGGTATTATCTCCTCTCTACTTTTGACTGGTGTCGACTTCTTCACTTTCTTTGAATCTTCATTTCATCCCCCATAGGGTCTTCCACCAGTCCTTCCACCTTGACCTCTTCCCCTTTGCTTGCTGTCATCTTTTATTCAGCTTCTCTTCCACCTTTAGGAAAACTAATACGTATCTTCTATGGTGGTCATTCTATCCAGGCTCAACTCCTCTTGAATACTCAGCCTCAACCCATTAATGTAACAGGCTACCTTCTCCTTGTTGGGCTCTACATGGCCTGTCTTGATAGTAATTTTATAAAACTCTTTTGTATACTCCTTAACAAACATGTTACCTTGCTTCAGTCCTTGCAACTTCTTTAGCAACTCCATCTCATAGTCCACAGGAATGAATTGCTTCTTCAGTTTCTCCACCATCCGATCCCATCTGGTGATCTTTCCTTTTCCTCCTTTTATTCCTCTCTAATTGGACCTCCTTCCACCAAATACTGGCATGGCCCTTCAACTTTGTTTTTGCAAACTTGACCCGATCTAGGTCCTCCACATCTTCATACTTGAAATACTCCTCCATGTCATTGATCCAATCAATAAGCTGTTCCAGATTCAAATCTCTAGAATATGTAGAAACTTTGATCCTAGGCCTCTTTCCGATCTTTGAAATGGCCCTCAACAACCTTACTTCTGTAGGATCACCTGTAGCTTCTTGTTCTTCCTCAGAGAGCTCTTCTTCAGCTTCATCTTCACTTTCCTCTCTTGTTCTCAGCTCAAACCCTCTTCGTAGCTCCTCTTGCAATGCATTGATTTACCTTTGCAAGGCTCTAAAACCCTCTTCCGTCAAAGCATTCCTCCCAATACAATTTCTTCATGGAGGCATCTTGATCTCTGCAGAAATCTACAACCTTAGGTCTTGGTGCAAACTACCTCACAGTCAGTGATCTGTCTACACACTCAGGAAACCTTGTTCTGATACCACTTCATGAAGGGGGTAAATCATAAAATACACAACAAAAGAAATTGCACACAGAAAATATAACTTTCTTTATTGATTTGGACAACTTATTATATTACAGAAGCTCAAATACAATCAGAGGAATCAACCCTCCACAGGTTGCAACACATTACAACTTCCTCTCACAAGACTTTAGAATCATCTACCATCTGTAACCCTAAATATGCTAGGGTTTCTATTTTCCTGCCTATTGTTGACTCTACACTTTCCCCCTTAACTCTACTACTGCCCAGGGCTCCCAAAAATGGTTATTAATAGTCTTTTTGGCGGCCAACAACCTAATTTCAAATTTTGCATCTCCCTCCAAAAATAGGTCAACTTCTGGGAGCCATAACTTTTGATCCGAGTGTCCGATTGATGAACCATTTTATGCGTTGAAAAGCTCGCGGAGTGCTCTACATGCTATGAACTTGCTTTGCTAGTTCCGGCCATTTTTGGGCCCTTATGGGGCCGTTTAGTGCCTCAAACCTAAGTTTGAATAATTTTTAGGCATTTTTCAGGAAATGAAAACTTTAATATCTTTCAACTCGCAAATGATCTTTGTGTGATTTCTTCACCAAAGGTCTTATTTTCAGTTATGAAGCTTCCTGTAAATTTTCACTTCAATCTGTGCCCAAATGCAAAATTTCTAAAAATAGCAGGTTGCTATTTTTAGCAGTTTGGAAAAACTAAAAGTTCTACATCATTATTCAAGTGATTATAGAACTAGAACCACAAATTTTAAAAAGAAATGGAAAGAACATCAATAATTTTGAAACACATCTTTTTTTTTTTTTTTTTTTGGGGGGGGGGGGGGTGATGCAAGATTGCCCTTACACCACTAGATGCTTCTGCATCAGGATGATACAAAGTATTGAGACATTCTTTCAACCAAGGTCTCTTTACTTTGGTTGACTCAAAGTTTTTCTTTTTTCATTTACTTATGTGCTTGCTCACTTCATGATTACATGCTCTTGTTTCCATGTATACTCTATGTATGCTTCATCTATGCTCTATGTATGCTTCATGTTTTTAATGTACCTCTTGTATGCACTGTGCCTTTCGTGTATGCATCATGTCTTCCATGTCTACTTCATGTTTTCCATATGTTTGCTTTGTGTATTCCATGTCTAATTTGTGTATTCCATGATTACTTTATGTTTTCCATGTATGCCTATTATTTTCCATGAATAGTGATGGGTTTAAAGATTGGCCTCTTTTGTGTTGTTTTTATATGCTTTCAAACCTTTTGCGCATGATCTTCCAAATACTTTTCAAACATTACCATCATGATATACTGTCTTTTTATATATTTTACAAAACCTTGAACCTATTTTGTTAATATGAAATATGGTGATGATATTTATCAATTGAATGATTTGAACATGAGTATGTATGCAATATAGATGAGATTATATGGTTTAATTATGAAGGTTATTTGCATACATACATTTTTTGGATTAATCCCTATGTAGCAACAAGCACGTGGCATCAAGGAGAGGAGAATTTGTAGCAAGTCATAGAACAGGGGAATTGAAGGAAGTTGAAATCAAGCTGCCAAAAGTGCAGGTAGCTTGAAGCTGAACATGAATCATTATGGGAAGAAATAAATGCAAAAGAAGTAGACTTGTTCCAAGATTCTAAATGCAGCTTATGTGTTTCTCATATGAGTCATTGCATAGGAATTCTTATTTGAATGGGATTTTCCTTCCTCTGTTCAGTTAGAATTAATAAATCAATCTTAACTCTGTATCCTAATATCTAGGAATGGATTAATGATTGTAGTTAGTTGGTAGTTGAATAAGACTCTCCCATTTTGTATAAGTTAGGGGATGAGCTCGGAGTCAAGGGAGTTACTCATTTGTTAGTTGTTTTATTCACTATTAGAAGATACAACAATTAGTTATTTCTCCATACATGAATTGTTGAAATGTAATTATTGAATATAATCTGCAAAGAGGATTATGTTTGAAGTATTTTGTGATATGGAATGAATGGAACTGTGTTATGTGGATGTATGAGTATCTAAGTTAGATTTGATATCCAGCTAAATGAGTCAATCCCCTGAGCTAGCCACTCAAGGTATTGATCTTCACTTAATTTATTTTCTTATTCATTTATGCATTCTTCTTAAAGTTTTTTTCTATTATTTCATAAACGCATTATGAAGTTAAGTAGAATACTCTTGTTGATTATAGTAGTTGTGGTTCATGAACAAATGTATAATTGATCCATCTTAGTCCTCTGGAGATTAGAATTAGCTTTCTCATCATTTTGAATGGATTTGGATTAGTTCTATACTTTTCTGTTGTTAGCAGTTATCTACAGCTTATGCTGCAGGTACCAATAGCCACTAGGTTCTGTAACTATTTTTACTGTTCTTGCATTTCTGTGAATTCCAGCAAAGTAGAATAATCTGAGTAGGTTTGAATAGGATAGTTTAGGAGAATATGAGCCCTTGAGTGCAATGCCATCATAAGCTTGCGCTCCTTGGTTGATAATTTAATGTAGGTGTATAATGTCAAGTGGACTATTCAGATAGGTTTACCCCTAAATTGTGTCAAGTCTAAAATGCATTAGAGATCTCTACATTTTTGGCATCGTTGTTAGGGATGGTGCTACCTTCATAGGCTCATTTTACATGTTTTCATAGCTTAAATTTGAATCTAGCATTAGGGTTGATAGATTCACTCTTCAAGAAACACCAGCAATTGTGCTAACATTGTGCAAGACTGTTGATATATAAAAGCTAAATCCATTGTATGCATGGGTAGAGAGACAACCAGGGCAGATTCCTCCCTTCACATTATTAGGACAGAGAAGATATTGTTGACAGCTTTATCAACTGTAAAGTAGGAATTGCTGAAGGAGAAGGACATGTTCTTCCATCTTCATCAATACCTTCTACATCTTCATCAGCTTCTTTGACAAGTACAGAAGGGGCCTTTAGAACCATGGTAGATGTGACAGTGGATGATCCACCAGAGTAAGAAATGTTTGAGTTTCCTATCATTGATCAAGAGAGGGCTACAATGTTGAAGAACATTCCACCTTCAGCATTACAAGTCTTCTAAGGCCTAGTGACAGAGGACCCAGATACGTTTCTGTTTGAGTTTGATATCCTATGTAGGAGCTATGACTACACTTTAGATGCTCACAAGCTTAAACTCTTTCCTTCCACTCTCAAGGATGTGGCCTTGAGATGGTTTATGGGGCTAGGAAAAGATGTCATTCCAAACTGGGATACAATGAAGGAGAGATTCTTGGATAAATACTAAGATTACTGTAGAGGACATGATAGGAGGAGAGATGACATCTTTAGGATGTCACAAAAAGATGAGGAGCCACTGGAAGAATATGTTGAAAGATTCCAGTGTTAAGAGAAAATTGGTGTAAACATGAATAATCAATATATCAATATCAATAATACCCAAGACTCAACGAAAAGGGAAATAATCAAGATCAAACAAACAAAGAACTTAAACACCTTTGCAAACCTCAATACTTCATAGCTTCCTTTGGTTGCCTATCTCAATCGATCTTGCATGTATGAATAAGGCCCTCAGTGAGTGCACTTCCTTGCTATTACAAGATTGTCAATGGAGAATGGCCATGATAGTGTTTTGTAATGAAGATGAGCTTCACAACAATGGTAATGATATGGTAATGAGTTAATCGCAAGCAAAAGGAATGATGTGGGTGCCAAAGGTGCACTATAATTCCTACAAAGTAACAATACTAAAAGCTTGTATGAATGAAATGGAAGAACAGGGTTCAATTTATAGACTTGTGAGAGAAAAGATCAACGGTATAGAACGGTTGAGGAATGTGCGCGAATAAGAAGAAGGCATGTGTCTTGCTATATTTTGCATGAGAGGAATTAATAAAATAGAAGAATGAGTTAACTGAAGAGATAAATCAATTAGAAGAATAGATCAATCAATTAAGAGAATAGAACTAGAGAATGGAAATTGCATGAGGATGAGAAGATATTTTAGCTCAATTAAATATTTAGAATATTCAATTACATGTGCACAAGGATTGAATTATATTTGGAGATAACTCAATTTAGAAGAAATAGACAACTTAAATAAATATTTGATTTATTTAAATTTAGAGAAGATATTATTGGAAGAAACAATTAAATAATTGATATTATTTAATTTAGAATCAATTTGGAAGAACTAATTAAATAATTGGTATTATTTAATTTGTTGGAGGAATTTAGAAGAATTTAGGAATTTTAATTAAATAAATTGATTTTTTTTAATTGTTGGAAGAATATGAATCAAATAAATAAAGTTGTTTGTTTATTTATTGATAGAGGAATTAGATTTAAATAAATATTAAGAATATTTATTTGGATAGAGTCGTGTCATTTTTAGGCGTATACATTTTGCCCCTCTTTGATGCAATGCAGTTTATGATGTTGCTTCAAAGAATAAGAATTTTTTGATAATGATACATGCCCCAGTTTGCCCCTCATACAGGTTTAATGACAATAGGATGCCCCCTCGAGAGATTGGACGGGAAGAAGGCAGAAGGCGTGAGACGGACAATCTCATGATGAAGAAGATGAAAAACAGGTTAGGATGAAGAAAGAGTTGAATGATACATGATGCAAGATAGAATGGTAACACACACAAGCAAGTAAGCAAGTATGCACAAATGATACAAGAAAAAACAAGGTATTGCCCCTATCGAGTGGTAAACCAACGAAATACTGATAATGATATACAGCAGTGTTGTCATGGCAGGGAACAATATATCCCTCGACCAACATGGTAGGCGTGTTGTCATGGCAGGGAACGATGGATCCCTAGAGCAACACAAAGGCTAGTGTTTGGTTTCAAGAAATGAAACATGTCATGTAAGACATGTGTATTGGTTTGATTTCGACAATGTGACAACCTGTATAAGACAATTGATTGATTATAACTAATCGAGTTGGTTTATGACCAAACAAGGATCAAGACCACTGATTGTGATTGGATCATTTGACAAGATTGACTTGACTCAATTGGTATGGATTAAGGATGGACTTGCATTTGGATAATTGCTCAAATTGATTGGATTGGGATGAGAGAAGAATAGATAGAAATTTGATTGATAGAAAAATGACTCAAATGAAGGAATCACAAGCTTTTGTAAACATTGATACTCTGCATAGAATCTTTATTGCATGGAATATGGATACAGATATGAGATGCAATTGGATACAGTATGGATATGGATATGGATATGGATATGAAATTGGATACAGTATGGATATGGATATGGGTATGAAATTGGATACGATATGGATATGGATATGGAAATGAAATTGGATATGGATATGGATATGGAATTGGATATGGTATGGATATGGATATTTGCAAGTATTTTGAAGGGCTTATTTCATCATTGGCCTATTTTTTTCGTACTTTTTCCAAGTGTTGTAAGTTAATACAAGCATCTAGGTATAATTGAACCGAGATGACCTGAGTATTGCTTACATGGATGTTGATTTAGCAAGTTAATACAAGTATCAAGGTATAATTGAACCGAGATGACCTGAGTATTTCTTGCATATCAACAGACAAGGATTGCCCCATTTCGTGTTAGACCTTTGATGTCCTTGATGATCTTTTGCCGATCATGTCATTAGACAAGGTGTCACATTACTAAAGTTTAATCCACAAATAGCAAACAAAGAAAATAATTATGCTTCCATCATAGCATCTCTAGCTTTTGTCATCCTTGAGTAGCGTAGAAAGACATTATAACAAAAAGTGAAGACCTTAAGACATTACTATTCAAAACAAAACATTCTTGCATTAGATGTATCTTTCTTGAGATAATTTTAGATAGAATCATTTGGATCGGTTTGCTCTTGGATTTTCTTTTGCTTTGGATAGGTTGATGTCTTTTGTCAAAAACTTATGTTTGGGAAATGGGCTTTGCTTGCATGCGCTTGTGTCTGGTGAAAGGTTCCAAAATCCTTATTGGGGAAACAGACCCTAAGGGATAGACCTAGTGCCTCAAGGGCACATTGATAATGGCCTTGCCTATGTGATGACGCAGAGGCAAAGTAGTTTGGGACTTGGACCATGGACATGAATGGACTAGAGGATAGATGACAAGACGCTATGCTAGGCTGATACTACGAAGAGGATACTGGATAAAGCCTTGGTCGATAAGGTGACAAAAGAGATAGAATTCCAAGCCACAATAGGTTAAGATGACATTATGGATAGCCTTAATGTTAGATACTAATGACAAGAAAACACCACGAATAGGCCGATTGATGGGTTACAGCGAATACAGACGATTAGGTAGAAGGAATCAAAGATGTGATCTCCAAGGACTATGTCGCATGGGAATAATGTGCCCCATGTTGCAAGTATGGGACTAATTGGTGTTGTCATTAATGTCAACATACTCCTATTGCATTGATGTCAAGGATTGGATGAGTTGTGTACTGAGGATATTGAGAAAATTAACCCTATCAAAAACAAAGAAGGACAGTGAAGACAATGAAGTTCTATGAAGCAAAAATCTCAGTCAGTTGAAGATCAGAGTATGCGCATCAAAGGGTTTGTAGATATGTGTCTAAAGGTGCTCCAACCAAGATTTCAAAGATCCACATGAAGATTTGGAGAAGTTATGGCCATATGAATAAAAGTAGTTCTGACAGCTATTTAGAAGTGACAGAGTGGCACAAATAGGTCTGGTGAGATCTGGAAATGCAATATCTTGTTCTGTGGATCTGATGGCATGTTTGGGAAGCTAATGTGAATTGACAATGTAATTGGTTCATGGTTTGGAGATCCACAAGCAATCCTTCTAATGTGACAGTGATGACTGACTGTGTTCTTGAGGTTCCAAATGAAGACGCAAATGATTATAGTAAGCAAAAGTGGTGCAGATGTTCTTGGTCATTCAAGCAAGCTTGTGGGGGTCTCTAGATTATGTCTAGTTCGTGTTGGTGGTCTGCATTGAAGATTGAGCTCGTAATTGAAGATTTACCTTCGGGTGATGGTGTTCTTCCTAATCTTGGACAACCATATTATTTGTGCATGTTACGGATGATCTTGAAGATGTTTTGTGAAGCATGGCATGTTCCTCAAAGGACATTGAAGTCCCAGATATGTGTGGCCGACAGTGTAGTAATGCACATGAAGTTTTTACAATAAGTCAAGTTGTATTTTTATATTTGCTCTGAAATAAAATAAAGTATGTGTTGTGTCGACTTTGATGATCATTCCAAAGTTGATGTCATGTATAAATAAGATTTGTGAAGTCATTTAAATGTATCTGTTGTCATGATGAGAAAGTGGTAGAGAAGAGGAGCAAAAAGCAGAGCAGAGGTGTTGAGCTTAAATGGAATTGTCTCAAGCATAGTGAAGATGCTAATGTCTAGTTCAAGTATGTAATATTTATATTCTTCTATAGACACTGTGTCTCCTATAGGCAGTGGGCCTCTTGTGAGCAGTGTGCTCGGGCAGTAAGCCCTAATTGGCAAGTGTCATTTTTCTTATTCTTTTAATAGAGAATACAATCTTGGGTTAGTCACCCCGTGGTTTTTCCCTTAACCGGGTTTTCTATATTAAAAATCTTGGTGTTATATGTGTTGAATGTGTTTGTGGTCTTGAGTTATTGCATTATTCTTCCATGATTGAATCTTTGTTATGCTACTGAAATATAAGAAGGCTTTAAGTGGTCAAAGAACAAAAGTTTGGTGACAACTAATTCACCTCCCCCGCTCTCAGTTGTCTATCCTAAAACCAACAATTGGTATCAGAGACAAGTTCCCCTAGAAGAAGCTTGACCACTTGAGGAGATCCAGGATGTCAACATACAAGGACAGTCCAAGGTTTGATGGAACAAACTTCATTGGCTGGAAGAACTGCATGGAATGTCACTTACAATGCATGGGATATCAGTATTGGAACATAACCTCAACTAAATATGTTCCTCCAAGGAATGGGCCAATGACTATAGATGAAGTCAGGGATGTAAAAAATAATCTTTGAGCTAAAGAAGCCCTACTGAGTGCCTTGTCTGATACGGAACTGACAAATGTTATGGGATTAAAGATTGCTTATGAAATTTGGATAAAGGTTGAAAATCTATATGAAGGAGACAAGTATGTTAAGTGTGCCAAGTTGCAAAGTCTGAAAGGAAATTTTGAAAACCTAAGGATGAGTGAAGATGAGAACATCACTTTATATATGGAAAAAGTAAATGATCTTGTATGTGGCATCAGATGTGCTGGAGGAGTACTAGATGAAGATGAAATTGTTGCTAAAGTTCTCAGATCTTTACCTCCTACATATAAACACAAGGTCGATGCTATTGAGGAAATCAAATCTTTAACAACTATCACAAGGGATCAATTAGTTGGTAAGATATCTGCATTTGAGTTGGCAGAGTTTAGTGATGCACTTCCTAAGACTGAATCTACTTTCAAAGCTAGTGCATCTGCTAAAGGCAAATAGAGATATGATCTAGGGGAAAGCTCCTCAAGAAAATCATCTTGGTATGAGAAAGCAAGGAAAGATCTGGAAGAGGATGAATTAGAAGCTGAACAACTTGAAGCTCTTATTGCAAAAAGACTGCCAAGACGATCTAGCAAGTATGAAGGAAAATTACCTTTTAAATGCTTTGCCTGTAATAAGATTGGTCATTTTGCCTCAAGATGTTCGGAAAGGTTTTCAAGGCCAAACCCTAATAGATCAAGGTTTCAAAACAAATGTTACTATGTTCAAGAAGATGATGATGGAGTAACTGATGATGAATCCGAGATAGGAAATAAATTTGGAAATGACTAGGTGTTTATTGCCATTAAGGAAGAAGATCCAATGCCTATTGAATCTACCAATCATAAGATGATAGAAAGTGCTCTGGCTGCTCAGGTTGAATAAAAGGATGAATAGGTTATTGACAGTGGCTACTCTCACCATATGACTGGTGACAAGAGCAAGTTCTTAAGCTTGGAAAGATATGAAGGTGGAGTTGTAAAGTTTGGAGATAATTTTGCTGGTAGAATTAGAGGCAGAGGAACCATTTCCTTTGATGGAAAGAACAAAACCAGTGATGTTCTATATGTTGAAGGTCTAAAGCATAATCTTCTCAATGTTGGACATTGGTGGACAAAGGCTATGATCTCTTATTCAAAAATGGAAAATGCAAGATTTTTGAAAGCTCTGGAACTAAGATTACATCTGGTACATAGACAAAAGGTAACACCTTCCACTTCGTTGGTACTAGAAAAAGTTGTTTATTTGTTCAAATTGATTAGATTTGGTTGTGGCATAGGAGAATGTGTCATGTAAATTTTGATAATATTATCAAGATAAGCAACTCTCAGGCTGTAAGAGATCTTTCAAGACTAGTGAAACCTACTAACAGTTTGTTCAAAGAATGTCAATTGGGTAAGCAAAATAGAGTCACATTTAAAATTAAGGAACAATCTTCAACCAGATTGTTAGACTTAGTACACACTGATCTCTGTGGTCTAGCAAGAATCAGGAGTCTACAAGGAGATAGGTATTTCATTTTGTTGATTGATGACCACTCACAGATGATGTGGGTAACTTTCTTGAAAGAGAAATCTGAAGCACTTGAGAAATTTAAAATATTCAAGGCTATGGTAGAAAATGAAACTGGCATAAACATAAAATGACTTAGGTCTGATAGAGGTGGAGAATTCACATCCAGTGAATTCATATCATTTTGTGAGGAACATGGGATAAAGAGAGAGTTATCTACTCCAAGGACTCCACAACAGAATGGAGTAGTGGAGAGAAAGAACCGAACCATCCAGGAAGCATCTAAAGCCATGTTGATGGAAGCAAATGTCCCTTAGATTTACTAGAGAGAAGCTGTAAGCACTACTGTCTATACTCTTAATCAAGTACAAATCAGAGGCAATACTAGTAAGACTCCTTATGAAAATTGGTTTAGCATCACTCCTACTGTGAAGTATTACAGAGTCTTTGGTACCAAATGCTATATCAAAAGAGATGAAGACCTTGGCAAGTTTGATGCTAGAAGTGATGAAGGAATTCTTGGGATATTCTACTCAAAGCAAAGCATATCGGTGTTATAACAAGAGATTGAGAAAGATTGTAGAAAGTGCAAATGTGAAGGTTGATGAAGGCATGGAAAATCCCTCAAGATATTATGAGTATGAAGTAGATGATCAGAATGATGTCTCAGATCAAGGAGAACAAGTCCCAACTCCAATTCAGATTCAGACTGATCTAGAGAATCCTAAAATACAAGAAGAGACAAGTTTGCATGAACCTGTTCAAGATTTAGAAGTGCAAGAGCTTCCCAAAACTCCCAGGTATGTAAGATTGAATCATTCTGAAGACCAGATCATAGGAGATAAAAGCAAAGGTGTTCAAATAAGAAGAAAAATTGCTCAAGATTTAGTGAAGTATTATTTGATTTCAAAGATTGAACCAGAAACAATAATTGAAGCATGCAATGATGAAAGTTGGGTTAATGCAATGAAGGAGGAATTGATGCAGATTGAAAAGAATCACACTTGGGATCTTATTCCCAGACCTAAAGACAAAAATGTGATTGGGACTAAATGGGTTTTCCAGAATAAATTGAATGAAGATGGTAAAGTAATAACAAACAAAGCTAGATTGGACTGTAAGGGTTATTTTCATGTAGAAGGAGTTGACTTTGAAGAAACTTTTGCTCTGGTGGCAAGAATTGAAGTAGTCAAATTATTTCTTGCTTTTTCTACCTTCAGCGATTTCAAGGTGTATCAGAAGGATGTCAAATCTGCTTTCCTAAACGGTGATTTGGAAGAAGAGGTATACATTGAACAACCAGATAGATTTCAATTGTCTGATCATGGAGATATGGTCTGCAAATTGAAGAAGGCATTATATGAACTCAAACAAGCCCCAAGAGCCTGGTATGAAAGATTAGACAAACATCTTTTGAAGATTGGCTTCAACAAAGGTTCTACTGACAGTAATCTGTACTTCAAGATTGATCATGAAAATATCTTGATTGTTGAAGTATTTGTTGATGATATCATTTTTAGAGGAAAAGATAGTATGTGCAAGACTTTTGCAAATCAAATAAAAAGTGAATTTGAGATGTCTATGTTTGGGGAAATGAATTTCTTCTTGGGTCTACAAATCACTCAAACAAAGAAAGGAATCTTCATATCTCAGACCAAATATGTGAAAGAATTGTTGAGGAAATTTGGGATGGAAGACTCAAAGCCAATGAATACTCCCATGGCAACTGGATATAAGTTGAGTAAAGATGATGAATCTCCTAAGACTGATCAGAAAAAGTATAGGTCAATGATTGGAGGACTGCTCTACCTCACTCAAACTAGACCTGATATTATGAATGTTGTTGGTCTTGTTGCCAGATTCCAAGTTGATCCTAGAGAGTCTCATGTCATGGCAATCAAGAGAATTCTCAAATATTTGAAGGGAACAGTTGAGTATGGATTATTGTATCCTAACGATCATGATTTCTCTCTTCATGCTTATATTGATGCTGATTGGGCAGGTGATGTGGATGACCGAAAGAGTACCAGTGGTGGTGAATTCTTTTTGGATAAAAGATTGGTTGCTTGTCTTAGAAAGAAATAAGAGGTAATATCTCTGTCCACTACAAAAGCAAAATATATTGCAGCAGCAGGCAATTGCACTCAAGTATTATGGATGAAGCAAATGCTAAGAGACATCAGAGTAGAGTATGAAGAACCTATCACAATCTTTTGTGATAATTCAAGTGCAATAAACATATCAAAAAATTTGGTGTTGCATTCAAAGACAAAACATATATCCATCAAGTTTCACTTTTTGAGAAAACAAGAATGAAATCAAACTGGAGTTTTTGCCCTCAAAGGATCAGATTGCAGACATTTTTACTAAACCTCTACCTAAGGACTCTTTTGAGTATCTCAAGGAGAAGTTAGGGGTTATTACCCTCTGGTTCTGAATTAAGATGCACTAATGTGCATCAGTCTGGTGGATCCCACAGTCATATCTTGTGATCTGGATTAGTGCTAGGTAGCTGCTACTCAGGGGGAGCAATCAGCATGATTCTAAAGTATGAGAAGTGGTTGCAAGTATGTGCCCTTTTCCATTGATGTCAAAGGGGGAGAGAAGACATGTGAAAAACAAAAATGATTCCTATTGATAGGGGGAGCTATGTCAGTCAGTGAGGATAAATTCTTGTCTTGATGGTTAAAATAATTTTTCAAATCATATGTTGCCATAAATGACAAAGGGGGAGATTGTTGCAAGTATGGGCCTAATTGGTGTTGTCATTAATGTCAACATACTCCTGTTGCATTGATGTCAAGGATTGGATGAGTTGTGTACTGAGGATATTGAGAAAATTAACCCTATCAAAAACAAAGAAGGACAGTGAAGACAATGAAGTTCTATGAAGCAAAAATCTCAGTCAGTTGAAGATCAGAGTATGCGCATCAAAGGGTTTGTAGATATGTGTCTAAAGGTGCTCCAACCAAGATTTCAGAGATCCACATGAAGATTTGGAGAAGTTATGGTCATATGAATAAAACTAGTTCTGACAGCTATTCAGAGGTGATAGAGTGGCACAAATAGGTCCGGTGAGATCTGAAAATGCAATATCTTATTCTACAGATCTGATGGCATGTTTAGAAAGCTAATGTGAATTGACAACGCAATTAGTTTGTGGTTTGGAGATCCACAAGCAATCCTTCTAATGTGACAGTGATGACTGACTGTGTTCTTGAGGTTTGGGATGATGATGCGAATGATAACAGTAAGCAGAAGTGGTGCGGATGTTCTTGGTGATTCAAGCAAGCTTGTGGGGGTCTCTAGATTGTCTCCAATTCGTGTTGGCAGTCCGCATTGAAGATTGAGCTCGTAATTGAAGATTTACCTTCAGGTGATGGTGTTCTTTCTAATCTTGGCTGACCAAATTATTTGTGCATGTTACGGATGATATTGAAGATGTTTTATGAAGCATGGCATGTTCCTCGAAGGAGATTGAAGTCCCAGATATGTGTGGCCGACAGTGTACTAATGCGCATGAAGTTTTTACAAGTCAAGTTGTATTTTTGTATTTGCTCTGAATTAAAATAAAGTATGTTTTGTGCTGACTTTGATGATCATTCCAAAGTTGATGTCATGTATAAATAAGATTTGTGAGGTCATTTAAATGTATCTATTGTCATGATGACAAAGTGGTAGAGAAGAGGAGCGAAAAGCAAAGTAGAGGTGTTGAGATTAAATGGAACTGTCTCAAGCATAGTGAAGATGCTAATCTCCAGTTCAAGTATGTAATATTTATATTCTTCTATAGATAGTGTGTCTCCTATAGGCAGTGGGCCTCTTGTGAGCAGTGTGCTCTGGCAGTAAGCCCTAATTGGCAAGTGCCATTTTTCTTATTCTTTTAACAGAGAATACAATCTTGGGTTAGTCACCCTGTGGTTTTTCTCTTAACCAGGTTTTCTACGTTAAAAATCTTGGTGTTATATGTGTTGAATGTGTTTGTGGTCTTGAGTTATTGCATTATGCTTCCATGATTGAATCCTTGTTATGCTACTGAAATATAAGAAGGCTTCAAGTGGTTAAAGAACAAAAGTTTGGTGACAATTGATTCACCCCCCCCTCTCAGTTGTCTGTCCTAAAATCAACACCCCATTGTAGGTAGAATAAGTAGGATTTTTCATGGCAATGCTTATGACGAAGGATGATTAGAGGATAATGAAGGATTTTCATGGTTTGGAGGGATAAGGTATGTCAAGAGATACCTAAAACATTCATCAACACTATGCCCCCAATCTTTATCAATATCAAAAATAGAGGAATGGAAGATTAGGATGGATAGACTGGACAGTATATGTATGCAATGGATAGAAGGATTAGGATAGGAAACGTTACAGAAGGAAACTGATAGGAGAAAGAGTGATGGGCTGATGAGACAAGGTGCCCTCAAGTGTAGATGGTGTAGAAGATAAACTTACACACGATGCTTGTTTGCCAGGTTTTCATCATGGTACTTATCCAAGGCACCTGTTTTCTAGGTTTTCACTATTGGACGAAAGGATTTTTCTTTACTTTTTTTTTCTTTTTTTTTAATTTTTCTTATTTCTTTTTTTTTCTTCAATTTTTTTTGGATAGGAGAAGGTGGATATGGAAGGGAGAGACTCAAGTATCTAGTTCCCTAAGGTGATAGTGTCCCACTAGAAATGCATGTCGTCGCACAGACTATGTCAAGTATTCTCATAGATGTTGGTAGGGGATTGTATGAAAGTGAGATGTAGAATGGTAGATAATGTATGATGGAAGGTGTGATAGTGGATGATGATGTAGAATACGGATGGAAAGGCTTATGCAAAATCATGGAACATAGGAATAGGATGGGGAAGATATGTAGGATAATAGTGGAAGGAAGGGGAGATGGAGGTATATGAAAATGTTGTGGGATGGAAGGGAATCATGACCAACGGTTGCACATACTGTGATAAACATTGAAGCTAGTGATGGGAAAGTAGTGTAGGAAGCAACGAAGACTTTTTCTTGTGGATGAATTACTTAGGCATGTAGGGATCCACATAGACTCAGTATTTTTCTAAGTTTTGCTTGTCATGTGGGATGAAAGAATTTGAGACTTTTGGATGGAATGAGAGAAAGTGGATGGCTCATGCAACTTGAGGGCTTTTTTCTTAGGTACCCGAGCCATTTTGCTTTTAGATAGTACCTGTGAAGGTATGGGCTTGGGTGTATGCAACTTTTGTACAGCTTCAGAGGTAATTATGTGTTGGATGTAGACCCACACCTTTTTCAGTTTGGCATATAGGTGTGTGGGTGTATACTGCTCTTGAGAAAGATATTTCTTTGATTCTTGGATTTTGTATCCTAGGTCATGAGGACTCTTAGGATTGTTGACTTCATAGGTAGAGGCATCTAGATTTTTATTATTGAATTCTCTTGAGATGGTGGAAGTGGAGTTGGAGGATGTTCTTTGTTTAGACAACATGTGCATCTATTGGCCCTGATTGGGATTGTTAGAAGATTCATAGATGGATGGATAAGTTGTTGGAAGAAGCGGTGGTAAAATGCATGGAGGGATGTTAGGAGTTGGAAGTAGTGGAGGTAATGTGCATGGTGGAAGGTGTATGGTCACATGCTTTTGGGATGTGTAGGATAGGGGAGGTGGAATGGTGATATATGTTTTGGGGATACAAAATGATGTACGATGGAAAGTGGTGGATTTAGAAGGCATGGAGGAAGTACCAACATCTTGAGTTTGTTCACCTTGGGGTATGTATCCAAGGCTGTATGAACGAGGAGGAACATTGACATGGACGAGCTCCAAAATACCTTGTTCATGAAGGCCTAAGCCCTTACCTTGATAGTTCATATGTTGGAGTATGCGGTGGACAACAGGATTGTGTATAGGTGGAACACTAGACATGAGTTCTTTATTGGGTGGAGAAGGCGAGATAGAGGATAATGGTTACTAGTGTTCTAAGGAGGAACACTCATGAATGAAAGTAGTAAGACCAAGGATATATGGTAGGGGATTTGCAGCATGTTCAATAATGGATGGCAGAGGAGTATTATTGGTTCGATCTTCTATGCTTGCTTAGGAGGCAAGTGTCTCATCAAAGGAAGAGGAAATTGTTGGATCTTGGATGGGACTAGATGGGGTTATAAGCTTAGGACCATGGAATGCATAAAGTGGGCTAAGAGGATCATCATGGTCTGCTTGATCATAGATAGACTCTTGATCGTAGGTGGGATCTTGATCATAGATAGGATTTAGCATGATGGGATTAAAGTACTCTTGTATATGTTCTTCATCAATGATAATATCCTAATCACAGAAAGGATAGAGGTTATGGAGAGGTCGACATTGGATTTCTGGCTCATGTATAGGATCAAGTTGCTCATGGATAGCTTCTTCATCAAAGGTAGTATCTTGATCATGGGAAATATATAGGTCACGAATGGGTTGAGATTGTATTTCTTGCTCATGCATAGGTATAGGATCATCGAAAGATAAAGGTTATGCACGGGCCGGATGGGGGTGCTTTGATCTTGATTTAGACAAAGGTCAAATGTTTCCATATGTTCTAAAGTGTGCTCTTGACATAACTCTTGGGTTGTTTGAATGGAAGTGGAGGTAGAGGTCACTTGGATAGGATTTTGGTCAACAATATGAAGGTGTGATGGACCTTGACTTTGGTTCCTGGTAGGAGATTTTTCAATAGGCTCGAGGGGTTGCCGATTACACGATGAGGTTGGTGCAATGGACATGTTTGAAGGCTCTTTGATAAGGTTAAGGACCGGTATTTGGGGATATCGTTGACTCTCTGCTGGTAGTCCTTGGATCACATCCTTTATAGGCATTTGGGTAGATGAATGAGGTAATGGATGAGTGGAATTTGGAATTCTCCATAGCTTTTCTTGTGCTACATATCTTTCCCAAAAATCATCCAAGGATTTTTTTTTTTGTCGTATTAGAGCTTGGGGAATTCAATGGTGGTTTTAAGCTCAGAGTAGGATTAGTCTACTTTGGGCTATGGGTTCTAGGAGTAGTGTTTTCCTTGTCAAGAGTATCATTAAGATGGGACAAGAATGTATGACTCTGGGGCATGGTGTAGCTAGTACTAGCTTGTTCAGCTTGTAGGATTGCAAATTGTTGTTGTATGGCTTGGAGTTCTTGAGCAATTGCTATACAACCTTGGGGGGAGGTGTCTAAGTGTAACTGCAACTTCAGGTACTTGAGTTCTTGAGCTAGTTCTTCTAATTTGGTTGTCATCTCCACAGAAACTAACACAAGACCGAAATGGGTACTCAGAAAGGTGGAAAATTTTCTCGCAAAAGAGGTGGAGATGCTCACTATCATAGACACATAGAAATAGAAGCTCAGAAGTAGAGGGTATAAACACAGCAAGTCATTATGAATGCGCAGTACTGGTAAAAAGCAAATGCGCAGCAACAAGTGATATATGCACAGGAAGTTGCAGCAAATGCATAGTAGGTCGAAACAAAAGCACAGTTTCATAAAATAAATACGCAGCTCTGGTCTTTTTGAATGTTTTTGCAAAGTTCAACATGTTTTTCAATATTTTTTGGTTTCTTGGTTGCAAGATGGTCTTTTTGGTCTGATTTTATCAATTATGGCAAGAAGACACAACAAACACAAAGAATAATTTCATGGTTTTTTAGATTTTTTTTTGTGATTTTTTGACTCTTTTTTTACAAGAAAGCAAGTACAAATCCTAGGTTGGTTGTGACAATATAAACTAAATTCTCCCTATTTCTAGGTGAGGCATATTCGGAAGGTAATAATCGCCCTTCCCTGCACCGACTTATAGGGGTTTTTGGCTACTAAAAACAAGGATGATTAGTAAGTGCAACCGTTCGAGTGGTTATACATGTGGCAACACTACTTTCCATTATGGAGTCTCCCAGCCTGCAAGGGTTGCGCCTTGGAGGGTTTTGGGGGAGGTTGGTTGTCGGTATAACACAACTTCACTTGTTGTTTAAATCTTTCACTCCAAACACAATTTATTTATAGTGGCTTGGCAGAGCTTGGCTTTAGCTTGTTACCACTTAAGGTTGTTCCCCAAGGACAGACGGATATCCAAGGGCAGACCTCTCTAAAGGATAAACACATGCAAAAATAATATGTCTGGCATTTTAGTCACCCAAGATATGGGAGAGCATAGGACTGGTATCATTCCCAAAAGCATAAAAGACAATGGTTCTTTTCCCCTAATTAAAATGAAAAAGACTATATGAGCTAGCTACTTGGGCATACACACAAGTTGTTAACTTTGAAAGCAAGATAGCAATGGTTGAATTTTATCCTCTTAGCATTGGGACTAGATTCAAGTTGTTGATGCAACAAGATTCAAGTTACTCCTTTCCTAGTTATATCTAGATGTGAATTTACATGAACATTCAATTACTATCCTTAAGAAAATACGATGTGTTAACAATGCAACTAGAATGACTAAACCAGCCCCTAATCCTACAAGTAGATGAGAGAATATTCCTACAAAAAAGGTGTTAGCGTTAGCAAAAAACTAGAAGAAATACCCTAAAAGCCACTATTCAGAATAGATGCATAGCTTCAAAGCCTGAATGCACAGAAATAGAGCTCAGAAGCGTGGGAGTATAAATGCACTGAGACAGAGGTCAAAAGCGCAGGAATATAAAATATATGCACAGAATTAGCAAATGCACCATATCAGAGGTTATATACACCAAAACAGAGCCTATATGCGCTGCAAGATTGGATGCGCCAGAACAGACAACATATTCATGTTAGGATGTGTCAAATATGCAGATTCCTCCTGTGTACGGCTTCCTAATGCACATAAACTTAGTTTTTAGGTTAAATCAGGGTAAGGACCACGATGGGCATCAAAAATGTTAAGGGAAGATTGGTGTAAACATGAATAATCAATATATCAATATCAATAATACCCAAGACTCAATGAAAAGGGAAATAATCAAGATCAAACAAACAAAGAACTTAAACACCTTTGCAAACCTCAATACTTCATAGCTTCCGTTGGTTGCCTATCTCAATCGATCTTGCATGTATGAATAAGGCCCTCAGAGAGTACATGTCCTTGCTATTCCAAGATTGTCAATGGAGAATGGCCATGATAGTGCTTTGTAATGAAGATGAGCTTCACAACAATGGTAGTGATATGGTAACGAGTTGATTGCAAACAAAAGGAATGACATAGGTGCCAAAGGCGCACTATAATTCCTATAGAGTAACAATACTAAAAGCTTGGATGAATGAAATGGAAGAACAAGGTTCAATTTATAGACTTGTGAGAGAAAAGATCAACGATATAGAAAGAATGAGAAGATCAACGGTATAGAACGGTTGAGGAATGTGCGTGAATAAGAAGAAGGCATGTGTCTTGTTATATTTTGCATGAAAGGAATTAATAAAATAGAAGAATGAGTTAACTGAAGAGATAAATCAATTAGAAGAATAGATTAATCAGTTAAGAGAATGGAAATTGCATGAGGATGAGAAGACATTTTAGCTCAATTAAATATTTAGAATATTCAATTACATGTGCACAAGGATTGAATTATATTTAGAGATAACTCAATTTAGCAGAAATAGACAACTTAAATAAATATTTGATTTATTTAAATTTAGAGAAGATATTATTAGAAGAAACAATTAAATAATTGATATTATTTAATTTAAAATCAATTTGGAAGAACTAATTAAATAATTGGTATTATTTAATTTGTTGGAGGAATTTAGAAGAATTTAGGAATTTTAATTAAATTAATTAATTTTATTTAATTGTTGGAAGAATATGAATCAAATAAATAAATTTGTTTGTTTATTTATTGATAGAGGAATTAGATTTAAATAAATATTAAGAATATTTATTTGGACAGAGTCGTGTCATTTTTAGGTGTATACATCCAATTTTCCTTGAAGAAAAACCCCCCAAAATAGATTATCTGAAGAATCACTGAGGCTGGTCTTTTTGAGAGATGTTAATGATGATTGCATGGATGCCCTGAATCTCATTGGGCAAGGTGATGTTTCTCAATTACCTTTTGAAACAATCTACAAAGTTTGCAGAAATTATTCAAGAACTTTCACCAGACAACCAAGGGGAGAAAGGACATCCAACACAAATAAAGCAACCAATGGGGTTTCAAGAATGGAAATTAGTAACTTGCTATCCAACATGAAGGAGGATATCATCAGCCATATGGCAACACAACTAGACACTCTTCACATCAAGAAGAAACAAGAAGAGGCATAAGCAATGCTTATTGAGTACTGCCCCAGTTGTAGACAAAGGAAGGCCAATTGTAAATGCAAGAGGGTGGCCAGTATCCAACAAGAGAAGGTTGAAAGGCTAGAATTTTAGCCATTTGAAGGAGAGGATGGGCAGCTATTCTACATACCTCAAAGGAGAGCTTGGCAACAAAGACAAGGTATGCCCTTTGATCCACTTAATTTTAATTCACCCTTTCTTGCTGCAAACCAAAAATTCTCTTCTTGGAATACTCAACCATGGCCTAGAAATCAAAATCTATGGAAAAACCCACAATGGCCTACTCTGCAACCCAGTTGGAACCAACAACAACCAAACCCATGGCCCCAACAAAGTTTCCAAGGTTCCAACTATAACCCCTAGTGGCCTACACAACAGCATCAGTGGCAACCCCAATGGAACAAGGGCTAGCAATGGAAGCAAAATGCAAATTACCAACAACCTGTGCTTCCATCTTAGCCCCAACAACTAGCAATCATGTCTCCATCCACTCCTCAAACTCAACCTCCTAGACCTACCCAACCTGCACCTAACCCTAACAACAAGCCTATTCAACAGGCTTATACTAACGAGGTGATGCAATACCCGACCTATGGGGTAGAGGTGAGTGATGTTCACCTCAAATCAAGGGCAACTTGTGGGCCCTTCATCTCCCTAAATTATAGAACTTGAAGATGAAGAACCCACAGAGGAAGCCTCAGATAAGCCACCTTTGGAACCTGAATCAAATCAAGATCCTCAGACCACTTCACATTTGAAGCCTCCTTTCCCTGAACGCTTGGCTATCCAAAAGTAACCAGCACAGGCTGAAACTGACCTTCTAGGCTAGTTAAAAGATATAAGCATAAAGATTCCCTTAATCCAAGCTATCAAAGATATTCCTATCTATACTAAGACTATTAGAGATCTCTGCATAAAGAAACCAAGAAGGAAGAAAACAAACCCCCAGACAGTCCAAGTTTTGGGTAACCTTGCTTGCATAATGTTGGGGAATATAACTGTCCCCAAATATACAGATCTAGGTAGTCTAGTAGTGGACGTAAAAATCAATAGCACTCTAATAAAGAATACTTTGATAGACTTGGTTGCTGCAATTAATGCAATGACCAAGGAGACAATGCAGATACTACAGTTAAACAACCTTAGGCCTACTCAGATAGTTTTGCAATTAGTTGATAGGTCTATAGTTAAGCCTGAAGGACTCATTGAGGACTTGGTAATTGCATTAAATTCCTGGGAATATCCTGTTGATTTTATAGTACTCTAGCCCAAGGTTAATCTTGTTGGTTATCCTCTTATACACTGGCCTAGATAACATTATGAGAAGATGTATTAGGGAGGATGAAGTGTTTGACATATTAAAGGCATGCCATGATGAACCTTGTGATGGACATTTTGCAGCCAAAAGGATAGCCTTCAAGATCTTGACAACAGCGTATTACTGGCCAACACTACATAAAGACTCGGTCAAGTATACTAGAAGTTGTGATCGGTGCCAGAGAATGGGGAGACCTACAAGAAGTGATGAAATGCCTTTGCAGCCCCAAATAGCATTAGCTCCTTTTGATAAATGGGGGTTGCATTTTGTTGGACCTATCTCTCCCACTTCAAACAACAAGGAATATATACTAGTATGCATTGATTACTTAACCAAATGGGTAGAAGTTAAAGCTTTGTAGTTTGCCAGAGATGGCAATGTGGAAAAATTCTTATATGAGGAAATCTTCACTAGGTATGGTGTACCTAGGGAGATAGTGACTGATCAAGAACCACAATTCACATCAGACTTAATCACCAAACTAGTGGAGGAGTATCAAATCAGACACAAGAAGTCTACCCCATATCATCCTCGGGCTAATGGTCAAGTCAAGGTTACAAATAAGGAGATTGAGAATATATTGACAAAAATAATATAGCTCCATAGAAGAGATTGGGTTTCTAGATTACTAGAAGTTGTTTAGGCATACAAAACCACATGGAAGACAACTACAGGATTCACTCCTTATGAATTGGTTTATGGCAAGAGAGTAGTACTGCCTATAAAGTTTGAATACAAAAATCTGAGAACAGTAGTGGAATTGGGGATGAACTTAATAGAGTCTCAAAAGGAAAGGTTACAACATTTGAATGCTCTTGATGAAATCAAATTAGAGGCCATACACCACACAGAGGTTATTCAGAAGCAAAGAATTAAATGGCATGATTAGAATATAAAGACTAAAGAGTTGAATGTTGGTGATTGGGCCCTTCTTTATGATTCTAGATACAAAGATTTCAAAGGCAAGCTTCAATTTCAATGGATGGGATCATATGAGATTCAACAGGTATTCCCTAATGGTGCAGTCCAACTACAAACCATTAATGAGCTCAGATTTTCATTACTGGTAAATGGACACAGGCTGAAACTTTATAAGAAATCACTTCAAAAAGATGATTTTATTGTCTCTCTAACAAACAAGTATGGCACTCACAGTGATATTGATGAAGGCTCTAAAACACATAATGATGTACCAAGAGAAAGTGATCCACCCAGCATGTCTACTGATGTAGAGGTTGAGTTGCATGACTCAACCCCTGCCACTGAGACTTAATTTTTATTACTTTGCACTTCATATGCACACACAACACACTACCCATGGTGAACACAGTTAGCTCTAGAGGGACTTGTTCTTAAGTCTTAGTCGGGACCTATTACAGTCGGGACCTGAAATAATGAATATGTAAACATTCCATCGGAGCCTGTACTGGAGGTACCCGTAGAAACACCTGTCTGCAGAAGTCTTCAACACTTTGAAAAAAAGTAAACTATTTTCCCACACATTCCATTTCTTCCACACATGTGTCATTCATTTTGAATAAATCAAACGCCCACAACAAAAATATTCAACTCACACTCACGAGTTGTTACATCAAGTATTGCGTGCTGTCACATCACATCACTTCCGACGTACCCACCACCTTACCATTCACTCTCATGCATTACATTCTGCTCACATCAAATAAATTTCAAGTACATGTTCTCCAATTCCAAGGTGCACTGATCACTTACCTCCATAACGTATGTACAAAAGGTAACCTTACATGATTAACTTAGATTTCATTTTATATTCATTATTACTCTTCGTTTAATTCATGCATGCGAAAATATACATCACCATTAAATTTTATAATTACTCTTTCAGCGTTATCAATTCATGTGTGAAGTGGGGTCACTTCACCCATTAGTTGGGGTGAGGGGTATAATGGTTAGTTAAATTTTCCAATTTTTGCCACCCAAGTCTTTAGAGTTATCAGATAGAATTTTATGTCATTTTTCCAAAGATACTGGACCTACCCTGTTTCATCCAAATTGTGAACTTATTACCCTATGAGTGAGCTAAGATATAGAATTTTGCATACAAGAGAGCCCCAAAAGTTACATTTGAGGGGAATATAAGAAGGCGCAAGAAAAGGCAGTAAATTATAGGTTCTTCTGATGGTGGTGGAATCAAAGTTGAGCAGAAATTGAAACCTTTTGAGGTTGCAGAGTACAGAGACAATGGGAGGTGATGTTATAAGATGAGAACCATTTGCGCTCAAGGAAATATTAGAGGATATGATGGTTATACCACTCTTTGCCAGAGTGGGATGGTTGTATTACTTCTTGAAGCTAACAAAATATGACAATGAAATAGAGAAAGAATTTGTAGCTACATTGTGGTATGATGAGGCAATAGTCAGGGGATTGGTTGTATCTATGCTTCTAAAATGGCCATTGCCCAAGTTACAGGATTGTCACATACAGGGTCTAAATATCCAACTTGTGTTGATGTAGCTGCGAGCATGGAGAAAACCTGGACTCATCATCACAAGGTACAAACAAACTGTCCCTTCCATTCTTTTGGGGAAAATGTGCTTCTTATATCATTAAATACTTTACCTTTGATGGTCGGCACAATTTGTTATATACTGTGCACTTTAAGTTGCCAAATCACTTACGCCATGATAAGTTAGTCAATGTTCCTAATGTCCTCTATAATATGTTGAAGAGGATGGCATCCGACTATCAAAGAAAGCAAACAGACACCACATTGTCCCATCACTGCTTAATAGCCCTATTGGTTAAGAGAAGCTTGAGAATTCGTCATCCATAGGTTGATTGGAATGCCTTTAAAAAATGCACAGATATCACAAAACTACTGGAAGTACCTAAAGCAGAGGATGAAACTCAACATGAATCAGAACTTGAGATTGCACTTGAAATTGAACCAAAGCAAGAAGAGCCACAGAGGGAAGATTATCCTATTTTACTAGTGGCTTCACTTACCTATAGCCATGGTGAGACTATAGAGGAAAATACTCTAGAAAATAGACTGGTGGCAATAGAGAAACCCTCATCTTCTGTCATGCCCACATTTCCCATGCGGTCATGACATGCATCACACGTGTCATGTGGTCATGACATGAAATATCAAAAATATTTCCACGCTTCCCTAGAAACCCCCTTGCACGCATAAGCGTGCTCGGTGGCGTTACGCTTAAGGCATCAACATTACAGTTGAATGCGGGTTAATGAGTTCACGTGCGCATACCAATCTCAATGAAGGCCAACTAGGGGGTCATTGCGACGTGGTTAACGTCGCCAATAGGGTTAAGACCAATGATCAAAACCCTAAGTTAACCTATGTGAATGAAGGGATTTTGACGTAAGTCAAAATCAATAACCAAAAGTCAAATGCATGAGAGGATGATAAAATACAGAATTCAAATGGCGATACTCAGGAAAAAATAATATTATATTCTCTAACAAGGTTAAACTTCACTAACCTAGCTAAACTCTAAATTTTGGAAAAATCTGATAGCATAACGCCTCACGGGCGTGAATAGGGTTTATTGTACTAAAACTAATTTTAATCAAAAGGTTTACTTATTTGGTTAAAATACTTACGTCTCACTAATTGAATAGGTAAATAAGATGATTAAGTTAATTGATCATTTTTCAACAAAGTCTAATCAATATGTTCTCCTTCACGTTTTCTATAATTTAAATTATTTTTCAACAAAGCTCGATCAATTTGTTCTCCTTCACGTTTTCTATAATTTAAATTATTTTTCAACAAAGCTCGATCAATTTGTTCTTCTTCATGTTTTTGATCAATCAGAGTTATCTCTGCATCATTTACATTATTCCTAATTTCTTGGTAGATCAGATCTCAGAAAACAGGTTTCACTAACTTCATTTAAAAAGTTTACTAGGTTACTGAGTCAGGTTTAAAACAACGTTTAATTTAATTTTGTTAATTAAATTGCCCCTAAAAGGATTAAAAAGAATATTAAGTTTTGGTTAATAACATGTGGTTTAAATCATCCTCGTAGAGTAGACTTCCTAACCCGATTGTTGAAAATAACTACCTCTCAATAATTTAATTGATACAAATAAATCCTTTTCTCTTGAAAATTTAAATTAAAATTCAATAAATTAATAAGCCATCTCATTGTGATTAAATCAATTTATTTACATCCACTAATAAATAAAATAATATTATTTTAAAAGAAATAAAGTTTTACCATTTAATTATTTATCTCAAATACCCTATATAATTTCCAAACTTAAAAACAATGAACAAAAATAAAAACAAGAGGGGAATTTAAATTTTAAATTGGATTTTTATTCCCACCTTGCCCTAATTTCTTCCAACATTAAAATATAATTTTTTTATGGCAAAATTCCCTAACCCTATTTTTATCATTTTCTCCTCTTTGTTTTTCACTTTTACCTTTCTTTCTCTTTTTCTCATTTTCTCATTCTTTGTTTTCTTGGCTTTGTTTACAGGTTTAGTGGCCACATATGAAATGCATATGATGGCTATATATATATATATATATAGCCATCATATATATATATATATATATATATATATATATATATATATATATATATATATATATATATATATATATATATATATATATATGGTGTTTATAAATTGGAATTCCTTTTTATATATATATATTATTTATTTCTTTTTGTTGTAATGCTAAAACCCTAAGTTCTCTAGTTTTTGGTTGGCAGCAAAGGGAAGGCACTATGGTGAAGAGGTCGGCAGCAGTGGCATGCTGAGGATATATATATATATATATATATATATATATATATATAATATATATATATATATATATATTATGGTGTTTATAAATTGGAATTCCTTTTTATATATATATTATTTATTTCTTTTTGTTGTAATGCTAAAACCCTAAGTTCTCTAGTTTTTAGTTGGTAGCAAAGGGAAGGCACTGTGGTGAAGAGGTTGGTAGTAGTGGCATGCTGAGGGAGGCCGGAGGTGACAGGCGGCAACAGTGCTAAGAAGGGGGCCACGCAACGGAGGAGGAATGGCGGAGATGAAGTGGGGAGGCTGTGGTGGAGGGAAGGACTATGCGGCGTTAAAAGGGCACAGCCCGTGAGAGGTTAGGATAAGGGGGAGTGTGGGGAGGGGGACGGAGCCCCCACCCACATCCCATATGATGGGGTGTAGGTGGGGGCTACATCTCCCATATATATATATATATATCCACAGCAACAAAACCTATTTTAATCTAAATCACAGTTTATAATATATTTAAAATATATATATATATATATATATATATATATATAATGTAATTTCTTTTCTCTTTGGCAGAATAAGTAAAATTTAGTTATTTTTAAATACATGTAAAAAAATACCTTCATTCAAATTACTATATATATATTCAACTATAGTCTTTATCTTCTACACTTACAAATTTATTTTTAAACAAATATATATATATATATATATATATATATATATATATATATATATATATATATATATATATATATATATATATATATATATATATATATATATATATATATCCACAGCAACAAAACCTATTTTAATCTAAATCACAGTTTATAATATATTTAAAATATATATATATATATAATGTAATTTCTTTTCTCTTTGGCAGAATAAGTAAAATTTAGTTATTTTTAAATACATGTAAAAAAATACCTTCATTCAAATTACTATATATATATTCAACTATAATCTTTATCTTCTACACTTACAAATTTATTTTTAAACAAATAAACAAAGATATATATCCATTTTTTTTATCAAATTTCTACAAGACAAGGAACCCATATATTTTTTTTAACAAAATATACTCATTGCAATATTAAAAATCACATTTTTTTTTAAAAGGAAGGAATAAATACAATTTAGTAAATTCTTCCAATACTTAACATCTAATTTCCTCTTTTTTTTTTTCACAATAGCAATATACAAATTTCATGTTTGCCACAAATTAAAAACTACAACTTTTCTAATTGATATTTATAAAAATTTACATACAATGAAGATAGCTTTTAAACACATTTTCTTCCTTCAACTTTTCTTGAATGCAAAACATTAAAATCAACCATTTTTAACTTGCTATTGCAATTGAAAATAGCTTACACACAAACTAAGAAAATATATTTTTACAACAAAAGAGAGAACCATGTTCTCATCTTTGAAAACTAACAAAGAAGCAAACTCCTAAGTAGGCCAAGCTCTCTCTCAAGAGCTAAAAGAGTAAAGGAAAATAAAATATCAACTACAAGAACAAGGAGTTTCTCCAACTTCACAACTTAGCTCCAATGAACCTGTATATCACAACAAGGGGAAAGAAAAACTACACATCTTGCTCTCCTCCCTACCATAGACCCACAAGAGGGTCACCCCTGAGCTAGGGAGGTCATCAACACACTTGGGAACTCATTCTACTTCACAACAAGACATTCAACAACAAACATAATTTTACACCCATGGATAATCACAACACAAGAACTCAACCATGGTGAGTTCAAAGGGGTAGGGGAGTGGACACACTCAACTCAAGAGTGCCACTCCTACAAATATCCCAATACAAATTCCTCTTATGGCCTCAAGCCAACATTATTAAACACAATTTTCACAAGTTTCCAATTTGGCTCTCAAGCTATTTCACAAATTGCTCAAAAATCTCTTATATTGCCCTCAAGGCTTACAACACCACAAAAACAAGGTAATGACCCCGAGGAGGTTCACTCCTCCCTTACTCCACACTTGTTGAGCATCTTCTCCCAAGTGGGAGAGGCTCTTACAACACCCTACAAATTTTCCCCACAATAACAATAAAAACGCAAGAAAATAAATCTCACACATATCATCATGCAAGCAACAAAATACAAAGGGAAGGCCTTAGCCTTGAAGCCAACCTTTAAAAGCCCAATTATGGAAGAAGGTTGATGTAGAGCTTCTCCAAATCCTCCTCCAACATAAGCCAAAAAACTCTCTCTATCTTTTTCCCCAAAGTAAATTCTAAAAAATAAAATTATCTAAAAATTCACCAACCCATAACCTTCTCCAAGTGGGATTAAAATAAGCTCAACTCATGAACTTTGAGGAATTGGGAGGTGACACTTGTCACCTCCTCACTCTTCCTCCCCACTACAAGCAAGACCCATGGGATGGGTGTTGACACATGTCACTCACCCATCCCCAAGTCTCTCTCACCCCTCCACTTGTCCTCTCTCCAACATGTGGGAGAGAAAAGTGGAGCTTAAGAGGGAATGGGTGACACATGTGTCCCCTTCCTTTCCTCCCAAGAGGGACCACACAACTCCAAGGTACCCTCACCAATTGTGAGAGAGACTTGGAGTCAAGTCCTCCACAATTGGTGGGTCTTGGAGACATCTCCAACCTTAGGAAGTGGAAAGGGATGCATCCCTCCCTCCCATGCCTCCAATTTCGTCACTTAACTTTAGGGTGAAGTTAAGGTGACCATATGGAGGTTTACCAAGGGTTACCCAAGTCAAAAAGGCCCCTAGACCAAGGGTTACAACCCAGGGTCAAGTTTAGCTCATTTTGAGCACCTAGGGTTAAGTTAAAGCACAAGAAAAGGGGTCTCAAAATTTAAAATTTAAAAAAATAAAATTCAAAGACAAAATTCTTACAACACCCATAGAATTCAAATTAAAAGAGGGGTAGACTTAGCCCAATTAACAACATGCATTCAACATTACAGAAATTCGTCATACACAGGGTTGATCTTGGTTCATCGTGGAACTAGATCGGCTTCACAAGGGATAACAACATCACGTGTGGGATGATCTCCAATTTCTATGGCTTGTTATAAATACCTGTGCACTCAAGTGCAAAGTTAATTCCACATATATATATAATAGCCGAAGAAAATTAAAAACATACACTCGCATAAAATATAATAAGTTCACTTAACCATAAAGGAAGTCACATTACAATTAGATTCTAAATTCTGCATTTCAAACATCCATTCCCAAGATTAAATCACAAATCCAATTTCTATCTAACATCACCCAATTAGTTTTCCCCTAACATCATAATATAAAACATCTATCTAACATCATCAGTAAGCAATATCTAGGTCTAACACATCGTAAACATACTAAGCATAACAAACCACATACATCATAAAGTCTAATAGTCTGGAAATTCAGGATCAACAGTCCCACAAGACTAAATGTATCAGCAACAGTAAAGTAAATAGTCAAATGTATGGGAATGAAAAAGGTAGGCCTCACATCTTCTACAAACCCTAAAACTATGAGAGGCGCTGCTTCAACATCTTCTAAGAAAAAGAAGAATGAGAAAGGTGTTGAGAAACATAAGAGCACTATAAAAGAAGAGGACGCAAGGGAGAAGAAGAAGAAGGAGAGTAAAAAGAAGAGGAAAAGTGAAGTTAAATAGGAAAATGTTACTCCCAGGCGCTCAGGAAGGTTGAAAAGGAAGAATGTTGAAGAAAGAATTATTGAGGAACATGGGCAGGAAGAAAAGGGTGAAGGACGACAGCACCATGATTCAACGTTGTTGGACACAGACTCAGACAAAGAAGGGGACACCCCTGAGAATGTCCTTATTGATGTTCATGAAAATATCAATGTGCATACTAAAAGCAGAAAGTATGTTTCTTCATCTTCTGAATCTGATTTAGAAGATATTTTTATTGCAAAGAAGATGGGGAAGTCAATTCCCAGTAGCTTTGCTAGGGAGATTTTTGATATCACTGGGATGATGATGAAGATTTAAATTTTGAAGAGGAAAAAGAACTGTTAGAGGATAGGAATATAAGGATAGAGCTTCAAGAAGCTCTTGTCAGGATAAAGCAATTGGAAGAGAAAGTAAAAGGATATGAGGAAAAGGACAAAGAGAAGGAGATAAGAATACAGGAATTGGAGGAGAAAAACCAAACCTATAGGCATGGAGCCAACTTGGATCTGTTAGCACAAATGATCGAGAATAAAACAAAAATTGAAGAGAATAAAGCACGGAATCCACAACCTCATGTAGCAAGGTCTCCAACATATCTCACCACTTTGTCTTTGGTATTTGAAGTGATGAAACTTACTAACAAATTCAAACAGGAAAAAGAAAGTTGGGAGGAAGAAAAATAAACTCTCAATGCATCACTAGAAGGTAAGAATTTGGATTTGAAAAGGTTGGAAGGTAAATTGACAGAGGTAATAAATAGAGCCATTCAAATTATTGAGTGTAGACCTCCACATAAGGTGTATGCATTATTTCTAAAGGAAATTTTTCTCAGCTTTTAGTTCAATAAGTTCATTAATGATCTGCCTGTTTCTTTAAACAAGAGGCATAATTTTCTCAGCTATTTCAAACAAGTCAGCCTAGAGGAGCAAGATCAGTTGTGTGAGTATTATTTACACAACTATCTGATGGCAGAGGATATAGAATGGAACCCCTTAATTTATGTTGGGGATTTACAAGTTAGAGCACTATCATCCTATTTCAAGAATGAATAGCTCAGAGGTGAATTAATGGACAAATATGAAGAACAAGAGAAAATAGTGGCACTACAGATCAGAAAAGAATCAATAAATCCCTATGTAATCATTACTCAATGGTTGACACCCCTTTCTCACAGGGGTCTAGGAAAGATAATCATGGATTTGAGACTCCAAGATTACAGAAGGATACAGCAGCTGGTAGTGCCTATCCTTCAAAACTGCCTAAGGTATGTAGAAAGTAGACGGAATAACTTAACCCCAGAGTTGCAAAGGAAAGAACCTCACTTTTTCCATAATTTTATAAATATGTTTGAAAGATTGTGCAAGTAAATCCAGGTTTTAGGACAAAAAGGAGTGGGATTGCTACCACTTACTTATCATCCTCCTATTCTCCTCCATCCAGTACCACACTGGACAGGAGAAAAGAATGATGAATGTAGGAGTGTAGAATCAATTAAGATGGATAGGCTTGCATGTTATAATGGTTTCTATCTTAAGTAGGGGGAGGGGGTCCGAGAAGTGATGGACCTTAGGCAGACCACCTTGCATTACAATCCTTTCCCCTAGATGTTTAATTAAGTGTTTTGCTTGAGGACAAGCAAAAGGATAGTTGGGGGAATGATGGGTTTAAATATTGGCCTCTATTGTATTGTTTTTTAATGCTTTCAAGACTTTTACACATGATCTTCCAGATACTTTTCAAACATTACCATCATGATATACTGTCTTTTTATATATTTTGCAAAACCTTGAACCTATTTTGTTAATATGAAATATGGTGATGATATTTATCAATTGAATGATTTGAACATGAGTATGTATGCAATATAGATGAGATTCTATGGTTTAATTATGAAGGTTATTTGTGTGCATATGTTTTGTGGATTAACCCCTGTGCAGCAACAAGCATGTGGCATCAAGGAGAGGAGAATTTGTAGCAAGTCACAAAACAAGGGAATTGAAGGAAGTTGAAATCAAGCTGCCAAAAGTTCAAGCAACTGGAAGCTAAATGTGAATCATTATGGGAAGAAATAAATGCAAAAGAAGTAGACTTGTTCCAAGATTCTAAATGTAGCTTATGTGTTTCTCATATGAGTTGTTGCATAGGAATTCTTATTTGAATGGGATTCTCCTTCCTCTATTCAGTTAGAATTAATAAATCAATCTTAACTCTATATCCTAATATCTAGGAATGGATTAATGATTGTAATTAGTTGGTAGTTGAATAAGACTCTCCCATTTTTTATAATTTAGGGGATGAGCTCGGAGTCAAGGGAGTTACTCAGTTGTTAGTTGTTTTATTCACTATTAGAAGATACAACAGTTAGTTATTTCTCCAGATATGAATTGTTGAAATACAATTATTGAATATAATCTGCAAAGAGGATTATGTTTGAAGTATTTTGTGATATGGAATGAATGAAACTATGTGTTATGTGGATGAATGAGTATCTGAGTTAGATTTGATTTCCAGCTAAGTGAGTTAGTCCCCTAAGCCGGCCACTCAAGGTACTGATCTTCACTTCATTTATTTTGTTATTCATTTATGCATTCTTGTTAAAGCTATTTTTTGTTATTTCATAAATGCATTGTGAAGTTAAGTAGAATACTCTTGTTGATTACAGTAGTTGTGGTTCATGAACAATGTATAATTGATCCATCTTATTCCTTCAAAGGTTAGCATTATCTTTCTCCTCATTTTGAATGGTTTTTGATAAGTTCTGTACTTTTCTATTGTTAGCAGTTATTTATAGCTTATGTTGCAGGTACCCGTAGCCACTAGGTTCTGTAACTATTTTTACTATTCTTCCATTTCTGTGAATTCCAGCAAAATAGAATAATCTGAGTAGGTTTAAATAGGATAGTTTAGGAGAATATGAGCCCCTGAAGGCACATATAGTGTAGTTCCATCATAATCTTACGCTCCTTGGTTGATAATTTAATGTAGGTGTATAATGTCAAGTGGACTGTTCAGATAGGTTTACCCCTGAATTGTGTCAAGTCTACAATGAATTAGTTAGCCTCTACAAATAGCTTGTGTATGCTCCATGTGTGTTTTATGTATGATCCATGCTATGTGTTTTGTGTGTATAACCTCTTTATCTAGGTGTTGTAGACTTATAGAACCCTAATCTTGGGGGCTAGTGCAACTCTCAAACTTGGTGGCATTCTACGGCTTCAACATCTTGGTAAAGAGATCTTTGTCATCTCCATACTTAAGTGAGAGTATGAGCATAAGTTCATACCCTCACTAAAGTGGGGACTAAATGTACTATCATAAATTGTATACCTCTTTACAATTTCACACTAGGTTTAGCACTTGTTATGGATTATATGCTCACCTCTGTTTACAGTATGCAGTTTCCACCACTTTCGATGCAAGGCTTAATCATGTGTTATCTAGCATTTGGATATCCCAAATTACTAGGACTAGGGTGCCCAAGCACTAGAGTACCAGCAATTTGGCCCCGACAACTTATATTTTATTGTCAGCCTTATGACTTATGTGATGCACCTTGTCGGCCTCAACTCAATTGGGCCCTCAAAAAGTAATTCATGAGATGCATATATAAACATGTCTCTCTCATTCATTTTCTCCTAATGATCTAATGATATTATAGCTAATATCTCTCCTTATGATGATTCTCTCTAGCAAGCTCTTATCTACAACATCTCTATTTATGTAGGTTATTATTGTGTACTAACCCTTGTTGTAGATCTTCAAGGAAGCTCCTTCCTCCTTCATCCTCTCCTTGTGGTGATTTTATAGTGACATCATCCCATCAAGGGTTTCATGTTCATGGTAACATCTTTCCTTCATTTTTATTTACATTTATCTTTGATTATTCAAATCTCCCTTTGCCTACCTAGGGTGCACACTCTTGATCTAATCCTTTCTATTATGGAAGTGGGAACACTTACATGGAGGTTTGACTGAGGCAAGCCTCTATACAACACCACCATTTTCCCTCTTTCATGTGTGTAGGCCGAAGACAGAAGATCTGACATAAACGAGTGACAAAAAGATGAAAGTACAGTTGTTGGAAGCATCTCAGACTTTTAACGGCATAAAACCTTAGGACATTGGTACCTAGGTGCCCTAGTCCTCTAGATCTAGCTCCTACTTTGAATAGTCATCCCGGACATCTCTGCTTTGCTCCTTTCAGGTCCCAATTTCTGGGTTTTCATCCCCGACTGGTCTTATTTATGTTTCATCATATTTCATTGTAGAAACCCTAGATCTTTCTATTCTCAAGTCAATATCATCTATTAAAAAACAAAAAATAACCAAGCCCTAGATATCTTGGCTATCCTTTGAGGACTATAGCCAATTATACAAGACTTGCTTGGCTTGTATTCTAATGGTGTATAGGAAAGATTGGTCTAGTTAGTGTATAATTGATTAGATCTCTTTTCCTATGTAACAAAAGGTTTGAATCTAATAATAACTCATGTCTCCTAATTTATCATGTAATAGAAAAGGCACCACATTATGAATACTATAATGAGATATTCTTTTTATCCTAGGTGTATTTTTCTCATAGTTGAGTAAGGTGTGACTAATAAAGTAAATTATCCTTTCCTTACCTTCATCAGCTTCCTATGCCAACATACATGCAATCGATGCCTCCATGGCCCTAAAATATAGAATAAATAGGTGATCTTGCTTAGATGGCGTGATTGTGGAAGGAGTGAGTAGAAATTTTTTCACTTGATCAAAAGTAATATGACAATCCATCATCTAGGTTATTCTAACATCCTTTTTCAATAGTTGATTGATTAGATGTATCTTAAAAGTGAAGTCTCATATAAAACATCATATCACACCTAACTAACCCAAAAATGTTCTAATTACAAATTTGTTGGTCTAAGGAGTTGCATCTAGCACAACTTATACCTTAGTGGGATCAACATCTATTCCATGATGAGAGACAATAAATCTAAGTAATTTCCTAGTCGTGACTCCAAAGACACATTACTCAAGATTTAGTTTGACCTTGTATTCAAACAACCTAGTAAAACTTACTCGAAGATCTTCTATATGATATAAACTCTTTTTGGATTTTTCAAGAAAGTCATCAACATAAGACTCTACCATCTTATGAATATGTTCATTGAAGATATGAGTTATCTCCCTTTGGTACCTAACTCCAGCATTTTTCAATCTGAAGGGCATCATAACATAGTAGAGTCCCATAAGGGGTAGTAAACATCATTTTTCTATGGTCAATTTCTACAATGTGGATTTTATTACAGTCTAAAAACCCATCTATGAGGGGAAGCATTCCATATCTAATAGTAAAGTCTACAAAATAGTCTATTTATGGAAGAGGAAAATCACCCTTTGGACATGTCTTGTTAACATCCTTGAAGTCAATACATATCCTAACTTTTCTGTTCTTTTTGGGCACAGGGACTATATTTGATATCCATCCTACAAAATCCATTAGCTTGATAAAACTATGTCTAAGAGATTCATTAGCTTTTATTTTACCATTGCGACCACCTTGGGCTTGATTGGTCTTAACTTTTGTTAACTAGTTTCACTTCAAGCTTGGTAACCAAATTATTCACAACTATTTTAGGATCTAAGCTAGGCATATGCACATATGTCCATGCAAATACATTGTAAAATTGATATAAAACTTTGTGTACTCCTACACTTCCTCACTTGTCAAATCAACACCTAATTTTAGCATTTTTTTCATTTTTGGGGGTGCCTATGTTGAGGTTAATAGTATCCCCTACTAGGGATGAATGACCCTCTTCAAATATTTGAGCAATGAGTAACTCTATATTTTGACCAAATTGCAAGATTACTAATTCATCCATAAAGTAGTCATCTAGATGAGGTAGGCACGTATAGCCTCTCTTATGATATACCCATGGAAGACCATCATAAGCATGAAGATAATCCAATATGGCATCATCATTTTCTTTGTAATCCTTCATAAAAGGTTCTATATTATCTTTGGCATAATTGAGAATACTTGGTAGATCACCACTTTCTACGAATGGCCCACCTCAAATTGTAATGAAAAAATCAAAATTTTGTAATTACACGTGGGGGAGAACATTGCAATTGAAATTTCCATAGTCATCCATTTGACTTTACTCTTATGGAATTCCTTGCATTGTAAAGTAGTAAAAATGTTCTATTAGTTGTTGGATTGCATCTTGTATGGATGTAGGCACTCTAACTTTGTTTCATAATTCTCTAAGAATTGGTTGACTATTAAGTGTGAATCCCCAAAGATTCAGAAATTGTTACCTTACAATTTTGTAGCCAACATGATTGTGAGAGAAAGTGCCTTGTTCTCTACAACATTGTTAGTACAAAAGAAGTCTAGTTGGAAGGTGAAAGGGATAATCTTTCCCCCTAGAGAGGTTAAGACTAGTCTGGCCCAAGATCATGTTTTACACCTAGCCCCATTAAAGTGAAGAGTCCAAAGATTGCTAGGCTTTGTAATGGTTTGTGATGGCTTGCCTAATTCCCATGTGAACTTTGTTTCTTTTTTTTCTTCTTCTTCTTCCTCAACACCAAAATATGTGATAGTCAAAATTCACTCACCATCAAATTGAATGAGATAGAATAAAAATGGCACATGTGTTGCACCCTTTTTTATGGCATGGATCAAACTACTCCTACTCTCATGGTAAAATCCAATCAAGCAATGAAGAATCCAAGAGACTATCCTCATCTATTGGAAGGAGAGTCTCACAAGTGACAATACTATTGCTTTCTTGGATGAGGGTCACACTAGTCAGTTCACTCACTTCATGAGGAAGGAGAACCTTGTTGATTCCCAAAATAACTACAATCTAAAACCCTAAAACATTACCCAATCACCTAGGCCAGGGGTGTCATCAAGGTGATTGGAAAGATGTTTATCAACAATCTAAGGATGATTTTGGCCAACTAATAGGAGTGAGTAAAATCCTCATCACTTTAAGCTCATCTAGGCTTAGGAGGGTATTCTTGAGGTATCCCTGAACAAGGTTTGGAAATCATAAAACACTCTAAATTTTGCATCATTACAGCAATACCCAAATTATTGTTTCAATCCCTAATGTTATCATTAAACTGAAATAGGATTGCTTCACTTTATAACTTCTGATTTAAGATGATACAACACTCTTGCATAAATATAAGGTGTTGGTATGCACTTGGGATTTGTAGAATATCATCTTGAAAAACTCACAAATTATATTTCACTAGTTGTAATACCAAATCATACAAGACATATAGATCTAACTATTCCTATTATAGACTAGATAGATTTTTTCAAATTTTAAATGGTTTGGGTGATCAAATACCTCTCAAATTGGTGCCTATTTAATGTGTTACAAAGTCTACAGTTATCAAAGGACAACAACAATAAAAGAGTAGGAGGTCGCCTATCTAAAATACCCAGATGCATAGAACTTGAAATAAGAAAATAAACATTCTTATTTATCCATTCCCACAATGCATTCATTCATATGTAAAACTAAAATGTTCATTACAATGTTGCAAGTATTATGGACATGTCAAATCCTTTAAATTAGTGATTACATTCACAACACAAACATGGTAAGAAAAACCCTAATTTGATTCAAAAATTTCTTGAATAAACACATGCAAAAATGGAGACATTAAATTCTAGTAACAATTTATGCATTAATACATTCATACAATTTCATTCACTATCCCTGAATATCTGCAACTATCACTATTTGCAACCCTAGTTGCCTTGCACACAAGCCATTTGAAAAAATGCCAAAAAGTTCCCCCCATTACTCCTTCCTTGCATGTATATATAGCACTTCATTTCTACATTCTGGGTAGGAAAAAATTCCCTAAATGCCCACCTACCGCCATCAATATCAGCTACTTGCCCACCTGCCTATACTTCATTTCTACATTCTGGGTAGGAAATAATTTACCTTTTGATGTAACAAAATATTTATGATTATTAATTTATTCCTTTTGATGTAACAAAATATTTATGATTATTACTTCACAATTGTAAATCTATGTTTCCTAATTTGCTATTTTTTTAAAATGATAAAATGGTTCACATCTCTCTCAAGTTTCAACTATTTCTCTACCAGTCCCTTATACTATTCTGCAACATTTTCTTAGTATTTTACCCTACCATTGCGGCATCTCTTGGGCCACTTTCCTTTAGTCAGTTTGTCAATGATTCGTGTGGCCTTAGTGAAGGATATGAGTATATTCATCCATAGGTTAGTATTAGTATTTCTATTAAGTCTAATTTATATATCTATATAGTAGTTTCCAAAATTTACAGATGGAGGCAAAAGTTCAGGTATATGTAAATGTGTGTGTGAATACATTGATTTACATAAAAAATATAATATATCTACATAGAAAAGAAATTAAGTGGAAGGAAATGCTCTGGAAGACATGTATGCAAAATGTGAAAGCATAGACATGACACATGAACTATTTAACATAATGCCTCTAAGAGATGTCATCTCATGGAATTTAATGATTGCAGGGTTGCACAAAATAGATTTTTTGGATAGGCTTTAGAAACTTTCAAGCAAAAGCAAATGGCAAGTGTTAAGCCAGATTCAACAACCTTTGCCTATGTCCCCTACAAGCACCACAATGGAGGCTTTGGAATAGGGTATGGTTATCCATAGAAACAATTTGACAAATATTAGTTGGAAAATCTCTTGTAGACATGTATTCAAAATGTGAAAACATAGACAAGGCACGTGAACTAAAGGAATGATTATGTATGCCACCATCCCTTGCAATAAATAAAGAGATAAAAAAGATAAAACTACACCACCATTTACACCGAGAATTGTAGCTACATGTTATTTGTTATAGTTATCAAGAGATAGATGTGTTAATAATAATAAATTTGTTTTACGAAGGATTGATTTCAGGGTGCACAAGATGAAAGGATTTGCTCAAACTTATAGAAAGACAAAGGCTACCCTTTTCAGTTCACCAATAGAGAAATAAATTATATTTCCTCCTATTCTACATCATCAAGAAACTGGAATTACACTACACCCATGTCTAGCCATGTCTGTAGAGATATCTGAGTCAAGTAAAGGTCTCAAGTTGACATGCAAAAAGAAAATGGGGTCGGCTAAGAGGCATTTAACAAAATAATTGGTAGGAGTAAAACTTGATACCATATCAACAAACATTCCACACATAATAAAGGAATTTGTTCTCCATAATAAACAAGAGTATGATGTTCGTACTTGAGTATGCATTGAAAATTTCCTTTCTAACCTCATTATGGTTCATGGGCTACCACCAAATGTGAAGTATATGAAAAAATAAGAGCTTTTAGATCCTAAGGATTCTAGCAACAGTAATCTCATTCATTTTGATAGTGAAAACCCAAAATCTCTTGCAGTCTGCAACTTGAATCTCTAGATTGCCTTTTTTTTTAAATTATCTTCTTCCTCTTTTTCTAATTTTCCTCCTTTGTTCCTTCCCCCCCAATTTCAATAGAACATCCTCATTTAAAACAAAATCATACACTCAAATAAAAATAAATAGCAAATGCAATAATTTCCCACAACTCTACTCAACAAGAATTATCCAATTTTAGTTTCACCTAACTTAGAAAACTAAAAGGAAAATCTCACATATTCCCTCTTGTAATTGCCACTTCATCCTTGTGGCAAACATAGAAAACAATTACTCAAGCAAATAAGAATGAAACAAGAGAATCTATTCTGAATGATTAATTCAAATAAAGCAATTAATATTTAATGTGACTGAGTATTAAACATAATTCTACTCCTCAAAATGATTATGCAAAAATAATGCAATAAATAAATCTATCGCGACTATTAGCAACTAGTTAAAGGATTATTGTAATGCAATTTAAAATAAATGTAATGTAATTTCGACTAAGTGGTGTGTGTGCAGGTTCCTTCAACACAAGTCGTCATCAATCAGCTAGACACCCTCTACCTTGATGATATTCTCTCTCTGTCGAGAGAGTGAGAGAATAACCCTGTCGCACACACAAGTCAAAATTAGTAGACCGTTGATTAAATAATATTTTTTTAAATTCAGATGTAACTATTGAAAAATAGTGGTTATGACATGGTCAAGATCACTTAGGGTCAAAACATAAAAGATATAACTTGATTCATCACTAAAAATTCAAAGGATCTCATTACTTATGAGAAGAAATGTTTCAAATGTTGTCCATGAACAGGTAGCTCCATGAGTTCTCCTTCTACATTTTTGATAGAAAAGGTGTCTTGGTTAGCTCTTTCATCAATTTGATATGGGCCTACTCATAGTGCTTCAAACTTCTCATTCTTGCCACTATCCTCAGACTTAGCATTCCATAAAAGAACCAAGTCACCAATCTAAAAACACCTTTTAACAGTCCTTTTGTTGAAAAAATGCTCAACCTTTTGCTTCTGTAATAAATTTCTATCATGTGAAACCCTTCTAACTTCATTCAATTCTGCTAACACATACATTCTCATGGTCAAAGCATCATCTCCATCGTCTCTGATTTGTTGCAAAAGTTGATACATAGGTAATTCTAATGAAATTGTCATTTTAGCCTCTAATCCATACACAAGCTCAAATAGATTCTTACCTGTACCACGTTTATAAATGATCCGGTCAACCCAAACTACATACTTCAACTTGTCATCCCACCTTCTTTTGTTCACATCCAGCGTTCTTTTTATGATTTTCATGAGACTTTTATTGCTTGAATCAACTTGTCCATTGCTTTACGGATGATATGGTGATGAATGGATCAACTTTATCCCATATTTAGAGCACAATTTTGAGATATCTTGGGACCTATAACACATGGTGTTGTCAACAACAATCCTGGATGGCATGTCAAATATAGTTATCACATTGTTCAAAAGGAAATGAATCACCACTTTAGACTTGGCATTGCGAGTTGGGACACCCTCAACCCACTTTGTGAAATAATCAATCTCCACCAAGATTCATTTATACCCATTGTTATATCTTTCTTGAATTTCCCCTATGAAATCAATGTCCCACTACTTAAATGGTACCTCAGATGTAACACTCATAATGGGAAGAGCACCATCAAATTTCAACTTAGATAAAAACCTTTGACATGCATCACATTTTCTGTAAGATCTTAAAAGTTCCAATAACTTAACCATAGTCAAAGATTAACTCTAGTTCATAATTCTCAAAATAAAATAATAAATATATACATCTTTCATTCATAATATCAGTTTTCACATGAATACAATTATAAACCACTTAGAAGTTCATATTATTGTTAAAATGATAAAATGGTTCACATCTCTCTCAAGTTTCAACGATTTCTCTACCAGTCTCTTATGCTATTCTGCAAAATTTTCTTAGTATTTTACCCTACCATTGCGGCATCTCTTGGGCCACTTTCCTTTAGTCATTCTATCAGCGATTCGTGTGGCCTTAGTGAAGGACATGAGTATATTCATCCATAGGTCCATAGGTTAGAATTAGTATTTCTATTAAGTCTAATATATATATATATATATATATATATATATATATATATATATATATATATATATATATATATATATATATATATATATATATATTATGATTAAGCATTTTGGATTTTATTTAGAATCATTCCATTTCCTTAACCTATATTTGTATAATGCGGTTAAGAATCTTATGCATTAAGATTTAGGCATATCTAAATATATATATAGTAGTTTCCAAAATTTACAGATGGAGCTAAAGTTCAGGTATATGTATATGTGTGTGTGAATACATTGATTTACATAAAAAAAATATAATATATTGATGCAGGAGCATCCAGTGGTGTAAGGGCAATCTTGCATCACCCAAGAAGAAGATAATTCAAAATCATTGTAGTTGTTTTCATTTCTTTCCATAATTAGTGTTTTTGGTTCCTTAATATCCAAAATAATGATGTAGGACTTTCAATTTTTTCAAAACTGCTAAAATAGCAACCTACCTGTTTTGGAAAGTGTACCTACTATTTTAGGAAAATTTGCATTTGGGTATAGATTAAAGCAAAAACTTACAGAAAGTTACATAACGGAAATATAAGACCTTTGGCAAAGGAATCAGGCAAAGATCATTTGTGAGCTGAAAGATATTAAAGTTTTTATTTTTTGAAAAAGCCCCTGAAAATTTTTGAAACAAGATATGAGGAACTAAAACATCCCATAACATCCCAAAAAGTTGATGGAAATCCATTTATGAATTTCTAGTGTGATAGTTCACATTAGGAGATTTTCGGCACTTAAAATGGTTCGTCAATCGGACACCTGGATCAAAAGTTATGCTTCCCAGAAGTTGACCTACTTTTGGAGGGAGTTGCAAATTTCAAAATTTAGCTGGAGGCCACCAAAAAGTGCTATTTATGACTATTTTGGGAACCCTAGGAAGTGGTAGAGTTAAAGGGGCTAGTGTAGAGTCAAGAATAGGTGGGAAAACAAAAACCCTAACTGATTTGGGGTAACAAGAGGCTGAAGATTCTAGAGTCTTGTGGTTGGGGAAAGCTGTAATGTGTTGCAGCCAGTAGAGGATTCATCCTCTAATTGTAATTGAGCTTCTGTAATGTAATGAGTTGCCCAGATCAATAAAGAAATATTCTATTTTCTGTATTCTATTTCTATTGTTGTGTGTTTTATGATTTATCCCCCTTCATCAAGTGGTATCAGAGCAAGGGTTCCTGAGTGTGTAGATAGATCGCCGACTGTGAGGCAGTTTGCACCAGGACCTGAGGTTGTGGGTTTGCTGCGGAGATCAAGATGCCTCCATGAAGAAATCATATTGGGAGGAATGCTTTGACAGAAGAGGGTTTTAGAGCCCTGCAAAGGCAAATTGATGCATTGCAAGAGGAGCTACGAAGAGGGTTTGACCCAAGAACAAGAGAAGAAAGCGAAGATGAAGTTGAGGAAGAGCTATCTAAGGAAGAACAAGAAGCTGCAGGAGATCCTGCAGAAGTGAGGTTGTTGAGGGCTATTTCGAAGATTGAAAAGAGGTCCAAGATCAAAGTTTCTACACATTCTAGAGATTTGAATCCGGAACAACTTATTGATTGGATCAATGACATGAAGGAATATTTCGAGTATGAGGATGTGGAGGACCTAGATCGGGTCAAGTTTGCAAAAACAAGGTTGAAAAGCCACGCTAGTATTTGGTGGAATGAGGTCCAATTAGAGAGGAATAGAAGAGGAAAAGGAAACATCACCAAATGGGATCGTATGGTGGAGAAATTGAAGAAGTAGTTCATTCCTGTGGACTATGAGATGGTGTTGTTGAAGAAGCTGCAAGGACTAAAGTAGGGTAACAAGTCTCTCAAGGAGTATACAGAAGAGTTTTATAAGATTACTAGATATAGAAAAAATTGGATTTGCAAATGGAAATGATCAAACAATAAAATGCATAACCTAAACCCAAATCATTCAATACCTCAAAGATGCAAGATGCTTCGTTTGATTGATTTGATATGTTGGTTACTCACAATTTAGCAGCATAACATTTGCATAGGATTGAGATGATAGATGGAAGATGATGATGATAGATGCAAAGGATCTAATGTGATTTCAACAGCATAAGGATACTCCAACTCAATGCTTCTTAGAAAATTTGGCAGAATAAGCATACTTGAGGCTCAATACATTTTACAAATGGCTTATGAGGGGGTTGATTTATAGGAAAGGCTTAGTTCAAATGGATGGTTGAGATTAAAAAGCTAAATGATTGATGTGGATGGTTAGGATTGATTAGTTATTCCCACTCTTCAAGGGAGTTGTAGTCATTTTACAAGTGTAAGGAGAAGGATAGGGCTCATGTGTGACCGTGTACATAAAAAAGTACTACATGTGAAAGATATTAAATAAAGGATGTAGTACCACTTATCTTTTTTAAATGAAAGAGGTACACATGTCGGCTTATGATGAAAGGTGAGGACTTAATTCAAATAAAATATTTGAATTAGTTAGGATATGTGAGGAAAATTAATTAAATAAATAAAATTCATTTAATTAATTAGGAAGATAATTAGGATAGGACTAGGATGTGAATGGGAAATTAATTAAATAAATAAAATTTATTTAATTAATTAGAAAGTGGGATTATGAATGTGAAATTAATTAAATAAATAAAATTTATTTAATTAATTGGCTAATGGATTAGTAGGGTTAAGAGTGGGAATTAGGACAAAATGCTACATGATGTCTAAGTAATGTTTTTGACTAGGTGACACAAGACATGGACAAATTTGGGTGTCTACATTTTGCCCCTCTTTGAGATGATGTTCGAGATGATAAGATTTACGTCGAGTAACATCATTTCAAAGAAGCTAAGGTATGGATAAAGGAAAATGATGATGATCATGTAGGATAGAATGATGATGAAAAAATATGATGATGATGGAAAGATAGGATGATGATGCCCCCTCGAGAGGATAGGCGGGTTGGACAAACACAGGTAGGCTCTCAAAAAGAAATCGCTTGGCTGCAAAAGATAAGGGGATAGATAGAAGAAATGGAGTTGCGTTATGCTACAATAAATGTGAGAAACCATGATGTTTGATATAGCACTAGACGTTATGCACCAAAGTATAAGGACCAAGGTGACGATGTGTCTTATGCCCCAGCATAATACAACCTTGTCTAACGTATGAGGAAGTAAACTTAGATCATTAAAGTCCTAATGTACAAAAGGTATGATATGACCTTAGATGCAAAAGATAGTGCAAAAAGCTATTCCAACATACACAAGATATGAATATTAGCTGGAATGATACCGATTTGATACAAATGCAAGATAAAATGATAACACACACAAGCAAGTAAGCAAGCATGCACAAATGATACAAAAACAAACAAGGTATTGCCCCTGTCAAGCTGTAAATTAATGAGTAATTGATTGATTATTGATGATAGTGTTGTCATTGCGGGGAAAGCTATATCCCTAGATCAACACAAGGATGTTTGCTAAGTTGGTTGGCTGGTTGGCTGATTGATTTGGCTTACAACAAGGCTAGGATTAAGACCATCGATTGCATTTGGATAACTTGTCTTGATTGATTAACTTGATCGGTATGGATTAAGGATGGGCTTGCATTTGGATCATTGTTTGGAATGATTTGATTGATATGATGAAATGATGAATGAAGATTGATGAAATGTTGATGATGGGATGATATGTGGTGGATTGAGCTTCTTTTGATTGGTTGGAGTGATTGGATTTGTTTTGATGGTTGGCTTGATGTGCTTTGGTTTTGATGTTTTCTATTGTTGGGTTGATTGTTTTGATGATTGGATTGTTTTGAATGATGATAGTGATGGTGTGATGATGAGAGTGTCTACTCAATCCAAGCATAAGCAAGTGTTCTTAGTATGCTCAAAGGATGTAAACAAACAAGGTATTGCCCTTGTCAAGTCATAAACCAATAATTGATTGTTTCATTGATAATGATAGTGTTGTCATTGTAGGGAACGCTATATCGCTAGATCAACACAAGGATGTGGGAATGCTATATCCCATTGATGATGATTGATTGGGCTCATGACAAGATGAGGTTCAAAACCTATTGATTTGATTGGATAATGTTCCTTGATTGATTAGCTTGCTTGATATGGATTAGTGTGACTTGGATTTAAGATCATTGCTTAGATTGATTTGTTTGATATGATTGGAAGAAGTGATTGATTGAAATGGATGAATGAATGTTATTGATAGGAAGAATTGATGATGATGATGATTTGATTTTGATTGAATGTTGATTGAGTGGATTGATTTGGATGATGTGATTGGTTTTATTGCTTGGATTTTTCGTTGGATTTTGTTTTTTTTGGCTATTTGGGGAATATTTTGATTTTTTTGAATTTTTTGGAATATTTTGATTTTTTGGGTTTTTTGAATGTTTTGGGATGTCAATAAATTTACAATTGGGGTAGCCTTTATGCTAGATACCAATGACAAAGGAGGAAACCAAGTCTAGGTGCAAGGATGGAGGTAGGATGATGGATAAAGGATGGGTAAATGGGATGGAAGACTCATGATATATGAATGGATAAAAGGAGGATAGGCCATATAAGGGATGGATGCTTGCCTCATGATAAACGGATAGATATAAGAATAGACTATAGTGGATGGATGTATGCCTCATAAGGGAGCTAGGATGTGATCTCTAAAGACTATGTCGCATAGGAATAACATGCCCCATTCTAGGTGGTAATGCTTAGGATTTTTACATGACAAGGCTCATGACAATGGGATGACATGATTGAATTGATTTGGATAAGATGAATAAATGGTCAATAGAGATGACTTGGTTTGGAAAGAAGGTATGTCAAGAAATATCCAAACATGTTTCAACATTTTGCCCCTATGTCTTCATCAAAATCAAAATTACAAAGGATGGATAAATGGGTTCAATAGGATAGACATGTTTATGTAATGGCTAAGGATGGTAGGATGGTATGGTAATGGTAGGACATGATAAGATGGAAAATGATATAATGGGATAGATAGTTTAGAAATGGATAGGTTGGAAATGATAAGATGGATGAGACAATGTGCCCCCAAGTGTAAGGGACATAGAAGATCAACCTACACATGACGCTTGTTTGCCAGGTTTTTATCATGGTACTTATCCAAGGCGTCTATTTACCAGGTTTTCACCATTAGACGAAGGAATTTCTCTTTACTTTTTTTTTTTAAGATGGGATGACAATTACACATGGCGCCTATTTGCCAAGTTTTCACCATGGTAATGGATAGGAGGGACTCAAGTGTCTAGTGCTATGAAAGGTGATAGTTCCACTAAAGATGAATGTCATTGCATGGACCATGTCATTATGCTCATAGATGTTGATAAGGGATTGTGTGGATGAGAGATGGATTAGGTAGATAGTGGATTATGATGTGGATTATAGAAGGCTTATGCATGGAAGGATAGATGGATGGGTATAATGGATTATGATGTGGATTATGTTGGACTTGGGATGAAAGGCTTATGCAAAAGCATGGACCATAGGAAGGTGATGGGGAAGATATGTAGGATAATGGATGAAGGATGGGGAGATGGAGGCATGTGGGAATGTTTTGGAATGGAAGGGAACCATGACCAATGGTTGCACACACCGTGATAAACATTGAAGCTTTTGGTGAGATGGTGGTGTAGGAAGCAATGGAGATGTTTGCTTAGGAGATGGTTGATGTAAGCATTTGAGGACCCACATAGATTTAGTATTTTTAGTGCTTTTGCTTTGCTTGTGGGATTTTTTAAGGGAATGGAAGTTTTGGATGGAAATATGCTCTTGGATGGATATAGGTGGTTGGGATTCTTGAGATGTGGATGAGGATACCTCATTTGACTTGCTAGCTATTTGCTTAGGAACCCAAACCATTTTGCTTTTGAGCTTTACATTTGGAGGTAAGGGTTTGGATAGCTTCTTAGATGAACTTTTCTTTGAGTTTGATTCTTTATGTCCTAAGGTATGAAGACCTTTAGGATTTTTGGTAGGATTTTTAGCTTTATAAGTAGAGGCATCAAAATTTTTGCTTTTGAATCCCATGGGGTGGGTGGAGTGGATGGAATGATTGGAAGCTTTATGCTTAGGCGATGTGTGCTTTTGTTGGCCATGATTAGGGATGTAAGGATACTTATGAATGATAGGTATGTTAGGTGTTGGAAGTAACAGTGGCAAGGTGGATGGAGGGATATTTGGAGTTGGAAAACATGGAGGCAAAGTGGATGGCAGAAGGTGTACGGTCACATGCTTTTGACATTTATAGGATAATGGAGGTGGAATGGAAACATATATTTTAGGTATATGATAAGGTTTGCAATGGAAAGTGGTAGATTTAGGATGCATGAAGGGATTACCAACATCTTGGCCTTGTTTACCATGGAGGAACTTTGACATGGTTTGGCTCCAAAATACCTTGTTCATAAAGGCCTAGGCCTTTACCTTTGTAGTTCATGTTTTGGAGTATGCAATGGACAATGGGACTAGGTGTGGTTTGAACACTAGACTTGAGTTCATTATTGGATGGAGAAGGTGAAGTGGATCGAGGTTGTTTTTGTCCTAAAGAAGAACATTCATGGATAAAGCTGGTAAGACCACTAGGACATGATAATGGATTTGAAGTGGAATAGATGGTGGATGTGGAAGGAGGATCATTAGGATCTTGATTAGCATTGTGTTCACTAAGATCCAAGTTATTTGTTTGATCTTGTATGCTTACTTGGGGGACAAGTGTCTCATCATGGCAAGTGGATGTTTGCTCATTATAGATAGGGCTAGATGACGAATGACTAAGAGCAATGTGGATATCTCGCTCATGGATGGATATAAGATTATGGATAGGATCAAGGTGCTCATGGATAACTTCTTCATGGGTATCATCTTGATCATAAAGAAGGTAAATGTTATGGATGGGTTGCATGAAAGTGTTTTGATCTTGACTTGGACTAGGGCTTAATGTTTCCACCTGCTTAGGATTAAACTCTTGACATACCTCTTGGGTTGCTTGAATGGAAGTGGAAGGCTCTTGGATAGGTTCTTGGTCAACAACATGAGAACATGATGACTCTTGACTTAGATTCATAATAGGAGACTCTTGAATAGGCTTGATGGCTTGTAGGTCACATGATGGGCTTGAAGGGCTAAGAATGTTAATTGAGGGCTCTTGGATAGGCTCAAAGATAGGTGGACCACATGATGGGATTATAGGATTGGACATGACCTTTGGAAGTTCTTTGGGAGGCTCATGAATGGGTGTTTGACATAGAGGTAGTTTATTCCTAGCTAGTAGCCAATGGATCACATCCTTCGCAAGGGTATGAGTGAATGGGCAATATAATGGATGAACAATAATAGCGGATGATGTTGTAGGCTTAGGACTAGGATTAGGTTGGAGGCTAATTGGATTGGGTGGATTAGGATTTGGATTGGATGAAGGGATAATCTTACCACAATTTATGAGGTTTGTGATCAATCTCTTAAGTTTGACACAATTGATTGTTGTATGGCCCTTATACCTATGGTATACACAATAATGATTTTCATTATACCAAGGGGGTTTAAAGATTGGTTCAAAAGGTTCTATCGATGGAAGCTCAATCAAATTTTCTTGAACCAATTGTTGTACTATTATGTCCAAGGGATCTTGTGGTGGAGGGTTGGTAGAACATGAGGATAAAGGTGATGAAGGTTGGTGGACCAATTGACTAGGGGTAGGAACATATGGTTGTGTTATGATAGGGCTAGTAGGCTCATGTGTTGGCATGTGATTGGATGATGAAGGCCACTCATAGGATGCATTGGCTAGATTGGTATCTCCCTTGTCAAAGGTAATTAAGTCTTTTTGTATTAGGCTTGCATAGTTTATATACAAAGGGCCACTTGGAGTTGTATATGCTTCTTGTTGCAAAGGTGGATTTGGGCTGACTTGTGCTCATTGGGGAGGCCATTGATAGTCTTGGTAGCTAGGTGTAATGGTAGGATATGTAGACAAAAGATCTTGGGTTTGGTATGAAGTTGAGGTGGATGACACATAGGGTTGAGGTGGAATTTGTTGAGGTTGAGATGGTGTTTAGATTTATTGTTGTGATATGATTTGTTGTTGTTGGAATTGTTGAATGGGTTGTTGTGAAGTGATGTGTTGATGTGGATAAGGGATAACATTAGAAGAAATGGAATAAGTTGGTATCGAATTGGGTTGATGAGTGGATAGATATGATGGGATAGGTGCTAGATAGGATGGTCATTGGACTTTGCAAGTGGTCATGAGGTGTTGGATTTCTTCCAAGAGGCATTGTATGTGTGAGGATTGGTTTGTTCAACATATTTGAATCAGTTCTTGAATTCTTTGAAAGGTTTTCTTCTCTAAAGGTGATTGGCTTGCATGCATGTGGCGAAGCATATGAAGGATCTTTTGGAGGTCCTCTAAGGTTGACATGATGTCACACAAGTGTTTAAGTCTTAAGTCCTTTTTGGCAAGTGCTTGGTTATGATTCGATGATGATGTGGATTGTTTGGATGAAAGTTTAGATTGATTTGTTTATGTGTTTGGGTGTTTAGAGCTTGATGTGGTAATATTCAAACAAATGATTATGCATATACACACATGAATCACTCACACAAGACACATAAGCAAGTTGTTAGTTTGGTAGAATGTGATGATGGTTAAGAAAGCACGTGAAGACACTTCAACAAGTCCTAGTCAAGGCAAGGCCACTATCACAAGGAGGTTTTAGTGAAAATCTGGGGGATCGGTACCCCACAAGCATCCAGCAAGCCACTTAAGACTTTAACTAACCCTACTAGGAGTTTTAATATACACAAAGGTACACCTCCTTTTGAGTTAGCATTGTATGGTGAGCACTAATACTGATTAGACTTGGCTTTCACCTTATCCTCTAATTTTTATAGCAGACCAGATGAAAGTACCACTTGAGGTCATTCCCTTGGGGTGAGTACCTCTTTTCCCACCAAGGCAGGCCTCTCTAAGGCTAAACAAAAGCAACTCAAGTAAATGTTTTTGATCTCCAAGTTCGTGTTAGGACACGAGGAGAGAGCATACACATTTACTTGGTCACACTCGCATGGGGTTCCTTAACCTTAGAAATTCAATGTGTGGAAGATAATGCAAGCACTTGTTTGTTTAAAGACCAAATCTAAATGTGATGAAAGACAATGGTTTGTTTTAGCCTAATTTTTTATGTGATAGCAAACAAGTTGTTCATTTTATGCCCAAAATCCAAATGTGTAATTAAACAAGATTGGAAGATAAGAGATGAAATGATTGCACCTGGTTAATTCGTTGTCCAAATCTACTGTAGATGATAATGGCAATGCTTCTCCAGCTCCTTAGATGCCCCTACAACTCACCAATTCCAAGAAGAAACAAGTAAACTTGCATAGAAGATGATTATATAAAAAAGATGAAATCTGATAAAATCGGATGAAAATGATCTAATACAGAAAAATGGATTGCATAAACATAATTTAAGAAGATTCTAAGCAATTTGAAAAAAAGTTTCATTGAAATATGATTGATTGTGCTCAAGATATGCTCAATTGGAGTTTAAAAACAAGTTTGACTTTAACTGATAAAAAAGATAGTAAAATGATATAGTCACCTAATAAAACCTACTCCACTATGTAGTTCATCCTCTCAAATTTCCAACAAGTCCTTGTTTGCACAATTTGGCCTCTGTATGTGAAAGTTATGATAGAAACACCAAAATTCACAATAATAGCAACCAAAAGCGAGTTACAATTACCAGATGCGACCAACTGTTGATTATAAGCGATCTGAATTTGTCTACAGGTGATTCATTATAGCTCATATACAACCTAGATAAGACCAGATGCGAGCGACTGCAGCTTAAAAATGATGCGTAAAAGACAAAAGCAAATGATTAGAGCTCAAAAGTGACCACAAATTGCAAAAAATAGGTATAAATGGAAAAGCCTTAATTTGCAGGAAGCGACTCAAAGATCTAAAAGCGATTATGTTCGGCTTAAAAGTGACGCAGAAAATGGCAAAGGCGATCACTGCGTGCTCAGAAGCGATGCAAAAATGGATGGAAGCGATAGGTAATAGCTCATATGCGACTAAGAAAAGGCCAAAAGCGACGGATAATAGCCCAAAAGTGATCTAGAAAGCTTTAGGTGACAGAATGCAAATGTTAACCATATGCGACCAAGTTTACTAGAAGTGATCTATTTTTTATCAAAAGCGAGCTGAATTTTACCAAAAGCTAAAGACTGTTGTTCAAAAGTGATGCAAATTTTACCATAAGAGATCAATTTTTGATCAAAAGTGAACTGATTTAGCAGAGGCGACTAGTTTTTGATTAAAAGCGACCTGAATTACTAGAGGCAAATTTTTGTAGACCGATTGTTGTTTTCTTCACCAAACGCTCCATTTTTCATGAAATCTAGGCAAATTTGTATTCAAAATTTATGGAAACGACCCCCCGGATGCAATGGTGAGGTTAGATTTGAGCTAAGAAATCATCTCCATACATTTTTCGCTAAATCTTAACAAACTAGGGTTAGAAAAATGTAAATTTTTGCTACAAAAGCTTACAAAAATGAAAGATTGACGCTCCAAAAGATCTAAACTTCACAAAAACAACTCAAACAAAGAGGTTAATCAAGGACGCGAGTCCCACCGGGCGTGCCAAAATGTATATCAAAAAATTTAGATTTGCAAATGGAAATGATCAAACAATGAAATGCATAACCTAAACCCAAATCATTCAATACCTCAAAGATGCAAGATGAATTGTTTGATTGATTTGATATGTTGGTTTCTCACAATCTGGCAGCATAACATTTGCATAGGATTGAGATGATAGATGGAAGTTTGATAGATGGAAGATGATGATGATAGATGCAAAGGCTCTAATGTGATTTCAACAACATAAGGATACTCCAACTCAATGCTTCTTAGAAAATTTGGTAGAATAAGGGTACTTGAGGCTCAATGCATTTTACAAATGGCTTATGAGGGGGTTGATTTATAGGAAAGGCTTAGTTCAAATGGATGGTTGAGATTAAAAAGCTAAATGATTGATGTGGACAGTTAGGATTGATTAGTTATTCCCACTCTTTAAGGGAGTTGTAGTCATTTTACAAGTGTAAGGAGAAGGATAGGGCTCATGTGTGACCGTGTACATAAAAAGTACTACATGTGAAAGATATTAAATAAAGGATGTAGTACCACTTATCTTTTTTAAATGAAAGAGGCACACATGTCAGCTTATGATGAAAGGTGAGGACTTAATTCAAATAAAATATTTGAATTAGTTAGGATATGTGAGGGAAATTAATTAAATAAATAAAATTTATTTAATTAATTAGGAAGATAATTAGGATAGGACTAGGATATGAATGAAAAATTAATTAAATAAATAAAATTTAACTAATTAATTGGAAAGTGGGATTATGAATGTGAAACTAATTAAATAAATAAAATTTATTTAATTAATTGGCTAATGGATTAGTAGGATTAAGAGTGGGAATTAGGACAAAATGCTACATGATGTCTAAGTAATGTTTTTGACTAGGTGATACAAGACATGGACAAATTTGGGTGTCTACAATTACTATCAGGACGGGCGATGTAGAGCCCAACAAGGAGAAGGTAGCCCGTTACATTAATGAGTTGAGGCCGAGTATTCAAGAGGAGCTGAGCCTGGTCAGAATGACCACCATAGAAGATGCATACCAGTTTTCCCTGAAGGTGGAAGAGAAGCTGAATAAAAGATTTGATAGCAAGCAAAGGGGAAGAGGTCAAGGCGGAAGGACTAGTGGAAGACCCTATGGGGGCCAAAATGAAGATGCAAAGAAAAGTGAAGAAGTTGGCACCAGTCAAAATCAGAGAGGAGATAATACCTACCGCCCTTGTGACTAGAACAATGGTGAGCAAAGAGGAAGAGGAAGAGGCAGACCTGGACAAGGACTTGGAAGAGGAGGTTTTAGAGGAACCTGTTTCCAATGTGGAGAAGAAGGGCATCGAGCATATGAGTGTCTGCAACATCAAGGAAGGACAAATAGAAGACTTGAAGGTAATGCACGAGTTGCACATGTAGATGAAGATGTGTAATCTGAGTGTTTTGAAGATGCTGAAAGGGGAGAAACCCTAGTTGTCAGAAGAACTTTGTTGAATGAGGAGAAAGAACCCAATCAGAGGAAGAGTTTATTCTGCACAAGGTGCAAATGTGAAGGTAAGTGTTGTGACATTATTATTGACAGTGGAAGTACTGACAATCTTGTTTCAGAGGACATGGTTGACAAGTTGAAGTTGATGAGAAGAAAGCATCCACATCCATATCAAATTCCATGGTTGCAGAAGGACCACCAAGCTTTGGTCAATGAGCAGTGTTTAGTGAAGTTCAAGATTGGGGACTACCATGATGAGGTGTTGTGTGATATCATACCGATGGATGCATGTCGTATGCTGTTGGAGAGGCCATGGCAGTATGATAGGAGCATTGTCCATGATGGTCATGCAAACACGTATTCCCTAACAAAGGATGGAGTTCACCACAAGTTGAAGCCCTTAAGGAGGTGGAAGAAAAGGTATGTAGTACTGCCAGAATTTGCTTGGTAGATGGTAGAAACTTTTTGGAGGGTATGAAACATGAACATCATTGCTTTGCATTAATCCCTAAGATTAGTCAGGAGAAATGTGAAGATGTACCAGCAGAAGTCTTAGTTATGTTGGAAGAATTTCATGATATTATCTCTAATAATGTACCAGAAGGTTTACCACCAGTAAGGAAGATAAGTCATCAAATGGATTTGATACCAGGAGCTAGTTTGCCAAATAAGGTAGCCCACAGAATGACTCCAACAGATAATGAAGAGTTGAACAGACAGGTCGACAAGTTGTTAAGGGACTGATAAGGGAGAGCCTAAGTCCATGTACGGTACCTGTAGTACTAGCACCAAATAAAGATGGAGAGTGGAGAATGTGTACAGATTCTTGAGCCATAAATAAGATCATGATCAAGTACAGGTTTCCATTGCCAAGAATGGATGACATAATGGATTGTTTGAGTGGAGTCAAGTACTTCACAAAGATTGACCTAAAGAGTGGGTATCACCAGATCCGTATCAAAGAAGGAGATGAGTGAAAGACATCCTTCAAGACAAAGGAAGGTTTGTATGAGTGGTTAGTCATGCCATTTGGGCTAACCAATGCACCGAGCACATTCATGCGGCTCATGAACGAGGTACTGAAAGAATTTTTGGGAAGTTTTGTTATTGTTTATTTGGATGATATTTTGATTTTTAGTAAGACTTGGGATGAGCATCTGATGCATATCAGAAGAGTTTTAGAGAAGCTGAGGGAGGAGAAGTTGTTGATTAATCTGAAGAAATGTAGTTTTGCAAAGGAGTTGGTATGCCTGGGATTTGTTGTCTCAGAGGAAGGTCTTAAGATGGACCCAAAAAAAGTAAGGGCTATCATTGAATGGCCTACACCAAGGAGTACAACAGAGGTAAGATCTTTTCATGGTTTGGAAAATTTTTACAGGAAGTTAATCAGGAATTTTAGTAGCATTTGTACACCCCTAACTGACACAATGAGAGGGGATAGAAAAGAGTTTATATGGACTAAAGGAGCAGACAAGAGCTTTGATACATTGAAGCAGGAAGTCATAGAACAACCTATTTTAGCACTTCCAGATTTCAATAAGGTATTTCAGGTAGATTGTGATGCTAGTGGTAGTGGTATAGGAGCTGTTTTGAGTCAAGAAGTTAAGCCCATTGCCTATTTTAGTGAGAAGCTTAATGATGCCAAGAAAAAGTATTCTATTTATGATTAGGAGATTTATGCAATAGTTCAGGCTCTGAAGAAATGGAGACATTATTTGTTGCCAAAGGAGTTTGTTTTATATATTGATCATTAGGCTTTGTAGTATCTTAATAGTCTAGGAAAGTTGAATCAAAGGCACTTAAAATGGGTTGAGTTTTTGCAGAGCTATACTTTTGTTTTGAAGCACAGGGGTGGGAACTCCAATAGAGTTGCAGATGCCTTGAGTAGAAGGCAAAATTTGTTGACAGAAATGAAGCTAGAGATTGTTGAGTTCGATGAGCTCAAAAGTTTGTATCTTGAAGATCCAGATTTTGCAGAGGCCCGGAAAGCTTGTTTGGAACCTGTTACTTTAGATAGGACAAAATGGTTGGATTTCATAATCCAAGATGGCATGTTGTTTAGAGGAAGCCAGTTGTGCATTCCAAGGAGTTCCATGAGAGAGAACCTGATTAAGGAGAAGCATAGTGGAGGATTAGCTGGACACTTTGGTCGAGATAAGACCATTGCTATTGTTGGTGAAAATTATTATTGGCCACAATTGCAGTAGGATGTGACGAAATTTGTGCAGAGTTGCTGAGTATGTCTGATGGCGAAAGGAGCAAGTTAGAATACAGGTCTATATCAGCCATTACCTGTACCAGAGAAGCCATGGGATGATATTAGTATAGATTTTTTTCTTGGTTTAGCAAGGACACAGAGATGACATGATTCCATTTTTGTGGTGGTGGACAGATTCTCAAAGATGGCACATTTTATTCCTTACAAGAAGACTAATGATGCTATTCATATTGCAGAGTTATTTTTTAGGGAGGTGGTAAGATTACACAGTCTACCAAAGAGCATAGTTTTAGATCAAGATACCAATTTTGTTGGTTATTTCTGGAGGACATTATGGAAGAAGTTGAAGACAAATTTGAAGTTCAGTTTTGCACACCATCCACAGACTAATGGATAGACGGAAGTGGTGAATAGGATTTTGGGTAACCTGCTACGATGCTTAGTAGGAGATAAGCCCAAGGGATGGGATTTGATTTTACCACAAGCAGAATTTGCTTACAACAATTCTATCAATAGGAGTACTGGTAAATCACCATTCCAAATTGTATATGGGAATAGTCCAAGAAATGCTTTAGAGTTAAGAAATCTAGACAAAGGAGAAAAGACAAGTGCCGAGGCTAAAGACTTTGCAGAACACATGAAAAATTTGCATGAAGAGGTGAAAAAGCACATTAATAAGATGAATATTTAGTATAAGGCTAAGGTAGATCAGAAGAGGAGATATAAGGAATTCTAGGTAGGAGATGAAGTCATGGTTCACTTGAGAAAAGAAAGGTTCCCAGTTAGAACATACAATAAGCTAAAAATGAATAAATTTAGACCATGAAACATTTTGAAGAAACATGATTCAGGAAATGCATATGAGGTAGAGTTGCTGAGTGGGATCAATATTTCCCCTATTTTCAACATTACTGATTTATCAGAATATCATGAAGGTGGAACAAAGGATGGACCAATAGAAGCGCAATGGAATATTCTGGCATCTACATCAATGGAGGAGATAGAAGAGATCTTGGATAGCCATATGGGAAGAAGTACTCAGAATAGGCTATATGAAGAATATCTAGTAAAATGGAAAGGAAGGCCTGTTGAAGATTCTTCTTGGTTGTCTAAAGCAGAGGTTGACCGTTTGGGTTTTCCTCACACAAATATTTGAGACGTGACAGGGTCACTTCTCAAATTACCCTGGGTGTCTGATGCAGGAGCATCCAGTGGTGTAAGGGCAATCTTGCATCACCCAAAAAGAAGATAATTCAAAATCATTGTAGTTGTTTTCATTTCTTTCCATAATTAGTGTTTTTGGTTCCATAATATCCAAAATAATGATGTAGGACTTTTAGTTTTTCCAAAACTGCTAAAAATAGCAACCTGTCTGTTTTGGAAAGTGTACCTGCTATTTTATGAAAGTTTGCATTTGGGCATGGATTGAAGTGAAAACTTACATAAAGTTACATAACAAAAATATAAAACCTTTGGCGAAGGAATCAGGCAAAGATCATTTGTGAGCTGAAAGATATTAAAGTTTTTGTTTTCTGAAAAACCCCTAAAAATTTCTGAAATGAGATATGAGGCACTAAAACATCCCATAACGTCCCAAAAATTAGACAAAAATCTATTTATGTATTTTCATCTTGATAGTTCACATCGCGAGATTTTCGGCGCTTAAAACGATTCGGCAATCGGACACACAGATCAAAAGTTATGCTTCCCGGAAGTTGACCTACTTTTGGAGGGTGTTGCAAATTTTAAAATTTAGCTAGAGGCCGCCAAAAAGTGCTATTTATGACTATTTTGGGAATCCTCAGCAGTAGTAGAGTTAAGAGGGCTAGTGTAGAGTCAAGAATAGGTGGGAAAATAGAAACCCTAGCTGATTTGGGGTTACTAAAGGCTGAAGATTCTAGAGTCTTGTGGTTGGGGAAAGTTGTAATGTGTTGCAGCTAGTAGAGGATTCATCCTCAGATTGTAATTGAGCTTCTATAATGTAATGAGTTGCCCAGATCAATAAATAAATATTCTATTTTTGTTGTTGTGTGTTTTATGATTTATCCCCCCCTTCATCATATATCTACATATAAAAGAAATTAAGTGGAAGGAAATGCTCTGGCAGACATGTATGCAAAATATGAAAGCATAGACATGACACATGAACTATTTGACATAATGACACTAAGAGATGTCATCTCATGGAATTTAATGATTGCAGGGTTGGACAAAATAGATTTTTTGGATAGGCTTTAGAAACTTTCAAGCAAAAGCAAATGGCAGGTGTTAAGCCAGATTCTACAACCTTTGTCTACATCCCCTACATGTGCCACAATGGAAGCTTTGGAACAGGGTATGGTTATCCATAGAAATGATTTGACAAATATTAGTTGGAAAATCTCTTGTGGACATGTATTCAAAATGTGAAAACATACACAAGGCACCTAAACTAAAGGAATGATTATGTATTCTGCCATCCCTTGCAATAAATAAAGAGATAAAAAAGATAAAACTACACCACAATTTACACCAAGAATCGCAGCTACATGTTATTTGTTATAGTTATCAAGAGATAGATGTGTTAATAATAATAAATTTGTTTTACGAAGGATTGATTTCAGGGTGCACAAGATGAAAGGATTGGCTCAAACTTATAGAAAGACAAAGGCTACCCTTTTCAGTTCGCCAATAGAGAAATAAATTATATTTCCTCCTATTCTACATCATCAAGAAACTAAAATTACACTACACCCATGTCTAGCCATGTCTGCAGAGATATCTGAGTCATGGAAAGGTCTCAGGTTGACATGCAAAAAGAAAATGGGGTCGGCTAAGAGGCAATTAACAAAATAATTGGTAGGAGTAAAACTTGATACCATCTCAACAAACATTCCACACATAATAAAGGAATTTGTTCTCCATAATAAACAAGAGTATGATGTTCATACTTGAGTATGCATTGAAAATTTTCTTTCTAACCTCATTATGGTTCATGGGCTACCACCAAATGTGAAGTATATGAAAAAATAAGAGCTTTTAGATCCTAAGGATTCTAGCAACAGTAATCTCATTCATTTTGATAGTGAAAACCCAAAATCTCTTGCAGTCTGCAACTTGAATCTCTAGATTGTCTTTTTTTTAAAAATTATCTTCTTCCTCTTTTTCTAATTTTCTTCCTTTGTTCCTTCCCCCTCCCCAATTTCAATAGAGCATCCTCATTTAAAACAAAATCATACGCTCAAACAAAAATAAATAGCAAATGCAATAATTTCCCACAACTCTACTCAACAAGAATTATCCAATTTTAGTTTCCCCTAACTTAAAAAACTGAAAGGAAAATCTCACATATTCCCTCTTGTAATTGCCACTTTATCCTTGTGGCAAACATGGAAAACAATTACTCAAGCAAATAAGAATGAAACAAGAGAATCTATTTTGAATGATTAATTCAAATAAAGCAATTAATATTTAATGTGACTGAGTATTAAACTTAATTCTACTCCTCAAAATGATTATGCAAAAATAATGCAATTAATAAATCTATTGCAACTATTAGCAACTAGTTAAAGGATTATTCTAATGCAATTTAAAATAAATGCAATGTAATTTTGACTAAGTGGTGTGTGTGCAGGTTCCTTCAACACAAGTTTCCATCAATCATCTAGACGCCCTCTGCCTTGATGATATTCTCTCTCTATCGAGAGAGTGAGAGAATAACTCTGTCACACACACAAGTCAAAATTAGTAGACCGTTGATTAAATAATATTTTTTTAAATTCAGATGTAATTATTCAAAAATAGCGGTGATGACATGGTCAAGATCACTCAAGGTCAAAACATAAAAGATATAACTTGATTCATCACTGAAAATTCAAAGGATCTCATTACTTATGAGAAGTAATGTTTCAAATGTTGTCCATGAACAGGCAGCTCCATGAGTTCCCCTTCTACATTTTTGATAGAAAAGGTGTTTTGGCTAGCTCTTTCATCAATTTGATATGGGCCTACTCACAGTGATTCAAACTTCTTGTGCTTGCCACTATCCTCAAACTTAGCATTCCATAAAAGCACCAAGTCACCAATCTAAAAACACCTTTTAACAGTTCTTTTGTTGAAAAAATGCTCAACCTTTTGCTTCTGTAATAAATTTCTATCATGTGAAACCCTTCTAACTTTATCCAATTCTACTAACACATGCATTCTCATGGTCAAAGCATCATCTCCCCTCTCTGATTTGTTGCAAAAGTTGATACATAGGTAATTCTAATGAAATTGTCATTTTAGCCTCTAATCCATACACAAGCTCAAATAGATTCTTACCTGTACCACGTTTATAATGATCCAGTCAACCCAAACTACATACTTCAACTTGTCATCCCACCTTCTTTTGTTCACATCCAGCGTTCTTTTTATGATTTTCATGAGACTTTTATTGCTTGAATCAACTTGTCCATTGCTTTACGGATGATATGGTGATGAATGGATCAACTTTATCCCATATTTAGAGCACAATTTTGAGATATCTTGGGACCTATAACACATGGTTTTGTCAACAACAATCCTGGATGGCATGTCAAATATAGTTATCACATTGTTCAAAAGGAAATCAATCACCACTTTAGCCTTGGCATTGCGAGTTGGGACACCCTCAACCCACTTTGTGAAATAATCAATCTCCACCAAGATTCATTTATACCCATTGCTATATCTTTCTTGAATTTCCCTTATGAAATCAATGCCCCACTACTTAAATGGTGCCTCAGTTGTAACACTCATAATGGGAAGAGCACCATCAAATTTCAACTTACCTGAAAACCTTTGACATGCATCACATTTTCTGTATGATCCTAAAAGTTCCAATAACGTAACCATATTCAAAGATTAACTCTAGTTCATAATTCTCAAAATAAAATAATAAATATATACATCTTTCATTAATAATATCAGTTTTCCCATGAATACAACTATAAACCACTTAGAAGTTCATATTATTACAAATTATGAATATCTATACATCCTTGGCTTATAATAGCCCATCCAATTGTCCTAACATCAATGAAGGAATCTCAATATAATACAAATATGAAATATCAATAATGTCAATCAAATCCAAATATCTCTCTAGCTGCTAACGAGAACATGGATTGGGTGCTTTTCCACCCAACCACGAAGCATATGCTTCCCTAGAATCCTTCAACAAGAAGGATACCCAACCTTGCATGAAGAGCCTAGCAATCTATAACAATAAGCAGGATGGAATTTGGTGCGTGCCTATTAACCTACATGCATCACTAGCATGAATGTAGCATCTCATTAATAGGATGTGGTAGAGAAATAAAACAACTAGGCATAAATCCATCTATTTCAATGGTCCAAAAGTTAACTTTGATCAAAGTATGAAACTGATTATAACAATAGTGTAGGTTTTGAAAAAGAAAACCTACTTCTCTATTATTCCTCATTCGACACCCGTCCCATAAGGTATCTTTCCCCAAAATACACAAAGCATATAAAGCAATGCATTCAATTCCTTTTCAAAGTAAAATATTATTTTTCCATTCAAGCATGACTTAGGAAATAAACAAATCATTATGTTTGATTTCAGCATACTTTTGTATTTCTTTTTCCAAAACCAAAACAATCATAACAACAAAGCAATAAGGTTTCTTTCAATAAACATTCTTTTCTCTTTGTTTCATAAATGCAAATTAGACAATCTTTCTGAGCATTCAATGCAAGTTTTCTTTCACATGACTGCCTTTGTTTATCCAATAATGCATATAGTAAATCAAATGAATATTTTCAGTTTCTATATCCATGAAATGGTTTATAAGGTTTGATTTCGTAAGTTAAAATGCTAGGTTTCAGTCATGTTTTCCCAATGAAGGTTTCCAAGTATGATTTCTTGTATAAAAATGGGAATCAATGTTTTCTACTCTCTTAAATCCAGTTTTATTCTTGTTGTCCTTTATCAATTCGCTATCAATTTGCACTCAAAATTGGTCTCATAAGTTTATATCAGCAACATAGATGATGAAATAACAGTGTATAAAGTCAGGACAACAGTAGGAAAGCTTGAAATAGTAGTGCATAAGGCTGGAATAGCGATCTAAGGAGTTAAAACAATAGTATGATAGGCTGGAATAGCGATGTAGTAAGCTAAAATAGCAGTATGAATGATTTTAACAATAATACAAAGTTTGAAGCTACTGTATATATGTTGTAACAGTGGTATAAATGTATGAACAATAGCATAAATACGTGCTACAACAATGTATATGCATGCTACAACAGTGTATATGCATGCTACAACAGTATTGAAGAATGTTTCAATAGTGAATGTGTTTAAAATACAATAATAGGAAGAATTTTTGGTCTCAATTGGTTTGAATCAGCATGACAACATTAATTTTACTTTAATCATTGGTTTGAACAGCCATGTGAATGGCATAAATATGCAAATATATGCATTGGAAAATACATGCATATGTATGCATATTTATTCACAATTTTTGAAAGATATCTACAAAAATCTTTTAATAACAGCACAAGAATTCATGGAATTGATGATTTAAGTGGTTATTATGCACATTCAAACTTAGATCTACAAATCATTCACATAATTTCTCAGAATTAACAAGTTATTTAATGGTGCAGCTAGTAAACAAACAAGAAGAACTTATAAATATGAAGATCTTTGACAATGCTCCAAGAATTTCTTCTCTTCCTTTCCTCTTTCTTCCAATTTGTTGTCCCTGTTGTTCTTCTTCTCTCTTTTTCCTGTGTATGACTGTATTTTCTTTATATCCTCCTTGTCTCTACCCTTTCTTTCTTTTCCTCTTTCTATATATGTTCGTATTTTATTTCTGCCTTCTTTCTTCCTTCTAGTTGATGTGTATATGGTTTATGTTTTCCCTTAATTCCCTCTGCTCTTTTATTTTGTATATTTCCCCTTCCTAAAAAGCATTCACAACCTCTAAAATTTGGTGCTCCACAGAACCCTAATTCCTTGTATTTTTAGCTTTCCAAAACTGCGTCCATCTTCCTATTTTGCATGGTATATCCCCCACATGATACTCCAATCTTTAGTTTTATTTTATGGAAGTCCAATGGCTTCTGTTTCCTTTTCTTTAGTCTACTTTTTATAGGAGATTTGGGGGCACCTATATTAGGCCGCCTCCCATTCTCATGCATGCCTCCTTTTTCTTTATCATATATATATATAACATTTAATATCTTTCTTTTAAATTTTAATATCTGAGATTTCAAGTTTATATATATTTAGATACGTAATATATATATATATATATATATATATATATATATATATATATATATATATAATTATTTGTATTTATATATATGTATATATATGTGTGTGTGTGTGTTTAAATATTCAACACAGAAGAATAATCATGCATTAAGCTATATACCCAAAATGATGACTAATTGCCTTTCCAACATGTATATACACAATGAAGTAAACATCGAATAATGATGAAAAGTAGCCAAAAGATTACTATGCACAAGAGATAAAGATTGAAATCACTAATGGGAAAATAAACACGTATATACACATGAGCAATATTGGAATACATTGATGAAAACAACCATTAGAATAAAATGACGAGAAGTAACATTGAACACCATGATGAAAATTAACCAATGAATAGAAATGACGAGCAAACTCAAGTATGCAAGATAGTCAATCAATTGCAACTTTTAGGCAATCATGAACTATGTGAGAGTGTGTGTGATACACCAATTACATCCACCTTATTCTTACCGATGGCTACAACTCATCTTCCCAACCCATGTTCTCGCCTTCAACAACCTGCATCATGCACACTCATTCCACCATTAATAGGTTAGTTTTTAAGAAATCATAGCTGAAGCACAAGTATTCAATCTTTTTGTAATAAAGAAGCATCATTAATCAATTAATTAAATACAGTTAACACATTCACATGCAATTTTCACCTTAATTTAACTAACCATCATAGATTTTATCAAATTGAGTCCCAAAATTACGGAAATTAAATGAAAGTCAAATTCAAGATGTGACATCCTTCCCCACTTGGAATAGGCATTGTATCGATGTCTTAGTACAACATAAAAACAATAAAATATCAAACTAATTCTACTTAATACATCAAATGTATCATCATCAAAGTATTAGAGTATCTCTAATGTGCATGAAATAAAAGAATCTATGTTATTTCCCCCAAATGCGGGAATGATCTATCAATCTTTGCAGCATCCTCCCAAGTGGCACTATCCACTGAATCTTGGTCCCACTAGAGCTTATACTACACTATGTCTCTATTACGCAACTTAACGTTGTGCTTCTCCAAGACTCAAATGGGCTCCACTAGCACCACTCCTGGATCCTGCACCTATAGAGCACGCCAATCAAGAATATGCAATACATCAGGATGATAAGGTTTGAGTAATGACACATGAAAAATATTATGGATCTTGGTGAGAGCCAACGATAGAGCAAGTCTATATGCTACTGGATTGATCACTTCTAGAATGTCGAAAGATCCTACAAATGGGAGCTAGTTTGGATGCTTTGCCAAACAAAATCAAACTCTTGTGTGGCTTGACTTACAGAAACACTTTGTCACCTACTAAGAATTGCCTAAAAGTCCTGGTTCTATCTGCATAACTTTTCTGTCTATCCAAGGCTTGCTTCAATTTCGCTTTTATTAGCCTCATCTGATCTTCCATTTATTTTAACATGTCAGGTCCAACCACTACCCTGTCTTCAATCCCGTCCCAACTAATTGGTGTCTGACACTTGTGCCCATAAAGAGCCTCAAATGGTGCCATCCCTAAAGATGCATAGTATGAGTTATTATATGTAAACTCTACCAATGGTAGATATTTCTCCCATTTATATTGTTGGTCCATACAGTACATCATTAGAAGATCCTCCACTACCTGGTTGACTCTCTCCATCTGTCCATATGTTTGAGGATGATAAGTCATGCTAAAGTTCAACTTAGTCCCCAATGCTACATTAAGTGTGGTCCAAAACCTAGATGTCATGCGAGTGTCACGATATGAAATGATCATCTTTGGCACTCCATGTAGTCGAAAGATCTCTTGAACAAACTTTTTCGCTAAGGTCAACAATCCATCTAAGAGATTTCTGGGAATGAAGTGAGCCACTCTTGTTAGTTTGTCCACCACCACCAAGATGACATCGTGCATGTTCTTTGACATGGGAAATCCCTGAATAAAGTCCATGCAAATCACTTAACACTTATACTCTGGAACACTATGTGGATAAAGAAGTCATGCAAGATGGACATGTTCAGCCTTGATGCATTGACACTCTAAACATCGAGTGACAAATTCAGTCACGTCCTTCTTGAGCTTAGGCCAAAAATACAATGGTCTCAACCCTTTCATCGTCTTGGTCACTCCTAGGTGTCTAGAATATGGTGCACTATGGATCTCTTCAAGAACTAATTTCCTCAACTCACCTAAATCTAGGATATACATTCTCCCTTGGTATCTCAAAATCCCATCTGACTCTATCACATACCCATCAAATGATGAGCTGAGGGGTCTGCTTCTAATGCTTGTTTAACCTATTCATAATGCTCATCCCCTTGTAAGTTTTGGATTACCTTCTACCTTAGATTGGTTCTAGTAGTCACCATGGCAGCCAGATGTCATCTCCTGCTAAGAGCATCCGCAACCCTATTCTCCTTTCCCTTTATATACTCAATTCCAAAGTCATACTCGCTAAGGAATTCTAACCACCTTCTCTGTCATGCATTGAGATTAGGTTGGGTGAAGATATACTTGAGCCCCAAATGATCTGTATTTAGGTCAAATGGCTTACCCAAGAGGTAGTGCCTCCACATTTGGAGTGCATGAACAATGGCAACCAACTCTAGATCATGAGATGCATAGTTTAACTCATGATGCTTTCACTTCTTGGATTCACATGCCACTACTTTCCCATTCTGCATCAACACTCCTCCCACACCTTCACCAGAAGCATTTGTTATCACTATGAAATGACCATTTGGATCAGGTATGGTCATAATTGGTGTTGTCATGAGTTTTTCCTTTAAGAGCTGGAAAGCTTGTTCACATTTATCTGTCCAATTGAACTTCTTACCCTTTTTCTGTAACAAGTTATGGGTGCTGCAATTTTTGATAATCCTACAAATTTTCTATAGTATCCTGCCAGCCCCATAAAGCTTCTAACCTTAGTCATAGTTTGTGGTTCAGGCCATTCCATTATTGCTTTGATCTTTTCAGGATCTACTGCTATCCCATCTACTGAAATTATGTGGCAAAGATAGTGCACTTTACTCTAGTAGAATGTGCACTTAGATAACTTGCCAAAAACATTTATCTCTCTCAATCACTGCTAGACTATCCTCAAGTGTCTTTCATGCTCCTCTACTAACTTAGAATAAATCAGAATGTCATCTAAGAAGACCAATACAAATTTGTCTAGACAATCCCTGAACACACTATTCATCAAGTTCATAAAAGTTGTTGGTGTATTTGTTAACCCAAATGGTGCTACTATGAACTCGTAGTGACCATATCATGTTTTGAATGTTGTTTTAGAGACATCCTCATCCTTAATCCATAGTTGATGGTAGCTAGATCTAAGGTCTATTTTGGAGAATACCTTTTCACGTTTCATCTGGTCAAACAACTCATCTATCCTTGGGAGTGGATATTTGTTCTTAATAGTTTCCTTGTTGAGCATCATGTAATCAATGCACAACTGCAACGTTCCATCCTTCTTCTTTATGAAGATGACTGGTGCACCCCAAGGTGACACACTTGGTTTGATAAAGCCCTATTTCAACAATTCTTCTAACTATGCCTTAAGCTCATATAGTTCTATTATTGTCATTCGATAGGGTGCTTTAGACTGTGGTTCTATTCCTGGCATTAGATCTATAGAGAAATCAAATTCCCTTTTAGGTGGTAGTTCTATCAATTCATCAGGGAAGACATCTTTGAACTCTCTAAGGATAGGATACTTGTCAAAAGATGGTTCCTGATTATCTAAATCTCTTATTTTGACTGCATAGATTGAACATCCCTTTCTTTTAGCCTTTTTCAATTGCATAGCTGAAATTTGTCTTAACTTAAGGGGTGTTCTAGAACCATGAATCTCTACCTGATTCCCAAAGTCATCAAGGCATTTGACTACCTTCTCTTCACAATCTACTAAGGACTTTTGTTCAAATAGTCAATTGATTCCAAGAATCACATCATAAGATCCTAGAGGTACAAATTAGAGATTGACTTGCATTTGAAAAGTAGGAAGATCTAATTCACTGCACACTAGACATGAATCTACTCTTTTCTCTGCATTGTTACTATACTGCACCATCTAAGAATTTTCCATGTGTCCTAGTTTTATATATAACTTAGCTGCAATCTTAGGATCAACAAAACATTTCGTAGCTCCTATATCAATTAAAATAGAAATTGGAAGGCCAAAGAGCTTACCGGACATCTGAATGGGTGTAGCTTGGAAATCCACTTGATGATGATCTACAGCCATATGAATCTAGTGTTGAGGAGCTCCCTGTTGATTTCCATCTCTCTGATTCATTGTTCGTTGAGGACACACACTAGCATAATGTTCTCCTCCACAATTGTAACATCCATCTCTAGGTCCTCTATGTCTAGCTGGCACGTCCCTCCTGTTATTGTTACCATTGTTGCCATAGTTACCTCTCTTATTATTTCCACCTTGGTTCCCATTATTCTTTTCATGATAATTATTGCCCCTCTTAAGATTCCTTATCTGGCACTTACTATTTCCTTGATTGTCATTATTACCCTAATTGTGACTGTCATTCTGAAACCTTTTATTTCCATTCTTCACATCTCGATTCTTATGGTAATTAGCAATCTACTGCAATTTTTACTCTTGTTTAGTGGATTTTTTAAACACTTCATCCATGGTCAAGGGATTGTGAATATCCACCTCTGACCCAATATGTGGCCTTAACCCCACGATAAACTTATGGATCATGAACCTCTTGTCAAGCTGATACTATGGAACATACTTCAATAGGTGAGAGAATCTCTCCCAATATTGAGTCACTATCAAACCTCCCTAAGTTAGGTTTTGGAATTCTGTCATTTTCTTGTCAAAATAGAGTTGTGGCAACCACCTCTTCTTGAAGAGCTTGAGGAAGCGGTCCCATGTAACTTCTCTCGATAATAGTTTCTTTTTAGCCTTTTCATTATCCCACCAAGTCACAGCTTCCCCAGTAAGCTGGTAAGAACCCCATATAGCTTTAGTTTCATTAGACAAGTCATGGAGATCAAAATATTTTTCCATATCAATTATCCATGCTTCTGCTCTATCACCTATAGTCTTACCATCAAACTTAGGAGGGGTGACCTTCTTGAGGTCTTTACCTAACTCCTCAACAATTCTGTTTTGATTATTCCCATTCACTTCACCTTCAGGACCTCTGGCTTCTTCTCTCCATTCCTCATTCTAGTTTCCTCGTATTCCTCTGACTTCCTATTCCAGATTGTTCATTTGAGTTCCCTACTGAGTCAAGAGAGCAAGGATTTGATCCAGTCAGTTATTTTGTCCATCATTATTTTGTCTTGCATTGTTATTATTGTTTGCCTCATTTCTGTTTCCTTCATTATTCCTGGCATTATTTCCTGCATTGGTGCCAGTATTGTTCCCTACATTGGCTCCATCATTGTTTCCTACATTTAGGTCATCATCATATCCTAGGGTTACTCCCCTACGTACAAAATTTATAGTATTCATGATGAATTATCTACAAGGAGTTTATAGCTTTAGCGTAATAGTCCAAAAGGCTTAGAGTAGAACCATCGCTTTGATACCAAAATGTAAGATCCTAAAAGTTCTAATAACTTAACCATAGTCAAATATTAACTCTAGTTCATAATTCTCAAAATAAAACAATAAATATATACATCTTTCATTCATAATATCAATTTTCACATGAATACAACTATAAATAACTTAAAAGTTCATATTATTACAAATTCTAAATATCTATACATCCTAGGCTTATAATAGCCCATCTAATTGTCCTAACATCAATGAAGGAATCTCAATATAATACAAGTATGAAATATCAATAATGTCAATCAAATCCAAATGTCTCTCTAGTTGTTGACAATTCAATTCACCATCCACAAGCCAAGGATGAGAACATGGATTGGGTGCTTTTCCACCCAACCACGAAGCATACGCTTCCTTGGAATCCTTCAACAAGAAGGATAACTGACCCTGCACAAAGAGCCTAGCAATCTGTAACAATAAGCAAGATGGAATCTGGTGCGTGCCTATTAACCTACATGCATCCCTAGCATGAATGCAACATCTCATTAATAGGATGAGGCAGAGAAATAAAAAAACTAGGCATAAATCCATCTATTTCAATGGTCCAAAAGTTAACTTTGATCAAAGTATGAAACTGATTATAATGGTAGTGTAGGTTTTGAAAAAGAAAACCTACTTCTCTATTATTCCTCATTTGGTACTCATCCTGAAAGGTATCTTTCCCCAAAACACACAAAGCATATCAAGCAATGCATTAATTCCTTTTCAAAGTAAAATATTATTTTTCCATTCAAGCATGACTTAGGAAATAAACAAATCATTATGTTTGATTTCAGCATACTGTTGTATTTCTTTTTCCAAAACCAGAACAATCATAACAACAAATTAATAAGGTTTCTTTCAATAAACATTCTTTTCTCTTTGTTTCATAAATAGAAATTAGACAATCTTTCTGAGTATTCAATGCAAGTTTTCTTTCACATGAATGCCTTTGTTTATCCAATAATGCATATGGTAAATCAAATGAATATTTTCACCTTCTATCTCCATGAAATGGTTTATATGGTTTGATTTCGTAAGTTAAAATACCAGGTTTTAGTCATGTTTTCCCACTGAAGGTTTCCAAGTATGATTTCTTGTATAAAAATGAGAATCAATGTTTTGTACTCTCTTAAATCCAGTTTTATTCTTGATGTCCTTTATCAATTCGCTATCAATTTGTACTCAAAATTGGTCTCATAAGTTTATATCAGCAACATAGATGATGAAATAATAGTTTATAAAGTCAGGACAATAGTAGGAAAGCTTGAAATAGCAGAGCATAAGGCTGGAATAGTGATCTAATGTGTTAAAACAATAGTATGATAGGTTGGAATAGTGATGTACTAAGCTAAAACAACAATATGAATGATTATAATATCAATACAAAGTTTGAAGCTACTATATATATGTTGTAACAATGGTATAAATGTATGAACAATAGCATAAATATGTGCTACAACATTGTATATGCATGCTATAGTAGTGCATATACATGCTACAATAGTATTGAAGAATGTTTCAATAGTGAATGTGTTTAAAATACAATAACAAGAAGAATTTTTGGTCTCAGTTGTTTTGAATCAGCATGACAACATTAATTTTGCATTATTCATTGGTTTGAACAGCCATGTGAATGGCATAAATATGCACATATATGCATGTATTAGAAAATACATGCATATGTATGCATATTTATTCACAATTTTTGAAAGATATCTACAGAAATCCTTTAATAACAACACAAAAATTCATGGAATTGATGATTTAAGAGGTTATTATGCACATTCAAACTCAGATCTGCAAATCATTCACATAATTTCTCAAAATTAACAAGCTATTTAATGGTGCAACTAGTAAACAAATAAGAAGAACCTATAAATATGAAAATCTTTGACAATGCTCCAAGAATTTCTTCTCTTCCTTTCCTCTTTCTTCCAATTTTTTGTCCATGTTGTTCTTCTTCTCTCTTTTTCCTGTATATGACTGTAGTTTCTTTATATCCTCCTTGTCTCTTCCCTTTCTTTCTTTTCCTCTTTCTATATATGTTCTTCTCTTATTTCTTCCTTCTTTCTTCCTTCTAATTGTTTTTTATGTGGTTGTGTTTTACCTTAAATCCCTCTACTCTTTTATTCTGTATATTTCCCCTTCCTAAAAAACATTCAAAACCTCTAAAATTTGGCACTCCATAGAGCCCTAATTCCTTGTATTTTTAGCTTTCCAAAACTATGTCTATCTTCCTATTTTGCATGGTATATCCCCCGCATGATATTCCAATCTTTAGTTTTATTATATGGAAGTCCAATGGCTTCCATTTCCTTTGCTTTAATCTACTTTTTATAGCAGACTTGGGGGCACCTATAGTAGGTCGCCTCCCATTCTCACGCATGCCTCCTTTTTCTTTATATTATATATATATATAATATATATATATATATATATATAATATTTAATATCTTTCTTTTAAATTTTAATATCTGAGATTTCAAGTTTATATATATTTAGATACATAATATGTATTTATATATATAAATATATTTAGATATATATATATATATATATATATATACATTTATAATTATCTATATATATATATATATATTCAACATGGAAGAATAATCATGCATTAAGATATATACCCAAAATGATGACTAATTGCATTTCCAACATGTATATACATAATGAAGTAAACATCAAATAACAATGAAAAGTAGCCAAAAGATTAGTATGCACAAGAGATAAACGTCAAAATCGCTAACCGAAAAATAAACACGTATATACACACAAGCAATATTGGAATACATTGATGAAAACAACCATTAGAATAAAATGATGAGAAGTAACATTGAACACCATGATGGAAATTAACCAATGAATAGAAATGACAAGAGCAAACTCAAGTATGCAAGATAGTCAATTAATTGCAACTTTCAGGCAATCATGAACTACGTGAGAGTGTGTGTGATACACCGAATACATCCACCTTATTCTTACTGATGGCTAGGACTCCTCTTTCCAACCCATATTCTCACCTTTGACAACTTGCATCATACACACTCATTCCACCATCAATAGGTTAGTTTCTAAGAAATCATAGCCGAAGCACAAGTATTCAATCTTTCCGTAATAAATAAGCATCATTATTTAATTAATTAAATACAATTAACACATTCACATGCAATTTTCACCTTGATTTAACTAATCATCATAGATTTTATCTAATTGAGTCCCAAAATTATGGAAATTAAATGAAATTCAAATTCAAGACGTGACATTTTCTGATTTGTTTTGCAATGTCCTTAAAGAGACTCAACCACCAATAACCTGCCCTAATAATTTTATGCGTTGTAGTTTTAGCATGGAAGTGTCTGCCACATATTCCTTGGTGGCATTCTTCAATTACCTTCTCAGATTTTTATTGATCCAAACACTTTAACAACATTCCCTCATGGTTTCTCCACATTTAAACACATTGAATCAAAACATATTTCTGGGACTTAAACTTGAGTGTTCTTTATTGAACCATATTCATGCCTAGAGGACAACACATGTTTGTCAAATAAAAGATGATATCTTTATACCATGGACTATCCATTAATTCACATGAAAAACTAGTTGGGGTTGAATCAACATTATTTACTTTAGTTGCTTCTAGATTTGTATCAGTCATTAACCTTGCCAAGCCTTGCCCTTTAACCAACTTAGTGACCTGCACCTCCATGTCATACTCTTGAATTCTATTAATCCACCTGCACCTCTTACTTAAATCTTCTTGTTGCATTAATATGTCCTTCACAACTAAATGGGGTACATATGCAATAGTCTTAGTACCTACAAGATAAGATCTAAAAAATTTCACAACCTTTGTTGAATGCACAAGACAACTGAGAGGGGGGTGAATCAGTTGTATCAAAAACTTTTAGCCTTCACAAACATAATCACATCCACATTAATTCACATAAACCCTAATTCTGTTATGATGAATAAACATGAAAAATAGATAAGAAAAACCTAATCACATCAACACCATCCATAAGAGAACATCAATTTTTTATGTGGAAAACCCTAAAAGGGAAAAACCACGGTGAGGATTAGCTCACAATATATAGTAGTATCACTATCAAATTACAAAGAGGCTCACTACCAAAGGGCTCACTATCCAAAGGAATGCTCACTGCCAAAAAGGGCTCACTACCAAAAGGGGTGGCTCACTGCCAAAAGGGCCCACTGCCAAAGAGGTGGCTCACTGCCATGAACTAATATGATAGCATCTACCACATGCCTAAATTCAGTTCCAATGAAGTACAATACATATCATCTTCGCTGCCTCACAACACAAACATCTTCATCTTCACATCCTCACACATTCACATGAATTCTTTACACTTCTTTATATCAATCATCAACCTTGGAACATACATCAAGTTTGGCAACACATTCTACAACCTTTGGAATAGTCTTCAAGGTTGGCAAACATACACAATTCAAATTAGGTATGGATCTAAATAATCTTGCAAAGCAAATGAATGAAGGTAGAACACTTCATAGCTTAGCTTGGACCTAAATACATCTTCACATGCTTCAAGATGCTTCCATAATCCATGAAACACATTCACAAAGAGTGTTAGCACCCAAGTCGGCCAAACTTGTGCAAACACAAAGAATACTTAGGCACACACTTCCAAGAGCTCAATCATAGCTTGCGGACCAAGAACAAGCCTTAAACATGATCTGGAGACATACACGAACAAAATTAAATCACCTGGGAACCAACAAATCCAGCTACAACAAATTTCAGTTGAAGACAACAAATCTCACTTGAAGACAGATCACAGACTACTCACAATCAACACTACTAAGCTCTGCTACTCAATAACTTGCTTTATGGAGCACCAAATCATAAATACTTTGGATTGAAGATAGCTAAGGACCTTATAAACATATGTCCCAAACTACACCACTTGAAATCATTCTGTAGAGAAATGCAGAGAAAAATACTTTCTCTCAGACACCTCTACACAACCCAAAAACTCTGTCAATTACAATCTTCAAACTAGAGAACATAACTTCTACTACATAGCAATCCGGACCACAAAATTCTGAATTTAGTATCTTCAAACACTTTTATAATACATATCCAAATCTCACACTTTGGTCTTCAACAAAGAAGAAATGCGGAGCAAAAACTCAGACAATGTCTTGCAAGCCAGAATACTCTGCAACACACTGTTTCCTCTAGAGAGCAAATTTTCTCAAAAGTACTTGGAAACTTAGCAACAAGAGAAATATACCAACATCATTAGCACTTCTATAAGGCATTCAAATCACTTTAACATGACAACTTAATCAAGCAAAAATCAAAAATATCAAAAGACACAGTTGACACCAATGACAACACCGGTTAGTACATACTTGCAACAATCTCCCCCTTTGTCATTGATGGCAACATATGATGTGAAAAACCATCATGACACAATTCTACACTAATCTCATTCTCCCCCTTTCTTTTATACATCTTACCGTCTTTTTTTTAACACATGAACTCTCTCCCCTTTGATATCAATGGCAAAGGGTGACACACCTTCAATCTTTCTCCCCCTGAATATGATGTTGCACATACTTGCACTATTCTTAGCTACTCTGAATACTCCCCCTTAGGAGTACACATCAATTGTTATCAACTCTTACTCTCATTTAAGAGGACCTCAGGACCTTCATAAACTAACACTTCAAGAGTAACATATCTTGTCTTTAAAAACTTCAAACTTGACTCTGCACAAATTAGGGTACGACATTCAACCAGAAACTTTCCTTCTTCTTTGGGAACATAACATCACATCTTTTATCAACCTTCATGACAACTTATGAAAATAATGCAACTTATGACAAAGACAACATATATAGCCAACAATCTTCTTAGATCAATACTCATCTGTCTACAACATTTCTTCTACAGGCTCCCCCTATCACCAATCACTACTACCTGCTTCTCCTCAAAGATAGCCAACATTAGTAAGGATAAAACAATGTCTTATGTCATTCAAGAAAGTAGTCTTCACATCGATTTGATATAATTTGAAATCCTTATGTGATGTAAAAGTCAAAAACAACCTAATAGCCTCCAGACTTGCCACCAAAGCAAACGTTTCCTCATAGTCTATCTTTCTTTGTTCCTTACCACTTCTCCATTATTTTTCAACTTATTTCTAAAAACCCATTTTTTTCCAATCACATTCTTATCTGTAGGCCTGGGGACAAGTTCCCAAGTCTTGTTCTTTTCAATTTGCATCAATTCTTCTTCCATTGCCTTGACCCAATGTTCATCTTTACATGCTTCAGTAACTGTCTTACGTTCAACCTTTGAAAATATAGATTTACCTGTTCTTCTACAACTCTTCTTTTTGTCAAACTCCTTTGTTTTTATCACCAATGGTTTGATCCTCTAAGTGATTCATTTTCACATACTTGGGGATTTTAGGAACTCTTTTCAGAGCTTCTTCTTCTTCATCAATCTGAACTTCCTTGTCTTTGTCTTCTTTAACTTCTTTTGTGTCAGCAGACTCATCTGATTCATATCCATTAGGCTTGAGATTCTCTAAATATCTTCAAACACCTTCAATCAACATGAACACTCCTCTATACTGATAAAATTTTCTTGCACAACTAGGATAATCTACACAACTATACCTTTATTCATTTTAGTCATAGTCTTCTACCTATCTTGAGCCTTTGTTGCAAATCCCTTACTTTATCAACATCATTCCTTTGGTAGGGGAGAAAATATTTCCATTAAAGCTCCCCCTAAGCCAAACCTCTAATCTCAGTTCCTGAAGGGAACATCTACATTGGTTGTCGATATAAGTTCATCATTCACCTCTATTACTTCCTTCTTTATCCAAATCTTATTCATCTCCTTTTTAGTTTCTGCCAGACCAACTTTTTGTGTTGCCTTATTTTTCTCCACTAGATTATCCTTCTTCATGCTTCTACTTCTACAAAATGTTTAAATGTGTCCAGGCTTATTGCAATTGTAACACACAATATTCCTTTGACTAGTATTCCTTTCATTCATTATGGATCTGCATTGGTTAGCTTTGTTCCCAAATTTATTGCATGTATAACAATAGCCATTGAAGGATTGAGTTATTCTACCATAGTTATAGCCATTCACTCTTTGATTCTTACACTCATTTGCTTTATGTCCCATTTTATTACATGCAAAACACCTAATAGGGTTCTAACTCACTTTATTTCTCCATACAACAACTCTATGACCAACTTTATTGCATGTGAAGCATTGACCAGAGAAAGATGGAACATTTTGATTGTTTCTACTTCTACATTATATTGTTTCGTGTCCATACTTATTGGATGAATGACAAAAACCATTGAAAGATGAATACCATTGAGCATTTGGTTGTCTGACCGGAGGTCCTCTAGCTTTAATCTTTTAATTCCTGATCTGCTTGCCTTTATCATTCTTGTTCTCAGCATTCACTGCTTGACCTTATTTGGAACATTCTCCTTTCTCAAATCCCAAGCCTTCTTTGTCATCAGGGCTCTTCTGATTAGCAATCATCTCATCAAGTTTTGCAAAACTTATCTTGAACTTTTCTTCATAGCTCTTTGCCTTCTCCAAAACTGACTTTAGGTTCACAACTTCTTTTTCAATCTTTGCACATTCTCAGATTTGCCTGTCACCATTTGATTTAGATATTCTTTTGCTTTTTCCTTTTCTTCAACTTGCACTTGTAGATCATTCAGGGTTTCATTTTCTGATCTTAATTGTTCACTAATCTCCTTATGCTTTTCTTTGAACTTCTTGGCTTGCTCACTCAACTTTCTGATGCACTCATCTACTTCCTTGATATTTTCCTTTAGATCCAGGTTTTCCTCTTCAGTCCTTTCAAGGTCTTCAAGAGCAACTTTGAGTTCTTCACTAATGGCAGACATGTGTTTATCTTCTAAACATCCATCATATAGGGAAACATTCTTCTTGTGTGCCATCCTAGACCCACCTTAAGATGTTAGGCTTTCTTCCAAGGAACCCTCACTCTAATAGCAATTGTTGAATGCATAAGACAACAGAGAGGGGGGTGAATCATTTGTATCAAAAACTTTAAGCCTTCACAAACATAATCACATCCACATTAATTCACATAAACCCTAATTCTGTTATGATGAATAAACATAAAAAATAGATAACAGAAACTTAATCACATCAATGCCATGCACAAGAGAGCATCAAATTTTTACGTGGAAAACCCTAAAAGGGAAAAACCGCATTAAGGATTAGCTCACAATATATAGTAGTATCAATACCAAATTACAAAGAGGCTCACTACCCAAAGGAGTTCTCCCTGCAATAGGCTCACTGCCAAAAGGGGTGGCTTACTGCCAAAGAGGTGGCTCACTGCCATGAACTGATATAAGAGCATCTACCACATGCCCAAGTTTAGTTCCAATGAAGCACGATACATATCACCTTCGTTGCTTCACAACACAAACATCTTCATATTCGCATCCTTGCACATTCACATGAATTCTTTACACTTATTTATAGAAATCATCAACCTTGGAACATACATCAAGGTCAGCAACACATTCTACAACCTTTGGAATAGTCTTCAAGGTTAGAAAACATACATAATTCAAATTAGGTCTGGACCTAAACAATCTTGCAAAGCAAATGAATGAAGGTAGAACACTTCGTGGCTTAGCTCAAACCTAAATATATCTTCACATGCTTCAACATGCTTCCACAATCCATGAAACACATCCACAAAGAGTGTTAGCACCCAAGTCAACCAAACTTGTGCAAACACCAAGAATACTTAGGCACACACTTCTAAGAACACAATCATAACTTGCGGACCAAGTACAAGCCTTCAACATGATCTAGAGATATCCATGAACAACATGAAATTACCTAGGAGCCAACAAATCCAGCTACAACAAGTTTCACTTGAAGACAACAAATCTCACTTGAAGTTTGATCACAGACTGCTCACAATCAACACTACTAAGCTTGCTCTACTACTCAATAACTTGCTTTCCAGAGCACTAAATCATAAATCCTTTAGAATGAAGATATCTAAGAACCTTATAAACATATGTCCAGAACTGCACCACCTAAAAGCATTCTGTAGAGAAATGCAAAGCAAAATACTTTCTCCTAGACACCTCTGCACAACCCAAAAACTTTGCCAATTACAGTCTTCAAACTAGTGAACATAACTTCTATTGCATAGCGATCCAAACCACCAAATTCTAGATTTAGTATCTTCAAATGCTTCTATAAGACATATCGAAATCTTACACTCCATTCTTTAACACAGAAGAAATGCCGAACAAAAACTTAGACAGTATCCTGCAAACCAGAATACTCTACAACACACTATTTCCTTTGGAAAGAAAATTTTCTCAAAAGCACTTAGAAACTCAGCAACAAGAGCAATATACCAACATCATTAGTACTTCTATAAGGCATTCAAATCACTTTAACATGACAACTTAATCAAGAAACAATTAGTAATATCAGAAGACATAGTTGACACCAATGACAACACAAGCATGTTGGCATCAATGACAACACCGGTTAGCACATAATTGCAACAACCTTAACCAAGGCATAAGCATTTTTTTCCATCATAGAGTATTTCAACTCAGTTGCTTGCAATGATTTACTTAAAAATGAAACAGTTTGCTCATAATCCTCTTCATTCTTATGAAGTAAAACAACATCAATTATATAAAATGAAGCAAAAGAAAATAGCTACAAAGGTTTGGAATAATTTGGACTGATTAATACAAGTTCATCCTTGATGGATTATTTGATGTCTTTTAATTCTTAAGCTGGTTCTTCACTCTATGAAATTGAGTGCCCCTTCTTGAGCATCTTTTAAATGGCTTTAGTCTTCTATACAAAATTAGAAATAAACCTTCTTACAAAATTGATTTGCGTGAAGAAAGATTGTATACCTTTGATTGGCTTGGGTTGAGTGATGAGATCAATGGACTTGACTCACTTTGAGTCTATTCTTACCTCACCTTTTGACACAATGTGTCTGAACAACTTTCCCTCTTCAACCCAAAAGTGACATTTCTTGGGATTCAAAGAAATCCCATATTCTAAGCACCTTTCAAAAATCAATTCTATGTGCTTCCAATGATCACTTCTATCTTTTGAGAATATGGTTAGGTCATCTTGATACACCACCATAATTTCATCTACAAGGACTACAAAGGCAACATCCATCACCCTTTGAAAAGTAGAACCTACATTCTTTAACCCAAATGGCATACTCACATAAACATGCATGCCCCAAGGAGTTGTGAATGTTGTTTTATACTATTCTTAATCCTTGACTAGCACTTGATTGTAGCTCAAGAATCCATCCATCATGGACATTAGCTCTGATCCAGTTATGTTCTGCAATAAGTGATCCATGCAAGGAAGAGGGTAATCATCCTTGAGATTTTGATGTTCAAATTTCTAAAACCAACACATAACCTAATCTCCCCATTCTTATTTCTCACTGGGACAAGGTTAGATACCCATTTAGAATGCCTGGTAGATTTGATGATGCCTCCATCTCTCATCTTTGCTAACTCTTTTTGCATCTTGGGAGCTATGGCTGCGTTAATTGGCCTTTATTTCTCCCTAAAAGGTTTTGTATCAAGCTATAGATGGATGGTATGTTGAAACAAATCTTCCCTATATGCTTTCAATTCATTATAAGACCATTCAAAACACTTTAAATTTTCTTAATAATGCAACCAACATTTGTTTCTCATGGGGTTTTAATTTCTTACCAATATATACCATTTTTGGTGCCTCCTCAGTTCCAAGGTTAACACCTTCAACACTGTCCTCTTCAACTAGTTTGTTTTTTCTTCTCCAACAATCAACATTGTCAAACATTCTTTGAAGTGCCACCAAACCTTTTGGAATTGTGTTTCTTTTCAGTTGTACCACCTTATTGCCAAACAAGGTCTCATTTCCATCTTCAACCTCTTTCATGGGCTGCTAATCAATAAGTTGATTATCAAACTCATCCATGCAATTAAGGAACCCATAAATCTGATTACTATCATTAAAAACTTGCCAACTATTTATGTTATCAGGGATTGTTGGTCTTGTAAGCACTTCAATGACATAATGACAATAAGAAGTTGATTGAAGATTAAATTTTGAAGCAACTACAACCCAGATATCTGCATCTTCATTTTTAGCTCTTTCTACCCACTCAATGCCAATAGCATCAAACAATTCTAAAGTATCCCAAACTACATTCCTATAGGCCCTTAACCTACTATCCTTATCTACAAAAATACCTCTGACCTATTGCACCACTAATTCTAAATCACCATAAATCATTAAACACTTGACTCCATGCTTATGAGTAACATTTAAACCTAGCAACAATGATTCATACTTAGCTATGTTGCTTGTGCATTGGAAATCTAGCTTGAATGAAAGTCTAAACTACTCTTTATCCAGTGAGGTTAAAACTATGTCTGTACCCGAGCCATCCTTAGAACATTTACCATCAAAATACAATGTCCACAAAGCACCTTCATCATGCACAGGAGCAGCAGTATGAGGTAGATCAACACATACCTTAGGTTCATCTTCATCACAAAACCCCATAAACTGATCAATCTTTGTACCAAAAAAGTTTAGTTCTTCATGATTTTTGTAATGGCCTTCTATATTTTGATCTTCCACCTTCTTCTCCCTATATAGCTTCACTTCTACACCATGAACTGAAATTGTAGCATATGAGAGATCCATCTGTATACTCCCACCCATAGAAGCTACCCACTTTCTAGATAACAACATACCCCACTTAGCAAGGCAGACTATAATGATTACATCCATCAAAAAGGACTTGTCTGGATATGCAGCAAGCTAAATGTGAACATCTTTGAGAAGACGAATCACATTCACTTCTCTAGAATCCACAACAAAGCACTTACCAAAGGATTTAGATACTTTCAAACCTAAATCATTCATGATTTCAAGTGGCATGATGTTTCTAGATGCTCCAGAATCAAGCATACAATCATGTAACAGCCACCCATTGATGATCAATGTGGTATAGAAAAGATCAACACCCATATGGCTATTAACCGTGGATGATCCCAAGTATACTTCAACAGTTTCATCATCATTACAAGGAACAACTTGTTGTTTGGGTGCATTAGTAGCAGTAATAAATGAAACAACCCTATTGTTGATGGTGTTTTTAGCACGTAGTAACGCAGGTAAGACACGAAGGTATCTCACCTCTCTTAAAAGGAATCCTATCCAAAAACTTTAGAATAGGACTACCCCAAGGTTTATACAGCTAGGTCTTAGCTTGCAGGATAACTCAGTGGATATGTCTCAGCTATTCCAACTAAGGGGACTTACATGCAAATGATAGACAAGATTTAATACATTAGGGGTTGATTGCACATGACCTTGATCAGTTTTCTGATTTGACAATACATAAATAAACTGATATATACTTAGATTTCTATAAAATATTTAATTTCAACATGCAACCAATAATCTACCAACTTGCATTCACTAAGTATGCATTCTGTGACAGCACTATGCAAGTTTATGAAACCTAATCTAACAAGATCTGATAAATAAAATGCAAAAGAAAAGAGGGAGAGAGAAGGGATAAAGAGATCCTATAGATGGCTACAGAAATGATCAACAAATAGATAGACAGATTCCCAATAGTTAATAAATCTCTGCTTAACCAGGTAGCCCACAATGCTACAGAGACTGTGCAAGCTTCTAAGGAAACACAAGGGTTTTTAAATTGTGAGGGATTCATTCAACACCCAATTCCTGGTGCAGTTCAATGTGGTGGCACCTACTTAGGGTTAGGGTTTAGAGTCAAAATTTTCGTGTCCTTATTCCTAATAAACCCTTAAATCCCTAAGGTTTTAATCCCATGGTTCATCCCTTGCTTTATCTTTTAATTCCCTATTGACCTTTAGTAGGTCCCCAGTCATCTAAGTTATAACTTGAAGCCTTTTGTATTCATTAGGTGACCAGCCCCATGACCTAGATTTACCCCAAATAACCCATAGAAATGATAAGTTTTATGTCCTAAGTCTTCATAAGGGTTATAAAGTGTTGTATAATAATATTTCGCAGCATCACATAGCACCAAAGATGATGTCATTATCCCTCTATGTGGTTGTGACAAGGTGACACATGTCAAGGAACCTAGGCTTACAGGCCCTTAATCAAAGATTCCACATCAAGGAATCATATGCTGGCAAGTGTCGAGGTAGGAAGTGATCTGCAAGGAGGTTCAAATCTAATGGTAGAACAAACTCACAAGGGAATCTTGTCAGAGATAAAGATCCGCCGCGCAGTTGTGAAATGGTGACACGTGGCCTCATTTTAATAAAGAAGTGAAAGTAAATGAAAAGGAGACGCATTGAGGCTTTATCGCACCCGCGTAGGGTAGGTTGATGGTGGGCCATTTCCAGATGCAATGTTGTGAAATGGTGCCACGTGTCTAGATCGGATAAAAGGTGATGCGATCAGCAAAGGATGTACATCTGACTTGTCTTTCTCCTACTGGCTAGAGACTTTTCAACGATGAAGACTCAGATTTTCAAATATGGCGGGTGAATGGTGGTCATGGATTTCATGAGGGAAAATTTAGATCAACAGCCTAGGTTTAAACTCTTCATGAACAATGTTGTAAACACCCTGTGACACGAATTTGAGTTAAGGATGAAGCTACTTCCATTAATGCCTTAGAACCTATGCTATGAAGCTTCAAAAGGAAGAAAATTAGGGCTTTCTGCATCATTTCCACAAACACGAATAGAGTCTAGACACGTAGCAAGTTTTTAGGTGAGTAAAAGAGTGAATTTCAAGCTTCTATAGGCATAAAATGAGTAAGTTTACTCTATTCGACCGTGCTCAGTAGATTTTTAAGTTGATTGCTTGATTGAAGAAGTAGAAAATTATAGAAGGAAGCCCTAGTTTACTACAAATAGTCTGAGAAGATGAGTCAAACCAGTCAGACCTCCACATCAAAATGTAGTTTGGATGAGGACCTTATGGTCCAATTCTTGGGGTCTGTTAGGCGTGCTTTGAATTTGCATGGTCCTGGTGGGCTAGATGACAAATTCTTAGATTTTTGCTACAATTGTAGGGATGCCCAATTACCTGTGCCAGGTTGGGTTCTATTTAAACATTGGCATCATAGGATGGACTTCAAAGTCCTAGTCTACAATGCTTGGCGGTTGGATCTAACCAAGGTAATTTGCCCTAACATATTCCCAAACCCAGACTTGGTGAGGGCAACTACACAGAGGTATGATCCTCAAACAAGATCAGTCCTGGTAGGAAATGGCACAGTGATAATCAAATTTACAAAGGCCTACATCTCTAGTGTATTCAACTTAAATCATGTAGCCAATAAGCAGATTAACCTAGGTTCATTGAAGGAAAGTTATAAGAATGTTAAACATGCATATAAGAATTTCAACTTGGCCAAACACAGACCAAGAGGGATAGATGGCTAGTTGGTGAAAATATCAAATAGGGAGGAGGAGCCCTTTGAATGCTCCTTATTCATGCATTACTTTGTGAAAACATACCACAGTCTCTGTCAGGTACTTGGAAGGGATGCTTCAGATAGGATGCCAATCTCTCTGATAATGATGGCAGTAAACATTCAAGATCCAGAGACAAGGGAGCCATATGACTACGCTTCCTATGTGGAAAAAAATATGCATAAACAGATGATGGCACTTAAGGGAAAATTGTATACTATAGATGCCCATGTTGAATTCACATGGTATTATATGTTGTGTCATATGATTTTGTTTTCTTTGTTAGGCATGTGGCATCAGAACTTACATGTTAGGATGACAAAGGAATATGTTTCCAATTCAAATGTGGACATGCATGTTGTAGATACATTGTATTGATTCTGACTATGTAATTTTTGAGGACTATTTTGTGAGAAGAATTCTTGGTTTCTTAGAGCCAGAGGGAGAAAGGTTGCATGCAAATGTGTTGGATTTTTTGAGGCCTTTAGATAGGACCCCTGATTTAGGGATTGAGCACAACTAGTGTGATTGGTTCTATCATGAACACACCACTTGTATCAAAATTTATGGATGAGGCTCCTCCCTATATTCTGCCTAAATATGTGCCAAAAAGGATTGCATTCCTAGAGATCATTAGGTAGCTGAATGAGTCAAATGGAGAACATCTAAGGAGGCATAAGAAGGGCTCATTCTTTGCCACTTCCCTCAGGTTTAGTGACTTCTTGACAGCTGATAAAGGTGGTTTGGATCAAATTGATTCAGTTCTTCAGTGTTACATGATGAATATGGAATAACCCAGGATGTTTCACCTTGAGGGCTTTATTGATAAAGTGAGGGTTAAGATGAAGAGACCAAGATATATTCATTAGGTCTTTTATGATGAGGACACTGTTAGAAATTAATTTACTATGAATGATGTCCACAGCCTGAGAATCAAATGGGACACAATCATGGCAAGAGAAAGAATGAGGAATAATTTGAATATTGCCTACCTGGTTGCCTTTACAGAAATACAGGACCCAATAAAGAGAATTCAGATGATTTTTGATCATGCAGAGTAACTAATTGCTAGTGCTCTCGTAGGTGAGGAAAGACCCACCTACCAGCCCAATAGCTCAAGAGAGGGGTATGTTGCAAAAAGGGAACCACTTGACTCTCCCCCTACCAAAAGGGGGAAAGATAATTGATTTAGAAAGTGAAGAAGAAATTGAGGTAGTGGACCTGGAGGGAGAAGCAAAAGAGCAAGTGCAGGAAGCTTCCCATCAGGTGAATTCACCTGACAGAATAAGGCCATAGTCTTCCCCTGACCATAGATCAATGAGAATAATGACAGGTCAAAATGTAGATACAGAGGATAATAGGTTAATGGCCTGTACTAAGTTTATGGAAGATGATGAATTTATTAATACTCCTAGATTCAGGAGTTATGTTTTGAAAGTTAGGAGTGAAGAATTTCAAAAGAAAATTGAAGAAGCCAAGAGTGGAGCCAATCCATCAGAGTATGAGGCCATCACCCAAAGGGTGTTGACTGAAGTAAATCAGGATATCAGTGGCATGACTCCAGAGGAGGGGAGGGCATTGGTTGCCAGAAGTAATGTGTTACTTCTTCCACACTAGACCTTGTCAGATGCAATTGCATTTGACACAATTATGAGAGAATATTCTGAGGTGACTGATGAGCAAGTAGATAAGGCGCTCTCTGGTGTAGCCTTCAATCCTAGGTTTGAGACATTAGCAATATGGGCATTGGTCACAAGTAATAATAAACCTAGGATTGGATTGGGGGAGTTGACAGGTGATGTGATAATCAAGAGAGTGTCAAATACCCCTGTTCCCCAAGCTGCAAGTCTAAATGTGCAAACAACACAATTTGCAGAAGTAGTGACAAACAAGCTGCAAAAAGATCATGATGAGATGCTACTGTAGTATGGACAAGCTATTGCAGAGCTCAACAAATGTAAAGAACAATTGTTGTTAGGGACTAGCATTTCAAGCACTCCAACTATAATACAAATTGCAGAAGCATTTCCAGCTGATATAGAGCCCCCACTAGCAGAGATAAGAGAATTGAAAGAGGAGGTGAAAAGACTAAAAGAAGAAAAGAAAAATTTAGTTATGGAGATGGTCACTAACTTGATAAATCATAGAGTGACCAAGATTCTAGTAAGGGTGGATGAGACACGGAGATCTTATTCAAATCTAAGAACAACCCTTGATAAGCATGAACAAGATAAGGAAAGTCTCAAGACTATGAAAAGGGTATGGTTGCCAAGGACTGGTGAATTAAGGGACCTACACAGGTGCTCAAGATTTGATGCAGAGGTGCCACCAAAGATGAAGATAACCCTTGACATGCTATTTATTCTTGAAGAGGTCGTAGCTTTTTAGTTAAAGCTAGACAAGGTGTTGGGTGAGAAGAATCAATGTATTGAAAAGATAGATAAGAAATTAATGCCAAGCATATTGGAGGCTGATGTGCAGTTTAAAGGTCTTGACAAGTGGAGAGTTGACTTCGATGGCATTGTTGGCCAATTAATATCTACCTATTGTATTGATGGAGATTCGATCTTGAAGATTTTCAATTCAACTTTAGACAAACTGCATGTGTTAGAAATAAATTTTGAACTATTTTGCAAGGAAGCAAAGATCCTAATGGATGCAAGGTACATAGGACACAATGATAAAATATCAAAGTTGATCTCATTTCAATGGCCATCAGAGAAGTCATATGCCACCTAGATAGATAAGTATGGGTAAATGTACCTAAAATGAATGAGCAACTACCTTCTCCTCTCCATTTATGTGGTCGAGCTCCTCCAATCAATTGTACTCCTCTTGAGAAATTGTTTTCTATCTTTTCTTCGTGCTCTATGTAATTAATGTTCCAACACCCTTGAGTGGTGCTTTGTGATGTAAAACTCATCTACCCAACCAAATGTATTAAATGTCGAATACCACGTTCTTAGCCTATAAAAGAACTGGTAGTCTCACTTTGTAAGGTTGTTGTTGATTTTGGGCATCTTGCTAATGAAAATATAGAACAATTTTGGAGGTTGGCCTAATTCTGAGTTAATAGTCTACTTTCTTGTAATGTTGAATGTGTGTTTTCTTTAAGCATTTTATCAATTCAGATTGAATTTATATGAGAAATGCTATTGATTGTCTCCTGTGTTATCTACATTTTTCTCTTGAACAAAGATACTAACATGGATTTACAATCGTGAAGTAATAATCATAAATATTCTATTACATCAAAAGGAATAAATGTAGCTAAAAGTTTATATATACCTTTTGGAATAATTTACCTTTTAGAATTTACATTCTTATACTTTAAGTTATATTTCATGTATATCGCTGATAGAAGTGCTATATATAATCGTTCATACTGCTATTTTAGCTTACTACATCACTATTCCAGCCTATCATACTACTGTTTTAACTCCTTAGATCGTTGTTCCAGCCTTATACACTGCTATTTCAAGCTTTCCTGCTATTGTCCCGACTTCATACACTGTTATTTCATCATTGATGTTGCTAATATAAACTTATGAGACCAATTTTGAGTGCAAATTGATAGAGAATTGATAAAGAACAACAAGAATAAAATTGGATTTAAGATAGTAGAAAACATTGATTCCCATTTTTATACAAGAAATCATACTTGGAAACCTTCATTGGGAAAACATGACTGAAACCTGGCATTTTAACTTACGAAATCAAACCATATAAACCATTTTATGGAGATAAAAGCTGAAAATATTCATTTAATTTACCATATGCATTATTGGATAAACAAAGGCATTCATGTGAAAGAAAACTTGCATTGAATACTTAGAAAGATTGTCTAATTTCCATTTATGAAACAAAGAGAAAATAATGTTTATTGAAAGAAACCTTATTGCTTTGTTGTTATGATTGTTCTGGTTTTGGAAAAAGAAATACAAAAGTATGCTAACATCAAACATAACGATTTGTTTATTTCCTAAGTCATGCTTGAATGGAAAAATAATATTTTACTTTGAAAAGGAATTGAATGCATTGCTTGATATGCTTTGTGTGTTTTGGGGAAAGATACCTTACGGGACGGGTGCCGAATGAGGAATAATAGAGAAGTAGGTTTTCTTTTTCAAAACCTACACTACCGTTATAATCAATTTCATACTTTGATCAAAGTTAACTTTTGGACCACTGAAATAGATGGATTTATGCCTAGTTGTTTTTTTCTTTGCCACATCCTATTAATGAGATGTTGCATTCATGCTAGGGATGCATGTAGGTTAATAGGTACACACCAGATTCCATCCTGCTTATTGTTACAGATCGCTAGGCTCTTTGTGCAAGGTTGGGTATCCTTCTTGTTGAAGGATTCTAGGGAAGCGTATGCTTCGTGGTTGGGTGGAAAAGCACCAAATCCATGTTCTCATCCTTGGCTTCTGGATGGCAGACTGACTCATCAGCAGCTAGAGAGACATTTGGATTTGATTGAAATTATTGATATTTCATACTTGTATTATATTGAGATTCCTTCATTGATGTTAGGACAATTGGATGGGCTATTATAAGCCTAGGATGTATAGATATTCTCCCAAAAAAATTGTTTCCATTTGTTCCTAGGAATGGATGGATTTTTGGGGTAACCCATGAACCATCTCATAGTAGAATATTTCAGGGTTGAGGGGAAAAGTTTGAGTTTTTAATTATCTGATCCATAATCATAAGTCTGGCATACCACTTTGAATTCAAACAAAAACTGATCTGGATCCTCAGAAGCAAGACCCCTAAAATTTGGCAAATGTGAAGGTGAAATATTCTTCAGAGGGGTATTATCTCTAGTATCTAGAACAATGGGATATGAGAAGGTTCTTAGACCCTGATTATCCTCCTCATCATGATTATCATCCATGTCTGATACTAGTTCTTCTCTTTGAGTTTCAGTGTGGGGTTATGAGGAATTAGTTTCTATCAAAGGATCTACCTAGAATCTTTCTTGCAATTCTTGGATATATTCAGAGAGTGAAGGACTTTGAGGATTTGAGGAATTATTGAGTTGGGGTGTAGTTTCCAAGGTAGGTTCTAGGTGCCTCTCTTCAACAAGATCTTGTGCCACCCTACTGCTTTCTCCTATAGTTTGTTGTTGGGGTGTCTATTTTATGTATCTACCTTTTAAATCCCTAGATCTAACCATACAAATTCAATTTAACCTAAAAATTGTTAACTAAGTTTTCCTAATTAACACAAAGTCCCCGGCAACGGTGCCAAAAATGACAAGGGTCATTGGTCCTTGGCAATTAATCATGTTTTCAATGTGTCAAGTCGAGGGCTGTGTCCTTGGCTATTTGCAATTAGGGATCCTATAGTTTCCAGTCTATTTAACTAATTCTTCTAATCTTATTTGCTCTGGAAATTAATACTATTGATTTTTCTGCTATGAAAGTAAATTCTAAGAGTACTGGAAACAAAGCTAAAATGGTAAATTGCTAATATTGACCTATTCTAATCCATACAACTGAAACATACATTTATCTATGTGAAAGCAATAACTATCTTCCTAAGCAAAATCTGAAACAAGATAATGAACAAACAAATACTAACCTCCTATCTTGATGGCGGGAGTGGACCCTTGCTCCTCACCCTCAGGACTGAAGACTAAGGCAATAAATCAGTACAGGAATATAGTCTCAAAATCCTTCTTTAGTCTAATTTCATCAGTATGCTTTGTATTCAGAAAGTGTATGAAAAATTGAGATTACAATAAATCCCCCCATCTCCTTAAGTTGCTTCTACCTTATATATCTATATATCAAATCAAGCGATGAGATATCACTTACTCTAACTATTAGTTTATCTATGAGATAGCATCAATCTCTTATTCTATCAATTGTTTAACTATAGAGTAAAATCATGCAACTAAAATAGATTTTAGTCGTACAGCAGTCCCACTAAATTTGGAGTCTTAGTTTTAAATAAGAACTAGGCAACAAGGCCCTGAAATATAGGTACTTAATAAGTTTGTCGAGATCTCATGCAAAATCAATAAAAGAGAAATTAAACCTCTAGCAGTTAACTAGTGTCTTCACTTGATCACTCAGGTGTTAGCTGAGTAATCCCTAGAGCACTCCAATTGCCATCGGAAGTGTTGACTGATAGTGGCGCTGGAAACTCTGCATTGTATTAAGGAGGGTTCCGAAGGTGTGTACTTTTGTTTGCAGCTCCAGAGATGTGCTTATGACTTCTATCCTACTCCGGAGATGATCCACCCTTGGTCCTCCTATTTCAAAATCTCTCCAATCATATTGGAAAAACATTAGAGACTAGTGTAGTATCCCTCATGTCAGCTCCAGAGACTACAAGGACCATCTCTGGAGATGCTCAAAATTGTCTTTTCCTGTATATCTGCACCTGTAGATTCAAAAAGAGAGAATTTTCTGCATATTTCCATTAATTTGTTGTACATTAGTCCTTCAATAAAAAATCATGACTTTTGGTAATTCATCTCTCATTAATGTAATTAGAACAAATCTTATCAGTCTACTATGGTACAATTACCAAGACAACATAATAAGAAGGATGGAAAAGAGGTAAAAAAGAGTGTATTATTATAGGTGCTAGCTGGCACTCATCATTGATGAACTTTACTTTTATGTCAACTCCTTCTCTACCTTTGGTTCTCTTTGTTAGACACACAAGAATACTAAGAGTGGGGGGTGAATCAGTATTTAAACAATTTCCAATTTCAACTTCAACTTATCCGTAGTAGATTAAACCTTAAGCATCACAATATCAACATGAAAGAATAACACAATGCACATCAACACATAACACCAGATATACATGGAAAACCCTAGAAGGGAAAAACCGCGGTGAGGATTAACTCACAATATATGACGCTCAAATAATAACTTTGTTTTAGGGGCTATAAGCCAAGGAAGCTGCTACTCCCTAAGTAACTTTGATTTAGGGTCACTCCCAAGGAATCTTCTACTCCCTAATGACTTTGTTTTAGGGTCACTTCCAAGGAAGCATCTACTCCCTGAATTGAGAACACACTTACAAAAGATTACAGTATGACAGTCTTTCTACTGTCTAAAAATTGGCATTGAAGCTCACACCTTTGATGATTGCACTTCTACCTCTTCACACTTTCTTCTAATGATCTAATTAGTTAGGCACACTCTATAATTAATCACTGTCACAAATATGTCTTCAAAATGAATCAGGATAGCATCAACAACTTTTGCTCTTTCTCCTTTATTCTGTGTTTTATCTGCTTGCAATCTTTTCAATCAAATTGCAATCACACCTCACCTCACTCACTTTGATTCATTATTTATATATGATATTATATTGATTACATTGCTTGTCGACCAAATACAACATGAATAATACATTTACATGTCTACCAAACAACACACAACATGGAACATGTAGAAGATAGGTCCTAAGTGAACACACATGTTACATAAGTAGAAGATCCAAGCCTTGCGGACCCCAACACTTGCTTAACTAGGTCCAAAACATCCTTCATAGCTTCAACCATCAATGAATTACATCCACACACTCCGCTCATTTGGAAATAGGATGACTTTAAAGAAAACACATGAAAACTTGAAGTGTAATAACCACATTAACTTGAGAAACCTTGTGCGGTAATGGAAACAAGAAAGATCATCATGAAACTTTTCTAGATGAGTCCACATGACTCATAAAACATCCCCAAACACTCCTCCACCACACATCAAAGAATTGTGCCACACAGTTTCAATGATTAACTCTAAGAACAATCTGTCATCCGGAACACATTTCAACATGTCATTTGAAAAACTAAGCTACGGACCACCATGAACCTTGAAACTGAAGAGAAGCATATAATACACATCTAGAAACATGTCCTCAAAACTGCAAGGGAAATCATTCATTTTTGGAGGAATACAAAGCATTCCAACAAACCTTCAACACTGGCTTACTCTGCCAGAACATATGCTAGTACTCTATCATGCACAACTTTCATAGCGGAAGGGTAAATGATCTGAATCTCTGGAATTATCATCTTCACTAGAATATTAATATACCTTCAAAACTGCATAGCCAAATCTACAAATGCGAAGGATTGCAGAGCATCCTTCTTCCATGTAGTGACTGTCTTCACAGAACTAACACTGTCTTCACTTTATCTTTTGCAAAACATACTTCCAGTAGTCCACACATCATGAAACTTGGAATGTGGAGGATTTGTCATTACATTAAGCTATATTCCAATCCGCAAGGGACCAAAATCTAACTAATGGAAATGTTGAGCAATTTCCTGGACAGTCTTCAAAGGTGGTCATTCTGAAATAGAGACTATCACCAACTTCCCAAGGCTAAATCTTCTTTGCCTTAGCACATGCATTCTAGGGACAGTAAAGAAGAGCATACAACATATCTTAATCCATCAGTACCATATCTTAGTGCTTCTAATTCCCATATTAGTGTGGCTTCTTGATGCTTCTAATTCCCATCTGAATATACCTTCAGACTCAACTCTACAATGAACAAGGCATGATATGAACTTCTAATTCCCATCTCAATGTATACTCTTCAAGAGCAATACATCCAACTATGAGCACTATTACACATTCATAATAGTGTTGACATCAATGACAACCAATACAACCATTGGAACCATATGTGTAACACTCTTTATCACCTTATCAGCAAATTCCAGAAAATTTGAATTTGTTGGCAAGTCCATCCCTTTGCCGATTTCCTAACCAGTTGAGCTCTATCACCTTTTTCACCTTATTGGCAAGCTTCTCCTTTTCAAAACCACTAAGTTGGCCTCCTTTTCCTTTAGTCGACAAATTTTCCGCTTTACAACCTGCCCATACCTTAGCCACTTTTCACCTTATCGACAAATTTTCCACTTGGTGAACCATCTCCCTTGGCGCTTGGGCCCTTTTTCCCCTAGGCTCCCTTGTCGGTGATTTGCCCCGTCGGTGAACTTGGGAAAAATTAAACCATTTAGCGAGTTTGAGTTTTCCCTTATTCATCAATATCATGTGCTTCCCTTTTCTTCTTTCTTCTTAGCCGCTTCCTGTTGATCAGATGCTTAGTCGGCGAACCATCCATCGGCAAAACTGTCAATCGACGAACCTTGAGTTTGTAGAGCCAACAATTTGCTGACTAAGGCAAACCTTGCTTGCTACTTTTTATTCCTGCCTTAGACACTTTCCCCTTGCCTTAGACTTTTTCTTGCCACCTTGCCCCTTCAGTCGGCAAACCGATGAATCGATGAACCACCGAACCGCCGAACCAAAATTCACCAAACTAAAATTTTGCCAACTAAGGCAAAAACTTAGAATTTTTTGGGGATGTTTTTGGGATTTTCTAAGGGGAACTATCCTTCCATTTAGGCTTTCTTAGATTAGATTTTTCTGATGAAAGGAAGGATTTTTTGGATTATTTTGGCCTAGGCAAAATATGACAACAAGAACCAAATGGGAAAAGTAGACCATTAACTAGCTGAGTTGGAACTTCTTAGTTGCTCTACATAAGTCAATTTGTTTGTTGCCTTTTGGGTCATGTGATTTTAACCTAATCAAGGAGATGCTTTTGCATGAATTGTTACATGACATCTTGTATGCAAGGCAATAAATATTGATGTTTGTGATTGTTTGTATGACTTGTGAAGTCATTGATTTTAATTATTATTGTTCTTGAAATTGTACTTGAGCTTTGCATACTTTCTTACGACTAATGTATTTTTGAGAATGTGATTTGTTCATGTGTTTAATTTGTGTGTGCAATTTTAAACTTAAGCTTTTGTGATTGTGAATTTGACTTTAGTCTTTGCAACTAAAATTTTGTTTTTGACTAAATTGCTTAAAAGTTTTTTTAGCATACAATAAGACTTGAGATTTTGATTGCAATTAGTAATCCAGGTTTTGCATAAACATTGTTTTTGTTGAGGATTTTATAGGATGCTATTTGGGATCTTATGTATGAGCAATTTTGAGCAATTGTTGCAATGCAGTTTTGAGCTAGTAAGCTTTTATATAGTTTAATATGAGCTATTAAAGATTTTTTCTTGTGCAGTAAAGTGTTGATGATTTCCTTGTGATTTAGTGTTGATCTTTTTATGATTTAATATTGATACTCTTTTACTATTTAGGTGTTGATATTCTTTACGATTTGGTGTTGTTATACTAGCTAGTGATGACAAAAGGTAGTATGGGATGCTTGTTGTCATCACAGTTGGCAGTGAACTAGGGAGTAATTGTGGCTTGGTTAATGAACGGTAAATATGAAACTATTCATATATGTTCAAGTGTCACATGCAAGTAAGTATGTATGACAAAGATGAACATATTTATTTGTTTTATTTCTAATGTTTTGTGGTTCAAACACTTAGCCAGTGATGATGACAAGTAGTATGGGATGCTTGTTTATCATCATAGTTGCTAGTTCTAGTGTCACATATGAGTAGGTATGAATGATAAGATGAACATATTATTTATTTCTTCTTCTATGTAAGACAAGGTGTGCATTTGCACATAAACCTTTTGAGTGAGATAATGTGACTCTCATCTAATGGAAGGTGAATGCTTTAACAACGTTGGTAAGGCTTGTTTTAAACTCATTATAGGATGAAAGGTATGGGTTGATATAATAAATTAGTTGTAATATAATTTAAACCATGTTTGTAGAGATGAGTAAAAATGGAAATATCAAGATTAGAATGTAAGTAGAATCTTATCTAAGTTTTGCCTACATGGTATTATCGAGTATATTTTATTACTCTCTTGGATTTTGAAATCTAGATTAAGTATAACTTTACTTCCTTGATTGTAATTAAAGTTAGTAATGATTGAGAAGGCTATAAATATCTTAGGTTGGGAGTAAGTTATTCTAGTTGGCATGCATATCATGTATAATTATTGAATGATGTATGATCAAGTTTGTGATCAAACTTAATGATATTAATTCCCTGTATGACTTTGATAATGGAATATATTTAAATCTTGGTGTGATTTTATTTTGCATTTAGCAATGTTGGATGTTGATATAATCCACCATCTAAGATTTTCATAAGTTATCTAATCCTGTTAGCTAATGTTCTAACACTGATAAAAGTGTTTGATTGGTGTTTAGACATAAGGACCATGTCAAGTACACTCTTGAAATTTCTAGAAACGTGGCCATATATTCAGCCTTAAAGATATGAAAGACTCGTGTATGATAAACATAGGTTTGAAAAGTTATAGAAAATTGCTAACCATGTTCCAATGCTGAATAAAGTTTTATATTGAATGCTTGGCATTGTTGACATGTTATTTTTGCATACAATAGGCATCGAGACGATGACCATTCCTAGAGGGGAAGGATGTCACATCTTGTTTATTTTTCCTAGTTTAAATACTTGATTAATGTATTTAATTTTTTATTAATGAACATTTAGGAAATATATTTGATTATGATTATCTTTTTGAATTGTTAATTGAAATGATTTCAAGTAACGCTACTTGTTTATGAATAATGTTAATGTTGATTTATGACATACTTATTATTTGATTTTAAATGTTAAGCCAAATTAAAGTTTTGATAATGACTAACTACAATTTTTGTTATGTTGTTGAGTGCAAATAAAAATGGTTGACACTCTCTCAAGTTGGAGAGAGTATCTGTTAAGGGTTAGCCATCAGAAGATATCAATTAAATGCAAATAAAGATTAAATAGAGGAATGAAGATACACAGAAATAATAACAGCGAGAGACAATTTTAATGTTGTTCACCCAAACTCAGGCTACATCCACCAACAGAGAGTCCAATATTATTATCCAGTGAATCAAACCAATTACAACCAACAATCCTTGCAACTCAATACCGCTGCAAATACTACAATATAATATCAATGGAAACCCTAACCCTTAGCCATTTTTATCAAGACTTATGTCGATTACAAATAGGTTTTTTTTATGTCAGCCAATAGAAAAATAACTCCTAACGCCTTTATAAAATAATAAAAAAATTGTTTGAGGTTTTGGAGGTGTTGCCCCCAAGCCCCCGTGGGGGCGCTGCCCCTCGACCCTACCCTGTATTACAACAGGTAGCACGTCAAGCACGCTACCCTTGGACCCCACAAGGGGCACTGCCCCTAAACCCCCATTAAATAATCTGAGGGGAAACCACACCGATAAAAGTGGGGAAAATTTAACCTTCGAGTCTGATTAGTCTCCATATAACAAGAATATCATTGGAGAGAGGATTTCAAGATGGTTGTAAAGGCGACATAAATGATGGATATGGCCACACACACATGTAGAAAATCATATAAGTGATTGTGCATATAGGTGTGCTTGTATATTTTAAGGGTATGCTATTCATTTATTTAATTATTTATTAAATTATCAGAGTTTTCATAATTTAATAAATATATGTGTCATATTTTAATAATTATATGTTTGTGTGTCAAAAAAAATATAATAATTTATTTTATTAGAAAACCCTATTTTGGATTTAATTAATTTGGTTGAATGCATTGAGTCATGCATATATATATATATATATATATATATATATATATATATATATATATATATATATATATATATATATATATATATATATATATATATATATATATATATATATAGAAAGTTAATGGAGTCTAAAATTAGACTAGAGGAGGTGCTAAGTGGATTGAATGTACAAGGAGAAAATTTAGGCATGTGTGAAGAGGTTATTCATTTTTTGGAACCGTACAAATGGGGAAAGAATCAGTTATTTAATGGTCTTCCATTCTCATGGGTTTTTTTAACAAGAATATGGGAAAATCACTTTTTTTTAGTTATGGAAGGGAAAATAGAAAATGACACTCAAAAAGGATAGTCCTTCGATACTTGCACAGGCCTATGAGATTATGTAAAGAGAGAATGGGGATTTTCACAGAAAAAATCAAGAATCTTCATTAGAATCATTCATTCTTCGGTCACAGAGCTAAGGATTCTTATTTCTTGCAATTACTTTCCACATTTATTAGTGTGAATTTAGATTAGGCATGCCACAAAATTTTTACAGAAATGGAAGAGCTTTAAGTTCTGCAAATTTCCTTGTCTGAGATGTTATTTGAAATGATGTGTGTGCACTTTGTGCTTTATAAAATGCACTCCAATCTCATTGTTTTAATATTGTCTATTCTCTGATTATGCTTCCTTGGCTTACTGTAATTAAGTTGTTTATACTGATCAGGCTTATCCTTGTTATGAGGGAGATTGTTATTCCTAAAAGTTCTAGGGTTGCTTTCACAAGTTTACCATTCATGTCATAGGTTTTCCTCTCTATATATGGTTGCTTGGTCAATCTTCAAAACACTATACATAGCTTCATTGTAGGTCTTGTAAGGAAAGCTCTGGACCTCCTCCAATTTGTCTTTATTCAATGAATGAAGAAATAGGTTACGGAGTTATCTAGGATCCATGTGGGAAGCACTAACTGAAGCATAAAGAACTTGCTTCCACCATGAGATAAAGTGTGCCAGAGATTCATCAAACTATTGTCTAATATAGAGGAACTCCTGAATGCCAGTCTTTAATAACTTGTCCATGTCAAAAATTTGGATGAACTCATCTACCATTTGTTGAATGTGTCTATAGATGCTTCTGACAAAGTTTACAAACAACAGTTACATAAACCTTGATATAGGTGTTTGAATTTCTCACCTTTATACTTGGGTAAGTTTGGCAACGGTCTGGGTGAAATTATATTCCTAACTACATGATTCAGGAGTGACTTCAGATAGTTCAAATATATATATCCATACTTAGATCATGAGAAGGAAACATATGATTTATCTAGAAGCAACTTGGATACATATAATAAGCTAATTGGTTTCATAAAAACCATACACAAAGTAAGGGAATATATGTAGACCGTGGTTTGGTGAGTAAATAATAATAATGATGAACTTTATATACGTTTCTCATAGTAATGATGAACTTTATATTTGTCTTTGAAATCTCATCTGAAGTAGTTGAGACTACATACATTGAGTTTTATATTAATTCAAGAGATGATTCCTAGAAACTTTTTCACGTAATGAGGCCAAAAATGAGTATTGGCACTATCAATACTAATTTAAGATGCTTAGTGTTTTATCATTTGGTACACTTGTTTAGAAAATCTAAACAACGTGGAAATAAGGTAACATGGAACTTTATGTTAAAGCAAGAAGAGATGTCTTAAAATATAGAAGTCATGCTAAGAATGATTTAGAAATGTCAGAATATTTAATCCGTTTATGCCAATGAAAATCTTTATGTTAGCTTTAAAAGAGTACTAACCATACTAGTTATGTTTGACATGCTCTAGTCCTAATTGAGAGGGGCACAAAAGACCCGCTAATAATAAGAATATAAGATATCTCCATGAGTATAATGTCGTAAGGCTTCAGTTATCCATGTTGCATAATAGTAATTTTATATTTCTTATATCTCTGGAGATTCACATGATGATTTATGCTTATAAGTCATTTTCTTTGAGGTATTACTTTGCATATCTATGATAGTGGGTTCATGATATGAAATACGATGAAGGTTCATCTTATGACATAATTGAATAGATGATATCCACTCTTCTTGTCAAGATGATTTTATGCTTAAGTGAGCCATGTTCTTGCAAACTACTTTTCTCTTATCTTTGATAGTGTGTCTTAAGATCATTTTTTTACACCTCACTCAAACCACTAAGGATATTCACGATAGTCTTAAACGTAATTCTACCACCCATATGGATGATAATATTAGCCTCTCATGTTGACACTATATGCTATTTATTGTCTTTTATTTATGAGATGGCTTTATAGGCCTTAGGGAAAACCTATTTCACGAGAGATTATCATTATTATTATCTAGTTTTGTTATGACCAAATGAGGACTATAGTTACGTGCCAATAATGTGTGCACTCATTATTATGTTTGCAAAATGGACTTTTATCGTCAGGGTTATGGTTCCATATTATACTAGACATTTGTCTAACCATGTCATGTTAGATACCAACATCGACATAAGTTGATAAAAAATATTAAATATTTGGAACTAAGACTATTTAGTGGATTGATTTTACTTTCCAATTTAGTGGATTTAGTACTCAATGTTTTACTTCGGATATTGATCTAAGGTGGATATGATGTTGTTAGAATGAAAGGACGACATTATTAATGGAGCAACCTAAAGGTTATGGATAAAGAGCCTAGAATGATGGTAGTGTGTTGTATAATAGATTTATACTATTCACATGGACTTTAGTGATGTAGCAATTATATGCTTGAAAATCATAGTATCCAAATATAAATTTAATACATATTGTATATGTTGTTATTAACTTGGGTAGTACCTTACATGTATGGTATTACTATTAATAGTAATTGAAAATATTTCCTTTTGATTTGAATGTCATGTTATCCGTATGTGATGATATTTGTATGTGGTATTGTTGGAGGCATTTGACTTGTTGGTTGTCCTATGTAGACTAAGTTTATAAACCTTGAGGATCGATATGCCAACTATATGTTGTTTCATATATTCAATGTAGTACTGTCTATAGATTTATGAGAGAGTAGACGAGTGACAAATATGAACATTTAGAGAATAGTAGGTTAATTTTTAGCCTACAACTAATATGTCGTATATAAAGCATATTTAAAAAATGCTTTGGCTAAAGCTTGGAAATTAAATTTGAGTATAGTACTTTGTTTGATTTATTATTCTCTGTGATATCATGAATCTAAGGACATGTGCATTAGATATATGCATGCATAAGTTTGCTAAATTGTCAATGATTCATGTTGCACCAGATTCCTTCATGCACGTCAGCTTCAACTTTCTAGATCCGTTGTGAAGGGTCAGGGTCTCCACAAGGGGCATATGTCCCCAAACAAGAGCCCATGTTGGCACTTAAATTTATGCCTCATTTTCTAGCAATTGTCTATCAAATTGGCAGAGAAACTCTCTTTTGAGCCCCTAGAATGGTAGGCTAGCCTAAAAATTCTTGCGTTAAAATCTTGTGATCCTGAGATTGTATTGGAAATTAACTTGGAAAAACATTTTTATAATCTCTAAACTCCTCCCAATTTTGATTTTGTGGCGATCAAACAAAAATTGAGCCTAAAATTAAAGTTTTGGGAATTGGCAACATGTTCGAAAAACATGATTGAAACAACAAAATTTCTCAGTTCTAGCGATTACCCAATTTTAGATAATTCATAGTGAGCCTCTAGTTTTAGTTTCATGACTATTTAACTCCCTATAAATTGGCCGCTATTATAAAGGAACCCCTAGATAATGGTCCATTTTTTGAATTATGGTGAATGCACAATGATCCTTGGTAATTGTAATCATTCCTCACAAAGTTTCATGACTTTTGGATACAATTTGAACCTATGGCGCAAATACTGTCATTCTCACCATAAATACTTTTATTGCTAACATTTAAATTTCAAAGGAAAATTTAAAATAATCTTTTTATTGTTTAAAGTGGACATAATAATTCAAAATTATTGTTCTGAAACTAAATTTTAATTTTTACTTGAGGAGGCAAGTTCAATATCTATTTTATTAATGAAGCCAAGGGGCATCCATTCCCACTCTCACGGCATGCTAAGGAAAATTTCGTACATTGAAAAACTTGCGTAGATGTATTTCTTCAATGTAGTCCTCTTTTGGCTAAATGTTTATAGAATTTGGCAAGGATAAATATTATGGGGAATGTGAAGTGTTTTATTTCTTCAAATTGTGCACCAAAAGGAGCATGGAATGATGAGCATTGTTACGTGGATACAAAAATATGCACGGTGCCCATATTATTTACTCATATATGCAAACTTTAGCAAGTCTAAAGTCGTTGATTATAAAAATTCTCACACCTTTCTTGTGCAAAATATTAAAGCTATGACTGAGATTATAATATTTCTATTCCTTTCACTCCCGTGCACTCATGCATGACCTTTCCTTTCCTGTGCTCTTGTTTATGCATGACCTTCACTCCTGGCATTGTTTTTTTTAAAACAAGGTTTTAATATTGCAAAATGAGGTGCTCCATGAAATTTTTATTATTGAAACATGTAGCATGAAAGGAGGCGTAGCATTTGGTTTTGTCTCATATGACAGGTCAGCAAAGAAAACTCTAGTTTGGCTGTGTTTGGACAAGTAAGATTGCAAATGTTAAAGTACAAAGGAGGTGCCATTCTCCATTAAGAGTATGCACCATTAAAACTAGAAAATGTGCAAAGAAAAGGAAATCCACGTTGGTGTTTGCAGCTGATAGAAAACTGGAGATCATTGATAAAAATGGTGTCGTCTACAGCAACAAACAGAGATGAAAAGGTGTCGAATATTTTGTGAATGTGCAGTAGTATAATGCATAAAACTAGTAAAAGCACCAAAGGTGCTATCAAATGGCTCATAGGTATTCATAGGCTTATTGCTAAATAGTTTATATTTATATTTTTATTGAAAAAGTCATTACATGTAGTTGGGGGACAAGGCTATAAATACTATGAAAAAATCAATTATTTTTTTGCAAATAAAAAATAATGGAATAGTATTAAATGAATAACCACATAACTAAATTGAACTAAATTGTAAATGAACCATTAGAGAACTAAATCATAAAGAAACCATCAAAGAAGTATGGCCTCCCATTTATTAACTTTATCATAATTAGTGTTGTACTATTAGTAAGTTGTATTTTAGACATGTTTATTTAGTGTGATTCACTGTGAAATTTATTTATTGTTTGTGTGGAGTGCAACTTTGGCACTCACTTTAATTTGATATACTTATTTTTTTGTGAAGTATGGGTTTGAACTTTAGCATTGACTTATATTTGTTTCACTTTGTATATTTAAAATTGAATTCACTTTAGAAAGTAATCACATGCCAAAGTTAAAACATGCTTCATGCACAAAAACATCTAGAGTACACACTTAGAACACTTCAATAGTACAATAGGCCTCACGGGGAAGTTTAGTACAATAGATCATAACACATGAATCACACAATACACTAATGAAACAATTGATACACTATATATCATATAAATCAAAAAGCATACAAGGAAAATGCAGTAATGGGCATTACACTTCACCTACTTCCAACAATTTAAAGTTAATAATAGTGTCCCAAAATATTTGGTGAAAAAGGACAGTGAAACCATCTGATCTTGGAGATTTATTGCGTTGGAAAGAAAAGGATTGTGGCTTTCAGCTCAACTTCAATAATTGGAGTAAGCAACTTCTTATTCTCAATAGTTATGATTACATTAGGTATGTTGTGAGGTGGGCTTGAGCATTATTTTCAAAAAGTGATACTGTGTGGAGTTCTTGGATGAAATCAGCAAAATATTGTAGAATTGCATTTTGATCTTGTATTAGTTGACCGTCTGCTTTTTAGATATAATGTATGGTCAAAGGCATAATATTTCCATAGTCAATGTTTATGAAAGCATGAATTCTTTTTACATCAACACATCTGCATCAAAACTCTTAACATTATTGCATCAAGAAACATTCATCATTTATGTAGTGTATGGTATTAATTTGTTGGCTATTGAGAGAAAAGTGAAAATTTTAGTTTAAATAACCCAATTTGATCCAATTCGTTGTGGGTCTATGGTACAAATTCCTTCAAGCCTCCGTAACTGTAGAATCATGTTAAGCATAAGGATTATCAAGTAGATACGAACCTTCAATAATCATTCTATTTGCAATGATATGTAACGGGGCAAGTGAAAAAAGTCTATTGTTTTACACATCTATTTGAAATTTATAATATGAGGATTTGGCAATTTAAGTATTTTCAAATACGTAGATAAAATACATAGACAAAACTTAAAACTTTAGATACAAGGTTGAAAAAACATGTTATCAGTCAAAGTGCAATTATATTGCAAGATGATCCAATAACTACTAACATGATTGCCAAACTTTTTTTAAGAGACATGTTAGCATATATCCCTTAAGTCATCATGAGCTCCTAACCTCAAAATCTCACTTCGAAGATGGATTCTTAGCACCTGCACACTGCACCAACTCAAACATTGATGCCCTCCATCATAAAAATTACCCTATGGTGAAAAGGGGCAATCCTACTATTTTTCCATGATAAATTTAATGTAGACACCATTTCTGCTAGCATCGTTCTTCTCCTACAAAACCAATTATAAATTTGGAAATAGGAAGCCGGAACAATCAAACTATATAACATTTATGCATGACATTTTCTATGAATAAATCTCTTATAATCTCAACACACCATTGACCCCTCAAAATCAAAAATTAACTTATAGTGTCTAAGTCAAAAACAACTCTGGCTTCTAGCAGAAATAGATTGAGGCTTTAGCATTCGGTAAACCGTATGCAGATCAGTCAAATACCACCTATCATCAAACTCACAACCCCATAACCAAATAGAAATATTGGTCAGATCTTCTTGGAAAAGGGTTTTGGGGTTAATTACACGCTGAAATCTATATTATTTTTTTGCTTGGCTCTTTGTGGAGGACCTATTCCAGGAGATTGTTCAATGAATGATTTGGGTCAGTTGAAAAAGTCTGGTTCGCAGCGATCTATTTTCTTTGGAGGACAAGTCATGGAGGTACTTTTCATGAAAATATCACCTAACTCACATTTCAGAGGTTCTGAATTTTTAGACTAAAAATTTAGCTTTTTTGTGCAATCTAAACTGGGGGTTTCCACTAAAAATTGGAATGCAAATCCAGGTCTTTGGTTTCATTCCTTGAAGGATGACTTTTTCTTATAATCCTGATGCTCAAGTGATGCAAATGAGATGAACTGAAGAAAGAAATTAAAAGGACAAAAAGAAAAGTAGATAGACATTATGACCGAGTCCATAGATTGGAACAATAAATAGGACATGATTAGATAAGAACCTTATCACTGAATCCAAACATGATAGAGGAACCCACCTCTAGAACTTTGGCACCTTTGACTGCCAATTGTGTTGCAAACCACCAATGCCTAACCCAATCACAATGGCATCACATTCCACATTATTATCTGAACCTTCAGAAACACCCTCACCCTCTCTTGTGGGTGCTTCTACCATGATTGCCCTCACACTGCTATATGGATGACTTCTCCACCCCCAATGTCTGGCATAAGATTTGAAGGCAATATTGGTATCTGACTTTGCATCTTGACTTGTAGTTTTGCTTAACAAGTTTTCAAAGCTGTAATCATTAAACATTTCAATAGCGATGTATTGGCAGAAGATGAGTAAAGGTGTAATCATTAGACATTTCAATAGTGCCGTATTGGCAGAAGATTACTCTGTGTAAGGGGTAGTCGTTGGTTTGAGACGCTACTCAATTAGTTAGCAGATGGGACTTATTCACTATTGCCATAAGAAAAAACTTGCTTTAATCTTTATGTATGTTGTCTATAGATGTTATCTCTGTAACCTTCTTTGCTTCTTACAATTAAAAAAACAGCTACTACCAAAGTAAATAATTTTTATTATTGTGTGAGAAAATTATTTTAGAAGAGTAGAGTATCCATTGGTTAAGCACAGTGCCTAAATGTGATGGTCGTATGGCCATTATTAGGCAATTTTGCCATAACATACAATTAAAATTTTAAGAAGACTAAAATTTGAAAGGGGGTAATCATTAAAATTTCTATAAGAACCACTCGAATCGAGGGCCTGCATTGCCCTTAGTGGTGACACGATCTTGGGTTTATTGAGGCCCCAATTTTTTAATGCAGTAATGGACAACAACAAAAACTGAAGGAAACAAAGAACTTTACTTTCTATTAAGTTTCAGAGAAAATCAACATAAATTACAAATCAAAATGATTCAATCTACATTCGATGATCTCTAATTTAGCACATTACAAATCAAAAATTGGCTTAGTCTACAATTAAAATAGTTGGCTTCACACGAACAACCTTAAAGAAAAAGACTTCCTTACATAGAAAGAAGATACCTGTGTCGCCACTCTTCACAACACACAATCTATACTATATCAGCAATACACCCATCTGAGCTATATCATAAATACGCTTCTCCTCATGCAATGCCCATCTTCCCTTTCTAGAGATGCAGCTCATTTCCTTCCAATATCCCTTTGCCCAGGAATGCTACCGCTTCAAATATATAACAATCCCATTAAAGGAATACAACGAATCTCTTCTAGGGATGCAGCACTCCCACTCTTCGCCAGCCTCAAAATAGGATCGAGTAAAAGCCAAAATTTGCCACCACAGGATGAGGTCTGCAGCAACTCACCAAAAATAGACTAGAATTAAAAGAGAAAGAAAACTGGCGTCATGGATGCCACTACATCATAATTAAATGACATGTTTTATGGATGAATATTATATGGATGACCAATTGCAAATTAATTTAAGTGATTGTGAATTAATTCACCTATCATGCCTGTTACTTTTATATATCTACAATAATTTTTAATAAAGATTCACCAATTTTTTAAAAAAAATTGGATGACTAAGAAAAGGAAGGACTACCAAAGAATTTTTTTTTTATTAGGACTACCAAATTTTTTTGGCAGTTACAAGATTTGTGCACATGTAGAATGGCCTATCGGCCAAAATATATATAGAAGTATTGTAGAAAGGGGGCGCCACATTCGTGGTTGAGTATGAATTGAATTTTGTTGTCCTATGCATAGGGAAGTGCCATTGTTTGTGGTTGCTTTCAAACAAGAGTATGTAGATTTTAATGAAAGAAGCCCGAGGAAACATTAGAGCAGAGATTTGGAATTTTCAAGGGGAAGAAGTTGCCATATGTGAACCAGTTGTTTGGTTTTCTTGAAGTTTAGAAATTCAATGAAGGGGGGATGCCACTCATGACTATATTCTAGCTTTTGCAACCACAATATAGCAATGTAGTACCACTGCAAATAGGAGGAGGTGAAGTATGATCTCTATGAGTAATGTATTAATTTTTTTTGTAGTAGTAAACTAGTCAGCTGCAAATATCAACAAATGATAAAATCAATATTCAGGAGTGGTGTCAGAGATGAACTAGAGAATATGAAAGTTTGCACACAAGATTGAGCAAGAGAGTATAGATAAATGGTGAAACAAGTGAGTGCATATTAAATATTTGACAAAATGTCTCCTTGTGATGCATTGACCATATAATGCATTTTTATATAGCTTCAGAACAAAGGTATTCTCTAGTGAATAAGAGGTATGCATAAAGCTTGGAAGGTTACAGAGAAGAGATTTAACCTTTGGAGTTGGTGTATTTACAAAAATATTAGAGCAAAGGAAGAGCATATGAAAATGCAAACAAAATTGTGAAGGTGAATGGTTACCGACAAACTATTTGATGAAATGTCTTAGTTATTGTAGGGTGAAATACAAGAATTCTAGAGACCTAAAATGCATAATGTTAATAGAGTTTTCATATGCAGCTTCCATCTTCTTTCCTCTTCTTATATATATTGTATTTTTTTGGGTTTTTTCTAGTTAGCTATTGGATTCTGGGGTAGAGGCTGCTAGAAATTTCCAGGCCAATTTTAGGTTCATGCCTATAATTATCTAAGATTTGTATGTCAAATTGATGTTAAACTCTGCTTAATCAAGACATTGTTTAATTCTCGGTTTGTTTTCTACATTGGCATTGTATTATTTATTTAGTAAATCAATATAAGAGTTATTCATGTTTTACTCTGCAACTTGTCTTCATTTCTTTTCATATGCTTCAGAGAATTTGACACTTTCTAGGTGCACATTTGTTGCACTTGTGCCAAGGTTTAGTTATTTTGTATTTAAGGAATATAGTAAATCTTTCTATCAGAAGTTATTCGTGATGGGATATGTTTCTAACCTTATATGTGGGGTTTATAAGCTAGAGATGGATTATTAAGAATGAGTTGCATTGTTTAAAACTTGAAGGCATCCAAGAGTCTAGGTTTTGTAAGGTAGATCCATGTGACATAGGCTCATCTAAGTTGTGACATGCTTTGCTATTGTTGTTATTAGTCTTAAATTGACTTTGTTCCTCCATAAGAAGGCACTGATCTCTGGTGGTTGCGGTTAACCCAACACCTCAAATTTACAAATGACGAATATCTATAGAAAGGTATAAGTTATTAGACTATGCTTGTATTCATGGATTTTAAATGATGCAAAGGATAGGCTTAAGTTCTTGCTCATTTGCCACTCCTTTACCTATTTGATATGAAGACAAATCAGTTTGTGTAAATTATTTGTTCACAATGCTAGTAAAGGTAAAAGGATCATGCATGCACCTACTAATTTGAAATCATTTTATTATACATCTATAAATGTATCAACTATCCACATGGTTAGGGTTTGTAGCTACAAACTAGTATGAAACTAGCACAATCTGAGTTAGTGACAAAGAATTGAGCTTATGTGTTGTGTCAATTGGACCTGATTTTGTCTCTGTAGCAATGTCTATCAAAAATCTGTATTATTCTTTAAGACCCTCATTAGGATTACCCTCTTCAGTCTTATGGAGTTCGAAGTGCAAAAGACAAGGTCCAATATTATCTCATTAGCTTTCTCTCATCCTTGGTTCAATCATAGGCTTTCATCTTACCTGGATTGACTTGACCCTCAGGTCTAGGTGTTGTGTCATCCCTTAGAGCTGAGGGTAGCAAGAAAAAATCCCAACAAAATGGCGTCATTGCTAGGGATGTTTTTAATCTAGAAGTTATTCTAAAGATTCCTGTAACACAATCATTGAAGGAAGTATTGTAATTGTGCTCTTTTACTTCTGTGGGTTATTGGTTCTTCTTAGTCAATGATTGATCGCAAAGATTCTGCTGGAGATTTGAACCCATATGATTATTTCATCTTTGAATAATGAAGGTTTATCCAAAAATTTAGTCCTCTTTGAGAGGTGGCAACTTTATTATCAAATGGTCAAAGAATTACTCCTTATTATGCAAATGTATTTCATAGATTGCAAACTTATCAATAGGAGGGGGAATTTGTGTGAGGTCTACAATATTTCCAAGTATTTCCAATTCTCATTGCATTTTATATATGATGGATGAAAGTATTGAGTAGGGGTTTGGGTGAGGTTACTCCATGAAGAAATTTTATTTCCCTACTGTGTGTGCATTTATGTTGGAAGGAGGAGGTTAAGAGTAACCATTATACACTTGTATGCTTTGAGAATATCGTCAAATGTGTGTGTACTGATAAAAAATGCATGACAAGTGAGAAATAGAAGGATTATACATACCTATAGATGCATATTTGCTGAAAATACATAAGGTTTTAATGGACATATAAGTCATATCAGTCAACAAAATATATGAAAGTTTCATGAGTTAGGTTTAGTAACAAAGAAGGATACAAAAGTAGGAGGGATAAGGGGTTATGTTGTGTTCATTGGCCCTAATATCTTATTAAGAGAAAAGAAGTTGTGAAAAAATGGTTACAAGGGAAATTGATTCTCTCTGAGAATAGATCTGAAAATGGAGTATTACCATTCCTCTTCCCCTACACATTCAAGTATGGATCCTCCTAAGATGCAACAACATAGATCATATCCTAGAAGGATCCCTTTTGTTGTTGGAAGGTACAAACCACTTGATGTCATTGGTATCCCAAATTATCCAGGCCCCATTTCTAATGTAGTTAGAGACCATTTGCCCAAATTTAATGGAAATACCTCTAAGTTAGCTACCAAACATATTCAAGTATTCAATGACTTGGTAGAAGATTATGAAATTGAAAATGAGGATGTTGTAATGAGACTCTTTGTCCAATATTTAAAAGAAGGTACAAGGGATTGGTTAAGTGATTTTCCAATGTGGTCTATTTCTTTGTGGAAAGATTTCAAGTTAGTGTTTATAGATCAGTTTAGCGAGAGAGTTGATATAAATTTGTTGATCGATGAACTTACTAATATTCAAAAGGGTGAAAAAGAATTGGTCCATGTTTTCGGTCTGAGATTTGCAAAGGCCATGAGGGACATTTCTAGATAGTGTAAGACCAAATGATTTGATGTGCTTGATTTTATATTTGGGTACATTTGATAAAAAATGGGTTTCTAATTAAGAGATAAAAATCCTACAACACTTCAACAAGCATACACCATGGCGATAGATATTGAGGACAACTTGAAATTTTCAATGATGAAAGGTGTTAAGTCTATAGGTGTTGGCCATGTTGATACATTTCCTTTGAATGAACAATATGTAGAAGAGAGTGAAGATTATTGGCATGATAAAAATAAATTTGCAGTTATAGTCAAAATACCATGCAAGTATTCAAGACATAAAGGAGCCCAAGGAAGGTATGAGATGGAATAAGTCTTAATTGAAGATAAGGGGTATGTTGTAAAATTAGAGGTCAAAGATAGAGAATCTAAAAGTGACATAGAAGCTAAATTTAGTTGAAATTTGGTGGAATGTGGGATAGGTTGTCATGAGAATGAGTTAGCAAAGGAAAGTTACAAAGAGCTCCATGATTTAAAGAATGCCCATGCACCTGAGATTTATAACATTGATGTCTCATCGCCTAAGTCAAAACTTATAGCCCCTATGAATTGTGAGTATGACCCTTCAAATATTCCTCTAAACACTACATGCAAGTAATTAGACATGTCTTGGGTGACCCATGATTTCAAAATAATGATAGAACGAGTTTATAATCATATGCCTTGGTTTGGTGCACATATTGCTTTCAAGGAGATGTCCATATTCAAGCATTTTTAGATTTCATGCAATAGTTTTAGTTCGTTGATGAGGATATGTGGATGAGTTATTTTACCAAATCCTTGTATGGTGAAGCTAGGAAGTTACTAGAAAGTTTCCCTAAACACTATTTCTCCTCTTGGAAAGATCTTGTTGTGTGCTTTAATGAATAATATACATATAGTGTTGATCATACATTGTCTGATATTAAGCAACATGAAGGGGAGTCACCATATGATTTCTATGTAAGATTTATGACTACTTTGTGTACAACCCTAAATGTCATAGACCTAAAAATTTAGTATGCATAAACTTGTTTTGTAAATCTTATAAGTTAGGTTTGAGCGCAATATCAAAAGAATTGAAACCTACTAGGCTTGACCAAGTATGTGATTGGGTTATCTTTTTTGAGGAAATAAGACAAGAATATGCAAACACCATTCTATCCTCTATTGGCCATGGTAGTAATCAAGCTATCCCAACTAAGAAAAAGAAAGACACAACCTATGTGGGTGAAACATGCAAGGTGGAAAATGAAGATTCTTGTTATAATGGAAGAAGCAAAGAAGAAAATCAACCTATGGATAAAATATGTGTTGATGAAGTTTTTAAAGAAGATAATTCAAGTATGAGGTATAGTGAGTAAGTTGAAATGTGTGTGGTGGAGCCTCCCTAAATTTCCTTTCTCTATGGTCTAAAACCTTGCAAATGGCTAAGTTTGTGCCTTAAAGCCCTAAACCCTAAACCCTTAGCCTCTTTGTCTTGAGTCTGCATTACACTTTTGCGTTGACCTGTTGTAGGCAGTCATTGGTGCTTTAAGTTATAAGTTTGTCTTTAGTCAAGTACCAAACTGGCCCCACAGGCCTAGTAACCGGCTCCTCCCGTGAAGTCTAATATTTCCTAAGTCTGAGCGCATGTTCTTTGAAGATAGATAACTATCATGGCATAGCGGGCTCTAGATCTGTCAAATCTGTTAGAGTCGCACTAATGCATTGGTTGTCGATCTCAAAATAGATGGGTCTACAGTCTTATTGGTTGAGTTCCCTTTGACATGTTCGCTCCTCATTGGATCACAAGGGTACGTTGTCAGAAAGATTCCAATGATATTCCTTACGCTGATGCGATAGAGTGATAGATGGCATATGGGTCCCATCCAACTAAACTAAGCCAAAGGATAGCACATAAGTGTGAAGATAGTCGTGTGGGTCCCTCTTGGGCTTGCGCTATTGCGATGAAGTGACACATGGATCCAACATGGAAAGTCTCTGTTGATCTGGAAAAATTTCATTGGTTCGCATCATTTGGAGTGTGTAGGAGCCTATCAAAGGTGTGAAGTTCAAATGTGAGCCATTGATTCTCCCACGATCCAATCACATCAATGGTTGATATTCAAACATAGAGAATGGCTATTTGCTAGTTTAATGGTCGACTTCGTGTAGCAGTAATGGTGATTTGATGGAAATCAGCCAGAATCTTGCTTGTTTGATGGAATAAATAGATCAATTGGATCGTTGAAATGAGTAGGATATGAAGAAATAGGGTTTGCAGTTGTGACAAACAAGTGCAGAAATATTAATTTTTCAGTCAATTTCCCTATAAATTTCATAAATCATTCTGAAATTATTTGTAGAATCTAAATTTATTGAGCAATTGAAGTCAATTGTATAGTTAGTCTAGATTTTGAGAAACCCTAGCCTGCAATTCAAGCCCTAAACATATAACATGGCTAGCACATCTGATGCAAAAAGGGGTTTTGAACAAGACTTGCTCACTCAGTGCCCTGGCTCATCTAAGAGGGCTATAAGCCTTGTAGGGAAGAACAGGGATGAAAAATTTATAAACAACCATGCTAGAATTAGGGATGTAGTTGCTCCCCTATCTAGATGGTTACTATTTGAACGATGGTACAGAAAGAGAATGGCTAGGTCTCCATTGAGGAATGGATGGTGCCTCGACATGGGCAAGGTTGTGGTCCCCAAAGTGTTTATAGATGCAGAATTTGTCAAGCTAGTGGCAATGAGATATGATGTATAGATAAGGAGGGTGTTGTCAGCAAGTGGGAATTCTTTCATTGCATTCACTAAGTCATAGACTACTAAAGTATTTGGCTTGAATAGAGATACAAATAAGGCCATAGATTTTGACAAATTTAGACTAGTATATAAGACACACAAAGATTTATATAGGTTTGTTAAGGTTCGAAGTCATAGAGTGAAGGCTTCTAGTGGCAAAGGAATGGGAGTCTTTGAGAAAGCGCCACTCCATATCAAACCTTTTGAGGAGTATTTCATCAAAACATATTATTCACTCTATCAGATAACTGGCGAAGATGTAGAAGAGAAGATCCCAGTGCATCTGATGTTCATGGAAATAGATATCCAAGATGACATTGTGAATGTGGAGTTTGATTTTGCCACCTACCTAGCTGACAAAATGCATAAACAAATGATAGCCTTGAAGGCTAATCCCAAAGAGTTGGAATTCAAATGGTACTCACTCATGTGCCATATGTTTCTATATGCTAATAGAGAAATGTGAGAACCAACCTTGGGAGTCAGAAGAGTTGATGATAAGAATAATCCCTTGCTAGTTTAATGCTAGACCTATCTATGGGATAAGGATCATGACACCTCTAATTACATTATTTTTTAAGAATTATTTGTGAAGAAGATTATGGCATACCTAGGGGAACACAGGGAAAGAATACCAAAGGAAATACAAGATTTTCTTAGGCCATGTGAGAGAACTCTAGGGTTGGGAGTGAGGCACAATTAGGGAGATTGGTTTTTGAATAACTACTCCACCTATTTCAGACTATATGGGTTTCCTATGAGACCTCATTTGTTGCATGTGTACATGCCTAAAAGGTTGGCCTATATGGAGATTATTTGGCAATTGAATGAAGTGGATAAGATTCATTTGAGAGGTTAGAAGAAGGGGTCTTCATTCCCTAATGCCTTGAAGTGGTCTGACTTCCAAGTGGTAAATAAAAAGGGTTTGGATCATCCATTATTTCAAATAATTATAGATTACACTATATGCTAATGCTAGAGCCAATTTTGATCCAGAAGGATTTATAAATGCAGTAAGATTGGGTGTGAAAAAATCTACCTTCAGCATGACATGAACTTTGTTGAAGATGTGGTTAGGAACTTCTTGACATATGAAGAGATATAAAACAAAATTGAGATATGGAAAAGAATTGTCAAAGGAGAAAATGAAAAGATTAAAAAGGATCCTTTATTTCCTGGCTCTTATGTTGAAGAAAAAGATAGAATTATCAGAATCAAGAAGATGTTAGAAAATGCAGACAAGTTGATGATTCCTGAGGAACAGAGACCTCCCAAAGTAGACAGGGATCCTGGCATAAGGATAAAACCCTATGTCAAACCAATGAGCAAAGATACCGAGGAAGGAGCATCTCAATATGTTGAGTGTTGGTATGTGGTGACTGATCATGCAAATACTATACACTCACAACATATCCTTGCTGGGGTTTGGGGGCGCAGCCCCCGGAAAAAAAAAAAATTCCCTCTTTTTGCCACAATCGGGGTCGGTTGTTAATTTTTGTTAACCAACAAATGAAAAATGACTTTGTAAAAACCCTAATTCTAGAAGCTTCCAAAATCTTGTTATAAGCAGCTGGGATGTATGTTATGGCAATGCATTCGTGAGATTTTAATATGTTTTGCACTGGATAATAAAATCATTGGATGGCTGAGTTTCTGTGGATGTAGCCCATATTGGGTGAACCATGTTAAATTTTTGTGTTGATCTCTTTTGCGTTATTCTTCATTTTTATATTTGGGTTATTTAATCTACATATAATTGTTAGTGCTTATTGCTCTGATCTACCTGAATCCTAACAATTGGTATTATAGCAGGTTGTGTTCGATTATCATCTGCAGGAAGGTCTCACGGTTGAGTGGGAGTATCACGGTTAAGTGGGAGCAATGGCGTATGAGGGTAAATTGAAGGTAGATAAATTCAATGGGCAGAACTATCAGTTATGGAAGATGCAGATGGAAGATTATCTCTATTAGAAGGATTTATGGAGGCTGTTGCAAGGAAAAGCCAAGAAACCAACAACAATGACTGATGAGGATTAGGAACTTTTGGATAGAAAAGCATTGGGAACCATTAGGTTGTGCCTGGCACCATCTGTGGTGTTCAATATAACAAAAGCAAAGACAAATGATGAACTGATGAAAGCTTTGGCTAAATTGTATGAAAAACCCTCAGCCTCTAGAATAAGGTATTTCTCATGAAGTGTTTGTTTAATCTGAAAATGATTGAAAGTGGATCTGTGTTAGATCATTTAAATGAGTTTAATATGATTACCAGTCAGTTAACTTCTGTAAAAGTGAAATTTGATGAAGAGGTGAGGGCTCTCTTGGTTTTATGTTCTTTGCTAGAAAGATGGAATAGCTTGGTAATGGTTGTAAGTAACTCTGTCTCTGGTTCAAATACTTTGAAATTTGATGATGTTGTTGGTGTTATCCTTAGTGACGAAATGCAATGGAAAAGCACATGTGAGCGTTCAACATCGGGTAATGCTTTGACTATAGAGAACAAGGGAAGAACAAAGGAGAGAGGAAAAATCCCAACAAACCATGGGAAGTCACAAAGGAAGTTGAAGAAAGGTAGATCTAAATCTAGAGGAAGAATGGATTGTTGGCACTGTGGAAAGCTAGGACACTTGAAGAAGGATTGTTGGTCTCGAAAGGGCAAACAAGGAGATGGACAACATGATGATAGTAAGGAAGCCAATGTTGTAAGTAATAAATTACAAGATGCTTTAATTCTGTGTTTAGATAATGCTAATGGTTCCTGGGTAATAGATTTAGGGGCTTCATTTCATGCCACCCCATAGGAAATATATTTGTAGATTATGTTCAAGGTGATTTTGGACAGGTATATTTGGGTGATGATGAACCCTATCAGATTGTTGGAAAAGGAAAGATAAAAATCAAGTTGCAGAATGGAAATGAATGGTTGCTACAAGAGGTAAGGCATGTTCCAAATTTGAGAAGGAATTTAATCTTTGCAGGACAATTGGGTAGTGAAGGCTGCATAGTTACCTTTTCAGACAAAGTCTGGAAGGTCACCAAAGGTGAATTAGTAGTAGCTAAAGGTGAAAAGGTAGGCACATTGTATTTGTGTACTCGTAATACTTATTCTACCTTAGTTGCTACAGAAACAGTTGCTAGTGAGATAGTTATAGCACTTACTATAGGGATAGAAACAAAATTGTGGCACCATAGACTTGGGCACATGAGTGAGAAAGGGATGAAGATCCTTCACTCCAGAAAGTTACTATAGGTCTGAAGTAGATTGACTTGGAGTTCTGTGAATATTGTGTTTATGGAAAATAGAAAAGAGTTTGATTTCTCAAAGTTGGGAAAGTGAAGAAGAGAGAGAAATTAGAGCTTGTGCATTCAGATGTATGGGGACTAGCTCAGGTATCTTCTCTTGGTGGATCTTGCTATTATGTTACTTTTATTGATGATGCAACTAGGAAAACATGGGTGTGTTTCCTAAAACATAAATTAGAAGTATTTGAAACTTTTAAAAGGTGGAAAGCTTTGGTTGAGAATGAGACAGGAAAAAAGTTGAAGTGTCTCAGATCTGATAATGGAGGTGAGTATTACAGCAGAGAATTTAAAAATTACTGTTCATATAATAGAATCTGTAGGCAGAAAATAGTTCTTGGAACCCCAGAAGAAAATGGTGTGTCTAAGAGGGTGAATAGGACCATTATGGAGTGTGCAAGGAGCATGAGATTGCATGTTGGACTACCCTTACACTTTTGGGTAGATGTTGTACATACTGTTGTTTATTTAATAAACAGGGGACCTTCAAATCCTTTGGATGGTGGCATTCCAAAGGAGGCATGGATGGACAAAAAGGTAAACCATTCATTTCTAAAAACCTTTGGTTGTGAAGCTTTTGTCCATATTGATATTGAAAATAGAACCAAGCTTGAGGCTAAGTCTAAAAAATGTACCTTCATTGGATATGAAGTAGATGAATTTGGTTATCGATTATGGGATTATGAAAATCATAAAATCATTAGGAGCAGAGATGTTATATTCAATGAGAAGGTCATGTATAAGGATCAGTTGTAGGAAAAGAAGCATGAATAGATCAAAAAAGAATATGTGGTGTTGGATGAGATTCCAGAAAATAAAATGCTAGTGGTACTTGATGCTCAGCAACAACAAGTTATCCCACAAACTCTTGCAAGTGTTAGACGTTCTACAAGGATAACAAGACCTACAGAAAGATTTTCTCCATCATTATATTCTATATTATTAACTAATTCTGGTGAACCTAAAGGTTATGAAGAAGCAATGTGGGTAGATACCAAAAAGCAGTGGGAGCTATGCATGAAAGAGGAAATGGATTCCTTGTTGTAGAATCAGACTTGGGACTTAGTCCAATTGCTTGCAGGTAAAAGAGCATTGCCAAATAAATGGGTTTATAGGTTGAAGGAAGAAGATGGAGGCAAGAAAAGATACAAGGCCAGACTCGTGGTTAAAGGTTTTGTACAGAAAAAAGGTATAGATTTTGATGAAATATTTTCTCCGGTTGTAAAGATGACTTCTATTAGAACTATTCTAAGTCTTGTGGCTGTGGAAGACTTGCATCTTGAACAACTAGATGTGAAAACAACATTTCTCCATGGGGATTTGGAAGAGGAAATATACATGTAGAAACCATAGGGATATGAGGTCAAGGGTAAGGAGGAGTTTGTGTGCAGGTTAAAGAAGAGTTTGTATGGCCTGAAGCAAGCACCTTGGCAATGGTATTTGAAATTTGATAGTTTTATGGTTCAACAAGGTTACAAAAGATGTCATTCTAATTATTGTGCTTATTTTAAGAAATTGGGTAATGGCAGCTATATTATCCTGTTACATTATGTTGATGACATGCTTGTTGCTGGGTCTAACATGCAGCATATTAATGAACTTAAGCAGAAATTAGCAAATTCATTTGCTATGAAGGATTTGGGTATAGCAAAACAAATCCTTGGTATGAGGATCACACGAGACAGGACAAACAGAAAATTATTTTTGTCTCAGAGTGAGTATGTAGAGAAGGTGTTGAAAATGTTTAACATGCAGAATGTAAAAGCAGTTAGTACACCTTTGCCTAGTCATTTTAAGTTGACTAAGGAGATGTGTCCAAAGACACAAGAGGAGGAAGACAAAATGTCTAAGATACCATATGCATCAACAATTGGCAGCTTGATGTATGCAATGGTATTCACAAGGCTAGATATTGCACATGCAGTAGGAGTTGTGAGCAGGTATATGAGCAATCCAGGAATGGAACATTAGAATGCGGTAAAATGGATTGTCTGATATTTGAGAGGTACTACTTCAAAGAAACTATGTTTTAGAGGAACAAATTTTGCTCTAAAAGGATATGTTGACTCTGATCTGGCGGGTGATATTGATAGCAAGAGTACTATAGGGTATGTTTTTACTATATGAGGTACTGTAGTCAGTTGGATTTCAAGGCTGCAAAAGGTTGTTGCACTTTCAATCACTGAAGCTGAGTATGTTGCTGCTACGGAAGCTAGAAAGGAGATGATTTGGTTACAACATTTTCTGGAGGAATTGGATCAACAACAAGAAGATAGCCCTTTGTACATTGATAGCCAGAGTGCCATTCATCTTGCTAAGAATTCAACTCTGCATTCAAAAACTAAGTACATACAGCTCAAATACCACTTCATCCGGTCAGTTTTGGAGGATGGACAGTTGAAGCTAGAGAAAATTCACACGTGAGAATCCTGTAGATATGTTCACAAAGGTAGTTACATGAAAGAAATTGATTTCCTCGTCAGTTTCCATTGGCCTTCATGAATGATAATGATGGACATAAGAAACCAACCAGGCGGGAGGTGCAAGTGTAGCGATGTCGTCTAGGATTAGTCTCCAAGTGGAAGATTGTTGGTATGTGGTGATTGATCAAGCAAATATTGTACACTCGTAATGTATCCTTGCCGGGGTTCGGGGGTACAGCCCCTGATATTTTTTTCCCTCTTTTTTGCATGATCAGGGCCAATTGTTAATTTTTTTTAACTGACAAATGAAAAAATAGCTTTGTAAAAACTCTAATTCTAGAAGCTTCCAAAAGCTTGTTATAAGCGGTTAGGATGTATGTTACAGCAACACATTTGTGAGATTGTAATCTATTTTGCACTGGATAATAAAATCATTGGATGGCTGAGTTTCTGTGGATGTAGCCCATATTGGGTGAACCACGTTAAAATTCTGTGTTGATCGCTTTTGTGTTATTCTTCATTTTTATAGTTGGGTTTGGTGCAGGAGCACCCCTTCAAAATAGAACATAAGTCTATTTATAGTATGTTGACTTCATGATGTAATAAGGTCAATTGGACCAATTCTTATGTTGTTAGGTCAATCTAGGAGGATGTGTAGGTAGTTAGAAGTTTGATATGACAATTGTCTTAGCTATCTCCTCCCAGCCGCTTGGAAGCTCCTAGCTGCTGGGAATCGAGTTGGTAGTACTCGCGAAGAGTTACTATTTATGCCCTAGATCAGTTGGTAGTAGATTAGACAGGAGATAGAGTTGATAGTTCAGAGTTCATAGAGGTATTGTATTTTTGGAGATTTAACAGAGCACTGTGATACAGTGAGACTGAATGTTTGTACGCATTTTTTGATATTTGAATAAGAGAAGATCCCATTAGTCTTAATCATCTGTTTTGGACTCCATCTGTGTAATCATTTTTCCCATTTGCAAGCGAGATGGATTTATTTATCCATTCCACCGGATGATTCGTAGAATCGGTGGAATGGATATGTATATTAGATTAGGTTTCCTTTTTGTTCATTATGTTTCTGTATTTCATATTTTGGGATCGAAGTGTTGCATGTAGTGATCGTTCCTAGCATCCTCATGTGCTAGGGTTCGAAGGACAAATTCTAAGTTTAAATTGCCCAGGAAATGATCTGGCCCGATCGACATGCTTTATATGTGAAATTGTGAAGTTCTAAGAGTTTTGTCAAAAATATACATTTGACGGATATACGGCATTTGCATGCGACATTACAGACTATGTATATCGCATCTGCGTCCATGCGCATATCGCTATCCGGATCGGGTCTTGAAACTTATGGAAAATCCCTATTTTGAAGGCATCATGATGAAATAGTTTGGATATACATTTCCTGTATATATCATCTTTGCATCTTCAGGATCATCATTTCGTGTGTATCCATCATCTGCATACCGTTGTTGTATGCTGGAGCATACACGTAGGTGAAGGTACATACAAATGGGTCAACGGTGAGTCAAAGTCACATTTGCCAAAGAAAGGAGGAGGTGCATCTTTTGTTTGAACATCGGATAGCCGAGGTTCGCATAGATCATTGTATCATCAGCAGGATATTATGATATAACCTGATAATTTATATCCTGCTGTGGAGTATATAAATGAGTCTTATATCTGGGTGACGTAGGCATCAGAGAGAGTAACAGTGCATGTGACGTCATCATCATCAGGACATTCCAAATATCACCTGATAAAGGGTTATCCTGCCAACGACAAGTGTTTTGGCATAGGCATCGACATGAGATCTATTATCGGTGGGGGAGAGTAATATCCCGCCGACGATATATGTCACACCGACAGATGCAAAGGAAAGAAGTCATTGGGGTAAGTTGGTAGATCGGGGGATAAAGTGAAAGTCACTCCGATAGTATAAGTCTGGCCGACGGTAGAGTTGGTGTTAAGTGTTTGGCGTGACATTCGACATCGATGAACGGCCAGAAAGTTGGGCCGATAGCTATTATCTTGTCGATAAGCAAATGAAGAGGCAAGGTCATCGGCGTGAGATTGACTTCAACGTGAGATCTGGGGTGGTGGCCGACAGTCGTTAGTCCCACCGATAGGTGAAAAGAAGAGTCTTCATCGATAAGGAACTTGGCGTCGGCGAGAGGTGATGAGAGATCTGGCCGATAGGTGTAGTGTCGGCCTGACCGAAGGCATCGGTATAACAATCTTGAGGGTGGCCAATGAAACATGTGTCGCCGATGGTAAAGTGGATGTCTATTTCGGTAAGACAAGAGAGATATCTTGCCGATATGAACAGTATTAGCCTTTTGGTGGGTTTAATGGGTTTTCCACCCTGTTTATAAGCTTTTGTTGTGTGGCTCTGCATCAGGGTTCTTTAATCTACATATAATTTTTAATGTTTATTTCTCCAATCTGTCCAAACCCTAACATTGAGGAGGTATATAGTCAGCAAAGCAAGAGGCACCTTTGAGGAAAAAATATCCTCCCAAGACAAAGGAAAAGCTCTAATGGAGATTGATGTTGAAGATACTCCAGGAAGAGTGGGAGTTGCAGAGGTAAATGCTGAGGAACAAACTACTATGATAGTGCCACCCATGCCACATAACATAACTATTGATTATTTGAAATTGCTAGTGATGAAACTGGAGACATAAGGGCACTAGCTTGCCAAAAGTTTTTGTAAGATGATGAGTTTGTGAAAACTCAAGAATTTAAAGATTTTATATTGAGAAGAAAACAAGCAGTGTATCAAACTAGGCTCGAAGAGGAAAGAAGAAGAGTTGATCCATCAAAAGAGAAGGATTTGGCCACCAAAGTGTTATCAGAGTTTGGTTTGAATCTTGACAACATCACTCCTGAAGAAGGAAGATAGATGGTGATGGAGAGTGGCATGTTGTTATTGCCAAATTAGAGTTTGGCAAATGCTTTGGCCTTTGAAACCATAAGGAAACAAAATGAGGAAGTTTTCTCTACTAAAGAGAAGGTGGAAGAAGTTTTTGGATGTGGTTTCAGTCCATCTTTTGAGACATTAGCTATTTGGACCTTGGCATCCAACACAAGTAAGCTAGATGTGGTAGAGAGCGTTGATCAGTTGAGGGGCAAGATCTCATTGTGAGAAGCGTTGTAGACACACCAGCTCTAGATGCAGCAACATTAACAGTTGATACGGCCATGTTCAATCAGGCTATAGTCCTAAAGTTGCAAAAAGACTTCAATTAATTGCAAAAGATCTATGCAGATGATCTGGTGAAGCTGGGAGATTTGGAGGAAAAGGAGTTGGCATCTTCTAGCACCCATGTGCCCATCATTTCAAGTCCATCAGGTGAAGCTTTTCCATTAGATAGAGATGCCTTGCTTGCAGAGATTGCAGAATTGAAAGGATCAGTTGAATCTCTAAAAGGAGGTAGAATGTAGGCATATAGCAAGATAGTATCTGATGTAGTTAACAATCAGTTAACTAAGATCAATGGAAAAGTAGATGATGCATATAAGGGAATTACAGGCTTAAACCAGTCTTTGGTGAAGCATGAGTAGAATTCAACTAGTCTGCAATAGATTATGAACAAATGGATGGTAAGGAATGCTGCAATAAAGTAGATGGTCAAGACATCCAGGTTTGATTTGAAACAAGCCCCTTGAATTGCAAGGTGTATTAGAAACCATGAGAATTTTGCATGAGGTTGCCTCTTACATGATAAAATTAGAGAATTAGTTAAAGGAGACACTGATATCCATTGATCAGATGAATATGAAGGTATTTCTCAACTTCAAAGATGATTAGGGTCAAGCCAAAACATTGGACTAGTGGAAAGCAGAATTCAGTGTTGTGGGCTCTAAGGTGATTGATCTGGTATGTGTTGATGGTAAGTTGCAAACAGGTCCCTTGAATTTAGTTATGGATGAGCTCATTTCATTGGAGAAGCTCTATGATAGTATTGGCAAAGAATCAAAGGCAATTTTGGATGCTCAATACATCAGTCACAATGAGAAGGTGGTCAAGGTTTTAGAGTTCCAATGGCTGGAAGATAAGGAGAATGAAGCTTGGGAGGAAAAATAAAATTGTGATTGATGCTAGTCAGCTTTCAATCAGTCATCAGTTTTCAAAGATGACCTATTTTTGGCAGTTTTCAAGTGGTACTACATTTTTGGCCTATGCAAATGGATCAAGCATCATCATTGGAGGATTATGTCGGCAAACATGTGATTGTAATTGAATTGTAATATCAAATATTGAATGAGCACAAGCTCCAAAATCATTCTTGTGATGTAATTTTCAAATTTTCTAAAAATAGTTATAGGGGTTAGGTCGACATACTTTTGTACTTTTCCTATATACGGGGAAAATCATACTAGGCTCTGTATCAGAAATATCAACTAGAGAGGAGATTGTAATACTCTAAAAATCAATTGTAAAGCCTTGCAATTTTGACATATTCCAATAGGAAAGGAGTACTTCTGAGTTGCAGGTCATATTTTTGCATGTGAGATTATTTGTTTTTTGCATGGCAATTTTCTATTTAGATTGAATTATATGAGAAACACTTGATGTGTGTATTATTTGTGATTGTCTCCTTGAATATGAATGCTATCCTTTTGAGCGAAGTTTCTAAGGGTTTCTGAACTCATCAATATACATTTGCTATATTGTATGTCTAATTTGTTGCATCTATTCAAGGAATGGATTAAAATTGCTTTAGATCAACTATAAGGGGAAGTGTGTTGTATTAAGGGATTAGTGAAGAAGAATCATAGATAATACTCTTTCTTGGGTTCATTGTTGTAAGGCAATAGTGATTTTATCAACCCTCTGAGTATGAATTTTTGTTGTCATGGGAAAAGCTATTGCATGTAGTGTTTGACTTTGTTACCCTGAATAGGTACCGATCTGAGGATATCTTTCAAGTCCAAGCATCAAAAAACTCTAAAATCAAAAAGACAAAACCTTTTTTCTAATTTTTGTATAATGTGTTCAAGTTGTTCCATGTTCTTCAAGTACTGAAAGAGATATATGTTGACAATTTAGCTAATATGATATAGGATCTATTTAGACCTCAATACAGAAGTGAGAACATTCTGCTTAAACTAATTTCTCATTGTACTTAGGCAAGATATCTCAGATATTGTGATAAGGGATACCCCTAGGTCCAGTAGAGCCTGAAGTGTAGAGGAGAGCAAGTAATTATCTCTTGTTCGTTGGCCACTGATATAAGAATCCTGAGCATTGAGGATAGCTACCTTATAGGGATAATTTGGCAATCAGTTGGGAACACCAACAGTGTGAAAATCTACCTCGTGGTAGCTTCATCAATCAAGGAATAAATGTATTCTCAAACATTTAGCATGATGAATCATCTCATATGATTAATGATAGTGAATTAATCATATGCAAGTGTCCAGGCAAAGGAACATGAACTTGAATTCTCATTAGATGCCTTACCGATCTTTGATTCTTTTGAAGATTGTATTGGCACTAATCATTATGTTGCTAGCATTTGCATACATGAGAATGAGATGAACAATTGTGTGCTTGCAAGTGATTATGCTAGTGAGGATAATGTTATGAACACTAATTTGCAACTTATTGATGATACTACTGAAGAGAGATGTGTAGGCATTCAACTTAAGAAGTGTGAATGTAGTTTCATACACGATGTGCTTTCTTTCTATATTAACAATGATGACAATTATTTTAATGAGTTTTTTGATGTGTTTAATTGCTCTTCTAGTAATGAGATGGAGGTTTCTACTTCATATGAAAAGTGTGCTAATATGAATGTTAGTAGGGGCATATGTTCATTTATAGATGAACAAGTTTTTTGCTCTATTGACCTTTTGGAAGATGGTTTAGAAATGCTAACTGTTGATGATGCATTTTGTGTTAAGATCCTACTGACTGAATGTGTAGATTTTGAACATGTTGATTCTAAAAAGGGTTTAGATACCTCTACTAAGGATGAAGAAGACAAAATTATTCATGAGTTTCATTGTAGTAGTGGTCAAGTATTACAGTGGTTTGCTATGAAGAACCTGAAATAGAGGGACAATCTGAAGGGTGTAGTCCTTCTCATGAAGTGTCCCATGATGAAGTATGTGTTAATGATTTGGTTAATGGTTTGAATCATGCTTTTGAGTTAGAAATGGAAAGATATATCAGCCTATGCAATGATGATACATGTTGGAAACCCCATGTTCAAGAGTTTGATGAGTATGTATATGACAACAAAGTTATCTATTCTTGTGAACAACATGACTTAGTCATTGATAGGTAGCTTGTTACATATGGAGATGAGTCTTCTCTACAAGACATTGGAGCATGTGATGAAATAAGTAAGCTACAAAACTTGAATGAAGATGAAGGCAAGTGTGGTAATGTTCAGGTTGAAGAAATGTCTGAGCATGAATTTTTTCAACTAAGTGTGCTTAAGGATTGTCTAATGTGTACAAAGAAAAATTTACACTATGTGTACCTCCTTGTGCCTGATGATAATGAGACACTTCTAAATGGACCTATTGTTGTTCTAAATAAGAATGGTGAATTGATATATTATCATGATCACTGGAATTCAGTGCACATGTCCTATGTCCCTAATCTATTATAGTTTGATTTCTCTAACCTGGAGGTGAATTGTAACTTTGACAAGTTTGATCAGATGCATACAAAAGTATCCCTTGAGCCTGATACATTTGAAGATTCTAAATTTGATGTGAACCTATCAAAAAAGACTAATGGTCATGATTTGTCTTGTGTAATGGACTGCAAAATGTTTATCTTTCAATTCAAAATCATAGGCACATGGAAATATATAGCTCTGGATCTTTTGATGAAAGTTATTGCAATATAAATGGATGTCATACACATGACACATGTAGTCTAGGCTTGCCCTCATGTAAGGTGTTTCATTTGGTTTTGGGTTGTGAAATTTAAATAGGCTTAGTAAATTTAAATAGTGGCAGATTCAAGAGTATAGTGAAATACATCAGCATCAGTATCATGGTTATACTAGGTTATGGAAATGTTTTTAGATCAGATGTTAAGAATTCATCAAAGAACAAGGTCTATGACAAGGGTAGATGTTGGTCCTACATTTTTCGGTGGCCAAAGGCTACCAAGGGATGATTGCAAATGAAAGATTCAAAACATTGCAGGCTGAGTAGTTTTAAAGTGTTTGTGCTTACACCTTGGTTTGCACCTCAAAGATTAGTTTTGGGATCTCACTATGCCCACAAGGGGCATATACTTGATAAGAGTCAATGTTGGCACTTGAATTTGTGCCTCATTTTCTAGGCAATTGATTCTCAGTTTGACGGTAAAACTCTCTTTTGAGCCCCTTGAATGGTAGGCTAGCCTAAAACTTCTGGCACTAAAATCTTTTTATCCTAAGATCATATTGGAAATTCACTTGGAAATAGGTTTTGATAATCCCTAAACTCCTAGTTTTATTTTGTGGCAATCAAACAAAATTTGAGCCTGAAATTGAAGTTCTAGCAATTAGCAGCATGTTTGAATGACATGATTGAACCATCAAAATTTCTTAATTCTGGTGATTACCCAAATTTAGATAATTCATAATGAGCCTCAAATTTCATTTTCATTACTGTTGAGTAAGATTTGTGGTCATGGAAAATTTTCTATTAACTCCTCGTTTATTGGCCTTTGTTATAAAGGAACCCTTGGATAATGGTCTATTTTTTGAATTTCAATGAATGCACAATGATCCTTGGTAATTATAATCACTCCTTGCAAAGTTTTGTGACTTCCGGATGCAATTTGAACCTATGGCGCAAATACTATCATTCTCATCGTAAATACTTTAATTGTCGACATTTAAATTTTAAAGGAAAAATTAAAATAATATTTACACCGAAGGCATTCCCTCTATGAGAGGGACTAGCCTAGCATCAACAATCCACGGTTTGTATTACCCTAGAGGCATGCAAGACAATCAAAGGGTTTTTAGCCGTTTGATTTTGTCAGATTTTTTTGGTTTTCTCTAGCAATTTCTTCTTGTTTTTCAGAAATTTCTTCCTGCACATTCATTTCATGTGGTCATTATAAAATAGGCAGAATAAAACTCAGGGTCACAACTCCCTGTAAGAACAGGCACTAATACTGATATGACCGCAACCTCTCCAAAACCCTGTGTCGTTTAAAAAATCTGCCTAAGATTCAATGAACCACTGTGCAAATTAGAAAATCGTGAGAAGACAATAAAACTACTGAAAAACCATGAAACAACCTGGTTAATTACCACTGAGCAAAGATATTAAAATGCAAATAAAAGAGAAACCAGCAGATCGATGCTTCCATGCCCACATATGCTTACAAAATGTTAACTCAAAGTCACCAATATTTCTTTAAATATCTTTTTCGGTAGGTTTGTTTTTTGTTTAGACTTTGCATTATTTTCTAAATGATTTTAATTTTTAAGTTTCTATTTTATATTATTAAATATAGTTTAGTTAAAACTTTTTAATATAATATTTTATTAACTGTAATATTAAATATATAATATTGTATATTAAAATGCATAAAAATATTAAATGTATAAATATTAAAATTAAATATATAATATTGTATATTTAAAATATATAAATATTGAATATTAAAAATGTATACAAATATGTCCAAGGGGTTGAGCTTAATTGGTTGAAACATTGGGTTCTTGTTGAGGAGACCCAAGTTCAAATCCCCATAGGGACATCTAAGTGACTCTTGGTCTTCCATAGTTGGTGGAATTCTAAGTTGTGACTCTTTGCTTCTACTGTGGATGTGTTCTAATTTCTAAGTGTTCATGCTTGGGGATGAGGACCCCCGTATTGTGGCCTCACCAGTTCATAACTCCGATATAATATTAAAATATTAAATATTAAATAGTATATAGAATATAATATATATAATAGTGAATATTATATATTTTATATAATTATGTGTTTATTAAATATATTTAATTAAATCTTGGTGGTGGTTATTATAATCATCAGATTATATCATAAACGTCTAGTTGCCAATGGGTAAATTGGGCTTCTCAACCATATATCTCATTTGTTTATAAATGTTTAGTAATTTTCAAACAAATTTTGTTAAACGTTATATATTTAAATATGTAAGACCTAAAATGTCTTGCTGAACTTTAAACATAGTGGAGGATCTCTTACATGGATTTAAAATGTACAGGGAATCGAAGTAGGACATAGGAAGGAGATAGAGGGAGAGACAATGATATAGAAAGGGAGAGACAAAGAGAGGGAGAGAAGCATAATTTCTTATTATTCTGTCATAAATAGAGTTTTGATCTTCAATGCTTGTAAGATCTATTCACCCACTAATATTTGAAGTATGAAAAATGCATTGGTGTTAAAGAGCATAGTGAAGTTTATTTTGCAAGGATTGAAGTTTAAGACTTCTTTGCACCTTAGTCAAGCCTTGTAACTGAATTAGAAATAAAAGTAAAGAGATAAGAAGGGTGGTAATGAATGTTGATGTGTGAATAGAAGTGAATGTTGTTGATTTGATTGTTTATTGCTAATGTGAGGAAAAGAGACTATTCCAGGCTCACCACCTTCCAATTGAAGGCATCCAAGTTGGCAAAAGTGCCCCAAGAAATTTTATCTTAAAAAGTAAAAATACCACCACACAAGGTAGTGGACATAGATGATTTGGAGTATGAATCCAAAGGTGAAATAAAGAAGTTGGAAAAGAAGAAACCTACAAGGGTCAAAATTGTATTTTCTAGAAAGAACAACCAAGATGAATCTAATTGGGACCTAGGTGCTTCTTCTCTCCCCAACCCTCTTTATTCTTAGGTAGGTCCAAATCCTATCAATATCCCTTCTTCATCTTCTATTAAGAAGTTACTTGTGGAGCATAAAGGCTCATTTCAGTCACCTAGAGACTTTCCAAGAACTCCTATTCCATCTCCTCCTCACAACACTCACCACAAAATTTCCCTTCTCATAGTACACCTCCAACTTTGGATTCTTCTTGTGGTTCTCCCAAACCACCATACCCATCTCCTACTAAGAAGATTCTCATTCCTCCAACCAACTCACCTACTCCACCACCTCATAGCTCTCCATATGCATCCAAACTCACCTACTCCACCACCTCATAGCTCTCCAAATGCATCCAAAATTCATCCCTACATGGCCTTCAAAAGGAGCAAGGTAAAATAGATATTGTAACACAAGGAGAGTCTTCCACCTAAGATACTCCAATATGGTTTGATCACATATTATAAAAGAGGAAGAGAGTTACAAAACTAGTGGTTGAAGATTTCTCATAGCTACCATCAATGATAACTAGACCTGTACCTCCAAAGAAAGCTAGAATCACAATAGATGCAAATCTTTAATTATCAGATAGCAATGGTATCCTTGGGAAAGCATACAAGGGAAGAAATCCAAGAAATAGCCAAGTCCTTAAATATGCAAATCTTTAATTATCAAGTGGCATAAAATAGAGGAAGAGAAGGCATAAAATAGAGGAAGAGATGCAAATATTTAATTATCAAGTGGCAATCGTGTCCTTAGGAAAACATACAAGTGTAGGCATCCAACAAATAACCAAATCCTTTGTTTACCTCTTGATATAGAAAATGGATATAGATAGAGCAACAAAAGAGGAACTAATAGAGAAAGTTACATATTTAACCAATTATATCTAATATAATTTGGTGGGGCCAATTGGATTTTCTATTGACACACATACTCCATTTATAAAAGTTGTAGTTAAAGATGTACCTTAAATAATGAGCTGGATAATATTGTTAGAGCAACAAAGGCATGGACAAATGAGTTATTTTCAATTGGATTCAATATCATTGGGGACATATTGTATTTGTTTCATATATTCCAAGATGAACTTAATTCTATTAGAAATCTAGAAGAGAAATTCTATGCAAAATTGGAATTTTTAGAATAAAATTATCCATAGTTTGTAGAAATGGCCAAGTTAGACTTCCAAGTCCATGTTGTAGAAGGAATGTTTGATGGTATGGAGCCTCACCTGCACAAAATTGGAAAGAAGCATATAAATATAGGATAAAAATGTTGAAAGGAGGAAAGGATAAATTCAAAGGAGTGCATGATGACACAAAATACTATTGATTATATGTGAGAGGTTGTGAAAGAAATCCCATGTCAATTTTACAATGAACAAAAGGATGTGAACTCCATGGATAATTTGAAGAAACAATTTAAAGAAGTAGATTATAGCTTTTGGAGAAAACTATGTGTAGCTTATTTGGATCGACATTTCGGATCACACTCTGTGATCCATCATCAGGAAGAAAAGAAGAGAATATGTGAGTTACAATTGTAGAGAAGAGAGCTTAAAAAGAGAGAGAGGTCGGGGCACAGAGTACTGTGATCTAGTGAGTTCAATGAATAAAGAGAGTAGTCAAATGTTTAGAGCATAAAAAGGACTGTAATAAAAGACAAGAATGAAATAAAAATGTAGACATATAAATATTATATATATATATAAGTATATATAAACATATAAAAACATAATATATATATATATATATTAATATAAGAATATATAAACATATAAAAACATAAAAATATAAAAAATAAATGAACATATCAATATAAATAAATATAAGTGTATAAAAACAAATCAATGAATATCAATATGAATAGGAATAAGTGTATAAAAGCATCTCAATATAAGTACAAACAAACAACTAAATGTCAAATGATATATATATATATATATATATATATATATATTAGTATATATAAATATATATATTAGTATATACAAATATATAGAAATAGAAATAAATATGTAAGAATACATGTATAAGTTTAAAAGATATATATATATATATATATATATATATATATATACAGTAAAAGTAATAACAAGCAACTAGTTGGTATTTATATGCAAGTAAACTAGAAGCAAAAACGAAAATGGGGTAATTCATAAAAGAGATAGAAGACTAGCAAAAAAAATAAAAAATAAAAGGGGTAGCTATGAACCAAAACAAGAGATAAGAAAGAAAGCGCATAAATAACAATAAAGTTGTCTCAATAAATAAAAATATAAGCATGTAAAAGTATTTGCATATATATATATATTATATACATTAAAAGATTTACATAAACAATTGAGTAAATACATATACATATAAATGAGAGTATAGTATCTAAATATATCTAAATATAAATATACATAAGAACATCATGAAAATAAAACATAATCTATGCATCTAGATAAAGAGAAAAAAAAAGAGCGTGTTTGAATATTTGCATGTGTGTGTGTGTGTGTGTGTGTGTGTGTGTGTGTGTATTGACATGCTTAAATATGTAGTATCCATGTCTAAAAGCAAATGCATAAAAAGAAAGAAATAATAAAAGTATATATATATTAGTCTAAATTAATATACATATGTATACATGTAACTGTGTATAATTAAATACATAAAAATATAACAACATGTATGAATAAAAAGGGAACAAGAAGTGAAAGAGCAAAACTAAACTAGGGAGATAGGAAATGAGAAGGAAAGCTAAGGTCAAGAAAAGAGAGAAAAGAGTTAGGGAGGATATAGGGGAGCAAGGGAGAAAGAAAGAGGAAAGAGATAATAGGAGACGGGGGAGCATGATGAGGGGGAAGGGGACAAGTGGGAGGGAAAGGAGAGAAGGGGGAGTCTAGAGGATAGAGGCAAGGGAAGGAGGAAAAAGTATAGAGAGAGGTTACATGGAGGGTTGGAGGAGAGGGGAAACGAAGGAAAGCGAGGAAGAAAAGAGAAAGAGCAGAGAGAAAGAGAAGGAACGAGGGGACATGTAGAGAAAACCTAAAAAGGAAAGAAGAGGTAAAGAGAGATAAGGGGTTAGGTTTCAAGGAAATTTAAGACAGTATGCTAGGTATGGTTCAGGTTCCACCCCTTGTCCCTGTTTAGGTTGGTGGGGTTGTTTCTAATGAAAATAGCCTCCTTGAGTTTTCTTTTGAAGAAGTTATCTCCTTTTGCTAGGACTTGGGTATCCTCAAGGTGAATGTGGTGTTTGGTGTTAGAGCAGTGCTCTGCTAAGGTAGATTTTGAGACTCTTTTGTGTCTGATATTTGCATTGTGTTCTTTGATTCTCATGCAAATAGATTTGCCGGTCTCACCAATGTAAGGGGTGCCACAAGAGCAATCTATTTTATAGATGCCTGAGTTTAGGAGAATGTCACAGGAGTCTTTGGTTGACAGGATAAGTTTCTAATGGTGGAAAGAGGTTTGAACGCACATTTGAGCCCTTTCTTGCGAAGGATTCTGGTGATCTTGTTAGAGATACCTTCAATGAATGGAAGGGCGGCGCCAAACATAACTTCAAAGTCTTTTTTGTTAGGTTTAGAGTTGAGGTGGGATTGGGCTTGTTTAAAATCTCTCTTGATATTCTTTCTATGGTATCCATTTAGTTTGAAGATTTTGGTTAGGTGGGACAACTCTTGGTTTAAGTGATCGCTATCACAGATGCGGAAGGCTCTAGTTGCTAAGGTTTTAAGGACACTGTCTTTGTGGGAAGGGTGGTGGTGGGAGGAGGCATGCAAATAGAGGTCAGTGTGGGTGGATTTTCTGAAGACACGGCGACCAAGAGAACCATCATTTTTCCTTATGAGAAGGACATCAAAGAAGGGGAGTTGGTTATTCATTTCAAGTTCCTTGGTGAATTTTATGCAAGGGGCAATGCTTTTAAGGTGGTTGCAGAAAAGTTCAAGTTGCTCAAGACCATGTGGCCAACATATGTTGGTGTCATCCACATAGCATTTCCACTAGGTTAGTTTGAGTGGAAAAGAGTTAAGAGCTAGTTCTTCAAAGTGCTCCATGTAAAGGTTGGCAATGACTGGGGATAGCGGAGAACCCATGGCAACTCCATCAGATTGTTCATAAACCACATCTTGGAAGGTAAAGAACATGGATTTTAAGCACATTTCAACAAGGAAAGTGATTTCTACATTGGTTTTCTGCCTAACCAGCAAAATGGAGTCTTGAAGAGGGACTTTGGTGAAGAGAGAGACAACATCAAAACTGACTAAAATGTCATCATTAACTTTTTTTTATCTTTGATGAAGTCAACAAAATGGGTTGAGTCTTTAATGAAGGAAGAGGACTTATCAATGAGAGGAGAAATTAACATGGCTAAGTAGGTAACTAGTTTATAAGTGGGTGAATAGGTTGTGTCAACAATTGGTCTCAAAGGAATGTTGACCTTGTGAATTTTGGGGACACCATAGATGTGTGGTGTAATTTCTTTGTTGGGCATGAGACATTTTTTGGTGCAGTCATCAAAGGAAGAATTAGAGATGGTTGATCTTACTTGCTTCAAGATTTTAGAAATCGGATTGTGGGGAAGGATTTTATAGCTACCACTATTGTTGAGATGGTCTAACATTTGTTGCATTATAGTCATGTTTGTTCATGATAACAGTGGCTTTCCCCTTATCCACTTTGACAATAACAATATCCAATCTAAAGAAGTGTTAAAAGGTGAATAACCCAAATAATTAGAATTTGATGTTGCATCTATTAGACACCTCATGAGGATAAGGTCATTGTGTGAATATTTCAAGAAGTAATGAGATGAATATTGAGAAAGTTCCTTAGAAATTGCTCAACATTTTCATTACAATGGATGCTCAATTTGTGTATTATGATGGCCTTGATTAGGAGTTGGTTCATGTAGTATTAGATAAATTCAATGCATACTTATAAAAGGACCAATAATTAAAGAAGGATGCTCACGATGGTGAAGAAAACTTGCAAAAGGAAAGATGACTCCCATATGCAAGTCAAGTTTTAGCTCAATAGTAATGAAATATTACAATTTCAAAAGTATAAGTCATGTGAATTTTTGTATTATTTTATACATATGTCTTATATGGTGCATTGGAGGGGGAAAAAATTATATTCCCTATCAATGAAACCTATATATATGTAAAGATATAACATTTTTAAAGGTTGCAAATGAAAAAATTGCTCAATACAATATAGTTTATCTTCTTTTAGAGCTCTTTCAAAAACATTATGTAATTGGTTTGAGCAGAAGGTCTCAAAGTTTTAATTTTTAACAAATGCAAATATCCATTGCTTGGCTTGGGAGATCAACAGTGGACATTACCATAATATGATGCAAGATGATAGGATTTATGAGTGCTATCAAATCTAAATTTATGTGACTTTAAAACTTTCGTGGGCATTTTCACTTGAAAACTTCAAGCCTATATCTCTGGTACGTACAGTCACATCTTCAATAGTCAAACAATTAGCTTTCTACTCAGTTTAAATAGGTATACCAATAAAAGAGTGCATAATGTAAGTGTAAAAACTGCTTCAACATCTCACTTTAAGTATATGTACAAAAGAGTCATCAACAACTACTTTTAGATGTATAGAAAAGTCACACAAACAATGTAGAAAAGTGCCAAAATCTTGAAAATAATATAAACAACACAAGAAGTTTGTCCAGCTAACTTGAATATGACGTGTGAAAGGAATTACATGTCTATTCCTTTCAACCTTCTATAATTCATTGTTTCTCACCCACTCCTTATTGCCTTATGTTTCACTACTCTTATATATACATGAGAGAAATGCAAGATTGTAGGTTTGTATTTTTATTTGTGAGAGGGCATTCCTTTACGCCTCTATAAAGTGTTGTAGTCAACGTATTAGTTATTTACGTGTGGGACTCACTTCCATCATAAACAATCAATGTGTCGACACTTTAATCTCTCACATTTTTTTACTCTATCAATATCATCTCAAATCTTATATGCATTATTATGATAGCCATTGATTCTCTGCACTAACAATCAATCAAATAATCAAAAGAGAAATCAAGAGAAAAATACAGATAACTTGAAAAAAAAGAAAAGATACAACCACTTAGAGGTGTATAGGGTCCAATTGTTGATATAATACTCATGGGTATAGGATTTAGTCTTGCAACATATTTATACTATATATTATCAATGATTATTCTGCATGTGAGAGAGACAAAGAGGGGTGAATAGAGAGAATTAGAAAGAGAGGGACACAAAAATAGAGATAGAGAGATAGATTAATTTAAAACATATGAGAGAGAGAGAGAGATTCTCTTTTCAATTCCTCATGTAGTCATGATTGCTTCTCTTATAGGACATTTAATAGAGAACTCATTTTGTTATCCATTAAATGCTTTGCTAGAAGTCTATTTGCTACAATGGCATTTTGAACATACATAAGAGAAGATGCTCACTAACCCCATATCCACCAAGTAATATCATCTGCAAAGAAGCCTTGTTGGTTACATTGCACAACATCATGTCAATTGTTCTTGCCACTTTTCTCTTGCATGCAAGGTATCTCATGTCTAGAAATGTGTCATATGTCTCTTCTTCCAAAGAAGACGAATAAAACTTAAATATTGTGAGTGGAGATCTAAACATTTTTGTCTCCTCTTAATTGGACCCCCTTTCGCTCTACATATATTAAGAATATACTAGGAGTTTTATAAGAAAAAAAGCACAGAGTTTAGGGTATTTGTCTACATAACAATATTTGTAGTTTACTTTTTTTAATTTGTAGGGTATCGAGAGAGACTAAGAGAAGGAGAAAGAGAGAAAGAATAACAAAGAGAAAGAGAGGGTGAGAGATAGAGAAAGATAGAGAGGAAGAGAGAAACAAAAAACTAGATGGAGAAAGAGAGAGAGAGAGAGAGATAAAGAAAAATAGAGATAAAGAAATATATATGGAAATAAATAACAATTATATAGCAATATATATTTTAGATATTTATTAGTTTTAATTGTGCATAATACAATATATATTAATTATGTCAAGCTTGAGTATGATGCAAGACTTGTCCATCACTGGTCCTCTACATCCATTATGAGTTGGATTTTTAGCTCCACGTGATGCCTTACATACAAAACTAGGCAAGTAAAGGTGATATAAATAGAATCCCTCTACTAAAGGGATGGGCTAGAGGAAAAGCATTCCTCTATTATGTAAGGCATGCAATGAATTCAAGTGTAACTTGAAAGAATAATGAAACCTTGATTTTGTACTCATCTAGACTTCAATAGATTATAAACTCCTTATTTCTCATAGCCAAGTTCCCACCCAAATTGAAGAGGCTACCAAAAACAAGTATTGAAAATTATGGACAGTATTAAATTATTTTGATTCTATGTAGCAAATTTGTTTGCACAATCGGCATGGGACTAATTGTAAGTATGGATGTGTATTCTAGTACCGGATTATTTATTTTACATACTTGTCTAAACTTAAATAGGAAGAAGTTAGAAAAAATAAGTATTGAAAATTATGGACATTATTTTGATTATATGGAGCAAATTTATTTGCACAATCTACATGGGACTAATTGTAGGCTTTGATGTTCCCAATTACAATCCTAGGGTTATTAATCTGATTGGTCATGTTAACCATGGTAAATCATTTGTCAAGGATTCAATGAAAGCCCAAAGGATGTGCAGAAAATCAAATTTCATAAAAGAAAGTGCTTAGATTTAGAAAAGGATTACTATGAAACCCATCACAAGAAAACATTTCACAAGATAAATCTCAAAGAAAGTATGTCTTCCAAAGGTTTGTTTGTATAAAATAAAGATAAATAATTTTTGTTTACCACACCATGTTAAATGATTGGTTGGATTTGGAGTTCCAGATCACCTTGTGGGTTAGTAGTGGAAGCTTAAAGAGTTTTAGCTCAAGGCCCACCATACTTTTACTTTTAATATGTGTATAGTATATACCAAAGGGTGATCGACGATCAACATTCATTGAGAGGCATGCAAGACAATTGAAACATCATCGATCGTTCAATTTTGCCAATCGTCATTGTCATTTTGCCATCATTGGGATAGTTTCCCATTCACACGCAATGTCTGTCTTTTCCGGTTCATGCTTGCCCTCCCATGGTTGTGTCTATGCATTTGTTATTAATTAGTAAAGTCGATGATGAGGATATCCATTGCTTCACATTTTATGTCTACCTTTTCTTGAAAGCCTGTAATGACTTTACAAAGAAATGAAGAAATGAAGAAATGATTTAAAAATAAATAAGTAATGTGTAGAATGTGATAGTTGAACATGTTATTAAATATCAATATATTATATTATACTAATTTAATGATTTATATTGTTTAAAATATAATATAATAATAAATATAATTATAGTATAGATTTTATATAAAAATACATTATATAATTGAGTTAAAAAATATTTAAATATACAATTATATTATATCATATCATATTTAAAATATATTTCATAATTTAACTTATATAAAATGTACATATAATAACAATATAGAGTTTGACAAAAAATGAAGGGTAATTCCTAAATAAGAAGGGTTTGAATTAAGAGACATTGTGTTTTTCATGAATACATAACATATTTTAAAATACCATGCTTTAGTGTATTAAAAATAGAATTTATATAGAAAAAATTATTGTAAGGGAGAAAGTGCATATTTCATTCTAATTAGATATTAACTTGATTTTTTTCTACAATTAAGTTTAGTTTCAATCTTTACACATCTTTTTTATCTATACTTGATTTGTAGTTAGTCCATTTATAATGCTAGGTTAAATATGCAAGTGTGGTTGATGTAGATAACTTCCTAACTTTTAGATTCAAAATGAATCTTGGGCTTTCCTATTAATCATTATTTTTTAAATTTAAATGTGAAATGTGTGTGTGTGTGGGGAGAGAGAGAGAGAGAGAGAGAGAGAGAGAGAGAGAGAGAGAGAGAGAGAGAGAGAGAGAGAGAGAGAGAGAGAGAGAGAGAGAGAGAGAGAGAGAGAGAGAGAGAGAGAGAGAGAGAGTACCTTTCAGTTTCAAGTAGAGAACATGGCTACAAGCATAATCTTCCTATGAATAATTATTTCCAAATTTTACCTTTACCACCCATCACAATTGAAGAGACATTTCCTAAAACACAAAATCATTACCTATCATGGGATTACAAAACTAAGCTTAACAACATAAACATAGTGGCAAAAAGTGTTCCCTTGTGTGATAGACTTGAGGTTATGATCAAGCATTCTAATGGAAAACCCTACATTAAAGATCAGACTATGGTACTTTTACAATGTAAAAAGTGGAGCTTGGTATGTGTTGGTCCAAGTCATCTAGCTCTGTTGGAGCCTCATGAAATAGTACTTTTCATGCCAATTATCCAATGATAAAAGTGAGAGTAACCTTCAATCGGTCGTTTCATGGTAACGATCCAAAGATGGCATGTGTCCATTAGGAACTATATTTATGTTTCTTAAGGACCTTAGAATTCACCTTCAAGACCTCTTTAGTGTACCCATTGCACACTAAAGTGTAGCTATCTCTAACAATAGCAACATCTTGTCTCCAAGCTTTATTGATTCATGTATGGCATTGCCAATACAATTGGAAACAATGTCGCCTATTGAAGTAGCTCAAAAAAGGACATTTACAACATCTCGAAAGTCCAACAAATAGAAATAATGCTTAACACCAGCTATTGTTCAAGTCCCCCCTCATTTCACGACCATCCCAATAGAAGATGATCAATATTTTTAAACATTTTGTTGGAGTGAAGTGTTGCTATACTAGCCATTCAAAAACATTCACCATGATATTGGTTCATGACAACAAGATATTGTAGTCCATTGGAAACCAATTTCAAACAACCACCATCCATGGAATATGCACCGTACTGAAACAAAGAAAAAAGCTAAATACTTGCATACTTGCTTTTACCCACCACTATTCAAAAACAACTTTACCTACATGCATGTTAACATATTTAATTTCCTTCATTTCTCTTCTAATGCAAGACAACAACACATATCACTACATTCTTTCAATGTTCAAATGATGGATGGACAACAACCATTCACCAGCAACAAACGTGTATGCTCTCTTCCCAAGAAATTCCAATGTTCAATGTGCAATTATAAGGGAACCACTAATTACTTTTATCTACATGCTTTATCGGCGTACCCATTGCACACTATCATTTGATTGCTAGTTTAATTATTTTAATGTGGACATAATAATTGAAAATTATTGTTCCAAAACTATTTTTCTCCTTGAAGAGGTAGGTTCGATATCTATTTTATTAATGAAGTCAAGGGACTTCCATTCTCACGCTCACCGCGTGCTAAGGAAAATCCCATACATTGAAAAACTTGCATAGATGTATTTCTTCAACATGGTCCTCTTTTTACACCAAAGGTGTTCCCTTTGTGAGAGAGAGGGCTGACTTAGAAAATTGAGGGCTGGAGACTCTTGTTACGTAGTGCAAAACGATTGAAAAGATCATGGGCGTTTGTTTTATTTCCCCGTTTTTATTATTTTTCTGCTATTTTTTTGCCGTTCTCTTTTTTGGTTGATCTATCGTCGAAGAGAATTTATCTTCTTCCCGCTCGACGCTCACAAGACAAGGAAGAAAAATTTTCTTTCGTTTGCACTTTTTATTTTTCCCACACGCTGAAAAAATTCTAAACTCGTTGATTGTTCTCACACTGGGGAAAAAACGTGTTAGAAAAAGTCTCATGCCATTTAAATGTCCCCCGCCGGATACTTTGGGATTTCTATTTTTAGATTAAAATTGGTCACCAACATTTGTTGCAACTTTAAGCATTTGTCATTGGTTGGTTGGTCATTGTCGACGTAGATCATCTGACAATGTGGTCAATCTTCGTCGTTCATTACTATTTCGAACTAATGATGATGTACATTTATATGTGGTGTAAAAGAATATAATGATGAGCATCTAAGATTAAAGTCAGGGCGGGTCCATCTAAAACAATTTTGATTTTCATCCATGTGACTTGGACTCTTCAAACTATTTTATTATTTGTTTTTCACCTCTTTAAAAAGTATAAAATTCCTTTTCACTTAACTTTTCTGTTGGGGTAAATAATTCATTTTGATGAAAGTTTAATTAAACTAAAATGTGGGAGAAAAAGACCATGGTTTAATTGTTCTCTTGATTTTTCAAAAGAATAATTATAAAAAATTAAATGTATAGTGGGATAGTTGTAAATATTTTCTCTCAATTTAATTTAGATTAATTTAATCAGATGTATATATGTACAAATTAATTTAGATTAATAAATGTCAGAGGATAAATGTTAGAGGGTATATAAAATTATAAATTTAAGAGCAATTAATAAAAGTAAATGTTAAGAGGATAAAGGTATTTAGTTTAATTGTTAAATATATGTAATTTTGATGTAGATTTTGGAATTTAACTTGTTTCTAATATAAGAATAGTGCCTCTCTATCTATATACATCTTAAAATTCTACACATGACATTTGTCTCTACTTAAGTTGATCTTGTATCTTTAGGTTACTTTTGCATTCATAAATCTTTTCTTATGTGACATGGATCTTATCTCACTAGTCGTGTCCTCTTGCTCTTTAGTTCACCAAATTTTCCTTTGTGTTCCCTATTAGCTAAATTAGAGGTATAAAGAAATACCTTAAAAGAGGGTTGTCAAAATCATTAGGGTTCTTGTCCTCATAGGCAAACCCTCTGAAATGATAGGTTTTACAACCATGCAAAGGATCATGTAGCAAGAAATGCCCTAAAATGACTATGCAACCTTAGATTTGTTTTAGTTCACTAATTAAAGTGTTCTTCTAATGTTTTATTCCTTGTAATGCTTCTAGAATGAGCCAATATAAGAGAAATGAGAGGATATGAAATGATTGCAAGCTTTCAATGCCGAGCTAAATATAAGGACATAACAACAAGTCACACCAATATGTGTTTAGTTAGCTTACAATGACTGATAGAATAGGTGAGAGGGAAGTAAAGAGGGATGAAGATAGATATATAAAGAGATAGATAGAGAGATAGGGGGAAGGAGATATAAAGAAATAGAGCTAGATAGAGATAATAGAACAGAGAGAAAGTTAGATAGTGACAAAGAGAGATAGAGAGGGAGGGAGAAAGATAGAGAGAGGAACATAGAAGTGGAGAGAAAAAGGGGAGAGAGACGACAAAGAGAGATAGGGAAAGAGAGATACAAAAAAGAGAAATAGATAAAGGAAGGGAAAGAGTGAGAGACACAAGGAGGGTAGGAGAGAGAAATAGAGAGGGAGATTGATAGAGAGGAATGGAGAGATATAGAGTAGGAGAGAGAGATAAGTGATAGAGAGAGAGATTGACAGAGAGAGGGGAATAGATAAAGATAGATATTTCTGATGGCTCATCTACCCATCTTCCACATGTTAGTTTCTATTTTTTATAAATATAATGTTCAATGTTAAGATGTATTAATTTATGTTTAATTCCTTAGTGTCAATATTTAGGGTTTTGGGTTTGCATTTAGGTAACTTAGATTTGAATGTTAAGGAAGAGGAAGGAAGAAGGAGAGGGGGAGAGAGAGAAAGAGGGATAAATAGAGATAGGAAGAGATAGAGAGAAGAGATATGGAAAGGGAGAGGAAGAGATAGACTTTCATTGTGTGATAGACTTAGGGCTATGGTCAAGAATTCTAATGGAAAACCCTACATTAAAGATTAGGCTATGGTAGATAGATAAGCGAGAGAGGGAGGAAGAGATAAAAGTGAGACAGATAGAGAGGGGTGAATAGAGAGAGAATTAGAGACTAATTTGAAATAGAGAGAGAAACATATGGAGAGAGACATGAATAATGGATCAATGTGAATGGGACAAGTAGGATAGAAGAGATAGATCTACTATTAGTTGTCTTTCTAATTGAGGCTTAAATAATATTTTAATTCAAAACATTGCTATGAGTTTATGAGAAAAAATATTGCATTATATCAAACAAAATGTCTTTTAAAAAAGTTATTTTTAAAAAGAATTTTGTATTCTTTAAAGATTCATGGAGGAGACTTTGTAATCAAACATTTAAAGCCTGGCTTCCATAGATGTAAATTGTTCATCATAGGATGCCATATTTTTGTTTTGAAGCCTATTTATCTAAAAGGAAAGAGAGGAAGATAGATAAAATCGTTCATCATAGGATACCATATTTTTGTTTTAAAGCCTATTTATCTAAAGGGAAACAAAGGAAGAGAGATAGAGAAGAGAAAGAGAGAAATAGAGATAGAGACAAATAACTCAGATGGAGATAAGGATAAATAGAGAAATAGAGATAGAGACAGAGAGATCAGATGGAGATAAGGATAAATAGAGAAATAGAGATAGAGACAGAGAGATCAGATGGAGATAAGGAGAAAGAGAGAAAGAAGAAGATAGACAAACATAGAGATATAAAAAGAGACAAAGAGAGAATGAGACAAAGAGATTCAACTCAAAAGAGGTAGAGTGATACAAAGATAAAGAGGGAGAGAGGGGGAGAGAGGAGGGAAAGATAGAGAGTAGGAGACAAAGAGATATAGAGAGAGGTAGATTGATATAGAGATAAAGAGGGAGAGAAGGAGAGAGAGAGATATAAAGAGAGGGATATTGGTAGAGAGAGGAATAGAGAAAGAGAGATAGAGATAAGAGATAAAAAGGGGGAGAGAGAGGGGTTGAAGAGTGAAATAGAGATAGAGGAAGAGAGAAGGGGAGAGAGGTGGAGAGGGAGACAAAGATAAATAGAGGGAGAGAGAGGGAGAGAGAGATATAGTACATTTTACTGTGAATACCTTCATCAACACAATTTCATAGCCCTACACATACATATAAAGGAAACCTGAAGACATTATCCACATTAGAAAGATTTAAGATTAAATCAATTTTGATTTCTTATGAAGTGTTATAATTAATAAGGAATATAACAATTCCATCTATAGAAATTAGGTCTCCATGCTTATTGTCCAAGTGGTAACTTGTACTGATTGAATTATATATTTATTTTTTAAATATAAAATCTATATTATAGTTATATAGTTATATGAGAGAAAGAAAGAGAGAGCAGACAAATGGAGTTAAGCAAAAAGAGAGAGATAAGAGAGGTGGGAAAGAGAGAGAGACCTTTATATGGAGAGAGATAAAGAGAGGTATTGTTATATATAGAACGAGAAAGATAGACAAAGAGGGGAGACAAATAGAGTTAAACAAAGAGAGAGGAGGGATAGACAGGGATATACAATGGAAGAGAGAGAGAGAGAGAGAGAGAGAGAGAGAGAGAGAGAGAGAGAGAGAGAGAGAGAGAGAGAGAGAGAGAGAGAGAGACCTTGGCATAGTGTTTTGATATCATTTGGATTATATTGTAGGGATTTGTAGGCTTTTAGTTTAGGTCTAAGTATCAACATGCTACTAAAGTGTTAACACATGGGCTACAACATTATTGGAGTTTCTCAATATATTGTAATCTTATTTTGAAGGAATACATTAAGGATTACTTTTTGTGATGGGTTTCTTACTCCAAGGGGTTTTCCCAACTATATATGTCATCTTATCTTCTCTATTTCCTTCACTTATTCTTCTATATTTAATTAAGGTTACATGTGTTTTAGATCAACAAATTTTATTATAGAGATAAGGTCTATGCAGTCCAACTATGCCATGATTTAATAATGACTATGTGGCATTGTAATGAATTAATAAAAAAGGAACCAATTGATATCTTAAATGTGAGCATCACTTATAACCTTTATACATCTAAGACAATGTGGTTTCCTTAAAGAAGTTTGTAGTTTTTCCTAAATAATTTTAGAACGATGTTTTGCATCCACATAAAAAGATAGTGACATCTTATGCGAGACATAATTAATTAATTCGCTTCACCGATCTTCTAAATCATTTAAATAATAATATCGACAATGGATACGTTGTCTGTTTTACAATGTTTACATGAATTAGATGTTGTAATGGACATAGAATTAGTACACAATGAGAGTAGGTTTTATATGGATAAATAAATTGTAATCTATTTTCATAATAGAAATAGTGTTTTACAATAATTAATAATTATAATTCAATAGTATAACTTTCAAATTTTATAGTTAATATATAAATTCATACCATTAGAAAATAATGAATACATGAATCTATATCATTAGAAAATAGAATGATTAGTGAAATTTATAATGTTGAAATGTGTGCAATGTAAATAAAATAGAAATTATATAAAAAATTATGACTAATGTGCAGTCGTGCATTGGTAGTGGTACAAAGCATACATCTAGCAAAGATGACATGTGTACCCATTGTACAGTAAAGTGTAGCTATCTCTAATAGTAGCAACATCCCGTCTCCAAGCTTCATTGATACATACATGGCATGACCAATAAAATGGGAAACATTGTAACTTATTGAAGTGGCTCAAAAATGGATATTTGCAGCATCTCAGAAGTCCAACAAATGGAAAGTATACTACATCTCTAGAGAGAGAGAGGTACAAAGATAAATAAGGATAGAGAGAGGTAAAGAGATAAACAGGGAGAGATAGAGATGGAGAGTGAAAATAGAGAAAGACAAAATTAGATAGAGGAAGAGAGAGGTACAAAGACAAAGGAGGATAAAGAGAGATATAGATGCAGGGATACAGAGAGAGGTAAAGAGATAAAGAGTGATAGACATAGAGATAGAGAAAGTGAAAATAGAGATAGACAAATATATATATAGAGAGAGAGAGGGGCATATATATATATATATATATATATATATATATATATATAGAGAGAGAGAGAGAGAGAGAGAGAGAGAGAGCCTTTCCATTTCAAGTAGAAGGATAGAGAAGGTTAGAGAGAGAGAGGTAAAGAGATAAAAGAGGGAGAGAGATAGAGATAAAGAGAGTGGAAATATAGAAAGACAAGAAGAGATAAAAAGAGATAAAGCAAGAGAGAGAGGTACAAAGATACAGAAAGATAGAGAGGGATATATATATATATATATATATATATATATATATATATATATATATATATATATATATATATATATATAGAGAGAGAGAGAGAGAGAGAGAGAGGGTGAAAATAGAGAAAAACAAAAAGAGACAAATATATATATATATATATATATATATATATATATATATAGAGAGAGAGAGAGAGAGCCTTTCAATTTCAAGTAGAGAACATGGCCACATGCATAACATTCGTATGAATAATTATTTTCAATTTTTACCTTTACCACCCATCACAATTGAAGAGCCATTTCCTAGAACACAAAATCATTACCCATCATGGGCTTATAAAACTAAGCTTAACTGCATAAACACAGTGACAAAAAGTGTTCCGTTTTGTGATAGACAGGTTACAATCAAGCATTCCAATGGCAAATCCTACATTAAAGATCAAGCTATGGTACTTTTACAATGTAAGAAGTGAAGCTTGGTATGTGTTGATTCAAATCATCTACTCAAACTTTACTTACCACTATAGAACGACAACACACATCATTACATTGTTTCAAAGTTCAAATGATGACCATGATTCAACAAATCAAAATAGACCCAAAAAAAAAATGCAAATATTCTATATACTCTTTTTTTTAGAATACTAATATTACAAACAAATAAAAAATTCCTCTTTGCAACTCTTACAAATATGCCCCCTTATTTATTGCTCTTAATAACTCAATTTGACAAACTAAGTATACTTCAAGTTTCCCATACGCAAAATAATGTTTTCTTTTATCCACACAGAGTTCCTTTCCACGTCCATTTTTGGCGTACCCATTACACACTAAGGTGTGATTGCTAGTAGCTAAAAGTTTATAGATATTATGGAAAATGCAGAGTGTTTTATTTCTTCAAACCACATAACCACGCACCAAAAGGAGTACGGAATGATGAGCATTGTTGTGCAGAGACAAAAGTATGTGCAGTGCCCATATTATTTACTCAAATATGCAAACTTTAGCAAGTCTAAAGTCATTGATTATAAAAATTCTCACTCCTTTCCCATGCAAAATATTAAAGTTGTGATTTGAGATTAAAATTTTCTATTCCTTATGCACTTGCGCAAGAAGGAATACTCTTTTAATATTTATTGTGCAATGCTCTTTTTTATGCATGACCTTCAATCCCGACATTGTTTGAAACAAGGTTTTAATATTGCAAAATGAGGTGCTCCATGAAATTTTTATTATTACATGTAGCATGAAAGGAGGCGTAGCATAGAGTTTTGTCTCTTATGACAGGTCAGCAAAGAAAACTCTAGGTTGGTTGTGTTTGGACAAGTAAAATTGCAAAATTTAAAGTACAAATGAGGCGCCATTCTCTATGCAACATTAAAACTAGAAAATGTGCAAAGAAAAGGAACTCCATGTTGGTGTTTGCAGCCAATAGAAAACTGGAGATCATTGATAAAAATGGTGCCATCTACAACAACAAACAAAGATGAAAAGGTGTGCAATATTTTGTGAATGTGCATCAGTATAATGCATCAAAAATATGTAGAAGTATTGCAGAAAGGGGGTGCCACATTTGTGGTTGAGTATAAATTAAATTTTGTTGTTCTATGCATAGATTGTTTATGGTTGTTTTCAAACACAAGTATGTAGATTTTAATGAAAGCAGCATGCGGAAACATTAGAGCAGATGTTTGGAATTTGATAGGGGAGGAAGTTGCCATATGTTAACCAATTGTTTGGTTTTCTGGATGTATAGAAATTCAATGGAGGGATGCCACTCACGACTATATTCTAGCTTTTGCAAAAACGATATAGCAATGAAGTAGGTCGCTATAGATAGGAGTAGGTTAAGTATGAGCTCTGTGAGCAATGTATTAAAATTTTTGTAGCAGCAAACTAATCAGCTGCAGGTATCGACTGATGAAATCAATATTAGGGAGTGGTGTTAGGCATGAATGGGAGAATGATGAAAGTTTGCACACAAGATTAAGCGAGGGAGTATAGATAAATGGCGAAACAAGGGAGTGCATACTAATTGTTTGATGAAATGCCCCCTATGATGCGTTGACCGCATAATGCATTTTTATAGAGCTTCAGAACAAAGGTATTCTCCAATGAATAAGAGGTATGTAGAAAGCTTGGGGGGTTCTAGAGGAGAGATTTTAACCTCTAGAGTTGGCGTATTTACAAAAATATCAGAATAAAGGAAGAGCAAATGCAAATGTAGGAAAAATAGTGAAGGTAAATGGTTACCGACAAACTATTTGACAAAATGTCTCAGTTCCTATAGGGTGATATGAGAATTCCGGAGGCAAAATGCATAATGTTAATAGAGTTTTCATATGTTGGTGAAAGGATAAATGTTGGAGGATCATTTTCTTCACCTATAGGTTAAAAATTAAGTTGGGAAAATAGTTTTTACACTAGGTAAAAAAGTTGGACGGTGAATGTGAAAATTTGGGGAAGTAATTTTCTCCAGTGGCTGGAAAGGGATGAAATGAAAGGAGATCAAAGGTGTTGTTGGCATATTCATAGTGCAGTTGCAAATGAGCATTCTAGATGGTGTTGAGTGTCAATAGTAACTTCTATCTTCTTTCCTCTCCTTCTATATATTGTATTTTTTGGGTTTTTTCTCATTAGCTATTGGGTTATGGGGTAGAGCCTACTAGAAATTTCTAGGCCAATCTCGCATGTAATCATCTAAGATTTGTATGCTAAATTGAAGTAAAACTCTGCTTAATTATGCCATTGTTTAATTCTTAGTCTGGTTTCTACATTGACATAGTATTTTTTATTTACAAAATAAATATAAGACTTACTCATGTTTCGCTCTGTAACTTGTCTCCATTTCTTCTCATATGTTTAAGAGAATTTGACACTTTCTAGGTGTACATTTGTTGCACTTGTGCTAGGGTTTAGTTAGTTTGTATTCAAGGAATACAGTAAATCTTTCTATTAGAAGTTATTTGTGATGGAAAATCTTTCAAACCTAGTATGTGGGGTTTATAGGTTGGAGCGATTATTAAGAATGAGTTGCATTGTTTAAAACTTGAAAGCATTCGAGAGTCTAGGTTTAGTAAGACAGAGCCATGTGACATAGGCTCATCTAAATTGTGACATGCTCTGCCATTGTTGTTATTAGTAGTAAATTGACTATGTTCCTATAGGATAAGACATCGATCTTTGGTGCTTGTAGCTAATCCAACACCTCATATTTATAAATGATGAATATCTAAAGAAAGGTATAAGTTATTGGACTATGCTCGTCTTCATGGATTTTAAAGGATGCAAAGGATAGGCCTAAGTTCCTGCTCATTTACCACTCCTTTGCCTGTTTGATATGAAGACAAATCAATTTGTGTAAATTATTTGTTCACAATGCTAGTAAATGTACAAAGGATCATGCCTGCACCTGCTAATTTGAAATTCTTTGCTTATACATCTATGAATGTATCAACTGTCCACATGTTTAGGGTTTGTAGCTTGTACAAACTAGTATGAAACTGACACAATCTGAGTTAGTGACAGAGAATTGCGCTTATGTGTTGTGTCAATTGGACCTAGCTTTATCTTTGAAGCAATGTTTATTAGAGATCTTTATTATTCTATAAGACCCTCATCAGGATTACCCCCCTGAGTCTTATGGAGCTCAAAGTGTAGAAGACAGGGTCTAGTCTTGTCTCGTTAGCTTTCTCTTTTCCTTGGTTCAATCATAGGGTTGTCGTCTTACCTGGATTGACTTGATCCTAGGGTCTAGGTGCTATGTCATCCCTTAGAGTTGTGGGTAGCAAGAAAAAATCCCAATAGTATGGTCTAAAGTAGTCATCGTGGATGTGATATAAGAAGTTCAATGCTTTTGCATTGGACCTTGGGTTTGTTAGAAGTGAATGTGATAGCTGTGTTTATTTTAAATTAATTTATGGTTAGTTGTTAATCATTATCTTATATGTTGATGACATGTTGTTCATTGGCAATGGTAAGGAAATGATTAAAGAGCTCAAAACTCAGTTATTTGGTGCCTTTTGACATGAATTATTTAGGGGCTATGCAATATATTTTCTTGTATGGAGATTAGTAGGGATCAAGTTGGCATAAAGCTTTGGCTCGGTTAGAGTAAGTATGTTTAGACTATTTTATAGAGTTTCATGATGCATGATTGTAAGCCAATTAATATTCCTCTACCTGTCTATACTAAGTTATCATTGGATCAGTGTCCTAAGTTAGATCTAGTGATTTGGAGTATATGCTTAATGTTACTCATGCTAGTGTTATCAGAAGCCTAATGCATGCTATGGTCTATAGATGACCAAACATTTCCCAAGTAGTGGGAGTTCTTATTAGGTTTATGTCTAACCCAAGTAGAGAGCATTGGACTTGTGTGAAATGGGTTTTCAAATATTTGTGAAGAACTTTTGATTATTGTATTTGTTATCATGGGACTAATGATGTGGGTAAGATGCTTGATATATAGGCCTTTGTTGATTTAGATTGTGCTAATGATTTGGACAACAAGAAATCCACTAGTGATTATGTGTTCACTCTACTTGGAGTAGTTGTCAGTTGGATGAGTAAGCGACAACCTACAATTGTGTTATTCACCACATTAGCAAAGTACAAGGTTGTGACACATGTTTGTAAAGAGGTAGTGTGGTTACAAAGATTGTGTTTAGGTATTGGATTTGAGTGTAAATATGTTAGGATCAAACGTAATAGTCATAGTGTCATCTATTTGGTGAAGAATCTAATGTACCATCCTTGTGTGAAGCATATTGATGTTTAGTATCACTATGCCCATGAGATGGTTGAAGATGGTAGAGTATGATACATAAAGTTGATACTTTTGGTAATGTTATATATTCTCTCACTAAGCTAGCGAGCACAAAAAAAGTTAGTTTAAAGAGGCCATGGGTCTTGTCTCTTCTAGAGCTTGATTTAATTTTTAGCTTTGTATCATGTCTTGCAATGTAAATGTCGAGTGGGATAATGTTAGGACTAGGTGTGCCATTCACCTTGCAAGTCCTAAGTCTTGAATTATAATTTAATTATGTAGATGATAAATAATGTCTAGTCTCCAGATGTAATGAGGCCAAGTTGGATGCACATGTGAGGGAGGGGATTTATTTATTCTCTGGGATACTTGGAATATTGTGTAAAAAGACATTTAATAGGGAGGTCAGAAATAATTGGTCAAGATTGCAAGTTGTAAGATCTTCCATTTTGGTGCTATGACAAGGCAATCAATGCCCTCATGAAGAGCCTAGGATTAGGATCTTTGTTAATTTGACCATTATGATCAAATTTATGACTCTATAATGCATAAGAGGTGTATAAGAGGTGTAAGATGAGTTATATACTATTTTAAGATGCTTGGCCATGAGCATAGGGGCATTAGATTTTTTGCCATGGCTCATGGTTTTGGATACCACTCGATGGTTTCTTATTTCTGATTTTTCTATATATTAGAGAAATGAGATAGTGGATTAAAATGGTTCTTTGTAGGTATTCTTATGCAACCAGTCTACTGTTAGAGGGATAAGTGGATTATATTGAACATCTTTTGAGAATAATACAAGCTTGGGTCTTTTTGGAATGGAGTTTTCCCACAAGGGTTTCTCCATGTATATTTGGTGTAATAGTTTGCATTTTATGAGTTTGCTAATTTGTTATGTCACTTCTTTATTATTTCATTTATATAAGTTTATTGGCTTAATCACATAGTATCTGGATTACACTAAACTTTGTATTGTTTATTATTTCCTTTGTGCCATTTACCCTATAATGCTACCATACACATTCACATGTAATGCTACCATACACATCTGATACATGGTGGTATCCACACCACATGTCATTGTAATACAACTAGCACAGTATGGGTTTGGCATTTGTCATCGCCCTATCCACATAATTAATGCACCATACAACCAATACACTTGTTAGCATTTATGTGGAGCCTAGTTGATGACCTACTTCTATAAATATTGGTACCATACAAAGCATAGTAAAAAAAGAACCAATCAACATCTCCACTACACTCTTGTAATTATACATATCTTCTCCAACACAATACTTTTCTTTTAAAGTCTTCCACATTTCTAGAATGTGCATTTATATTCTAGCTTAGTGTTTCATTTGCATATTCCAAAACTTGTGGATTATAGACTAATTTGCAGGTTTGCCCAGCAATTCACCTCAGAATTGGATCAATGCAATTTGATGAATGACTATGTTCAAAGGGTTGTCCACTATGCATTAATCTTATCCATTCATAAACCCTAGTAGAGATGGGGTATAGATATATAGGGCGTAGGTTAATAACATTTGGCCCAAGGGTTTCTTCACACGCTTGGCGATCCCTCACCACTTGGCTCAAGGGGCTTCTTCACACATGCAGTGATCCCTCACCCACTTGAGTAAAGCCTATCTCCACTGTCGTAGGCCCAAAGGCTTCGCCACACGCCCGGTGGGCCCTCACCATTTGGTTCAAGTTGGCTTCACCGCATGCCGGCGGTCCCTCGCCATTAGCTGTGCCACACGCCTGGTGGTCCCTCGCTAAACTTGAGTCACCTATCGTGTGAGACTTATATAACATACCACTCTTCCCTAGTCTAACCCATACTCTCACGGGTGGTTGATAGATTAATGTTATCACTCGAGACCTTTAGACCCTAGTATATTATGAGCTCATTGCTATGGACTTGCCTTTACATTCTTATGGATTGGTTATAGATCAAGTACAGACATTCCTTATTTGGACTTAGTCCTATAATGATGGAGATGTTATGCATAAATTCATGTTATTCATCCATGATCATATCATTCATATCATGTATTCAACATAGGTGATTATACTATCTATGTTGTGTTATCCATATGATCATGTAGTCTATGAAAATGTTATTCATATGATTATGCAATTCATGTTATTCCTCCTTGGTAGATATCTTTCATATCTTTAGTTGTTCATATATGCTATGTTATTTTATCATTATATAATTAGACTAAGGGATAGCTCATACCTTGTTAATCAATTGTTGGATCTGATGTATTAAATCTACTGATATAATGGCTTTGCTGCTCTTAATTGTTGATCGCTGAATGATAGGTATTTGATTTAGGACTGTATAAGTGTTCACTGGTGCATGATATGATTTGCTGAAAATATGTTTAATGGATTGAATTATTTATTTGCAAATGCTGAGTGATATGTAATCTTCGATGCCAACTGCTGATAATATTATTGTCTATATTCCTTGCTACTTTTGTTTGTTAGATTGTTTGATGCCTTTGTGATTGTTGTCCCCACATCATATATACTTTGTCATTGGTTGCAATGGACCAATGTACATGTCTTTTCTTCCCCTTGGACCACTTTATACAAACAAATATTAAATCTTTAATAATAATTTTTATCTTGCTTGGCAATGCCGATTTCTTAAGGGGATCGAATAAGCCTTGACGAGTTTAATTACTTCCTTGTCTTATCTCTAATTTGTCCTATATGCTTTTGTCCTTTAGCTCCATTTGTCTTTTAGTGGTTTTTGACTTAGAATTATATATATGTTTCTTTGAATGGTTAGAGAATGGTATATGATAGTCCTCCCCACTCAAGGATTGATTGTCCTCAAGCAATGCTCAAATTTGGATGTTTAAGGATCTCATCTCCTTCCCATGTAGCATCATCTATCGGTAATCCCTTCCACTTGATGAGATATTCCATGATAGTTCTATTTCTTAACTTTCTTCCTCTCTTGCTTAATATCTCTTCAGGTTCTAGAACTAATTGCCCTTCATCATCGAGAGGAGGTAGTTCTTCACATGGAGTGATTGTTTGACCAAGCACTTTCTTAAGCCAGGAGACGTGGAATACATCGTGGATCTTGCTATTCATGGGCAAGTCTAGTTCATATGCTACTTCCCCAACTTTCCTTAGTACCTTATAAGGTCCATAGAACCGGGGTTTGAGCTTCTCGGCACCACTAGTTTTGATGGAAGATTATTTATAAGGCTGAAATCTTAGGAATACCATGTCTCCAACTTCAAATGTCCTCTCCACATGCTTTCTGTTGGTATACATCTTTTGCTGGTTCTGGGCTTGGTGCAGGTTGTCTTGAGAGCTTTCATGATATCCTCATTTTGTTGGATGAAAATCCTTGGCCTTGGGTACTCGGATTTCTTGGAGGATCAAACTCCCAAAGGAAATGACCTCATAACCATATAGTGCTATGAATGGACTCATTTGAATTAACATATGGTGAGTTGTGTTGTAACAATACTCTCCAAGATGCAACCATTTTATCCATGCCTTTTGTTTTCCTATCACATAATTCCTTAGATAACCCTCAATCCATTTATTCACTATTTCCGTTTGTCCATCAGTTTGAGGATGATAACTTGTACTAGGTGTAAGTTCTGTCCTAGAAAATTGAAATAATTCTTGCCAAAATAAACTCATAAAGCGACTATCTCTATGACTGACTATGCTCTTTGGTAACCCATGAAGTCTAAAGATTTAATGAAGAATAACTCGACAACTTGAAGGGCTTTGTATTTGGACGAGATAGCCATGAAGTGTGCATACTTTGTAAGTTTGTCTACTACCACGTAGGTGCAATCTCTTCCTTGCACCTTAGGAAGGTTAGTTATGAAATCCATGGAAATACTACTCCACTTTTGTTCGGGGATGGGTAAAGGTTGTAGCAACCCGGCTGGATGGTTTTGTTCTATCTTGTGTCTTTGACATGTGTCACATTCTTGAACATGTTTGAGTACATCTCTTTTTAGACCCTTCCAAGCAAACTTCTCTCTAACTTGTTTGTATGTCTTAAAATATCCTTGGTGCCTGGCTAAAGGATTATTATGAAATTCTTTGATGATTTTCTCCTTCAATTTGGACGCGGATGCAACATACATGCTATTCTTGTAGAAGATAATTTCATCCCTTACTCTAAATTCCTCATTTGGTATATTTCCCTCAAGTATGTTATTGGTGAGAGGATCTTTAACATACTTGGCTATAATAGTGCTCCTCCAATCTAGTGAAATACTTGACATGGTGCATAAGGATGGCCTTCTAGATAATGCATCAACAACCACATTGTTTTTCCCTTTCACATAGGCAATGTCAAAATTGTAGGCTTACAATCTACTCACCCATTTCTGTTGACGGTCATTCAAATCCCTTTGTTTTAAGAAGAATTGGAGACTATTATGATCGGTTTTAACCACGAACTTTCCACAAACCAAATATTGCCTAAACTTCACCAGTGCATGCTTAATAGCCAACATCTCTTTATCATAGGTAGAATATAGTTTCTCTGTGGGAGATAGCTTGCGACTCTCGAAAGCAATAGGATGTTTGTTTTGCATTAGAACAGCTCCGATGCCTTCACCAGATGCATCACATTCAAGTTTGAAGGGGATTGAAAAGTCAAGAATGGCAAGTACTGGACAAGTGCTCATTGCCTCTTTCAAATTTTCAAAGGCCTTTTGTGCTTCCTCATCCCATAAGAAGGATCCCTTCTTGGTCAAATTGGTGAGTGGAGCTGCAATCTTGGAAAAGTTCTTGATGAATCTTCAATAATAGCTACACAAACCCAAGAATCCCTTGAGATGAGTCGATGTTCTTGGTCTTGGCCACTCCTTAATAGCTTTGATCTTTTCTTCATCTACTTGGACTCCTTGTGTGCTTCTCTTATGCCCCAAGTAGAGAATTTCTTCCATTCCAAACTCACACTTGGATGCCTTTGCATATAAGGATTCTTGCTCGAGAATGGACAAAACTTCATCAATGTGTTTGAGATAATCTTCCCATGTCTTACTATAGATCAAGATATCATCAAAGAATATCAACAAGAACTTCCTTAGTTGTTTTCAGAAGGTGTGGTTCATGCATGACTGAAATGTGGCTAGAGCGTTTGTCAATCCAAAAGGTAGAACTAGGAATTCAAAATGACCATAGTGACATCTAAACGCAGTTTTTGGAATGTCCTCTTTCCTCATTCTAATTTGATGGTATCCCGATCTTAGATCAATCTTTGAAAAGTATTTTACTCCATACAACTCATTAATTAATTCATCCACTCTTGGTATAGGATACCAATTCTTGATGGTTTGTTTGTTCAAAGCTCTATAGTCCATGCACATTCTCATGGTACCATCTTTTTTCTTCACTAATACCATGGAGGTTGCAAATGGGCTCGAGCTTGGTTGTATATGACCCATCTCCAAAAGTTCATTGATTGTTTTCTCTATTTCTTCTTTAAATTTTTGGGGATGCCTACATGGAGTGGTGATAACAGGTTTTACATTCATCTCCATTTCAATAATGTGCTCAAAACCTCGTTTTGGGGGAAGACCGGGCGGTATTTCATCAAAAACCTTTTTGTGTTTCTTGAGGATTGGCTTGATGTCTATGTGTATGGATTTTCCTAATGGGGATGATTTATCTAGGATCAAACATTGGGCATACCATTCCACTTGGTTGTGTCTAAAGGTTTTTTCCATTCTTTTAGAGGATATCACTCTTGGTGATCCATCAAATAACCCATGTAAGGTGACTTTCTCTCCCTTACTTTCAAAGTTGAGTTCCAACTTGGGAAGGTCTAAAGTGATGCGTCCCAATGAGTGTAACCATGGCATTTCCAAAATCACATCCATATCACCCATGTTGACCACATAGAAATCTTCTTGTATAGGGTGTTTAACTATAGTCAAGTTCAATTGTGGTAGTCTTTTGGTGCAATTCCTTGTTGACCCATCAACTAAGGCTACCTTAAACCCTTCAAAGTCTTTGGTTTCTAGTTTGATCCTTTTTGCCAATGATTCACCCACAAAATTGTGAGTGGCCCCACTATCCACTAATGTTGTTACTTTTTTTCCTTTAAGAACTCCTCTAATCCTAAAGGGACGATGTTTAGATACTTTAGAAATTGCTACTATAGATCCTTGTTCATGGTTATCTTGTTTTATTCTTTTGATATGACTTTTATTGCCTACTTCTTCCTTGGAAAGTACTTCAAGATAGTGGGCTTGACTCCTCTTTCCACACCTATGTCCAGGTTCCCAATTTTCCTTGCATTTAAAGCATTTGTTTTTGTCTTGGGGTTCCCTATCTAGGCAAGTATGACTGGGTTTCCAAGGTTCCTTACATTTGTAGCATAGTCTTCTATCCTTTTTCTTATCCTTGGGGTGGAATGATTTGTCAAACTTCCCCTTTTTATGAAATGGTTTGGTGTATGGGTGAGAGGGTTTGGTTTTCTCTAATTGAATTGCCATTTCAATGGCATCATCAAGTGTTGTGGGTTTAAGTGCTCCCACTAAGCCTCGTAGTACTTCATCTAATCCTTCAATAAATAAGTATGTGAGTCTATCATCATCTACTCCTGAAACTCGGATGGCTATCTTTTCAAACTCACTTATATATTCATCCACGGTTCCTTTTTGCCTCAATAGAGTCAGCTCTTTGAAGTCTTGTTGTGGATGTTGTTAGTCGAATCTCTTAATGAACTTTTTGGAAAATTCTTCATAAGATGTGATGGCCTCATGACCTTGAGTATGTTTCGCATGATGCCACCATTTGTAGGTTAGTCCTTCCAAGTGTAAAATGGCAAATTAGAGGGCATCCCTCTTAGTCATCAGGCTAAGGTGGAAGTAGTCATTCAACTTTTGTAGCCATGCATGTGGGGTGATCTTGTTTGTTCCATCAAAGTTAGGAAGGTTCACCTTGTTGGCTTTATGTTTCAAGTCTTTGTTGACTGGTCTCCTTTCCTTCCTTCTTAACTCATTCCTCTTTGAATGGCTAAAATCATTGAAGGATACTACTCTTCTTACTTCCAGTTCTAGGCTTGCATAAGCCCTAGCAATGTCTTCGGTACTTATGGCTTGTGGAGTAATATCTTCCATCCTTGAAGTTTCTTCATCGGGTAGGAAAGATGTTCTCAGAATCCTTGAGCTAGATGAAGTGTTGCTATTCTCAGCTTGATTGAAGCCCACTTCCTTCCCATTTGTTGAATGAGTCTTGAGATGGTCCATGGTGTTTCCCACCTTTTGGAGTGCTTCAAGAAGTATTTGTGTTGTCTTTTCTCCTTGCTCCATCATAGCTTTAGTGGTTTTCTCATTTTGGTCCATCCTTGCTTTAGTGGTCATCTCCATGAAGGTCCTCATGTCTTGTGCCTCCATGTTGTTGTTGTGGTTTTGGTTCCTTCTTGAATAGGTTTGCATTAATTTGCGTCATAGGATGGTAGGATAGCCGCTCTGATACCACTTGTAATGTCCCTTATAAGAAGATTCTTATTTTTAACCTTGCACACAAGAATGACTTCTTGAAAGAAACATTAGTAATACATAAGATCAATAAATCATATTAAAAATATCTAAATTAGGGTTAGTAACCACATAATCAATATCATCATAAATCAATAAGTCAAATATTCATTTTCTTAATTCAATTCTTAATCATTCCATTTGAGTCTCATGATATACTTAGGGTTGTCCACTATGCGTTAATCTTATCCATTCATAAACCCTAGTAGAGATGGGGTATAGATATAGGGCATAGGTTAATAACATGTGGCCCAAGGGTTTCTTTGCACGCCCAGTGATCCCTCACCACTTGGCTCAAGGGGCTTCTTTACACACTCGGTGATCCCTCACCCACTTGAGTAAAGCCTATCTCCACTGTCGTAGGCCCAAAGGCTTTGCCACACGTCCGGTGGTCCCTCACCATTTGGCTCAAGTTGGCTTCATCGCACGCCTGGCGGTCCCTCGCCATTAGCTTCACCACACGCCCGATGGTCCCTCGCTAAATTGAGTCACCTACCGTGTGAGACTTATATAACATACCGCTCTTCCCTAGTCTAATCCATACTCTCACAGGTGGTTGATAGATTAATGTTATCACTTGAGACCTTTAGACCCTAGTAGATTATGAGCTCATTGCTATTGACTTGCCTTTACATTCTTATGGATCCTTATAGATCAAGTATAGACATTCCTTATTTGGACTTAGTCCTATAATGATGAAGACGTTACGCATAGATTCATGTTATTCATTCATGATCATATCATTCATATCATGTATTCAACATAGGTGATTATACTATCTATATTATGTTATCCATATGATCATGTAGTCTATGATAATGCTATTCATATGATTATGTAATTCATGTTATTCCTCCTTGGTAGATATCTTTCATATCTTTAGTTGTTCATATATGCTATGTTATTTTATCATTATATAATTGGACTAAGGGATAGCTCATACCTTGTTAATAGATTACTGGATCTGATATATTAAATCTACTGATATAATGGCTTTGCTGCTCTTAATTGTTGATCGTTGAATGATAGGTATTTGATTTAGGACTGTATAAGTGTTCGCTAGTGCAGGATATGATTTGTTGAAAATATGTTTAATGGACTTAGTTATTTATTTGCAAATGCTGAGTGATATGTAATCTTCGATGCCAACTGCTGATAATATTATTGTCTATATTCCTTTCTACTTCTGTTTGTCAGATTGTTCGATGCCTTTGTGACTGTTGTCCCCACATCATATATATGTTGTCATCGGTTGCAATGGACCAACGAACATTTCTTTTCTTCCCCTTGGACTGCTTTATACAAACAAAAATTAAATCTTTAATAATAATTTTTATCTTGCTTGGCAGCGCCGATTTCTTAAGGGGATCGAATAAGCCTTGAGGAGTTTAATTACTTACTTGTCTTATCTCTAATTTGTCCTATATGCTTTCGTCCTTTAGCTCCATTTGTCTTTTAGTGGTTTTTGACTTAGAATTATATATATGTTTCTTTGAATGGTTAGAGAATGGTATATGACACATACAAAGCACAGTAAAAAAGAACCAATCAACATCTCCACTACACTCTTGTAATTATACATATCTTCTCCAATACAATACTTTTCTTTTAAAGTCTTCCACACTTTTTGAATGTGCATTTATATTCTAGCTTAGTGTTTCATTTGCATATTTTGAAACTTATGGATTATAGACTAATTTGTAGGTTTGCCCACCAATTCATCTCAGAATTGGATCATGACTTTTGATTCTTACTTAAGCTCAATGCAATTCGATGAATGACTATGTTCAAAGATGTACATGGAATGTGCTTTGACAATGAGTGTCGATACAATAAATGTTTATTACTTGATTATTTATTGTTGTTGATACTCAATGCTAACAGATGAGGATTGATGGCTGATTTATGTAAAAGGAGAAATGCTCTTTGATACTTTGCGATCCCTAATTTGTTATTAATTATTCTCCAAAAATATTTTAGGATGATGCCTTTATATACACAACTCTAAATGTATAATTCAAACATTCGGTGCCCACATCAATGATGAACTATCATATCCCAAGATTGTTGGCCTTACAATGTACGAATTTAAATTTAGGAAAAGGGTGTCGTGATTGTGCCCTTGATTCTTTCTAGGGGATAGAATCACAAGCACGATCTAGTTTAAAATAAGCAAGCTAATGAAAATTGGGTCATGAAGGTTTTGAATAGAAATATTGTATATCAAATTTTTGGGTTCAAGCTTAGATCCAATAAACATGTTAAAAAAGTTAAATTATATGCTAAAACCATGCATCAAAGATAGACCCAAAGTGATGTAAAACTAGTATAAAAAGTGTAAGGTTATGCACTTTCCTCCCCTAGAATAGGAAATGTTTATTTTCCTCAACTTATCGTTCAAAAGAATTGAAGACAGAAAAAATAAGATCTTTATCTTGTTTTGTTTTTGGATTTAATAAAGTAACATTTAAATTAATAGTGGATTATCTAACATAAATGTTCAATTGGTGAAGAGTGGTTCACCAAGACACTGCCAAAGATCAAGCAAGACCCATGACAGTTTAAAGAGATGAGACCACGATCATACTCAAGTGACTTTGACATATTACCCCCTTAATAGTGAAAAAGGTCAATTATTCCTGCAAGCTCGGAATTCCAATAAATTACTAAAACAATTTCAATTGTAGACGAGTCGATGCAACTAACAAAACCACCTTCAAAGCGGAAATTAAAATGCCTTATCCTCGTACAATAGTGGTATCATGTTAAATCCAAGCGGTATAGTTAATTTAACGTGTTACCGACAAACTTCTGGGTATTTCCCACAGTTTTTCATCGTCCACAGGAAACAAAGCCCACATTATATAAAATTCTTTTGCCCTTGTTCTGCAATGAGCGAATGAAGTTGGATATGAGACAGAAATGCAAAGCAGGTACGCTTGTCCATTAAATTCAAACCCTTACTCTTATCTCATTTTTAAAATTTTGAAACATTTGGAAATGTATGGTGTCCTATAGTATGCAAGAATGCAGAGGTGAGGCATCAGATTCTTCTCTTCTTCTCCCTTTATTATATGCCCAAATCTTAGCATCTGATTTGATTATTAGTTATTAGATTTGTAGACAGGAGACGCGTTTAAACGGAAAAAGAGAGAAAAAGTTAATGACTACCTCTGAATTTCTTGCGATAATGGTGTAGGATTACCCAGTTTAAACACCTATTTGTAAGCATTCACGGTGTCTTAATTCGCAGGGCTATGGCCTAGTGGTTATGTGCGTTTTTCATATTATATATGGCACCACTCAAAATCTTGGTCCACGGTAGTATATATACTCTAGATCTTTATGTCAATGTGGCTGATACACAATAGAAATGACCCTCTTATAAATAATGGAAGTGGTCTGCTTACCATTATAATGGTTGATTAATTGTAAATATTTGTTTTATTTTCCATCTCCTTTTTGAGATTAAAAACCCCCTAAAAATCTCTTTTTTATAAACTTATAAAATATACTTTCTGTTGGAGTCTTATATGCTAAAGATTATGTATTTATTAAAATTGATTCTACACTAAAATTTCTCATATGCAACAAACTTTAGTGAAGTTTTTTACCTAGATGCGAGCATTGTCTTTTTCAGGAGGGATCCTTATATTTCAGTTGCACACATTTAAGCTATGATGGGAAAAATATCTAGGTAACTTCTTAAATGGGGACTAAGATATATTTAAAAAAAAATTGTCTTGCCACTCATATGGATTGCCTTTTGTTTGTTACACAATTCACGTGGGGACAAGTGTACCTTGCTGATCCGTAAGAACCTTGGGCTTTTTTTAATTGAAGTTAAAATTTTAATATTTCCAACATTACTTATGTTTTCTGTGAGGTTTTTTTGGTATCTGCATGTATTCTGCTTCGATTGCCAGGAAGGAATTTTATGAGATTTCTTGTTTGTCATAAGAGCCAATCAAAGTCTTGCTTAAAATGTAATAACACTGCTTGGGTTAAAATTTCACGATTTGAGTGCATTAATGGTTCATTAAGACACCAAGGATGGCGATGACAGTAAGTCTAGCCAAAATATTTGGCTCTCATATAACATCTTTAAGTACCTGTTGATTGGAAATTTATCAAGAGACCTTAAAACTCATTAACCTGTGAATTAGCTCTTGCAGATGATGCCATTGATATGGTCTGTACCACAATTTTATTTCAAGTGTTCATTCAGTTGGATAATATTGCTAAGCATTTTAATACCTCTCTGACATACTATATATCTCCTTATGTACCAAGAAGGAAGATACAAACAGCTTAGATCAACAAAATGCTAATCTTCTTAGAACAAATCCTAAGCTATCTTTGTTAGTGAACACTTTTCGTTATTAACAAAGCCTTGATCACAGAAACAAAATGCTTTAGAGCATGGTCACACTACTCGATGGGATTTCAAATTTGCTCAATCTCTCCTGTAGAAGTATGCTGGGAATCAAGCTCCCAATGGAATCTATACGTTTTGATTGTTGGATAAGTGTTGTATACTTTTCATGTTTAATGGCTGAGATGGGGTTAGGAAATTTTTTGTGTGTGTTATTTAAGGTTTTTTTTTCTATTTTTGCCCATATTTTAAAGCTTTCATGTTTATTTTTTGCATGATTCATGCAATGTGTAAAATCACTTTCGATGTGCCTATTTATATCGGCACATGCTTAAGGGAGGAGTAAGAGAGTTTCAGTATTGTATTTGAGAATGGTTGAGTTTTTGCAATAGTCAAAATTTTTACTGTGCCGGGTTTTTTATTTTAAAGGGTTTTCCTAGGTGAAAATGCTGCATATTGTCTTTGCTTTCTATTTATTCTGTTTTTGTTTCAGATTGTGTATTCACTACTTCTATTGTATAGGTTTATTGGTCTTCTTTTTCTCTACATTGATGATCCTTCTTGGCTGAAGAAAAACTGCTTGTCAATTGTGATTGAAAAGTAAAATAACTGTTATTTGTTACTGCCACATGCTAACTTGCAATTGCTAATTTGCTGCTGGCAGTTAGCTACATCTGTAATATCCCAAATGGGGATATTTTCTTCAAGTTTGGATTTCCGGGCTTTCCTAATTTCTGATTTCTGATTTTCTGCCTAAGCCCTAATTTTCTGAACTTCTGCTTTTCAAATCAGACTTAAACAAACACTTATAACCACCCATAAAACATGCCAAATCATCATATAAACATTGCCAACATGATTGCCAATCATATACTTGAATTCCACAATGAAATACACAATGAAACCACTTCAATTCACAACCACAATGACTGAAAATGTAAATCAGAAGTCTGCTGCTATAAATCAGATCTTATGAAGTCTTCAAATACATCAAATGTCTTGGGCAATCAAGCCAAACATGCCCAGCTACAAATCAGATATAAACCCTAAGGTTTTACATACCAAAACATAGGCAAAATGACCTTCAAATGATGACAAATGATCTCCAAGGTGTGGCGCCAATTAGGGCTTGAAACCCTAAGACAATGTATCCTCAAACACCAAGAAGTCTGCTCCAAATGATGCGCTCAGGTCTGCTAGGGTTTGCTGCTCCCGAAAGTGATGCCAATGATACCAAAGAAGCTAACAAACCTCCCAAAATACTCCTCCAATGATGGCGCTCCACAAGTAGGGCAAAACCCTATGCAAATGATGTCTCAACCACCAAAGAGAAATCCTCCAACAAGGGCGAATTAGGCCTGCAACTCTGCTGCTCCAAAATCTGCTGTAAACCAAACCCTAATCAGCAATGATATCACCCAAGTCGCCTCCAAGTAAAGTCACTCGTCCTCCAAGATGTAGCACTCCAAACCTGGGGTAAACCCTAGTCAATATGCACCAAGCCACGCCAAAGAGAAGCCTTCAAGAATGATCTTCAAATCTGATATACCAATCTGCCCAACAAGCAATGAAGCACAAGTAGATCCCCGTCACAGAATCCTCCAATGGATGAGCTAGGTTTTCATCCAACTCCTTCTAGGAACTTTAGGTTTCGTATCAAGCTCCTTATGCTAAGAGATAAACTCCCAATGAATGAATGAATGCTGAATGATGCCTTGAAATGCCACAATCTACCTTGTATATATACATGTTTCCATTGCCCTCAAATGCTGGCCGACCCAAGCATCATTTATTGCCTTTTTTCCTCTTTAGGGCCGACCTCATAAAGCCCAACTCCATAGGGCCGACCTAGCTAGGCGCCCAATCATTTCTGGCCGACCTAACACCTGTTTTAGGCCGACCTAGGTAAATGTGCTTCACTTTTGTCTTCATTGTTTCCTTCAAGCTATCTTCCACCCATTGCCAAGGAATTGAAACTATTTTATTATTTATTTTATCCTTTATCAACTAGTCATACATCAAGCTAGATCTCCACAAGGATGGTACATGCGAATGATCAAAGCAATAATACATACCCTTCCTCAAAGTGGCATCGGCATAGAATATATTAGTACATTCATCTCCTGGCACAACCTTCTCAACACGACAAGTTTCCTCACTCAAACTCCACAAGGTGATTTGCTTCAATGGATAGGAGAAAGTAATAAATGGAAGGAGCATATCAAAACCATTAGATGAATACACCAATGCATCTCCGAACCTCCATTCATCTTCCAAAAATCCCGGAGTGTGAAAACCAACCCTTATGCTCTCCAATGGCGACCATTCCAAAAATGGGGACATTACAACATCCTTCCTATAGGAGCTAGATCAGATGTCCTTCAAAGTTGTCTGCTACTATTTCTGAGCAAGGTTCAAAAATTCTGCCTGCAATACATGAGCAATCATGTGACCCTTGGTTCCACTTTGTTGGGAGTTAGTTCCTTTTTCCACAACCTAATTTGACTCAGCTGGTAGAGTCTTAAACAATGACCAGTATACTAAGTGCAGAAGTTGATAGTGGATATGGATTCTTTACTCGTTGACATTGTTTACTAAATTAAAAGTTAACAAAAGCATAAAATGGACTTGCTTTGCTTATCCAGAAGGAAAGGACTAATTTCTATAGGGAAGGTTTAATCTATTTATATGTTCTACTCATTATTGATGGAATCATATATACTGCAGGGGTGAGTAGGCAAGCTGCTAAATTGAGTCATGACTCATTTTATGTTGAACACCTTTGGTCGACAATACCATGTATATTTCTTTGGGGAAGAAAGTGTCCTAGGACTGAAAGATTGAGACATTGCATTGCAACAATTTCTTCAATACACATTTGGTATCTGTAATCCTCTTGTTCCCCTCCACGGGTTGGAAATATTTTAGGACCTTGTTTTAGAAATTACCATCTTCTGCTCAAGTGTTGTTTGGAATCGTGCTATCTTGGTTTTCATTTCTTCATCTGCGTTGATGGTATTTAATTCTTTGTTTCTATTCCCAGGCTTCATTTGGAAAATGCCATATCGAGCATTGACATTCCTTTTAAAGTAGTATTGAAGCCTCCACTTAGTTCCACAGTCTTCGAGGAGAGAATTTGCTAGCCATTTGAGAACCATTTTGTTTTTGGCATGTTGCATGCATACTTTGATTATGGGGAAAACATTCTGACAAGGTAATTCAGTACCTTTAAGGAGAGGAACTGTCCATTCCCCCATCGAATTTCAGAAGTGTGTTACAAGGGTTATTGGAGCACTACTTTTATTTGGATTGATCTAGTTTACTTGGAGAATAGTAGGAAACTAAGGTTTAATGCTTCTTGTCTCTTTGACTTCATTGTCCCTCAAGTATAGTTACTAGGTCCAGTAGGATTCGGATTTTTTGGACCTGCGGAATTTGTCCCATTTGGTCCAGACTTCTTAGTTCTTGTTGAAATTTTAATGATTTATTTAAAATTCTGTATTCCATTTTTTTTTTTTACTTTTTGAATGAATCGAATTTTTTTGAACTTGGTAACTATGGCCTCAAGGACTGACAATATTGCTTTGTTAGGTGTTCTTGGTTCTTGTGGATTCTCAAGTACACTTCTTAACCAAAAGGCACTAAACAAAGGTAAATTTGATATTTAATAAGACATACAATCACCCTTGATCTGCCAATATTGCTTTGTTAGGTGTTTTTGGTTCTTGTGGATTCTCAAGTACACTTCTTAATCAAAAGGCACTAAATGAAGGTAATTTTGATATTTAATAAGACATACAATCACCCTTGATAAGCACATAAGGATTTCTATAGAGAGAAATAAACTTGTAAAGGAAAACAAACTTTCCTTGGATGTGATCTTGTCTAATCCAATGAAATGCTTAAACTCAACATAAATTAACCTATATTCAGTAATGATGGTTTGTGGGGTAATATTTTCTAAAATTAAGTACAAATGTATGGAAAGTAAATAAGAAAATTAAATGTACTTAGCTTGTTGACCAAAGAATGTATGTCTTTGATGAAGATTCTGAACCTTGATTGCTTCTACTTAGAAAATGTATCTCTTTGTAAGTGAAATGCCTTATAACCTATGTTGAACTTGTGCTTTGTTTGGGATTGAGTTTGTAGGTTAGAGTCAAGTCCTTAGTCATGGATTTGCCCTCTCTGTCCAGATTTGACCTTGCGCAATGTGTATCTCTGCTTTGTTGTTCGCTTGATTGAGCTTTGTTTGCTTTGCTCTTGTTTGATATTTGAGGGTTGGTGGTATCTAAAATACTTAGAAGGGGCTGGAATTATGTCACAAGGAGACATGTTCTCCTAGATCAACCCCCAAAAATGTGTGTAAAGGTTCAAAGACAACAGGCAAGGGCTCTAAAATGATGTATGTAGATTTAGTACCCCTTTTAATGCACCAAAATGTTTTGCTATTGATTGCTCCTTTAATGCTATAAGATGAGAGAGGATGTATGAGGGATAAGAGATGTTAGATGAATGCTAATGAATGCCTTTAAATACTAGCACATAGCATCAAATTTTGCAAATGTGTACTTCGTTGGTTTAGGGCAGGAAAGGCTGGTTGCCAAAATTTGAATGTGAACATTAGGAAGGCAAGGGTCAAGTTTGTGACCTTGGGGTTGACCCTGTGATCATAAAAATGACCCTAGGTGGGCAAATGGTCATATTTGGGTGAATAATGGCTGTAAGGAGGTAGGTGCATAGATAAGTGTAATAATGCCAAGATTAAGATGAATGTATTAGAGTATGTGTGTATAAGCGCAAGGTGGGGGCTAAATATGTGGGAATGTGTGTATGGGGATGGGTAAAGGCTCGAGGAATGAGCCCAACTTCACACAAGATTGTGTCATTTGTTGATGTACATGCATCAAGACATTTCCCCAAAATGGGCCCAAAACTGTAATGAAATAACTTGCATAAGAGAAGAATATGCTGCAAATACTTGATAATACTTGAGAATAATAAGCCACTTCGAGGGGGCAAACCTCCAAAAGTCTCAAAGAAGAACACAATTCGCAATATGATGATCAAATAACACTCACTACCTCTTATATATACCCTACTTATCCCTTGGATATTATCTAGGTCGACTTGGATACCTAATTATATCACCTAGGCCGACTAAAATATCTAAATAAGATTATTATAATGATCCTATAACTTAATTAAGAGTTAAGGTAGCCACAAGCCGACTAGTCATAACCCAGTACACACTATAGGATTAAGGGCGTAGCATGCTCCCTCTTTAGAGAAGCATTGCCCTCGATGTTGATCAACTGTGGATGCTTTTGAACAAAATCTTTATTTTCCCATGTGGCATCTTCGACCAACAAATTCTTCCACTAAATGAGATACTTTGTGATTACCCTAGTCTTCAACTTCTTTGTGCGTGTTTGGAGAATTAACTCTGGATCCAAGATGATTCTTCTTTCTTCGTCTAGCTCTAGTAACACTTTCTATGTAGGGGTTTGTTGACCAATCACCTTTAAACATGAAACATGAAAAACTGGATGTATCTTTGTCAGTGGAGGTAACTCAAGCTTGTAAGCGACATTGCCAATTTTCTACATAATTTGGTATGGACCATAATATTTTGGTGACAACTTGTTATTCTTTGTTTGTTGCTTTAGGGACATTTGCTTATAAGATTGCAATCTCAAGAAAAACCCAATCACCTACTTCAAAACTCCTTTTGGTACGATGTTTGTTAGTCTGTTGTTTCATTCGATTTTGTGCCATGGCCAAATTCCCCTTAAGTCTTGAAAGTACTTGTTATTGATGATTCATGTGGTCTTCCATAGCTTGAACTCTTGGTGTCATCTTTAATGATGATGTGATGGATGGGGGATGGTATCTATATAATGCCATAAATGGGGACATTTTTCAAGAACTATGGGAGGAAGTGTCATACCAACATTCTGTTAGTGGTAGCCAAGCCACCCATTGAGATTGCTTGTCTGAAGTGAAACAATGTAGAAACCTTTCCAAACACTTATTAACTACATTAGTTTGCTCATCTGACTAAGGGTGGTTTGAAGAGCTATGAGCCAATTGTGTGTACCCAAACAAGAGAATAAATCTATCCAAAAGTTACTAGTAAATATAGGATCATGACCACTTACAATAACCCTTGGGGTACCATTTAACTTTTTTATGTTGTCCATAAATGCTTTATGTTGGCTAGGAATAACTAAGGGTTGCAAAAGATCAGGTGTCTTAATTGTCTCCCTTTTATTTCTTTAACATACCAAACATTCTGCCACAAATTTTTGAACATCACCTTTAAGCCCTTCCCAAAAGGAATCTTGCTTTATTTGATGATATGTTTTCAAAAATCTTGAATGACCTCCAATTGGAGAACCATGGAGCTCCTTGAGAATCTTGTGTTTGAGGGTGGAATTCTTCGATAGATACAATCTATCTTTATACCATAAAGAGTCTCCCTTCCAACAAAAGTTATTTGAACTACTAAGATCAACTTGCAACCGTTGAATGAAATTCCTTGTAGTAACATCATTTGCCACTCAGCTTTGGCTTCTTTAACCCAATCTGCTTGTAATATTGAAATGGCACACAATAGTGCCTCATACTTCTCGTCCTTCTTGGATAGTGCATTAACCACTATATTCTCCTTCCTTTTCTTATAGATCTCAAAGTCATAACCCAACATCTTAGTGATCCATTTTTGTCGTTCTTCAGAAGATAACCGTTTCTCTAGAAGATATTTTAGGCTGTCATGATTTGTCTTAACTTTGAAGTGTCTACCCATCAAATATGGCCTCCATTGTTTCATTGCATGAAGAATAGCTAGCATTTCTTTCTTATAAATGGGTTTGAGTTGGTTCTTACCCTTTAGCTAATGACTTTCAAATGCATTGGACCTACCTTCCTGCAAGAGAATTGCTCCTATATCATTTTCTGAAGCATCACACAACACAATAAAATCCTTGGTGAAGTTTGGAGTGGCTAGAATCGGAGTGGTACACACAACCTCCTTCAGTCTCTCAAATGTTGTATTAGCTAACTCATTCCATTGAAAAGCATCCTTCTTCAATAGAGTTGTGAGAGGTGCTGCTATGTGGCCATAGTTCCTCCCAAATCTTACATGGTATCCAGTGAGTCCTAGGAAACCCCTGAAGTTCTTAATGGTTTTAGGAATAGGGCACTCCATTGTAGCCTTGATTTTGTTAGGATCAACTTTTACTCCTTCGTGAGACACTATGTGACCCAAGTACTCCACCTCTTTGAGACCAAAAGCACACTTGGAAGGTTTAGCATAAAGTTGGTGTTGTTTGAGAACTTGTAATGCCAAATCTACATGGTGCAAATGGTCTTCCCATGTCTTGCTATAAATCAAAATATCATCAAAGAACACTAATACAAACTTCCTAAAAAATGGCTTAAAGATGGAATTCATCAAACTTTGAAATGTAGGAGCATTACTAGGACCAAATGGCACTACTAGGAGCTCATAATGACCCTCATGAATCCTAAATGCTGTCTTGCGAATATCTTCTTCCTTAATTCAAATTTGGTGATAACCTTTTCTAAAAAACATAGCTCCATTCAGTTCATGTAGTAAATCATCAATGACTAGAATTGGAAACTTATCTTTGATGGTGTACTTGTTGAGCTCTCTATAGTTTGGACACATGTGCCAAGTGTCATCCTTCTTATGTACCATTGTCACAACAAAGTAGGCACTTCGACTATGCCTGATAATACCTACCTCTAGCATCTCTTGAACCATCTTCTCGATCTCACTTTGTTATACATAGGGGTATTTTTAGGCCCTAATGTTGGGTAGTTGGCTCCTTGTTACTAGCTCAATGGCATGATCTTGATCTTTTTTAGGAGGTAATCCCTTAGGCAAATCTCACAAAACTTAATGTTGGGTAGTTGGCTCCTTGGTACTAGCTCAATGGCATGATCTTGATCTTTTTTAGGAGGTAGTCCCTTAGGCAAATCTCACAAAACTATTTAGTGACTATCTATAATTGCTTGTAGATCTAGTTGAGTAGGACCATTTGATTGATAGGTTGCTAATGAAAACAATTGGGCCACAAATCCATTAGCCCCTTTGTTAAGAATCTTTTGCATTTGATGAGAGCTTACCATCTGTGTGGACTTTGCACACAACCCTCCTAGTTCAACTATCCTTCCCTCTGAGTGAAATCTCATGGATAGTTGCTGGAAGTTCATCTCAATTGTCCCCAATGTGGCGAGCCACTCTACTCCCAATACAATATTTTTTGCACCCATGGGAATAACAAACATTGGACAATCAAGTCAATATTCTCCCATAGTCAATTTAATGCCATGGCATTTTCTTGAACAACTGACGGTACCCCCATCTCCAATTTGGACTAGAAATTCTAGAGCAAGATATATAAAACAATTTAGACAAGTAGCTAACTTCTTGTTGAAGTTGTGAGTGCTTCCCGAGTCTATCAACATTGCTACTCTTTTTTTTTAGAATCCCACTACCTTGAGAGTTTGCGCTGTGCTATTTCTAGAAAGTGCATGACAAAAAATGGTTAGTTGGGGATCTCTTGATTTCTCATTTGGCTCAGTGCCCAACTCTAATATTTCTTCTTCATCATCTTCTTCCTCACTTGGCCCTTCAATGTAGAATAATTTTGTTTCTGCACATTTATGTCCTCTACTATATTTGCTATCACAGTTTAAACATAGCCCTTTTGCTTTTTTCTCTTCAATTTGTTGAGGATTCAATCTAGTGGGTTGAGGGAATGGTTGTGCTGAGAAGCTCTTCTCTCTTATGCCATTGAACTCTTGCCTTCTAGGAATTAAAAACTTCTCTTCTACCTTGTGTGCTAGGACAAAAGACTCAGATATAGAATTAGTGCTAAACATTATACTTCATGTTGGATTTGACCTTGAGACCACCTAAAAATAAACCATTCAAGTTTTCTTTTGGACTTGTATCTACTCTCAAGGATAGGTTCTAGAATTGTTGAATAAAATTCTTGAATGATCCTATTTGATGTAATTTAGCTGATTGGCTAAAGTAGTTGTTTTTCACACTATTGTCATACTGTGATTGTAACTTTGTAAAAACTGACCATGTGACAGTGAGAGCCTTTTTTTTCCGTTGTGCACATAGCGATCAATACCAAATGAATTGCTTTGGTTCTAGATATAAGGAAGCCTTTGCCCACTTGAAATTTGATGTATATAAAAAAAATTCTCCATTTGATTTATCCAAGTCAGTAGATTCTTGCCATCAAATATGTGTATATCCATCCTTGGTAATAGGTTCCTAGATCCCATGAGTGTTAGCATTTGGATTTGGATTAGTCGAGCTGGATGATGCACCTTGGTTGCTTGAAACATGGAGTTATGATCTTGATTGATTTTGGATATAAGCATTGATATTTGCTAGTGTGTTATGGATGCTAGATATATCTCTTTATATGGTATCCAATTTTCCTTGCAAGTGTTGCATATCCTCCTTCATCTTGTTAGTTTCTTCTTCCATGGATATGGTATCCATCTCATCTACTGATGAATCACCCTTGGCAGGGTTCTTACTAGGAATGTAGGAATTCTTGCTCTTGCCTCTAGTCTGTGGTCCAATCATATAGGGCAAAATCTAATTTTTTTGTTGACCAAAACTTGATTGGATGATTTTAGAAAATTTTTCAGCCCCAAAATTAAAATTCAAAGAGTATACCTCTAACGATTTTTCCAAGCTTTCCAAAAATGTAAACAAATCTGAAAAACTCCACTAATTACAACCTATAGAACAAATTAATGAAAAACCCTAAAATTGCAATAACTTACTAAAAACAACTCCAAATACCTTCAAATCAGGACTGTAGGTGGATCAATGCACACTTGTTCAACCCTTCGGAAATCAGAAAAAAAATTGTTGACTTGCAGCCTTGGGACCTGAAATTGGTGGAAACTCTAATTCTACAATGACTCCTTCAATTCCACTCCAATTGACCTCAAGTCAGGGTTGAAGCAGCTTCAATCTAACCTTCATCAACCCTCCAGAAATCAAGAAAAAGTTTGCTAAAATGAGAGATGCGCTTCCCAAAATGACTTCCAAAATAAAAAAAAAATCACCTTGTTTTGTACCTTCACGGTGCCAAGATCATGCTCTAATATCACTTGTAATGAAACAACTTGCACAAGAGTAGAATATAATAGAGAATATGTTCCTTGATAATACTTGAGAATAATAAGCCACTTTGAGGGGGGCAAGCCTCGAAAAGTCTTCAAGAAGAACACACTTCACAATATGATGATCAAATAACACTTACTACCTCCTATATATACCCTACCTATGCCTTGGATATCACCTAGGCCGACTTGGATACTGTTGATGAGGTTTTTGTCACTACAACAACATTAGAATAAAACACAGAGTATCCTATCCTCTCTTGAATAAAGCTTCTCAGACGCTGAACTACGTGATCGAATGAGACTGCTCCAAGGTTCCTTTTATGTCAGGTCTTGACGTGCATAGGGATAGACTCAGTGGAATGATGTGATTTGTTGGTAATCACGAGGGGGACTTACGTGGGCTTACTCCTTCGTAGACATGGAATTCACTCCTGGGACTCGGACTTGTGGGCGAATGGAACTTCTGGACTGGAGTGTTGGAACAGGAACCTGGTTCATCACGGAGTCTTATGCTGAGAGCGAAGGGTTTGGATTTCTTATGGAATGATGGACTTATGCCATGGATTGGTCAGTTTTGATCGAGGAATGATAGTCAGGGTTTCACTTATCCTCAGGAAAACTCACTACTTCAAGCATTCCTAATGTTCCCTGTGAGCTAACTGCTCGGACATTCTTTCCTAGCTTCATGGGTCAGGACAAGAAACTGCAAGATCAAAGCAAAAAACGATGGCAAAAGCAAGCAAAAGAGGGGGTCCCCATTCGCAATGGGGTGATGTGTGAAAACGTCACAACAGATACCTAATATATCACCTAGGCCAGCTAAAATATCTAAATAAGATTATAATAATGATCCTATAACTTAATTAAGGGTTAAGGTAGCCACAAGCCGACTACTCATAACCCTATACACACTATAGGATTAAGGGTGTAGCAAAAACTAAATGGAAAATGGCACGGGTATGCAAATTTCACCATTACATTTTGCCCCCACTTTCAAGTGCATGTAAATCCTAAGCATTCCAAAATATGTAGCACTCACAAACATGCATGTAAAATAAATACAAAGGATACAAAAGGGGGCCCGTGTAAAGTAATGGACTTTGCAAGGTGTTATCGTGTAAATGTGTCCTTTGTTATGCACCCTCCATGGAAACATGCAAAGTAGAGGAAGAATATGCGATGAGTAGCTTATATCTCACAAATGGAAATTAGGTACAAATAGGAGCTTGCTAACTGTTTAGGAAATAGGAAAAACATGAAATGGGTAAAGTCAGGAAAATTTTTCTTGTTCGAAAAATGATAATGGTGTGTTTGGCATGGAGACCATGGGATGACAAGGTGCGTGGGGCACACGGTGTGTCATGTGGTATTGATGTGTTTGGTCACAATGATGAGTTTTTGTAGCATTTGTCATTACTTGAAAGCTCAACATAATAATGTTATTGACAATATATGCCCCTCTTCAATTGGTTGTATCCATAGGATTCAAAGAATTGAAGAAGAGGAAAAATTGTACATGAAGGTAGATGTAATCAAGAGATAAGCACGTGAGCATGTAATCATGTGAAGTAATAGTAATAATCAATACATTGTGTAATGAGCATGTAAATGTTTAGAATGGTAAAGTATGGTAAGCACACGCAGGTTGGAGATGAATCTAGGAGGTAATGTGAAATGGGGATGTGACCCTAAATGGCCAAAAACAAACATGTAAGTATATAGGTCACTAGAGTGGCATGTGCCCCCAATGTGGCATCCAAGAGCATGAGCAAACAATGGTGTAGGTAAGACGATAGGGCCCTAGTGGATGTAGGTAGGAAAGGGTAATGTGAGAGGCAAAGCATGATGCTCTTGCTGTATAAGTATGGTAATGTAGGTATGTAATGTCAAGGAGGGGAAAATATGATGTCTCCAATATAAAGTGATAGGAATGGTATGCAAGTGAGGAAAGCATGATGTCCCTGATGTGAAAAGAATGTCAATGAAAGCACAATGTATAAAGGGGGAAGGCATGATACCCTTGACGTAGGTATGAAGACTAAAGATATGGAAATATGAGTGCACATGGTGGGGGAAAGCATTATGCTCCCAAATATAAGGATATGGCAATGGAAACATAAGAAGTAAGAGGGAAGGCATGCTGCCTTCCAATGTCTTTGTAATGTCCCCATTTTCGAGTTTTCTTGCAGCACAGTCAAAGCTGACTTTTTGGGTTGGTGACAGCATAATCAGAGGAGTATTTTGATGTCACCAAGGTGTTCGGGTGATCTAGTGGAGCTGTATGACATTTTCCAGAGAAATTTCAGACTTGTCCGTACTTGTTATTTATAGTAAGTGCTTGCATGGCGATAATTTTTTCGGTTTTTCTGGGTTTGTTCTCTTTGGTCCTCGGAGAACACTGCTATTTATCGTAAGTGTCAGTCTGGTACTGTTTTGGTGACTTGGCAGTTAGTCGTTGGCTATCTCAGATGTTGCATTGAGCTCAGTGATATCAGATGGTTTGCGGTGATGTCTTTCCAGGTGATTTCGGACGTTGGGCCCGGATTTGCTATTTTTGGCAAATTAGGGTTTATGTCCGTTTCGGGATTTTTAGTGTTGGAGATGAAGCGTCTTGGCGAGACCTTTCCAATGGTCTATAGATCACTGGATTCCGAGTTCATTTGGGCCTTTGTTTTAAAGTCCGTAAATTGTTAATATTAAATTAATATTTAATATTGGACTTTGGGTTATAATGGTCTAGTGATGAAAAATAAAATATTTAAAAAACACTTAAAGTCATTTTGTGGAGTGCTCACCTTGGGAAATATTTAAAGTGAAATTAAAAGAAATATTTCCCTCCAAAGTGAATTGACCCCTCTTGAGGTATTATAAAAAGAGGTGAACGGAAGTCATTTGTTATGGTGGGTTTATTATTCACTTTATGAGAATTGCTTTGTCCTGCATTTTGAGCTTATGGGCTTTGAGGGTTTGATATTGACTTGCTGAGACAAAACCCTCTACAAGGGCACTTTTCTTCGTGTGTGGAAGATCACATCAGGAAGGGGAATTGGAGGCTTCATTTGGGAGCTTCATTTGAGCTTTCATTTGATACACTTTGGTCAAGTTTTGGGTAGATTTCGAATGATCTTTGGTGCAGACTGGTATGTAGTTGAGAATGGAGTTTTGAAGGGATAGATTGTTGCATTTGTGAAGAGATTGTGAACAGCTGTAGGTATTTCATGCTGGCCGTACCAAGCAACTACTTGGCCATACCATTTATGCTGTGATTTTGGTGATGTGAACAGCTATAATCCTTGAGGTTGGAAGCTATCTATTTAATGGAGTTTGCTGCTAATAATATCAGACTTTACCAGTGATAATAGGCAGATTTCAGGAGGGTTTTCGCTGCTGTATACTTACAGTTGAGGGCCATACAAATCAGCTAAGGACGTGTAGGGTTTGGAGGAGAATCGACCCATATTGGAGACCCTTATTGCTGCTATTCCAGTCAACTCGAGCCAACAATCACATGACTGCAACTTGCTGAGAAGAAAGCTAGGAGTTTGGGCTTTTTGGAGCAATTTTGTAATACACCCATTGCTGGGTCACATACAACGAATGTATCAAGTTGTGAAAATACAAATGGAAAAAAAACATATCCGACAGTGTATGTTACAGTGGTATTAGAGCAGTGTATCTTGCCATCCTGTGAGGTTAAACACAACATGCGGCCTGGTACACATCAGTATTATTTCAGATGGAACAGGTTTCAACCAGATATTGAGATTCCTTAGCAAATAGACTCCTTTGCAGGTGCAGATTCAGTAGTGGATTGCAAATCATGAAGCCACTCACAAAAGAAGAAATTTTGAAGGAATACCAAGCAATGGGAGCAGAGTTTCATGCTTTAATCTCATTTGTAGAATTCATGGATGTTAGGGTAGTGTTGATGTGGTTTTTATGACAGCAGCAACATTAGAATAAAACACTGGGTATTCTATCCTCTCTTGAACAAAGCCTCTCAAACGCTAAACTTCGTGATCGAGTGAGACTGCTCCAAGGTTCCTTGAATGTCAGGTCTTGACATGCACAGGGATAGACTTAGTGGAATGATGTGATTTTGCTGGTAATCACAAAGGGACTTACATGAAATTACTCCTTCATGGACATGGAATTCACTTCTTACTCTTTGGATTTGTGAATGAATGGAACTTCCTAACAAATGGGCAACTTGGAATTCCCAAGTTCCACTCTTGAAGAGGCGTATAATTTGACAATGAAGCTCTGGAAAACTAATCCTATCGAAGATCTAAAAACAAAATTCAAAAGAAAGATAAGGGTTCAGGAATCTAATCGATAGAGAGGACTATTGCTGAGGATAGAAATTGGAACCATGCTTCTGCTTCGTCATGAGGCAACAACTAGGCAAAGATGGTGCTATCTTCTGAGGGGAAGTAAGGATTTTCAGACTGCTCCTGCAAGGGACATGGAACTAAAACATGCAGAAACAATTGAAGTTAGACTTGAAATAAGTTCAGACCAACCATACACTGTGATTTGCAAGCCACAGATCGCAAATGGTGTGAACAATCAGTTTCAATCATGCATCAACAATAACAATCTCCATCATTCTAACTAATAAAAGCTAAAAGATAAGAAGAAATAAGACAATTTCAGAACTTGGAGCTTAAGATTTGCTTCAAAGAAATCAGGAAAACCATGTCGTAATCCAAGAATGCTATGAACACCAATCCACAATGCTCATATTATTGATTTGGAAAACGTTTTACAACAATCTCGCTAATCCTCTGAAGTTTCTTGCTCCAAGAATGGAGTGGTACAGAAATGATACTAAGTAACTCGCTGCTCAGAGAGCCTAAGAAGAATGGAAAGAAAAAAGGACCTCTTCAAATGAGGCGCCCCAACATTTATATAGGCAAGTAGAGTACAAAGAGGTGGGAGGGAATCTGTTTTCCTCGAAATGTGTGCCAAACCCTAAGTCAGTCAGAAACCCTAAAAGTGGTAGGTGGGGTCGCTACCTTGCCTGAACGAAAAGCTGCCACCTGTCTTGGGCGCCACCTGACTAGGACCTCCTGCAAGGCAAGGTCTAGTCATCCGCAACCTCATCCTGTTCCTTGGAATTCTGTCTGTGTTGTGTACTTTGGAATTGGAATTCCGTCCTTGTACTGCCTTTCCCTTTGGATTCCTGCACTGGCATGGATTCTTGTTCTTGGATTTCTAAGGATTGATCCTCTTGTCCGGAATTGAAGTCCTTGATGTGGAACTTGAAGTGTATCATGCTGTCCTTGATGCTAGCATTCTCTGTGTCATTGAAGTCTTGAAAGGATTTTCATCTTCCTTTAGCATTCCTGCGAAGTCTCCTTGTCACAGAACTGGAATCCCTGATGTTCCCTTTCTTGTGCCAATCATGTTGAGTGTTAGGGAGAAAGGCGGGCACTGGAATGGAGTGATGTTTTGTTCTGGATTTGTGAAGTCTCTTTGATGTAGGATAATCTCCTTCTCCAGCCTCTGAAGCTGTCTGCGTCTTGAATGTCTTGTATCGACGAGCACCTTCCTCATGGAACCGATCCTTGTCTTCAACCTCTGCAAAAGAAAGAGAACTTTTGAATAGCAAAGGCGAATGAAATCCTTAAAGCAACGTAATTTGAAATGAAACATGAATGATTTTGCAAGATTTGATAAATTTGACTTATGAACTCCTAAACAAATAAAGGATTTTCCTCATTTTCTGGTATTCTTCACACTTGGACTAACTTTTCCTTCATTCCAGGGTTACCAGGCATGCACAGGACGAGTTTCCAGGGTAGGGCACATATGGAAGGTGGAGCGGGATTCCTTGGACAGGAATTCCTCAGCCAGGAATTCCAGGTCGCAAAATCCAAGAGGTCATGGATTCTTTAGTCTTGGACTTTCACTCCACGATCAAGATTTCTACTAAGTTATGGAATGCTTCATCCTTTGGAAGAGATTTTTACTAAGAATTGAGCAAGATTTAGAAGATAATTCCAAGTTGCAATTCTTATGTTGTGGAAATTTTCCTTGGTCTCACATCTTGCTAGGTTGTGAAATGACTCCAAGTCACACTTTTCAACATGCCCTGGAAAAAATTCCATCCTTGAGCGCATATTTCATGACTTCAGGGTGAATTCCTGGATCCAACTTTGGGTTTTGGATGAATTCCCGCTCCTCTTATAAAAATCTCTGCTTTTTAAATGGAGAAATCTGCTCTTTCAGGAGGATTTTCTGCTTCTACTTGATGGATTTGTGTGGACTTGGTTTGAAATGGCTTGGGTGCCCTCCCTTATATAGGCGCTCAAGCCATCTTGCCACTTGGCCGACTGGGAATGGCTGACTTTCATTTTTGCCTAATTTTTTATTACTAACCGCCATAAATTTGGGCCGACATGCTATTTTGTCTTTTTCCTCCTAGGCGGTGGTTCATTTCTAGGATTGTCGGGGATTTCAGCGTGTTATGGATTTCCTCCTTGGCTTGGGCACATTTCTGATGTGGTCGGGGATTCCAGATGCTCAGGGAATTCCTCCTTGGCATGGGCGCACTTTCCAGAGGGTACTGGAATCTCTATCTTGGAGAAATTCCTTGACTTGGGTGCATTTCTCACTATGCTCAGGAAATTTCCTTATCCTTGGCGCAATTTTGTGGTGCTCTGGAGTTCTTTGTCGTGGAGAAATTCTTCTTTGGCGCAAATTCTAGAGGGTCAGGGATTTTGCGCCTAAGGAATCAGGGTTTTAAGGGCATCATGGATTTTCCATTACTTTGACAAGTATTTCCTCACTTGACAAGGAATTCTTCGTTTTGTCACTTTGCAAGGGTGGAATCATGAATACTAAAACTCGGAGTCTTGGATGAATCCTTGAGTTGGGCTTTGACTAAACTATAGTTTGCTTCACCTTTGAAGATTTGAGCAAGTCTTACCTGAGTTGGAGGTCACTCCGTGAACTTCACTTTTCCTGAGTGTGGATTCCTGCTCCTGTTGCATTTTCCACTCTATACTGGAATTTCTGCCCTGGAGGAATCTTTCCCAGACCAAGGGCGCAAATTCCACTCTATCCAGGAATCCAGTTCCTAGTCGCAAATTCCAGACTGTTCAGGAATCCAATTCTTGGTCCCAAATTCCTGCTAGTCATGGATTCCTGTATCTAGGTCGCATATTCCAGTTTGTCCTGGAATCCTGACCTGTGGCGCAATTTCACTTTGTCCAGGAATCTTTCACCCTGAGCGCACATTCCAGTCTGTCCAGGAATCCAGTTCCTGAGCGCATTTCCCTGAGGGTCAGGGAATTTTGAGTATCTAGGTCGCACTTTCCTGAGGGTCAGGGAATCTAGTATGCTGGAATTCCTTCCTGGAGCATGGGTCTTGGAACGATTCTTGAATTCATTGTTGAAATTTTACTAAGTCCCAGAACCTTCACTCATGGAATTCCCTCCGGATCATGGATTTTCCTGAGTTGGAATTCCTGAGGCGTACATCCCCCATTTCCATGGATTTGGACTTAGCTTTTGATGGAGTTTTATCCGAGAACTTCCATTCCAGAGTCTAGATTTTGTGGTTTCGACAATGATTTTCCAAATTTTGCTAAGGATTTCCTGAAGTTGTGTTGTGGAAATCTCCATGTTTTTGAGTCAAGAATTTAGGATTCTTCAATGGAATGATGAACTTCGACATGGAATGACAAGCTTTGTCGCATTCGGGACCTTGGTTTGGAATTTTAGAACAGGAATCTGGATAGACCTCGGAACAGGAAACTGGATTGGACTTTTGGATTGGAACTGTGGACAGGGATTCCTGGATTGGAACTATGGACAGAGTGAAGGACTTGGACCTTTTCTTATGAAATGATGGTCTTCTGCCATGGATTGGTCAGATTTGATCGAGGACTGATAGGTAGGGCATCATTTATCCTTGGGAAAATCACTCTTTTACTTCACCATTTCAAGCCTTCTTCAAATTCCTCGTGAGCCAAGCATGTTGAAACTTCTTCTTAGTCAAATGTTCGTGGATTTTGAGCAAGAAACTTGGCGAAAGATGAGCAAAACCAAAACCTAACCTACAAACCTTAAGACCTAAAGCGAAAAGAGGGGGCCCCCATTTGCAATGGGGTGATGTGTGAAAACGTCACAACAGGTAGGAGTAAAGCTTTACCATGCAGGTGAGGATCTTGATCAGCCAAAAGATGTTCTTCTCAGTACTTTGGAGGAAGTTGAGGGATGTTTATACATGGTGAATCAATCACCTTCTCAGGGAATGCAAAAAAATATGAACCTTTGGTGACTTCCTTGGGTAAGAGAAAATTTTTGAGACACAAAGATAATGATGTAACACTTCTTGTTGCTTCTTGTTTAAGTGAAATCATGAGAATTACAGCTCCTACCACTCCATACAATGATAACACAATGAAAGATGTAATTCAACTAGTGGTGGAAAGTTTTCGGGATATTGATGATATAACATGCTCTCATTTTTCTAGAAGGGTTGCTATACTTAAAACATTTGCAGAAATCAAATTGAGTAACCTTATGTTGGATTTGGGATTGCATGATTTGATCTACAACATGTTTCACCATTTCTTTACTTCAGTCAGGATTGAACATGATGATGATGTTATTGCAGCCATGCAAAGCATTATGGTTTTGACTATTAATGAGAGTGAATATGTGTCATAGTCTCTTTTTTCTATCCTATCAGCTAACAGGAAAAAGGGGATTCTTGTAATTCCATTAGTTAAAGGGAGATTAGCTAGAAGGGTGATTGATCAATGTGAAAAGAAATTGAAACCTTTCTTGGATAGTGAGAAGAAGGACAATGAAAAGAGGATTATGGCTGAACATTTGGATGGATATGGTTCCTTGACTCATGAGGACTATGTGACAGGGCTTCAGGGTGATTCTTTAGTTATGCATGCAGCTATGAAGGATGAGGATGTATGCAATGAAAGTAACAAAACAACAGACTTGAATACACATTTAGAGCTATCCAATGAAGCTGATAACACTAATGCAAATGATGGGCATATTGAGAACATATATAGATGGAGCCTTCAAATCAGCTAATAATGATAATTCTACATTTATTTTCAATGATGGTGATATAGGGGGTGTTATCCATTTTGAGAACAAACCTGATTTCCTATTGCATGTAGCTGATCCTGAGCAGAGACCTAGTGGTCTTGTTGATTTAGATTCACAGTTCACTGTTGAGGATGAAAAAGAAGAGGCACAAGTGATTTGGGATAGCCTTGGAGTCATTGATGACAGGAATGAAGGTTCTGATTTTAGTATTCATCATAGCAGCAGTTTATTTTCTTTGCATGAACATGGTTGGAAAAAATCGTTTGTGGTGATTGCTGATAATCCATTGTTTGAGATGGGTGTTGATATGGTGTATGACAATCCACCCCTTGACTTGAATGATGGGACTACTCATGATTGTAGCATCACACTTGGTGAAAATAGCAAGGTATGGGATCCCAGAGAAGATTTAGGACTTGAGTCGGAGTATAGTTTTCAGCCTGCTGTTGATCTGAGTTCACATTATGAGGTGATTGGTCATCCTCCTGGGAGACCACCCGATATGAAATATGCAAATGAGGAGACACTGGAAGTTTGCATTTGGAATGTTATGACACTAGGAATTGTATTTTCTTCATGGGATGTATTGATTCATGGAGACTTTAACATTTCAGTTTTTGAAAGGTTTCCAAACAATGTTCTAGAGTTTGCTGGAATTTTCAGAACAGCAGTAAGTAAAGGAGGTTTCAAGCTTGTTACTTATGTAGCTTTGGAGGAAGAAGGATTTAAACATGACATCTACATGTTTGACAATCCATCCTTTGGATTGAGTCATGTTATATATTATACTAATCTTTCTTTGGGGATGGTTTTGATGACAACGATTGCTCCTCATATCTCAATTGTTGGTGCTTTCATGGATGGGCTACAAGGGATTACCAAAGAAGTCACAAATCTCTATGATGTGCATGTTGATTTGGATGGCACTTGGAGTTATGTTGTGCACCTTTCTAGACATGCTGGAGATCATTCTTGGTTTGGTACCCATGCTTGGGATCCTCAACAAGGATTGATGAAGTTAATTGGGAATGGAAGGGAGGACCTTTGGAGGTATAAAGATGAAAATTTCAGAATTAACGATGTTGTTCCTTTCTTTACCAGCCATTTGGTGATTCCATTTGCTTATCTACAAATGGATTGGAGAGAGATTTTAAGTAAGGATTGGAGTAATGAACGAATGGTTACTCTTGGGAGTGTTACTTGGCAAAGAATGGATCAAAATTTCAGTGTTGAGCTTGTTTTTGGGTTGCAGGTCAGTCACTTCACTTTTTGGTTTGCTCTCATTGAAGGGCGTTGGCACTTCTTTCTTTGTCAGGGAAGTAATAGATTTCAGTTGGAGATTGCTTGGAGGTGTTTTCCAGCCACTTCTGAGTTATTTTGGTGCAACAAAATGTTTTTCACGCATGCTTATACTTGGGAAATTCATTGCTGCTGCTGTTATCCTTTGTGTAGAGCACTAAAATCATATTGCACTTCACTGATTTTGGTTTTGAATAATAAACATTATTGTTTACTTCAGACCTTCCTAACTTAGAGAGTTCATCTTATGAGGGTTTGTGATGTAAACTTTGATAGTTTACTCTTGGTGTTGGTTCAGGACAGCGAACTTCTGCATACTTTGGTTCATCATTCAGTGACCCTTGGAGTTGGGACAGTAAGCATTTTCGCAAGTCTTCATGGTTGTACCAGATTAGCACAGAGGAGATATGTTAGATCCATGAGGTGTTATGTTGGTGAGTCTGTTGAACTCTTGCAAAGGATTACTTTCCTATTTGCAAGAAGATTGGAGGAGTCCGCATCTACAGTTATGACTTTGCACGACCCCTTGAGGAGGTATATTGAGGAGTATGGTTTTGGGTTGAGCAGATATTTCTTCTAGTTTCTCAGGATCATGTTAGGTACATGGCTTGCAGTTATGGATCTTACCGGGATGCTTCAGGAGGAGATGTTTCATGGTATAGGTTTCAGCCCTTACAGGTGTCTCAACTTGGGATTTGATGATGATTACCTTCCTAGGTTGCAGGAGAGGAGAGTGTTGTGGCACGATGTTTTTACAGTTTTATCAGGGTAGTGCTGCATCGGCGTGGCGGTTCTATTCTGAGAATAACTTGGGACCCTAGGATCATTTTTGGTTTCAATTTGGTTTAGTCTGTTGATTGGAGGCTGTATTGGCATTGCTTGAGGACAAGCAATCTTTGGGAAGGGTGGACTGTAATGTCCCCATTTTCGAGTTCTCTTGTAGCACAGTTAGAGCTGACTTTCTGGGTTGGTGACAGCATAATCAGAGGAGTATTTTAATGTCACCAAGGTGTTCGGGTGATCCAGTGGAGCTGTATGACATTTTTCGGAGAAATTTCAGACAACTCGTCCGTACTTACTATTTATAGTAAGTGCTTGCATGGTGATAATCTTTCTGGGTTTTTTTGGGTTTGTTCTCTTGGTCCTCGGAGAACACTGCTATTTATAGTAGTGTCAGTCTGGCGCTGTTTTGGTAACTTGGCAGTCAGCCGTTGGCTATCTCAGATGTTGCATTGAGCTCGGTGATATTAGATGGTTTGCGGTGATGTCTTTCCAGGTGATTTTTGTACGTTGGGCCCGGATTTGCTATTTTTGGCAAATTAGGGTTTATGTCCATTTCGGGATTTTTAGTGTTGGAGATGAAGCGTCTTGGTGAGACCTTTCCAACGGTCTATAGATCACTGGATTCCGAGTTCATTTGGGCCTCTGTTTTAAAGTTCGTAAATTATTAATATTAAATTAATATTTAATATTGGACTTTGGGTTACAATAGTCAAGTGATGAAAAATAAAATATTTAAAAGACACTTAAGTCATTTTGTGGAGCGCTCACCTTGGGAAATATTAAAAGTGAAATTAAAAGAAATATTTCCCTCTAAAGTGAATTGACCCCTCTTGAGGTATTATAAAAGAGGTGAACAAAAGTCATTTGTTATGATGGGTTTATTATTCACTTTATGAGAATTGCTTTGTCGTGCATTTTGAGCTTATGGGCTTTGAGGGTTTGATATTGACTTGCTGAGACGAAAACCTCTGCAAGAGCACCTTTCTTTGTGTGTGGAAGATCACATCAGGAAGGGGAATTGGAGGCTTCATTTGAGCTTTCATTTGATACACTTTGGTCAAGTTTTGGGAAGATTTCAAATGATCTTTGGTGCAGATTGGTATGCAGCTGAGAATGGAGTTTTGAAGGGATAGATTGTTGCATTTGTGAAGAGATTGTGAACAGCTGTAGGTATTTCATACTGGCCGTACTAGGCAACTACCTGGCCGTACCATTTACGCTGTGATTTTGGTGATGTGAACAGCTATAATCCTTTAGGTTGGAAGCTATCTATTTAATGGAGTTTGCTGCTAATAATATCAGACTTTACCAGTGATAATAGGCAGATTTCAGGAGGGTTTTCGCTGCTGTATACTTCCAGTTGAGGGCCATACAAATTAGCTAAGGACGTGTAGGGTTTGGAGGAGAATTGACCCATATTGGAGACACTTATTGCTGCTATTCCAGTCGACTTGAGCCAACAATCACATGACTGCAACTTGCTGAGAAGAAAGCTAGGAGTTTGGGCTTTTTGGAGCAATTTTGTAATACACCCATTGCTGGGTCACATACAATGAATGTATCAAGTTGTGAAAATACAAATGGAAACAAACATATCCGACAGTGTATGTTACAGTCTTAAAGATGTGGCAATGGAATCTTAGTGTGTAATAGGGGAAGTGTTATGCTTGCTGGAAAATAAGATTTACATTTTGTGATAAAGTCACCTTAGTGACTTAGTGATGTTAGCAATTAAAATGTTTAGTTAGTGTCATGTTAGTTGTCGGGTGGTTTGGGTAGTTATGTTTTGAAAAGGTTTTATAAAAGCCATATTGTGATGTATGGGTAATCATTTCGAATAATTTAATATTATTATTATGATTTTATGTTATTGGGTGTGCTTTTATGGTTTAATATCTTTTAACATTCTGTTCTTCCATTTTTCAACATGGTATCACAGCATTATAACGGCCCTTCCCTATGAAGTGACATCAATAATAGCAGTCAATGTTAATGTATAATGTTGAAGAAGCTTGCACATAACCAAATTAGATTTCTGCAAGGAATGTTGGTGTGTGAAGAGAAGCAACATCATTGCATGTAGGAAATGTGCTAGGCTACCAATTGGAAAGTCACCTCATGATCTCTATTGCAAGTGATATTTTCCAAAAGACAAAGCGCAAATCTCAATTAGAGCACCATAGACAGAGGTGCTGGTTTGTATTAAAGGAGGTGTATGTATTTTGTTTAGGGCGTTGACAAATGTATGACTTTTTTTTACTAGATGTGTTCACTTTGCATACAAATTAAATTGTTGATATTTGCAAGTTTGTATCCATGAGCATTTGAATGCATAAAGTGAGGCACAGACATTGTATACTTGAATGTTGGTTGCTTGGAGTAAAGAAAAAAGACGTGAAACAAAAGTGAAAAAGGTGTGGAGGATGTTGGTTCCCAAAATAGCCAAGGTCCAAAACCCTAAAACATTACCCAATCACCTAGGCTAGGGGTGTCATCAAGATGATTGGAAAGCGGTTTATCAACAGGTTGAGGATGATTTTGGGCCAATTGCTAGGAGTGGGTAATCTCCTCTTCTCTTCAAGGTCAAATTCAAGAGGGATATTCCTAGAGGCATTAAATAGAACATAAAAAACACTTACGGCCATACCCAATGTACACTTGATCCACATAGTTATCACTAGGCCAAGATGACTGGTTGCACAAACCTCTAATAAAGCTGATTACTGCACCTTGCACATGCACTCGAAGATAACAACACAATATCCTACAAGATAAATCCACTTAACTTTACATACACAAACTACAAGGTGCAGGCATGCATGAATATGATTCACAAATGATTTAAACAATTTTAGGTCGCTCATAATGATTCCCTGGTTATAACACAAAACAATGGACAACATGTGGAACCTAATCTACTCCTCCTATAGCTAACAGTACGAGGGTTGATTTATGAAAGGTGATTGATCCTTCTCCAATATGGGCCGGTGCCTACTCCAATGGGCAATAGAGTCATGAACAACAAAAGGAAGGAGATATATCCAACACCTGTCAACAAAAACATGAAATGTAATCACATACAAATCTCAAATACACCTCATATAATGGACATATTTATTAATCCAAAACACAACTGCAACAATCCATATGCAACAAAGGAATGAGCCATACAAAAGGTTTGCATGATTCTGTCACACATTATCAAATCTCTATTACATTCATGCCAGCAAATGTGGCAAAAGGGAAACATAAAACTGCAATTCAATGTTCCCTTGAATCATTACAAAATGTCATGGAAACATAACATTACATGAAAATGTTCAATGAAGATCTTTCCTACGGATTGCTGGATGTATCCCTTCAATAACTGCCCAGATGTTTTCCTTTGTTGGATGCCCTAAAATCTTCTTGGGCAATTTGTAGATCCAAATTGGCTCTCGGACAAACCCGTTTACATTTTTTTAAAGCATTTATAGCACTACATCTTCTTGCTATAGCGTTTGGGTGGCAAAACAAAGCGGGAAAACTTATTAGGGCACCCACCTACCACACCAAATGCACCAATAGTTGCATTTAATTCTTCATTCGAATTTACCTACCTTCGACCGCATACATAGAGCATTAATGGTGTCTACAGGGAGGTACGCGGGAGTATAAATAGTCAACACGCGAAAAACGCTTATTAAAACTTTTACAACACTTTAAATGTTCAATTTTAACTTTGTGCTTTTTCCTCTCTGCCTTGTCCCTGTTCGTCAGGGATTTCCACCCGACCAGGAACTACCCGATTTCTTCTTTGTCTCTCAATCTTTCCTTTCCTCTCATGCCTTAGCCGATTTTCCACATGGTTGGAGTTTTGGGAGGAACTAGGAACAATTCCACTTTGTCGGCGCTTTCCACTTGACTTGGAACTCGCCGATCGCCCTCTTCTATGCTTTGTTCCAGTTGGTCGAGGATTTCCACTTGACTAGGAACTCGCCAACTAGGAACTTTATGTAGCCATTTTTTGAAGTTTTTTCCAGATTTTTCAAAAGGCAACAATAGGGCAGAGCACAAGGGGCAACATTCAAAGGGTATTTTGATGGATTTTGGGCATAAATTATGCATGCTCCAGGGCTTACAAAAAGTAGCACTAACACAAGCTTTGTTCAGGGACATGTGGCAAATTTGGCACAACGAGAACCAACCATCTCCGAGGCAGACCAAAAAGGCAAAAAGAGGATGGGAGGGCGGGGAAAACACATAAGCAATGTATGTACAACAACAACGAGGGTATATACATGGCAACGCACACAACCAATGGCATGAAAGCAATAGACAACAAAAGGATGGCTGTGAATCAAAATTTTAACATACTATAGGCAACCCCTGCGAAAGGTGAATGATGCTACTTGCCTCTGTCAAAGACCAGCTTGAAGAAAAAATTTGGCATCCTCAAGCTAAAAATGTATCCATCTCCATGCAACATAAAATGAAGTCTCTTCCCAGCATACACATGCAAACTGTAATTTTTTAAATCAACATGCTGGAAGAGGAAATGATTGCCATTGAGACATGACAACCATAGGAAATAAGTGTCACCCCCATGCTGGCCCACATAGCAAATTTCTTCCTCACTTTCTTGGGTAGCATGATGGACATCCGAATCCACATACAAATCAACATGAACAAAAATATCCTCTTCAACATCAAGCTGAAATGGATCCAACACAACTGCAGCTTCTAGTTGGGCGATGCCACGTGATGGCTCAATTTCGTCTTGCAGCCCAACTATGCCACAAATACTGACATATTCCTCCATGATTGAATCAAAAACTTGATTCAAATCCAATTCAGTACCTTTAGCATGCAACTCAGAAATTTTAGGCACTTCAAGTGAATACTTACCATCTTCAAATTGCCTCTTTGTTGTAGGCACTCCAATGCAACCAGCTGCAACAACACTGCTGTCAAGAAATTCATCGATGATTTGTTCTTCTTCACCCTCCAACGAGCCGGCAATTTGATCTTTATGAGAACACACAACACTACAATTAACATGCTCAACCAATGAGCCCCAAAATACGTCTTCAATGCAATCCACATAAGCTTATGATAGCTGTTCCAAACCTAGTTCTAAAAATTCATCTAGGTTAAAAATTTTCTGATTTGGAATAGTAACATGATCATGTACACCTTCACACTTATCTTTCTCATTTGCAACAATGAAGGTGCGGGCATCATCCTCAACAAAGCAAGGAAGCACATCTAGAGAACAACAAAATTCTTGCACTTCAACTTCTTTACTTACCTCAACAACATCAAGTCCTTTGTCAAGAGGAACAATGCATGGGAGTTCATCAAATGAACAATCATCATTTTCAAGACTATGAACTTACCCATCAAAGCATAAATCAGTGCAAACACTAGCCTCATCATTTGCATTATTGGCATACAGTGCTGCACTATCATCCATTTCAACCCTCCTAACCACACTGTCAAGCTGATCCAATGTTGCATCCATTCCATCAACACCGTTGTCCACTGCAAGGCCTTCCAACTGGAACGAGGCACGCACTGTTATCTATCTTAGATCGGTTATCATTAGGTGCATGCATGCCACTGTCATCCTTCACCTTAGGCTTTGGGGACAACAATTCAACAATATATTCATCTCTCATTCTAACCAAAGCGTCAAGGCATAATTAAGCTTGCTGCAAACAAACAGGCTTCAAGTCTTGCAGCACCGAACTCAACCCAACTTCATATGATTCAAAAAACATATTAATGCAGGCTGGGTTAGAAGGTTTGAAAGCATCCACAATCCTTGATAATGCAATGACAAACCTATGACTGAAATCCATGTTGGATTCACCCTCATAACTTCTAAATTTTTCTAGTTCCTAAACAAGAACAATAGTGTCTGAACCACTTGCAAACTTTTCAAATGCAACCACCAAATCATTCCAAGAAGCAAAGTGATGCTTAGGAAAACCAACTATCCATTTCTGTGCAAATCCACACAGTGATCTAACAAAGAACCTCATCCACATATCCTCATCTTCAAATTGAAATTTGTCCATGAAATATGAAAATGTAGCAACATGTGCCTCCCTGTCATAGAATTCACACCCATCAAAAATAGGCATATGAAAATAGATCTTGTTAGGCATGGATTGCTTTTAATAATTGACCCATGAGAGGTCCAACTACTTGTATGTGGTTTCATTGGCGATGGGAGGAGGCCGAAAATATGAGCTTTTGGTAGCAATAGGCTGAGCTCATGATTGAACATTGGATGGAAGTAGCCTGATACGATTTTTTGCTTCTTTTTCTTGTTGCCACAAGGACTCAATCAACTGATTACTTTTATCAATTTCATACTGCAGCCTAAATGATTCATTTTGATTATGCAAGGGCATTTGACCGTGGAACAAGGGAATGCAAGACACAGAGCATTTTGAATAACAAGATGAGGCACCATAATAGGAATCATAAGCATCCTCATCTTCATAGTATCCAGGGAGATCTGCCCTAGAATTATTATTGTGCCACGAGGCCATGGCTACAAAGCATGTATCATGCTGAAGAAGGGTTGCATCCTTTCTAAAATAATTCCTTTAGAAAACAGCTCTTTCTTGAAAAGAGGGAAGAAGAAACAACTTTAAATACGTTTATCCTGCTGCTGCACCAAATGAATGAACTCATTACACTATCAACAAGCACCAACAACAGTAGAAACATTTAGACAATTGTAGAGTCGCCACCTCATTGAATGAGGAAATCCTTGGAGCTAATAAAACCACCAAGGCAGACATACATTTCTGGGTCCAATACTAGCAGAGTCTTCATTTCATTTTCAACCCAACAACAACATGATTTGGGAACCCGTTGAAATATACCAACAAGATTTGTTCCTCGGCAACAACGCCAATGTGTTGGTTCACAAGATAGCCAAGGTCCAAAACCCTAAAACATTACCCAATCACCTAGGCTAGGGGCGTCATCAAGATGATTGGAAAGCGGTTCATCAACAGGTTGAGGATGATTTTGGGCCAACTGTTAGGAGTGGGTAATCTCCTCTTCTCTTCAAGCTCAAACTCAGGAGGGATATTCCTAGAGGCATTAAATAGAACATAAATAAACACTTACGAACATACCCAATGTACACTTGACCCCCATAACTGTCAGGAGGCCAAGATGATTGGCTGCACAAACCTCTAATAAAGCTGATTATTGCACCTTGCACATGCACTCGAAGATAACAACACAATATCCTGCAAGATGAATCCACTTAACTTTACATACACAAACTAGAAGGTGCAGGCATGCATGAACATGATTCACAAATGATTTAAACAATTTTAGGTCACTCAGAATGATTCCCTGGTTATAACACAGAATCATGGACAATATGTGGAACCTAATCTACTTCTACTCCTACTCCAACTCCTACTACAACTAACAGGACGAGGGTTGATTTATGAAAAGTGATTAATCCTTCCCCAATATGGGCTGGTGCCTACTCCAATGGGCAACATAGTCATGAACAACAAAAGGAAGGAGATATATCCAACACCCATCAATAGAAACATGAAATATAATCACATACAAATCTCAAATACACCTCATATAATGGACATACTTATTAATCCAAAACACAACTGCAACAATCCATATGCAACAAAGGAATGACCCATACAAAAGGTTTGCATGATTTCAATGACGTCACACATTATCAAATCTCTTTTACATTTGTGCCAGCAAATGTGGCAAAGGGGAAACATAAAACTGCAATTCAATGTTCCCTTGAATCATTACAAAATGTCATGGAGACATACCATTACATGAAAATGTTCAATGAAGATCTTTCCTACGAATTGTTGGATGCATCCCTTCTTTCACTGCCTAGAAGTTTTCCTTTGCTTGATGCCCTAAAATCTTCTTAGGCGATTTGCAGATCCAAATTTGCTCTCGGGCCAACTCATTTACATTCTTTTTTTATGCATTTATAGCGTTGCATCTTCTTGCTGTAGCGTTTGGGTGGCAATACAAAGTGGGAAAATTGATTAGGGCACCCACCTACCACACCAAACACACCAACAACTGCATTTAATTCTTCATTCGAATTTACCTACCTTCGATTGCATACACAGAGCATTAATGGTGTCTACAGGGAGGTACGCGGGCATGGAAACAGTCAACATGCAAAAAAACACGTATTAAAGCTTTTACACCACTTTAAATATTCAATTTAAAATCTCCACTTTTTCCTCTCTGCCTTGTTCCTGTCCGTCTGGGATTTCCACTCGACCACGAACTACTTGATTTCTTCTTTGTCATTCAATCTTTCCTTTCCTCTCATGCCTTAGCCAATTTTCCACTTGGTCGGAGTTTTGGGAGGAACTAGGAATAGCTCCACTCTGTCGGCGATTTCCACTTGACTTGGAACTCGTTGACCGCCCTCTTCTATGCTTTGTTCCACTTGGATGAGGATTTCCACTCGACTAGGAACATGCTGACCAGGGACTTTACTTAGCCGTTTTTGAAGTTTTTTCCAGATTTTTCAGAAGGCAACAACATGGTAGAGCATAGGGGGCAACATTCAAAGGGTAGTTTGATGGATTTTGGGCATAAATCATGCATGCTTCAGGGTTGACAAAAAATAACACTAACAGAGGAGTCATAGTTTTGGAAGAATACTTTTGGTACGGCATTTGAGAACCAGCATGTGAGATTCTCCAAAAGGAGGTGTATTGTATTTTGTTCGGGGGTGCTGATAAAATCTATGACTTTTTTTTTACTAGATGCCTTCACTTTGTGCATACAAATTAAATTATTAATATTTGCAAGTTTGTATCCATGAGCATTTGAATGCATAAAGTGGAGCACAGGGATTGTATACTTGAATGTTGGTTGCTTGGAGTAAAGTAAAAAAGACAATGAAATAGAAGCGGAAAAGGTGTGGAGGAGTCAAGTAAAGGATTTGGAAGGAGTTTTGGTATGGCATATGAGAACCAACATGTGAGATTCTACAAAAGCCACACCCAACAAGCTGCTTCCCACTCAAAAAGCTGTTGAAGATTTGTACAAACTTTTTCATGAGTGGAGATTTCTTTTTTAGGGTTTGTTTTATTTTACCGAATTTCTCAAAAACATTTTAAAAGGACGTTTGTTATTGAATGAGTTAAAAGTGATGGGTATATCAATTGGGAAAATTCATTACTTTGAAATTTATAGATATATGGTAAAAAAAATTGTAGTTGTTCTTTTATCCACAATAAAAATAGGTTGAAATTCACAAACTCGTATATGAAAACACAACTTTTATTAAAATGGGGAAACATGGGTTTATTTTGGAGGTATAAGGTTTATGACACTTTATAATAATATTGTAAAATTGGAGATAAAAGGTTTGTTTTAATCATGGACAAATCTCATGTTATTGTTAAGTTTGAGGGGCATGATTTTCATACATGGCAAATACAGGTGCAGTTGGTCCTAATTGAAAAGGATCTATGGGTTATTTTTGCTGGAAACACAAAACTGTCATAGGATGTAGATAAAGCCACAAAATGGACAGTCAAAGACCGCAAAGCAACAACACTCATTGGTTTTGGATTATCAAATGCATACTTGCATCACATTGAACTTAGAAAGACCTCAAAACAAATTTGGGATGGTCTAAATGCATTATTTGGGTATCAAGCTTCTAGTGCCAAGATGTTAATCAAGCAAAAACTCTTTGGCTTGAAGATGAATGAAAATGAAAGTGTTGTTCAACACGTTAGTATGTTTTAATCTCTTCTCAAACTACTTGTTGGTATTAATTTTATGACTGAAGATAATGATGCTAAAGCAATTCTATTAAGTAGCATTCCTTCATGTTTTGATAATGTTGTATTTACATTAAACAAACTCAATCCGAGTTTGGAAACTATGATTTTTTCCTTGATTGATGAAGAAAGTAGAGTCAATAAAAATTACTCGATTATTGAAGAAATTGTTTTTCTTGTCAAGAAGACGTCTAACATTTCAATAGGAAAGAATAAAGTTTTCAAATACTACTATTGTTAAAAAAAATGGACATGTTTAGATAAATTGCATTCAACTTGCCAAGGACCTCGTTAATGGCAAGTTGAAGACAAATAAAGCTTTTGTTTCCATTGAAAGTGAGATAGAAGGTTGTGGTTTTGTAGTACATAAGGCTCTCCCCACCATGATGGTGAGGAGGAATATTTTTTTTAAGAACTAAGTAGGTCATAGAGGAGGTTGAAGGACAAAGGAGGTTGAAGGATTTCCACATCTCGAGCTTGCTTCTTGCTTTGAGATGGTAGATTGTTTGAGAAGCACCACGACATTTGTGTCCCTTCATGGAGCAAGGGGGGGCTTGGCAGTATTTGTGGATAGCGTAACCTTTGAAATAAATGTGGTTAGTGTATTTGCATTTACTTGTTTTGTGGATAGTGTAACCTTTGAAATAGGTGGGGTTAGTGTATCTACATTGGTTTTGTTCTTGTACATTGCAGGATGGATATGGTTCCCACATCATTGAGGAGGGATATTGACACTTTCAGAGGAAAGTGGACTCTCGGCGGAGAGTTGTTCTTTCATTGTGCAGGCATTGGAGGGATTTTGACACGCTTGGATGAGGGTGGACTCTCAAAGGATAGTTGTATGTTCTCTCATGTGGTATAGAGGATTTGTAGAGTTTGATAGTCAAGACATCTATTGATTAGGTGAGGGAGATTTGGTGGAGGTGCTTCATTAAATTTCCAATTGGGTTGTTGTGTTCAGTCCATGTAGTGTTCCATCCTTTGTTTGGATTAATGTAATAAGGGGGGAATGTTGGAGATTGGTTAGCATGTTTTATGATTTCTTTTTTGGTACTATAGATCTTAAGAGGGGGTGTAAGGTTTACATTTTGTAATAAAGTCACCTTAGTGACTTAGTGATGTTAGCAATTAAAATGTTTAGTTAGTCTCATGTTAGTTGTTGGGTGCGTAATATACATACTTGCCAAGTACTCATGTTTTTGAGTGAAACGAGTAACTTGCAAGTTGTAGGTATACTTGTCGGTCTGGTATGCCAAGTCGACGCTGAGTTTTCGCTGGAATTTTGCTTAGTATTTGCCCAAAAATCGGTGAGTCCAATCAACTACTCGCCTAAATGGATCAGACACGAAAATGTGGAAAATACGCAGGATTTACGTGGAAAAACCATAGATTTTTTGCCTATTTAAACCCTCATGCCTTAGCTAAACATCACACAATAGATTTGAGGATTTTTAGTGGATTTGAAGAGCAGATTTGAGGAATTTCAATTTCAAGAGCAGATTCGGGCTTGTCCATCACACAACAACAACATTATGTAAATGGTGTGCGCCATGAAGATATGTGTGGTTTTGAAGGTCTTCATTTGGGCTTGGTGGCAAACTCATTTGATACATTTTGTAGCTATATTTTTGCATAAAAAATATGGGTTTTTCAAAAAGAAATGTTTTTTTCAAAAATTTAAGTATTTTTTAAGTTGTCGAGCTTTGTCGAGTTTTTGCTGAGTCAAATTTTTTTGGTCTGCCTAGACCGAGTTGAGCCTGAGTTTGCGAACTATGGTTGGGTAGTTATGATTTGAAAAGGCTTTATAAAAGCCATATTGTGATGTATGAGTAATCATCCCGAATAACTTAATACTATTATCATTCGGTATTATTGGTTGTGCTATTATGCTTTAATATCTTTCAACATTTTGTTCTTCCATTTTTCCACAATGCTTTCAAAGGGTAACTTTAAAAGTATGGTATGACACTGTAGGATCAGAATGTAAGCTCTAGAAGTGTGATATAGCAAGGTATGCTCAGCAAGTGACTCTATAAAGTGTGATGTATCAATGTAGTCTCAATGTGTAAGCTCTAACAAGCAAGATATAACAATATGAGATTAATAGGGAATAGGCAATAGTCAAGGACTAAGGAACAAGCATGGACATAAGCATATGATGGGAAGCAAGAAGGTAACATGGACAAAAGGGAAAAGGCCATAAAAACATAATAGAATAAGAGACAAAAGATAATAAAAAACAAGTGGGCAACCCAAGTGGAAAATAAAAACAAAGGCAAAGGTTAGTAAAGCATATGCATAAAGATGATGTAAATAGCAAAGGAAAATGGAAAACAAAAAATGCCACCCAAGCAGGGGAGAATATGCCTGAAACCAAATATAGAAAGTGAAATGGGTGTGAAAAGCACAACAAACAAGGTGTAATAAAAAAGATCAAAGTGAGAAAGTAAATAGGAAAATAAAAAAGATTAAGGTGAAATCCAAGATATAGGTGCTACCTTTGGCACCTTAAGCTTTGGCTCATCTAAGAGATCATCTTCGTCTTCCAAACATAAATCATCCAATTTGTCTTCATGTTCTTTTGCTTCTTGCTCTTCTTTGCTTTCCTTTTCAATTACACGTGTTTCTTCTTGGTACTTCTTCATGCTAGGTGTAAACAAATGATCAATAGGTATAACTCTAGGCACCACAACTTCTTGCTTTGGTTTCTACGAAGTCTTTTGCACATGAAACTCAGGTATTTGTATTGGTTTTGCTTCTTTTGCATTCTTCTTTTGTTCTTGTTGTATGTTTTCTTTTTTTGGCCCTTCCTTTTTCTGTTCTGGTGCATAATACACCACTTTAGTCTCTTTTTGTTTTGTTTGTTGTTTCTTCTTTTGTCGTTTTGTTTGTTCTCGAAACATATCTTGAAATGCTTTATGAATACCTTATTCATATGGACTTTGTTTTGGAGTTGAAGTATATGTATCTAGAGTGAAGTGAATCAACTCCATAATTGGTTTGGACCTATCTCTTCGAATCTTTATAACTGGTCCATAGCAAACAAATTTAACACATTGCTGTACCATTGAAGGAATTGCTTTTAAATGTTCTAGCTATGGTCTTCCAACAAGTATAGAGAGTTGATTCATAGTAGGGATGACATGGCATAAGACATATTGTTTTTAGTAGTCCAAACTCAAGTTGTAAGATGGCATAACCCAAAATTTTAATTAACATTCCATTTGTCATCTTTAAAGACGCTCCTGAATGAGCATATGATTGTGATTTTGCTTTTGTACACATTATGAGATCCTTTGTGCATATGTTTGATTATTTTGTAGGATCGATAGGAACATCACGGATCTTCCATTCTTGTGTCCTTGCTATGATGTAAAGTGGTTTGTAGTGATTGTTTTGTGGGGTCTTCTAATCATAAAATGAAATCAGTGGATCCAAAGGAGGAGAAGAAGATGTAGTATTAACTTCAATGGCTCCCACAAAAGCTTGCTCATTTCTATCATCATCATGTGCCTCAACATTGTTCTTCTAGGGTGGAAATGGATCGGTGTATATTTATTCCACGTTTAGAAGGTCTAATTGATGATTTTCTATTATTATTAACCCCTTAAATTTTGATTGTACTATTCTCAGTTATACCTTATGCTTAAGACCTATGCAAGTTTGGGTGTAATGACCTTTAACTTGGTGATAGTTACAAAATGCTTGATCATTATATGATCTAGGAAGTGGTTTGTTGGGATCTAATGGATGGATGAGAGGATGTGTAATTAAATTAGCACTCAACAAGCTTGGAAGAACATCGTCCATGGATTCTTAAAGTTTAGCAAACTTCTTAGATGCATTTGGTTGAATGAAGGAAAGGTAGAAGTGTGAGCAACTTGGACACTTTCCTTCACGTCATTACTCTTTGAAAAGTTGTTTGACTTTTGATATTTGGAAGGGTAGGAAGGATTTTGACTTGAAGATCCATACTTAAAGGCATTTCATGCTAACAATTTGGATTCTATGGTTTTTACATGTGCGAATAAATCAATAAAAGAGGCAAAGTTGTTTAAGTACACACTATCTTGGATTGGTTTAAGTAACCCCCTAATAAAGATGTTTTGCAACTCTAAATCATGTAAGGGGGTGATGGGTGTGGAGCATAAAGACTTAAATTGGATGACATAATCATTAAGGTGTTCATTTGATCCTTGGGCACACTCAAATAGATTGGCAAATGTTACTCTAAAGCCCATGTTAACTTTGAATTGCTTTAAGAACAATTTAGTAAGATCGTCAAATGAATGTATAGACCCTTGAGGAAGCAAAACGAACCACTCAATAGCATAGTCTTTTAAAGTGCATTGAATTAGCTTTGTTAATGACTTATCCTCATAAAGGAAATTGACACATGTAGTTGTGTGTGATCTTAGATGGGTGTTGGGGTTGTCTTCTCCATCATTCAATGAAAATTGAGGTGCCATGAAATCCATAGGTAATAGATATGTCGTAATATTAAAAGATAACGATGTATGTCTAGCATCTTTGAATTCATCGCTAGTTTGTCCATTTGGTTATCCACTCTCTTTTTTGCTTGATCTATTTTGTGGAATAGTGCATCTAGGGTGGAGGAAGGTTGAGGACCACTATGGTGTGTGGGGGCATAGGTATGAGAGGTAAGTGGTGTATGAAGTGATAGCTCGGGATAATGGCGTAGAGGAAGTAAGGTATGGGATGCAGTATTGGGTATGGAAATGGCTTGGCCAGATGGGGTAGCAGTAGGCTTAATAGTGGTGGATGGAAGAGGCATGGGTAATAGGTATCTCAAGAGGGTTATAACTAGTAGCTAAGCTGTACTAAATGATGGGAGACTAGTAGTAATGCTACTATGGGGATGAGTAGTGGGGGAGGATGTGGTAATGGTAGAGGATGGATCTATGGTAGAAGTATGGCTGAAAGTAGATGCACTAGTCACAATAGATGAAGTAAGCTTAGCACAAACTTCTTGCAAAGTCTCAAATTCATATGGCTTGTTAATGAACACATCATGAAACATATCTACTTGTTTTAGGATTTTCTGCATTAGCCAAACTAGTGAGTTTATTTGCAAAGTCTTGGTTGTTCACATGAGCATCATAATAATAATCTTCATTGTTCTCATTATAAACATCAGAATAGACTTCGTTTTCATTGGTTTGGGTGGCCATGTTAGGGTTTAGATGAACACACCTTCACAATAGAATGTAGGATCTCAAGTAGCTTGTGGTAAGCTCAAAAGTTTAGTTTCAGATTGAAAAATATGAAATATCAATAATATATCTATCAGATCTGAAAGTGAAACCCTAATGTGGTCAAGTGTGGTAGGGTGGCTGAAAAGATATCACAATAAAGCTCAAAACCCCTAATAGAGAAATGATGTAATAATCTGAAAACAATGAAGCAAAGGAATGTAAAGAGTTTGAGATCTGAAAAGAGTTCTATATATCAGAAAAGTGCAGATATGGAAAACTTTAATATGGATAAGAAACCTAGAAGAAAACTAGGTCATGTAGGATCGATCATGGTCACCAAAATGTAAAGAAAAATAAACTTTCCTTAAAGAGTGATCTAGGCTAATCTAATGAAATGCATACAGCTAAGTACAATTAACCTAGATCTGACAAGTGATAGTCTGTGGGCTAGTGTTTCTGAAGTTAAGCACAAATATATGGAAACTAAATAAGAAAATAAATGTACTTAGCTCGTTGAATAAAGAATGTATATTTTTGATGAAGATTCTGAGCTTCTACTCAGAAAATATGATCTCTTTGTTAGTGAAATGCCTCAGAACTTGCACTAAATCTGTACTTTGTCTGGGATCATGTCATGTCCCCTTCACCAAGGGCAATTGATACCATTATTTTTAATAAATAAAAGTGTTTGTTAACACTCACAAATATATAGTATATATATATTTTAATTAATAGGAATGTAAGTTTTATTAATTTAAATTTGAATATCTTTGAGTCGGCACCAAACTGGGACCTTGAGCCCTATCTATCCATTTGGTATATATGTAAGTTCTCTGGAAGCTTTTTTATCATCGGTTGATTTTTATATATTTTGAGCTATTGATTTTCTGAAGGCATTGTGGAGCTAGGACGAAATGCCCTGCATCTACACATTCAGGTACTTGGACAAAAACCCAAGTATTTGCCTTGGCGTCTTCCCCTCTGGAGGCGCAGGTTGTGCTGAATTGGTGAAATTCTGGTGTGTACAGACAAGAGTTGAAAAGCACGAAATCATACTCACATCAGGGCGACAGGCACAGAGGATATTTGCGACGCAAATCTAGTCGCTACAAATAATTGGAGGAAATCTGGACTCTGATTTGCTGAAGAGTTACATTTCATCTAACCGTTAGCAAGGATCCACTTCCCACATACTGAAGTGGGCGCGTTACACCCGGGAGAGCGTTGATACAAACTTCGGCCAGGAGGTGTCTCCGACACCCTCCAAGCTTCAAGCACATAAAGGAAAAGAATGCTACAGGCGCTCAAGGTCATTGAGGAATCTGCAGAGGAGTGCAAGCCGTCCCTTGGATCAGGCTTTTGGCTGGAAGCTGCGCCACAAACAATAGACAAATTCATTAGTCGGCTATCTGTTCCCCACTACATAAGGGGTATCTTTAAGTCAATACTGAAGATTGTTTTGAATATTATAAACTGTCTGAGGGCTGAAACGATTTCTGTTTGGTGACGCTGAGGAGTAAATTCAAAGAAAAAAAGGTATCAAGTCCCAGGGAATTGATTGCTGTGAGTGAACTATTATATCATATCCTTGTTGAGGCCGTAGGCTACTGTATTTTGGATCTGGGTATATATAGTGTTATTTTGGAGTTTGAATTATTCAGAAAGATTTAACTCTAGTGCCTGGTTTCCAAGCATTCCTTCCTGTGTATTGTAAATCGATTGACATCAAGACTTCATTTCATTGCCATATCAGCATGCTGTTTACTGTCTGATGGTGGAATAAATACCATTCTTTGCATTTCTGTGAGTATAAGTTCTACTGTGAGACGTAACTCGGGCAGGGACATCACAGATCAAGTCCCTGGGTTTGGGTCAACTCTGCAGTCGTGGATTCATCCTTTGCATCTCAATCTGACCCCACATAGTGTGTATCCATGCTTTTCTGTTCACTTGACTGATCTTTGTCTCTCTGCTCTTTTCTGATATTTGAGGGCTGGCGGTATTTATAAAGACCTAGAAAGGGCAGCCATTGTGTTGCAAAGAGACGTGTTCTCCTAGGTCAACCTTTAGAAATGTGTGTAAAGGTTCAAAAACAGCAGGCAAGGGCCCTAGAAATTAGAATGATGTATGCAGATTTGTTACTCCTTTTAATGCACCAAATCCAAATGTTTCACTATTGATTGCTCCTTTAATGCTCTAGGATGAGAGAGGATGTATGAGAGATAATAGATGTAAAATGAATGCTTAACGAATGCCTTTAAATACTAGCACATAGCCTCACATTTTGCAAAATGTGTACTTAGTTGGCTTAGGGTGGGAAAATAAAGGGGTCCAGTCGACCAAAATTTGAATTTTAGAAAGGCATGGGTCAAATGCGCAATCATGGAAATGACCTTGGGTAGGCAAACAATCATATTTGGGTGGACAATGACTATATAGGTAGGTGCACAGATAAGTGTAATAAATGCCGGGATTATTATGAATGTATTAAAGTATGTGCATATAAGGATAAGGTGGGGGCTAAACATGAGGGAATGTGTGTATAGGTATGGATAAAAGCTAAGGGAATGAGCCCAATTGCACACAAGATCCGCCATTTGTCGATCTGTTCATGTATCAAGACATTTCCTCAAAATGGGCCCATTTCCTATTACAATATTATAGAAATAATGTTTAATTGGCAATTATGTGTTTTTGATCCTCCAAATAGATCATGTCTGTGCTTGATACACCTACTGCATTTAGAATGCATGGTAAGGGTGTCATGTCTCCGTTTTTTAGAATTAAAAATTAATAATATTGGGCCCAATCACTTTATATTATTAAGGTCCTATGCAATAAAAAGTGTTTTTAACACTTTATGCAAATATAATTCTAAAAGGGGACCTATAGATGTAATTCAAAAAGTAATTTTAATACTTGGAGGGAACATAAAATTGAAATAAAAAATTGTTAGAATTTGAAAAGATTAATAACCCAAAAAACTAGTGCAAATGATGAAAGATCCCTGATGGATCCCTTTGCTGAAATGAAGTGCTGTTTTTTGTGATTTAATTTGTTTTATGATTTTTATTATTTTTTTTTTGTTTTCTTTCAGACTAGAGAGGAGATGCAGAAGGGGTTTCAGTTTTCTTGAGATGTGTATTTGCCAAGATGGCAAATAGAAATACATAAAGCTGCAATCTCAAATAAAAATGGACTAAAAATAAATATTAACTGATAGAAAGATAACAACTAAGAAATTGAGGCACATACCCATCAGATCTGTATTTTATATTCAATGGAAGCCTGGTTTGCAACCCTACTTGCATACAAAGGCAATATTGGCCTAGAAGAGGCTATACATGCAACTGAGAATGAAGGATCTGAAGAATAAAGCTGATTTGGCACTGCTGCAAGCTTAGATCTGCAATAACATGCCCTGGAATCTGTCCAATGATGCACAAATGAAGACCCAGAGTAGGCCTCCCACAAACAAGAACTGGGGTGTCGTCCAATTCACCAAAATCCTGGAGAGTTTTCGTTCCCAAGAGTCTAAATGCTGCTGCCCCCTTCCACAGAGTTCAGAGCTGCCATGAAGCTTCAAAAGATATGCAAAAGATAGCTCCAAAAAGCACTTCAAAGTCACTATTCATTTCCCAAAGTGGGCGTCCACTTTAGGGTTCCAAAAGGCATCCAAAATAAAGAATCTTTGAAAGATTCTTTTATTCATGAAGTCTCACAAGTTGGGCGCCCAAGTTGAGGGCCCAACTTCATTATTAAAAGACCATTTTTTAAACACAACATTGTGTCAACTAGGTGGGGGTCTTTTTAATAACTTATTAATATAAAGTGACATGTTATTCACTTTATTTTATTTTTATTTTTATTAAATATTAAAGCCACACTTTAATATTCAATAATTATTTCAATTCCATCACCTGGTTATCCTGAACTAAGAACTGCTGTAGCCCACGCCACTGGTGATGTCGCCACGTGTCATGCTAACTGACAGTGCCTCCCTAAAATGTAGGGATACCTCCTAAAAAATAGGGAATTTGACCAAAACTCCAAAAATGCTCCTGGAGGTCCCCTGATGCCTCCTGGTCAACTCTCGGTCAAACCCTAAAAAATAGGAACCCTTCCTAAAAAATAGGAAACTGTCACAAATTGTTTGGAAAGCCCTGTAAAGCTTCCTACCAAGCTACACTGCCTCAGGATAGGTTCCCTAACCACTCCGCTGACCTACGGGAACCCGGATGATAGGTCAACTCTCATGTCTCTGCCAGACAGCGCTAAAGAGGGGACATGACAGTCCTCCCCTCTCGAAGATGCTTGCCCACAAGCAACTGCAAGGTCGGATGCTGTAAAATGGACTCTCCCTCCCAAGTGGCGTCCTCTATAGGGAGTCCCCTCCAACAAATCAAGTACTCCCGAATCACCCTACTTCTCAGCCGTCGTTCCCTCTCCTCCAAGATCTCCTCAGGAACCAGAGTCAGCTTACCTTCCTCATCCAAGGGAGGTAAATCGGGTGATGCTACAATATGTTGCCCCAGTGCCTTTTTCAGGCAAGATACATGGAACACATTATGAATCCGACTGTCAGGTGGTAACTCAATCTCATAAGCAACCTCTCCCACACGCCTGAGAATCCGATATGGTCCGTAGAAGCAAGGCTTGAGCTTCTCAGCTCCACCCCCTTTAAGGGTGCTCTGTCGGTAAGGCTGCAACCGCAGGAAAACCATGTCATCCACCTCAAATACTCTCTCAGTCCTATGTCGATCGGCGTAGACCTTCTGCTGATTCTGCGCCTGCTGAAGATTCTCCCTGAGAGATCTCATGATGTCCTGGTTCTCCTGTAACCAATCCTGTGCCAAAGGCACTCTGCTGTCACTTACAGCCAAATCAACAAAAGATAATGCCTCGTAACCATAGAGGGCTCTAAAAGGTGTCATAGCAATAGACATATGGTGTGTAGTATTATAACAATACTCTCCTAGATATAGCCAACGCACCCATGCCTTCTGCTGTCCTGACACATAGCTATGCAAATACCCCTCAACCCACTTATTAACAATCTCGGTCTGCCCATCTGTCTGTGGGTGGTAGCTGGTACTGGGTGTCAACTCCGTACCTGTGAGCTTGAAAAGTTCTTGCCAGAAAGAACTCATGAACCTACTATCCTTGTCACTCACTATGGTCTTGGGAAGACCGTGGAGCCTGAATATCTCTTTGAAAAACAACTCCGCCACCTGAGATGCTGTGAAATCAGCTGCAATAGGAAAGAAGTGGGCGTATTTAGTCAACCTGTCTACTACAACATAGATACAGTCTTTCCCCTGCACTCGAGGAAGTCCTGTAATGAAATCCATGGAGATCCCTGACCACTTCTGCTCCGGTATAGGTAAGGGCTGCAATAAACCAGCAGGAAAAGTATGCTCAGACTTATTCTGCTGGCACGTCAAACACTCACGAACATGACGTAAGATATCAGCTTTGAGACCCTTCCAAGAGAATCTCTCCCGAACCGCCCTGTAGGTCTTACCATACCCTGGGTGCCCTGCTGTCGGAGTATCATGATAAGCATGCATAATTTGTTCCTTCAACTGAGAACCAGGAACCAGATACACCCTTCCTTTGTAGTAGATGACTTCATCTACCACAGTGTACCTATCATCCAACACCAAACCATCCATGACCTCACAAGCATGCTGATTTTTGGAGTACTCAACTAAAAGTTGAGCCTTCCAATCTGCTGAAATCTCGCTCAATGAACATAGGGCAGCAAGTGATGGTTTTCTAGAAAGTGCATCAGCCACAGTATTATTCTTCCCCTTTATGAATTCAATGTCAAAATCATAAGCCTGAATCTTGCTCACCCATTTCTGCTGACGATCATTGAGCTCTGTCTGATCAAGGAAATATTTCAGACTGTTGTGGTCTGTTCTTACCACGAATTTGCTGCCAACAAGATACTGTCTGAACTTGGCTAATGCATGCATAATAGCCAACATTTCCTTATCATATGTAGAATACAACCTCTCATTATCCCGCAGCTTCCGACTCTCAAAAGCAATGGGGTGTCAGTTCTGCATCAAAACCGCTCCTATGCCCAAACCGGAAGCATCACACTCAAGTACAAAGGGCTGTGAGAAGTCGGGAAGTGCTAAAACTGGGCAAGTACTCATAACCTCCTTGAGCCTGTCAAAGACTCCCTGTGCCTGCTCTGTCCATCTAAAAGCCCCTTTCTTTGTGAGGTTTGTCAAGGGAGCTGCCAACTAAGAGAAACCCCTCACAAATCGCCTGTAATAAGCACATAGACCAAGGAACCCCCGTAACTCAGTAATGTTCCGAGGGTGTGGCCAATCTCTAATTGCCTGAATCTTCTCCTCGTGCACCTTCACCCCATCAGCACTAATCACATGACCCAGATATAGGACCTCTCTAAGTCCAAACTCACATTTGGACAACTTAGCAAATAGAGACTGACTCTCCATGATGCTAAGTACCTCCTCAACATGTCTGAGATGGTCCTCCCAAGTACGACTGTAGATCAGAATATCGTCAAAGAACACTAGAACTGATTTCCTCAACTGCTTGTTGAAGAGATGGTTCATACAGGACTGGAAGGTGGCTGGAGCATTGGTAAGGCCAAAAGGCATCACCAGGAACTCATAATGCCCATAGTGACAACGGAAGGTGGTCTTGTGTATATCCTCTGCTCGTACACGAATCTGATGATAGCCTGAACGAAGATCAATCTTAGAGAAGTAGATGGCTCCATGAAGCTCGTCCAACAACTCATCAATGCGCGGAATAGGGTATCTGTTCTTGATTGTCTTCTTGTTCAAGGCCCTGTAATCTATACACATCCGTAGAGTCCCATCCTTCTTCTTAACCAGAACTACAGAAGAAGCAAAGGGGCTAGAACTGGGGCGAATGAAACCCATATCTAACAGCTCATGAATAGTCTTCTCAATCTCATCCTTGTATGCTCTAGGATGACGATACGGGGTGGTGATCACTGGCTTAGCTCCATCCTCCATCTCTATCCCATGCTCAAACCCTCTATCCGGGGGTACACCAGGAGGTATGTCACCAAATACTCGGCCATGCCGATCCATCACAGTCTGTATGTCAACATGAAATGCTCTACCATCCTGAGGAGTGGGTGTCTTGGATTTCACAAAACAACGTGTGGCCCAGATCACATCATCATGTCTGATAATAGACTCCATCCTGCGAGAAGATACCTCCTTGGGTCCACCGTCAGAGGCTGCCCTCAAGATCACCTTCTTCCCACCAGATAGGAACTTTAACTGCATGCGGTGGTGATCAATAATATATCTCCCAATACCCTGTAACCACTGCATACCCAAAATCACATCATAATCCTCTAAGGGTAGGATATAAAAGTCATCCGTCAAGGTAAAATCACCCATCTGAATGCTGAGCTGTGAGATCCTCCGAGTACAACCCAACAATGCACCATCTGCAACCTTAACTCCAAAACCCTCGAACACCTCAGACTGTAATCCACGCCTCTCCACCAATTTCTGATCAATAAAATTGTGCGTGGCTCCTGTGTCAACCAAACTCATGACTCGCTGTCCCTGTAAGGTTCCTTTCAACCGAAAGGCATGGAACCTGGGATAACTGGATAGGGTAGCCATAGTCACTTTGGCTGCCGCCGATGAATCAGGGATATCTATCTCTAGCTGGGGTCGCTCCTAAATAACCTCCTCAGGGCTGTCCTCAATGTCGGTGTCTGGTATCTCCTCATCCCCAAGCTCGGATGTGACCTCAACCAAGTGAACTCTGCCCTTACCCATACAGCGGTGTCTGGGCTCCCAAGGCTCCTTGCAGGAGAAGCATAATTTCTTCCTCCTCAAATCATTCCGTGACTCCTGATCCATCCTAGGAGGTCTAGCTGACTGTCCATCTCTGAACTGTGGAGTATTGGCCTTTTGAAAAGGCCGTGATTCCCTGAATGGCCTCTTATCCGACTGATAAGTGGGAGTGGTGTCCAATCTCAAGGTCACATCAATGGCATCCTTAAGAGTGGCCGGCTGGAAGGCACGTACCAATCCCTTAAGCCTATCCTGTAACCCCTCAATGAATAACATCACGCTACGCCTCTGGGGCATATCAGGTACCATAACTGCAATACGCTGGAACTCATTAACATAAGCTTCAGCATGTCCTGTTTGTCTAAGATGTGCCAACTCCCTATAGTAGAGTTCTGTGTCCTTACGGTCAAACCGGGTAATGAGTCGTTCAGTGAACTCTGCATAGGAATGAATCAAGGCATGATCCTGGGTGACCAGTCCATGATGCCACCAATCATAGGCAACCCCATCTAAATGTAAGACAGCAAACTGGATAGCCTCACGCTCAGGCATGGGTCGCAAGGATAAATATATGTCTAGCTTGTGCACCCAAGCACGTGCACTCGTACTACCCGTACCATCATATGTAGCCAACGTGATCTTCCCAGTAGCTCTACTGAGGTCATAGTTCTGCTGCTGTGGTCTAGTGCCTCGGTCTCCTCTAAACCTGGTAGAATCTCTGCGCTGTGCACAATACTGTGGAAAAGGAAAGACATCCCGGACCTCAGGGGGTAAGGCTCTCCACTCAGCTGTAGCTACCATGACTGAGTCCTGGAATTCCACCTCAGGTGGCTCTACCTTGCTGGCCGTTCACCTGGTGCAAACTGAGGAAGTAAGGGTCTATCCCTGGCCTGTCCACGCCTAGGGGAATGATGGGAACTCCTAGCTGATGCGTGTGACCTGTGACTATGCTGGCTTCCCGCCACCGATACTGATCTGCTCCGTCTGCCTCTATCTAACTCCAACCGTTCCAAGGCATTCTGTATCCTGTCAAGGGTTTGAGCAATCCTAGGCTGAGTGTTGATGAGGGTTCTCATCATCTCTCTCTCTTCCTCATCCTGATCTCTCTTGGCATTTCTCTGTTCTTCAGCCATTACTGGTTCCTCTGCTGTACCAATCCCAAGCTCGTTTTGGGTTGTCCTGCGTGTGTAATACCTGTCTGTATGCATAGAAAACAAATCTCTAAACCCCACAGGCTGGCAGGTCAAAGGCTCTGATACCACTGAAGATCCCTGATGGATCCCTTTGCTGAAATGAAGTGCTGTTTTTTGTGATTTAATTTGTTTTATGATTTTTATTATTTTTTTTTTTGTTTTCTTTCAGACTAGAGAGGAGATGCAGAAGGGGTTTCAGTTTTCTTGAGATGTGTATTTGCCAAGATGGCAAATAGAAATACATAAAGCTGCAATCTCAAATAAAAATGGACTAAAAATAAATATTAACTGATAGAAAGATAACAACTAAGAAATTGAGGCACATACCCATCAGATCTGTATTTTATATTCAATGGAAGCCTGGTTTGCAACCCTACTTGCATACAAAGGCAATATTGGCCTAGAAGAGGCTATACATGCAACTGAGAATGAAGGATCTGAAGAATAAAGCTGATTTGGCACTGCTGCAAGCTTAGATCTGCAATAACATGCCCTGGAATCTGTCCAATGATGCACAAATGAAGACCCAGAGTAGGCCTCCCACAAACAAGAACTGGGTTGTCGTCCAATTCACCAAAATCCTGGAGAGTTTTCGTTCCCAAGAGTCTAAATGCTGCTGCCCCCTTCCACAGAGTTCAGAGCTGCCATGAAGCTTCAAAAGATATGCAAAAGATAGCTCCAAAAAGCACTTCAAAGTCACTTTATTCATTTCCCAAAGTGGGCGTCCACTTTAGGGTTCCAAAAGGCATCCAAAATAAAGAATCTTTGAAAGATTCTTTTATTCATGAAGTCTCACAAGTTGGGCGCCCAAGTTGAGGGCCCAACTTCATTATGAAAAGACCACTTTTTAAACACAACATTGTGTCAACTAGGTGGGGGTCTTTTTAATAACTTATTAATATAAAGTGACATGTTATTCACTTTATTTTATTTTTATTTTTATTAAATATTAAAGCCACACTTTAATATTCAATAATTATTCTAATTCCATCACCTGGCTATCCTGAACTAAGAACTGCTGTAGCCCACGCCACTGGTGATGTCGCCACGTGTCATGCTAACTGACAGTGCCTCCCTAAAATGTAGGGATACCTCCTAAAAAATAGGGAATTTGACCAAAACTCCAAAAATGCTCCTGGAGGTCCCCTGATGCCTCCTGGTCAACTCTCGGTCAAACCCTAAAAAATAGGAACCCTTCCTAAAAAATAGGAAACTGTCACAAACTGTCTGGAAAGGCCTGTAAAGCTTCCTACCAAGCTACACTGCCTCAGGATAGGTTCCCTAACCACTCCGCTGACCTACGGGAACCCGGATGATAGGTCAACTCTCATGTCTCTGCCAGACAGCGCTAAAGAGGGGACATGACAAATGAATAGATATAAACCTGCGAAAACAAATGATACAGGATCAAAATAACAACACAGAGTTAGTCTCTACGAGAGTAATGCAAATGCTAGAAGCAGAATAGCATTAAGAGGATGCAATAGCAAAAGATACCTAATACAAGCTAGGTAGCATGTTTATATAGAAAAAGGAGAGGATGGAGGTGGCAAAACCAACCAATAGGAAGCAACCATCTATCAGATTAAAGATAGCAAAGTATCTTCCCAAGATAGCTAATGGATGCTCACTTGTAGGAAGGTGATACCTCATAACCCACTCACCTAATTAAACATGTGTTATGAACCTAAGCAAGATTAATAAAAGGTGTAGGAAAAACCTAGGAATAAAGGGAAAATAAATAACCCAACTAGGAAATAAAAACCTACCCTAACACCCCCCCTTAAGCGCAGCTTAGGTGGGTAAAAAGATGGGTCCTGACAAATCAATCCTGATGAGGTACCCATGTACATAAAATTCCCCCCCCTAAAGAGAATAGCCCCCCCCCCCCCCCAAAAAAAAAAAGAGAGAGAGAGAGAGAGAGAGAGAGAGAGAGAAGAGACCCCTCCAGAGTAGAGAGAGTCAAGACTCCGAGTGAGAGGATGAAGCCCCCCCAGAAGATGAAGCCTCCCGCACTTCTAGCAAAGCTCGCAAATGAAGGAACTTGCTCTCGATGAAGGGTTTGGTGAAGATATCAGCGACCTGCTCAGAAGTTGGACAGTAGTGAAGGTCGACGTGGCCATGGATGAGCTCCCGGATGTAGTGCATGTGGACCTCAATGTGTTGAATCCGTTGATGATGGATCAGATTCCGTGAGATCTGAATAGTACTTTGGTTGTCACAAAATATGACTGATGGTTGTCTGATCTGGATACCAAAAAGCCAGATAGCCTCAGTGGCGGCATTCATAGCCCCACGATACTTTGCCTCAATAGAAAGAGCAATAGCAGATTGCTTCTTGCTCGACCAACAAACAAGACTTGAACTAAGTGAGAAGCTGTAACCTGAAGTAGAGTTGTGATCCTGAGAATCGCCTGTCCAATCTGAATTTGTGTAGCCCACCAAGTCAAGATCAATGCTCGTTGCGTAGTGAATCCCAAAACTGTGAGTACCCTGAATGTAGTGAAGTATCCGCTTGGTTGCTTTTCAGTGTAGCTCATGGGGCTCCTGCATGAATCGAGAAACCATGCCTACAACATATGAAATGTTGGGTCTCGTATGAGTTAGATAAATGAGACTCCCAACAAGCTGTTGGTACAAAGTGCCATCAACAAATGGAGAACACTGAGCCTCAAGTTTGACTCCAGAAAGAAAGGAAGTCGGAGTAGGCTTACAGTCAGCCATATGAAACCGTGAGAGCAAATCTAGACCATACTTGGACTATGTGATGGTGATCCTAGAAGCAGACTGGAAGATCTCAATCCCGAGAAAGTAATGCAACAAGCCTAAGTCAGTCATCAAAAACCTGTCATGAAGGGTAGAGACGACTACCCCAATGGCGGATGAAGAACTCCTTGTGATCAACAAGTCATCAACATACAAAACCAGAGATATGAGTGAATCATCCTGCTGCAAAATGTAGACATTGGGATCAGAATGGCACTGAGTGAACCCAACTGTCAGAAGGAAGGAGTCCATCTTGGCATACTAGGCTCGAGGAGCCTGTTTGAGGCCATAGAGAGACTTTTGAAGGTGGCACACAAGTGAAGAATCCTAAACGAACCCCTGTGGCTGCTCCATGTAGATCTCCTCCTGAAGGTCACTGTGAAGAAAAGCACTCTTCACATCCATCTGGTGTACTTCCCAACAATTGGCTACAATAATGGCAAGAACAAGTCGGATGGAGTTCATTCTGGCAACTGGCGCAAAAGTCTTAGAGTAGTCAATCCCAAGAACTTGGGAGAATCTTTTGACAACCAGGCGACCCTTATGCTCATCAACCAACCCATCTGCTGCAAACTTTGTCCAATAGATCCACTTACATCGAACAAGTTTTCTTCCCTTAGGAAGAGGGACAAGATCCCAAGTGTGGTTCTTCATCAAGGAACTATACTCCTCTTGCATAGTTGTATCCCACTCAGGAATACTAGAAGCCTCTCGAAAAGACTGTGGATCGGAGGCAGTAGCAATGAAGACATGTGGAGCATCCTAGAATTGTGAACGAGTCCCCCTAGTGTCTGATGGATCCCCACCCCAATCGCCTGCAGATTGCAAGGTTTGTCTAGCCCAAAGTGGACTAGAAGTTGGAGAATGTGGAGGAGAATCGTCACCCTCTGAATGATGACTAGGAGAGGAAGGAGGTGAATCCTTTGAATCGCTCTCAGCATTGGAAGTGGAGGTAGAAGACTCATCATCAAGAATCTACTCAGGTGAATCTGACTCATCAGAAGATCTGTCATGTAGCCCAAGTGACTCCAATGTCAAAGTAGGAGGTGGAGAAGTGATAGGAGTGGAGCTCGAAGAGCCCTCCTCAAACTGAACACTCCTCTCAATAAATAACTCATGTGTAGTAGGGTGGAGCAACCGATAACCCTTCACACCATCAGGATAGCCTACAAATATGCAAGGCCTGCTTTGCGGATCCAAGGCCTTACGTTTCTCTGTAGAAATGTGGGCCCATGCAGGAGAACCAAAAACTCGAAAGTGCTTAACTGATGGTTTCTGACCGCTCCAATCTTCAAAAGGAGTGACTCCCTTCAAGGCTCGGTGAGGAACACAATTTTGGATATAACAAGCACAGTTAATGGCCTTTGCCCAATATTATGGTACAAGAGATCTGGAGTGAATCATGCAGTTCACCATTTCCTTCAAGGACCTATTCTTCCACTCTGCAACACCGTTCTGTTGGGGATTGTATGGAACTGAATGCTGCAAATCAATCCCTTCTGAAGTGCAAAACTGCTCAAAATGATGGTTGACATATTTACCACCATTGTTAGTGCGCAAAACTTTGATGGCTTTCTTGGATTGCTTCTCTACAAAAGTTTTTAAGTCTCGAAAGTGATCAAATACCTCAGACTTTTGTTTGAGAAAGTACACCCAAGTATATCAACAAAAGTCATCAATGAAGGTTAGAACATATTTGGCTTTGCTGAAGGATGGACGAGGAAATGGTCCAACCAAATCACTATGAACTAACTCCAATATTTGTGAAGCTCTCCATGCCTTACCTTTGTCAAATTCTTCCGTAGAATGCTTATCAAGAATGCAACCTTGGCAAACACCACTTGAAAATTGAACTGAAGGCAACCCTGTGACCATGTTTTGTTGGTTGAGTTGCTGCAAGTAGTGGAAGTTAAGATGGCCAAACCGCTCATGCCATAACTTACATCATTAGAATGAGTGAGCAAAACAGTTGAAGGAGGATCAGGAACAAAGTGAGAAAACAAATAGAGCCATGATTGATGATCTGCTCTCCCAACTGCAATTGTAGAACCACTGTGCAACTCACGAATCTCCATTGAATCAGGAGTGAACTCAACCCGCTTGCCTGAACTTGTGTGAGTGATCTGATATGCTGACAGGAGATTAGTTGATAATGAGTGCACACAAAGAACATCATGGACTGTGCCACCCCCCACATCAACAGACCCTCTCCCACACATCTCAACAGGAGTGTCATCACCCATCAAAATAGAAGGCATAGTACACGGCTCCAAAGATGCAAGTTCTTCCTTAGATGAAGCCATGTGGTGCGAAGCACCTGAATCAAGAACCCAAGTGGATTGTTGTGAAGCAATTGCTACAAGGGCCTTGCCCTTTCCTTTCCCCTTGCTGTTTTATTTTGCCTCGTTAGACCCCTCATTTGAATTTTGTTTAATAGACTCATGAACATTGATATTATTCTTCTCAAGAATGTGTGTCAAGTGATCAATTTGTTTCTTCAACACTCATGTTCATCATGATCAGGGCTTTTACGATAGGCACATTGGACCTTCTCTTTTTTAGGCTTGTCACCTCTAGAAGATTGGGTCTCATTAGTTGCTTTTGAAGCATCTGGTATCTGATCCTTCTTCTCCTTGCTATTCTTATCCTTATTGTTACTACTTTTTCCTTTCTGTTCTTTTGTGCCTTGGTTGGTAGCCAGGGCATGTGATTGTCTGGACTTAAACTAATTAGTTCATTTTCCAACATATGACTCCTCATTGAATATTGTGTGCCAAATAGTGTTTCTAGCTTTGTCTAGATTGCATTTGGTGAATTCAAAGACTTAATGTGAAAGACCAAATCAGGAGAAACAAACAAACACAATGTTCCATAGGCCTTATCACATTTGTTAAACCACTTAGGCTTATCTTCATCTTTAACAGGTTCAATTTTAAGTCCCATTGTTATCCTATGTAATCCAACTTTCCTTAAGTAGATTGTCGTACATGATTTCCACTCAAAGTAGTTGTAGGGAGTTAAAATGGGTACTTTTGTTTGATCTATGATGAAATGCAAAAAAGAAATGCTAAAAAGAAGAGAACACACATAGGACATCCCTCCCTTTTCACTCAATCAAAGAATCCCCCCCAAGCAAAGATGATTCGACACTTTATAATTAGTGTGTTTACAACTGCCACTAGCAAGAAATTCTTAATGGTCTTAATCTCAATGCATTACAAAATTCTCACAAATTGGGTGTTTGCTGAAAGTATAATATTGGAATAGAACCAATTGAAATTGACAACACTGCGATCTACTCAAAAAATCATGCACTTTCAAAAAAAGTACCTCGATTCGAGGTTGTATGTGAAAGTTATGAGCCTCTGAAGTTCCCAAAACGAGAATTGTGCACACTTGTGAGAATCTACAATTTCTAAAAAAACCATGCACTGGAATCAAGAATCATCTGCACCACCGTGAAGAGCGCGGAAAAATAGCCAAAATAAAACAAAAAAAGCTCAGAAACAGAGCCAATATGAGCTAGAACGGAGCCTTTGAAAACTGCCTTAAAATCTGCAATTGTCAACGGAGAGGGGGTTTGCTGAAACTTTTTGATTAAGTTTGCGCACGATCTGTTTGTTGCATGCAAAAAATAACAAATACCCAAATAGTTTTTCGACACTACAAATAAAACCCAAAAAGATTTTTTTTTTGACGTGCCTAAGATGTGGATCTAATGAAAAAAATGTCTTTAACCAAAAAAAAAAGGCATGTAATATGTCAATTTTTTTTTGGGAGGGCCTCCTGGATGCAATGGCAAGGTCCTTTTGCCCTGAAAATATTCCGAACAGAAGCTTTCTCCCAGATTCGAGCTTAAAAACACCTGTTCTGCAATTGTGTCAAACGATCTCCGATTTCAGTGAAACAAAAGTCAGATCTAAGTTTGTTGAGCCTCCTGGATGCGTTGGAACAACCAGTAATGTCAGTATAACCAGAAATGTTGCAATCACCCAGATCTCACAAAACACACATGCAAAACCTATAGGTTAAAATGTTTTCGTCAAACTTTTATGATTCTTGCATACTGGGTTTTTGGGAAAACTTAGAACAAAGCTTATTAGCCCCCCTCCCCCCCAAAAAAAATTTCTCAAATATGGAAACTAAAATCTATTCTTGCACATAGAAAAGCTCTGATACCATGTTAGAATTTGAAAAGATAAATAACCCAGAAAACTAGTGCAAATGAATAGATATAAAACTGTAAAAGCAAATGATACAGGATCAAAATAACAACACAGAGTTAGTCTCCACGAGAGTAATGCAAATGCTAGAAGCATAATAACATTAAGAGGATGCAATAGCAAAAGATATCTAATACAAGCTAGGTAGCATGTTTATATAAAAAAGTTAGAGGGTGGAGATGGCAACACCAACCAATAGGAAGCAACCATCTATTGGACTAAAGCTAGCAAAGTATCTTCCCAAGATAGCTAATGGATGCTCACTTGTAGGAAGGTGACACTTCATAACCCACTCACTTAATTAAACATGTTTTATGAACCTAAGCAAGATTAATAAAAGGTGTAGGAAAAACCTAGGAATAAAGGGAAAATAAAAACCTACACTAACAAAAATAAAATAAATAGAGGGCCCAAAAAAGACAACTATAAAAGGAGGACAAAGGCATCAGGGAAATCATCCTATTTATCATTCTCAATTATTCCTTCAAATTTGAAGTTTTCTCGGCATTCAAAAACATAAACCCTTGATGCAAATGAGTGGAGGACGAAAACCCTTTGGTTTCCATTACAAGCTTGAGGACAAAAACCCTCTCGCTTGTTGGAGGCGGTTCCACTTCGGGATCACGTTTGAGGTCATTGTTGGCATTGATTCAATTCAAATTTGCAAGCAAATTGTTATATCAGTGATGTTGTTGGAGTTTGCAGATTTCCAGTTTGGATTTGGTTTGATCTAAATTTTCAGATCTACTACTTGTAACAGTAATTGTGTTGTTGGAAGATTTTTAGATCTATTCATTATTCTTGCCATATGAGGATTAGTAATTAAATTATTAATTGGTAGATAACAACAGATCTGAATCCTTATTCTTGTTGAGGGTTGTGTTTATTTTAGCGCATCATATTTCCAGTTGACTCGTAGTTTTACAACTTGGATTGTTGCAAAAGCCCAGTGGCACCATATTGGAAACCCATTGTTCATCATATTGTGCAACCAAGCTCATATTCAGGCGTCGCTGCTGAAGTTTCTGTCCATATCTGGCAATAGTTTTATTTACCTCATACACTCGATACTTCATCGCTACAGTGAGATCGCTGATTCTGAATGTGCGCCTGATTCTTATAAGGAGTTAGAGTATAATATAAGTGTTGCTGACCTATCAAGGCGTCATATAGTCATCAAGAAGGGCCCACGAATCATCAAATAAGGAATTTGCTAGTATATACTTCATAATCGCAGCAGTATATTATCATTTGTATGAGCTGTATCTTTGGATTAGTTTGGCACAACGCTAGAGATTGGTAAAGGTTGCGATTTACATGGTGAAAGGTTCACAACTAGTCTTGAACTGATCACAAAAGGCAGGCATCTTGTAGGAATTTAGGATGAAGTAAGTGTGAGGGATATCGAGTATAAAGATATTGTGATTGAAGACTATAAATAGTGATTGCTGGTTGCCAGTTCGTAGCACATCCCTGACAACTATAATGTGAAGATCTGCCACTTCTTGCTAATACCTGTTTGCATATTAAGCATTTGTCTTAGTAATGATATCGCATACCATATGACTGTAGTGTGGAGCGCAACTCATATCTAAGCTGGTGTTTGGAGTGAGTACTATTTGGGTCGAATTGCAACATACACAGGTGCCAATACATTACATCAGGTTTGTAGAGTGATTGAAGCAACATCTTAGAACAAGTGTTAATGATGGCAAATTATATCTGACTATATTATATATATATATATTCCTATTGTGAGTTGTCCATTCCATCAACACAAGTTGTTTTGATCCAAAGATTACATGATATGGGAAAATAGTGTTGGAGTACTTTACATTTCTAGTTTGCCTCTAATCTAGTATCATTCTAGCATTTAAGTCAAATAATCTACAAAGATATCAGGAACACCAAAAATATTGATCGGGGACATCTCAGTGGTATCAGAGCATTGATCTTGCCAGCTTGCAGGGTCAAAATCTAACATTTGAGTGCAGATCTACAATGGACACATGAGTGAAAGGGAACCTAGGAGAGAGAACATGGATTGGTGACCTAAGTTCTTATCGAAAGAAGAAGACATAGATCCTATCCAATAGGTGTTGATGCGAATACAGAAAAAAGCAGCAAAAAGCTAGGGATCGTCTTGAAGAAATCAACATAAGAGAAAGACAAGAGGCACAGATAATGTCATGTCTCGCATCAGATCGACTATGTTCATTCCAATTAAAGATTGGAATGATGAGGCTAACTTCATCAACCAATGAGACTTCAGCACAATGCAAACATGAAGCTCAATCAATGGAGTCACCTCATCGAATTACACGGAGAACGATTCACTAAGGCAGCTCATGTTATTAATCTCGTCCAAAGTCTTGTATGAATCAGGATATGAATGAATCAGTTCGTCTAAATCGATGAGAAAGAGCAGTGAAAGAGATAAGTTGTCGAGGGTCAAATACACATAGGCGATGATAACATCCCGATGAGCCGACGCATAGTGAGAAACAACGATGAGAAAATACATGATCCAATAAAGTAACAAGTAAGACAAAGGACATGATACGAGTCATTGACCAAACTGCAACATTGGATCCTACGTGGACTAAAGACAAGGCGGCGCATATGAAGGTGGTATCGACTATAACTAAAAGGAAACAAACAATAATTAAAGACAATATAAATAAGACAAGGATGATTGCTAACCAATGGGTGCCATTTAATAAATTAAATATTCACTCCCAGTGGCGACGTCTTTATAAAATGTGGCGACTCTTGGCAGCGCCGAAAGATATAAAAGGATCGCGAGGGAGGGACTCCAAGGATGATCGGAACAATCATCTCATCATCACATTACACCATTCAATTCAAACATTCAAATCTCATCTCAAGCCTTCAAATATTCACATTAGATCTACAAATTGTCTCATCTAAATTTGCATCTAAGACATCTATAGAGCATTAAAGTAACATATCCATTCAGCAGATAAGAGTAATCATAAGTCAAAATATAGAACAATGATTCCAATTGGATAGTTGCAGAAGATGAAGAAGTTGTTACTATTCTTTGACAACGAGGAATAAGATATTGGAATCCTGTGTTAAATCGACCATCATTCAAAATTACATATCAGCATAAAAGGTATGTCACTTTGTCATAAGTTAATATATCTCATAGCAAGGAGTTTATGAATGATCTATCTATGTTAAACATAATAGAATAAGAATTTTAATAACAAAGGAAGGACAAGGTCCGATTCCTCTAAGAAAGAATGATGCCATATTAATAAATATGGCATAGATATATTATGATATAGATATATGACAATCAATGTATTATTCTTAACCATCATATGAGATGGTACAATGATAAATTCCCGTAGAGGAACAATGTGATCAAAGTACTTATCTTGTGATCCTCAGGATCATGAGGTGGTAAGGATAAGTCCCTATAAGGTTTGATTCATAACTCTAATCATGGTATACTTAGGATGAGAACAAGTAGCCTCACCATTAATCTATCTACCACCCTACGGGTATGGGAGTGAGTTAGGGAAGGGCGGTTAAGATCTAGCACCTAGGTGACTCTCAAGTGGGTGAAGTATCGCCGGGTGTATAGCGTGAAGCCCCTTGAGCCAAGAGGTGAAGTATCGCAGGGTGTAGCGTGAAGCCCTTGGGCCTATGGTTGCGTAGACCTAATAATTATTAGAATGGCTTAACGATAGGTGACTCTCAAGTGGGTGAAGTATGGCCGGGTGCATAGCGTGAAACCCCTTGAGCCAAGTGGTGAAGAATTGCCGGGTGTAGCAATGAAACCCTTGGGCCTATGGCAGTGGGTCTTGTTATACTAGCGCCCTAACGTACCTGTCTCATATGGGGTGAGTGAAGTAGAGAAGATTAACGATCAGGCTCATGGATGACTCTCCCGAGGTATACCATGGAATCTCTATATGATAGAAATAAGAAAATGTGAAATGCATATATGTTAATGAACTTTGATATTGATTGTGATGTTACTAACCTTAATTTCTATATTATGATGTTATAAGGATTTATTGGTTACTAATGTTCTCTTCAAGAAGTTAAATTGTGTTCAAGGTAAAGAAATTTTGAGCTTCCTAAAGGGGGACATTATAGATAAAGAGTCAAGATTTTAAGAACCAACTTTTAAAGCAATTTTCTAGCAGCTTTAGAGCTCTAGATTCATTTAGCAGAACATGACAAGATGATCTTGTTCGAAGGGCAAGGTTAGAGGATTAGTTGGAAAGAGATGAGTGCAAGCTTATTGCCTTTTGTGAATATGATCAAAAGTTTGCTATTTATAAATCCTATGTTACCTATGAATAATTTTGGAGATATTCGAAGAAAACAAAAGAGAAAGAAGGAAGGAGTTGATGAAGAAAGAATTAAAACCACAAGGAGAGGCTAAGGAAGGAATCAAGAAGCAAGAACAACTCTGAAATTCAGAGCTACAAGACATCATTGAGGAAGAACAGAGTGGACCCAACATATAGGTTGAAGGTAATGATTCTTTGATAGTAGAAGATGTTTTATTGGTTTTTAACTATGTTCCACGACGTTTCGGGGACGGGGATGGGGGGACGGCAGTTCGAGGGCCAATTTTTGGGGACGGTGATATATGAATTTTTCAAAATATATATATATATATATGAATTTTTCAAAATATCAATATGAAATAGAGATATCATATATGTTAATAAATTAACAACAATATCAATATGTGAATAAATCATGACAGCAGTAGTGTAATAGCAGTATAATAGTAGTTTAACAACAGTATAACTAGCACTTGCACCCATAGGAGAGGTTCAAGGAATACGCTGATAGGAACAACCGACGAGTTTAGAAAATTTTCTAGTGTGAATTTGTTTTACGGCGTGAGACAATTCCGAGCACTATAATGCTCACATATAAAAGCCTATTGGCTAACTATAAACTATAAAGTTTAAACAATAAACAATGAGCATTAATGATTAAACACTAGTATAACAACAATCTAAACAATAATAGAATTAATGATAATCATGAGATTGAAGATTCATAACAGCAATATTAAAGCATTTTGTTGTTCAAATTCTAAAATTAAAGTTCAAACTTCAAACTTCAAAATTAAAGATAAAATTAATTGTTAAACCCACAGTCTCAAACTTCAAAATACAACAATCTAAAGACTAATATCTATGCCTCATTTGGGTTATCAATATCATGATTTTAGGGTTTTGGAAGGGGCGTGGGAGGGTTTGTGGACCCCACGCCCCAATTAAAATTAAAAAAAAAACGGGTTGTATGTGTTATGGCGTCGGGGGACGCCTGGCCGTCCTTGGGATGTTCCCGACCGTCTCCAGGACGGCCAGGGGTCCTCGATCCACTACCCGACGTCCCCAATTTTTCCTGCGCGTCCCCGAGACGTTTCACAATTTTACATTTTACTGGGGACGCCAAGGGGACGTCCCCAGCCGTCCCCCCGTCTCGCAAATGTCAACGGGGACGGGGACGGGGATGGGGATGGTGGGGACGCATCCCCGTGTACCCCTGGTTTTTAATGATTGCATGTGTCAGCAAATTGATGAAGGGAAGACAAAAAAGGTTCCACTTGTTGGACACTAAGAGTTCAAGTTGAAGGAAGATGCACCAAATCATGCACTATCTTTCGAACTTTCAAATGGTGAACCATTGATTGATTTGCAGAGTAGCATTGTGGATGGATATGCATTTGAGAAGAACATTTTGGTTAGCCCTAATTTGGGGGTTTTGAGTCACAAAAATGGAGGTTTGAGGATATCTCAACAAATTCTCTTTTGGCAAATGAGGATGAGCATTTTGTTCGCAGCCAAAGGTATGAAAGTATTTTAAATTTTTTGCTTCCTATTTCATTGTAAAATTCTTGTCATCATTGAAAGCATGCAAAAAAGGGTGATAGAGTAAGGGATACAACTTGTAGTATAGGGCATGTGGACTTTTTGTTTCAAGTTCCAAATTGTTTTTGCATATGGGATTCGAGTAATCTCTTGAGGGTCAAAGTAGATAGAGGCATTGATGTTAATATTGAGTTCTCCATCTCTTGCATTTGGAATGAAAGGAAGGTTATGAGGAATCACATAGGGTTTGTTGTGCATTTCAACCACATTGTGGAGTATCAATGTTCACGGTTCATAGATCACTCGGGGGAGCCAAATACCACAATTGAAGACAAGATCGTTGGTGATGGCCAAATGGAGAGTCACCCCGAGGTGCTTGATGCTAGATGATGGTAAGCAAAATAGGTGTCATTTTGATGTTCAAGATTTTGTGACTAAGTATGGTATGGTGCTCTGGATATCAAGCTGCAAACAAGTTAGAGGATACATGAAGGATGAGACACTACAAATTCCTAGCACTATGAAGGCGAGGCAATTGGTCATCACTTTGGGTGAACACGAGATACTCAAAGACTTCTATATCATGGATCTTGGAGGGTTGGAATCCAAGAGAAAGGGGGGAGAGCTTCAAGGCATTGAAGATGGAGCTCCAAGAGTTGCCATGGTTATGTGGAGGAAATATCAATGGGTGACAGTCACGACCTCTTCCAAAGGTGAGATGCTTAATCATAATGGTATTTGGTCAATTACACCTCTAGGGTGGCTACCAAAGGGAATGATTGTTAAATGGAACTTTCTAGTTGAGGAACACCAATTTGACATAGTAGAGATGAGCATTGGTTGCAATAGACATGAGCCAAGGGCCACTTCGAGTATGGCCTCCAATTTCAGATTTACTTCCCCCAATATTTCCAACACTTCCCACACTTTCCTTGCAGCCCAAAAAGAGTTTTCTGTCATGTCCCGATATTAAGGCATTGTTTAAATTAAAGATTTAGACTGAAAAATCATACATGTGATATTAATATTAAGTAATATTATTAAATACCGGTATGGTATAGATATAAATAATATTATCAATTTTAATATTATTATAATTATAATAATCTATATGATATATATACATATATAAATATGTATATATTATATGGTCTATATAAATATAATATACGAATTTAAATATAATATATATTTATAATATATAAATAAATATAAATATGGGATATTATATAATAATCGAACATGAGTATAAATATTAATATTTAATTATTATCATATTATTATATTATAATAATAGATGAGAGCTAAATACTAAAAGTTAAAGAGCTTCTTAACTTTAATAACTAAATGGTGATTATCACAAAGGCAAACAAACATAAATAAAAAAGATCAACGGGAGTCTATTGAGGGACCCGATCCCTTGAAGGGAGATATCCCCTCACAAGACACAGCCGTACAAATCTATATAAGGAAGATCAATGGAATGATATTGGGAAAGGGATCATCAACGGATCTTACGGAGCTTATCATTGGATCATCAATTAATAGATAAAACAAAACATATAATGGGTGATCGGTGGACAGCCAGAAGAAATATCATTAAACACCAGTTACATCATATATTCATCAGTGATTATTATACTTAGCAATTATTCCAATCTAGCAAACAATGGAGGTAACCATCAAAGCATATTCAGCAAGCATCGATCTCATATACCACCGAATCATAATCAGAGCATTTCATTTGAAGATCCGGGATTATCATAACATCAGCAAATGAACAAAAACATCTTATCAAAGAGTAGAGAATAAAGTCATAACATCTGATCGGACATCATCTTCACATCGAACATCATCTTCACATCGAACCAAGAAACATATAAAGATATCTGCACCAAGAGTGTGACAGCAGTGAAAGCATATAGGAGACAACGAACATATATTACATAAGTTTGCTATAATAAGACATTGATTACAGCATCTAACCAAAGGTATGATCTTATCACTAATTTGAATATTAGCATAAGATTGGCTTAAGTAGCAATGATGAATGTTTAAGTACTAACTTATTGTGACAATGAAGAAGGCTATGATCATGTTCTTATTTCTAATCAGATTCTTATCTTGGATTGACTTAGTAACAGTGATGAAGGCTTAAGTAATGTCTTATTATGACAATGTAACATAAGTAAAAGAATATGATGATGGAATGAACCTTAGGAATATGTATGTATAAATGTAAGTTAGAATACATTAGGAAGATCATCATAGAAAGATAAGAATAAACTATAGAATGAGAATATTTATATTTCTAGTATTATGAAATAAGACATATTACTTGTTGAAACATATGAGCAGTTGGAATAATGGAATTAATCCATTAACTCCATATGAGAGGGTGATCATGAGGTGACTATCTAGCCCACCATGGGTATTTAGTGGCCCTTGTCTCAGCTGGTACAAAAGGTACCCCTAGAGCAAGTGGATAGTGGCCTTTGTCATAGCTGGTACAAAAGGTACCCCTCGTGCCAAAGGATTATTATATAGTGGCCCTGGTTACAGTTGGTGCAAAAGGCACCCCTCGTACCAAGGATTATATAGAGGCCTTGGTTACAGCTGGTGCAAAAGGCACCCCTCGTACCAAGGATTATCATAGTGGCCTTGACTCAGCTGGTGAGTATTCACCCCTCGAGTCAAAGGATAAAATAGTGGACCCATGATGGGGAGTGGCATGAGGCATCCTATCACCTCCTCTCACATGGAATTAATGATTAAATGCTTGGATCCAAATATGATGGATAATGGTGGAAAATGTGAAATGTATACTAGTGTTGATCATAAGATTATAACCTACTAAGGCAATGTGATTATGTAATTTGAATATTTCTTGCATATATTATAATAAGTGGGAATTCAAAGATAGACTAGTGTATTAATGTTTCTTTTTGTAAGTTGGAAATTTGTGTAAGGTTGTAAAATTTTTGGCTTACTAGAAGGGGACATTACAAGTGGTATCAGAGCAGTCGTCCTGCCATCTTGTGAATGATAAGCATTTATTATTATTAATTGATTATGATCAAAATATATGTTGTTAACATTGGTTTTTGTAGGAACAAAATATGCACTCAAAGGTGGAGAAATCAAGGATATCCTAAAGAGAACATTATAAGATTTATATGACTCATATCTTGTGTATTACTTGTATTTCTGCTTCTTCATTGCCTTACTTGTATGCTCTTTTTTTTTCGGGTGTGTATTCACGTCATGCTTTCTGTCTGTGTTCATGTGTATTTATTTCTTATCTGTGTAATCATGTGCATTTTCGTGTATTGCTTCATGCTGGTATGCTTCCTATTGGTGTGCTTGCGTATTGTTAGGAACCCGTGTTTAACCCTTCTCTTTACTTTGTTAGTATATTGTTGTTGGACGCATATGCTTTGTAAGTCGTCCCGTGAGTATATTGTATTATCCCACATTCATGGGGAGTAATAGTTGTTTAGATTAGACTTAGTATATAAGTACGTGTTGAGGCCAATGAAGGCATCCACGAGTTTATTGTATTGAGCTTGCTCAAAGGAGGTTGCCCCTCGAAGTGCCCTGCGATCAATAAATTCCTTCTGTGTTCTGCTATTCTGTTATTTCGTTCATTTTTTATTATATTGTTGCAGGAGGTTCCTCTCACATATGCTACATATAATTACTCATGTTTGATGAATGTGCGGCGTGTATTCGTTCATAGCTTGTATACTATATGACTTTGCCGTTGTATTCAAATGTATGCTCTATGAACATGTATTTGCATTCGAGTGTATTTGTATTCTCCATGACTTATACTTGTAATCGAATGTATACTCCATGACTTGTATTTGTATTTGAGGGTGTACCCTGTGACTTGTATTCGTATACTCTTTGACTTTGTATTCAAGCATGATTGCGTACGCGGGTGCATACTTTATGACTTGTATTCATACTTGAATGTATGTGATGACTATGTATTCGAGTCTTTTTATATGACTTGTATTTGTATTCGAATAATGTGCTTGTATGCAAGTGTATACTCTATGACTTCGTATTCAAGTATGATTATGTATTCAAGTATATATTCTGTGACTCGCATTTGTATACTCTGTGACTTTGTATGATTATGTATTCGAGTGTATGCTCTATGATTAAATTTGCAATTGAGTGTATATTCTATGCCATGTATTTGTATTTGAGGGTATACTCTATGATTTGCATTTGTATTTAAGTGTCTACTCTATGACGTGTATTGGTTTTTGAGTGTATACTCTAGGATTTGTACTTGTATGCAAATGTATACTCTATAATTTCATGTGTACTCTATGACTTTGTATTTGTATTCAAGTGTATGCTCTATGACTTTGCAATTGTATTCTAGTGTATATAACTTGCAATTGTATTCAAATGTATGGTCTATGACTTTGTACCTGTATCCGAATGTATACTCTATGGTTGTAATTATATTTGTCTTTGAGTGTATGACTCCATGACTTGTATTTGTATATGACTTGTATTTGCGCATATTTTCTATGACTTGAGTATTCAATTGTATACTTTATGATTGTGTGTATTCGAGTGTATACTCCATGACCTGTGATTATATGACTTGAATTTGAGTGTATTCTCTATGATTTTGTGATTGCGTGTATTCAAGTATATACTCCATGACTTTGTATACTACATGATTTATGTGTGTACTCCATGACTTATGTATGTTCAAATGCACTCTTCATGACTTACTTGTATGCATGTGTATACTTCATATTCGTCCGTATACTTATGTGTTACATGTATGCTTCATGCCTTATGTATTACGCGCATGCTTCATATCTTGTGTATCAAGTGTATGCTATGTGTTTTGTGAATTACGTGTGTATACTTGTGTGTTACATACTATGTTCATGCCTCATGCTTCGTATACTTTTGTGTATTATGTATTAAGTGTATAAGCTTTGTGTATGCTTCATGTATTACGTGTACTTGTGCTTTGTATTTCATATATAATTATGTGCATGTACTTCATTACGGATCTTCTCTCCATCATTGATTATCTCCATAATATCATATCATCATCTACGAATAAATTCACCCTCGCTACAAATTATCCCTCCGAATTTTCGAGATGATATCATCATTTATATCTTTCATCAATATCGTTTCATCTTGGAACTACATATTCACACTTCTCAAGATCACGATTCTTCTCAATTTTGTGGTCAATGACATATCAAAAGATAAAATTGCAAGATGACAAGTACAAAACTGAATCTCGTAATCGACGATTAAGATATGATTATCCAAAACATCAAACCCAAAATCATTTTATCTTCACTCAAGCGTGTTCATTCTGAATCAAAACCATGACTAGACGTTAAAAGTGCAAAATAATGAAAGAACTCACTACTATTGCTTGAGGACAAGCAATCTTGGGTAGGGTGGACTGTCATGTCCCGATATCAAGGCATTGTTTAAATTAAAGATTTAGATTGAGAAAGTATACAGGTGATATTAATATTAAGTAATATTATTAAATCCCTGTATGGTATAGATATAAATAATATTATCAATTTTAATATTATTATAATTATAATAATATATATATATATATATATATATATATATATATATATATATATATTATATGGTCTATATAAATATAATAGACGAATTTAAATATAATATATATTTATAATATATAAATAAATATAAATATGGGATATTATATAATAATCGAACATGAGTATAAATATTAATATTTAATTATTATCATATTATTATATTATAATAATAGATGAGAGCTAAATACTAAAAGTTAAAGAGTTCCTTAACTTTAATAACTAAACGGTGATTATCACAAAGGCAAACAAACATAAATAAAAAAGATCAACGGGAGTCTATTGAGGGACCCGATCCCTTGAAGGGAGACATCCCCTCACAAGACACAGCCATACAAATCTATATAAGGAAGATCAATGGAAGGATATTGGGAAAGGGATCATCAACGGATCTTACGGAGCTTATCATCGGATCATCAATTAATAGATAAAACAAAACATATAATGGGTGATCGGTGGACAGCCAGAAGAAATATCATTAAACACCAGTTACATCATATATTCATCAGCGATTATTATACTTAGCAATTATTCCAATCTAGCAAACAATGGAGGTAACCATCGAAGTATATTCAGCAAGCATCGATCTCATATACCGCCAAATCATAAACAGAGCATTTCATTCAAAGATCCGGGATCATCATAACATCAGCAAATGAACAAAAACATCTGATCAAAGAGCAGAGAATAAAGTCATAACATCTGATCGGACATCATCTTCACATCGAACATCATCTTCACATCAAACCAAGAAACATATAGAGATATCTGCACCAAGAGTGTGACAGCAGCGAAAGCATATATGAGACAACGAACATATATTACATAAGTTTGCTATAATAAGACAAATTGATTACAGCATCTAACCAAAGGTATGATCTTATCACTAATTTGAATATTAGCATAAGATTGGCTTAAGTAGCAATGATGAATGTTTAAGTACTAACTTATTGTGACAATGAAGAAGGCTACGATCATGTTCTTATTTCTAATCAGATTCTTATCTTGGATTGACTTAGTAACAGTGATGAAGGCTTAAGTAATGTCTTATTATGACAATGTAACATAAGTAAAAGAATATGATGATGGAATGAACCTTAGGAATATGTATGTATAAATGTAAGTTAGAATACATTAGGAAGATCATCATAGAAAGATAAGAATAAACTATAGAATGAGAATATTTATTTTTCTAGTATTATGAAATAAGACATATTACTTGTTGAAACATATGAGCAGTTGGAATAATGGAATTAATCCATTAACTCCATATGAGAGGGTGATCATGAGATGACTATCTAGCCCACCATGGGTATTTAGTGGCCCTTGTCTCAGCTGGTACAAAAGGTACCCCTAGAGCAAGTGGATAGTGGCCTTTGTCACAGCTGGTACGAAAGGTACCCCTCATGCCAAAGGATTATTATATAGTGGCCTTGGTTACAGTTGGTGCAAAAGGCACCCCTCGTACCAAGGATTATATAGAGGCCTTGGTTACAGCTGGTGCAAAAGGCACCCCTCGTACCAAGGATTATTATAGTGGCCTTGACTCAGCTGGTGAGTATTCACCCCTCGAGTCAAAGGATAAAATAGTGGACCCATGATGGGGAGTGGCATGAGGCATCCTATCACCTCCTCTCACATGGAATTAATGATTAAATGCTTGGATCCAAATATGATGGATAATGGTGGAAAATGTGAAATGTATACTAGTGTTGATCATAAGATTATAACCTACTAAGGCAATGTGATTATGTAATTTGAATATTTCCTGCATATATTATAATAAGTGGGAATTCAAAGATAGACTAGTGTACTAATGTTTCCTTTTTGTAAGTTGAAAATTTGTGCAAGGTTGTGAAAATTTTGGCTTACTAGAAGGGGACATTACATTTTCAGTCATGAGGTGGAGGAGTTTCCAACCCATTATCATTGTTGAGGTGTTTGCAGCTAGTACAAGGTGGTTTCTAACCATTACATTTCTGATTTCGAGTAAAAGAATGCAGTGTTATAGCCATGGTTTTGGGAAGATCTTTTTGCCTCATGTGGTGTGTAAGAAATCTCATCCTTTGGGAACTCAAGTGTTAATATCCCAGCTGATATCGCTGTTTGGAAGGAAATTCCAAGCCAAATATGACTGTTACAGCCACCTTCCAGTCCACATACAATCTAATAATCTGAACCATCTTTCAAGTGGCAGAGCTTGGAGTGACATGGTAAGAGTCCTTGGAACACAAGGGAATTATCATGACAACAATCTAGGAGAGAACCAAATTTTGAGCATGCCTTGGTCATAGCCCAAGGAAGAGGAGGTAATGTTGCAAGACATCTTTCATATAGAGGAAGTTGTTGACATAGTACAAAGGCACTTTAAAGATGTTAGTGAGTTTGATGGAAGAAGCTCAAATTGAAATTCGTTTTCACAAGGATACAAACTAGGTATAAGAGGAAGAAGTGATGCTCACATTTTTCAACTATGTTGCATAAGAAACATGACAAAGACTACTGTTCACATCCCAGCTTTGGGTTTGCTAACATCACCATTTCCAGCCACTATACTCCACCATTTGTAGCCATACAAATGTATTCAGTCATAAGATTGAGCGATTTTCAGTTTGTTGTTGTTATTGGAGTGTTTCCAGTCATTATATGGATGTTTCCAGCCTCTATGTTGCTGATTTTTGCAAGGGATTTTCAGTGTTGCAGCTGTTGTACCATTTTATTACTACTAATTTTCAGGGGTTTTGATTTTGGACTGTTGTTATCAGTCATATTCAGCTACCAGTTTGCAGATTTATGGAATTTTTTTATGCATCATGTTGTTTGTGAGTTTCAGCCATTGGAGTTGCAGAAAACAATTGTTCCAACTACCGCACTGGGGTTTTGGATGAGATTTAGAGTGAATTTTGGCTGTTGCAACTACATTCGAGCGTGCATACAAGCTGATTGGTCCAAGCTCATGAGGGTTCCAGCCTACAGTACAGTGGTAGGATCCATTGTAATTCCAGGGAGTCATTATCATGCCCATTTTGACATCAGAATGGTGTAGCAAAAACGTGGTGGTAAATTCATATGGCAGCCTTTGGTCTTGTGGGAGTTTGTAGATATTTTCTGTCATCATCACGAGCATATGGAGAACTGGTTGCCTTCATTGTTTGATCCAAGTCGAAGATGGAAAGGCACATGATCCATATCATGGATATTACAGTTTGATTCATGACATTGGCAGGGTGACACTTGAGCATTCATGTTTGCATAGTGCTCTTTGGCAGGAGATGTGTCATCTAACAGGTACGGGATCTAGGCTCTACGGACATTACAATATGTCTCGTCACATGGGCACAGTGATACTTGAGCATCTTGGCTTGCATTTGCTTGAGGGCAAGCAAATTCTGGGAAGAGCGGATGATACCACTGAGATGTCCCCAATCAATATTTTTGGTGTTTTTGATATCTTTTTAGATTATTTGACTTAAATGCTGGAATGATACTCGATTAGAGGCAAATTGGAAATGTTAAGTACTCCAACACTATTTTCCCATATCATGTAATCTTTGGATAAGAACAACTTTTGCTTATGGAACAGACAACTCACAACAGGAATATATATAATTTGCCATCATTAACACTTGTTCTAAGATGTTGCTTCAGTCACTCTACAAACCTGATATAATGTATTGGCACCTATGTATGTTGCAGTTCGACCCAGATAGTACTCACTTCATATGCTAGCTTAGATATGAGTTGTGCTCCACACTACAGTCCATATGGTATGCGATATCATTACTGAGACAAATGCTTAATATGCAAACAGGTATTACCAGGAAGTAGTGACAGATCTTCAGATTATAGCTGTCAGGAATGTGCTATGAACTAACTGGCGGCCAGCAATCACTATCTATAGTCTTCGATCACAATATCTTTATACTCGATATCCCTCCCACTGGACTTACTTCATCCTAAATTCCTACGGGGTGCTTGCCTACTGTGATCAGTTCAAGACTGGTTGCGACCCTTGCACCATGTAAATCACAACCTTAACCAATCTCTAGCGCTGCGCCAAACTAGCCAAACTAATCCAAAGATACAGCTCATACAAATGATAATATACTGCTGTGATTATGAAGTTTATACTGGCAAATTCCTTATTTGATGATTCATGGGCTCCTCTTGATGACTGTACGATCGAACTCCTTATAAGGAGCAAGCGCATATTCAAAATCAGCGATCTCACTCTAGCGATGAAGTATCAGGTGTACGAGGTAAATAAAACTGGCACTGAGTTTATATGCTGTTGCCAGATATGGACAGAAACTTCAGCAGCGATGCCTCAATATGAGTTTGGTTGCACAGTATGATGAACAGCGGGTTTCCAATATGGTGCGACTGGGCTTTAGAAACAATCCGAGTTGTAAAACTGTGAGTCAATTGGAAATATGCTGCACTAAAATAAACACAACCCTCAACAAGAGTAAGGATCCAGATCTGATGTTATCTAGCAATTTATAATTTAATTACTAATCTTCATATGGCAAGAATAATGAACGGATCTAACAATCTTCCAACAACACAATTACTGAGAAATGCCAATATAGATATATCAAAATATCAACACTTGATTGGTATGACAATGCCCAGTACAAATACAAGAACTGAAAATTCAGATCAAACCAAATCCAAACTGGAAATGTGCGAACTCCAACAACATCATTGATATAACAATTTGGTTGCAAATTTGAATTGAATCAACGCCAACAATGAGCTCAAATGCGATCCCAGAGTGGAACCACCTCCGACAAGCAAGAGGGTTTTCATCCTCAAGCTCGTGATGGAAACCAAAGTGTTTTCGTCCTCCGATTGCCTGCACCAAGGGTTTCCGTCCTTGAATGCTGGGAAAACTCCAAATTTGAAGGAATAATTGAGAATTATAAATCAGATGATTTGCTTGATGCCTTTGTCCTCCTTTTATAGTTACCTTTTTCGGGCCCTCTATTTATTTTATTTTTTATTTCAATTTTATTTTCCCTCCCAAGTATTAAAATTACTTTTTGAATTACATTCCTAAGTCCCCTTCTAGAATTATATTTGCATAGAGTGTTAAAAACACTATTTATTACATAGGATCTATAATAATATAAAGTGATTGGGCCCAATTTTATTAATTTTTAATTAAAAAAAAGGGGGACATGACAAAGGGTAAGATCAGCCTGAAGATAAGAGTTTGAATATAATAACTGCAACATTTTTCAGCATTGCGAATATCTTATTCTGCAAACGGCACCGACTGGTGGACTTTTTTGCTAACATGTTCTCTTGTGTGTTTCGTTGTTCATGGATATCAATAAATTTTGTTCTCTGCACTTTTTGTGAGATGTTCCAACAGTTGCACTTGGTTCGCTTTCTGGTAGCTTTCATTTCAGTGTTTATACATAGGTCAATGTCATTGAATGCATTTGCATGTGAATATCTCTGTCACTCTCACTTGGTAGTCTGATCCAAACTCTGTATTCCTGGATGGGATGATATTATTGAATGCATTTGTTTTAAATGCTCCCACTCCTGATACTTCGTAACCTGTCTTATAGTGGATGAGATAATATTAATCCACGTTTCACAATGTGTGTAGGTTGGTAAATAATAGCTTCTGTTCAGGCAACATTATTTTCTGTTTTAGATTTAAGGTTTTTGATTTGCAAAGTTAGAGCTGATGAAAATGGGCTTGTACAAATATTCAAATGTTCTATATTATGAAAGAAAGATCATTCTCTGTTTAAATCACTATTATATTGCATTCTCTAGTGTCAAAGACAAATCTGCAAAATTTTATATTGAGTTGCAACATGCTTGCAATTCACTGTTTTTTAGTTATGCAAAAAAATTCTAGACAGTTTGGTAATATGTTGTTTCAAATTGGAAGATTTAAGAATAGAAAGCAAATTTTTGCTCAAATATTATCTTTTTAATGGATCTATCTCTTTATATTGCTGTCTAGTTGCAGATTAAATATGCCAGAAGTCTTGAGGAGTACATATGGAAGGAGAATTCCATAGGTCTGTTTGGCATGTTTTCAGAAGTTCATATTCAACAATCCAGCTGAATATTTTATAGATTGATACCAAATTGTCATAGTGGATTCTGGTTATCTTTGATTGCTAGTGACAAGGAAATCTTGGTATCTGCTTATAATTTCAACAATGGATTGATCAGAATTCATATACATTGGGCACTTTTTGGCGTTTTCATCCCATGTTGTCAAACCATTCATGACTGAAAATTGAGCCTGTTATAAACCAAAGATGGCATTATTATCAAAGTTGCGTTGCATCACTATAGATGTCACTGGCACACTGATAGCTTATAAGGGCGATCTTGGAGATTACTATTGTATGGCTGCAAAATCTGTGGGTTCGCCTTGCCCCGATTATCAGCGTATGCATGCAGGTTTCAAAGTAGCATATACTAATATGGCAAAACAGTATCCATGTTTTGGACATGCTGCAAAGATGCCTAACATAACGTGGTGGAGAATGTGTGTAAAAGATTCTTTTGAGAAGGTGTCCACAATTTTTGATTTTCATATTTCAAGATTTTATGTATTTGCTTAGGAATCTATGAAGATAATTGTTGATACTGATATCTGAAGAAATCTTTTCATGAAACAGGCTGGGTATTCATACGACGAGGAAACTTTTGAGAAGGTGTTTAAACGCATCTATGCTGTTTTTGGTTCTTCTGCACCGTACACTTGTTTCCCAGATTCAAAGCCCTTCTTGAGATGGGCTCGCGAGAAAGGACTTCTTGTGGGGATTGTGAGCAATGCAGAATATCGTTATAAGGATGTCATCCTTCCCGCCCTCGGCATTAATCAGGTTAGAGTTGATCAATAATTAACAAGTTGAAAACTAGAAGGCTAGTGCTACGAGTAATAGTACCAGGTATGACATAAATGTGACGGTGTTGGTGGCAGGGATCAGAGTGGGACTTTGGGGTGTTCTCTGGTCTTGAGGGTGTGGAAAAGCCCAATCCCAGAATCTATGAGATAGCCCTCGAGAAGGCTGGCAATATTCCTGCCAATCAAGTAGTGCATATAGGTGATAGCATGCGCAAAGACTACATACCAGCCACAAGCATTGGGATGCATGGCTTGCTCTTGGACAGATTTAACATTCCCGACGCACCCTCTTGGAGGAATGCTGGGGCACCTGTATTGCCTCACTTAGATGCTGCAAAGAATTGGATTCAAGATAACTTTTCTATGCAATGATTTCACTAGGAAGCCTTAGCTGAATGGACCTTGGATTTGCAATTTCCGTTTCATTTGGAAAACTAGAAATTACAATTGTTTTGTGACACATTCACCCAGCTCTTCCAATTTCGGATGACAAAGTCAAGTAAAATCTTGACATATTTACCACAATGATGGGCAATATTCCAAAACGAATGATCTGATAAATTACATCATTCTTATAATTCCGCTATAAATTTTGTCTTTCTCCTCTGTCCAATTTGCACCAAAATGGTCAGTCCACGATGATGATAATGATGACGATGACGACTATCAAATTGTTTAGAGCAAAGTAGCCTACAGGACTTTTGAAATGTATAATTCAATCATATAATTAACTTAGAATTTTGCTTTTGTTGTACAAGTTATTGTTGGAGTTATCTTGTGGTTATGGGTAGAAGTGGCATCCTTGTGATTGGCCTTAATATTGGAAGCCCAATCTTTCTCCATGTTATACACCATCACATTTTTAGAATGCTTTAAAATGGAGATATATAAGATAGTAGTTATTCATATACATATGGATGAAATATATTGAAAGAAATTCTTTATAATATTATTTTTATATATGAATATAGTGGAAATGAAGGGTATTCAAGTCATTTAGATTTATGTAACCTAGAAATTATTCACATCTTGAGAATGCCTGGAAAAGGAGAGATATATAAGATAGTAGTTGTTCATATACATATAGATGAAATAGATTATAATAAATTCTTTATAATAATATTTTTATATTTGAATATAGTGGAAATGAAGGGTACCCAAGTCATTTAGATTTATGTAAGTTAGAAATTCTTGAATATTTTTAAGTGATGAAATTGGGTCTTCATCTTTATCTCTATTGGAACCACAAATTTTATAAATTCACACACTCCAAGGACTGTTTGGATTAGTCTATTGATTAGCTTGACTTATAAGTTAAGCATTGGTCTTTTCATAATGTGAAAAATTAATTTTGATCAATCAAATTAAGATTAATAAATTTATAATTTGTATGATCGGCTTCCTTCAATGCACTTCATTCATCTCCACATTTGCCTCTTATTACTTGAATACACGAGTTTATCATGCATCTACTCAAGAGTGATAATACCATCTGCCTCTATAAAATCTTTAATCTTTCTTGTAGATGGGGGAAGCGAATTGCTATTGTTACAATCTTTATTCTCTCTTTTACATGGTTGAAGGAAAATGAATTGATATGTGTTGCAAACAAATTTATATTGTTGTTATTTGTTTAAGATTTGTTCTTATGCACATAATAGGTTGGTTACTTGGACCCAACAAGGGTTTTTGATTCAACCAACTTCAAGTTGAAGCTAGATGCAAGTGGTAATAATTATTTAGATTGTTTTTTTTTTTTTAAATTTGATTATGAGGTTCTATTAAGGGGCCTCATCTCTTTAATACAAAGCTTTACAAATATCAAAAGTCTTGTGCAAACCCAGGTGATAGGCTCCATAAAACATTCAACAAAAAATAATGAAAAATGAGAAGGCTATGGAAGCTATCTACTAATGTAAGGCTGAATATTAATAGCTTGCATCATCATAGATGCTTACCATAACATAGACAAAAGACATAAATACCAATGCCTAAAACATCTAGCCAACCATATTTGTACATAGAAATACCATTAACAATTATAAACACCATCAACAATTATAAACACCCCACTTTGGTACACTTGCACCCCCAAGAATGGTACATTTTTCACCTGCTTTGGTTGCCACTCCCTCACCAGATACAAGATCGGATCTACCTCCACCATGATAGGAGAGGTCAAACATTTACAAGCATGACATCTATTAACTTTGCTCGTTGAGCTACTCTTATCAACGTATAATTCACATAGGTCGGAAGGGAGAACTTGTTGGTCACTTTAGAATCTTGTTATGACAAGAAACAATTGGATGTTAGCTAACCATTTTAATACCTTGAAACAAGTCCATGAGGATGCCAACATCTTGACTAAGCATATTAAAATTTGCCACAAGCAACTCATTTTTGCCTCCATAGGAACGAAAATATGAGAATCTTGGATTGGTGGCATCGTTCGATCATCCAAACCCTTGTTTACCATTGCATTAAAGGACAACAAATTTAGAATACTGTAACACATCATATTGCACATCGTTGCCTCCAATTTGTTGTGAAAGTAGCCAATATAGTAGCATGTGACATAAAATTATTTGTATCAACCACCCCCTTTGGACCTAGCATTGCTTTGACTAGATTAAGAGCTTGCACATTTGGACAATAAATTTTTTCTTCAACGAAAAGTTTGAAACTTGTCCTTTTCACAATGGATATTGTTGATGCATGTTTTGGCATGCCAACATGTTGGAACGACAAAAGTTCTACTTATAAGGTGGCTAGTCTCGAGAGTTTTCTTTCAATTGTAATTTGCAAGGTTGACCAAAATATCTTGATAGGAGAGTGCTTTCGCTGATTTGTTCAAGGGGCTCTGGTTGAATACCTAGAGTTATTTACAAGAACCATTGGCTTAACTCTCATCCCACCTTAACAGAAACTTACTAATTCTGAAAAGTTTTTACTCATAAGATAATTTGAAATGGGAGTGAGCGGGAAGTTGCCCGTTGAAATAGGGGTTGCGGGCGTGTGCGTTGATGTTGCTGGCGCTCCTGTTGTTCGAGTTGGGTGTCCTGGGAAGGCTGTGGATACAGCTACAAACATTGCGCTTGAGGAGGTGAGGGTACCCTCCGATGGGAATTAGTTTTTGAAGGAATAGACGAATGATGGAAAGCACAGTGTGCTATCTGCGATGGTCCTGGTGCATCTGCTCCTGAGCAGCGTGCCACTACAGTCCCTCGTCGGTCTTTTGCTGCGGTGGCTAGATCGAAGTCTCTTAGTGCTTCAGGAGGGGAGAGGAAGGGAGCCCAACCTCTCCCCTGTGCCCGCTCTTCCCCCGTTGTGGTGTGTGGCCCTGAGATCACAGAAAATGAAGAGTTTTGCCACAATACAGGTGCAATATGCAGGTTCAATGGACTGTGGCCCTCTCTGCCTGACCTACACAAGTGGGTTATGGAGTCTTGGAGGCCGCTAATTACTGGGAAGATTGAGCTTTTTCCTAGTGCTCGTGGTTTTTTCATTGTGACTTTTGCTTCTTCTGAGCAACGAGATCTAGTGCTGGATGGTAGGGTCTGGATGCGGGGAGATCATTCCTGTCCATTAAACCTTGGACTCTTAATTTCAATCCTCTTACCGAGTAGCTCAATATTAAGCCGATTTGGGTGTGTCTTCCGAACCTCCCCCTTCAATTCTGGGAGGATTCTTGCTATGAGGGCATTGGCAATGCCATTGGTCGTTTTCTGAAAGTTGACTCTACTACTTCTTTTATGGGTCACTCCACGGTTGCCCAAATTTTGGTAGATATTGACACCTCCAAACCCCTTTTTGGAGACGTTTTGATGGTAGGTGATAGGCCTTGGAAACAACCACTGGACTACGAGTGTATCCCCTTCAAATGTTGGTGTTGTATCCCTGTTGGCCACTTGGCTACTGGTTATCCTTTATCACGCCGTAGAAGTGCTGCGACTTGGTGGAAGGATGCTCTGGATGATCACCTGACTATCAGTGCTTCCCTAGAGGATGGTTCATCTTGTGGTGATGATTTCGCTCAGGAGGATGTGGTTCCAGTGGATGGTTTGATGGCTCCTCTTTCAGCTCCCATCTCGGCTCTGGCTTCTCCTGATCGATGCACTTATGTTCCTATTGATGTTAGCCCTTTTGCTTTGTCTAACTCGGATTTGGTAGCTCGTCACATGATGGCTGCTTGTCACACACTTTCTTCCTCTTCTCCGGCCAACTTTCTGGCTGTGCCTTCTCCGAGGTCAGCTTCCTTGGCGCCACCCATGGCTGTTACGGCAAGGGAGGATCCCCCCCTCTCGCCTTGCTCATTGGATTTAGACTCTGAGGTTTCTTGCACTGTGGTTCATCGTAGAAAGAAAGGGCTCCCCAAGTCTGTTGGGGAGTTGCACCCTAGGGCTAAGGGTGTCAGATTGGCTTGTTCGGGATATGCTGCTGTTTGATCCCTTGTTTGGATTTTTTATTGTCAGTGTGCTTTCGGTGCACTATCCAGTCTGCCTTTTTGGGGGCTGTTGGTTGTTTTGTGGTGGCCCTCTGTGTTGGGTTCAGCCCTGGTAATCTATTTACCGTTTTCTTATCCTTGTAATAGGGTCCAACACCCTTGTTTTGCTGCTTACCATAATAAAAAACATAGTGAAATCAATCACGAACAACCAATGTAAACCTTTAATTCAATTCAAATCATGTAGGTGCATCTAATTTAGATTTAATTTATAATTTTTAGACTTCCACCAATAATTTCAGCATCAATCTAAATGGTAAAAACAATCCATAACCTTATCATCTGAAAAAATCATACACTATGGAATTTGAAAAGACATTTTGTATTTTATCTCAATTTAAAAGAATAACAATTTTGATTTTTACAACAATAATGAAAATCTTTTAAAGATGAAATTTATACAATGTGGAAGTTGAAAGGACAACTCAATTTTCTACTTCGTATGTAAATAAATTCACTATCATAAAACTGTAAAACTAATCCAACTATGAAATTCCACACAATAAATACTGAATTTCAAACCACATGAATGTGTTTAGGTTGATTGCATAGAACATCTCACCATCAACAAGATGTTAGTGATGTGAAGAACATTTTTAGATTCATCGACATTCATAAATTACATGTATGAAAAGATAATAAATATGTTTAGAGATTGAAAACCATTATAAAAATGAAAACCCAAAGAAATGAAGTGACAATTTGTATATTGTATTCAAATATAGGTTTCCAACCCTTTACAATGTGTTTGAATTACAATTATATAGGTTTCTTGGATAAAGAAGGTGAAAAGTTATGAGACTTGCACTTTTGTATTCTAATCCTCCATTACCTTTGGGCTAAAATTTAACTTGCAAATAAGTGTCATGTGACTTGTGCACATTTCCCAAATGTCTTTTGCACCCATTTGAGACTTTGCTTGCACATATTCAACATAATTATCTAATGTCTCTGACAACCTCAAGGTCTAGGATATTTGACTAAATGAACTTGACATCAATCTCAATGAAAGAAATCATTTAATCTTAGTAGCAGATGTTTGTGATGAAAGAGAACTCTCATAAATCTCATAACATTATTATATCACTACCATAGGGTAGAGCATTCAGCTTGAACAATCCCGATGTCGCATAATGTGCCATGTACATAAAATATATCCAACTCTCTTGACTATTATGATTAGTAGCATAACATAATTTTCAACACAAGGCATGCCATCTTTTTTCTAAACCCATTTTGGTTGAGATCCAAACATAATCACACTCACCAACAACATGCAGGCTCCACTTCCTATAGCAAGTTCCAAATTTGCAAGAGATTTATCAACATGATGTTTCGTGGTATTCCCAAACAACTATAAACTTATTTCCATCCTTCTAGTCCTTTTAATCAATGAACCAATCTAATGCATATGCATAATACACCCAACTTTCCCCTTACTATGAATGTATAAATAAGAAGCTTTGTAAATGTAGATTAGCAAATCACTCATAGCTATCCTTTTAAAGTTGAAAATGAACTATAAGCCATTCTTATATGACCAAGTCAAATAATGGTGAACTCAATATTGACATCATTTTCAGTTTCCAACTTCCTTTTACATCTAGAGTATTAGTATTGGAAAACATGAATTATTTGCCATAGGATTCATATTTTGATCTAGAATTTAAAATTTTAGCAGCTTCTACCTCAAGGGCATCAAGGTCAAGACCCTTAGATGATCATCAAAAGTGCGAAAATCCATTACGTTGTCAACTTTGAGAAATTTCTTGTCAATGAGATCCATTGTATTTATTTCATAAACTCTAATGGCATTTTTCCAATCTTGGAAAAATATTTATAATCTGTAACACTTGCCCTACTAAATACAAGCCAAGATACACTAGCAACTCTTCCAATTCCACCAGTTGCAAATCATTAGCACTTCCTTTAATCCTTGTAGAATTGCTTGTCTACAAAGGAGACACTAATGCAAGCTATGTACTTTGATATACTTCACATTAAGAATTTTGTTGCTTGTTTGAGTTTTTACAAATTTGGTTGGTGTGGTTGAGGATGAATTTCAATCCCTTGTGACTTGAAACCTAAAGTTTCTGTATGAGCAAGCCTTGTTTTTGATTAGATAAGCAAGAAAAATCAGGGTCTTGACCCTTTACAAAACATGCCTGAAGGCAAAACCAAAACAAGCCCTAACTGGGCACCAACAACGAACAAACAACACTAGAACAACAGAGAAACAAAATTAAAGACAACCAAACACATGACTATCTAAGGGGCTAACCCTAGGGGGTAGAGGTATTCCCCCAGTCCTCCAGAAGAAACTTATACAAATTCTTATTAGATTTACTCTTCTTAACCTTCTCCAAAGTAGGGCTGGTACCCACATTCTTCTTCCTCTTAGTAGATTGGAGTAGAGTAAGAGTGGTTGCTAACCTATACATAAATTTGGTGTTGAACTTAATCATTCTATTGACATTATTTGCCAAAAGACCCATTTTTCCTGGAGAGCAATCAACTTGAAAGCAATGGGTTGACATAGAGAGCAATCTTTCTATTTCTCTTCTTTGTTGGTAGACAACTGTAGACCCTGAGTGGACTTTGACTTAGTATAAGGGGCATTCATTTCCTCAAACAGATTGTTACCCTCCCAATTCATCTTTTTAGGAGTATTCTCCAACAAGTTGTCTTTAAGACTCCCTTCCTCAAAGTCAAATTTCTTCATCAAATCCACCTGGGCATCCTCTCTGGACAATTAAATCTCGACCAAATTATGAGGTTTGGTTCGGACCAACTTGCTAGATCTTGTCACACCCTTAGCAAGGTTTTTGTTAATTTCGAGCCCTGAGGCCTTTTCAACTTTGGCTACTACCTGTCTTATCCTCTTTGGTTTTGAACACAACTTTCCCCACAAATTTATTGTCCCCTATTAGAACAAGTTCCCCTAAATTCTTGGTAACCATTTTGCTATGTGGATTTTCATCAAAAGACAAAACTTTCATTTCCCCCCCTTCATTTTATTATCATCAGGTACATTTTTTGTTTGGTAGGAGGGGTAGGGTTATTCTTCAATGAACACAATCTTGAAGTACCCCCCTCCTCCATAATAAAAACTTTAAGAGCATACCCTTTCACTAGGGAACGAGTGTCATGTGTAGGGTCTTCCCCCTTAGAAACATGGGTCCTCTTACTAATAGGATGGGTAGGATTTTTGAGGCTAGAGGTGGTAGTATTCCCAGTACTACAAGCAACATCAGTGTCCCCTTCAATGTGAGGCTTAGGAAGTAGGGAGTTAACAAAAGACTCCAAACCGGTAATCCTGGCAACAGAAGTAGCTTTGGACATGATATCCCTACCCTAAGGAGGACAAGAGGTTGAGTATTCGACTCTACAAGACAAGCTTTAATGGGTTTGGCAAGGAAAAATGTAAGATGAAAATGATAAAGCATGTAGATGAGTCCTAGATGCTGGCAGGACGACTTACATCTTTCTTCGCATGGAGAGCCCAAGCTTTCACACCAAACATTTCTAATGAACTAAGCAGAAAGAAAGGGAAGCTAACAAGTACTTGATGATGCAAGTGATTAAGAAAAGGGAAATGGTAATTGAAGATACATTTGAACTTGCCCTTGAGGGTATAGTATTTAATAAGCATCCAACTTACTTGGTCCCAAGGAAAAGGAAGTCTCTCTCACATGTAGTCATTCTAGATCTTCATTAATTCTTCACCCTCCTTAAGAAAAGTATTAATTCTTTTTGTATCCTTGGACTTCCCTTGTCGATGAACCTTCCTCTCGACACATTTCATCCTGGTCGCCACATTGATAGTTTCTTCAGAGACCCCAAAACTCACTCCACCCACTTGCACCTTACGCTTATTCCAAGTCTCTGCAAATTGCATAGAAAGGGCCTAGTCATAGCCATTCAACATTTTAGGGTAAGGAGTGATTTTGCCTTCCCTACAAACATGCTAGAGGGTTTTATCTCTCTTGACTTTGTCACAAGATGCGGGTTTAGTCCAACACCTATCTCCCCCCAAGATAATCTTGACCCAACCAAGACTACAAAATTCAAAATTTTCTCAACTCACTGAAACAACCCGTAGTAGATGAATTAAAGATTCAGTTCTGACCCTTCGAGCAAGCGAATTGCCATCATAATATGAAATAGAGTTCATATCACACAAGCTAATTATGTGAATTCCATCCACATAAATCATCATCATAACTCTACACCCCCTATTATGCATGCAAGTTTTGACAAGAGGCTTGTAAATATTCTTGTGAGAATTATTGAGATATAAGCTGGCATTAAGGTCATCATATATTGATTTTATCTCCCCTTTTATGAAGTTCCGACACTTGAAGCAATTTCCTAAGTTAAATCAAGTTCTTGATCTTATATCCCCCATGTGATAAGAAGATTGATAGAAAGATTTAACCCAATTTTTTATATGGGTTCTTAATAGTCCCCCTCCAATATACATCATAACTAGACATTTTTTATAGGGATTTTTTTGATGTCATTCCTGTAATATAGAAAAAGTGGTACTTCTACTTTATACACTACATTCATACAAGTTGGAATGGAAAATGTTAAACTACAGTAAATTGAAGTACAAATTCCAAAAATTGGATACGAAGCAGGAAAGAGGAAGAAAAGAAGAACTTGGCACCAAAAGGTGAAGCTCATTGTCTAGGACTCTAGTGTGTTGTGCAGACACCCGCATGAAGCACTATCATCTGTACGACACAAAAACGTGAACAGTTTCCAAAAAACATGAATTCCAACATTGCATCTTGCCCAGATCTACAAAACCAGAGTAAGGGAGCACAACAACAAGCCACCAAGTACTAAAAGAAATGAGAATAACAAATATAAACTAACTAAATCAAATGAAATAATAAAATAACAATAAAAAGGAAGAGACACCAATAAACGTTCGTGTGGTTGAATGCCTCCCAAGATATTTGTAGCTAGAGACAAGAAAATTGCTGGGGCTGTTTGGGGGTTTGCCTTCAGGTCAAACCCTTTGCTTTGGTCTTTCAATGTTCCACAACAACCAAGATAGATAGATAAATCTAAAAGTGTATGCTCTTAATCTAAGTGTGTCTAGATCTAAGAATAGTGACTAAAATGAAATAGTGGTAGGATGTGAGAATCCCAAGGTGCTCAAGGGCACAACGGAATAAAATATTGCAATAACAAAGAGCAATATTACCTAGAAGGGCTTGAGAAAGCTAGAGAGGAGAGCTGAAAGAGAATGTTGGAGAAAGCTGTAGAGAGCTATAAAGTGTTGTAGAGTTTGAGAAGGCTATATCCAAGCCAAGGGAGCCAAGAAAACATGCAAGAACCAAAAGATTGATTCAAAAGTGAGAAGAGGAGGGAAAAGGAAGGAGCCAATGAGCCATTTGGAATATTCTCGAGGTGTTACAACTAATAGGTGAAAAACAACAAGTGGAGAAATGCCCAGAAACATCCACAAAACAAAAACCTATCATGGGACGCTAGCATGTCACATGGATGTCCATGCGAAGCGCTAGTGTCCAAACAATTTGGGCTAAAAAATGACAAGACACTAGAACATCACATGGTTAACACAAAAGTGAACGAATTTGACAAAAGATAACACAAGAAACTAGGACCAAGCACCATGGGATGGAAAAAGGCTAATGCAAGGGCTAAAATGAGCCTACAAACAAACTAAGGGAATGGACACTAAAGGTAGGCCAAAATATAGTGTGAAATTGCAAGGATATGCAATTTTTGATGTTACATTTAGCCCCCACTTTAGCGGGCTTATGAAACTATGTGAATATGCATGCTAAAGTAAAAGGATAGGTACTAAAAGTAAATAACATCACAACACCAAAAGGATACTGTAGAGGATGTAGAGCTCTTCAAGCGAAGGAATCAAGCCCCTAGTCTGAGAACCTGCAAAACAAGTACGTTAGACAACAAAAACCTATGCAAGACAATAGTGTTAGAGCATAAACCTACAAAACCACTATGTTAGAATGTCACAAACATATATAAACATAAACAACACATACATAAGGAGATAAAAACACAACAATAAAAGAAACATTTTGAGTTAGAAAAGTGAAAGAGACCTCAATGTGAAAGGTTGTCTCAATACCATGCGTCATCCCCAAAATGCAACAAAAATAAAGAAAACCAACAAATAGAGGAATCTTAAGCAGAGAGAAGAATATAATGAGTCAATCAATTGCTTCAAGGAGAGAATGCATACAAATAGATAGGGAAGTAATCAACATGAACAAAGAGAGTACATGACTCAAGCATTAGCTTGCTCTGTCTCTAGGGGTCATGCAAATCACAATACCCTCATGGATCACATACTAGAAAGTTGTATTATGCTAGGTGACCATGTGTGTAAAAAGGTAGGTCATATGAAGCACATAGGCCAACAAGTTGTATTATGCTAGGTGGCTCACATGATACCAACATCTCAGGGAGCGTAAAAACTAATGCCTCAAGGAGCGTATAAAAAACTAATGCCTCAAGGAGCGTATAAAAAACTAAAGCCTTAGGGAGCTTATCAAACACCAACACCACAAGGAGTGAATGCTTAGGGGAGAATAAAATAAACAACACCACAAGGGCAAATTAATAAGCTACACCTCAAGGGGTGCAAAAAGAAAGGTGCATGCAAAGATGTACATGTGAGCATAGTATATGCCTCCCTTAAAATATTAGCATGTATAATATGTAAATATTTTAAGGTAAAGAAAAAGGGAAAAAAGAAGAGGAGAGATCCTTATAAAGAATGCACACCTCAAGAACAAATTGTCTCTACTCCCTAGAATATGGGTGATGACAACCATTAAAAATAATATTGTGTTGTTACCAAAAATAAAGTATGGTTGCATGTGAGACTGTACCACCATGAATGGCAACAAGCAAATAGAGAAAGCTACAGGTACCACATAGTGGGTAGCAACACAATAGTATAATGAGAAAATAGAGGAAAAATAATAAATCAGATAAAGGTCGTGCTCAATATCACTTGTCATGTAGAGAAGAGACAGGTGCTTCATCAAACGAAAGAGTGAGAGCACGTGTCAAGAAGTTACTGAATTTTGTCACTCAAGGCTTGACATTCACTGGTGGAATGGCCAAGCACTTGATGATACGTACAGAAAGGAAGTGTTTGTTGAATATGTTGAGGAAATTCATTACGTGGAAGAGGAAGAGTGATCAAGTGGTCTTTCAGAAGCCTTAACAAAATACACTCTTGTTTAGATAGAAGAGAAGAAGGTGGATTAGGAAGCAATCCTTTCTGTTGTGGAGAAAAGATTGATTTATTAAAAGAAGAAGCCATAGAGACCTCAGACAATGGAGGAGGGGAAGTAGATAGAGGAGAAGGCCGATAACCTAAACCCATAGTAGAAGGTAAGTGCAGTGTAGGTTCCACAGGGACCTTAACTCCTTGTTCCATGCACCCTAGACCATTTCCATTGTATCCATGTTTAGAAAGAATTTTAAACCCAAGCCTGTAATGTGTCTCCAAATTAGAAAGAGGAGGAGAATCTACATCACCACCCTTGTCAAAATGATATGTGTATGCACATGTTGGAGACGAAGCAGTAGCAAAATTTACATGAGAAGAAGGATCAATTCTAATGTGAGAATGTAGATCCTTATTGAATGTGGGAAACTCAATGGGAGAAGGGTCAACCTTATATTCACCAGACCCATGGGGGGTGAAGTCTAAGGATCCCCAATCATCACCAAGACATGCAGTAGATGAGTAAGACACATCATCATCAACAAAGGGTGGCGATGGTGTTTGAGAATTTGTTGTAAAAGGTATAAAATTATGAAGAGAATAAAGAGCAGGCTTCTCTTGACCCAGTTCAGCCTGTTGACAATATTGAAAGGGGTCAAGATCATAACTTATCTTATGTACTTCACCATTATAAAGAAATTTAAGACATTGATGAAGGGTAGACAGAATTATACGCATGGCATGAATCCATGGTCTACTGAGGAGAAGATTATAAGGAGGACTCTTCTGCATGACATGAAACTCAATAGGTAATGTAACGAGACCTAACGTAATAGGCAATTTAATAGTGCCTAAGGTTAGGTGAGCCACATTATCAAAACCTATGATTGATAGATTGGAAGGAGAAATAGAAGAAGCATAAAAATTAAGACAATTAAGGAGGTCTAAATTGTAGATGTTAAGACTGAAAGCATTATCAATAAGGACTCTCTTAATCCCAGTCGAGTTTATAGTTACAATAATCAAAAGAGCCTCATTTTTGTTCTGAACTTTTGTAGAAGGGAGTTCAAAGAAATGAAAAGTGATATCAATAGAATTAGAATGGAAACGTTCAAGAATAGTAGCCACGTCAGTGCCCACTTCGCAAAATCTATCTTTTGCAAGGCTTGCTAAAGGGCACTATGATGAGAAGGTGAAACTTGTATCATGTCCCAAAGAGAGAGCTTAGCTTGTGTAGCTTGTAGCTGCTTAACAAGATCATACTCTTTGGTATTCCCCATAGAAAGATGAGGAGGTGGTGGAAGAATGGGATGTGGTGGAGGAAGGGAAACAGGGACAAGAGTAACTTGTTTGTTTCATCGAGTGCCATATGTGTGGGCTACTACATGATAGTGAGGAGTTGTAGACACATTTTGAGTGATAGGCTTTATAGTTTCTAAAAGGTGATTCGAAGGTCACAAATTTTTAAGAATACCTCGAATAGTGATCACATGATGACAAAGTGGGGGTGGATTAGGCACCCTATGCACAATGATTTTAAGAATAGAAGAAAGATTTTGAATATTAATGCACTTATCCAACATTCCCTTAGCGGGTGGATAAGTCTATTAACCATGATTATATTAACATTATTATCTTCTTGAGGAATACATGATGTAGAAGAACAAATGGAAGAAGTATGCTCAACATCTATCCACGAGGGATTTGATGTGAAGTGAGTCGCTTCATCTACTAATGCTTCATCTCTAGAAGGGGGAGCATCAAAATAAACAGAAGGTAGAGTAATGTTAAGAAAAGTGTCTATGATTTCATCCTCTTGCGCCAAAATATCCTCTTAAGTAGGAGGAATATTAGGAGAGGGGTTAAAAGAATAGAGTGACATAGGAAGAGCTAAGTCACCATCACATGCACGGAATGGAACATCACTCTCACAAACCTTTTGAGCAAAGTTGGAAAGTGATGTAAGAAAATAAGAGAACATGTTGCTTTAGAAAAATAGGAGAATATTAAGAAAGGAAATGATAGATTCAGAATAATTTTTTTTGAAATTTAGTTTGGAAGAAAAAGGAATGAAAAAGGAGCTTTAAGTTATATAGGTGGGTTCACCAAAATGTAATATAGAAAAAGTAGTACTTTTACTTTCTACACTACATTCATACAAGCTGGAATGGAAAATGCTAAACTACAGTAAACTAAAGTACAAATTCTAGAAAATGGATACAAAACAGGAAAGAGGAAGAAAAGAAGAACCTGACACTAAAAGGTGAATCTCATTATCTAGGACGCTAGCGTGTCACACAGATGTTTGTGCTAAGCGCTGTCGTCCGTAAGACACATAAACGCAAATAGTTTCCAAAAAGCATGAATTGCAACCCAACATCTTGCCTAGATCTACAAAACCAGACCAAGGGAGCACAACAACGAGCTACCAAGTACTAAAATAAATAAGTACAACAAAGATAAACTAACTAAATCAAATGAAATAAGAAAATAACAATAGAAAGGAAGAGACACCAACAAACCTCTGTGAGGTTGAATGCCTCCCAAGATATCTATAGCTAAAGACAAGGCAAAAATTTGGGGCTGTTTGGGGGTTTGCCTTTAGGTTGAATCCTTGCTTTGGTCTTTCGACCTCCACAATAGCCAACATAGATAAATATTAAAGTGTGTACTCTTAATCTAAGTGCATCTAGACCTAAGAACGATGACTAAAATGCAATACTGGTAGGATGTGAGAATCCCAAGGTGCTCAAGGGCACAACAAAATAAAAGATTGCAATAACAAAGAACAAAATTACTTGGAAGGGCTTGAGAAAGCCAAAGAGGGAAGGAGAGTCAAAAGAGAATGTTGGAGAAAGTTGTAGAGAGTTGCAGAGTTGTAGAGTGTTGTAGAGTTTGAGAAGGCTGTATCCGAGCCAAGAGGGAGCCAAGAAAACATGCAAGAACCAAAATATTGATTCAAAAGTGAGAAGAGGAGGGAAAAAGAAGGATCCAACGAGCCATTTGGAACATTCTTGAGACATTACAACTGACAGGTGAAAAACAACAAGTGGACAAACACCCAGAAATGACCACAAAACACAAATTTGTTCTAGGATGCTAGCACATCGCACAGACATCTACATGAAATGCTAGTGTCCAGACATTTTGGGCTCAAAAAATGATAAGAAACTAGAACATCGCATGGATAACACAAAAGTGATAGCATATTTGACAAAAAGAAAATACAAGAAACAAGGACCAAGCACCATGAGAGGGAAAAAGGCTAATGTAAGGGATAAAATGAGCCTATAAACAAACTAAGGGAATGAACACTAAAGGAAAGCCAAAATATAGTATGAAATTGCAAGGGTATGCAATTTTCAATGTTACAATTCCTTAGCAAGGGGAGTATAGAGTTTAGTAAGTCTGACTTCCTATGCCGACAATGCCAGTCTGTAATTGAAAATCCCAAGTTAGTGATATCATCAACAGTCCTTTTCCCTTCCTGGTAGGTATGCAATTCTTGGAAACTAACAAAATGTTTTGCAAACCCATGGATATCATATTTAAGACCTCTAGTGTTCCACCTAGGGTTTGAATGGCCTCAGATTGCATCAATAACCACTTTAGAATCTCCTTCAACTGCTATTTTTGGATGCCCAAGGAGTGAGATAGTTTAATACCCCAAGGAGAACCATAAGCATCAGCTTCATTATTAGTCTTCAAGCCCAAGCCTCCAGTATAGGCAACTATAAAATTACCCATGTGTGATCTAATAATGCCTCCCACACTAGCTAACCCTGGATTACCCTTAGACGCACCATCAAAATTCAGTTTGGTCCAATTAATAGGAGGGGGTTCCCAATGCATGTTAGCACATATGTTTTTTTTCTCATATCCACATTGTTAAGGTCCTTGACAATGCCCCAATTCTTAAATATTTGAACTTCTTTGAAATTAATTAGGAACAATGTCCAGTTTCTTAATTTTGGAATTAGACACATTTTCAGAAAGAAGTTTGGAGAAGGAAAGGAAAACATCTTCAACACTTTTCATAGTGTCCCAAAAAATGTGATTGTTTCTTTCTTTCCAAATCCCCCACACAAGGTGAGGGGGAACCTGCCCCATAACTCCTTGACTAATGGATGAGAAAAGGGGAAAATCCAAGTGTCAAGAAAACTAGTCATGGAGCTGTGCATGACCCAACAAATATCAAATTTTTGAAAAGTCTTCTCCCAAATTTGTCTGGAGAACTCACAATGGAAAAAAATATGGTCCACGATCTCTTCCTTCTTGTGATACAAAACACATATATTAGGAAGTTGGAGCCAACACATTTCAAGATTATCCAAAGTAAGGATTTTATTATGGACAGTAGTCCACCAAAAAAAAGTTAATTTTAGGGAGAAGTTTTTAGTTCCAAATCTTGCTCCAAAAAGGATCCACATTAGGGAGCTCTAAAAGTAAATCATAGGTAGAACTGACTGTGATGTTACCTATGGCATCTTGAGCATAGAGGGCTTCATCTTCATGAAGGAAAATAGGAACCCTAAAAGTAGACAACTACTTTTGCATATCAACAACAATATTGAGAAGCCTTCCCTGGTTGTGGTAGTAGTCTTGAATATTTTTCCATTGACTGGTCCAATCCTATCTAAGGATGTACTCAAGACCATATGGCCGAAATGATTGGTTGAAGGTTCATGGAGAAGGCCAAAACTGTTATGAGAAATTAAGGGTTGCTGTTCCAACCAAGAATCCTCCCAAAACCTAGTTCTCATCTCATCCCTAATTTTCCATTTGACCCCTTTCTGTAAAAGGCCTCTAGATTTGAGCCATTATTCCATATGATGGATCCTTTAGGGATGTTGATGACAGATAAGAAGGTGTTAACTTCTTCTATTCTCAGATATTTTGCTCTCATAATAGTGGTCCAGTCTTTATTATCTTTCATTAACCCCCATCCAATTTTGGTGAGTAAGGCCTTATTATTCAAGTGGATCTTCCTTATGCGAAGACCCCCCCATCTTTTAGGTTTTCAAACCTTCTCCCAGTTGACCGAAGCAATCCTCTTTTTCTCCTCAACCCCTGTCTAAAGAAATCTCCTTTGAATTTGTTCAAAATTTTCAGCTATGTACTTGGGCATTTTAAATGGTCAAAGAAAGTAGATTGGGATAGCCTGAAGGGAAGCTTTTAGCAGTTGAAATTTTCCAGCGTGACTGAAGAGTTTCCATTTCCAACCAACCAATTTTCTCTGCATCCTTTTGAGCACATTTTTCTAGAACATAGGGTGAACTTTTTTAATAGTTAGCAGTAAACCAAGATACGTTGGCAAAAGTTGGGTAAGGGTACAACCAAGAATAGAAATAATTTTTTGTTGTGGAACTTCCTTAGTATTAAAAAAGTAGACATTACTTTTTTCATAATTAATATATTGACCTGAAACAACATCATATTCTTCTAAAATGTGCTTCCAATTCTTGGCCTTAATGGTAGAGGACTTGCCAAAGAGAATGGTGTCATCAACAAACTATTGAATGGAAGAGGGGTCCAAAGAAGAAGCAACTTTGATACCCAGAAGAGCCCCACTTCTTGTAGTTATGGCAGCATCCAAAATTTTCCAGCTAGGAACAAATCCCTTTTTGATTTAGAAAACTAAGAGTTTAGAAAAGACCTTATGAATTGTGTTATAGAGACCGATAGGGTGGAAGTTTGCCATAGAGACCATGTCATTTTTCTTGGGAATGAGGGTAATAAATGTATTGTTGAGCTGCTTCAACAGCTTCCTAGACTTTAAAAAATTACGAGCATTAATAGTAACATCCTAGTCAAAAATATCCCAAAACTCTTGAAAGAAGGCCGGAGGGAAACCATCCAGATCAGGAGCCTTATAAGTTCCAAGAGAAAAGACAACAGCCTTAATTTCCTCCTTCAACACTTCATTAGAAATTTAAAAATTATCCTCCTTAGATAGAGTCCTAGGGATGGTTTCAATTAGGTAGTCAACATTAATTGTGTTGTTTTGGGGTTGCTCGACCAATTGAGATTGAAATAAATGAGAGGCTAACCGACCCAACTCTTCATCAGTATTAACCTCGACCCCACTCTCATCAAACAACTTATTGATAGTGTTTCATTTTCTACGATGAAGGATGAACTAGTAGAAAAAAGAAGTGTTTCTATCCCCCTTCTTTAACCACTAAACTCTAGATTTTTGCTTTCAAAAAATTTATTTTCTTTTCATAATATTGTGCCATTCTTTTATTAAAGAATTTCCTTGTTTGCATATTTCATCATTTGTGTTGCCAATAGCCATTTTCTCCTAAACCTCGATAAGTTTCAAAGAGATCCTTTTCTTATTTGTTCAAAAACATGACCAAAGAAGAATTTATTCCAAGTCTTCATTTTGTTTTTTATGTTAATCAATTTTTGAGACAATTGATACATAGTTGAACCTTGAATAGGTATTTTCCACCACTCAGTAACACAATCTCTGAAGTTGGGGTGGGAAGCCCACATAATTTCATATCTAAAAGGGTAGGGACCTTTGTGATACTTTTCAAACCAACTAAGAAGTAAGGGGTTATGATCTGAGCCAACTTTGGCTAGAGAGGAGAGATTGATGTTACCAATTATGTCCTGATTACAAGAAATAAGGAACCTATTAAGCCTCACCTGAATAAGCTGGGCACTCGTACGTTTGTTAGACCAAGTGAAAGGCCGACCATTGAGATCAACATCAATAAGGCCAACCACAGTAAGAAACTCTACAAGATCAACCATGCTGTCGAAATAGTCCATTAGTCTGCCCAACTTTTTCGAAGGATAGGGGGAGTGTTAAAGTCTCCTACCAACATCCAGTGCTCATCCTTAAAATTATTGATAAGAGCCTTAAGAGCCATAAAGACTTCTTTTCTGGCTGGTCTAGTATTGGGGACATAGATATTGGAAATGATCCATTTCCTATTAGATGAGCTAAACAACACTTCCAAGTTGTTCCTAGAATAGTTGATCAACTTACCACTCACTCTACTAGGATTCCACATAGTGATAATACTGCTAGAGGCCCCTTGTGCATCATTGATGTAGTACTCTGCATTAGGCCAAATTTTGTTAGGTATGTCCTTAAAGCTAGTCTCAAACATTTTCACTTCTTGAATAAGGAGAATATCTAACTTATTATCAAGGATGCAACTTTTAACCAAAAATTTCTTATGAGGACTATTAAGCCCTCTCACATTCCAAGATAAAATCTTCATTTATGGATTTTTCTGGAGGGAATCTCTAGGGTTTTCTTCCTCCCAGTTGCTATTTCTTGGGTGATTTCTTTGGACCAGGCTTCTCTCTAAGAAAGTCTACCACCTTTGTGATCCACCCCCACATTGACTGATTTCCTGGAGTCTTTCTTATTGGGTTCCTTCCCTTTAAAAATAGGTGTAACAAGGGCTTGGGTTTGATCAGTGATTAGAGTATGATCATTGTCAATGTTGCTACAACCAACTTTACAGTTTGAATTCTTAGTAATTGTTGGTTAACAGATTTGTCACTTCAAGTTTATACTCCTTTACCCACATGAATGAAAACCTGACCAACAATTGAGTCACTTGCAATGGTGGTTGCAAGTGCTCTCTACTTATATTATAAGGCGCATCTACCTTCATATGTTTTGCAATGAATGAAGATTGGGTATGCTTTTAACCAGAAGTAGAAAAGGTAAACTAACACCCACCCATAGCCATGAAAGTGAATGCAAAAGATCAATGAAGAGGATGTAAATAAATGATACTAAGCCCACCTATTACAAACCCATGAATGATAATAGATTGATAAAAGACAACTATATTCCTCTTAACTCATACCAGTATAACAGGGGCAATTGAAGACAGATTACAAATTGACATATGAAAAGTTACAACCAGAGAAGATATTTAAAGACACAAAATTCTATAAATGATTCTTCATTTCTTCAATAGAACAGAATCCAAAGCTTCCAGAAATGCCCTTGTACATAAGCTAAATTAAGAAAAACTATAACTGATTACAAATTCACATAAAATAAAACTTGCTCCTCCTCCCCTGTTTCACCGAACAACTAGAAAAAGATGCCCCTTTTTCATGCTTACAAATATGTATTTATAAGATTTCTCCTAGGAACCTTTCAGTTTCCCTAACTATTTCTTGAAAAGTAAATAAAACTCTTTTATTCTTCCCTGTAACCGATTCTTGAAAAGATGACCTTTGATCTTCACTCAGTTACATTTTGAAAATATCAATAGTCTCCATGTTTATACAAATCTCACACTAAATAGTGGTTGAATGGATTTCACAATGCCTATGTAATTGGCTGGAAAAACATGTGATAGATTTTGGTTAACACCCCTCTAAGAATACTATTTATCTTTGGTTTTAAGTGTAGCCTTAACAAATAGGGAATCCATGAGAAGATGAGATGTTACAGAAGTCGAGGACTGCAATAAGCCTCCATAAATTTGTTTTGAAATCCAACTAGCAATTGCATTATTTATCTTGTATTGGACTAATAGCATATGACTCAAGGGACTTTCATATAATGTTTGATGCTCGTTCTAACAAAGACACCCCTAGTCCTCCTTCCATTACTTTCCTTGACATAACCACATGAGCTAAACCTACAAGAATTGTTATTTTACCTTGTAGTATTAGTACCCAGGAGGGGGTTCAATTGCATGTCTGACCTCATCAATGATGACTAGATCAAAACTGGATAGCTTTCGAATGAAAGGATCCTATACACCTATAAATTGTATCACATTGTTCTTGCTTAGGTTGCTCGTGATTGACCAAGTACTCTATTGATCTTGCATTTGAAATTCTCTGGTTGGTAGAATGAAGCCCCTCGTAACCAATACCATGGTTCCTACTCACGAATTTCTGTGGGGGCCGATGGATCACCACTAAGAACTGCTAGTTATATTTTGTTTCAAAGTTTCTAGAGTATTTAAATCTGTGCTTTATAATGCATGGATGGGGAGAATATTGGCAAAGGTTGCTGAGTATGGTGTTACATCAGTCATTATTAATTTCACCTTCTCAGAAGTTTCTAAAGCTTCTTCAACAAAAACATTTTATGCTTATCTTGCAATGATCATTGCCTTCCATATGACTGCACTTCACAACACTTTACATATATATCTACAGAAGCATCTCAATTATAACATCTGTCAAGGCATCTGCATGAAAGATTCTTAAACCTTTTTGACATAGTCGTTTTGCACATAAACTCAGTGATTCCTATAGTCACAATTAGACCTTTAAATGCACGACCTGAAGAAAGGGAAGCAGTGGCAAAGACATCCATCACTTCGGTGATTTCATCATGTATGGCAAGTGTAACAACACATATACTTTTTCCTCAAGTGCTTTCTTTTTCATTGTATGATCACCTCCATTGAGCCACCCCTCAAGTGGTGTCAGCAGATCGACTGTTCGAAGAAATATTGAATTTTCAATCGGGAGTTCAAAAGTTCTATGAACTCTCGACTTGCCGACTAGAGGCAAGTCAGACTTTAATAAAGTTCAAGAACCACAAAACCCCCCCGACTATAAGGGCTGGGCTTATATGCAACATATTTAATTCATTAGCCTTGAGGATGCCATTCTAAATAAAGTCAAGGATATAACATTTAATAACAATTTGACTTCACAAATCATTTATTCCCTTGGACTGAATTTAAAAACTTTTTGATTCTTACATTGGGAAAACAAATAAAGTGTGACTCACGGGTAAGACTTCTTCAAATTATTTACTCCTTCCACTTTCTAAATGTTTTATACTTCATGGCTTATAGACATACTTCAGGCGGTGAGGAATAAATAACTCAAATTGAGAAGAGGACTTCACTTGGGAACTAATTGAATGACACTGAGTGGTTCCAAAACTCTCCTACAAAATAAATCTCATGCTAGTGCCAAAGAATTTAAAAATATCCCAGGTTCAAAATTTTGGGCAACAACAGGCTCTAATTAGAGATGAGGACTGCAAAGGATGAAGCAAGGAACCTAGAATCCCAAGTATAGACCAGTGCTTAAATCCATTGGGTAGCAGAGTCAAGAAGCACAGAGGAAAAAAAATGAGCCAGAGCAAGCCAAAAACTGAACAAGACAGGAAAGGAAACTAAACTACCAGCACAACAAAAACTCCTAATATATACATGACAGGAAGACCCTACCTCAGATGACTCCAGAATGATTATGCAAATCCATTAACGGGATTAGAAAAGTAGTAGCCTCTATGAAATAACGGTTGATGAATGAGAAGTGCACAAGCAACCAGCTACCAACTGGCAACCACCATGATCAGAACAGTGACTTGATGCTCAAAAAGCCACTCTTCATTGTATACCTCCGCAATCAGACGTTTCATGTCAACATTACCCAACATATGACTACCAACATCTGTCTATATAGCCTCATGTGTAGTAACAGAATGCACTTGATTTTGCAGGCAAGGAGAAGCCAACCCCTGAATTGGACATCCTACGCACAAATCATGAGATAAAAACCTTTCATTGGTGCCGCATGTGGATGTAACTGCATTGTTTAAAATTTTTGAATCCCAACTTGCAATACATGTCTTGACATTTTCCTACATATGATCACCCCTATTTGCAGCAGGCAGATTCACATCCCATGCCTAAAAATAACCATGACTACTTAAACCATCAGGAGAACAACCATTAGCCATATGAGTCTCATATAAGATTGGAAGTGGATGAAGCTGAAAATCTACATTACAAACAATACTTTCATGTGGGTAAAAATCATCCCTAGCTGAAACAATCTCCTCTTTTTCCATAGGATCAGACTCAACATTTTCATGACTCACCAAATCACATTCATTTACAATTTGTAAATTAGACATGGTGACTTCTTCTCCACATAAAAACTCATCCTCAGATGCATTTAAACAATAGTTCAGAATATAAATAATGTGGGATTCAACACATCCATTCATTTGATCACTTTCAACAAAGCTATCATGGCTACTTATGACACCATCTTGTAATGCTTGTTTAAAAAAATTGGCATCCAAAATTTCAAAATGAAAAGATTCAAATGAAAGATCATTTCTGACCTCTTCTTGTAGCCATACCTTTGTATTATCTTGTTCAAAAAAAGTGAAGCCTTCATATTCAACTTGCATGCACTTTGAAGAAAAGGTATTCAATACCTCATCCTTATGCTGTGTAGCCTCAAGTTTCTCCTCATCGCTAGAAAAAGTAAATGATTCCATTTCTGTAGTAGATAAGGAAGCCAAAATAGTACCATTTGCGTTACCCTCTTTACAACTAACATCATGGAAGAATTGTTCATTTTGCTGCACCACTTGAGGGGCTTTCGAATTTATCATTCTCTTCTTCGTAATGGAAATAAAAGGCTTCCATTCTTCTATTCACCTGAGGCTTGATTTCCACATTATTTACTTCTTTTCTACAAAACTACTTTGAATAAAAAATAGTGAGGTTAAGACATTCAGCAGAAGGATAGTGTGCTTTTTGAAAACCTATAGGCTAAAAGCTTTGTTTGTGCATGATAGATTTCTTCATAGGTTTGCTACCCAAATAATTTACAATCTGATGTGCTTTTGATAACCCACTTAATATCAAATCATCTTCTATGTCACAACCTCTTGTTGTGCAATATTAATATCATTTACTTTACCCCTTTTCAACTCAAATTGAACATTAGGATGCAAAGAGGAAATAAAAGTACAAAGCTAAAGTTGCTCACTTGGTTGAATGGAGGCATGAATCTTTTTGAGCAACCAGTTGAATCTATCCACGAAATCCCTGATGGGTTCACCTTCTTTCTTTTGAATATTGAAAAATTGACACAACAGAGAAACTTCATCAACATGACCCTTATATCTTCCCAAGAATTTATTCTTCAATGAATCCCAATTAGTAATGCATTTGTCCTCCAAATAATGAAACCAATATGCTGCAGGTCCAACAAGAGATTCAATAAATAACCGAACAAAAACATCTTCTTCACTTACCCCCAAAATGCCACATGCAACTATAAATACCAAAATGTGATTTTCTGTATCCTAAGAACCTTCTCCACTGAACTTCAGAAAGTGGTTTCTCGATCCTTCAGGCAGAGGTGAAAACTGAGACAAAAAGAGAGGTCCAAAGTGATTTCCCCATGGCTGAGGAGAAACCAATTCCATAATGCAATTCTAAAAAGTAAATCAGCAGGGGTCTTCACTATAACAAAATGCTTCTGAGTACATTCCACTTCATAGAGCCGCCAGCCTTCATCCTCGGGGAGGCACCTTTAAATTTCTGGGAAAACAATAGCACTGATCTTCAATTTCAAATCCCCAATAGAGTAGCCAAAAATATGTTGGTTAACAAATTTGTCACTTCAAGTTTATACTCCTTTGCCCACATGAATGAAAAAGTGACCAACAATTGAGTCACTTGCAATGGTGGTTGCGAGTGCTCTCTGCTTATTTTATAAGGCGCAGCTACCTTTGTATGTTTTGCAATGAATGAAGACTGGGTATGCTTTTAACCAGAAAATAGAAAAGGTAAACTAACACCCACCCATAGCCATGAAAGTGAATGCGAAAGATTAATGAAGAGGATGTAAATAAATGATACTAAGCCCACCTATTACACACCCACGAATGATAACAGATTAATAAAAGACAACTATATCCCTCTTAACTCATACCAATATAACAGGGGCAATATTGAAGACAGATTACAAATTGACATAAGAAAAGTTGCAACTAGAGAAGATATTTAAAGACATAAAATTCTATAAATGATTCTTCATTTCTTCAACAGAACAAAACCCAAAGCTTCTAGAAACGCTCCTCTACATAAGATGAATTAAGAAAAACTATAACTGATTACAAATTCACAAAAAATAAAACTTGCTCCTCCTCCCCTGTTTCACCAAACACTTGGAAAAAGATGCCTCTTTTTTCTGCTTAGAAATATGTATTTATAAGATTTCTCCTGGGAACCTTTTAGTTTCCCTAACTGTTTCTTGAAAAGTAAATAAAACTCTTTTATTCTTCCCCATAACCGATTCTTGAAAAGATGACCTTTGATCTTCACTCGGTTACATTTTGAAAATGTCAATAGTCTCCATGTTTATACAAATCTCACACTAAATAGTGGCCAAATGGATTTCACAATGCCTATGTAACTGGCTGGAAAAACATGTGATAGATTTCGGTTAACACCCCTCCAAGAATACTATTTATCTTTGGTTTTAAGTGTAGCCTTAACAAATAGGGAATCCATGAGAAGATGAGATGTTATAGAAGTTGACGACTGCAATAAGCCTCCATAATTTTTTTTTGAAACCCAACTAGCAATTGCATCATTCATCTTGTATTAGACTGATAGCATATGACTCAAGGGACTTTCATATAATATTTGATGCTTGTTCTAACAAAGACACCCCTAGTCCTCCTTCCATTCCTTTCCTAGACATAACCATAGGAGCTAAACCTGTAAGAATTATTCTTTTACCTTGCAGTATTAGTACCTAGGAAGGGGTTCAATTACATGTCCGACCTCATCAATGATGACTAGATCAAAACCGGACAACTTCCGAATGAAAGGATCCTCTACACCTGCAAATTGTATCACACTGTTCTTGCTGAGGTTGCTCATGATTGACCAAGTACTCTATTGATCTCGCATTTGAAATTCTTTGGTTGGTGGGAATGAAGCCCCTCGAAACTAATACCATGGTTCTTACTCAAGAATTTCCGTGGGGCCTGATGGATCACCACTAAGAACTACTAGTTATATTTTGTTTGAAAGTTTCTAGAGTATTTAAATCTAAGCTTTACAATGCATGGCTGGGGAGAATACTGGAAAAGGTTGCTGAGTATGGCATTACATTAGTCATTATTAATTTCACCTGCTTAGAAGTTTCTAAAGCTTCTTCAATAAAAACATTTTATGCATATCCTGCAATTATCATTACGTTCCATAAGACTGGGCTTCACAACATTTTACATATATATCTTCATGAGCATCTCAATTATAACATCTGTCAAGGCATTTGCATGAAAGTTTCTTAAACCTTTTTGACATAATCATTTTGCACATAACCTCGGTGATTCCTGTAGTCGCAGTTAGACCTTTAAATGCACGACCCAAAGAAAAGGAAGCAGTGGCAGAGACATCCATCACTTCGGTGATTTCATCATGTATGGCAGGTGCAGCAACACATATACTTTTTCCTCAAGTGCTTTCATTTTCATTGTATGATCACCTCCGTTGAGCTGCCCCTCAAGTGGTATCGACAGATCGGCCGTTCCAAGAAATATTGACTTTTCAATCAGGAGTTCAAAAGTTCTATGAACTCCTGACTTGTCGACTAGAGGCAAGTCAGACTTTAATAAAGTTCAAGAACCACTAAACCCCATGACTATAAGGGCTGGGCTTATATGCAACATATTTAATTCATGAGCCTTGAGGATGTCGTTCTAAATAAAGTCAAGGATATAACATTTAATAACAATTTGACTTCACAAATCATTTATTCCCTTAGAGTGAATTTAAAAACTTTTTGATTCTTACGTTGGGAAAACAAATAAAGTGTGACTCACGGGTAAGACTTCTTCAAATTATTTACCCCTTCAACTTTCTAAATGTTTTATACTTCATGGCTTATAGACATACTTCATGCGGCGAGGAAAAATAACTCAGATTGAGAAGAGGACTTCACTTGGGAACTAACTGAATGACACTAAGTGGTTCCAAAACTCTCCTATGAAATAAATCTCGTGCTAGTGCCGAAGAATTTAAAAATTTCCCTGGTTCAAAATTTTGGGCAACAACAGGCTCTAATTGGGGACGAGGACTGCAAAGGATGAAGCAAGGAACCCAGAATCCCAAGTATAGACCAGTGCTTAAATCCATTGGGCAGCAGAGTCAAGGAGCATCCTCACGAGAAAGTCGTGCTGTTTCACCATATGCAACAAACAGGTCTCCAACCCACGATCATTTTACATCTACCACAGCTTGTGCCGAAATGGAAGCTTTGGAACAGGGTATGCGTATTTGTGAAAGAAACAAGGATAGAGGAATTTTGTCAGATGTTGTAGCTAGAAATGGAAATGCTCTCGTAGACATGTATGCAAAATGGGAAATGGCTATCCAGCCTCGTATTTGCACGGGGCATGTATGCCTATGCCTGCCCATCCATATGTATGTAAGTGACAAGACAATCTTTTAGTCATAGTCAAAGCATACTATATCCGTGAGTTTTTACCACTTACTAACGAAATTGCAGTAAATATTTAATGGGACACTAAAGCATAACTAACACGCGTGATAATTTTAAAAAGAGTATAAGAAAGACGGAAAGGATAAGTGTTGGTGAAATAAGGATAATGTTTTTGTTTTTAGTTTCTTATGCAGTGTATGAGACATATAAGTTAAAATTTTAAAAATAGGTGGGATGGACTTATTTTCTTATAAATTAAATTTAAAGTAACATATGATTTCTTACCTTTTTAGAGTATTATAAAAAAATATTGTTTAAATTTATGAATTAGTGGATGTTTGAGAAGAAAATCACATTAATATATAAATTTTTTTTTTATTCATGGGTAAACGCTTTTGACAACCGGTTACAATTATCAGGTGGGCAGGGGGGAGACTGGACCTCGTGACCATCTTTACCGCAACGGAATTACTTAGCCAATCGAGCCAGGGCCCCTGCCCCACATTAATATATAATTAATTATACTAATTTGTATAATTAATAATTTAATTTACATTCTATTATCAATATATAATTAATTATACTATTTCATTAATATTTAAAATATCAAATTTATAAATTATATATATTGAATCAAAATTAAATAATCACATTAATATGAATATTATATTAATATAGGGGTGGGGGCCTGACTCAATTGGCTAAAAAATTTCTTTGTGGTAAAGAAGTCAAATTTTGAGCCAAATAAGTGATTTTTTAAATATATTTTGTTAAAATTTTGTCATGTAAACTTAGAAAAAATTAAAATTTGTTCAACATAAAAAATAATACTCTATTTTGATTGGTTTACTCTAAATAGATTAATCACTAAATAAAAAACTCTTTCCAAGATATGTACTAATAATATATTAATATTTAGATTACTACAATATTTTAATTTTTAATATCTATAGACAAAAGAATATACAATAATCAAAATTAAATAATATAAATATTATTGTTAAATAATTAATATATTATTAATTATAGTATTCTATTGAATACAAATGAAACAATCATATTAATATGAATATATAATATTACACAATATAATATAGTAATATTTAGATGCTACAATATTTCAATTTTTAATATTTATATAATAGCTATACAATGATCAAAATTAAATAATGACATTAATATAAATTTTATATTAATATAAATATTACAATTTTTGTTTAATAATCTCCACAAGAATTTAAACAAGTTAATTTTGAATAGATTTTTCTCCTCAATTTTAGGTGTTTGTTTCACATTAATACTTAGATTTAAGGTGTTTGTTTAATAACAAAAAATTGTTTGTACATCAATGCTTTAGGATTTAACTGTGTGCATGTTTTTTCCTCAACATTTCCGATCATACTCCATGATCCATCATCAGGAATAAAGAGCAAGAGAATAAGGATGCTAAATAGTGGAGGGGGTGGTGCATGAACCAAAGGATTACAAGTAGGACAATACAAAAAGTAAACACCTACCCAAAAGAGTAGACACCAAGCACAAACTCACTACAACCTAAAATACAAAGTAAAAAGCAAAAGCAAAAGAACCAAGAAAACAAAGAAAAAACTAAGACAGGGATGTAATAAATGAAATGTAAAACTAAGCGAGACAACAATGTAAAGAAAAAAGAAGCCACATGGAGAAAACCAGAGAAATAAATGAAACAAAAATAAAAGAAAAGACCAATTTACAAAAAGAGCAACAATAGACCACAAAAACCTAAAGGCATACGATCAATTAAGAATATAAGAATAAATAAAAGTATCAAATATATATACATACATAGAAAAAACATGTATGCATAGGAATATATAATTATATTTAAATATAAATAAATAAATATGATTGTGTATAAATACGTGAAAATAAATAAATATATAAAATTAGAAAAATATAAAAAATATATCTAAATAAGTATAGATTAAAAAGTATATTTAAATATATATAAATAAATATAAATCTAAATATGTAAATAAATAAATAAATTTAAATACCTAAATATAAATACCTATCTAAAAGTATCTAAATATATCTAAAAATATATATAAATATTGTCTAGATATATGATATATCTAAAAATATATATAAATATTGTCTAGATATATGAATAAATATATCAAAAAATATAAATAAATATATAAGTTTAAATAAAAATAAATAAATATATATCTAAATTACCTTATTTTTCTCTTCTCTTGTTCTTTATTCTTCTGATGATGGATCATGGAGTATGATCCAAAACGTTGAGGAAAAAACACACACATAGTTAAAATTCTGAAGCATTGATCTACATTCATTATGGACTGTGGAAATCTGATGTCTATTAAAAAATTGTTTGTTTAATAACCGAGAATTTAATCACTCATAATTTAATTAAACAAATTAATTTGTTAGTATTGCCACCTCCTTGCTTCTATCTAATTTTTCTCTCAATTAAACAAGTTAATTTGTTAGTATTGCCACATCCTCGCTTCTATGGAATTTTTCTCTCAATTTTAAATGTTTGTTTCCCTCAAAGAGGTCAAATTTACCCAATAATTTTTGTGATATTATTTAATTTTGATTATTGTATATTCTTTTCTCTATAGATATTAAAAATTAAAATATTATAGTAATCTAAATTTAATATACTATTAGTACATGTCTTGGTGGTAGTATTATTGCAATGAGTTTTTTAATTTAGTGTTTAATCTATCTAGAGTAAACCAATCAAAACAAAGTATTATTTTTTATGTTGAACAAATTTTAATTTTTCCTAAGTCTACATGACAAAATTTTAACAAAATATATTTAGAAAAGCACATATCTATGTTGTGATTGGCTCAAAATTTGACCTCTTAAAGAGGGATTTTGGGGTACAAATAATATTTTTTTAATGTTAAACAAATAATTTTTAAAAAATCTATATAAATATTATAACAAAATTCTAATATTTATATTAATATAATATTCATATTAATGTGATTATTTAATTTTGATTCAATATATATAATTTATAAATTTGATATTTTAAATATTAATGAAATAGTATAATTAATTATATATTGATAATAAATTGTAAATTAAATTATTGATTATACAAATTAGTATAATTAATTACATATTAATGTGATTGTCTTCTCAAACATCCACTAATTCATAAATTTAAATTTAAATAAATTTAAAAAATATTTTTTTATAATACTTTGAAAAGATAAGAAATCATATTTTAGAAAATAAGTCCATCCCACCTATTTTTAAAATTTTAACTTATATGTCTCATGCACCGCATAAGAAACTAAAAACAAAAAAAATATCCTTATTTCACCAACACTTATCCTTTCCATCTTTCTTATACTCATTTTAAAATTTAAAATAATTCTTTTACGAAAAATAAGCGTATTTATCAACAATCTACAAAACACGAATTTGTATATACGCTGACTAGATAATAAAATATCCCTGCCGCTTATTAGGTATGCTTAGTGTCCCATTAAATATTTACTGCAGTTTCGTTAGTAAGTGGTAAAAACTGACGGATAGATGATACAATACGCTTTGACTAAAAGATTGCCTAAAAGAAATGTGGTCTCATGGAATGCCATGATTGCCGGATACGCACAAAATGGATTTGTTGAAAAGGCTTTAAAAACTTTCAAGCAAATGCTATTGGCAGGTGTAAAGCCACACTTTATAACCTTTGCTAGCATACTCCCTCCTTGTGCCAAAATGGGAGCTCTGGAACAAGGTATGGACTTCCATCAAAGGATAAAGCATATATGAATTTTGTCAGATGTTGTAGTCATAAATGTATGTAAAGTGTGGAAGCATAGACGAGGCACATGAACTGTTTGATAAAATGCCTCAAAGAAATGTGGTCTCATGGTATGCCATGATTGCAGGATATGCACAAAATGGATTTGTTGACAAGGATTTAGAAAGTTTTAAGCAAATGAAATTGGCAGTTGTAAAGCCAACATCCTCCCTGCCTTTGTCAAAATGGGAGCTTTGGAGCAGGGTATGGACATCCATCAAAGCATAACAGAGGGGGGATTTTTGTGAGATATTATGGTTGGAACTTATAATATTAACATATGTCAATCTTGCAAATTAAGGATCTGAATCTAGATTGGAAATAGATAAACTGAGGACCTGAACATGTTCCTAGGAATGATTTCAGATAGGATTAGGTAAGGCTAGGGTTAATTAAAGGACGATGGGGTTAAAGTGAGCCCAAAACGAAGGGGAAAAGTGCAAGGTATGCAATTTCACCATTACAAAAAAAATAAATTTACAAAGATAGGATGGACTAAATGAGGTTAAGAATTTTATTTGCTTATATTTTCTTTCTAAGAGGAGATTAAGAGGAGAGAAGATATTTCGAGGTTTTGCATTGTTATGTGAACAATATCAAGATGAAGATAGTGCATAATTTGAAATTGATATGCTCCCCATTTAAACATGTAACTTCTACTCGTTCTACAAAACAATACCACACCCCATCTAAAAACACACACAAACATAAGTAGGCATAACAAGTCCCTCATTGCATCGCCCACAAATTTAGTCTTATGCACTTCACTTAGTCCATTCATGCCCTTTGTAAATTGGGCAAAATAAACAAGGCCTGAGACCTCCTCTATTTAGACCTAATTAATGCCTTCTTGATGTCATAACCTTCATTGTACTCTTGGATGGTCTTGGAAATGATGGTGATCTTTATAGAATCAACTCCCTTCTTGCTAAAATGAAAGAGATGGAAATACATCCAAAAGTTATCACTTATACAACCCCCATTGTAGTGCCCCTCCATTTTCACCTTGGTTGTGCAGGTGGTTTGACTAAGGAATCTGAAGATAAAGAGGGAACATGAGCTTCAGTAAGTAAAATGCATATTGATATGTTAATAATTCAGTCATATGACGCAGTAGTATGTGGTTAGGATATGTGGAAAGGACGACATTGTACCATTGAACGTATGGACATACGAGAATGAGATACGAATGTCAAAGTTCCTTTCCTAGTGCTTTAGCTATTATGTGTACTCTAATTTGGGATGCTTGAGTGAATAGGTATCAGGCATCGACTCCACCTGAAATAACAGGTCTGAGCATGCCTTAACCAACAGAGATTGTTGAACGGAGATAATGTAAGGTTTTCCCTCAGCTTGTCATCAATCTCGAAGAGGATGATTTTCCAGTCCTGTTTCCTGTCTGCATGGTCGTGTTGTGAGTCCTTGATGTGCGATTCTGTATTGTCGTCGGATCATGCTTGGTATGTAGCTTGTCAGTTTGTTTATTGACGGTTAATTGAATTAATAGTTCTCTTTAATAAATAAATAATATTTATCAGTGGAAAATAAATAAAATAATATTATTATTTGAGGATTTAATTATTAATCTAATATGAAAATAATTTTGAATTTAATAAACGTTTTGTTAATAAATTCTCGGTGCTTGTGTGTTGTCCAAATATTCTAATTTTAACGTAAATCTTTTAATAACATCATTCTGAGTTGTCTTGGTCAGAAATCTTTAATTAGTAAGAATCTGGTAGTTTTGTGGAAGGAATTAAACGAGTTCTTGTGAGAGAGTGGATGGGGGGGGGGGCAACATGGGCAGTTATTGTCATTAAATCTATTTTATGGCAAATTTGCTTTTTGGGAGTAGCTCTCAAGGAAGCTCTGGAGGAGGAATTCGGAAGTGGAAGGAAAAATTCCGAAGTAGCTCTCTATGAGGCTCTGAGGAAGGAATTTTTCTAGAAGAATTGGTGATGATCAAGATATGGAATGCATGTATGAGTCTTCCTTTTATCTGGTATGATATCATCCATTTTGATTAACCATCAGGTTGGTACTCTTGATTCATTTATGGATTTGTCGTGACGATTGGTGATCTATGAATAAATTAATGTTTGTATGCCTTCTATAGAGATGCATTTCAAATTGAGATTTATTTTGGCTAATTAGTCTGTGTGCTTGGGTTCTAAATCCGCTCCTTGCATGCTTTTCTTTTTAGCACCTTCTTGGATGTCTATACCCTGTTCTATGCTCCTGTTGTGGGCTATTCATTGATGATGCTGGTAAAGCCACAATTTTGGCTTTACATCCGCTTGCAAAATCCATTGTGTGCCTAACTTGCGATCGTTTATATGGCTAACTTTTGAGGCATTCTATCAAACTGTTCATGTGCCTAGCCTATGTATTGCATCTGCATGCATGTCGGGCTGAACCATTTCCACCCTAGTATTTTTTTTTCTGCTGATTGCACTACCATCTGTTCAATCTGTTTTCAGCGGTCTATTCGATGTATATCCTAATTCATCACCAACTCTGTCATTTAGTAGCAGAGCAACACTTCTACAATAGAAATTTTGTAATTGATGAACTGTACTTCTTTCAAGCTGAGCTACTCCAAAGTCTGTCAATAATTCCTTTCTGTTACGCTATGATTTTGCTAAGCACTAGAGTTATCTCCCAGTTTGCCACATTTAGCTAACAATTGCTATTTCTTGACCGTATATTCAACCGTTTCAATAAATAAGTTTAGTATGTATAGGTGTGCCCCTCTCTATCACCACAGGTTAACTGGTGCTTTAACAACTAAGTTAGGGTGTCTTCTTGATTGCCAGCAAGGGCGCATTGGTAAACCAGGCACATAATGATGTTTTTTGTGAGTAATGCGATAAGAGTTAAAAGTGTGATTATGTTTGTTTAGCTCCCATCCACTCTACGCTCTAGCATGGTGATTCAGATTGACATTGATCTCGAAATCTGATTTTCTATTCTGTAATATAATTATCTGTACCCTACGCAATGATTATAAGAGAGGTATATTTAATTTAATGTTTCTAATTTATCGTTCTCCATGATTGCATTATTCTTTGGGTCACCTTTTATCTTTTGGGCTATGCTTTTTTTTCTTGTGATCGCCATATTCTTATTGATGTATTTGATATAACCTTACTCTTTTGAGAACGTCCCTCCCCAATGCATTCTAAGCATCAACGCATACCTAGTCTGCGATGGCGCTGGTCGACTTGCTTTCTTGTTATTAAGTTTAGTCATCCACTCTTGAGCCCGTGTGAAGACTCATTGTGAAGTAATTACTTTTAGATGCACCACCTTTAGTAATGGTTAACTTTAGTTTGAGCGCCTTGCATTGCACCACTCCAGCATCATTTTCTATGATGCCTTGCTTCAGATTTAATGTTTCATGAACTAGAACTCTTGCAGTATATTAAGCACCTTTGTTGGACTCTTACCTTGATAATTAATTTAATCATTTCTTTCTCCTTTCTAGCAACTTCCTTAGCACCAGTATGGCGATGTCATTCCACCCCTATCGCTTTTCTTTATGGAATGGTTAATCTTTTGGGTTATGCATTCACACTTTTCTGGTGTCACCATTGAGTAACCTCTTTGGCTTTATATCTTACTCTTTCCAGTATACATTCTTCTTCTTTCACACTTGCCATTTGCATTGTAGAGGGTTCCTAAAAACTTTTCTTCGAATCCATTGTGTGTACCTGCCAATTGCATCTGTTAGAAAAGTTTCTATAGTCTTCTTAACCAACTTTGTTAGTGCAAACCTGTAATCTCTTCATTTCATGTGATGGCATCTACTTAAGGTTCTTGTCAGATAGTTCGCTACACTTTCGATGCCTTAATTTTCCGCATGGTACCGCCTCTCATTTTGTTTAATGGATGACCATACCCCAAATATGTTAATGTTAATGATAGTACTTTTGATAGGGAAACTAATCTTTAGATTTATTGGTTTAATGATATTGATAAGAATCAGATCTATGTGATACCATGATATAAACAAATAAAGTATGCTCAACTTTAAAATTGTATTGAGTGGATCTATTTGGATCTAAGCTTTTAAGTTAGAAATATATATGTTTTGGTTGAAGATTTAACATTGTTTATTAGATATCTTAAATTCAAATTTTTTAGATCTATGGAGGACTTTAGATATTTAGATAGGATTAGATTTTCAAATGTGGAAATGATTAAGAGATAGTGTTTAGTTTTGTCCTTCAAATAGAGATAGGGTCTTTTCCTTCTTGAGATAGTTAGACTTACTCTAGAAAAACATACCTTTAAGCTTAGCTTAGTTTTGTCGTGTGACCGTATAGGTGATTTTTACCTTCTCAATGTTGAGAGTTTCTAACCTTGAATTTATTATGAGAATGTTGCTAGATCAATAGAACATTACTAATGAGAAATAGATTTCTTGTTACCACTTGCTAGAATACAAGTATGGATATAGTCCTTGTCCTATGATACCTTGACTTGCTTGAAGCATGCATACCTCTCCTTTACCACCCACAGATTCATCTTTCTCTTTTTCTATCACTTGCACTGCAAATGATAGTAACACACATTAATCAGGCCTGCATTAGCGTAGAATTCATTTCAGGAATAGTTAAGTACTAATACATGAGCAATGTGAATTTAATGTGAATCTTAATGTTTTTAGTTGACAATTGTTAATAGGTGTCACCTATGGTTGGAACCTGAGGGGAAGTTTCAGCTATGCTAGTTGTTAAGATAAGTAGATAGAACTTTAATGTAAGAGTTGTTGTAGTAGCTAGAATATCATTCTGCATTGTAGAGATAGATTTACTGTATGTATGATTGAATGATTTATTATGCTTGGAATAATGTTACATACTTTTAGTTCCATGGTTAGTACATCTTTTCATGTGTTGCAAAGGTGGTGTTGTAATTGAATTATTGTTGAAGATTCTTAGTTTATGTTGTGTATTTGAAAGTGTACGTTGATGTGGGGCCATTGTGTTACAGTGGTGTCTAGTCTCTGTGTCATTGGGAAAGTTGATTCCAGAGGCTAGGAGGGGTAGTTGTGGGTTTGACCCTTGTGATATTGCAATCTTGATAAAGGTTGAACATGTTTTGGTCTTATGTTATATTGACTCTCCCTGTTTATGGTTCACATTGGTATGATTCTTGTAGAAGATGGGTAATGCCTTGCTTAGAGTACTTATTTTTGTGGTAATGAACTCATGTTGATGTCGTGATCGTGATGTGGTTGCAAAGTCCTTGATGTTGTGGTTTATTATTGTGTGGAGCATGGAATAGAATATTGTGTTGGTTTAGGTAATCGGTTGATATTTTTGGAGCAAGAGGACCCATGCCTTGCTTTGGATACTTTTTGTTGAGATTTGTATGCAAGAAGGTAAATGCCTTGCATGGTGTATGGATATTTTTCGTTATGCCTTTCTTGATGGATAGGGTCTTTTAGGTGCAGGTAGGGGAGTGGCTGTCAATGTGGGGCCGGTGCCCAAATTGGCTGCCAGGGTAACCCATTGGAATTTATTAATCCAGTGATAATAATAAATTGGAGGGTTGGAGAGATTTCACATTAATCAAGATAAAGTATGCCTCACTCATGGCTCAAGTGCTCGTTTAGGCTTGAGATGAGATGAGAAGGCCGTGGTTGGCAAGATCAACTTCCTTGTTCCCATGAAAGGAATGTTGGTTCCGCATGCGTCACCCTATGGGGCCGGTGCCTAGAGAGAGGCTGCCAGGGTAACCATAGTTGGGGGCCGGTTTTCAGAGAGAGATAGCCTGGGTAACCCATACTAGGACCATGCAATGACACTTTTCCCTCCTGCAGCCTAACATTCCCTCTTTGGTGTTCTTTCGTTATGTTATGTGAATGCCTCTAGAAGTTCTATTAAGTGTGGAAGTGTTGTTTATGTTGCTTGTGTTGTCTTGTTGACCCGTGTTGTACTTGAGTCATGTGTAGTCCTTGCACATGTTAGTCTTCTGTCTTCTTCTCTGTTGTTGCTGTGGAACCTTATGTTATCTCCTAGCACGGAGGGGTGGACCTTAGGGTTCCACGTGGTCGGGTGGTAGTGCTATTTGCTCCATTGGTTTTTCCTTGCTATTATTCATGTGCGAGAAGAATGGATCTTGTGATGCAGATTCTAGATCAAGTTATTTATGCTCATGTGCTAGCTTTGTGTATCAGTTATATCATATTGTAAGTATTCAAATGTAATTAGGAAAGTGATAGTGTGTATGATGTAATGATGTACCCTTATGTAAGGGTAATTGTATATGTACTTGTAGTTCTAATTATATGATCTTGTTGATTTCTTATCTGATGTTATATCATGGAAATGTATGTGTCCTTTCATGTGAAACAATAGATTAGAATTGAACTATTGATGTTAGTTGATTCATGATGTGAGATCCTATTAATGGTTTGATAAGTAATGCAGTTGTGGAACCTTAGAGGACAAGTTAGTTTAATGATATGTATTGTTATGTTTGACATTACTTGTTATTTCTATCTTAAAAAAAAAAAAATGTCCTGTTTATTTAGCCTAGTTGTGTTGTCCTCTGGGGTTTCTTGGTGGGGCGTTACACTTGGTATCAGAGCACTAGGTTCTAACGCTGGGAACTCTGGTTTTATATGAGTCCATTATGTTATCCTAGTTGCGTAGAAATGTGAATGTAGATAACTTAACTGTCTGTGTGTTTGGTGTACGTTCTCTAACGCATTCTGGACCTTGTGTGCTTGGGTGTAGTGTAGCGGAGACTCCCTTTTTTGTCACTAGAATTAGTCAAATCGTGATGTGGATTTGTTTATAATTTGGTTGTTTTGGAAAATTTTGATTTCTGTTTCATGTGTTGTTGGGGGGACTGACAGTGAAATTGTTTTCTTTAAACTTTCTTATGGTAGGAGTGGTCACCAAAACTCTTTTCTTTATACTTGATTTATTGTCGGCATTTTGTGACTTGAGATTTAATTTGATTAATTTCCCAATTGGATTTGCACCTTTTTAAAATTTCTATGGTGACTATTTTGAATGTTTGTTACTGTTGACCCCATATCGTGTTAAGTGTTGGTTCTATCATGCTCATTCTAAGCCTCTGATAGTATGTACAAGGGAAGACTCCGCAGAGAATTGTACTTGCATGTTTGGTAATTGAGATGTGAGATGTATTGTTCCATGCTAATATGTGAATGCCATGCTGCAAATTGTATGAAATTCTCAAAATATAAGTAATTGGTTATAAGTAGATTGCACAATGTAATTTAACAGTGAGAAAATGATGCCCTTTTTGTCTTTATAGAACAACTATGCCTGTCTTATGAACAATTGCTTAATATGGATGCAAACGTTGGCAATAGAAATTGAGATACTAATGTGTTATGTTTCCACCCTAGTCTGTGACTTTCAAGAGTAAGTCAAGTTTTAGGGGGGGGGATGTAGTGTCCCTCCGTTTTCACCTTGGTTGTGCAAGTGGTCTGACTAAGGAATCTGAAGATAAAGGGGAAACATGAGCTTCGGTAAGTAAAATGCATATTGATATGTTAATAATTCAGTCATATGATGCAGTAGTATGTGGTTAGATAGGTGGAAAGGACGACATCGTACCATTGAACGTATGGACATACAGGAATGAGATACGAATGTTAGAGTTCCTTTCCTAGTACTTCAGCGATTATGTGTACTCTAATTTGGGATGCTTGAGTGAACAGGTATCAGGCATCGACTCCACCTGAAATAACAGGTCTGAGTGTGCCTTAACCAATGGAGATTGTTGAACGGAGATAATGTAAGGTTTTCCCTCAGCTTGTCATCAACCTCGAAGAGGATGATTTTCTAGTCCTGTTTCATGTCTGCATGGTCGTGTTGTGAGTCCTTGATGTGCGATTCTGTATTGTCGTTGGATCATGCTTGGTATGTAGCTTGTTAGGTTGTTTATTGATGGTTAATTGAATAAATAGTTCTCTTTAATAAATAAATAATATTTATCAGTGGAAAATAAATAAAATAATATTATTAATTGAGGATTTAATTATTAATCTAATGTGAAAAAAAAATTGAATTTAACAAAAATTTTGTTAATAAATTCTCGGTGCGTGTGTGTGTTGTCCAAATATTCTAATTTTAACGTAAATCTTTTAATAACGTCATTCTGAATTGTCTTGGTCAGAAATCTTTAATTAGTAAGAATCTGACAGTTTTGTGGAAGGAATTAAATGAGTTCTTGTGAGAGAGTGGATGGGGGGGGGCAGCATGGGTAGTTATTGTCATTAAAGCTATTTTATGGCAAATTTGCTTTGGGGGAGTGGCTCTCGAGGAAGCTCTGGAGGAGAAATTCGGAAGCGGAAGGAAAAATTTTGGAGTAGCTTTCTATGAGGCTCTGAAGAAGGATTTTTTTTGGAAGAATTGGTGATGATCAAGATGGGGAATGCATGTATGAGTCTTCCTTTTATCTGGTATGATATCATCCATTTTGATTAACCATTAGGTTGGTACTCTTGATTCATTTATGGATTTGTGGTGACGATTGGTGATCTATGAATAAATTAACATTTGTATGCCTTCTATAGAGATGCATTCCAAATTGAGATTTATTTTGGCTAATTATTCTGTGTGCTTGGGTTCTAAATCCACTCCTTGCATGCTTTTCTTTCAAGCACCTTCTTGGATGTCTATACCCTGTTCTATGCTCTTGTTGTGGGTTATGCATTGATGATGTTGGTAAGGCCACAATTTTGGCTTTATGTCCGCTTGCAAATCCATTGTGTGCCTAACTTGCGATCATTTATATGGCTAACTTTTGAGGCATTCTATCAAACTATTCATGTGCCTAGCCTATGTATTGGATTTGCATGCATGTTGGGCTGAACCATTTCCACCCTAGTATTTTTTTCCTGTTGATTGCACTAGCATCTGTTTAATCTATTTTCAGCGGTCTATTCGATGTATATCCTAATTCATCACCAACTCTATCATTTAGTAGCAGAGCAACACTTCTACAATAGAAATTTTGTAATTGATGAACTGTACTTCTTTCAAGCTGAGCTACTCCAAGTTCTGTCAAATATTCCTTTCTATTACACTATGATTTTGCTGAGCACTAGAGTTATCTCCCAATTTGCCACATTTAGCTACCAATTGCTATTTCTTGACCATTTATTCAGCCGTTTCAATAAATAAGTTTAGTATGTATAGGTGTGCCCCTCTCTATCGCCGCAGGTTAACTAGTGCTTTAACAGCTAAGTTAGAGTGTTTTCTTGATCACCAACAAGGGCGCATTGGTAAACCAGGCGCATAATGATGTTTTTTGTGAGTAATGCGATACGAGTTAAAAATGTGATTATGTTTAGTCAGCTCCCATCCACTCTAAGCTCTAGCATGGTGATTCAGATTGACATTGATACGGAAATCTGATTTTCTATTTTGTAATATAGTTATCTGTACCCTATGCAATGATTATAAGAGAGGTATATTTAATTTAATGTTTCTAATTTATCGTTCTCCATGATTGCATTATTCTTTAGGTCACCTTTTATCTTTTGGACTGTGTTTTTTTCCTCTTGTGATCGCCATATTTTGATTGATGTATTTGATATAACCTTACTCTTCTGAGAATGTCCCTCCCCAATGCGTTCTAAGCATCAACACATACTTAGTCTGCGATGGCGCTAGTTGACTTGCTTTCTTGTTATTAGGTTTAGTCATCCACTCTTGAGCCTATGTGAAGACTCATTGTGAAGTAATTACTTTTAGACACACCACCTTTAGTAATGGTTAACTTTAGTTTGAGCGCCTTGCATTGCGCCACTCCAGCATCATTTTCTATGATGCCTTGCTTCAGATTTAATATTTCATGAACTAGAACTCTTGTAGTATATTAAGCACCTTTGTTGGACTCTTACCTTGATAATTAATTTAATCATTTCTTTCTCCTTTCTAGCAACTTCCTTAGCACCAGTATCGTGATGTCATTGCACCCCTATCACTTTTCTTTATGGAATGGTTAATCTTTTGGGTTATGTGTTCACACTTTTCTAGTGTCGCCATTTAGAAACCTCTCTGGCTTTATATCTTACTCTTTCCAGTTTACATTCTTCTTCTTTCACACTTGCCATTTGCATTGTAGAAGGTTCCTAAAACCTTTTCTTCGAATCCATTGTGTGTACCTACCAATGCATCTGTTAGAAAAGTTTCTATAGTCTTCTTAACCAACTTCGTTAGTGTAAACCTGCAATCTCTTCATTTCATGTGATGACATCTTCTTAAGGTTCTTGTTAGATAGTTCGCTACACTTTTGATGCCTTAAATTTATGCATGGTACCGCCTCTCATTTTGTTTAATGGATGATCGTACCCCAAATCTGTTAATGTTAATGATAGTACTTTTGATAGGGAAACTAATCTTTAGATTTATTGGTTTAATGATATTGATAAGAATCAGATCTATGTGATACCATGATATAAACAAATAAATTATGCCCAACTTTAAAATTGTATTTAGTGGATCTATTTGGATCTAAGTTTTTAAGTTAGAAATATATCTGTTTTGGTTGAAGATTTAACATTGTTTATTAGAAATCTTAAATTCAATTTTTTTAGATCTATGGAGGACTTTAGATATTTAGATAGGATTAGATTTTCAAATGTGGAAATGATTAAGAGATAGTGTTTAGTTTTGTCCTCCGAATAGAGATAGGGTCTTTTCCTTCTTGAGATAGTTAGACTTACTCTAGAAAAACATACCTTTAAGCTTAGCTTAGTTTTGTCGTGTGACCGTATGGGTGATTTTTACCTTCTCAATGTTGAGAGTTTCTAACCTTGAATTTATTATGAGAATGTTGCTAGATCAATATAACATTACTAATGAGAAATAGATTTCTTGTTACCACTTGCTAGAATACAAGTATGGATATAGTCCTTGTCCTATGACACCTTGACTTGCTTGAAGCATGCATGCCTCTCCTTTACCATCCACAGATTCATCTTTCTCTTTTTCTATCACTTGCACGGCAAATGATAGTAACACACATTAATCAGGCCTGCATTAGCGTAGAATTCATTTCAGGAATAGTTAAGTACTAATACATGAGCAATGTGAATTTAATGTGAATCTTAATGTTTTTAGTTGACAATTGTTAATAGGTGTAACCTATGGTTGGAACCTAAGGGGAAGTTTCAACTATGCTAGTTGTTAAGATAAGTAGATAGAACTTTAATGTAAGAGTTGTTGTAGTAGCTAGAATATCATTCTGCTTTGTAGAGATAGATTTACTGTATGTATGATTGAATGATTTATTATGCTTGGAATAATGTTACATACTTTTAGTTCCATGGTTAGTACATATTTTCATGTGTTGAAAAGGTGGTGTTGTAATTGAATTATTGTTGAAGATTCTTAGTTTATGTTGTGTATTTGAAAGTGTACGTTGATGTGGGGCCATTGTGTTACAGTGGTGTCTAGTCTCCGTGTCATTGGGAAAGTTGATTCCAGAGGTTAGGAGGGGTAGTTGTGGGTTTGACCCTTGTGATATTGCAATCTTGATAAAGGTTGAACATGTTTTGGTCTTATGTTATATTGACTCTCCTTGTTTATGGTTCACGTTGGTATTATTCTTGTGCAAGATGGGTAATGCCTTGTTCAGAGTACCTATTTTTGTGGTCACGAACTCATGTTGATGTCGTGATCATGATGTGGTTGCAGAGTCCTTCTTGGATGTTGTGGTTTATTATTGTGTGGAGCATGGAATAGAATATTGTGTTGGTTTAGGTAATCAGTTGATATATTTGTTGCAAGAGGACCCATGCCTTGCTCTAGATACATTTTGTTTATGGTTAATATTTTTGGAGCAAGATGATCCATGCCTTGCTCTAGATACTTTTTGTTGAGATTTGTATGCAAGAAGGTAAATGCCTTGCATGGTGTATGGATATTTTTCGTTATGCCTTGCTTGATGGATAGGGTCTTCTAGGTACAGGTAGGGGAGTGGCTTTCAATGTGGGGCCGGTGCCCAAAGTGGCTACCAGGATAACCCATTGGAAGTTATTAATCCAGTGATAACTTAATAATAAATTGGAGGGTTGGAGAGCTTTCACATTAATCAAGATAAAGTATGCCTCACTCATGGATCAAGTGCTCATTTAGGCTTGAGATGAAATGAGAAGGCCATGGTTGGCAAGATCAACTTCCTTGTTCCCACGAAAGGAATGTTGGTTCCGCTTGCGTCACCCTATGGGGCCGGTGCCTAGAGAGAGGTTGGCAGGGTAACCATAGATGGGGGTCAGTTTCTGGAGAGAGATAGCCTGGGTAACCCATGCTAGGACCATGTAGTGACACTTTTCCCTACTGCAGCCTAACATTCCCTCTATGGTGTTCTTTTGTTATGTTGTGTGAATGCCTCTGGAAGTTCTGTTAAGTGTGGAAGTGTTGTTTATGTTGCTTGTGTTGTCTTGTTGACCTATGTTGTACTTGAGTCATGTGTAGTCCTTGCACCTGTTAGTCTTATGTCTTCTTGTCTGTTGTTTTTGCAGAACCTTATGTTATCTCCTAGCACGGAGAGGTGGACCTTAGGGTTCCATATGGTCGGGTGGTAGTTCTATTTGCTCCATTGGTTTTTCCTTGCTATGGTTTGTGTGCGAGAAGAATGGATCTTGTGATGCAGATTCCAGATCATGTATCAGATTGAGGAGACAGTTATTTATGCTCATGTGCTAGCTTTGTGTATCAGTTATATCATATTGTAAGTATTCCAATGTAATCAGGAAAGTGATAGTGTGTATGATGTAATGATGTACCCTTAAGTAAGGGAAATTGTATATGTACTTGTAGTTCTAATTATATGATCTTGTTGATTTCTTATCTGATGCTATATCATGGAAATGTATGTGTCCTTTCATATGAAACAATAGATTAGAATTGAACTATTGATGTTAGTTGATTCATGATGTTGTTAGATCCTGTTAATGGTTTGATAAGTAATGCAGCTATGGAACCTTAGAGGACAGGTTAGTTTAATGATATGTATTGTTATGTTTGACATTACTTGTTATTTCTATCTTTAAAAAAAATCAAAATTCCTATTTATTTAGCCTAGTTGTGTTGTCCTCTGGGGTTTCCTGGCGGGGCATTACACCCATAAAGGCTTTGTATAAATAGGATCAAATTGAGGAAGCAATGAGCTTTTACACAATCTAAGCATGCTCATTGTGTTTTTAACAATGCTCATAACCCTAATGCCCTCCCTGTGAGTTGTCATTGCAAAAAAAATAGCAATTGCTATTTGGTTAAGATTGCTCCCTAAAATAGGCCCCTTAATGATAACTCCTTACATGTTCACACATAATTTTTCTAGCTTGGCAGAGATGATCCACTGACTTCACCCAAATAATTAATAAATTATGATCTCCTTATAAAATTATTTCCATAGCACTTACCCCTTGCCCACTAGAAAAAATAGAAATGGGCATGCGACCTCAAAAGATGACTTAATAAGAAGAGGACATGACAATCGATACCTAGGCTATCAACAACCTATGGTCAAGGAGAGTAGTAAAGGTATGTAATGTCCCCTTCTGGCAAGCCAAAATTTCTGCAACCTTGCAAACAATTTCAACTTACTAAAAGAGAACATTAGTATTCCACTTTTCATTTCCTTTTAATCATAAACATAACCATATACTAATTGCCATTTCATAAATCCATTTTTCCATACATCATGATTCTCCTTGGGTGAGATAATCCTTAGGCCTCTTATTAACCTCACCCTCCACCTTGTGAGAGAAGATTTGTTAGGTAGGTGATGTCATCTCAATCCTATGGGTCCATTAATATTATTCCTTAGTTCGTCAACCAAGGCCCATAATTCCTTAGTTCGTCAACTAAGGCCCATAATTCCTTAGTCCGTCAACTAAGGCCCATTCCTTCGATACTTAAATCGAAGATCCATAGTAATATCGGGTAAATGCAAGAAGTTGTGTCCACTTAAGGTGGAAGTTTCGGAGTTAGAAAAAAATCCGAAATCTGGTTAACCAAAATGGGATCCCGCTTTTTATAAAACGGGATCCCGCTTTTTAAAAACGGGATCTCGTTTTGCTTCGGAATCCCGAGCCAAAAGCGGGATCTCGTTTTGAGTTTCATAAAAGGTTAATATTTTAACCTTTATAAAACAGGATCTCGTTTTCAAAACGGGATCCGGTTTCAAAACGGGATCCCGTTTTATAAAGGTTAAAATATTAACCTTTTATGAAACGGGATCCCGTTATTTAAAATTTGAATTTTAAGCTCGGGTTTTGCTTTGTAACCCGGTTCGGGAAATGCTTTGGGGACCCGAACCTGACCTCTGGACCAGGTTTGACCTGCAACTTGAAGGTCCTGTCAATGTCACAACAAAATAGTGACTTTGGGCATATATCTGAAGGTCTATTTTGGAGAATATTTTGACGAAATTAAAACCCATTATAGATGAGACAGTGTAGATTCTAAATATGTAATTTTTTTTACAATTGGATTATTTTTTCTATTTTTTAATCAATTTCTGATGAAATAGGTCCATAAACTTGAATTATTAGGGTTTTTTAGTATTTTAATAACTTTTTATTAACATATTTTTTTGTAAAAAAAATGTAGGAAAACGTACTTTAGACAATTCTTTTCAATTAAAAAAAAAAATTTCAAAAAATGTTAAGTTTAGGTCATCTTATGCGTGACGTACACGATGATTTTTTAAAAGACCAAAAATGGCCAATAAAAAATTAATGAAAAAAAATATATTCAATAAAAAATTACAAAAAAATATGAAAAACGTGCTTCAGTGAGTTACAAATCTTTTCCCAAAAGGATTTTGAAAAATATGATTATTTAGGTCAAAATATGGATGACGTACACGTACATGGTATAGTAAAAAAAAGTGACTTTTAAACAGTGGTTTTTAGAAACACCTATTCAAAATCACTTTCTATCATCTGGGTATTGAAAAAAATTACATATTTGGAAACTAGATTCTGAGTACTACATTTCATATTTAGTGACTTTTTCCAAGATTCCACCGTTAAGTGCTTCAAATTTTTAGGTCAAATGTGACAAATTCTGAAAATCAGGGAAAAGACTTCCACTTTTTGGCCAATAAGTGGACACAACTTCTTGCACACACCCTATCCTTGATTCGTCAACCAAGGCCCATAATATCCTTGATTCGTCAATCAAGGTCCATAATATCCTTGATTCGTCAATCAAGGCCCATTCCCATGGAATGATCCATACCTACCGTAACTATCTACCCCTCATTCTTAGTGTTAGGTGGTTTAGGAAAAGGTCTCCATATTAAGATCATATTCATAAACCATGATACCAATTATGACTTATGCCATTGCCATATATCCCAATATGGAACTCTTGATATTTATGCAATTATTCAATCCTTTATTGAGGTATGCATATTAGATTTCTATGTTAGTCTTATTTCATTTCTTCTCTTATTCATTCTATGAACTTATAAATTCTTCTATTCTAATTAGTCTTATATTAATTAAAAAACCTCATCTAAACATGTCATAATGCTAATTACAATGATCATATATGTAATATCCATTTTATTAATTTTTCCAACCTATACACTAGCTTCTTACTTTACCCTTATATCTTATCTATTGCATATTGACAGTAATGGATTCTTATTTTCAATATCTGCATACTAGTTTCCTTAAATCTTATAAACATGATAAATAAGTAAGAGACTTACCTTCAATACCCCCAATGGACGGTGGATGCCCTGTAGAACCGATGCCTTCTCTTATTCACTGTAGCCTAAATCCCAACTTCCTGTTGTATATTGTTAATTCATCAATTCCCTATTTGTATCTTCAATGTCTTTACTCGATGCTGAATATAATATGATTCTGGGATATGCAGATCAGATGTTCGATGATGTTCAATTCTAATTATATGCGCTACTATGAAGTTCTGATCCACTGTATAATTTGCAGATGTGATATGTTCACTTGTTTAATGCTCGATGGTAGATGATTATTGATTTCCTTCGCAGTCCTTTCTCTACCATGCCTTTGGGAAGAGGAGCGCTGCCCTTTAAAAAGCCCACGAATGGGTTTGTTCGCTTAAGAGACATAGCGATTAGTAAGAGGGGCTTATCGCTAGTTCTTTTATTTGTTTATGTATGATGTTTAATGTGTTAGTTTATGGGATCGGTGTCTCGTTTTCATAAACTCCATTTTGTTCATGTAATATTAATAAGAGTTTTGTCTTATTATTCTGATCCTTATTGTCTTATGATACTATTTATAAATCTATTTAAATATTTATATTTATATATATTATATTTAATAATATAATATACTATAATCATAATAATATTCAAATCAATAATATTATATTTGTACTTGTATTTATTATTTATAAATATAATAAATATATTTTATTTATATAATATTATTATATTAATAATATCATATATGTTTATATGATTATCATCCATTTTGACGATGACGAATAGCATATTTGATGAAAGCGACTACTCTATTTTTACCATAATGTTTAAATCTTTAATTTAAACAATGCTTTAATATTGGGACATGACAGGCCTCCCCTCTTGAGATTGCTTGTCCTCAAGCAATTCCTATTTCTTCGAGACACTCGATTTTAAGATCAATTTCCTTTCCTTCTTTTATTTGAAGTTGCTTCACTTTCTTCCTGAATTTCTTCGTTGAGTATGATTTCTATATTGTGTGCTTGAGCTCTTTTCCCACATTTATGTCCGGCTTCCCATTTCTCATTACATCTAAAACATGTGTTTCCTTTTGCAGGGTCTTTACACTTATGTCCGGGTTTCCATGCTTCTTTGCAATCAAAACAAAGGCCCCTTTCTTTTAGTTCTTCACGGTCCTTGTAAGGGAGATATGGTTTCTCGTGTCCATTTTCATTCCTCAGGCATATATGTCTTGGTTTCCATGGTTCTCCACATTTGGAACACGTGGATCTATCTTGTTTTTCTCCTTTCAGGTAGAACGGTTTATCAAATTTCCCTTTTTTATGCATAGGTTTGGTGAATGATTGAGGGGTTTTACTAGTTTCTAATTGAGTTGCCATTTCGATGGCATCATCCATGGTAGAAGGTCTTAGAGCCCCTACCAATCCTCTTAGCTTTTCATCCAAACCTTGAACAAATAGGAATGTGAGTCTTTCATCATCTATTCCGGGGACTCGAATGGCTACTTTCTCAAATTCATTCACATACTCATCCACGGTTCCCCGTTGTCTTATTAAGGTTAAATCCCGGAAGTCTTGTTGGGGATGCCTTCTATCAAATTTCTTGAGGAATTTATTGGAAAATTTAGCATAGGATGTGATGGAATCATGTCCTTGAGTTCTTTTCCCGTTATGCCACCATTCATAGGCCAACCCTTCTAGGTGAAGAATGGCAAATTGGAGTGCATCTTTCTCAATCATAGGATTGAGTCAGAAATAGTCGTTTAATTTTTGTAGCCATGCTTGAGGAGTAATCTTATGGGTTCCATCAAAATGTGGAAGGTTGACTTTGTTAGCTTTTTGCTTTAACTCCTTGTTGATGGGTCCCCTTTCCCTTCTTGTTAATTCATTCCTCCTTGAGTTACTATAATCATTGAATGATATCACTCTCCTCACTTCGGGTTCCAAACTTGCGTAAGCCCGAGCAATGTTGTCCGTGCTTATTGAGTTTGGAGTAGGTTCTTCCGTTCTCAATGTTTCCTCTTTTGGAAGAAAGGATGGTATAGGGATCCTTGGATTGGATGGAGTATGGCTATCCTTAGAATGATTTGATCCCACCTCTCTTCCATTTGTTGAGTGAGTTTTTGGTTGATCCGTATTGTTACCCACTTTTTGGAGTGCTTCTAGAAACATTTGTGTGGTCTTTTCACCTTGCTCCATCATGGCTTTGGTGATTCTTTCATTTTGTTCCATCATTGCCTTTGTAGTTGCTTCCATGAAGGCCCTCATTTCATTGTCCATTTGTTCTTCTAGTAGTTGGCGGTTCCTTCTAGTGTATGCTTGCATAAACTTGCTTCACAGGATGGCAGGTCAAACGCTTTGATACCACTGTAATGTCCCCTTCTGGCAAGCCAAAATTTTTGCAACCTTGCAAACAATTTTAACTTACTAAAAGAGAACATTAGTATTCCACTTTTCATTTCCTTTTAATCATAAACATAACCATATACTAATTGCCATTTCATAAATCCATTTTTCCATACATCATGATTCTCCTTGGGTGAGATAATCCTTAGGCCTCTTATTAACCTCACCCTCCACCTTGTGGGAGAAGATTCGTTAGGTAGGTGATGTCATCTCAATCCTATGGGTCCATTAATATTATTCCTTAGTTTGTCAACCAAGGCCCATAATTCCTTAGTTCGTCAACTAAGGCCCATAATTCCTTAGTCCATCAACTAAGGCCCATTCCTTCGATACTTAAATCGAAGGTCCATAGTAATATCCTTGATTCATCAACCAAGGCCCATAATATCCTTGATTCGTCAATCAAGGCCCATAATATCCTTGATTCGTCAATCAAGGCCCATTCCCATGGAATGATCCATACCTACTGTAACTATCTACCCCTCATTCTTAGTGTTAGGTGGTTTAGTAAAAGGTCTCCTATCTAACCCTTGGGTAATCATGCCCACATATATTAAGATCATATTCATAAACCATGATACCAATTCTGACTTATGCCATTGCCATATATCCCAATATGGAACTCTTGATATTTATGCAATTATTCAATCCTTTATTGAGGTATGCATATTAGATATCTATGTTAGTCTTATTTCATTTCTTCTCTTATTCATTCTATGAACTTATAAATTCTTCTATTCTTATTAGTCTTATATTAATTAAAAAACCTCATCTAAACATGTCATAATGCTAATTACAATGATCATATATGTAATATCCATTTATTAATTTTTCCAACCTATACACTAGCTTCTTACTTTACCCTTATATCTTATCTATTGCATATTGACAGTAATGGATTCTTATTTTCAATATCTGCATACTAGTTTCCTTAAATCTTATAAACATGATAAATAAGTAAGAGACTTACCTTCAATACCCCCAATGGATGGTGGATGCCCTACAAAACCGATGCCTTCTCTTATTCACTGCAGCCTAAATCCCAACTTCCTGTTGTATATTGTTAATTCATCAATTCCCTGTTTGTATCTTCAATGTCTTTACTCGATGTTGAATATAATATGATTCTGGGATATGCAGATCAGATGTTTGATGATGTTCAATTCTAATTATATGCGCTGCTATGAAGTTCTATCCACTGTATAATTTGCAGATGTGATATGTTCACTTGTTTAATGCTCGATGGTAGATGATTATTGATTTCCTTCGCAATCCTTTCTCTACCATGCCTTTGGGAAGAGGAGCGCTGCCCTTTAAAAAGCCCACGAATGGATTTGTTCGCTTAAGAGACACAACGATTAGTAAGAGGGGCTTATCGCTAGTTCTTTTATTTGTTTATGTATGATGTTTAATGTGTTAGTTTATGGGATCGGTGTCTCGTTTTCATAAACTCCATTTTGTTCATGTAATATTAATAAGCGTTTTGTCTTATTATTCTGATCCTTATTGTCTTATGATATTATTTATAAATCTATTTAAATATTTATATTTATATATATTATATTTAATATTATAATATACTATAATCATAATAATATTTAAATCAATAATATTATATTTGTACTTGTATTAATTATTTATAAATACAATAAATATATTTTATTTATATAATATTATTATATTAATAATATCATATATGTTTATATGATTATCATCCAATTTGACGATGACGAATAGCATATTTGATGAAAGCGACTACTCTATTTTTACCATAATGTTTAAATCTTTAATTTAAACAATGCTTTAATATTGGGACATGACAAGGTGGCAAATCACAAAGCAAATAAAGTGAAGAAAAGATATGGACACCTCCAATGGTTACCCAAGTGCTCACAATATTAGCCAAAACAAGGCAACCATACTAAGGGACAAGGTTATCCCCTATAAAAGGTTGAGGAAAGCAATTTTCTAGCATCCAATGAACTTCATGGACACTCAATGTGAAGCACAAGCAATTGCTAGTGAGAAAGTGACCAAAAGCGAGAAGAAAGCAGAGAGCACTAAGGAGACGAGCACAAAGAATAGAATGCAATAAAAAAACTAACTAGAATCAACATTTACACCTATAGAAATCATAATAAATGTCACTTCTATCCCCTTTTCTTCTCTTCTTCTCCTACACCCACTAGTTCTAGAATAGTGGTTTTGCCCTTATTGGTTTCATTACACCTGTTACATCCATTGCTACTGCTTCTATTGTTGGATGGACATATCCTCAATCCTTATCTTCCCAATTTGCCTCTTCAACCCAACATCCTTCAATTGGAGTGACATGCCCTCAAACCTTGGGTTTAACCCCACCACCATACACTTCATCTCAATCTCTCCAATCCCCTCTATATTCCCAAGCTCCCACATACTCCCGTTAGATGATTTGACACCATTCTTCAACCTTGCTTATAGTGTTTGACTTGTCACTATCCCTACTTTAATAAATGATCCAACAACCTATGCTCAAATGCAATGATTAAAAGATGAGGCTAATGAGAAGAAGCAAAAGGACAAAGAGATTGATGGCAAGCAACCTGCAAGAAAGAGGATAACACAGATATCTGATGGGTAGAGACAAACCTTGTTCTTCAAACATGTCACTCCCATAGTGATCAAGCCCTGGAACAAATGCAAATGATGGACTACCAAGTACTAGACCTAGGAATTGGCATGGAGCATGCTAGGGAGTGGACAAAGTAGAGTTGATGCAAGAAAGGTCCAAGATGGTGGCCACATATTATTTGGCTATGGAGAAAAAACTACAAAAGATAGAAGTTGAGTTAAAATAGGCAACTAAAACTTTTCAGAATGTCGATGTAAGAGCCAAGTCCTTGCAAAAATCATTGAATAGCATGCAAAAAGACACTTGAGCTAGGTCCTTAGGTTATGGTTAGTAAAGTAAAGGGGAAGGCAACAAAGATGGAGCTCAAAGCCCATAGGGCCGAAGAAAATATTGAAGAGCTAAAGAAGGAAGTTACAACTCTATGAACCCAACTAGATGACAATAAGCAAAAGAATTTAACCCTAGAGCTCACAAACATTGCCTCAAAATAGAAAGCAGATGCATTAAAACTACGCAACCTCTTTGAAGGAGAAGAATAATTTAGCGACTAGAGACTAGAAGTTCAAAGAAAACTAACTTAGTCCTCAAGTCAATCAACTACAGGGAAAGATGGTAGAAATGCAAATTTTAGTGTTGAAACACCAATAAAAGGCTCAAGCAATAGACGCTAGTGAAGAGATGACTAAGCAAGAAGTCGTCACCTTGAAGTCAAAGGTTGATGAGCTGGGAAATAAAATGAATCAATTATAGGGAGAGAAGGACATTAAAAGAAAATACAAGATGACACCAAAATTGAAGAGATTAAGGTTGGAGAGCAATGTGAATGATGACCTAGTTGCAGCTAGACAAAAATGTTAGCTTAGGGTGATACCTTGGCTCAACTTAGTAAGAAAATTGCAAAGCTGAAATAAATAGAGGAGTTGAAGGCCAAGGTAGAGACTGGAGTGGTGGGCACATAGTTAGTATCTTGGACTTAATGAAGGAATTTTATAAATTCTATTGGGATAGTGTCACTTAGGAAACTAGTGGATTGAGACATGATACATAAACTTTGTTGGTGCCAATCATATGCAAGCATAGGAGATTCAAGTAGAAGTTGATGGCATCACAATCACTTTGGTCCCCATGACTACAAATGTGGAAGCATTCAAGCACAAGCTTTCTACTTTGCCAACTGACACATTAACTAATGCAGGTATCATCAATAGAAGGAATGCAAATAGGAAGGTGTTCAATGTAGGCTAAGGGGATATAATGGTGCAAAGGTGCAAAGCCCAGTTGACATCATTGAAATGGATGGTTTCTACTATATTGAGTCTTATTGACCAACTAGTTCAACAAGGATTGTCTTCCCCATTCAACAAGCACAAAAGGAAATTGCATGCGTAGAGGTTTTGGAGTATATTGATGAGAAGAAGAAGAATGAGACTCAATTAAAAAATTGGCCTTTGGTTCCAATTGCAGAAGAATCCTATAAGGTAATCAAACCACCAATTGAGTTAGAAGTTCAAGTGTAGAATGCAATAACAAAGGTGCGGGACTTCTTCTATGAATTGTTTGAATTGGATTGTAGATTCTCACTGTTCAACATGCTTGAAGTTACTTTAGGAGATGAATAAGGGTAGATCAAAGTTGCCCTTGATAGTTTGTAGTTGTTTTTTGTTGAGTTGTGCCTTGAAATTTTGATGTAGGGTGACTTTGTGCCCAATGGATTTCTCGGATCATCCCTTTCCTTAGTTAAAAATTCCCTAGCAAGTTGCTAGAAACTAGTGATTTCTCACTACGTTTCAAAAATTCAATTTTTTGCAATTTTGACTATATTACACAGTTTTGTATTGCTATGTGAAAAATATCAAGATGAAGCTAGTGCACAACTTCAAATTGATATTCTCCCCATTTAAACATGTAACTTCTACTTATTCTACAAAATAATAGCACAACCAATATAAAAACACACAAACATAAGTAGGTGTAACAAGTCCTTGACTCCCTTGTTGCATCGCCCCCCTTTTTAATCTTGTGCACTTCACTTAGTCCATTAATTCCCTCTGTAAATCAGGTAAAACAAACAAGGCTTGAAACCTCCTCTATTTAGCCCTAACTAAATGTCTTCTTAATGTCATAACCTTCACTATGCTTTTGAATGGTCTTGGAAATGTTGGTGATCTCTACACAATCAACTCCTTTCTTAAGAGTTAGAAACAAATCCAAACATTGTCACTTATACAACCCTCATAAAGGCTTTGAGTAAATAGGATCAAATTGAGGAAGTGATGATCTTTTGTATAGTCTAAGGCATGTTTATTGTTTTCTTGTTATTGTTACATATATCACTCTCATATATGGAACCTAGAAGATTGGTAAAATATATGAAGCTCTTAATATGACACATGTTAGTCTTTCTCTAAATATTATGACATACAATTCCCTAATTAATCATCACTACAAGGTGGATAGGGAGATGAAGTTCTAAGGCTAGTAGTTGGAATTATGAGACATGGTTATTGCTTTCTAGATATTGTTATAATTAATGCCCTCAATGATGGCCTCTACAAAGTAGAAAGAGTAATTGAAGCACTAGGTGAGTAGCTAAAATGATATAAAATGGCTATTTTCCTAGCAACTACACTTATACTAGTCTAAAAGATGGCTTTTACAAGATTGGAAAAATAAGCAAAGGCTATGATCTATTTGTACAAATGACAGAGTTTGGTCGTTTACTTGATGAAGTGACGTTTAATGTAGTTATTGATGGATTCTACAAAGATGGTAGGATAGACACGGGTTGTGATTGTTTTCATAACATGTCCTCAAAGGGTTTGTAGATAGATGTGATCACTTATAATTCTTTGATATGTGGTCTCTGTGAATTACATGAGGTGGAAAAGGCTCAAATGTTATTTAAAGAGATGTTATGAAAATGCTACTACATAAATGTTGCTATCTATAACAATATGATTTCTAGTTTATCTCAAATTAATGGGGGAAAATAAGCATTTACATTTCTTTTTGAGATGGAAAATAGGGTTTATATTCCCAATGTAGTGACATATACTATTCTTGTATTTGTACTTTGTAGGATAGGGGACTTGAACATGGTAGGAAAGATTTTAGAGGAAATAGAAACAAGGGATTTGAAACTTAATGAAGTGACATATAACATAGTCATTGATGGTTTTATAATGTAGAAAACTGTGTACCCTCACAATTTCACATTATGTTTTGACCCACTTTGGTGTCCGCTCCCATAGTATGTTTCTAGGGCCACTTGAGCCTAACCTTGACCTATCTCACCTCTCATTAAGGTTTGCCAAATTTCACATCACATGTTTATTTATTCTAATTTTCTGAGTTAACATGTGTTGAATATTGAAGAATTTTCTCATGACAAAGGCATGACACACATATGTTCTTGCAATGCGCTGGCATCCCGAAGATCCCAAAATTTAAAATCGTTGTTTCTCCCATCTTGGCACTTGATTCCATCAGTGGTAACGCTCATTCAACAATGAAATAGCCTCTGTAAGGGTTCCCTACTCTTGGATTCTCTATTCATTCATACATAAACAAAAATTGAAACCATTTTTCATTCCTCTTCTTCTTCCAACTTTAGATTTTTGGGAAAACTCTCGTGGCTCTCACAAAAGAACTCTTGATGATTTTTGGTGCTCTCTCTAAGTTGTAGTATCTCTCCTTTCAATTTTTGTTTGCTTCCTACTTGTTTCTTGGCTATTGTGGAGGCTCTCTCTTAAGGGATTGACGTTGTTCACACATAGATTTGGCACTCAAAGAGTTTGCAACCTCCTCCATTGCCTTAAAACCTGGTAACATTATTTCATTGAAAATAAATAGTATTATTTATTGGGCTTATTGTATATTGCATTATCTTTATTTTAGGAAACTTGTGGTGTAGACCACCACACTATTTTCCTTTATGCACACTACAGTATTCTTCCCTATAGACGAGGGTTCATACTCAGTTTTTTTTTCATTACTGTTAATTCCCTAGATGCACTTAGAAAGTAAGAGCACACACATATTTCAATCTTTTCTATATTGGTTGTCTGTGGAGGTCAAAAGACCAACATAGGGGCAAGACCTGAATGGAAGCTCCCAAATAACCCCAATGATTTTCTTTGGTCTTTATTGTTACAGATATTTGGAGAGATTCAATTGCACAGGGGTTTGATAGTCTCTTCCTTTTTATTTCCTTGCTTTATTTTGTATTTTCAATATTTCAATTAGTTATTTCAATATGTTTGCCAATAGATTTTGTTATTTGGTATGTTGTTGGGTCCTCATGTGCAAACTGGGTAACTAGTTGAACCTAGACAGAAGCATCAATCAAATATTTTCTTGGTTTAACTTTCATATAGACAACAATGTGATGCACAGACATCCGCATAATGCATTGGCCCAAGGATCTCCCCTTCTAGTTTGGTTCTAGTTAGTATATTGATTGATTTTTTGCAAGGAAAACAAACTTGATATGGCTTTATCATTTTTGGATGAGATAAGAGAAAAGGGTCTGGTTCTAGATGTTGTCACATAGAATATTTCATTATACACCTTTTGCCCAAGACATGACCTTGAAAAAACTTTTTGTTAATGGATCAAATGAAGAAAGAATTATGTGCTTTGAGTGATGTAATTGTTTGAATACTTAATCAGCTAGTTGATGTTGGTCAAATGAAAAAATTAAGATTTTGTAAAATGGTGATTCTTTTATTATTTCTAGGGGAGCACGAATTTTATGCCTTGGTGAGTGTTAGACATATCAAAATTGTTGTTAGATATATTTTCCTAGCTATAGAAATTGATATTTATGCACTCATTTTAGTGCCACTCATGTATAGAACCATACTTTTTCACAATGATGAGAATGTTAATTTGATAATGTTAGTTGTATTATTTTCTAGATTCACAAACTCCAATAATATATGATAGTTTTTATTGAAGCATAATTGAATCAATCCTTCCCATTATTGAAGATAACCCATTTGTCAACAATTTACAATAGTAAGAAATTCCAAAACTGTACTTAAAAAATTATCAACATTAAAACATTTTTATAGCTTTATACATAGTATGATTTATATTTTAGGGTTAGTATAACAAATGTTAACTTATAGAGACAATTGTAAGGGTGTCTATCACATTTAGTTCATTATTATTTTTAATTTCAAAATGAGGCGTCTACAGGGTGCCCTCATAACCAACCCATAAACTTTATCAAAGCTAAAATACAAGTTGTGGCAATCCATAACTATCAATTATCTATTAACTTTTAGTCTTAAGATTTCTTTTGTGGGTGATATCTTACTCTATATTAACTTTGTAAATATGAGTTTTTAAAAATAAAATGACTTCTAATGATAGAAGAATTGCGAGGAATTGATTGAGGAGCAAGTGAGGCTAGTTTAGTTTAAATTCCTATTTCTTTGCTTTGATTTTTATCACAATGCTTAGCAATATTGTAGGACTTTTAATCTTGCCTACATTTATCATGGAATCTCTTAAGATTTATTCCCCTTAGTTTCAATTGGCTCTTTTATGGTGTCCAAACCTTTCCCTTCAGTTGTTGATGTCAAACTGGTAGGGATTAGAGAAAACAATGGCACCTCTGAAGAAACAATCTCACAAGTTTGTCCCAAAGGTGTTTCATGATGTATGGATTCTACTACCCCTCCAAATGTTATTCTTCTAGTTTTTTAATTTTATAATTCTTACAAAACCAACCATAGCAGAAGTTGGTGCCAATGGGGCTTCAGTTTCCTTATAATTCTTCATGGACCCTTGGATCATTGAGATGGATGGTTGACAAAAGCTCCTAGCATCAAAAGAAAAAAATGAATACACTCTCTATGAGTCATTAGATAAATGAAATCAATGATTTGTAGAAGCCCCAAATTCAACAAAAATATTTATCTGCTTGTGCTAACTTAAAACATGGAGAACAAGGTGTCCCTCACCAAAACCAAGTCAAAATTGAAAAAAAATCAATTTTTGAAATGTAGTGAGAAATCACTAGTTTCTAGCAAATTGCTAGGGAATTTTTGACTAAGGGATGAACCCAAAAATCCATTAGGCACAAAGTCACCCTACATCAAAATTTCAAGGCATAACTCTGCAAAAAACAACTACAAACTATCAAGGGCAACTTTGATCTATCCCCATTCATCTCATAAAGTAACTTCAAGCATGTAACATGTTAAACAATGAGAATCTACAAACCAATTCAAACAATTCATAGAAGAAGCCTTGCACCTTTGTTACAACATTCTACACTTAAACTTCCAACTCAATTGGTGGTTTGATTACCCTAGAGGCTTCTTCCACAATTGGAACCAAAGGCCAAATTTTGAATGTAGTATCATTCTTTTTCTTCTCATCAATTTACTCCAAAACTTGTACATAGGCAATTTCCTTTTGCGCTCATTGAATGGGAAGACAATCCTTGTTACACTAATTGGTCAATAAGACTCAAATCACTTGAAATCATCCATTGCAATGATGTCAATTGGGATTTGCACCATTGTATCCCCTTTGCCTATATTGAACACCTTCTTATTTGCCTTCCTTCTATCGATGATACCTACATTAGTTAATACATTAATTGGCAAGGTGAAAAGCTTGTGCTTGAATGCTTCCACATTTGCAATCATTGGGGTCAAAGTAGTTTTGATGCCATCAACTTCTATTTGAATCTCTTATGCTTTCATATGAGTGACCAACAAAGTTTACAACATGTCTCAATCTACCAGTGTCCTAAGTGATGCTATCCCAATAGAATTTACACAATTCCTTCACTAAGTCCAATGGTACTGACTATGTGCCCATTGCTCTAGTCTTTACCTTGGCATTAAACTCCTCTATTTATTTCATCTTTACAATTTTCTTACTAAGTTAAGCCAAGGTATCATCCTCAGATGATATGTTTTGTCTAGTTGTAGCTAGGTCATCATTCACATTGCTCTCTAACCTTAAGCTTTTCAATTTGGGTGTCATCTTGCATTTCATTTTTATGTCCTTCTCTCCCCTATAATTCATTCATTTTATTTCCCAGCTCATCAACCTTTGACTTCAAGGTGACGACTTCTTTCTTAGTCTTCTCTTCACCGACCTCTGTTGCTTGAGCCTTTTGTTGGTGTTTCACCACTAAAATTTGCATTTCTACCATCTTGCCTTGTACCTGATTGACTTGAGGACTATGTTGGTTTGATTTGAACTTCTAGGATCTCTAGTCTCCAAATTATTTTTCTCCTTCAAAGAGGCTATGTATAATTTTAATGCATCTACTTTCTATTTTGAGGCTATGTTTGTGAGCTCTAGGGTTAAATTCTTTTTCTTATTGTCATCTAGCTAGGTTCATAGAGTTGTAACTTCCTTCTTTAGCTCTTCAATTTTTTCTTCGGCCCTATGGGCCCTGAGCTCCATCTCCTTTGCCTTCTCCTTTACTTTACTAACCATAACCTAAGGACCTAGCTCAAGTGACTTTTTGCATGCTATTCAACACTTTTTGCAAGGACTTAGCTCTTACAGCGACATTTTGAAAAGTTTAATTTGCCTATTGTAACTCAACTTCTATCTTTTGTAGTCTTTTCTCCATAGCCAAATAATATGTGGCCACCATATTGGACCTTTCTTGTATCAACTCGACTTTGTCCACTACCTAGCATGCTCCATGCCAATTCCTAGGTCTAATACTTGGTAGTCCATCATTTGCATTTGTTCTATGAGCTTGATCACTATGGGAGTGACATGTGCGAAGAGCAAGGTTTGTCTCTACTCATCAAATATCATTGCTGTCCTCTTTCTTGCAGGTTGGTTGCCATCAATCTCTTTTTCCTTTTCCTTTTTCTCATTAGCCTCATCTTTTAATCATTGCATTATTTGAGCATAGGTTGTGTTGGATCATTTATTAAAGTAGGGACAGTGGCAAGTCAAACACTACAAGAAAGTTTGAAGAATGATGTCAAATCATCTAATGGGAGGATGTGGGAGCTTGGGAATATAGAGGGGATTGGAGATATTGAGACTAAGTGTATGGTGGTGGGGTTAAACCCAAGGTTTGAGGGCATGTCACTCTAATGGAAGGATGTTGGGTTGGAGAAGCAAACTAGGAAGCTAAGGATTGAGGATATGCACATCCAACAATAGAAGTGGTAGCAATAGATGTGATAGGTGTAATGAAACCAATAAGGGCCAAACCCACTATTGTAGAACCTGTGGGTGTAGGAGAAGAGAATCTTAAAAGGGGATAGAAGTGAAATTTATTGTGATTTCTATAGGTGAAAATGTTGATTCTGGTTAGTTTTTTTTCTTGCTTTCTATTCTTTATGCTCATCTCCTTAGTGCTCTCTGCTTTCTTCTCTCTTTTGGTCACTTTCTCACTAGAAATTGCTTGTTCTTCACATTGAGTGTCCATGAAGTTCGTTGGATGCTAGAAAATCGCTTTCCTCAACCTTTTATAGGGGATAACCTTGTCCCTTAGTATGGTTGCCTTGTTTTGGCTAATATTGTGAGCACTTGGGTAACCATTGGAGGTGTCCATATCTTTTGTTCACTTTCTTTGCTTTGTGATTTGCTACCTTTACTACTCTCCTTGACCATAGGTTGTTGATAGCCTGGGTAGCGATTGTCATTCCCTCTTCTTATTAAGTCATCTTTTGAGGTCGCATGCCCATTTCTATTTTTCCAGTGGGAAAGGGGTAAATGCTAAGGAAATACTTTTATAAGGAGATCATAATTTATTAATTATTTGGGTGAAGTCAGTGGAGCATCTTTGCCAAGCTAGAAAAATTATGTGTGAACATGTAAGGAGTTATCATTAGGGGGCCTATTTTAGGGAGCAATCTTAACCAAAATAGCAATTGCTATTTTTTTGCAATGACAACTCACAGGGAGGGCATTAGGGTTATGGGTAGTGTTAAAAACACAATGAGCATGCTTAGATTGTGTAAAAGCTCTTTGTTTCCTCAATTTGATCCTATTTACACAAAGCCTTTATGGGGGTTGTATAAGTGATAACGTTTGGATGTATTTCCATCTCTTTCATTTTAGCAAGAAGGGAGTTGATTCTACAAAGATCACCATCATTTCCAAGACCATCCAAGAGTACAGTGAAGGTTATAACATCAAGAAGGCATTAATTAGGTCTAAATAGAGGAGGTCTCATGCCTTGTTTATTTTGCCCAATTCACAAAGGGCATGAATGGACTAGGTGAAGTGCACAAGACTAAATTTGTGGGTGATGCAATGAGGGACTTGTTATGCCTATTTATGTTTGTGTGTGTTTTTAGATGGGGTGTGGTATTGTTTTGTAGAATGAGTAGAAGTTACATGTTTAAATGTGGAGCATATCAATTTCAAATTATGCACTATCTTTGTAGACACCCAAAAATGACCATGTCATCACATCACTTGCAAATCATCAAATCTGTCTAATCACCTGTATTCAATGTTAATTAAATAATCAAATTATTTAATTAATTTCATCAAAATAATCAAATTCTTCCAAATCTCCTAAATTTGACATTAATTGAATAAATTTTATTTATTTAATTAATTTCATCAAAATCAACTTTATTCTTCCAAAATTAAATAATTTTGATTATTTAGTTAAATCATTATCATCTTCCAAAATTCAAATCTACAGCAATTGAATAAATTAATTATTTAATTAATTTATCATCAAAATCCTCTTATCTATAATTAAATAATTTCAATTATTTAATTGAATCAATTATTCTTCCAAATTTAAATAAATCATTCAAATTTATTTAAATTGAATATCTGTTCTAAAAATAAAATAAAATCAAATATTTTATTTATCCTTCATCGTGCAAAATAAATTAAACCAATTTATTTGTTTAATTTATTTAAATCTTCAAATATATTCTATGCCTTCCATCATGCACAAACAATTAAATAAATTTATTTATTTAATTTACTTTTTTATCTTCCAATTCTTCTAAAAATAAATCTTGTTCATCATGCACACAAAATTAAATAATTTATTATTTAATTTATCTCAAATCATGCAAAAAGCAAATCTAAAGTTGATTTAATTGACTTAATCATTATTATTTTTATCACCAACTCATAAATTAGAAAAAAACGTTTCTATTTTTATGAAATCTAAAAATATGTCTGTTCCATGTCTTTTTTTAATGTCAAATCAATCAGTTAACTCAAACAAAAATATCTTTTTGTGTGACACATGTCAAGTACACATTCATCATGAATTCTAGATTTATCTCATCCGTCGATTCCATTGAATTATCTGGACTGTTGATCGATCTTCATTGAAACCTATATAAACCCCCCTCATCTCATAACAAATCCTCTTCGATCATTTATTCTCAGGCATCCATTCTAGCACATTGAGCACTTTGAGCACAAACACAATCTACATCCGCTTGTTGCAAACACGGTTTCACAATTTATGAAACAATCCACATTCGACCAAGATAACAACACAATCTAGGTGAAAGCTTTCATTATTTTTGTGTTATTCATTGATTATTTAGTTTTTTGCTTAGATCATTATCTTGATGTTATAGGATTGAGTTGTTGATTATTTTGTTGTTTTGATTATCTCTCGATCTCAATTTTATTCCCATACACATTCTGGCACGCCCGGTGGGACCCACTAATCGCTTGTTTTCTTTAGAAAATTTGATTTTTTGAAATTTAGTACAGAACAACGCAGACAAACACAATAAAGCACCTCTGCATCCCAGTAAAGTGACTCTGGTATATTAGCAAAGCACCTTCAGGCGACAGTAACGCGCCTCTGGCGCACAGTAAAGCACCTCTGGTATAACAGTACCGCACTTTTGGCACTGCAGTACAACGCCTTTGGATACATAGGGTTTTCTAACTGGTTTTCTGATTTGTAGGGTCTAAACTTATCATATTTTCATCATTGTTTATAGATCTCAGCTTTATCAATCATTCTAGAGCATATTATAATCATGACATCATCTTTCAAATCTAGCTTTTTTACGAAATACTGAGTTTTGCAGATCTGGGACAGTGCTGCGCCTTTGCACCGCAGTAGTGCACTTTTGCAAGATAGTAACGCGCCTCTAGTATCACAGTCCAATGCCTTTGGTCAGAAGCAATGCACCTTCAGTAGCACAGTCAAGCGCTTTCGGTTATACATTAAGTTGCCTTTGGTAACACAATAAAACACTTTTGGTCAAGTTGATTTGTTTTTGCTAACAATTGAGTTTGTGTGGAACTAATCATCTTTTTGTAGCTTCTTAGTACTCAAACAAAGCAAATGGTTTTGTCTAACATGTTCATGCAAGACGAGATTTGAAGAAATTGCCAAATCTATCACACTAATTTTTAGAAACATATTGCTTTCTTAAGGGACAATTGAACAAATCATCTTTTTGCAATCTAAGTCTTAGGAACATATTGCTTTCTTAAGGGGCAATGGACATGAATGCCAAACACTTCAATTTCATAAGGGACAATTGACAACTACAATCGTGTGTGTGCCTAATCTAGTTGCACCTTATTTGTCTTATAACGGGACAATTGAACCTTTGTTTGACGTGCTTGATCTTACTTTTTAGTTATTCCTTTAGAAGGGCCTACTTTTGGATTGTGCTTCATCCAAAAGGGATGATGCTAAGCGGATTTTTCCTTTGAACCGCTATATAAGAGGGATAAGGTGAAAGCCAAGTCCTAACTAGCGTCAGCCTTGCCTTGAGGTGACAAATCAAAAAGAGGTGTACTAGCACTTTGTGAAAGTAATTTCACATTGTGCGAAGTGTTTGAAACTCTTAGTAGGATTGGTTAAAGCTTTTAGTATCTTTCTGCATGCTTGCAAGGCGTTGGTCCCTCAAAGCTACTAAGAACCATCTAGATAGTGACTACCCATTTCACCTACGAACATTGTGGTAATCATCAGTGCAAGGAAAATCAGTATAAATGCTCAAGATTACTCACCATTACCTCCCTTGAGAAGAGATAGTATTCCCTTAGCCATAAAGCTCTATGACCTACTTGAGGCTTTCTAAGGGGAGGGTGAGATATCCCTATCTATCGTCTCTCGTAAAGATACAAATGTACGAAACCTATATGGAATGACATTTGGTTGACGGAGAATTAAGTTGTGAGCTGATCTACCACAATGAAACCATGTCTCTAGGGATAAAAGTGCTTGAATTGTTTGCAATGGTCTAATACCTATGGAAACATTGGGCTTTTTCGTGAGCCTTGAACATACACTATATGTTGTGTCAGTCCTTTTTGCCACTTTGTTTGATGTGTTTTCTCTTGCCAAAGCAAATCCAATCAAAATCAAATCCAAATCTATCAAAATTTGCCTTATAAACATCACTGACACTAATTCAGTGCCTTTGATATAATAGTCTAGCGCCTCTGGCAGAATAGTCCAGCGCTTCTGAAACATAGTAGCTCGCCTTTGGTAGTGCAGTCCAGCGCCTTTGGTATAATAGTCCAGCGCCTCTGGCAGCATAGTCCAGTGCTTCTGAAACATAATAAGCTGCCTTTGGTATCATAGTCCCATGCCTTTGTAGCACAACCCAATGCCTTTTGGTCTATTAAACTGTTCATCAAATTATCTCAGCAAAATCCGCACAAAATCTCAAACATATTGTCCTAGTGCATCCATGGTAACCACTAGACTCTAGAAATCTATGAAGGCTATGAAAATTGCCCCTAAGAAGTGCAAATCAGCCCCGCATACACCTCAACCAAGACAATCCAACATGTCTCAAAAGGGTATTCCAAAAATACCAATGGATAGACCAACCAACTTTCAAAACAGGTTGCAACATGACCCACCAACAAATCTGCAAGAGAGTAATATCCCTTTGGTAGATGTAACTCAATTCACTATTGGCATGCCTCATGATTTTGCTACACTCGGTTATACCACGGTTCAAGTCCCATCTCAAGAAGAGCGAAACTTTCAAGAAGGTCAATCCTCTCAAGAAGATAGACAAGACCTTTATGAAATCATGCAAGATCCTAGAGCTATAGCTGCATTTGACAAACTCCTTAGTGAAAATCAACATCATTTCTTTCGTTTGCTTGCGGAACAAGGAGCTAAACTACCCCAAGACTTTGATCTATCCAAAATTAAAGAGCAAGATAAATCCCATGATGCTATAATTGATGTCCAAACTATGTCAACCATGACCACTCCCCTACCTGAACAAATCTCACAAGGGAGAATGACTAAACCTTTTGACGCTCAATATGAGAATCCTCTTTATCAAAATCCAACAGCAGAAAGACCCATGTCACCACTCATGACTCCTATGGAGATTTACAAACACCAAAAAGAGACTCTTCACCGTCAAGCTGAACCAGCAAGACAAGCCACTCTAGCTAAATCATACACACAACAACCTCCTAGCATATCACAAATGCCCATAGCAAGTGGAATATTGGCTACCCCATCATGAGATGGTTTTCCACCAAATTACAATCCGGGAAACACATATGTAGCCATGCAAAAAGAGTCACAACAAACACCATGCCCAACATCATCAAACCTCCATATCACTAATCCAAACAATGTCATTCAACCACAACATTCCCAAAACATCAACACAAACTTCATCACTTCGCCAAAACACTCCCAAAACATCAACACAAACTATCTTCCTCCACCACAACGATCATCCACACTCAATCTCACATATTTGAATCAACCCCAACCATCACAAAACCCATCTACCTATGTCCCTCCACTACAATGATCATCCACACTCAATCTCTCCAACACTTATCTAAATAACCCTCAACATTCTCAAATCTAATCATCCTATGGCTATACTCCACCATCACAACCAAACCCAACAAACTTTATCTTTCCTCCACAGAATCCTTTCTTCACACTACCTCAACAATATCAAGAACAAAACTCTTTCGTCATCCCTATGCAACAATCACATAGCCAACATTCTTACCTAGCACCACCTCCACATATCTAAAACCAACACAACCAAACCCAACCCAATCCAAATCCAACATACAAAACATATGACCCAAACCAATCATACGACCCATATAACATCAATTCATATGGCTTCAACTACAGCCTTCCCTATGGGCAACAACAACCACCTTTAGTGCAATAGGAGACTCTTCCAACATCCCCAACAACTATGGACCTTAAACTTGCCAGGGTACAACAAGTAGTTGATCTTACATTTGGTCATACTAAGAAAACCTTCTCCTTGGAGGAGGTTTGCCCTTATCCATTTGATCGGTCATTGCAAATGATCCCTTTTCCTCCCAACTTCACTATACCCAAATTTGATAAATACAAGGGGAGAGGAGACCCAAAAGGCAACCTTAGAGAGTTCTATCTTGCTTGTTTAGATGTTGCACATAATGACACATATCTCATGTGCCTCTTCCCTCACAGCCTTGGAGGTCAAGCTATAGAATGGTCCTCACATCTACCTACGGGTATCCAATCTTTTAACGAGCTTGCAGAAAAATTTGCCACCCATTTCTCATACAACACAAAACATGAAGTCTCTATGACTGACTTATGTAACAATAAACAGAAAAATGGGGAAACTCTTATCTCCTTCCTTCAAAGATGGAGACACATGGCTAGCAAGTTCCCATTCAAAATATCTGAAAAGTAGCTTGTTAGCATATTTGTGCAGAACGTTAAACAAGAATTGGGTTTCCATTTGCAAATACTAAGTGCTACAACCTTTGACAAGATTACCTATAAAGGCATCAACATCGAAAAAGCCCTCATCAGTAAAGGTGTGGTCAAAATCTTCAAAGACAATAAAGACAATGCTCCCCAACAACAATCAAATGATAAGCCAAAATACTGGAACAAAAACAAAAATTTGGTCAATGATGGTGTGGTGGATTCCAAACATGTCTAAACACTGCAAACACCCCTTAATCTTTCATCCAAACAAAACCAACTTCCGTCTCAACAACAACAACAACAACAATGACAAAAAAACCAAACCCAGCACCATCAACAAGAGTGGCCTCCTCAAGATTACCCTCCAAAGTGTAAGTTCACTCCCTTGGGAGAGCCTATAGAGTCGGTTCTAAAGAAACTTGTGCAAAATGGACTCATCATGCTACTAGATGCTCCCCCATATGGCGAACCTGCTTACAAACCTACATGGTACAAAGACAACAAATATTGTGAATACCATAGGACCAAAGGACATAGAACCATATCATGCATTAAACTCAAGCACATGATCCAAAACCTTATTGATAGAGGCAATCTCACTTTTGATGCACCTCCTACTCAAAACACAAAAAAAGATCTCAACATGTACAAGAACCATTCTCTAACCATGGTCAAGGTCAAAATCCTGACAAAGGTAAAGGTGTTAACAAAGCTTCAACTTCCTATGACTCTATTGTAGGTCTTTTTGAAGAAAGTCATGTGTCTACCCTCACTATCAAAGGTAAATCTACGGATTGCGCCATCACAACTCGTCATGGTCATGTTACCCTTCGTGGGCCTACACCAAGTCTCCCAACCCAATATGATTACAATCTTGTCAAACATCTAGGGAAAACCCCTGCACAGATCTATATTTTGGACCTTCTAGGGTCATCACCTGTACATAAAGCTGTGCTAGAAAAAGCCCTACAAGAGTCTTCTATTCCTAATAACATAGTGGTCACAGATTTCCAAGCTATAATAGGCAACATTGCCTCACCTTACAATGTGGTCTTTTCTAAAAAGGACCTCCCATCCCACGATCCATGTCATAATGATGCCCTTCACATTGAAGTTTTCATCCATAAATGAAAGATCAAACGCATACTTATAGATGGTGGTGCTGATCTCAATATTTGTTCTTTCAAGTTACTTAAACAGTTGGGATACTTTGAGGATCATGTCAACATTGATCAAAGCATTACAATCAAGAGGTATGATGATGTTGCCGTTTAGAAGGTGTTATCCACTTGCCTATACAAGTAGGCCCCATCATGCTTGAAACTAGGTGCCAAGTCCTCGACATTGAGCTACCTTATAACATTATCTTAGGATGCCCATGGATCCATGCCATGAAAGTTGTTCCCTCCATGTACCATCAGTCTCTCAAGTTCCCATTTAATGGTACAAAGATCACTATCCTAGGAGACCCTAATCCCTTTGAATTCTATTATACTTTGCAAGGCAGTTATAAGAATATCAACCAAGTGCCAAATAATGACAAAGCCTATGAATCCCCATTGTATGTCAACTTTGAAAATCTGAAAAAAGCCTCCGAAGTTGAACCTAATCTGAATCCTATTCCCGAAATCACAACCCACATCCGTGATATAGGCTTTGGTGAATATGATATCTCAAAATATTGTTGTGTAGGGTGGATACCCTTATCCCCTAAATCCTACAACCAACCACCCATAGCTAAAGTGACTAAGAAAGAATCTATCCCCCCGCTAGCATCTCTAACCCAATTCCAAGAGGGAAAATTATTGGCAGAGGAAACTATTGAAGACATCTCATCTTGGCTCTACAAAGAGAAAGAATCAATCATCATATCAGTTAGACAATATGGCAATGGCCTAAGAATTGTGAAAAACATGGGCTATAAAGGCAATAGTGGCCTTGGGAAAGATAATCAAGGTGAAATGGAACCCATTATTGTGAAGAAGAAGCTAGACAAGAAGGGGTTAGGATTTGGTAGGAAGCTACCACATGCCTTGGACATCGAGGGTATTCTCGACGAGGTAGCACAAACTTCTCTCACAGATTTGATGTCTAAAGAGGATATCATCGATGACTCTTATCTCCATATGACTGACCTATTCACTGAATCCTCCATATTTATGCTATCATCCATATCCTTAACATCCACCACCAGCACCCAGATTGTAACACTTGTCTACCCTGAACTTATCGATTGGGACCAACGAGGGTCCCCTGTTCTAGATGTTTTTCAGAATGATGAAGCTATTGCTGAGTTCATGGGACTCTGGGATGTTATCCCTTTTGGTGATCACAAAGCGGGTTTTGTAATGGAACTAGAGCAGGCTGCTTATTTTGGTGAGAATGCCAAATCCTCCAATCTTAAAAGAAAACATAAAGAAAAATCTCTAGGTGAAAACCACACTATGGCACCTCTTGATCAGAAAATAATAAAAGTAAAGGACGTATCCAAAGGTGAAAACCCAATTGTGGCACCCGAGGATGGAGAATTTGACCTTCCCCTACCATCTAAGTATCAAGAGAAATCGGCTCTCCTAGTGGAAGATTCTACAGAGATAAATCTTGGCACAGAGCAACATCCTAAGACCACATTCCTTGCAACATCATTATGAGAAAAAGAGCACAAGAATCTTACCAACTTCTTACAGTGAATCATCAACTTTGTGTGGACCTATGCTGATATGCCAGGGTTGGACCCTTCGTTGGTTGTTCACTATCTCACGGTTGATCCAAAAGCTAAACCAGTCAAACAAAAGCTAAGAAAGATGCACCCACAGATTGCTCTCTTGGTGAAAGTTGAAATACAAAAACTGTTAGATGCAAAATTTATCAAGCCTATTGATTATCCATAATGGGTCTCAAACATTGTACTTGTGGCTAAACCAAATGAGGGCATCCGCATGTGTTCCGACTTCAAAGATCTCACCAAAGCATGTCCTAAAGATGACTTTCCATTGGCAAACATTGATCTCATAGTAGACTTGACTGCTGGTCATGAAATTCTTTCTCTAATGGATGGATTTTCCAGAAACAGTCAGATAATGATAGCAGAAGAAGATCAACATAAAATTGCCTTCACTTGTCCCTGGGGTACCTATTGTTGGTGCGTCATGCCATTTTAAAAACATAGGGGCAACCTATCAAAGAGCAATGATAGTGATATTCCATGATCTCTTTCATCACATCATGGAGGACTATGTTGATGATATACTAGCAAAGTCTTCTAGGGCAAATCACATACAGGTTCTAGGACAAATCTTTGACAGACTCAAAAAATATCATGTAAGACTCAATCCAAAGAAATGTGTCTTCGGGGTAAGCTTAGGAAAACTATTGGGATACATTGTATCTCACAGAGGCATTGAAGTAGATCCAACAAAAGTCAAGGCTATAGTGGAGATGCCTCCACCAAACAATCTGAAAGCATTAAGGAGTCTTCAAGGAAGGTTACAATCCATTAGTTGATTTATCTCACAGCTAGCAAATAAATACCAACCATTTCAACACTTTCTCCGAAGGGATGTCTCATTTCGATGGGACGATAAGTGTCAAGCAACATTTGATCAGCTCAAATAATATCTAGCTACACCTCCTGTCTTGGTACCACTAGTCGCCAATAAGCCTTTGATCTTTTACATCTCAACTACAACTACAGTCCTAGGGGCTCTTCTAGCACAGCATGATGAGTCAGGAAAAAAGCATGCAATCTATTATATTAGTCGAACCTTGGTGGGTTATGAACTCAATTATTCACTTATGGAAAGAGCTTGTTTAGCCTTAGTGTTCGCATCCCAAAATTTGTGGCATTACATGCTAAACCAACACACAAATCTAATAGCTAAAATTGATCCATTAAAGTATCTACTAGCAAAAGTAGCTCTCACATGTAGACTATCTAAATGGGTCATGATCCTTAGTGAGTTTGACACTGAGTATGTGGATCATAAAGCAATCAAGGGACAAGCCCTAGTAGAAGCACCCATGAAAAATGTACATCCTATGGTATTTGACTTTTCAGATGAGAATCTCTTCACTCTTTCTACCTCAGTAATGTGGAAATTGTATTTTGATGGTTCCTACACACAACATGGATCAGGGGCCGGCATCCTTTTTATCACACCACAAAATGACTATATTCCAAAGTCATATCGGCTTGCATTTCCTTGCACCAACAACATAGCCAAGTATGAAGCACTCCTCATAGGTCTCCATACAACAGTCCAATGGGAAATCAAAGAACTGTAGGTATATGGAGACTCGCAACTAGTCATTTGACAAGTCATTGATGAACTTACCAAACAAAAGATGAAAAGCTGGTCCCTTACAAGCAACTAGTGGATGCCTACAAAGCACACTTTTCTAGCATCACTTTTGAGCAAATTCCAAGAGAGCATAACAAAGATGCAAATTCTATGGCTTATGTGGGATCACTTATAGACATGCCTGCAAACACATAGAAATGTGAATTCTTGATTGAGCAATTGTTGATACCAGCCGTCGATGTTCCAACTACTGAAATCATCTGCAAACTTGTTGGTCCCAATTCCCCATGGTATGAAGATATCTATGAATACCTTAAACATGGTACCTTTCCTTTTGAGCTATCTACAACCCAACGCAAAACCTTTATCCGCCAAGCCTCCCGTTATGCCATTCTGGGTGATACACTATATCGCCGGACTATCAATGGTATCCTCTTACGATGTCTTAACGTGGAAGAAGTTGATGCTACCTTACGAGATGTACACAAAGGTGTCTGTGGCACACATTCTACCGGTCTGAACCTCGCTAAGAAAATACTCCACACAGGGTATTACTAGCCTACAATAGAACAAGATGCTTTACAGTTTGCTAAGAAGTGTCCACAATGCCAGTAGCATGGAGAGTTGATTCACACCAACTCATGCACTACAACCTGTGACAACTCCATGGCTTTTTTCACAATGGGGTCTCGACCTCGTAGGACAAATCCATCCATCCTCCTCCAATGGCCATAAATTTATCATTACCACCACTGAGTACTTCACGAAGTGGGTCGAAGCCATTTCCATGACTTATATCACCAACAAGCAAATAGCCAAGTTTATCCTTAACTACCCCTTTTGCCGGTATGGTATCCCTCAAGCCATTTTCACTGATAATGGAAGACCATTCAAGAGTCAAGATGTTTGTGCCTTGTGCACCCAATACAATATCCTGTAGACACCCTAAAATGACCAAGTTGTCATGCTACTTGCATTTCGTCATTCCTGTCTAATCACCTGCATTTCAACGTTAATTAAATAATCTAATTATTTAATTAATTTCACCAAATTCTTCTAAATCACATACTTTCGACATTAATTAAATAAATTCTCTTTATTTAATTAATTAAATCAAATTCCTCTATTATTCTTTCACAATTAAATAATTTTAATTATTTAATTAGATCATTATCTTCTTTCCAAATCTCAAGTCTCCATTAATTAAATATATCCCATTATTTAATTAATTCATCACAAAATTCCGTCTTATCTACAATTAAATAATTCCCAATTATTTAATTAAATCAAATTCATTCTTCCAAATTTGAATAAATCAAATCAAATTTATTTAAATTCTTTCAATGTCTAAAAAATAAAATAAATAAAATATTTTATTTATTCTTCCAAATCCTGCACAACAATTAAATAAATTTATTTATTTAATTTGCTTTCTTATCTACAAATATCTTTCAAATCTTCTAAAAATAAGTCTTCTTCTCCATGCACACAAAATTAAATAATTTATTATTTAATTTCTCTCAAATCATGCAAAAGCAAATCTAAAGTTGAGTTATCTATTCACTCAACCTTGTTTTTATCAATTTCTCTTAAATTAGAAAAAAACTTTCTAATTTATGAAAATCATGTCTTATCTTTAGAAAAGAAAGCAAGACACATGTCTTCTTCTTATTCGTTGCACATTCCTCAACTGTTCTCCTCCATTGATTCTTCTGAATTATCTGGACCGTTGATTGATTTCTGTTGAAATCTATATAAACCCCCCTCATCTCCTTCATTACCTCTCTCTTCGATCGTATTCTCAGGCATACTTAACAGAGCTTCGAGCATACAAAACGCGTTGATTGAGCAACCTTACGATCTCTTAACATTGATCTTCGAGCACATTGAGCACACTACTTGCTTATTGCAGCTATGGTTTCGCAACTTCATTGAGCAATCCACACATTTCCAAAAGGGAACGATACAGATTTTGGTAAGAGCTTTCATTTGTCTTTTGATTTTATGATAATAGCTTTTACTTAGATTGGTTCACTTTATGTGATTGGTTTTTGGTTTTATTAGTTTAGATTTAATTGATTTTTTCTCATACACATTCTGGCACGCCCGGTGGGACCCACTAATCCCTCTTTTTCTTTGAGAAATTATTTTTTTTGAAGTCACAATACGGTACAGCGCAAAAGATATTGCAAAGCGCTTCTGGCAGTATCATTAAGCGCTATTGGTGGCACATTACAGTGCCCTTGGGGGCACTGCGGCACTTCTGGTAGCACAGAGCGGCGCTCTCGGTATCACAGAACGACGCTTCTGGTAGCATTGTTAAACGCTTTTGGATAAATTAGGTTTTGACTTCATTTTGTGTTCTTGCAGGGTTTTCTCGTTACTTATCTTTTTGATTTGTTTGACAAGCTATTGTATTTGTCTTTCAAACCTACTTTTTGATACTTCCTAAGCTGTTTTATTTAGGGGTATCTTCGATATTTGCGTTAATCTATTGTGTTGATACATTTTCTGAGTTTTCTGGATTTCACGATTCAGATCTATCAGATATTATTGCTCAGAACAGTAGATCAACCATGAAATCCCATTTTAACCTGGTTATTTTGACAAAAGCTAATATTTTTTTGATCAGAGACTGTGCAGCGCATCTGGTATAATAATATCGCGCTTTCGGATACACAATAAGGCGCTTCGGGATTTGTTTCAATGCTTCTGGTAGTATCCTTCGACGCTTCTGGTGAACATTGCAGTGTTTTGGCATAACAGTATCGCGCTTCTAGACGCATAGTAGAGCGCCTCTGGATATTTTTCAGTGCTTCTGGTAATATTCTATGATGCTTCTGGTCTGTGTTACAGCGCTTTTGGAAATACAATAAGTCACCTCCGGTAAGATAGTGCAACGCTTTTGGTCAAGTTGATTTGTCTTTTGCTAACTTGTGAATTTTTGGTGGAACTGATTGACTTGTTGCAGCTTCTTATTACTCACACAGAGCAAATAGGTGTTTTTAACATGTTCATGCAGGATGAGCATTAAAGAACTTTTGATTTATCTCACTAAGTCTTAGAAACATATTGCATGCTTAAAAGGATAATTGAACAAATCAATCTTTTTACAAATCTAAGTCTTAGGAACATACTGCTTTTCTTAAGGGACAATGGACATGTATGTGAAAACACCTCAATTTTCTAAGGAACAATGGACATGAATGCCAAACACTTCATTTTCATAAGGGACAATTGACAACTACAACCGTGTGTGTGCCTAATTTAGTTGCACCTTATTTTTCTTATAATGGGACAATTGAACCTTTGTTTGACGTGCTTGCTTTTACATTTTTGTACTTCATTTAGAAGGGCTTGCTTTTGGATTGCGCTTCATCCAAAAGGGATGACCCTAAGTGGAGTTTTCCTTTGAACCGCTATATAAGAGGGATAAGGCGAAAGCCAAGTCCTAACCGACGTTAGCCTTACCTTGTGGTGCCAAACTGAAAAGAGGTGTACTAGCTCTTTGTGGAAACAATTTTCACATTGAGCGAAGTGTTTGATACTCTTAGTAGGATTGGTTAAAGCTTTTAGTAGCTTATCGCATTGCTCGTAAGGCGTTGGTCCCTCAAAGTCACTAAGAACCATTCTAGATAGAGACTACCTGACTTACCTCTGAACATTGCGGTAATCATCAGTGCAAGGGGAATCGATTTAAGCCCTTAAGATACTCACCATTGGCTCCCTTGAGAAGAGATAGTATTCCCTTAGACATAAAGCTCTTGTGACCTACTTGAGCTTTCCAAGGGGAGGGTGAGATATCCCTACCTATCGTCTCTCGCAAAGATACTAAATATCTGACACCTTTATGGAATGATATTTTTATCGACGGAGTATTAAGCTGTGAGCTGATCTACTGCAATGAAACCTTGTCTCTAGGGATAAAAAGTACTTGTTATTGATTGCAATTGTCTTATACCTATGGAAACATTGGGCTTGTGTGGAGCCTCGAACATACACTATCTATTGTGTCAGTCCCTCGTTTGTGCCAACATTGTTTGTTGTGTTTTCTCTTGCCAAAAAAACAAATCCAATCAGAAACAGAAACAAGCTATCAAAATTTTGCCTTTTAGAAACATCAGACACTACTTCAGCGCCCCTGGTATTTACAGCAGCTCGCCTTTGGTAGTACAGTAGATCGCCTTTGGCATAGTAGTAACTCGCCTCTAGCAAAACTCTACTTCAGTGCCCTTGGTATAACAGTAGCTCGCTTTTGGTCACTGTAGCTCGCCTTTGGCATAGCAGTAACTCGCTTCTGGTAGCTTAGTCTGTCGCCTTTGGTATAACAGTAGCTCGCCTTTGGTCACACAGTCCTGCGCCTCTGGTCAAACAGTATAGCACTTTTGGTCTAGTACTTTGTGCATCAGAGTTTGTCTGTTTCTCAAAGCATCTCACAGAATCCCAACATTACATTTTGTCCTAGTGTATCCCATGGTAACCACTAGGCTCACAAATCACCTCCTCGCACACCACAATCAGGTCGTCTCAACATTACTCCCAAGGTTACTCCTAGTACACCCGCGGCAAAACCAATCAGCTCTCCAAACATGCCGCACATTGACCAATCAAGCAATCCTCAAGAGGGTAGGGTCTCTTTGGTAAGTACACCCCAATACACCACCAGCTTGCCTCCGGATTTTGTCCCACAAGGTTATACTATAGATCTAGCCCCATCTCAAGAAGAGCGACACTTTGAAATAGGTCAATCCTCTCAAGCAGATGAGCAAGATCTTGACGAATTCATACAAGAGCCTAGAGTCATGGCCGCCTTTGACAAAATCCTTAGTGAGAACCAAGATCATTTCTTTCGCTTACTTGCAGAGCAAGGAGCCAAGTTACCTCAGGATTTTGATTTATCCTCTCTCAAGGAGACAAACAACACATTGAGTGCCATACAAGCAGTGCAAACCATGTCCACGGTGACTACGCCCTTACCTGCACAAAGCTCACAGTATAGGAATCTCCTTTTTCAAAACTCAACAGGAGAGAGGGCCGTATCACCACTTTTGACTCCTATAGAGATCTATAACAACCAACAAGAAACTCTCCAATGTCAAGCAGAGTTAGCTAAGCAAGCCACCTTAGCTCGATCGAATATGCAACCACCGCCTCAAGTGTCCACCCCAATCGCAAGTGGAATCTTGGTTACCCCATCATGGATAGGTTTCCCACCCAATTACAATTCGGGGAACAATTATGTACCCATGCAACAAGGGTCTCAACAACTACCACCTCCTATATCATCAAATCTTCATGTCTCTCAACCAATTAGAGTCATGCAACCCCAACCACAACATTCTTCTACTCCCATCCTCAATCAACCCCAACCACAACATTCTTCTACTCTCATCCTCAATCAACCCCAACCGTCGCAAATCACTTCTACCTATGCCCCTCCTCCACAACGTTCATCCTCGCTCAACTTCTTTCACACATTGCCTAGCCACTCTCAACATTCCCAACATCAAGTTTCCCAAAGCTATGTGCCGCCATCACAACCTAATCAAATGCACTTTAGCTTTCCTCCACCCAATACTTTTCTTCAACCATCACAAAGCCAACATTCTTACCTAGCGCCACCTCCACCTCTGCCAAATCAAAACCTCCAATTCCAACCCAATCTGAACCAATCATACAACCCATATGATCCCAATCAATCCTACGACCCTTATAACACCAGTGTACATGGCTTACATTATAATCTTCCGTATGGGCAACACCAACCACTTTTGGGACAACAAGAGATGTTACCAACCCCTCCCACGACTATGGAGCTAAAAATCACAGAAGTTCAACAACAGCTATCTGATCTCACGTTTGGCCACACCAAAAAGACTTTCTCTTTAGAGGAAGTGTGTCCTTACCCTTTTGATTGGTCATTACCAATGATCCCTTTTCCTCAAAATTTCACTATTCCCAAGTTCGATAAATACAAAGGAAAAGGTGACCCAAAAGACCATCTCAGGGAATTCTATCTTGCTTGCTTCGAGGTCTCACATAACGACACATATCTTATGCGTCTCTTTCCTCGCAATCTTGGAGGTCAAGCTATAGAATGGTTCTCACACTTACCCACGGGTATCAAGTCTTTCAATGAGCTAGCAGAGAAGTTTGTCACCCACTTTTCTTACAACGCAGAGCATGAGATTTCCATGACTGATCTATGCAACAACAAACAGAAAAATGGGGAAACTTTCATTTCTTTCCTTCAACGGTGGAGACAAATGGCTAGCAAATTTCCTTTCAAGATTCCTGAGAAACAGCTTGTTAGCATATTTGTGCAAAACCTCAACCAAGAGTTAGGTTTCCACTTGCAAATTCTCAGTGCTACAACCTTTGACGAAATCACATACAAAGGAATCATTATTGAGAAGGCCTTCATTGCTAAGGGTGTGGTCAAAATCTTCAAAGAAACAAAAGACAACACTCCTCATCAACAGACGAATGATAAACCCAAATACTGGAACAAATACAAAAACGTGGTTAACGACGGTGTGGTTGATTCTAAACATGTCCAAACTTTGCAAACACCACTGCAGCTCTCCAAACCAAGTCAAGCTCCATCTCAACAACATCAACAATAGCGGCAACCGTATCAAAATTAACAACAATGACAACAGGAGTGACCTCAACAAGATTACCCTGCAAGACGCCAATTTACTCCCTTGGGAGTGCTTATGGAGTCAGTCCTACAACAGGTTTTACAGAAAGGACTCATCACCTTACCAGATGCACCCCCATATGGTGAACTGGTCTACAAAACTGCGCGGTATAGAGAAAACAAATACTGTGAATTCCATTGGAGCAAAGGATATAGAACTGCGTCGTGCATGAAACTCAAGCACCTAATCCAAAATCTCATCAACGACAACCTAATCACTTTTGAGAATGAACATGCGGCTCAAAACACAAACAAGGATCTCGATATGTACAAGGAACCATTCCCTCATCATGGTCCATCTCCTCCTCAGGATAGAGGTAAAGGTATCAATCATGCTTCCACTTCCTTTGATTCCATTGTAGGTCATTTTGAAGAGAGTCGAGTGCCTACCCTCACAATCAAAGGAAAATCTATGGATTGCGCTGTTACAACTCATCGTGGTCATGTCACCATTCGTGGTCCTACACCCAGTCTTCCAACTCAATCTGATTATAATCTTGTCGAACATCTAGGGAAAATGCCAGCACAGATCTCTATTTTGGACCTTTTACGGTCATCACCTGCACATAGAGTTGTGTTAGAAAAAGCCCTCCAAGAGTCTTCAGTTCCTAACAACATAGCAGTCGCGGATTTCCAAGCTATAGTAGGTAACATTGCTTCACCCTACAATGTGGTCTTCTCTGAGAAAGATCTCCCATCCCATGATCCTTGTCACAATGATGCCCTTCATATTGAAGTTCTCATCCATAAGCGCAAAATCAAACGTATACTCATAGATGGCAGTGCTGGTCTCAACATCTGTTCTTTAAAGTTACTTAAGTAATTGGGATACTCTGAGGATCATGTCAACTCTGATCATAGTATTACAATCAAGGGGTATGATGATGCAGAACGCCGTTCAGAAGGTGTCATTCACTTGCCTATACAACTGGGCATTGTCATGCTTGAAACCAGGTGTCAAGTTCTTGATATTGAGTTGCCTTACAACATTATCCTAGGCCGCCCATGGATCCATGCAATGAAAGATGTTCCCTCCATGTACCATCAATCTCTAAAGTTCCCATACAATGGTATGGAGATAACTATCCCAGGAGACCCCAATCCTTTCGAATTTTGCCGCATCTTGCAAGGAAGCTATAAGAATTGCAACCAAGTGCCTAAAAATGACAAAGCCATTGAATCCCCACTATATGTTGACCCTGCAACTCTCACACAAGCCTCCACAAGTAACCCAAATCCTCTACCTACGATCACGGCTCGCATCCGAGATATAGGCTTTGGCACTTACGATATCTCAAAATCTTGTTGTGTAGGGTGGATGCCTTTATCTCCAAAATCTTACGGCCAACCACCCATTGCCAAAGTAACCAAAAAAGTAGCTATTCCTCCCCCAACATTCCTAACCCAATTCCAACATGGACGGTTATTGGAAGAGGAAACTATTGAGGATATTTCTTCTTGGCTCTATAAGGAGAAAGAACCAGTCACAATACCAGTCAAGCAATATGGCAATGGCTTAAGGATAGTAAAAAACATGGGCTATAAAGGCAAAGGTGGCCTTGGGAAACAGAATCAAGGAACTATGGAACCCATTGTTGTGACAAAGAAGCTAGACAAGAAGGGATTAGGATTTGGTAAGAAGGTACCGCACGCCTTGGGCATCGAGTATATCCTCGACGAGGTAACTGACACCTTTCCGGCCAATTCGACGTCTATAGAGGATATCATCGATGACTCTTCCCTCCACATGACCAACCTATTCACAGAATCCTCCATTTTTACACTATCCTCCGTATCCTTAACCTCCACCACTAGCACCTAGAATGTCACACTTGTCTACCCTGAACTTATCGATTGGGACCAACAAGGGTCCCTCGTGATAGATGTATTTCAGAATGACGAAGCTCTAGCTTTCATGGGACTTCGGGAAGGTATCCCTCTTGGCGATCATAAAGCAGGTTTTGTAATGGAACTAGAGCCAACGACTTATTTTGGTAAGAATACCAAATCCTCTAGTCGCAAAAGTAAAAATAAAGAAAGATCTCTAGGTGAAAACCACACTGTGGCACCTCCTAATCACAAAATAGTAAAAACAAAGGACGTATCCAAAGGTGAAAACCCAACTGTGGCACCTGAGGATGGAGGATTTGACCTTCCCTTACCATCTAAGTATCAAGAGAAATCAGCTCTCCTAGTGGAAGATTCTACAGAGATAAACCTGGGCACAGAGCAAAATCCAAAGACCACATTCCTAGCAGCATCATTATCAGAAACAGAGCACAAGAACCTTAACACATTCTTCTTACAGAGAACCATCAACTTTGCATGGACCTATGCTGATATGCCAGAGCTAGACCCCAAGCTAGTTGTTCACTATCTCACAGTTGATCTGAAAGTGAAACCAGTCAAACAAAAGTTGAGAAAGATGCACCCATAGATAGCTCTCTTGGTAAAGGTGGAAATACAAAAGCTGTTAGATGCAAAGTTTATACGACCAATCGACTATTCAGATTGGGTCTCAAACATTGTACCTGTATCTAAACCCAATGGGCACATCCGCATGTGTAATGATTTCAGAGACCTTAACAAAGCATGTCCTAAAGACGACTTTACACTACCAAACATTGACATTATAGTGGACTTGACAACAGGTCACGAGATGCTTTCTCTCATGGACGGATTCTCAGGCTACAACCAGATAAGGATAGCCGAGGAGGATCAACATAAAACAACCTTTACTTGTCCTTGGGGCAATTATTGTTGGTGTGTCATGCCTTTTGGTCTGAAGAATGCAGGAGCAACCTATCAGAGAGCAATGACAGTGATCTTCCACGATCTCTTTCATCACATCATGGAAGACTATGTGGATGATATATTGGCTAAATCTTCTAGGGCAGATCACATACAGGTTCTAGGACAGATCTTCAACAGGCTCAAAAAATACCAAGTAAGACTCAATCCAAAGAAGTGTGTATTCGGTGTAACATCAGGAAAGCTGTTGGGATATATTGTATCTCATAGAGGCATTGAAGTCGATCCAGCGAAAGTAAAGGCTATAGTGGAAATGCCTCCACCCAAAAACCTTAAAGCACTAAGGAGCCTTCAGGGAAGGTTGCAGTCCATTCGGCGTTTCATTTCACAACTAGCGGATAAATGCCAACCATTTCAACACTTGCTTCGAAAGGATGTCTCATTTCGATGGGACAACAAGTGTCAGGTAGTGTTTGATCAACTTAAAGAGTATCTAGCTACACCTCCTGTATTGGTTCCACCAGTCGCGGACAAACCTTTGATATTATATATCTCCACTACCAATTTGGCCCTAGGGGCCTTGCTAGCACAAAATGATGAATCAGGAAAGGAGCATGCCATTTATTATATTAGTAGAACTTTGGTGGGATATGAACTCAATTATTCACCAATGGAAAGGGCTTGTTTAGCAGTAGTGTTCGCCTCCCAAAAGTTGCGGCATTACATGCTGAACCAACATACAAATCTGATAGCCAAGATTGATCCCATGAAATATCTACTAGCAAAAGCAGCTCTCACAGGTAGACTAGCTAAATGGGTCATGATCCTTAGTGAGTTTGACATTGAATATGTGGATCGTAAAGCAATCAAAGCACAAGCTCTCGCCGATCAACTAGCAGAAGCACCTATGCAAGATACACACCCTATGGTAGCAGACTTTCCTGATGAAAATCTCTTCACTCTTGCTAACTCAATAATGTGGAAGCTGTACTTTGATGGTTCCTACACAACATGGATCAGGGGCCGGCATCTTGTTTGTTACACCTCAAAATGACTACATTCCAAAGTCATATCGGCTTGCATTCCCTTGCACCAACAACATAGCCGAGTATGAAGCACTCCTCATAGGTCTCAATACAACAGTTCAATGGGACATCACAGAATTACAAGTATATGGAGACTCACAACTAGTCATTCGCCAAGTCACAGATGAGTACCAAACAAAAGATGAAAAGTTGGTCCCCTACAAGCAACTAGTAGATGCCTACAAACCACATTTTTCTAGCATCACATTTGAGCAAATTCCAAGAGAGCATAACAAAGCTGCGGATTCTATGGCTTCTGTAGGGTCACTGATTGACATGCCTGCAAATACACAAAAATGTGAATTCTTGATCGAACAATTGTTGATACCAGCCGTTGATGTTCCCATTATTGAAATCATCTGCGAACTTGTTGGTCCCAATTCCCCATGGTATGAAGACATCTATGAATACCTCAAACACAATACCTTTCCCCATGACCTATCATCCACCCAACGCAAAACCTTTATCCGTCAATCCTCCCGTTACATCATTCTGGGTGATACACTATATCGCCGGAGTCTCAATAGTATCCTCTTACGATGTCTTAACGCGGAAGAAGCCGAAGCTACCTTACGAGACATACATGAAGGTGTCTATGGCGCACATTCTACTAGTCCTAATCTTGCTAAGAAGATACCCAGAATAGGTTATTACTGGCCTATAATAGAGCAAGATGCTGCACAGTTTGCTAAGAAGTGTCTACAATGCCAGCAGCATGGAGATTTGATTCACGCGCCAGCTCATGAATTACAACCTGTGACAACTCCATGGCCTTTTTCCCAATGGGGTCTCGACCTTGTAGGACAAATCCACCCTTCCTCCTCCAATGGCCACAAGTTTATCATTACCGCCACTGAGTATTTCACGAAGTGGGTGGAAGCCATTCCTATGACTTATATCACCGGTAAGCAAATAGCCAAGTTTATTCTAAACTACCTCATATGCCAGTATGGTATTCCCCAAGCCATTGTCACTGATAATGGGAGACCATTCAAGAACCAAGATGTCTGTGCCTTGTGCACACAATACAATATCCAACATCGCTTTTCAACTCCCTACTATCCGCAGAGTAACGGCCAAGCTGAGGCTTCCAATAAAACCATTCTCAAAATCCTCAAGAAAACAGTCAATGAAGCTGGTCGTGATTGGCACTTGCAACTCAATCCCGCCCTATGGGCCTACCGCACTAGTATCAGAACACCAACTGGTGCCACACCATATGCCTTGGTCTTTGGCTCTGAAGCCATCCTACCTATAGAGGTCGAGATCCCATCCCTCAGAGTTTCCATGCAGGACTTGATCGGCGGAGAGGAGTATCGTACTTCCAGATTAGCTGAGCTTGAACTATTAGATGAGAGGCACCTTGCCGCACTTAATCATTTCCATGTCTATCAAAACCGCCTCCGGCGTAATTACAACAAAAAGATCAAAGAAAGATGGTTTCAAGTTGGTGATCTTGTACTTAAGGAGAATCAGAGAAATCAAGCAGATCGAGAGAAGAAGGGCAAGTTTGAGCCTAACTGGTTAGGCCCCTTTATTGTGATAGTAGCATATGGATCAGGAGCTTATACTCTAGCTACACTTGACAGCATTCCTCTGGATGAGCCACTTAATAGTGTCCATCTCAAGAAGTTCTATGCCTGATCCTCAGAGTATTCAAAAAAAAAAAAACAAAAAATCCAAAAAAAAAATTTGTCCTCTGGTGAAAACCTGGCAAACAGGTGCCTTGGATAAGTACCATAGTGAAAACCTGGCAAACAGGCGCTATGTGTAGAGTCAGCATCCATCATCTATCGAGTCGTGTCCACCCCATGTCCAGTTCACCGCAAATTTCCATCCATCCATAATAAAACCATTGACCTTGTTTGCATTTCCATCTCCCTATCTAGTATAGCTTGGAAATTTGTCAATGTCCCTCGTCTTCATCCCACACCTTGACCTGTGTCAACAGTTTGCACTGTCTGGTCCTAGGTCAAAGCTTTTTGTGTCTTCTTCGGCAGTCACCCACACAGTTTCCTCTACCAGAATAGGGGCAACTCTTTCCTTAACTTAGGTCTAGGATTGGTTCCTTGTTTGTGGTTCACAATGCACACTTCAATCTCTTCTCCTTTCCGCAGATAACACCCTTTAACGGACACATCGCTCCTACGATAAGGCTGTTATCTTCTCAAATACTTTTCCTACATCATCACCCCCAACCAGAACTACATATTATCTCTTCTCAGTCTTAAGGTACCTTGATCCCATGGATATGGGTATGTAGGCAGTCTGGATTACGAAGGAAGTTTCCAACACTCAGGTACATAAGATCCCCTCTTCTCACCCCTTTTCCCACATCATCACGCTTACCAGAACTACATATTATCTCTTCTCAGTCTTAAGGTACCTTGATCCCATGGATATGGGTATGTAGGCAGTCTGGATTACGAAGGAAGTTTCCAGCACTCATGTACATAAGATCCCCTCTTCTCACCCCTTTTCCCACATCATCACACTTACCAGAACTACATATTATCATCTTCTCAATCTTAAGGTACCTTGATCCCATGGATATGGGTATGTAGGCAGTCTGGAATACGAAGGAAGTATCTATTACTCAGGTACATAAGATCTCCCCTTCCACCTTGACCCATTTCATCACTCTATCCAGAACTACATATTTATCACTTTTCATCTTTCATCGTAATGTGCCTTGATCCCGTGGATACAGGGTATGTAGGCAGTCTGGAATATGAAGGATGTATCTAGTACTCAGGCACATACGATTCATCATTCTCCACCCATCTCAACCCATTAGCGTGTCACCTTTCTAGTCTTCCGTTTATCAAAATCTATTCACCTTGACTTGACTAACTCAAGTAGCAAGCTAGCACATCCTTTCAAAGCAACAGTCCTTAACAAACTTGAAGCAAAGCGGCTTCCTTCCAGAGTCATCTACTGTCCTACATACCAATTGCCAACATCAGCTAAGTACTGCTTAACCAAAGCCCTAGATCCATAGGCTTGTCTTCTGCGCAGTGTTCCATTGTCGAGACCAACACACGCGTCTCCTGCGACATGTGGCATTTCCTACAGCAAGACATTATCTTTTTAGGTAGATAACCCCCTTTAATGGACACAGAGTTCCTATGATAAGGCTGTTATCTTTCCTATCCAATCTATCCTGAGCAACCTCTTTGGCAAGAGAATATGTTGGTTGTATGTTTACTTTGTAAGTCAGTCAATTTGCTTTATGGTTTATCTTTTGTTCCTTTTCCATTTGCTATTCAAGACTACCTTGATTTATCTATAATCTTGGTATGTTGCGATACAATATGGATTGGGGGCATAGTCATTGCTTTTTGTGTGCCGTGTTTGAGGAATGATCTTTAGTATCTTTCTTAACATCATATTTATTTTGTGTGTTACGACCTAGCATCTTACATATTAGTACTCTTCTTGCATTTACATGTATTGAAGTTTATTTTATGTTCAGGACTATGGCTTATTCACATGTTCCAACAAAATTATATTATGTCTAAAGGATCTAAGTTCAAACCGCTTGCTTGCAGAGTCAACGTCCACGCACTCGGATAATACTACACCTTGGTCTTTTATACCTTGGTGGTGAACTATCCACGTGCTATATCAAAAATAAGGATTGCTCTTTATAAACATTTGTGAAACTGTTGCAACAAGCTCATCCATTTACACCATCCATTTTTCCATGGCCTTATATAGTTTTTGAAGCAAAGATCGATCAACAGTCTTTCTCTCATGTTCTCTCCTATCTCCTTTTCTTCTATCTATCATCTATCCAACCTCACCTATCTCTAACACAATCTTCTAGTCGAGCGTCAACACAGTTCTTCTATCGCTTCCCTGTCTTTTCTCTCGAGGGGGCACCCTACGCCAGCTACGCTGGGGCAACTAGCTACACTAGGGCATCATGAAAATTGTATCATGTCTTCAACAATCATTTTCTTTGAGACAACGCTGTAAACTGCATTGCATCAAAGAGGGGCAAAATGTAGACACCCTAAAATGACCAAGTTGTCACGCTACTTGCATTTCGTCATTCCTGTCTAATCACTTGCATTTCAACATTAATTAAATAATCTAATTATTTAATTAATTTCACCAAATTCTTCTAAATCACATACTTTCGACATTAATTAAATAAATTCTCTTTATTTATTTAATTAAATCAAATTCCTCTATTATTCTTTCACAATTAAATAATTTTAATTATTTAATTAGATTATTATCTTCTTTCCAAATCTCAAGTCTCCATTAATTAAATATATCCCATTATTTAATTAATTCATCATAAAATTCCCTCTTATCTACAATTAAATAATTCCCAATTATTTAATTAAGTTAAATTCATTCTTCCAAATTTGAATAAATCAAATCAAATTTATTTAAATTCTCTCAATATATAAAAAATAAAATAAATCAAATATTTTATTTATTCTTCCAAATCATGCACAACAATTAAATAAATTTATTTATTTAATTTGCTTTCTTATCTACAAATATCTTTCAAATCTTCTAAAAATAAGTCTTCTTCTCCATGCACACAAAATTAAATAATTTATTATTTAATTTCTCTCAAATCATGCAAAAGCAAATCTAAAGTTGAGTTATCTATTCACTCAACCTTGTTTTTATCAATTTCTCTTAAATTAGAAAAAAACTTTCTAATTTATGAAAAGTATGTCTTATCTTTAGAAAAGAAAGCAAGACACATGTCTTCTTCTTATTCGTTGCACGTTCCCCAACTGTTCTCCTCTGTTGATTCTTCTGAATTATCTGGATCGTTGATCGATCTCTGTTGAAATCTATATAAACCACCCTCATCTCCTTCATTACCTCTCTCTTTGATCATATTCTCAGGCATACTTAACAAAGCTTCGAGCATACAAAACGCGCCGATTGAGCAACCTTACGATCTCTTAACATTGATCTTTGAGCACATTGAGCACACTACTTGCTTGTTGCAGCTATGGTTTTGCAACTTCATTGAGCAATCCACACATCTTCAAAAGGGAACAATACAGATTTTGGTAAGAGCTTTCATTTGTCTTTTGATTTTATGATAATAGCTTTTACTTAGATTGGTTTGCTTTATGTGATTAGTTTTTAGTTTTATTAGTTTAGATTTAATCAATTTTTCCTCATAAAACCAAAAACCAATCACATAAAGCGAACCAATCTAAGTAAAAGCCATTATCATAAAATCAAAGACAAAATGAAAGCTCTTACCAAAACCTGTATTGTTCCCTTTTGGAGAAGTGTGGATTGCTCAATCAAGTTGCGAAACCATAGCTGCAACAAGAAAGTAGTGTGCTCAATGTGCTCAAAGATCAATGTCAAAAGATCATAAGGTTGCTCAATCGACGCGTTTTGTATGCTCAAAGCTCTGTTAAGTATGCCTAAGAATACGATCGAAGAGAGAGGTCATGAAGGAGATGAGGGGGGTTTATATAGATTTCAACAAAGATCGATCAACGGCCCAGATAATTTAGAAGAATCAACGGAGGAGAACAGTTGAGGAACGTGCAACGAATGAGAAGAAGCCAAGTGTCTTGCTTCCTTTTGCATGAGAGGAGTTATCAAGAATAGAAGAATGAGTTAAAGCAATTAACATAATGTAATAGTCAGTTAAGTGATTTAAAACAAGAAGAATAGATTTGCATGAGAAAAGAAGACATTTTGTTTTATTAAATATAGAAATATTTAATTACACCAGCAAGAAAGCTTGAATTATATTTAGAGATAACTCAATTTAGAAGAGAAAGCAATTTAAATAAATAATTGATTTATTTAAATTTAGAGAAGATATTATTAGAAGAAACAATTAAATAATTAGAATGATTTAATTTAGAAGATTTGAAAACAAATTAAATAAATAAATTTATTTAATTGATGTGCATGATTGTGGCAGAATGATTTTGATTTAATTAAATAATTTAAGAATTATTTAATTGTAGATAAGAGGGAATTTGTTGAATTAATTAAATAATGGGATATTCAATTAATGTGGATTTGAATTTTGGAAGGTGACAATGATCTAATTAAATAATTAAAATTATTTAATTGTGGAAGAATATAGAGGAATTTGATTTAATTAATTAAATAAAGAGAATGTATTTAATTAATGTCATAATTTTGTGATTTAGAAGAATTTGATGAAATTAATTAAATAATTAGATTATTTAATTAATGTGTGAAATGCAGGTGATTTGACAGATTACGAAAAGCAAGTGGTGCGGCGACTTGGTCATTTTAGGGTGTCTACATATCCAACATCACTTTTCCACTCCCTACTATCCGCAGAGTAACGGCCAAGCCGGGGCTTCCAACAAAACCATTCTCAAAATCCTCAAGCAAATAGTCAATGAAGCTGGTAGTGATTGACACCTACAACTCAATCCCACCCTATGGGCCTATCGCACTAGTATTAGAACACCAACTGGTGCCACACTCTATGCCTTGGTCTATGGTTCTGAAGCCATTCTACCTATAGAGGTCAAGATCCCATCCCTCAGAGTATTTATGCAGCACCTGATTGATGGAGAGGTGTATCACACTTCCAGATTAGCTGAGCTAGAACTACTAGATGAGAGGTGCCTTGCCGCGCTTAATCATCTCCATGTCTATCAAAACCGCCTCCGGCGCAACTATAACAAGAAGATCAAAGAAAGATGGTTTCAAGTGGGTGATCTTGTCTTGAAGAAAAATCAGAGAAATCAAGCAAATCGAGAAAGGAAGGGCAAGTTCGAGCCTAATTGGTTAGGACCCTTTGTTATCACAACAACATATGGATCAGGAGCTTATACTTTAGCAACACCTAAAGGCATTCCCCTACATGAACCACTCAATAGTGTTCATCTCAAGAAGTTCTATGCCTAATCGTCAGAGTATCCATGTCAAAAAAAAAATTTGTCCTCTGGTGAAAACCTGGTAAACAGGTGCCTTGGATAAGCACCATAGTGAAAACCTGGCAAACAGACGCTATGTGTAAAGTCAACATCCATCATCTATTGAGTCTTGTTTATTCCATGTCCATTTCATAATAAACTTCATCCATCCATCCATAATAAAACCATTGACTCTTTTGCATTTCCATTTCCCTATCTAGAATAGCTTGGAAATCTGTCAATGTCTGTTATCCATGTCAATCCTCATCGTTATCATATGTCAAGTTATCCATGTCAATCCTCATTGTTATCCTATGTCAATTTATCCATGTCAATCCTCATTGTTATCCTATGTCACTCATCCATAAAAACACCTCTACCGAAATGGGGGCAACTCTTTCCTTAACCTAGGTCTAGGAATGGATCCTTGTTCACGGTTCATCAACCATCTCAAAAACAAAAACAAAAACACATCAACCATTCCATCATTCATATCAATCATCTTATACAACATGTTTCATTTATGAAACCAAATACCAACCATGTCAATCATCAACCAACCCAGAACAACATATCATCTCATCTCAATCTTAAGGTACCTTAATCCCATGGATATGGCTATGTAGGCAGTCTGGCATACGAAGGAAGTATCCAGTACTCAGGTACATAAGATATCATCATGTCCCCTCACTGCATCCAATCCTTTATCATCAAGCAAAACCCAGAACTACATATCATCTCATCTCAATCTTAAAGTACCTTGATCCCATGGATATGGGTATGTAGGTAGTCTGGAATACGAAGGAAGTATCCAATACTCAGGTACATAAGATATCCTCATTTCACCTACCTAAGCTCAAACACTTTGACCCACTCATCACTCTACCTAGAACTACATATTATCACATTCATCTTTCATCGTAATGTGCCTCGATCCCGTGGATATAGGGTATGTAGGCAGTTTGGAATACAAAGGATGTTTCCAGTACTTAGGCACATACGATTCATCATTCTTCACCCATCTCAATCCATCAACACTTCCATCTTTCTTATCTTCCATTTATCAAAATCCATTCACCCCAACTTGACTAACTCAAGCAGAAACTAAACTACGCATCCTATCAAAGCAAAAGTCCTTAACCGACATGAAGCAAATAAACCTACTCGTAGAGCCATATGTTGTCCTACATATCGATTGCCAACATCTGCTACATCAATCACTTGTCTTATATAGGATCTTCCATTGTCGAAACTAGACTAGGCCTCTTATACGACATGTTTCATTTCTTGAAACCAGACATTATCCTATCAACAGATGAACACCCTTTAACGGATATATCATTCCTACAATAAGGCTATTATCTATCCAATCTACCCAACCAATCTACTCTATCCTGAGCAACCTCGTTGGCAAGAGAATATGTTGGCTATATGTTTACTTTGTAAAGTCAGTCAATTTGCTTTTTAGTTTATCTTTTTGTCCCTTTCCCATTACTTATTCAAGACTACCTTGATTTATCTATATCTTGGTATGTTGCGATGCAATACGGATTGGGGGCATAGTTATTGCTTTTGTGTGCCGTGTTTGAGGAATGATATTTTATCTTACTTCTAGCATCACATTTATCTTGTGCATGTGTTACAACCTAGCATCTTACATATTAATATACTTTTTACATTTATGTGTTCAAGTTTATTACATGTTCAAGACTATGGCTCACTCACATGTGTGTGTTACAACCTAGCATCTTACATATTAATATTCTTCTTGCATCCATGTATTGAAGTTTATTTATGTTCAAGACTATGGCTCATTCACATATCCAACAAGGTTATATTATGTCTAAGGGATCTAAGTTCAAACCGCTTGCTTGCAGAGTCAACGTCCTCGCACTAAGATATCACAGCACCTTGGTCTTTAATACCTTGGTCACAAACTATCCATGTGCTATATCAAAATAAGGATTGCTCTCATTTGTGAAACCGTTGCAACAAGCTCATCCATTTAACTATCCATTTATCCAAATCATCATATAGACGTTCAAGATAAGATCGATCAATTGTCTTTCTATCTTGTCATATTCATGTCAGCCTCCATCTATCCAACCTCGTCTGTCTCCAACACAATCTTCTAGTCGAGCATCAACCTAGTTCTTTTGTCGCTTCCCTGTCTTTCCTCTCGAGGGGGCATCCTACCCCAACTACAGTGGGGCAGCTAGCTACACTGGGGCATCAAAATTGTATCATGTCTTCAATAATCATTTTCTTTGAAGCAACGCTATAAACTACATTGCATCAAAGAGGGGCAAAATGTAGACACCCAAAAATGACCATGTCATCACATCACTTGCAAATCATCAAATCTGTGTAATCACTTGCATTCAATGTTAAATAAATAATCAAATTATTTAATTAATTTCATCAAAATCATCAAATTCTTCTAAATCTCCTAAATTCAACATTAATTGAATAAATTCTATTTATTTAATTAATTTCATCAAAATCAACTTTATTCTTCCAAAATTAAATAATTTTGATTATTTAATTAAATTATTAGTCTTCCAAAATTAAAATCTACATCAATTGAATAAATTAATTATTTAATTAATTTATCATCAAAATCCTTTTATCTATAATTAAATAACTTCAATTATTTAATTGAATCAATTATTCTTCCAAATTTAAATAAATCATTCAAATTTATTTAAATTAAATATCTCTTCTAAAAATAAAATAAAATCAAATATTTTATTTATCCTTCATCATGCAAAATAAATTAAATCAATTTATTTGTTCAATTTATTTAAAACTTCAAATTTATTCTATGTCTTCCATCATGCACAAACAATTAAATAAATTTATTTATTTAATTTGGTTTTTTATCTTCCAATTCTTCTAAAAATAAATCTTGTTCATCATGCACACAAAATTAAATAATTTATTATTTAATTTATCTCAAATAATACAAAAAGCAAATCTAAATTTGTGTTAATTGACTTAATCATTATTGTTTTTATCACCAACTCATAAATTAGAAAAAAACATTTCTATTTTTGTGAAATCTAAAAATATGTCTGTTCCATGTCTTTTTTTTTATGTCAAATAAATCAGTTAACTCAAACAAAAATATCTTTTTATGTGACACATCTCAGGTGCACATTCATCATGAATTCTAGATTTATCTCATCCGTTGATTCTATTGAATTATTTGGACCATTGATCGATCTTCATTGAAACCTATATAAACCCCTCTCATTTCATAACAAATCCTCTTCGATCATTTATTCTTAGGCATCCATTCTAACGCATTGAGTATTCATCACATCGTTGAGCACATTGAGCACTTTGAACACAAACACAATCTACATCCGCTTGTTGCAAACATGGTTTTGCAATTTATAAAGCAATCCACATTCGACCAAGATAACAACACAATCTAGGTGAAAGCTTTCATTATTTTTGTGTTATTCATTGATTATTTGGTTTTTTGCTTAGATCGTTATCTTGATGTTATAGGATTGAGTTGTTGATTATTTCATTGTTTTGCTTATCTCTCGATCTCGATTTTATTCCTATACACAATCTTCATCTTGATATTGTTCACATAACAGTGCAAAACCTTGAAATATCTTCTCTCCTCTTAATCTCCTCTTAGAAAGAAAATATAAGCAAAGAAAATTCTTAACCTCATTTAGTCCATCCTATCTTTGTAGATTTATTTTTTTGTAATGATGAAATTGTATACCTTTCACTTTTCCCCTTCGTTTTGGGCTCACTTTAAGCCCATCGTCCTTTAATTAACCCTAGCCTTACCTAATCCTATATGAAATCACTCTTAGGAACTTGTTCAGGTCCTCAGTTTATCCATTTCCAATATGGATTTAGATCCTTAATTTTCAAGATTGACATATGTTAACACTATAAGTTCCAACCATAATATCTCACAGAAATCCCCCCTCCATTATGCTTTGATGGATGTCCATACCCTGCTCCAAAGCTCCCATTTTGACAAAGGCAGGGAGGATGTTGGATTTACAACTGCCAATTTTATTTTCTTAAAACTTTCTAAATCCTTGTCAACAAATCCATTTTGTGCATATCTTGCAATCATGGCATACCATGAGACCACATTTCTTTGAGGCATTTTGTCAAACAGTTCACGTGCCTTGTCTATGCTTCCACACTTTGCATACATTTGCGACTACAACATCTGACAAAATTCATCTATACTTTATCCTTTGATGGAAGTCCATACCTTGTTCCAGAGCTCCCATTTTGGCACGGGCAGGGAGTATGCTAGCAAAGGTTACAGAGTGTGGCTGTACACCTACCAATAGCATTTTCTTGAAAGTTTTTAAAGCCTTTTCAACAAATCCATTTTGTGCTTATATGGCAATCATGGCATTCGATGGACCACATTTCTTTAATGCATTCGATCAAACAGTTCACGTGCCTTGTCTCTGCTGCCACATTTCATATACATGTCTACCAGAGCATTTCCATTTCTAGCTACAACATTTGACAAAATTCCTCTATCCTTCTTGCTTTCACAAATATGCATACCCTATTCCAAAGTTCCCATTTCGGCACAGGTTGTGGCAAATGTAAAATGATCGCAGGTTGGTGACCTGTTTGTTGCATATGGTGAAACAACGCGACTTTCTCATGAGGATGCCCATGTTTCTGTATGCTGCACGCCATCTCCTTTCATTTTTTTGGCAATCAAACACTTTAAGGCATCCACCAAACTTCCTGTGGCGGGAACAAAATTTGAACTGGGCATTAACGACGACTCTTTGGTGATGGAAATGGATGTCCACAAAAGGAGCGGGCCCAGATGCCACCTAAGTAGTCAAAGCTTAGAGTGTGTGATTTAAGCCCAACCGAAACTGAGAATTCTCTCGCATTTGAATCTTCTAATGTTTGCAATGCGTATAATGAATATACCTTTCTAGACAATAAGCATCAGGGTCCAACCTAGCGAAGGATTTAGGGTCACATGGCTTGATTGTAATAGTGAGTAACTGTTGCCGTTCCATCCCCAGATAACATCATTGTAGATCTTCAGAGTTGCCTCCTTGGATTCTTTCAAATACACATGAGCTACCATGGCACAGAATCCTTCAAGATCACATTTTCCATCAAGACATGAATCTAGCACCTCGCCCCAGCCTGACTTGTTTTCTGCATTGATTACAGCATTGGCTCTTATTGCTTGGACGCCAAAATTTATCTTGGAACATAGGGAGTAAGTGACCTCATTGGCGAGGATGATCACAAACATAGTGATCACAATAACTCCACAAAAATCTCAACTCCAATGTCATATCTCCAAGAAGAAACAATAAACCATCAAGAGAACACCTGCAAATCATACCATTATTGGTGTATGTGGACTATGTATGCAGCCCAATCCTCACGTGGTTGTAACGCTTGCACCAATCTTTATTTCTTAACGATTCTATAGACCACTATCTCCTCTCTTTTGCCTTCGACCTCTGCAAGTTATTTGTCATCCACGATGTGGCATGGTTGGAGGTTATTTAATTTATATGTCTATTGTTAGACTGAGTGAGTAGTGAGTGGAATGAATACTATTGTAGAACATCTTATAGATTTTTATAGAGATTGAGTTGCTTGTAGACATAACATTCTGGAAGAGAGTTTTATTCCTAAAGTAATACAGAGAGCAATCCCCTACTCAGTGTGGATGTATCCAATTGGTGAACCACGTTAAAAAACCTTGCTGTTCTCTTTTGCTCAATTCTGTGTTTAGTTTATGTATTTGATTTAATTTGTTTTTGTTTGTTTTGTTTATTCTTCGCTCAACAATTGGTATCAGATATTTGGTGAAGAAGCTAGGCGAAGCAGGTCAGTGGTGAAGCTGACTGGGAATCATGAAGAATTTCTAGAAGAATGGACGAAGCAGACAAATGTAAAATTGAAAAGTTTTTAGGAAAAAACTTCAGTTTGTGGAAGCTCTAGATTCACGCTTTGCTGATTCAGAAGGATCTTTCCATTGCGCTACAAGGGAAGTTTAAGAAGCCAGAGAAGATGTCAGATGAAGACTGGGATATCTTAGACCAAAAAGTAGCTGCAACCATCATTCTATCACTGCCAGTAATGTCCTCTTCAACGTTGCCACATAGACAACATCTAAACAAATTTGAGACAAGCTGTGTGATATGTACGAAAGGGCTTCAATAATGAATCGAGTTTTCTTGTCGAAGAAATTGGTAAACTTGAAAATTAAAGAAGGTAACAGCATGTTGAATCATTTAAATGAATTTAATATTGTTATCAATCAATTATTTTCTATGGATGTCAATCTTGAAGAATAAACGAGATCCATGTTACTGTTGTGCTCTCTTCCTGATAGCTGGGACAGTGTGTTCATGACCATAAGCAATTCAGTATCTAGTAAAAGTAGATCCGAAGAAGGGGAGGATAAGAAAAAGCAAAGAATGTTGCGGTATGATGATGTAGCAACCACTCTTCTTAATGAAGATATGAGAAGAGGGCAAAAGAAAACAAATGGTGATGCCTTGACTTCCATAAGTACTAACAATAGAGGAAGGGGTCAAGACAGAGGAAAAAATAATGACAGAGGAAGATCGAAGTCCAGGAGTAGAAATGGAGAATGTTGGTTTTGTGGCAAGCAAGGTCACACAAAAAGGAATTGTTGGAACTACAAAAAGGCACAAGAAAAGGTGAGTAGTAATGAAGCCAACACAACATACCAAGAAGATGCAGGTGTTCTTATTTTAATTGAAGAAGAAATTCCAACAAATGTTTGGGTGCTTGATTCAGGCTCATCGTTTCATGTCACTCCATGCAAGGAGTATTTCAAAAATCTATAGATTGGTGACTTCGGTAAGGTTTTTCTTGGTAACAATGAATCTTGTGATGTTGTTGGTAATTGCAAGGGGTAGAAGATTAGCCACCCTATATGTCATAGAGGGCCATGTTGAAGTGGGAGTTGTTCATCCTATTTCAGATTCGTCATTGTGGACTGCCAAGCAAAGGTCTTTGGATCAATTAGATGTTGAAACTAATTCCGTTATTAATAATTTTCTCAATATGTTTGACAGTGATAGTTTTGGGGATCAATTAGCAGTAGTCGGGAAGATGAATCCAGAGAAACAGATTGACGCAATAGTTGTAAGTACCCTAAGGAGCTTGGAGGGGAGAGCCACGGGTGTGTGAGAGGGTCTGCTCGGCGGCCCGACCTCTCAAGCACAATACATTCTGGAGCATAGAACCATTGGCATCCCTGATCACCATATGCTGGGACAAATCTTAAATAATACTAAGGACATAGTAGAGCTGAATAAACTGGTGAACATGAGGGATGCGCATAAGGTGTCCAAGGCAGGAATGTAGAATAAGATGACAACCTTGGAAGAGCTTAAGGAGGACGTGAAGCTAGTCGTGGAGCTTGCTACCGAGCCCACAAAAGATGACAAAGAAAAATCTGATGGAGGTAATGAACATGAACTCAAAGAGGATACTAAAAGTTAAGATGTCGAAGGATACACCTATCTCAACGAGATCGGCTACAAACAGAAACTTGATCAAATTTTCTCAGTTTTCATGGAACACCACATTAAAATTATCCACTCAAAACTGATGTGGACACCTAGTTCACTTTTAAGGTCACCCACAATCAAATCTGGTATTGATATCTCCTCAGACCTGGTAGTGGCAAAATCAACAGAGGAAAAAGAAAAACAACAGTATTCCAAAACCAACCAATGGCCCAAGAAAGAAGCAGGATCAAATGTGCTTATACACAAAAAATTAGCTTTTAGGTTCTAGCTCCTCCTTCCTCTCCTCATAATAGTTGTGGTGCCCTATTTGTGGTATAACATTAGGGGAATCCAAAAACCTGGTTTGAATATTTCAGATTCTAATGTTACATTTGTAAGAGTTATCTGGTTTGATTTCTTTTCTCTGATGGTTTTTGTGACTGCAGTCGTTATATCACTAAAGATTACATTTCGTTATTTGAGGCCCAGGTTTAGGCTACCTTCTATGAGGCTGATTAGGAGCTCACACCTTGGCCAGAGCTGGGGTTGCCTTGTTGTTTCATGGGTGAAGCCATTGGCTTCATTTGCAATCACCCACAATCAAGGGCAATCCGTTTGTGACATGGACTATTGGGTCTAAGCCCAAGAGTGAGAATAGAGCCAAGATTGGCAATAAAGAGGTGAGGTCAACACTGCCAAAGCCTTGTAAGTTGTTTGTAAATGAGATTGAGAATGTGGAGTTTGAGAAGGATATAGATACTGGAATGTATGAATGTGATACTAAGAGAGGCGGGCCAAGGGAAAAGCCTGTCGAGTTTTCAAAGTAATGGTAGGATTGGAAATGCAGGGGATATCTCGGCGCAACTCTTGTAGTTCAAATTGGACTGCAAGTGGGAGATTGTTGGTGTACGTGGACTATGTATGCAACCCAATCCTGACGTGGTTGTAATGCCTACACCAATCTTTATTTCTTAACAGTTTTGCAGACCACTATCTCCTCTCTTTTGCCTTCGACCTCTGCATGCTATTTCTTATCCACAATGAGGCATGGTTGGAGGTTATTTAATTTATATGTCTATTGTTAGACTGAGTGAGTAGTGAGTGGAATGAATACTGCTGTAGAATAGCTTATAGATTTGTATAGAGATTGAGCTGCTTGTAGACATAACATTCTGTAAGAGAGTTTTATTCCTGAAGTAATATAGAGAACAATCCCCTGCTCAGTGTGGATGTAGCCAATTGGTGAACCAATTTAAAAAACCTTGTTGTTCTCTTTTGCTCAATTCTGTGTTTAGTTTATGTATTTGATTTAATTCATTTTTGTCTATTTTGTTTATTCTTCGCTCAACAACCATATCCTTGTATTAACACCAATGTTCCCAAACCCCCAAATAGAAAATCCTCCTCAACATCCAACTGTTCAACCCCAAAGTCAAACATACCATATATCAATAAACTAACCATGATGTAAGCCTCTCAAACTAAAGGAAGATTAGACAAAACATCCATTCCCTCAACAAGGGAATATGCCCAAAACCATCCCCCATACTCCTCAAATTGTCCTCATAACAAACTCATATGCATAAGGAGACAAAGGAAAAAGAAACCATGCCAAGTAATCCTCAAATAAGCCCTCAAGAACTAACCATAGCTCAAGACTCATTCCCATGAGAAGACAAATCATCCATGAGCATCCAACCAACCATCTCATACCAACTAAAATTCAATTGGATTGTCATGATACCCAAAAGCTCCCAAGGCAAAATGATCATTGCACTCAATACTAGAAGACTACCACAAATCACTATCAAAGCTCCCTTTGCATGATCAATATAAAAACTAGGAACTCTCCATGATGTTGTGATTTACATCTCCTCAAAAGATCATGTCTCTAATGAACATATTTGCTCCCAACAACACCTATATCATGCCAAAACTCTAACATGTGATCAAGAGTCCACCATGACACAATAACATCCATCCTCTAAACCAAAGATCACATGTTAAACTAACAAATCATAATCGGCTACTCAATTAAAGACTCCAAGAGCCCTCCATGGTAAGAAGCCATTATTATCTCCAAACCACATGAAGATAAACATCCCCTATCAATAGAACTAAAGATGTCAATAAACTCTCACTGCATACAAAAGACATAATCCAAGAGCTCCTCATGGCACAAACAACCACTACAGAAGATCATCCATTGCTAAATGATGAATCCACATCACTGTCAAAGATCCCATTAGAATGTGATATAGAGATACACATGGCATTGTGATAACCATCCCCTAATTGAAGATCACATTTGGCTCTCACACAATTAAAGAGCTCAATTGCAACACCATGAGCTCCTAAAGGGTAAAGTAGAACCATGATCTCTAAACCAAGAAGATACACCACCACCTATAATCCAAGAATCAATCCATCACCACTAACTATGTATATACATAAACAACCATGTCATGTCAAAGATCAATGCATACAAGAACCTCCATAATACCATGATCACCACCTTCAATGTACCTGCATCAAATTCCCATTGAATCAAGATCCATAATCTCTCACACATCATAGTCAACAACTATAGGTTCCACAATAAAATTGTCTTAGGTAATACTATCTCTCTACCTCATAGTGAAAAGCATACCAATGCACCAAGTGACCAAACAAGATCAACCAATAGAATCTGCATCAACACTGAAATATCTGAGTATAGATGACCCACATTCGAGTTATCTAGGCAATCAGTAAGTATAGACTGTAATATCCATGCAGGATAGACAACTCAGAGAGTTTTAAGTATAAATTAAATTCAAAATCTAATTTATGACAAGAGGCCAACTCCTTAAGATAAAGTTTGGTTGACCACCTTTTATATGAGTCAACCATCTTAAAGGCAGTGATCAAGGATATGAGGCGACTTAGAAAAGGACATGACTACTAGAAGACAAAGGCTATGATTAATCATGCCTATTCATAGAAGACAGGTCCCTTATGAAGGTATAAGAGGAAGATGATGGAAAGGTTTGGAAGGCATAGATTAAGGAATTACTATCTAGAATATAAAGAGCAGAAACAAATATTGAAAGGTAGACAAGAATATATATCAGTAGTGATATATATATATATAGTTGTGAAAACAAATATTTATATATATTGTTTTACAACAACACTGCCATATATAGTAACAACAAGAATATATTGATATTGAAACTGAACTTATCAATAGGTATACTTTTTTACCCATTTAACCCAATTGGCCATCACATTTGGAATGAATGTGAAATGCAGATTAGGGGACAAGCAACAACACTGGTCCCTTCATCAAGTAGGCCACCCCAAGTTGGATGGATGGTAGTTGCTGCCACTTGTGGGCCAAGGGGGTGAATTATCTGGGATGGACGTACCCACCCTTGGGCTTGGTTGAGGAGTGCCAGGCTCTTGACGCTCTATATGCTTTCTCATAGAGTTTCATTATGTGATTGACCATTGGGAATAACCCGTGTATGCTTCATGTATGATGTGTATACTTTGTGCTTGTTAATATATGTATTGAACTCATTATTAATTATGCTATGATGATTTGATCTCATTATTTATGTTATAAAGTATGAATCTCATTAATAATTATCTAATTTATCGATCTTTAATATTTCTAATGTCCCTTTCTAGTGATTATTATTGTATGCAGGTGAAGAAATCAAGAATATCCTAAAAGGGGACATTACAAGTGGTATTAGAGGTTTGATCCTACCAGCTTGGGGATTAAAGATAGTTCATGCAATTAAACCAAAGAGCTCAACGAGCTTTGGAGAGAGATAGAAGGAAACTTGCAGCAGGCAACAACCCTACCCGAAACAACACAATGAGTAAACAATTGGGAAATGAATTGAGGGCATTCATGGAACACAACAAAAAAACAACTCAAGCTCTGATGGAGCAAAATGAGAAGACAACTCAATTACTCCTACAAACCCTCCAAAATACGAACAACACAATTAGCACTCTTAGACCCAACCAAGTTAATGGGAAGGATGCCTCTTCTAATCATTCAGAAAACCATAAAACTTCTTTAGGATCAACACCTAGAACTACATGACCTACATTCTTGCCTAGTCAAGAACATGCAAGAGAAGAAGAAGAGCCCATAACAACAAATGACATTGAGGAATTGGTAGACTCCTATTCCAAAATTGATCCCAAACTTAGAAAAAATATCCCATTTAGAGACTACTGTGATATAAGAACAAGAAATACATCAAAGAAAGATAAAAGGAAACCTAACAGAGACTTACAAAAAAAGGTAAGTAGGATAAACCTTGAACATTTTGATGGCTCAGGAGAAGTCACGGCACAAGCGTGGATCTAGTAGCTCGACACATATCTTTGTCTCAGTGCCATGACTGAGGAAGATGCTCTTAAATTTGCCACTCTACACTTGAGAGGGGTTGCACATGAATGGTGGCACCATGGCTTGATTACTCTAGGCCACCAAAACATAACAACTTATGATGAATTTACCAGAAAACTCATTGAAAGATTTGACCAAAAGCACCTTGAGAGATATTTTAAAGAACTAACTCAATTAAGACAAGAAGGGACCATAGAAGACTATGTGGTAGAATCCCAAAGGATTTCAGTCATGGTCCCCAAAATTTCTGAAAAAAGACTCATTTACCTATTTATAGATGGACTATCCGAAGATATTCATAGCCTAGTAAGTGTCCTAGATCCCACCACTCTCCAAGATGCGATATTAAAGGCTCTAAGGTTTGAGACCACTAAAACATGGGATAAAAGTTACTCCAGAAGTATATCATCAAAAGATAAAACCTCTTTCAAGAGAGATAGGCATCAAAGGGCACTTCCTCCTAAAGATGACCTTGAAAAGCTTCAAACAAAAAATGTATGTTTTAGGTGCAAAGAGAAATGGGAGCATGTACATATTTGTAAAGAAGAGCTTTGAAAGAAAATTTTTTGTTACAAGTGTAAGGAGAAATGGGAGCCGAGACATAAGTGTGGAAAGAGAGGCCAAGCACGCAACATAGAGGCATTATCCAACAAAGAAGTATGGGAAGAAGAGGAAAACCCAAGCAAAAAAAGAAAGTGTATTGAGGAAGACTATGGAACCTTAGCTGCAATCTCAAAAAGCCTCCAAACACCACCCATTTTGAATTTGAAGTGTTCTAATGGGACAAAAGGTAATCGCCCTTGTGGATAGTGAGGAAACACACAACTTTATCAACGAAAATTTGGTTACAAGAATGAATTTAGAGACAGAAGATTTTAAGGGCTTTAAGGTAGCCTTGGATGATGGGTCCACTCCCCGTGTACAAAAAAGATTCCTCAACTAAGCATCACCTTGGGAAAGCATCCAATCAAAGAAGACTTCTACATTGTAAACATGGGGGACATTGATGTAATCTTAGGCATCCCATGGTTGCACTCTTTAGGACATTTTTACCTAGATTTTCTAAAATTGGAACTTTGTTTTCAACATAACGAACAAGAAGTCCTCTTACAGGGACTATCTAATGGATCCCCAAGAGTAGTTTCATCCAAAAGGATAGAAATAATCTTTAGACATGGACACGTAGAATGGGTTGCTCAATGCATGATTCTTGACAAGTCTTCCTCCCAAGGCAAATCCATACACATTGACATCCAATCTATCCTAAAAAAACATAAAAAGGTATTTGGCAACCTCCCACAGGGACTTCCTCCCAAAAGAGGTTTTCAACACACTTTAGAACTTGAAGAAGGGACTAAACCCGTAATCACCACAGCTTATAGGCACCCCCAAAAATTTAAAGAAGAAATAAAAAAAACTATTAATGAGCTTTTCGAAATGGGCCACATTCAACCTAGTTCAAGTCCTTTCACCTCCTCGGTGGTACTAGTTAAAAAGAAGGATGGTACTATGAGGATGTGCATAGATTATAGAACCTTGAACAAAAAGACTATAAAAACTGTTATCCTATTTCTAGAGTTGATGAATTGATTGATGAACTTCATGGGGAAAAATACTTTTTCTAAGATTGACTTACGATCTGGTTACCACTAAATTAGAATGAGGGAAGAAGATATCCGCAAGACCACCTTTAGATGTCACTATGGACACTTTAAATTCTTGGTCCTACCCTTTGGTTTAAACAATGCCCCCACAACATTCCAATCATGCATGAATCACTTATTCAGGAAATAACTAAGTTCCTACTGGTATTCTTTGACGACATTTTGATTTACAACAAAACATGGGAAGAACACCTTAAGCACATTGACGAAGTCCTAGGAATTCTTGAACAAGAATCACTATATGCTAAAGTCTCCAAATGTGAATTTGGGTTAGAAGAGATCCTATATCTAGGACATAAAATCAATGCACAAGGGGTAAGTGTGGATGAGGAAAAGATAAAAGCTATTAGGGAATGGCCAAAACCAAGAAACCTAACCCATCTAAGGGGATTTTTGGCTTATGCAGTTACTACCAACAGATTGTCAAAGGATTTTCTAAAATTATTGCCCCACTCACAAACTTAACTAAAAATGGGGCCTTTACATGGATTGAAATAGCCCAACAAGCTTTTGAAAGACTTAAGGAGATAATGAGTTCTTGTCTCATTCTAGCCATTCCTGACTTTACGTTACCTTTCGAGTTAGAGTGTGATGCTTCCAAAGAAGGCATTGGAGCAGTACTCATGTAGAACAAACACCCAATTGCATTGGAAAGTCACAAACTCACAGAAGCTGAAAAGCATTACTCCATTTATGATAAAGAAATGTTAGCCATTATGCATGCATTGGCCAAATTTAGACGATATTTGGTTTGTGGTAAGTTCATTGTAAAAACTAATCACAATAGCCTAAGGTTTTTTCTAAATCAAAAGGATCTAAACGACCGTCAACAAAAATGGGTCAGCAAATTACAAGCTTATAATTTTGACATAGAATACATGAAAGGAAAGAACAACATGGTAGCTGATGCACTATCCCACAAACCTTACTTATGCTCCCTAACAAGCATTTCCGTAGAATGGAAGAACTCGATTATTGCTGAATACGCCAAAGATCCACAGGCAAATGACATCCTAGAGGGAAATCTACAAAATGAAGAATATCAAGTAGTGGAAGAACTCATTCGATACAAAGATAGGATATATCTTATACCAGGATCAAAGATAAAGGAGATCATTAGAGAATACCATGACAACCCCTTAGCTAACCACCAAGGATATTATAAAACCTATAAGCAAGTAAGAGAGAAACATTCTTGGAAAGGTCTCAAGAAAGACATGGGTCAGAGCAAGAAGTTGGGTCCACTTTTTGGCCAAAAAGTGGAAGTGTTTTCCCTGATTTTCAGAATTTGTCACATTTGACCTAAACATTTGAGGTACTTAAAGATTGAATCTTAAAAAAAGTTAGGAATATGAAATGTAGTACTCTGAGTCTAGTTTCTAAATATGTAATTTATTTTAATACCCAGATGATACAAATTGATTTTCAATAGGCATTTCTAAAAAATGAATATTTAAAAGTCACTTTTTTTACCATACCATGCATGTGTACGACCAACATAATTTGACCTAAATAAAAGTATTTTTCTAAATACTTTTGGGAAAAGATGTGTAGTACAATGAAGTTTGATGAGGATATTTTTTTATAATTTTTTTCCAAATATTTTTTTTTTATTAATTTTTTATTGACCCTAATTGTTGTTTTTGAAAACCCCTCGTCTACGACCAACATAATTTGAGAAAAACTAATCATAAAATGATTTTTTTTTCATTGTGTAAAGAATGATGTGTAGATTGATGACATATAATTTTAAAAAAAAACTTTAAAAATTAAAAGTTATTAAAAAAATACAAACACCTGTCATTTCAAGTTTTTGGACCAGTTTGCTCATAAATTAAATAATAAATAGAAAAATAAGTCCAATAAAAAAATTACATATTTGAAAACTACACATTGTCATCTGTAATGGGTTTTAATTTTGTCAAAAAATTCAGAAAAAAACATTGTCAGCCATACTGGTAAAGTTGGTCTTTTCTCTTGCTCTGAACATGGACTTGTACTTGCAGGTCTAAGGCAAGGGGTTGGCTTACCATGCCTTTCCCAAGCCTAAAATTTTAGGAATGGGTACCCATTCTAAAATGGGTACCTGTTCCTTTTGTGTGGGAAAAAAAAGCACGCAGGTCTTTTTTTTTAATTCAAATCCCATTTAGAAACGGGTACCCATTCCTAAACGGGTTGTATCCTAAAAAATGTTCAAGAATGCATGACATGCCAAAGGAACAAGGAAGAATAGACTTATCCAGTGGGCCTTCTCCAACCCCTACCTGTACCTGATAAAAATGGGAAAGCATTTCCATGGATTTCATAACAGGACTTCCCAAAGTGCAAGGCAAAGATTGTATATACAAAGTGGTGGATCGCCTTACCAAGTATGCACATTTCATTGCAATATCCATAGACTATAGAGCTCCCTAGATAACTAATGTGCTCTTCAAGGAGATTTTCAAACTACATGGTTTACCTAGAGACATCGTCAGCGACAGAGACAGTCGATTCCTTAGCCTATTTTGGTCAGAACTTTTTGGACTAGCAGGAACATAACTCACGCCAAGTACAAGTTACCATCCCCAAACTGATGGGCAGATAGAGATTGTCAACAAATGGTTGGAAGGATACCTAAGAAACTATGTTACGGGACAACAAAATGCATGGGTCAAGTGGTTACACCTCAGAGAATATTGTTATAACACTACACATCATATGTCAATAGGAATGAGTCCCTTCGAGGCCTTGTATGTATATGAAGTAACCTCATTTGGAAATCTAATCCTCTAGGGAAGTCGTGTATCAGGGGCCAAAAACTTTTTGCAACAAAATATGGACATTATGAATAATCTTAAGATAATCTACACCAAGCACAAAACCAACAAAAAATATATGTCGATCAAAGAAGGATTGAGAGGACATTCAAAGTTGGGGATTTGGTTTTTTAAGGTTACAACCCTATAAATAGTCATCAATCAAGGTAAGTGGAGCCAAGAAGCTTAAACCTAGATTCTATGGACCATACAAGATTTTACGAAGGATAGGAGAAGTTGCCTACGAGTTGGAACTACCAGAAAATAGCAAGATCCATAATGTCTTTCATGTGTCTCGACTCAAAAGGGTGTTGGGGCAACATATTACTCTATGTTTAGAATTACCCTTGCTCGATGATGAAGGCAAGTTAATTTTGGAGCCCGAAGCCATTCTTGATATGCGAGAAAAGAGGCTGATGAATAAGACTATTCCTGAGTATCTGGTTAAATGGAAGGGTCTACCTATAGAAGACGCCACTTGGTCCAAGGAGATGAGATCTTTGATCATCCAAATTTAAAATTGCTTGAGGACAAGCATTCTTGGGAAGGGCGGACTGTAATATCCCCGCAGGATAGACTGCTCAGAGATTTTAAGTATAAATTAAATTAAAAATATAATTTATGACAAGAGGTTGACTCCTTAAGATAAAGTTTGGATGACCACTTTTATGTGAGTTGACCATCTTTAAAGGCAGTGATCAAGGATATGAGATGACTTATGAAAGGACGCGACTACTAGAAGACAAAGGCTGTGATTAATCATGCCTATTCATAAAAGATAGGTCCCTTACGAAGGTATAAGAGGAAGATGATGGAAAGGTTTGGAAGGCATCGATTAAGGAATTACTATCAGGAATATAAAGAGCATAAACAAATATAAAAAGGCATACTGGAATCTATATCAGTAGTGATATATATATTTATAGCTATGACAACAGATATTTATATATATTGTTTTACAACAACACTGCCATATACAATAACAACAAGAATATATTGATATTGTAACTGAACTTATCAAGAGCTATACTTTTTAACCCATTTAACCCAATGTGCCATCACATTTGGAATGAATGTGAAATGCATATTAGGAGACAAGCAACAACACTGGTCCCTTCATCAAGTAGGCCACCCCAAGTTGGATGGACTGTAGTTCCTGCCACTTGTGGGCTAAGGGGGTGAATTATTTGGGATGGATGTACCCACCTTTGGGCTTGGTTGAGGAGTGCCAGGCTCCTGGTGCCCTATATGCTTTCTCATAGAGTTTCATTATGTAGTTGACCATTGGGAATACCTCGTGTATGCTTCATGTATGATGTGTATATTTTGTGCTTGTTAATATATGTATTGAACTCATTATTAATTATGCTATGATAATTTGATCTCATTATTTATGTTATGAAGTATGGATCTCATTAATAATTATCTAATTTATTGATCTTTAATATTTCTAATGCCCCTTTCTAGTGATTATTATTGTATGCAGGTGAAGAAATCGGGAATATCCTAAAAGGGGACATTACATAGACAACATACAAAACTACACAACTTGTAGATATCACAATGTAATATACAGGTTCAATCATGTAAAATATAGACAATAAAATATGAACATGTAGATTATCCATGACTTAAACACTAAATCACCTCTAGATTCAATTTGTCGCAAATCCATAAAGTACCACAATTAAGGAACCCATCAAACAACTCTGTAGAAGTGTAAGTGATACCAAAAATTTTAATTTTTCAAACCTAATCTACTACTAAGTACTCAAAAAATACTCTCCATTGCCTCTAAGAAGTCTACAATTAGACACCATGGGCACACAATATGATCTATCAAATCAATGAGAGAAAAACTAGCTTCAAATTGCTATTTTATATTATAAATAATAAAATAAATAAAAAACAACTAATACAAATGTGTAGTGCTCAAAAAGAGCTTTATGTTGACTATAAGAAGTTGAAAATTTTACATCCTAGGCGAAAGTTATGCTCTTAGAAAAAAATAGCTCGTTTAGGCCTTCAAAGGACTATCCTAGTAGTTGGAGGGTGGCTGGTAGGTGGTGCCACAAGCTAGGTGGCAGTGGCTTGTGGCACTACCTAGGTGAAGGCTCAGTAGGGATTGGGTGGCTCGTCGGTGGCATGATCAAGGAGGAGCAATGTTGGGGCAAATGGGGTTTAAGCTCTTGTGACTAGTCATGACTAGGGGCTAGCTCACTGTGACCAATGACTATATATAGGCCCTTGGTTGTTGATATGATAGGGCTTTGATCCTCATAGTGCATAAATCTTGGGTGGTTGGTCACTCATATAACTAGGTTAAGCCCTTCAAAACCCCATGGACTATTGACTCTGCTGTATCACCTCCTGTACCTAATGCCCAATCAAGTTTTATTTTTTCTCTACCAACCGTACAATAGGGTGACATAGGCTGATTTGCTAGAGAATATTCTACTGACACATGTAGATTATCTATGACTACGATGTGTACGATTGTACTAATCATGTACTAATTTTGAATGAATGTATAGAATCTAGACTGTGAAGATTCCCCCACCCCTCAAAAATAGCTTGAATTTTTTTCTTTGAAATAGGTCAATTTTTTTGAATCAATTTGTAAGTTTTTGGGCTTTTTGGATCCAATGGTGAGGTTTGTTTTTTCCCGAGAGGCTATCCATATAGCTTCACCTCCAAAACCCTCACAAAATGAGCCCAAACAAAAAACTCATTTACCAAATCAACATAAAACCCTAGATTTGCAAACACATCTGAAACCTTGAAAATGCCTTCACTCTTTTTTGTAAGACCATGAATTCAACTATGCAAAGATTCCACTCATACCAAGGGTTAACAACCAGGAAGATGTCTCCTCCTACAACTAGGCTCTGATACCAATGAAATGAAATTTGCAATAAAATATACCGTTTCTACATAGCCATCATGAGAGAAACATATGCAAAACAAGTATTCGAAATCTACAATGCAAAAGAATAACAAAGTATACCACAAGATAACACTTGATGTATCTCGAGAAAACCCTTTCAAGGGAAAAACCTATCCTCCAAAAGCTCTCACACACTCAATGTATTATCTCATGAACAAGATTATAATACACTTGTAGAGTCTCCATGCAAAGCTTCTAAGGCATCAAGCACCCTAGTTGAATTCCTCCATGCGAACAAGCAAATGAGAACCATGTAGCCACACATCCCAATCTATGCTTCCACATATGCAACCTACAAGATATGCTCAATCCAACATTAGTCAAAAAACCAAAGGTTCTACAAGACAACCTCAACAACTACTCATGTGATTGCTTTTATAAAGACAAGCTTGCACAAAACCACTAAGTGGTATTACATAAACCATATGCCTTAAAACCATGAGCTCACTAAACCATGACCCTAAATTAAATATTTGGTATTAAGTTTTTCCAATAATAAATATTTTCCTAATGTGACACTCACATTAAATGTTTATCCCAATGTCACGTACAACATACAAGTGGCCCCAAGAACATCTAACCCATGTGGCATCCACATCTCTAAGATGCACCACAATTAAATATTTATTTTTACATTACTAGCATTATGCAAGGTGTATAACACAACTTTCCCAACATAAACCTCGATGGTGAATTCCGATAAATGTAAATTTAACTTGGAAATATAAAATAGAAGACCTTTAGGATAAAAACAATGGTTTTGCACATTTGTAAATTCACTTTTTAATAATTTGACGAATTAATAATCCATGATCCCAAGGTTGATTAGTAGATTATATGTATGTTGTAAGATTTTAAATCCCGACCAAAGAATACTTGATGGAATTGCGAGCTAGGATGACTTCCTAAAATTTGAAGAGTTTGACATATGAATGCCCTAGATTTGAAACTTGATAGTCCAATAACACCATAACTAGGATTTTACTCCATTAAAACGAGACCTTGCAACATAATTTAAGATAACAAAAAAATGATGAATCATGCAAAGCCCAATGAAAACCATTCATTCCAAAACCCTAGGAACTATAATGAAAACCCAAGGAGAAGGCAACTGAAGAAACCCAAACACCAACACAAATGTCTAAATTTGGAATTCCACCAGTCAGAGAAGGTTGAACGTAGATGCAGACACATCAAATCCACGTGAAGATGCAAACGATAAAGACAAATGAGGAAAATGGAAACACTATGGGGTTTTAATACCCACTCACATAGGTGAAAATTTAATTCACATTAACTCTCAAATTTTGAGGTCCCATGACAGATGTGCATGTATTTCCAATTGGGTTTTAAAGACTACGACATAGTAGATTTAAAGTATCGACATGAATTTGCACATGGACTCAAATTGGTGATTGTTCCAAAATAGAGGTAATTCAGAGTTTAAGATTTTAAAGTCAATTTACATCATTTGAAAACTTGTGAATCAAGGTTCATAGTCTGAGGTACACACAATTTGAGTTTTGGACTTTGATTACAATTTTACATCTTGTGAAAACAAAGTAAAGTTTGAATTTGTCTAGAACCCAATATTTTGATCCTTGGACCTAGCACATTTTGATTGATCCTAAATTTGTGATCCTTGATGAGTTTGCAACTACAAAGGTATTATAAGAAGACCACTTCAACACAAATCCAAAAAACTATCAAACCCCACATAAGAAATCTTGACAAAAATGAAACACAGTGGAAATGACGCACACCAAATAAAGACCTAGATCAAGAGGTGAAAGAAAACAAAGGTCAAAAAAAAGAAAATGAGGGTCCCCAATTTTGAAAGATATTAGAGGTATGTTGTGGATGCCATGATAGATATCTTGGAGGATGAATACTATGACCCACTGTGATTAAGAAGGCCAAATAATAGAAATACCTTCCCAACCAATAGTCTATTGTAAAACACCTAGCAATATGCCACACCACCATCAAAATAACATAGAAAGGCAACATCCTTCACCTAATTGTGCAAGTTGCCTATTCATTATATAACGCTTCTTTTACAATCCATACACATGAACTCTATTGTGCAAAGCTCTCCCATTATAAGCCATCATAAATGCACATGAGGCCACCACCACCATTGATACCAATGCCCTTACATGTTACTAAGGAATATATTAAAGAGAAGACTTAATATCTCGCTCCACTAGAATATTAAAGCCCTCCCAATCATTTATATCCAAACTCTCTATAGTTGTTATGATAGAACTTTTGACACCCTTGTTTGCTAGGAAATTAACTACAAAGTTTTCTCTCTACAACAATGGAGACATTTTATCACCTTGAATTTACTTATCCATATCCCTGCCTCTTCAAGATAAGATCTCATCCTATAGTTTGGACTATTTCCTTTCTTCAAAGTATTAAACCAACAATTAGCGCCTCCTATTCAACTTCATTGTTAGATTTAGTGTCAATTAGTGGGGTCCACCACACAATAAACTACCCCTACCATCACATAACAAGTATCATGCTCATGTGATTCCAAGATTCCCGATAGATGCATCATCAAAGTTCAATTTCACGCCTACCTTTAGAACCAACTAAATTTTATTCCTATGTAATTCCTTACAATATTTCAACCCATTAATGGGTTGATATTTATATTGTTTTGATTAAGATAAGTTGGTATTGAAGGTACATGTTATCACTGGGAATTGCACCTGTATGCAAAGCTAGTTAAAGCACTGCAATTCCATGTAATATGGGACTAATCTCAGGTTGTGGGTGCTCTATGATGAGATTAGACCTCTAGATCGTGGGTTGGTTCCCTTCAAATGCTCTATTGAGATGTATGTTTTTTACTTTTTGGGAAAAGGGAAGAAAGAAACTAAATGAACTCTAAGTGTAAAATGGTGATGCACCTGATATAGAAAAAAATAATGCAATCTGATTCACAACGCTTGCTCAGAAATCTGACTTCTACACAATCCAAACTTGGCATAAATATCACAAAAAATGATTCTAAGGAAGGTTTGAAAATAGGTTTTATTAAGGAAAATGTTTTTTCACAGCATAAAAAGACTATTTCTGGTTAACACAACCTACGACTTGTGATGAATTTATGCTTTAATGCAGTAAACAATGAGATGAGACAATAATTTTGAAGGTTTAATAATAAAACATAGTAAAATTTCATCAAAACCACTTCAATATTTAGCACTTAAAGGAAAGGTAATTCAACTGATTTGAAATAACAAAGGAAAGCTTTGCAAAAAGACAAAAGATAACCTATAACCTGTCGATCTCTCAATAAAATTGTAAAAGTGAGCTACAAGAATTCTCCAATCTGTCTGAATCAAAATGAGAATCAAGAACCAGCAAAAATAGACTTTTGCTTTACAATATATAGGCTTGCTCTCTCCGAGAGGCATGCAAAAATATAGACTTGCAGATAACTGCCTCTAAAAATACTCATTCCTGAGCAACCTCAAAAATCCTCAAAATTAAGGTCTAAAACTGCCACAAAATGAGCAAAAATAGCTTCAATTTGGGCTTCTCCATGTGTTTGACCAAAATTTTGACCAAGGATCCTAAAAATACTCCTAAAAGTCATGCAAAACCTCCTAGGTGGCCTAGTTAACTCAACTAATCAATTTGCATGATTTTGCATGAGCAAAATTGATTGTGAGTAAATAATAAAGTAATAAAATATTACTCTATTATTGGTTACAACTTGTCTATTTTTGATTTTACAACTTGTGGAAAATAATAAAGTAATTTATAGAATATTAATTTATTATTTATTTTACAATTAATTAATGTGTAAAATCATGCATGATTAGAAGAAAAATATACTCCTTATCACTCCAATACATTTGCCTATTTTGCAAAAATAGGACTTAGGGATAATCACACAATTCCTTATCACTCTAATACATTTGAGAAAAAATATCTCCCTCTGCAAGGAAAATAAAAGAAATCAGTCACTCCTGTAGCACTCCATGCACAAGACAAAAATGCATAAATATCCTTATTACTCCCATTTGTTGACATTGTGCACATACATCCATTTCTCAAATTTCCTTATATCCCCATATGCAATTTGAAGTTCAAGAAAAGAAAACAACTCCACTATGCAACTTAACCCCCATGCATAAAAAAGATCCATCAAATGTTGTCATCATTAATGCTACCACCATGCAATTACCACATCACTACAAGACAAATATCTTATTACCCATATGCTATATCTCCACCATGCATAATGAGCTTACCCATGTATTTCATATGCATCAAATATTGCACCATTATAGATGCTCACCTTATCTGCCACCTTGTAAACTCTATGTTCGTGCATATCATGTCCAAAAAACATCCACTTCCTTGATTGTTTGTCACCATGCATAATCTTGAAATCCATCTTTGGATGCTTGGACATGGGCAAGGGACTTAAGCATGTGATTTGTTACCTCCACCATTCGACCACCAAGGAAACCACCATGCATAAAAGATTAAAAGGCTCGTAGTCTTTCCACATGTTATATCGACCTCTTGACTTAAAAGGGAACCAACCTCCAAAGGGTTGCTGTCAGCCACTATGTGTTATGATTGCTAGGGAAAGTCTTGACCTCGATAGCAATTTTGGATAAGGTAATAATTAGTTTTTCTAAGTCAAAAAATGCACTTGAGTGAAAAGAACCTTCGAACAAAATAGGGAAACAACCCTAATCTTTTCTCATTCACACTTCTTTTGATTTCTCTCTTTGAGCTCTACAAAAACATGTCGGCTGAGGGTTTCAAGTGGCTCCGTGATGGCTCTGGTTTTCTCCTTTAGTGGCTCTAATACATTGTCGCTACCATAAACTCTTCATGAGCTAGGATGAAGGTAAACCTTCTTTTCTGTTTGATATGAAGCATTTGAATGTTGTAACTTCCTTCATATGTATGGCCATGACCTTTTTCACTATTATAACAACTCCATTGTTATGCATTCTTTAATGTCTTCATTCTGTCTTTGTGTGCTTCCTTTCTCAACGGTCTTCTCCTGCTCCTCTAGAAGTTTGAGGCCACTGTGAGGCCATGGAAGATCTTTCTTTCTCGACAGCAATAAGGTAAGCACTTTCTATCTAGTCTCTATAGTTTCATTCTTCTTTGGTCTCATTCCTTATGGCATGATAAGCTGTAGATAGTCGTGGGTATTGCATTTTATAGCGAGAAATGTTGTGTCTCTGTTGGCCATGGCTACATACTTCTTCTTTATCTTAATCTACCTTCATTATGTAGAAACCTGAGGGTTTTGAAGTTTTGAAGTTAGGGTTTCACTTCATCCTGCATATCTAGAACTTCTACCTGCCATGGCTATGCTTGTCTCTGTTAATAGGCATCAAAACTGTTACTTACTAGAGGGTTTGTAAGCCTTGAAGTTAGGGTTTCAACTTCATGCACACAAAAACTTGTAAATTCCACGGCCATACTATTTTACTTGATTTCTTCTTCTTTATACTGTAGGAAATGAAAGGTTTTGAAGTATCTTGAATATCTTGTTAATTTGTCAGATGGGTACATAGTCTTTTATGCTTCTTGCTCCTCTCTATTGGTTATGAATGTATCGTGGCATTTTCTTTGAAATCTCTCAACTGTGTCTGCAAGAACATCATTAGGGTTTGATTTCTTCAACATGGATGGTCTATTGTCTATGCAGCATCACCTTGACTGTGCTTTTATCTCTATTTACTGGCGAAAGTTTAAGGGTTTTGAAGTATTAGAAATGGGTTTTATTGCTTTACTTCTCATAATACTTCTCACCTCCTGTGACTGTTTCTCACACATTTGTTGATGACTTATTTGCCTTATCATTCCATTGTGGCTAATGGGTAGAAGCATATGTTAATATTCTATCATGACAGCAGCCTTTTGATATTCTATATAATGGCTTTGACATTTACCTCCATTTGCATCTGTAGCATAGATTGTATCATTTTGTAAGGTTCTTCTAAAGAATATCTCTTCAGATTGCATGAATGTAAGGTTGATGAACTGTTTGGTTGTATTATCATCATTTAAATGTGGGACTGTCTTTCTATTATAACTGGATTCTACCACGACAAAGAGATTAGCTGCCTTCTTCTTTATTGTTTGTGGCATTCTTGAAATGCACATGTAGCTTGGATAACATGTTTTTTTTTTGCTTCTTGCTGTCCTTCAAGGTTTATCTGTAGCATAGGCATATTTCTTTATTTCATCTTCTGTAGTATTTTGTCGTGCATCCTCATACCTGTAGTAATCCTTTTGCATACTCAAATATCTACCTGTAGCTTCCTCGTGCATCTTCAGATCTCTTCTGGTTGTTCATATCTTTATCATTATGCACCTTTGTATTATCAATATATGCTCTTGTCTCTCCATTCATCTGTGATCATTCATGTGCATCTTCAGACTGCCTATCTTATCATTTCTCATGTTCCTCTGTAGGTGGGCAATGATCATTATGGTGTATCATGAATGTCTCTTGCTCATTTAAACCACTTCATAGGTCACTGCCATGACTGTTATGGTGATGGTGACTGTATTTTGATAGCATAACTGTCATAGAAGGAAAAGTTGTCTTCTTCTTGATTGTTTGTTTTATCATTATTGATGTTCCTCTATAGGTGAGCAATGACCATTATGATGTATCATACTACTTCATGATCATTGTCATGACTATCTATAATGATGGTGACTACATTTATTCCTATTCTTGCAATGTATCCTTCTTTATGACATCATTATATCTTTTGACTGCACCTACTCTAACTGAATCTTGCCTGACATCTTCTGTACTGACTGCATGTTCTTCTATGTGGCACTTCTTCTTGACTGCATTGTATCCCCTCCTTACTGTGTTGCATCTACTCCTGTGCGGCATCCTCTGTAGCTTGCAACTTACATAGCCTCTTCTCCTAACTGTGTTGCATCTACTGACTGCATATTGCATACTATGTGGCATCTATTGTATTGTATTTATCTTCTATAGGTTGCAACTTCAATTATAACTGTCTTTCATTTGATCTTGAAAGTTGACTTGACTGTCATGTTGGAGGTCCATTCACTGTGTTGGGGTATTTGCTTGTATTATATGCTTCATCCCTTGATGCTTGATTGTTTGAACATGTTACTCCATTTCAAATGTAGCATTTGATCTTCATGTATCTTTTGATGGTTTGAAATTCTGAGGCATTGGTGGCAACCTTTTACAAAGTTTATATCTTCTTTTTTGGATGATTATACACCAATCTCATACATATTGTGAAGTCTTATTTAATGGCAGTCAAGTTGGCATAGTGTTTAATAATTGTCTTCCATTGTTCTATCTGCTGTTCCATGTGGCATTTACTTGACTACCTCTAAGAGACACTTGTAACTTTGAATGTGATATAGCTATTTTAAACTTTGATCATCTTTAGACAGTATGAAAACAATATGAGAAATACCTGGTATGCAATGTTGTTTCATCTTACTCCTTTGTCATAATGAGATGACCCTTCATAAGATCTATTTTGTAACTTGTTCAAATGATACATAAGTTCTTGTATCCTCCTTTCTCTATCTCTCTTCTCTTTATCAGGCACAATAATATGAAAACTTGTATCACTCCTAAGATGATTGTAATCTGATTTTTTGAATTTGTCTTTTGTTAATCTTGATTCAGTCATATAGTTCTGATTTGTTTCAATTAACTGTAATGATGTCATGATGACATATTCTTTATGTAAGTTGATTAGATGATGCATGATATAGCTTAGAATGATGCACCCTATCTTTTTCTGGTACTCTTTTCAGAAAATGAAAAGAAACATGCTGGGCTCAAACCCTTGTGGGAGCCACATTTAATCCACATGTTTATTTGTCTTCAAATTAGTCTTCAAATCAGCAACAAAATTTGTCCTATACCTGCACAGTGAACAAACAAGTTAGCATAAAAATTACTTGATAGCATTGATTGATCTCCTTCATGATTTCTAATTGATCTGTATCATTATATGATCTGAATTCTTATCTGAATGCATGATATGATTAGTAGGTGTCTCTATTTGATAAAAGCATGTGATAACTGTAAACATCTGGAGCACTAACGAGGCTGTCCCAATTTTTTTTTGCAGGTTTCAACTGGATGGTGGCTTGGATTGAAGCATGAAGACTAAAGACTTTGAAGACCAGCTTCAACAACAACCTCCATCATCAGGAAATGATGGATGTTTAGATTTATCATATGTTCTTTTCTCTTTTCTTTTATCAAATAGATACATAGCTTGCATGTCTATAATTGCTCAATTTAGTTACTCCCACGGCTTGTGTGGGACATATTTGAACATTTCTTTAAAACATGATCAGTTAGTTTCTCTGATGCATATGATGTATATGTATTTCCTTTTTAATCAATCCATGCGATAAAGTAACAGATACCTGGATGTATGTTCAAAACATGACATGAAATAACAGTGTAATACAACATCTTTCTCTTGTTTATTCAAAACTGATTAATCTGAATAATCAATTTAACTTATAACTCCTGAAAGATCAAACTTTGTAGAACAACTGTATCTCCTTGAATGTTTGATCCTTTGATGATCAATTCTTTTGTCATGATAACTTATCAGTCCTGATTGGACTGATGGGTTATCTTGACAACTGGATCCTCTTTTCAACTTTGTCAAAGTGTCAACCATTCAAGAATTCATAACCTTGAAGTTTTCAATTATTCATTCTGAACAATTACACCTAGGTCCAACTAATTTTCAGTGTAAACAAAAAAATAGTAACAGTACCATAAACCCTATACAATGCAAGATATAACAAAATAAAAATCTCACCCTCCAAAGAGAAAAATATAAGCATTAAAGATCACATGGGATCAACAACAAAAGATCCAAACGACACACAACAAAGGGTAAAAAAAAACCCCAAACAAGGACCAACGAAAATCCGCCAAGACACATAGCCTAAGGCTAAAACCATTGATACATCTTATGGCATTTTAGGGTGGTTTAAACCCAAATCTTTCCAAAGTACTCTGAACGGGCTCTATATCTTGACCTAACACAGTTATCTTTTTTTAACGAAATAGGAAGGTCACAAAATTCTTCCAATGAATCACCTTTTCACTTATCCTTCTTGTGAGAAGGAGAAACCACACCCTCCTCCATGATTGGATCTCACTTTTCTATCTTAGGTTGCAATAATATATCCTCCCTTTCTAACTTTTCTAGATTATTTATATTGTTAAACAAGAAATATCAATGATATTTGTAGTGCTGAAAATTGCTTACCTTGCACTTTTCTCATTCATTTTGGGTTCACTTTGAATGGGTTGTCTTTTATGCAATGACTAATGTAAAAGTGGCATGTTTTGGCTCCAAAGTTGGCAAATTACATGGACCTGACTTGATTCCATTTGCACACATTCCTAGGAACTAGTCTTGATCCTCACTTTGTCTATTAACCTACCTATGTCAAATCCATGTATGTGGAAATGACCATTGACCCTAGAACTTTTAAATTCAAATTTAATTATATGCACAAGCTAACCCCTTCCCAATTAGCTATTACTCACTAACTTGGGCAAGAAACATTTCAAATTGATCCCTAAGGTGTTGTATAAAATGGGATTCTAATTCACTTATCCATCATCCAGAATATCATTTTTCAGTTTGCACAATCACTGAAGGAGCACCATAGTGCACCCTTGCATTATCAACTTACATTAGTATTTATACTTAGTGACATAGTGGATATCTTGCACAATTTCTTGATGCTTTCAATCCTTGTGCCAAAACTATTAAATCAAATTATTTGTTGACACTAACTTTTCATTGAATACAGATTCCAAGAGGCAAGATGAATGAGTTTTAGGAAATCAAAACTTCATAGATCAATTTTGCATGTAGAGGTTAAAATAGTGAGTAGGGTTCTCTTCCATAGGCATGAAGTTTAGTTCTGCATGTGTGGATTCAATCCAAAGTAGAATAAATGTTAGTTAGCCATATGTCAGAGCATTCTAGAACTAGATCTAATATCACCACATATTTTTGGATCAGTGAGTGATAGTATGCAATTGAACAACACCATCATACACAAAGCTAAGTCTTTAACCTTTTTTGTCATTTAGAAAAGTATACTTGTACATTTTAGTTGTTGTCTCGACTCTTTAATCTACCTAGGTTAATTTATTACTTGCATTGAGTTTATTGATTTACCTTAGATTATTTGAAAGATTTTTTTTATATCCATTCATTTTTATGAGCTTGACTAATCCTACACCCCCTTAGGTCTTGGCCTTAAGGTTTTATTTCTATTTTTTGATTTATTTTCTAGATCTGAGACTTCTAATTTTATAAGATTTATATCAATATCATTTCCTTGTTTCATCCCCCTTTTTTTTATCATTTTAGAGTTTGTGTATTGAGTTAATACCAAAATCTCACTGTCATTGCACTTTCTATTTGAGAAAAAGTCCTTGTCTTAATCCTAAAATGGATTAGAATTAGTTGATTGTGAGATTTTTGTTGATACCATGAACAATCATAATGAGGAGAATGATTTTGATCACCAAGAATGTGGAACAAATGGATAAGTTGTTTTCTCATGAGCTTGATACTTTATCTAGTGTCACTTATCCTACACATTTGGTTGATTCTTTTCATAAGTTATTGATTGAGAAGCCCTTCGGTTCAGATATTTTTCAAGGCATCAGTGCTAGGTTTATCTTTATAATCTCTTCACATGTATATTCTCATTCTCCCACCCAACCTTCTCTTTCCATTATCACTCCTCCCACTTCTAATACTTCTCAAGCTATCCCTTATAGTGTGATCTATTCTCCTTATGTTCCTTCCTCTATTGTCATGTCTATCCCTTACCCTACTAGTGTCCCACCTACTTCCCACATTCACTCTTATATTTCCATCCCTTCATCTTACTCTATTAGTTCCCTACCTTCATAATATACTACTAGTACCATTCCTTCCTCCTACCCTATGAGTGCCACACCTTCCTCTTTCCTTTCTAGCATTCCCACAGCTTACTACATGCCTCCTCATAGTGCCATATCTTTGTCTCTCATTCCTCAAATACTTTCTACCCATTGTTCTCATGTTCCCACCATCATTATCCCTACTACTACCTTTGATGCATTATTGAGAAAGCCTGATAGTGTTCTAGCATAACACACTTCTCTTATTTTTGAGATAGTGACTTATTCATTACAACTTGGTTTTGTGGTACCACAATTTGAGATGTATAATAGAAAATGTAACCCAAATACATACTTGCAACCTTTCCAAGTATCATGTCTAGATAACGTGTATGATGATACATTATTAGCCAAATTGTTTCCACACACATTGAGGGACTATGCTATACAATGGTTATTTTCTTTATATTATGGGTCCATTCATTATTTTTTGAGTTGGCCAAGGCTTTTCTTAGTCACTTTTTGTGTGAATTTGGGCTTGGATACTACAGTTTCAAATTTGTATAAGTGTGCATAAGGGCCTAATGAGAGGATTCATGATTATGTGATTATTTTTATTCTTTATGTGTTAAGATGAGTCATCACCTTCTCGATGATGAGTTGCAAAGTATTTTTGTTCAAGGACTATTGTCATTGATTATGGATAGTGAATATTTAAATATTTATTCTTCATTCATGTCCATTTGTGTGCTCTTGATGAAAATATAGAATTGAAATTGTTGGATTCAAATACACTTAAGTATGGTTCTTCTCATGTGGCTTCTATATCTTCCTACCCTGCAAAGTTTCAAAAGAAAAATAATTTTCAAAAGGATTGTGATAAGAAAGAGAACAAACCTAGCTACTGGTTCTAATTTGTTCTAACATTTAATAAGCCTCAACATTTCATATAGTTTACCAAGTTGTATGAGCGCTTAGAGAAAGTGCTTCAAAGTTTGCTTGGTGCTAGTATTCTTACTCCTCTTCCTATTTGTCAATTGGATACTTTTAGAGAGTGACCTAAGGGTTATGATGAGCCTGCATTCTATCATTCTTATAGAGTTCAAGGGAATAATACACAATGTTTTATGGGTCTAAAACATAAGATGTAAGATTTAACTTATAATAATATGATACATGTAGAGAACATTAATGATGGGGGAAATCATTCAATAGCTCCTTTTAATCAAAATTTAAAAATCTGCACCAATCCCTTTCCCTCCAATGACCACACTAATAATGTACATTTGCATGAGGATAGTGGGGATAGTAATGAACACCAGAATTATTTTACTGATATGATCCATTCTAGAGGTTCTTTTTCTTCTTCCTTTCTACTGATTACATTTTTAGATGATGAGATTTCACAAAATAATTATTATGGGCCATTATATGTTACAAGTTATGTGGATGGTTCACCATGTAAATCTATCCTTATATATCCAACTTGTCAATTTAATGTTTGCATAGAGAAATTCTTGTATAATCATCATATTCAATAATAAGGATATGCACATTAAGGGGTATCATTAAAGATGATAAATGGGGTATTTCCATGGGTTGCATTGTTTTACATTTAGAGGTTGGTCCAAAAGAAGTACAAATTTCATGTCATATCTTTCATTTTTCAAATAGATTTCATGCTTTACTTGGTGGATGATGGATAGAGAAATGTAAAATAGTACCTTCTATGTTGCATTAATATATCAAATATGTTTATGAGGGTAACATGGTTATAATTGTTAGAGATCCTTACAAGCCTTTATGTGAATTAAGTCATTTCACTTTAGATCTTTTTGTTAAGACACCAAAAGAGCCTCTTGATGAAAGAAATGATTATTTGCATGGCATGTATAACTATTATAACCTAGAACAATGGTGTGAAAATGAAGAAAATAATCAATAGTTTATAAGACCTAATGAGCCTATAGTGATTAAATTAAAAAATGTTTTTGAACCTTATTTCAAAGCATGTAATAAATGTTTTTGGTATTGATAAGCTGCAAACAAGGGTGCAGGTCCTTATAACAAAAGCCCAACGGGCAACAAAATAGGCCAGTGGCCATGAACAACAAAACAGCAATAGACTAACAACTAACTAACCTAATAGTATTATAAGAGTACCACTACCAAAAACAAACATAAAACTAGAAACTACTTAAGCAGATCATTCTAGTCATCCTTAAGGAACTCCATAAGTTCCTCCTTGCCTGCAGTCTTTCCATCCTTGTCATCCTGTTCATTATGAGCATCCTGTAGAATAGTCAGCATCATAGCCACACAGTGGATCACCTTCAAGAACACAGAAGAAAGTACCTTAACCTTGTTCTCCATAGAGAGAAGTCTCCTCTTCACATCAAATATCTCCTTGTTTAGCTTGTTACTATTGACACCATCCCTAGCATTGTTGGCTTCCTTCTCAGGGGTTTTGAGGATCTCCACTTCTTCTTGATCTGCCTCATAATAGGAGTTATTTAGAGACTCAAAGTGACTGGCCCCCTCTTGCTCATCTGGTTGTTCTAGTGGAGTTGACTTGAACTCTTTGATTTCAACCTTGTCCTTCGGGTTTGAAGCAGAGGAATAATCAACAATTTTAAGAACAAGTGTTTTACCCCCAACCAATCTGCTGGACCTACGAATACTAGGCCTTCTTACAGTACTCCCAATAGTCTCAGCAGCCTTCTTATTCTCTTCAGCCACATCAACCCCTTGCACCTAGGGCTCAACATTCCCCTTATCCACAGCTGAGTCAAAAACTTTCACACCACCAACAACATTCTTACCTTTCTTTTTACCACCCTTCCCAGAAATAGGGTGTTCCTCCAGACTACCTTTCCATTTTTTGCCACCCGAGTGCGAAGGGTTGTTCTTCAACCCACACAAGCCCTCCGTAGCAACCTTCTGGGAATGTCCTGGGGACCTAGCAACCCCCCGAAGGAGTAGCGAGTCAGCCGGGCTCTATAGAATAGGGTTAACTTTCTGGGGGACTAGAGAGGTTTTAGTGCCCTTTTTCTTGTGGGACCGGGGACTAGGGTTAACAACAGACTGAATCTTAGGGTTAGGGGAGGGTCCCATAGGGCCCTGGAGAGCTTTTTTGGTGGGGCCAATAGCTTTTTTACTGGGACTACCATACTTGACACTTAAGGGACATCATCCTTTGAGTCATTGCTTTCCTCAATAAGGCAGGCTTTAATCAACTTAGCAGGGCATAGGTCCAGGTGGAAATGAAACAAGTGAAGGATTAAACCTTGATGGAGTGGGATTGCGACCACAATAGGGTTACCCTCATGGGTTTTCTTAGCCATTTTAACAGATGACTCTAAGGACGATAAAAGATAAAAAGGGAAATTCACAAGGATCTTATGCCTGAAATGATTAAGGAGGGCGAAGTGATAATGGTAATAGCATCTGAAACGGCCCTCCAGGGTGATGTACTTCATGATGAGGTAGCAAACTCTGTCCCAAGGGTTGACAAGGCTTTCTCTCTCAAAGCCTCCCTACAAGCGAACTGGCTTCTTCCCTTCTCCAAAGAACTTCTTCATCCCTTCAGGGTCCTGAACTTTAGTTTGCTTCTTCAACCTTTCATCATCACTGCATAGACCCATGGCTTTGGCAATGATTACTTCCAAAACTTCAAACTGAACTCCCCCAACATGGATTTTTTGATCATCATCCCACGACATCACAAATTACACAGAGAGATTTTCATCGAAGCTATTCAGGCATTCCAGAAATGATGTAATCCCCCCTTCATAACATATACTCCACAGCAAGGAGTTAGCTTTGAACTCTATGCAAGAGGAAGGCTTAGTTCTGACCTTGTCGCTGCCCATAGTCATGAACTTCACAATCTAGCAAGGGAAATCACACAACATAAACTTAGACACCCAGAAAAAATGTAACTCAACTTCGAATTATCTAGAAACTATGATCTGTCGATCATTATTAATCCTGCTCTCGAGGACTCTCAAACTCCCATACATGTCCTTCAAAACACCTTCACAATTTGAATCATAATTACTATCATTATGAAACTTGTGCATGCTATCAATAGACAGACATGCTGCCAGGATATGATATGACCCCTTGCGCTAGCTAAGCAACTGCCTGATGGTTTCACTGAGCTGTCTTTCACTTATGTGGAATTTCCCAATCTTTATGGGATGAACATACGTCATCTCAGCCAAGATGACACCAGCCTTCTCATGTCTTATTTCGTGGCTAAGGCTGATCATGAGAACATAGATAAGAATATACAAATATTCATAACAAAGATGCTTTGGAGTAGCCATTAATTGATATAAGGTTGGGCTTCCTTTTGGAGGTAATTTCTAATGTTAGGAGGTAGATTTAGGATACTTCTCCAACATCTTATAGGAAAGAGATTATTCCCAATATTGGCCATGGCATCCACAACTTGGTTGGCTTCCCTGTACACATGTTTTTAACCTCAAATCCCTCAAAGCTAAGGAGGATTTTTTTAATATCCTAGATTATATATTCAATCTGCTAGCCCACCCTGGCTCTTTCCTTAACAACATCCACTATAAGTTTGGAGTCCCCTTCAATAAGAAGATTTTTGATTCCAATAGCAAGGGCAACCTTAAGGCCCCAAAGAAGGGCCATTACATCAATAGTATTGTTTGAGTTTTCACCAAGGCCCCCAGCATAAGCAGAAATAAGCTCTCCCTTAGCTGATCTTAGGACTCCTCCACTAGCCAAGCCAGGGTTCCCTTTAGTAGCCCTGTCAAAATTGAGTTTTGTCCAACTAGCGGCAAGGAAGGCCCATTTGGCATTGGAATGAGCAATTATTTTAGAATCATCCAACTTGCAGATGTTTTCTGGGACACTCCATAGGCTTATAATACTAGCTTCAAGTCTACTGGGGGATGTTCAACAAATTTCAGAGTGCTGTTAGAGAGATTTAATTGCAAAAGCTTAGCAAACATGCAAAAGACCTCCTTAGGGGATTTATTCTTATCCCTAAACAACCTATTGTTCCTTTCTTTCCAGAGGCCCTAGGCAAGGATGGGGGCAACCTAAGCCCATATTCCTTTATAAATAGGATGTGTAAAAGGGGGTTTCCAGCACCTTATGAAACCAGGGAGATCAAAATTCATTCTCCAATAGACTCCTAAATTTTGCATAGCTAAAGTCTAGACTTCCCAAGAGAAATCACAATGCAACAACAGGTGGGGAACAATTTCTTCATCTTTCATATAGAGAGCACAACAATTAGGGATTTGAAAACCTCTTAGCTGAAGATTGTCAATAGTTAATATCTTATTTTGCATAGCAAGCCACCAGAAGTGATAAATTTTAAGAATAAGGTTATGATTCTAGACTCTTCTCCAGAGGTTAGGGTCCTCATTTCACTCCATAAACAGGTTATAAGTAGATCTGACTATAAAAATCCCTGTCTTATCTTAGCCCACAACAATTTATCCTTCTGGGGGAATATGGGGATCCTGCAATCATGAAGGGAGAGTCGCACCTCTTCAGCAATCTATCTAATGTCATTCCAATCTTGGAAACAGTTTGACAACTGTTTCCAACCACTTTTGCTAGGAAGAAAATAATCGGCTACCAACTACCCAAAGAACGTAATAGCCCTATCAACCAATCCTTGAACATTCTAGTTCCTACCAAGAGGGGGCCCTTTAAGCCAACTGCCTTCCCAGAACTTAATAGTTTTGTCATCCCCCAGCTTCCACTTTGTGCCCTACAATAGTAAGGTCCTACTTTTTGACACATTGTTCCAAATCACCGACCCCCGAGGTATACCAATGATGTGTAGGAAGCCATCAAAGTTCAGATTGGACAAGTATTTAGCCCTCATAATATTACCCCAATCCTTTCTCCCACAAAGAAAATTCCACCCAATCTTAGCCAGGAGGGCTTTGTTGATCAGGGTGATTTTTCTTATACCAAGGTCTGCTTGTAATTTAGGTCTACAGACTTTGTCCCAACTAACCAGGGCCAACCTTTTTTTCTCTTCCATTCTAGTCCAGAGGAAGTTTCTTTGGATTCTCTCAAACTTCTCTGCAATATATCTGGGGATTTTAAATAGGGAGAGGAAGTAGACAGGAATACCTTGAAGGGAAGCATTTAGAAGTTGATATTTTCCCGCTTGACTCAATACTTGCCTTTCCACCTAGCCAGTTTCTTTTGAATCCTTTCCAAAATGGAATTACAGTATGTAGGAGTGACATCTTTAACAGTTAATGGAAGACCAAGGTAGGTTCCTAGGAGCTCACCACTAGAACAACCCAAAATCCCCATTTTTTTTTGCTGACAGTTCATAGGAGTATTTAAGAAGTAAACCAAGCTTTTGTCATAGTTTATACACTGGCCTAAGGACTCCTCATAATCCTTTAGAACTCTCTTCCATTTCCTAGCTTCAACCACTGAGGCCACCCCAAAAAGGATAGTATCATCCACAAACTGTTGAATGGCAGCTGGGTTTGCTCTTGAAGTAGGTTTTATGCCTTTGATCTCCTGGATATTCAACAAATTCAAGAAACTTCTACTAAGGACCTCAGCCATTAGAATGAAGAGGTAAGGGGATAATGGGTCACCTTGTCTAAGGCCCCTCCTAGCATTGAAAAAACCCCTGGGGACCCCATTAACAAGGATAGAGTACTTAACGGAAGTTACACATGTTTTGATAAGCTACAAAGTTGTCTCATGAAATCCCATTTGCTCCAAGACCTTGAAGAGGAAGTCCTAGGCCACCCTGTCATAGGCTTTAGAAATGTCAAGTTTAAAAACCATTCCAAGAAATTTATTTATGTCCATAGAATGAATCAATTCATGTGTGGATATGGTAACATCCATAATTTGTCTGCCTAGAACAAACCCCTTCTGGCTAGTGCTGATCAGACGGTCCAGTATAGGATGCAATCTACAAACTAGGATCTTTGAGAAAATATTGTAAACCGTATTACAAAGACTAATGGGCCTGAAGTCTCCCATGCTCATAGGATTTGGTTTCTTGGGCACCAATGCTATGACGGTATGATTGAGTTGTTTAAGCAGCTTCCCCATCCTAAAGAAATCCATAGCAGCTTCAATGACATCCTTCCCCACGATGTCCCAATATTCTTGAAAAAAGGTTGGGAGGAAGCCATCAGGTCCTGGTGCCTTGAAGGCTCCCATTGAGAAGAGACAAGTTAGGACCTCCTCCTCCATCACCAGTTTAATGAGCTAGGCATTATCCTCAACATTAAGTTGGGTGGGAATGATGTCAATTAACTCTTGTTTTCCCCCTCGGTCTTGGGCAACAAGGAAGTTCTGAAAATAGGTGGCAGCCACCTATCCCATTTGAACGTCTGACTCAACCAAGGTACCATTTTCATCCATAAGTCTGACAATACTATTCCTTTTCCTATGCCTCATAGCAAATTGATGGAAAAAGGAAGTATTCCTATCTCCCTCCCTAAACCATTGCACTCTTGATTTCTATTTCCAATAAATCTCCTCCTTAAGAATATCCTTCCATTCCTTCCTCAAAGATTCCTCTAGTAGCATAGTATCATCAGATGAGTCTCCACTAGCCATCTATAGTTGAATATCAGCAAGGCTGGCCAAAATCCTTCTCTTTCTTTCAAAGATAGTACCAAAAGTATACTTGTTCCATCCCTTAACTTTGTTTTTCAAGCACATAATAAATGTTAGTGGAGTGTATTTATGCATATTTAAGTTATTGTTTTAGGTTTATTATGCACATAGGATAAGCCTGCTTTGGTGTACTCTCACATATATATGTCATCTTATTGAGAGCATCTTCCATTTTTAACAAGTTATAGTTTGCGTGGTCTCCTTACATAGTGACTTACTTGGTGATTCATGGTAGTTATCAGTTATGATTTTTCTTAAGTATTTCCTATATGTACTTGTCTCATGTTTGAGTTTCTCTCTGAAGCCCTTGTAATATTTTGTACTTTATCCTCTTTGTTATTGGAATAACATCTTATGTATTGTGCAAACTCGTGTTTGTTAATTTTCTTCTTTCTTTGTTTATGAATTTTCTCATTCATCTATTTCTTGGCTCTATTAATTGATTTGCCCTTTTCCTGCAAATCTTACATGGTATCAAAGCTATTTTGCAAGCCCCTTTTCCTTAATTCTAATAATTTTTTTCCAACTAGAGCCAAATTTTTTATTCTCCAGGGTTTGGATAACCTATAGAATCTCATTTGCTTTTTTAGAGGGTTTTTGCTATAATTTGAAGGAATAATATCTAGACAATTTCTAACATTGCCATTGCACTTAAGAATTTTGAGAGATAAATTTTGATTGTAAATTCATCTATATTAATACAAAAAAAATTGCCCTCTTTGGATTTTACAAGGCTTTTTATAGCTCGGGGTTCAAGGTTGTGCTACCCACTTCATTTGTATGCTTCATTTGAATGTGACACATTTAAATTCTAGTTGGTATGTGTAGTACTCCATCATATTACAATGTACATTATTTATTTTAGCATTGTACCTCAAAATGTAGAAGCCTTAAATTCATTTCAATGTACACCCATGTACCTACATCATATACCTAATCTTTTTAGTACCTGGCCTTTGGCAAATACTACTATTGTGATCAAAATCACTTAACTAGTGATTAGTAGTTGTACTTATCAAGCAATTAAATGTTATGATTATTTCCACTTAAAGTTTATATCTACTTTTTACAAACTAAACATGCAAATATTTTAAATACAAATATTTAAAAAATAATTATTACCATTTTTATGGGCTTGTTAGGATTGGTATTCCATTCTTATTCGCTAAAGAGTTTTCTCTGTTATTGAAAATTTCACATTTTCCAAAGAATGTAATAATTATTTTTATACAATTTTAATTCTTTGGTGTATGTTTTAAAATACTTAATAGTGTACCTCATACTTGGATTTGTCAGTAGCGCCTGTGCATAAGATGGCCCCAAACAAATTAGCATTTTTTGTGAAGTGTGACAATTTGTGGAGGGTCCAAAGGTGTCAAGCTAGGATATGCATGTTTAGTTTCAAATAAATACCTCCAAAATACGTATACTACATGTTCAACATGAATATTTTTTAAAATAAATGAATGAATATATCGGGCTAAGTGGAGACTGCATGTGCCATATAGGAATTTTAAGTACATTAGATATATGTTGGGTGCAAATAGTAAATAGTAGAATTTTTAGGTTAAAAAAAGAAATAATATTCTTTTAAGTAAAATAAAATAAAATAAAATAATTCTTAAGTAAAAAATAAAAAAATTTAAATAAAATAAAATAACTCTTTAATAAATAAAATAATTATTACTATGGAATTATTTTATTTATTTTAGAGTTATTTTATTTTACTTTAGAACTATTTAGTAATTATTTTATTTTTACACCAAAGGCGTTCCCTCATTGAGACCAATGAATTGAATTTTGAAATCTGTGGTAAAAAATTATTGAGGAGGATGCAAGACGATCCAAAAACTCTTAACCTTTCATTTTTCTTCTATTCAACTTATCAAGGTTCCTACTTTTGTGTCCATATTTGTCAAATGTCATAGCATACGACCATTTCTCGATGTAACGAAGATCATAAGGCTTGACATGATAGAACATAGTAATGAAGAGAAATCCTTTATGATCTCATTGGTGTAACATCAAAATGATCTCGTCTAAACACCATGAGGAGTGTGCATATCATGTAGAAAAAATGACTATCTAAACAACATATGAGTATATGGCTCTATTAATGGCTGGAGTAATAGAATTTCCTACTTTTGACTCTTGATGGTCTAGAAATGCCTGGTACCCTCGATACTTAAGAAGTTCATAAAGATATTTGGCAAGGGTTTCTTTAACGTCAGGGCCTCATTGGCTAATGAATGCATCGTATAATTTTGAGAAAGAGGAACCCATTAATGCAAGATTACAATGGGACCTTCTAAAGAAAAGTGGGTTGGATGTAATGAAACGATACAACAATAGCTAGTATTTGGTGGAGAGTGGGGACTGAGGAGAGAAATGTAAGACCATTAAATGAACGCCAACAATGTGGAAAAACATATATAATTACAAGCCTGTAAATAGGTAAATGTAGAATCTCTTAGTATACATTCTACATGATTGCATGCAGGGTAGATGCAACTGTTTGGAAGCATACATTAGGGGTGGAGAAATGTGGTGCAAGCTAAAGGAGCTTCTCTATTGGAGGGAGTTTTAACCCAAATGAATGTAAGAAGTGTGTACAAATGTTTGAATTTTGAACCCTGAGTACCACCATTACTAAATCATTTATAGGGATTCTATTTTTTTCTGATGAGAGGCATTACCTTCCTTGGTTTCACAGATTTTCACATACCTATCTTGTCTAAGTTTCTAACCTAAGAAGGACCTCTACTTAACAAGCCTCTAAATAGGTAAATGTAGAATCTCTTAGTATACACTCAAAGTATTCACGAGGGTACTAAATAGGGAATAAATGGATACCATGTATTAAAAGTAAAGAAACATCTAATGCATGTAATAAAGTAAATAAAGCTATATGTCAAACAATGTAGATAATAAACACAAAGAAAGTGGAGTTGGGGATTTGTTGTAGACCCCACTGAAGCACCATTGACTTATTCTATTCATATTTCAATCTCTCTTAAGTTGACTGTATGTGATACTATTAGCACACCACCCATCTTTTGTAGCACCTGATTCATGTTTTTGGCATTGTCTTGGTTACCTAAATGAGGTAGCCATAGAACAAACCTCTAGCATACTATCTTTTTTTTATGATAAATGAATTAATTTCAATACAACTAAGGCATTCATTCAATGCTAGATTTGACTGATGAGAAAAACAAGACTGTACAATCACGCACAATGTTTACATCTGTAAGTATAAAAGATTTCTTCACTACTAACCACATCTCCCATGAGGGATGTAGCATGAGAAGATGACAAGCCAAGCCCAAATCCTAATCATATGCAAAATTACATAGAATAATCTTGTTTGAAATGTATCACACTATCCATTGCTAGAAAAGTAGCAAGAGCATCTTCTGCTTCAGTTAGGCCAACAAGACAATAAAAAATTGTCTATCAAGGTCACAATGACTCAAAGTTGGGAGCGATAGTGCAACATATAATGGTAGCATGTCTCCTGGTATATTAACTTGGGCCTTAAAAATAAAAACCTCACAAAGTCCAACTTGCTGATGGACAAGGCAACAAACAACCTTTTTCCAATGGACTAGGCCACATACAACCTTACTTGACAAGAATTAATGATAATGAAAGATTATCGTACTCAAAATATAGAAGATTTATGAATCTTCTCTCTATCATGGTGGGCATAGTTGAAAAATTAAGGCATTCAGGTCCTTAACATTGCTCTTTCACTTTGAGAATGCTTCATATTTCATTTCCATTAATTATTACTAAGAATATGGACAAACGTAATAGCACCCCACAATAATGGGTTACACTTTTTGGCCAAACTTGACATTGAAATCAATATTTTGAACTAAATCTTCACGTTCTGACACCTATAGCCGCTAAACCGTTAGGAATTTGGAGATGATGTGAACTAGTGATTTGTGAGATTTTGTTTGTAGATTCTAAATATATATTTAGAAAAAAAATTGGAGTTAAATTGTAATTTTTTTGCATCTCCTTTGATAACTGGTTTTTAATAGTAAACAACATTTTTTTAAAGTGATGTGTATTCCGTAGCACATAACTTTTTTTCTACAAAGGCTAAAATTCTGATTCTTTTTAATTTACATTGGTAACATTGATATATACTGTATGCATTTGGTTTCATAATGTTTTGTTAAATATATATTTTTTAATTAATTTTTGAAGTCAAACCAATTATAATTTAGACATAGGCGTATTATGTAAAACATAACTTTTTCTGTATGCAATTTTTTTTCTTTTGTTGAAACAAGGACATCAATACCTAGTGCATAAATATTTTTTAGAATTTTTTTTCAGTAATTTACTAATTTTCCATGTGTGTAGAATAGAGAACTTGATGTTTGGTGAAAAACATAGATTCACAAGAAATAAAAAATAAATATAATAATCAAATTAAATATATTTAAAATTACATTTTTTGGGAAGCTTATAATAAGGACTACATACTTACAAAACATAAATTTTAAATGAATTCATTTGATCCCTCAAAAGATAAATCAAAATTAGTTTTTTATCAGCATTTTGATAGGTGTAGAGGAGACTCCATTATAGGTATGGATTAAAACTAGCGGGGTTCTATCCAAGGGGGTTTGAATCTAAGGGGGTTTGATCAAACCCTCTTCAATTAAAATCCTTTAAATGGAACCTTTCAAGGCTTAAATCATTATATTTTCTAAAAATATGTGATTTCAGCAAAAATTAGGATGTTTCAGAAAGTGTAACCCATTATTGATAATCCAATACACAAATGAGGAATGTAAGTATTATTGCAATTTGGTAATAATGGTAATGGAAAGGCTAAAGGAGTTTTGACTTTTTACTCTAAGAGTGGACAATAGAAATTGTGAGAACAATATTTATATGGCTGACCAACAAAGAGAAAAAAAAAGGTCCCATCATTTCTATACCTATTTGTTAATTGACCTATGAGGCCCTCTCCTTTCATTCACAACCAAATTTACTTACCATCATGTATACATCTTTATTTTGATCCATTTCATTTTCACTGTAGAACAACACACATCATTACATGCTTTCAATGTTAAAACTATGAGTAGGAATCAACAAATCAAAATGGACCAAAAAATGCAAAAAAATTGTAACACCCCTTTACTACTCTTAGAAATACACCCCCCATTTATTGATCTTACCAACTCAATTTTACAAACATTGTATACTTTAAAATTTCCCATATGCAAAATAATGATTGCTTCTTTCCACAAGGAACTCCTTTCCACATCCATTCTCAATGTACCCATTGCACACTAAGGTGTGAATTCTAGTATTTACATTGTTTACTTTATTATTATTTGAAACGTTATTGCACACATCACATCATAAAACATAAAAGTACAAAAATATAAGCATAGAATAAGATTTGCATGAAAATATATCCATGAATAAACTTAAATTATAAACTAACCATGTGCACAAGGGAAAGTCGAATAAAGACATCAACCATAAACTAGATATAGATCAATGCCAATCTTAGAAATTAGGCTACATCATATATATGTGAGTTTCAATAAGTTGGGTATAAAGGTTCCATTGTGGGAGCCTCATAATCAAAATAAGTACAACTAGTTCAAAATCTCCCCATGCAAGGGGGCAAAATTAGTAAGCTAAGGCATTAATAAAAGCCTTAAGGTCCACTCCAAGTCATAGTGTTAGGATTAAGGTGCCATCAACCTTGTAACTCCTATGTAATTAATTACTCATAATATTGTTTGTAAATCACCCATAAGGGATGAAAGGTTTCACCAGCAGCGATCTTGTTTTAGCCGCATGTTTATATCCAGTTCCCGCCACTAATTCATTCGCGACGGGGGATTGCAAGGGGGTTTCCCCCTGCGAGGAGGGGATCATGCCCCTGGCGGGGGGTCTGGGGGTCACGCGCCCCGATGGGGGTTTGGGGGTAGTGCCCCCAAAACTACATTTTATTTATATTTTATCATTGTAAATCTGAAGTGTTCATCATTAGGTCACATATCTGATGGTCGATATTATGTCAGTTTTTGTGCCCTAGAAGGAAACCCCCTTTTATAAGGATATTTGTACTACATTTTAAAGAGAGTTGAGAGTAACAGGCATTGCTGGATTGAAGACTGAAGAAGGAGAGGAAGTGCATGTATTGTAATCTCATATTTGAAGATAATACAACTTGGAGCCTCTTTTCTTGGTGGAGTTTTTTACTTGAAAGGGTTTTCTCCACGTTACATATTGTGTTATGTGTTCAGTTCTTAATGCATGTTATTTATGTGTAGTGAGTTTTATTTCTATTGCAATCTCCATTGATTCTACATTATTTAGAGGATATAACTAAGGTTTGAATTAGATTTTCATTGTGTGGTTTGCACCTTCATTTATAACATTTGGTATCAGAGCCTGACTAGTTTTAATTCTTGGGTGGTAGTGTGAAGGTTTTTTAGTTGTAGTGGGAGATTTGGTTGTTGTTTGTTTGTAGATCTTGTGTAGATATCATGGCTTCATCCACTGTTGCTTCTACCTCTCAGTTGGACATTGAAAAGTTCAATGGCACGGGGTACGAATTGTGGGAGTTGAAAATGGAGGATTTGCTAGATGAAAGAAACCAGTGGTTGGTTGTTACGAAAGAGAAGAAACCCGATGATGTTGCTCCTGATGAGTGGGAAAGACTAGATAAAAGGCACAAGGTACAATCTGGCCGTGTCTTGCAGATTCTGTTCTATTGAATGTTGTGAGTGAGAAGTTTGCATATAGCTTGTGGAAGCGTCTGGGTGAGATCTAGCAAGCCAAGAGTATGGTAAATAAGCTTTATTTAAAGCATAAGATATTTTCCATGAAAATGAAAGAGGGTGGATTGGTTGCAGAGCATTTGAATTCATTTAATTTGTTATTAAGTCAACTAGCATTTGTAGATGTTGAGGTGAATGAAGAAGATAAATGTATATTGCTTCTTTATTCTTTTCTTGAGTCATTGGAGAATGTTATTTTGGCTATCACTGCTAACCTCACATATTCGAAGTTGGATGCTCTTGTTTCAGTTTTGCTGTCACATGAATTGAGGAAGAAAAGTTTAGATAGTTTAGGGGATGCTCTTAGTGTCAAGGGAAGGTCTATGGAAAGATGACCAAAAGGAGATTAGAAGGGGTCTAAAGACAAGTCTAAGGGCCATTATAAGACTCTTGGAAAGAAGAATAGAGTCAAGTGTTGGAATCGTGGAAAGAGAGGACATGTGAAAAAGGAATGTAGAAACCCGAAGAAACAATGGGATTCTGTGACTGATAAGTCTTCGAATGTAGGTGATGAGGTTTTACTTTCTGCATGTAATGTTGTTTCTCATGATCATTGGTTGGTTGACTCAAGATGCTCGTACCACATGACCCCGCATAAAGAATGGTTTTCCACATACAAAGAGTATGATGGAGGAAATGTGTATCTCGGGGACAACTCTACATATCCTATTGTTGGATGAGGGAAGGTAATTTTGTGTTTCAGTGATGGGAGAATTAAAACCCTCCCTAGTGTTTTGCATGTTTTTGGATTGGCTAAAAATTTGATTTCTATTTCAAAGTTCAATGATTTGGGAATGCATGTGACATTTGATAAGCATGGATGTAGATTAGTGAGAGGAAACTTGGTGGTAGCGAAGGGGAAAAGATTGGGAACTCTGTTTAATAGAGAAGCCACTATTGTTTGTAATGACTCTTATGCATCTGAGGCTAATACTGAAAAATACATGTATGTTGTGGCACCATAGATTGGGCCACATAAGTCAGTCTGGTTTAAAGACTATTTTGAATAAAAAATTGTTAGATGGTTTATCCTATTATGATGAGAGTTTCAAATTATGTGAACACTATGTGTTTGGAAAACAAAATAGATCTCCATTTCCTTCAGGTAGTAATAAATCTAATGATAAATTGGAACTTAATCATTTGGATGTTTTTGGTCTAATGGATGTTGAATCGATTGGAAAATCCAGATATTTTGTTTCCTTCATTGTTGATGTCTCAAGGTTTACCTGGATTTATTTTATGCATCACAAATATGAAGTTTTCACTAAGTTTAAGGAATTTAAAGCTTTAGTTGAAAAGCAATTAGATTATAAGATAAAGGTTTTGAGATCTGACAATGGAGTGGAGTACTGTTCTAAGGAATTTGATGAATTCTGTAAGCATGTAGGTATTGTTAGACATAAAACTACTCTGTATACTCCACAACAGAATGGAGTGGCAGAAAGGATGAATCAAACAATAATAGAAAGAGCTAGAAGTATGTTGAGTGAATCACAGTTGAATAAATGCTTTTGGGCAGAAGCTGTGTGTACTGCAAACTACTTGATTAACAGATCTCCGTGTAAGGCTCTTTTTACAACTCCTTATGAAATGTGGATAGGTAAGAAACCTTTTGTTTCACATTTAAGGGTGTTTGGCTATGAGGCTTATGTTCATGTGCCTAAAGAAAAATGAACTAAGTTGGATCCAAAAGCTGAAAAGTGTACTTTCATTGGATATGGTGATAATATAAAAGGTTATAAGCTTTGGAATCGTCTAACCTGAAAGATTAGCTATTCTAGAGATGTTATTTTCAGGGAACTTAGTGTTATTTCAGAACCTGAACAACCAAAGGAAAAAGAAGAAAAGGTGAAGAGAGTGCATTTTGAGTTAGAGCATGAAGATGTACCTTAGGAAGAACATAATGATCGATTGGGGGGTGAAGAAGCAGAAGAAGAGTCAAGTGAAAGTTCTGATGAGGAAGAATCTGTTGTGATAGAAGAAGTTGGTATAGATGAGCATGTAGAAGAACTTGAAGAGTCTATTACTCCACCTCTAAGAAGATCCACAAGACAATGAAACCCAGTTGACAGGTATAGCCCACCAGATTTCCATTGTGTATTTTCTTTATTAAGTATTGACTATTATGTCGTAAAATGTCCCCCCTAGGACTTTTACCTCCTAAGTTTAGCTCCCAGGTCCTTTAGAGTTAATCATGCATGTTAAAAATGAATCTCAGAGAAAAATCTCCTAAAACCCATGTCAAATGGGACCTAGGGGTGAGTCCTAAATCTTAGTTAGGCTCTAAAATAGGTCCCTAGACAAGGGCGTCCGCTCCCTTGTCCTACCCTATTTTTTTGGGGTCCCAATTTTAAATGACCGCAAAGTGACTGTTAAAAGGTTTCCCTTTGTCGGCTTATTTAATTTGAATTACAAATGTTTAGCGGGAATACATATTTAAGTAGATTAATGACTTCATTTTACAACTAGATGGATAATGCAAACTTGTGATCTTATGTTAAAGATATTCAAGGCATTCATTGTGTTGCAGAGAAGACTTGTGTTGTTATTGTGTTTGTTTGTTGTAGATTTAGCTTCATCAATCCATCTTCTCATGGCATGAAAGAGCTTCATCCTTCCATGAGGGTTTCACCTCTGAGGTGATATCTATTTATGCTTTCAATCATTTACCATTGGTTTTTTCCTCTGTCCTGCAAGGATACACACTCTATTTAACAATTGTGTTGGAAGGCTTGAATTCCATTCTAGGGCTTGATCGAGGCAAGATCCTAAACACCATAACCCCCAACCCCTCTTCTTGTGATTACAGGTGACAGGTATCAGATCTTGCTAGAGGAGTTGTAGAGGACTGTTGCAAAACATAAGGAATTAGGATCTAAAGAAAAAGGTAGGAAATAGCTCAGGAAGGGCTTGGGTGCCCACTTTTTTCCCCCTTAGTTTCATGTCATGGAGAATCTCTAAACAGGCACAGTCTACAACATATTTGGCTCCTGACCTCCTAAAAAAGTGCCACCTTGGGCTTGGGCGCCTGCTCTTTTGCCCCCAAATTTTTCATCTTTCGAAACTCAAAATCTGGTATGTATCTAGTCTATATTTAGTCTCTTTTGTTGGAAACAAGATAGATAACTGAGAGGGGGGTGAATCAGTTATCTTAAATATTTTAACTTTCTTTCCTTGTTAATAATTAGTACATCATCAAAACAGATAAGCATACATAATCATGAGAGCAGAAATAAAATCAACACACATAACACAGTAATTTTTTACATGGAAAACCCTGTTAAGGGAAAAACCACCGGGTGACTAACCCAAGATTGTATTCTCTGTTAAAAGAATAAGAAGTACAAAATGGCACTTGCCAATTAGGGCTCACTTCCCGAGCACACTACTCACAAGAGGCACACTGCCTACAAGAGACTCACTATCTACAATGTTTATAAAAGGTAACCAGGTGTTTGAATTGAAGAGAGGCATCCACACATGCTGAGGTTTGGTTCTGGTTAGGCTCAATATACTGATCTAATACACTTCATTCTTCCTTTGTTTTAGTGTTGCTGTTCTATCACATACCGGACTTGTATTACTGCTTCCACACTTTTCTCTACCTTTCTTCGCACACTATCTCATCACATACACACACTCATACCAAAATCTGTTTGGTATATATATCCGCATCAAGGATTTCAACATCTATCTAGTCGGCAACTGGAATACTCAAGATGTTTGTAAAATACTGATCTATCAGCTAAATCTATGATTAATATGTGATGCGTATCAAAAACATAGACATAGAAGTCATCAATCATGTTGGCCAACCATGTATGATCCCTCAAATATCTTGATCACCATCAATTTTTCATCCGAATAAAAGTCTGATGCTCTGTCGGTCAGTTCTTCCTTAGTCTACTCTGCCTGTCAGGAACCCAACACTTAGGTGCTCATATCTTTTCACTCATTCATCACCGGAGGCTCAATCTCTGGAATATAGTAGACATGATACTGCTATTAACTTTCCCAAGTCTGTACTTTGCTGAGTTACACCATCTGAGAGATTCAAACCTGATTGTCAGACCTTGCTGCATGCTCTGTTCTTGTTCACCAGACCAGAACTTCTTCAATCTGACTTCCGGTATAGGCATACTAAGCTCTGCAGATGTGTGGGATAGACTTTGTTGCCATCAATGACAACAATCATGAAGCCACACAGTGTCTCTTGCCAACAATCTCCCCCTTTGGCATTGATGGCAACACTTAGTGAAAAATGACTGTCGTATCAAACTCCCCCTTGGCTGATGTTCTATCTTATGTACACTTTTACCGGAGCTCCCCCTTAGCTAGATTCCATATTTTTCACTACTCCTCACTCCCCCTTTGACGTCAATGGAAAAGGGTGGAATCCACACACCAAAATTTTCAAAAATTTACCTATACATAGCCGCATAAGTATATCTACGTGGTGTACTTACATATGCTTAAGTATATCCACAAATGTGGTCTTCAACTGTACAAATTCTATTGCCCAACTTTGCTTCATCCTGTCCAAAATTGAAATGTGACCACTCAACAAAAATGCAAAAGCTTCTCCCCTTCTTAAGTCTGCTAGATCATTGGTGCAGGCTATGGTCTGAGCATCAGTTAAGGCCTCATGCATGGCCTCTAACTTAGGGATAATTATCCCTCTAAGTTCACTCATCCTGCTTATTATATTCTTCCTCTCCTTTTCAAGCCTCTTTATTTCATTTAAAATGGCAATAGCCTGGCACTCTTGATTCATTATGGATGAGATGAGAGGATCAAAATTTTGAGATAAACTTGACAGTTTATCTTCTTGTTCTTTCACCTTCTTTTCAATATCCTCAATCACTTTAGACCAGGATAGACAAAATTTATACATTTCTCCACCATCTTTAAGAGCATTTTCTAGGCTCTTTATCCCAATATCCAGGGTCCTCCTGTCATTAGCTATGAGTCCCTATACTTCAGTGAATCTCTTTCCCAAAAATTCTTTCTGGACTTTCTCTTCTGCCAATTTTTCTAAAGAATCAAAATGGGTACTAACAGAATTAACTAGAGATTTCAAGTTACTAGATGGAGAGGCCAAAAGATCCTTTTGGAAGGATGGCATGATCTTCTCCAGCATCCCGGATGCAATCTCTATCAGCTCACAATCTTCCATGTGAGACTTCAAAATCTTTTCTTTTGCTTTAGCTTGGGCAAAAGATGCTATCTTCATTGTCTGGACTGGAGAGAGGGAATCAAATTTTAGTGGTACTTGGAGTAGTTCCGATTCATCTATCTCCATCATTTCTTTGGTCAAGCAATTCTTCACTGCTTCTGCAGTGTCTCTTTTTGGAGACTAAGTCTTCTTTCCTTTTGCAGCCTCAGAACTATCATCAAAGGTCTTCTCTATTTGTTCTTCTTCTCTTCCCTTTACTTCCTCTTCTTGACTCAATTTCTCCTCTTCTCTTCTTTCTCCTTCAGTACCTGAGTCTGCAAGGGGATCCAGAGGAGTGGTGTTGACTTCTTCATAGACTTCCACTTCCAGAACAGAGGAATCCAAGTCTTTAGACTTCTCCTCATCTACCTCTTTTGACTCTTCTACGTTTTTCTCAGTAGACTCTTCTTTTGATGCACTTAATCCTTCGACATCCATGGTAGAAGGTTCTTCATCCATTTCCTCTATAATAGAAAGATTGAATCTTTTAAAGGCATTCCAGAGGATGTCTTCTGTTTCTTTTGCTACTTGATTAGTCTCTCCAAGCATAAGTTTGTCTGTTCTTGCTTTGCTCCGGAACTCATCCTTGCAGTCCTTAAAGATCATGTTCATTTGTTTTGGAGTAATGGAAGGATAGAGCTAAATGGCAATCTGCTCTCGGATCTCTAGGTCCTTAGCCTTAACATTCTCCTTTCTCAGTTCAAGTTCCTTCTATAGACTCTTGGGAATTAAAGAGATGATTTCAATGAATGCTTTATTATAAATGTTTAGGTACCTGATTGTAGCATCTTCCAAGATTTTCTTGTCTGTGTCACTATACTCATCATAAAATTCTGTCATTGGTTGCAGATTCCCATCCACAGTGACTGCCTTGATGACATCATCAATAGAGAGAGTAGGCCTTTCAATAAATTCTTCTGCCTCTTCTTCTTTATTTTTACCAGAAGAGGATTCCACAGATGTTTTCTTTTTCTTCTTCATTTTCTTAACCTCCTCATCAGTCTCTGTCTCTTCATCATCCTTTTGGCTTATGTAGGACCTTGTAGCCTTGGTTTTTGTTCTCTTTTCTCCCTTTCCGGATGTCTTGGCTTCCGGTTTGGAGGATTTTGAGCTCTTAGAGGCGGTAGGTACAAAACTCTTTGACAATCTAGTCTGGGAGGGGGCTTGCACTAGAACACTTTCTTTTTTCTGCTTCTTGTCTCTCTTTCTCTACTCTTTCTACTTTCTCTCTATTTGCATCAACTTCATCTTTTGATATGCCATATCTTTTGGCAATTTCCTCTACCTCCCTTCTCACTTTTCTTTTTATCTCTGGTTGTCTAAATTCAACATGTATTTTTACACTTAATTCTTGAAAGGTTCCAAACCTTTCTGCCTCAAGGTCCTTAGGCTGACTCAACAAGTGTTGGACATGCAACTCCAAGATTTTCTCATCTACCTCATAGCCCATTGGCATAATCTAGATTGTTCTGGGTTCCACTGCCTCCATTAGGCATTGATCTGTATCTATCATGAAGCAAACTGTATCCTTATATTTTTCAACTATTGTTTGAGGAATTCTCTCTCTGGCCTGCATCATGCCTTGGAAGTTCTGAAAATATCCCTAGAGTGCTGTGCTTTGAGCCTTGGCATCACCAAGCCCATACATGTAGTCTCTAATTTGTATGGCAACCGGTATGTCATTTTGCCATACCCAACCACTTGATCTGGGTAGCTCATTCATATAATAAAAGAATAAACACAATATTAGCCCACCATACTTAAATGAGTTCTTCTTATCCTTCTTTATTTTCTGCAAGTTTTCTAATAGTTGGTTCAGAAGAAGATCACATAGGTCATAGTTAGCATTTTCCCTCAGCATCTGATATGCAGTATATATTATATTCCAGACACAGAATTCTCCCTGCTGGAGTGATAGATTTTATAACCAATTATCATAGAGGCAAATTTGATATCCAGATCTGTGATATATTCTATTGTCATTGCTCTCTTGTCAAACTTTGATCTGGTAGCCTCACTTACTGTCTGGTTTTTGACAAATTTGAGAGCAGGCAACCCACCGGATGAGTGCAATCTGGTTACTACCCTAATGGCATCTTTTGTTATCTTGAATGGCCTCATCAACCACATGAAGTTGTCATGTATTCTGCTAAGAACATACCGGACCCATTCATCTTTTGTAAAATAGGGAAAGTGGATGCAATGTCCAAAATGCTTATCCCGGAGGGCCTTGTATTGAGGTTTAAGTTCAAAGGTTTCATCTATTAATTGTTTATGGTATATATCCATTAGCTTGGATTCCCCAAATTCCTCAATATTTACATGTATGTATACCCTAACATCTTCTACGTGCAGAACCCCATGCAGAATGCTAGAGAAGGCACCTAAGGGATCAACTTCTAGGGATTTGTAGGGATGTTTCTTGAACTTTGGGTGCGGCCTATCAGTGATCTTAACAACATTTGGAGTAGCCATCTTTGTAAAAGATTCAAAGAGAGATATTCAAAAATGGAAATACCTTTTTACGCTTCTAGGGTTCACAATATGAGCCGAAAAAGATTTTTGGTTGAATCAGATTCTGTGGTTGATCTCTGAGAGGGTTGAAACAATCTTGATGCAGAGCTCTTGCTTTCTTTTTCTTGAATGCAAATGTGCAAATGATGAATAAAAGAACCCTTTTATTTCTGTGCAAACCCTAATTTCCTATTGCAATAAATGCACAACTTACGTTATTCTGGTTGCCTTGTTCTTCCTTGGTTTGAGAGAAATCTTTCTGAATCACTGAGATGCACTTAGAATTATTTTAGTGAAAATTGACAATGTATCTCCTTTCCTCCAATCATGCCATTTATCCGCAGATCAAGATATTTCAATTTAGAATCATACCGAATCTTAACTATGAAAACCCTACTTTTACTGGATGGCTGTCAAACTGGATCAATCTTGGATGATTAAATTCTTCAAAACTCCTTGCAGATCTTTCATATTTTTACTGAGGGTTATATAGATATTTCTCTGAGAACCCTTTAATCCGCAACATTCCATGTGCCAAATTTAGGCACCAATTGACTGGCTAGGGGAATTTATTTTTCCTTTGAGATTCCCACTGAGCCAATGCTCATTTATTTAGTTTTTGGAAGGAATATCAGCACCAGATTCTGGTACAGATCCATCCCCAACATTTTATGTACTTCTCTTCACTCAAATCTTGTTCATCTCCCTTTGAACTTCATCTACATTCACTTTTCCTTTTCCTTTATCTTGATTTTGATTATGATGCACCGGATCCTTTTTATCCTGATTCTTGCTTATGCAGAGTTTGGCAATATGACCGGATCTATTGCAATTGTAGTAAATAACATTTCTTTGCATATTTGATTGATGTCCTTTTGATCTGCATTGATTATCCATATGTCCCATTCTATTGCATGTAAAGCATCTACCATTGAATGAATTGTTTATTGGCATATTTCTGCATTCAAGAGATTTGTGACCATACCTTTTGTAGTTGAAACATTGTTTGGAGAAGGATGAATTAGTCTGATTCATTCTTCTTCTGCACTGAGTTGCTTTATGACCGAAGTTGTTGCAATTATAGCAGTATCCATTGAAGGATGGATATCTTTGAGCATTTGGTTGTCTTACCGGAGGTTTTCTAGGCTTATTTCTTTGATTTCCTAATCCAGAGTTCTTTTGACTAGATCCAGAGCTTTCACCTTTCTCATAACCCAAATCACGCTTGTCATCTACCCTCTTTTGGCTTTCAAGAAGAACTTCAAGTTGAGCTGAGCTTATCTTGAATTTTTCTTTGTATTCATTTGTTGTTTGAAGGTCTTGTTTAAGAGTGCCTATCTGATTCTCAAGTTGTTCTTCATTATCTATAGCTTCTTCAAGATCAGATTCCAGATGTCTAATTATTCTGTCCATTTTATAGCAATCCTCTGAGTTCTCCTGGAGAGATTGTTTTAGATTATCTTCAATTTTTCTTCTCTTCAATTTCTTGGGTGAATCTCATAACCCCTGATTCCATTTCATGCCTTACCATAATGACCTCTTTTGATAGCTTCTCACATAGCTTGTTTTTCTCATTCAGATCTTCATTAGTATCATTGGCTTCACTTTGACTTGCTAATTGTTGAAGAAGTTCCTTTCTCTTTTTCACAGAGATACTCAATTTTTCTTTTAGCTCATTTATGAAATCATCAACTTGTTTGAGTCTTTCTCTCAAGTTATTGACTTAAGAGTGAGATTGCTCAAGATCATCTAAGATAGACTAAAGTTGTTCCTTCATACCATACATATCCATTGAGATTCCTAGATCTTCCTCAAGCTGTTAGGCTCTTGTTTGGAGGAACTTAGCTCTGATACCAATGGTTGGAAACAAGGTAGATAACTGAGAGGGGGGTGAATCAGTTATCTTAAATATTTTAACTTTCTTTCCTTGTTAACAATTAGTGCAACATCAAAACATATAAGCATACATAATCATGAGAGCAGAAATAAAATCAACACACATAACACAGTAATTTTTTTCGTGGAAAACCCTGTTAAGGGAAAAACCATGGGGTGACTAACCCAAGATTGTATTCTCTATTAAAAAAATAAGAAGTACAAAATGGCACTTGCCAATTAGGGCTCACTGCCCGAGCACACTGCTCACAAGAGGCACACTGCCTATAAGAGACTCATTGTCTACAATGTTTATAGAAGGTAACCGGGTGTTTGAACTAAAGAGAGGCATCCACACATGCTAAGGTTCAGTTCCGGTTAGGCTCAATAAATTGATCTAATGCACTTCATTCTTCCTCTATTCTAGTGTTGTTGTTCTATCACATACCGGACTTGTATTACTACTTCCACACTTTTCTCTTCCTTTCTTCGTACACTATCTCATCACATACACACATTCATACCAAAATTCATTTGGTATATATATCCGCATCAAGGATTTCAACATCTATCTAGTCATCAACCGGAATACTCAAGATGTTTACAAAATACTGATCTGTTGGCTGAATCTATGCTTAATATGTGATGCGTATCAAAAACATAGACATAGAAGTCATCAATCATGTTGGCCAACCATGTATGATCCCTCAAATAGCTTGATCACCATCAATTTTTCATCCGGATAAAAGTCTGATGCTTTGTCGGTCAGTTCTTCCTCAGTCTACTCTACCTGTTAGGAACCCAACACTTAGGTGCTCATATCTTTTCACTCATTCATCACCAGAGGTTCAATCTCTGGAATATAGTAGACATGATACTCCTATTAACTTGCCCAAGTCTGCACTTTGCTGAGTTACACCCTCTGAGAGATCCAGACTTGATTGTCAGACCTTACTGCATGCTCTGTTCTTGTTCACTGGACCAGAACTTCTTCAATCTGACTTCCGATATAGGCATACTAAGCTCTGCAGATGTGTGGGATAGAATTTATTTCCATCAATGACAATAATCATGAGGCCACAAGTGTGTCTTGCCAACATCTTCCTGTGCAAGCATTTGTCAGGTTTCGTCTGTTTGTTTGCGATTTTGCATAATTAGGGTTTTAAGCATAATCAGTCTAAAAATTAACACATTAATCAGTCAATTCCAAATTTCCCTATCATTCTAAGTGACAACCAACCTATAGTTGATCCTTCTTGTAAAATTTGTGATTCAACTCGGTTAAATGTCCTTGAATGTATTGAGTGAAAGGAAGATCTAGCTAAAACATCCATCAATCCCATTAACCCTCTTTTCATCCTTTACATTTTGGTGAACCCATGTTTTTCTGAACATTGCATCTTATTGAGTGTTGTACATCATATTTGCATTCATACATTTTATTTTCATCATTCTACATTCAAAAATCTTACAAAAAAATCAAAAATTTTTAAAAAATGAAGCATCCTAAGCTTGCATTTAGGCATAGTTTGCACTATTTTAATTGCATTTCATATAAATCATTTAAATCTCTAAAATTTGAATCAGATATGACATAAATTACAGCAATTCATCATTTCATCATCATTTACGTTGCATTTTACATACTTTATTTTCTAGGGTTTGCTTAAAATTTTGCATTTTTCATATAACCTAGTAATTTCAAAAGCTAGGGTTTGTAATTAAAATATTGCTTCAGATTTTATTACTAATTTAAACACTCATTCAAATCTTATTTTGAACTATAGTGTTTCATCATTCTGTGTTTTTGCATCTACATTTCAAATTTTGCATCTACACATTGTGTATTTCAACAACAATTAACATATTCATTCAATTTTCCTTAATTTTCACTTTGCATTGAACATTGTAGGATTTTGGCATCATTTTCAAATATGATCTAAGTCATTTTACACATTAAATCTGATTATAGTCCATCCATTCATCATTTTACATACTTTCATGCCTTAATTTCACTATTAGGGTTTTGAAAATCCTTGCATTTTATTACATTTTGGCTAATCTTTCACCTAACATTGCAAGATTGGTGTGTTGTGACAAATTTTGCTGCATTATTGGACTGATTAAAAGGTCTTAATTTTCTGCCCCTTATCATTCTCCTAATTACATTACATATTTTGTGCATTTGCATTGGAAAAAGTAAAAAAATAAAAAAGTGACCATTTTAGAAGCATAAACAAGCATAGATTGGTGTTCTTTCATTACATTCATCTTAGACATATTGCATTTTGGATCTTGCACTCATATTAAAACATACATCCATTGGTTATTTGAAAAATTTGCATCAATTCATAGCATTTCGTGAAAATTGGCACATTTGTTAAAATACACATTGTGTATTTCTACACTGATTGATCACACACCTTTTTCACTTCTTTTTGATCAAAACCTTTAAAACCATCAACTTTGCCTTGTTGTTTAGTACTCTTTCCTCCTATCCACTCTGTTTGTTGTGGACTCTGTGTATCTTTAAGAAACTGTTTCCCTCAAACAAGTGCTTGGCTGTGAAATAGTCTCACATCTAGGGTATATTAAGTATCATAAAACTTTGCATGTCTTGCCTTACTAGACATTGATGTTTCAAGTAATTGATGTTTCAAGACATTTCATTATGGAATCTTTATCTCATTTCTCTTTGGTATCTTTACATGCATATATCAAAAACTTTGAAAATTTCTACAAATTTTTTAATATGAACCCTCATGTTCTCACTTATATACAAGCTATGTACTATAAGGATATATTTAAAAGCTCTTCATTTGAAATCCTTGAAATTATGTATCTAATTTTGAAAACATCATAGCTCTCATGAATACATACCCTTCGGTAGTAGGAGATCTAACAAAATACATTGAGAATGATGTCTGTCAAAGTTCTTTTTCTCTTAATGGTTTGGAACTAATAGCTAAAATACATGATGACGATGAGGATTCCATCGGTTATCCTACTCCTCCAATAGTTGAATGTTCAATAACCTTGGATGAGAAGATTATGGATAGCTCTACTTTAAGTCCCTTAGACATTACTAAAGATACAATCATCAACAATTCCCTCAACAAGACCTTACCTTCCTTTCATTCCAATGCTCTCACTAGCTAAGATGAAGCATTGGTGGAAGAAGAAAGGTCTCTCTATTGGAGTACATGACCATTGAGAGGGGGGGGGGGGTGAATCAGTGGTATATAAACTTTAACAAGTTTTTGCACCTTTGAATCTACTTGGATAGACAATGAGAGACACTTTAAATGTTTATCAAATACATATGCACAAGTATGATTATAAACATTATGATCAAGAACTCAAAGACAAAACATTAGGGCACACACATAAAGATAAACAACATGAACCATACCACATGTCTTTCATGAGTGGAAAACCCTCATAGGGATGAAAAACCACTCGGAAAATGCCTCACTGGCTTAATCAAAAGCATGCCTCACTGGCTACAAAAATGTCTCACTGGCAAAGAAACCTCACTAGTTACAAGTATGCCTCACTGGCAAATACAAATGTCTCACTGGCAAAATGTGCCTCATTGGCAATCAGGTGCCTCACTGGCAAATCCAATAACATAAAAAGAAGAAAATCAATTCAGGGGGTTATCCTAATTCACTACAACACATCACACTTCAAAACCTTATATCACCTTATGTTTACAATCAATATGTACCTTATGTCTCCCTTTGCATGATCCAAGATAACATTTTTGACATCATGTAGCAATGACTTTTGGTTACAATTAATCATTAATTCCAATGGTTTGACAACTCAACTTATCAACATAAACCTTATATTTTGATGGGCAAAGAGCCAATATGGAATAGGACAATCACATGAATATCTTCTTCACATGTACCTATATCATAATCATATGTCTCAACCTGCAAATGAACATATCCTATCTGCATCTACACTCACAATCTCATTTACTTGTGTCAACATTTTTCATAAGATCCTTGATCATACACCTAATTCTGCATATATTCAATCCAACATATCAACTTAGGATTCTAATGACACGTAACACACATATACAACTCTATATAATGAGTCACTCACTCACAACCATCCTTGCACCAACACAAACACCTTTTGCATGATGTTTGGACCCTCTTAAAGTCAATGATTTATATGAGCATCCTATGCATATGATTACTCTCTGCAACACAAAATACAAATCCCATACCTTTGGAAAACTGATGTTTCCTTTTGAAGAATATCTCTGCAACCATTTTCTGGACTTAACAATCTGTCTTCTGCATTACTATTCTGTCTCTCCATTACTATTATGTCTCTGTATTATAAAATGATCTTCAAGAGCTATATTTACATTCTAAACCATAGTTTACACCTCTATTGTTGACAATCTGTACATAGGTGTATAGGTATGTCTCTATAGAACACAAATCACCATTTTTCATCAATCATTTTATCAACCAAAATGAGTAATGAATTATACTGGCCCATCTGGTCAGTTGCACAACTATTTGCAAGTAGTTACAACTCCTGACCGTTAAATTTTGATCTGGAGGAGTATTCATTAGAATTGAATCGTTTATAAATGAGCACTGTTGATCTCTCCCTTCGCGACCTTTATGCCTTTTAATCTCAGCCTTAGATTTCTTATTTCCGCTCATCTTTAAAACACAACGTTAGCTTTCTTGGTCACCATTAGGGTGAGGGGCCGGTTCACCCATAAGCTAGGACCCTCAAGTCATAACTTAAGTTATGAGAAACCTATAACAACCAGTCATCTTTAAATTAAGACAAAAAGTAACCCATCTAAAAGACTTTTGAGAAGTTGTCTTTAAGGACTTAGGGTTTAGCTCCTAGGACTTAAACTAGTAGGGTTTAGAGTTTAGTATCTTAAAAGACAAATATATTAAAACCCTAATTTTCTTCCAAGCACACCAATATGTCAACAGTCCTTAAGACATTTGTAGAACACAATCTTTGATGCAGAGAATAAACAAAGTGGTCATATAATTACGCCGAGAGGCATAACTATAGTGGCAACATGGGGTGAAATGGCATGAGCGTGTTAAGAAAAACAACTTTAAAAACATTAAAAAAATTTAATAGCCGACAAATGCAACATTAATAATTAAAATCACTAATTACAAATAAAACAAATGCCACATAGTGGCCAGTACCTGCCTTGTAGTGTTGTTATTATAGTATTTGTTTAGTTGTAATTTTATTTTGTTGATTAGCTATTGGTTGTATAGACAAATTGTGTTATTATAGTATTTGTTTAGTTGTAATTTTTTTTGTTGAATAGCTATTGGTTGTATAGACAAATTATTCCAATAATTGAAAAGATAATTTTTGAATAGTGTTGAAATGTCTTGGGTAAATAAAATTGAAATCTCAAAAATAATCTAATTTGGTAAAAATAAAATAGGACTAAAATATTTCCTTAACTATAAAACTAAACTTTACAAAGCCTGCATATTTGTATTTATGTGGAGAGCCCCTGCCCTAGTTGAGTGTATAGAGATTTGAAATGTCCCCTTAAGATAATAAAATGTAATAATACTAATACTTTTATAATTTAAAGTACATTAAAATATTGTAAGTTTGAAGAATAAAATAAAAAATGTAATAACATGGTGAAATATGTTTCATGATACTGTAGATTTTTAACTTTTGACTAAATAAAATTGAAATCTTAGATTTTTAACTCTTGAGTAAATAAAATTGAAATCCCCAAAATAATCTAGTTTCATAAAATAAAATGTGTAGAACCCTAGTTGGGTGTGGAGAGGTTTGAAATGTTTGGTTAAGATATTAAAATGTAATAATATTGGATACTATTACAATTTAAAATGCATTAAAATATTATAAGTTTGAAGAATAATTACACAATATGATAACAATAACATATTCATATTTAGATCACTACAGTATTTTATCTTAATCATTTAATTTTTTGTTTAAGTAATAATAGTAAGTACTTTTAGAGAACATGATATTAATTATTTTAATTAATCTAATATTGTGGTTTAGTAATAATTTTTTCTAAAGATAAATTATCATTTCAAATTTGTATCTATTATATTTCTAGAACTAAATTTATAAGGAAAAATTTATGTGAACTCGTTTTGAAATGTCTTGGGTATATAAAATTGAAATCTCAAAAATAATTTAATTTGGAAAAATAAAATAACACTAAAATATTTCCTTAACTATAAAACTAAACTTTACAATTTCACATTTGTAACTATTATATTTCCAGAACTAAATTTATAAGGAAAAGTTTATGTGAACTCGTTTTGAAATGTCTTGGGTAAATAAAATTGAAATCTCAAAAATAATTTAATTTGGTAAAAATAAAATAGCACTAAAATATTTTCGTAACTATAAAACTAAACTTTACAAAGCCTATTAAATAACACAAATATTTCCTTAACTATAAAACTAAACTTTACAAACCCTGCATATTTGTATTTATGTGGAGAGCCCTGGCCCTAGTTGAGTGTATAGAGATTTGAAATGTCTGCTTAGGATATTAAAATGTAATAATATTAATACTATGATAATTTAAAATGCAGTAAAATATTGTATGTTTGAAGAATAAAATAAAAAAGTAATAACATGGCGAAATATTTTTCATGGTACCGTAGATTTTAAACTTTTGAGTAAATAAAATTGAAATACTAGATTTTTAACTCTTGGTAAATAAAATTGAAATCCCAAAAATAATCTAATTTCATAAAATAAAATGCGTAGAACCCTATATTTTTAATAATATTATTGGTTTCTGCCAAGAAAACTATAGGCGAGGCCTGTTGTTAACTAGTTATTAATAATTCTTTTTGCAACCAATGAGAACTGAAATAATTTTTCTATTTAAAAAATATTTAGCTATTGCTATTGTATAGATACAAATATTTTAACAAAACATAATTGAAAAATAATTTTTCTTCAATCTAATTGGCAGAAAACTGATAAGGGTGATTATTGCGGATCATCAAGGTTTATACTATAAAGTTTTGTGATAGATAATATCCTTAATCTATGATAATAATATACTAATACTTAAAACTATTAAGTTTCTAGTTTGAGACTTTATGGGTAAAATATTAGGCAGTAAAGTTTTTTTAGCATCTCACCTATTAACCGTTTTAAATATATTATAACTAAAATAATATATTATAACTAAAATAATATGTTATAACTAAAATAAAAATAAAAATATTAAGAAATGTGTATTTAAATTCCTATTAATATTAATATTGATAATATTATTAGACAATAAAAATATTATAGTTATATAAGATTCCTATTACTAATCAATATTAATACTAATAGGAATTTAAATACAAATATAATTTATAAGTTTATCCCAAATTTATATATATGTCTTTAGTTAATAATAATAATAATAATAATAATATATCATTTACATAGATAATATCCTTAATCTATGATAATAATATACTAATACATCAAAATTTTAAAATATATATTAATGCATAGATAGGAAAAATTGACCAGTGATCAATTCCATAAGTCCTCCCTTCACATGAAATTTAATTAATTTTAATTAATTAATTAAATCTTTCCTATGTAAATAAAAATTAAAATTAAGGAATTTAATTTATTATTTGCAAACCTAAAAACCTAAATCAAAACCTATTTGTAACAAAATGAAAATATTAAAAACTTGTGCAGTTCACCTAACTATTACAATTCAACTACCCAAACCATTTTTATGGCAAAATTTTATAAATACCCTACATTTCCTAAATCAAATTTATGATAGGACAATTTACCGAGTTATGCAACTCTTGGTACATTTCTAGAGATATCTGGGTTTTGAGGTATTGCAAGACTGGAAAAATTTAAATTGAAACTGAGGGAAGATATTGCTTTTGCCTCGTGCTATCAACTATCACATTCTAATATCTTCTTTGCAGAGTCATCTTCATATTTTGAGTTGCAGAAAACTATTTATATTTTGTAGTCTCATCATTTAATATGTGAATGACATGGCTGTGTGATTGTCTTGGAACATGTGGGAAATTTTTTAAACTATTTGGTTCCTATTAGTGTATTCCCTGAATTTCATGTTGTAAACAACATTCACGCTCGAAGATCTTTTTTAACTCGTTTGTTATTCCAAACAAGGTATTCCGTGATCCTCTTATTGGTGCAAGTGCTAGTTATATGGTAGAACTAATTTTAGGGTTTCACTTGTCCCTCACTATAAGCTATAACTTCAAATCTTTAAAATAATGATGTTAAGTGATTTTTATAGCACTAACAACTCTTTGTATTGTAGCTTAAGTGCAAACTGTTGAAGGCTAGTGCATTTATCACCTTCTATATTTGCCTCTTGTCAGACAGTCAAGAACCAAGTTTTAATTGCCAGGGTGCCCATTTCTAGCCTTAGGAGGCTGTATCAATCAAATAATCCATTTTGTCAAGTTCACCATAAATCTTGAAGTATAATCATAAATCTTCAGGTATAATAAAAAATCACTTACTTTGCAACTTCCATTTTATGCAATCTAATTATTAAATGTAGAATCTCAAAGTTCTTCAATTTTCAACATTCATTATAAATATTACAAAACTATCAACTCTAACTTAAACCAAAAAATTCACAAATTTCAAGATTATTATAAATTTATTATATTATCAACATTGTTGCTAAAACTAAACAAACACAACAAATTAAAACAAAACAAGACTATTCATGAACATTTTGGTAGAAACTTGGCTGCTTTGCAGCTCTTGTTAATATTATAACTTTGTCCCTTTGACAAAAAATAATTTTTACATTTAAACTGATGATTCTTCCCTCTCATAATTATCGCCATCCATTTAGGCATGACTTAACTTGTGGGAGACAAAATTTGTGTTCATAATTTGTTTACTTGCCACATCCTCCCCTTAAACCAAAATTCTCTCCATCTGTAGAGAAGAGGTCATTTTTTTAGCCAATGATAATACAGATAAATCATTTTTCAATAATTTTTTGTTAAAAACTTATCGAGAAGTAGAAGCCCGACAAGAAAAATAATCCCATCTTTTGATTGGTTTACAATCAATAGATTAATAACTAGATAAGTGTGAACTCATTGCAATAGTACTGGCAGAAGGCAAGTACTAATAAAATCACTAATTACAAAGCCAGAAGCAGAAAATAAAAACAAGAAGCGGCAAATAAAATCACTAATTACAAAGCCAGAAGCAGAAAATAAAAACAAGAAGCGGCAAAATCACTAATCATGAATTTAATTTAGCTAGGGTTTAATTTTTTTTGGTATTTAGCTAGGGTTTTATTAACTAATCCTTTTATTACGCCGATAGGAGTAACTATAGTGGCAGCATGGGATGAAATGGCATGAGTGTGAAAAACAACTTTAAAAACATTAAAAAAAATTAATAGTGGACAAATGCAACATTAATAATTAAAATCACTAAGAAAATAAAAACAAGAAGCGACAAAATCACTAATCAATGAAAATCACACGTATGAATTTAATTTAGCTAGGGTTTTTTTTTTGGTATTTAGCTAGGGTTTTATTAACTAATCCTTTTATTTTTAATATAGATTAAGACTTTATTATTTTAAAAATATATGTAAACAACTAACCCCTGCATTAATCAAAACATATATACATATAGTGCTTAAAATCATAAAATGTAAAACCCTAATTTATAAAATATTATTTTAGGGCACTATATTAAACCCTATATTATTTATATGTAAGAGAACTAACTTTAAAAAAATGGAAAACAAAAAAAATATATTAGCATTAATCAAAACATATATACCATAGTAAACCAATCAAACATTATTTACCATGAATTTATGCACTATAGTTTATTAGGTTTAGAATTCACTCACAACATATATACACATAATAAACCAATCAAACATTATTTATTGTAAATTTATGGCACTATAGTTTATTAGGTTTAGAATTCACTCAAGTATATAGGTCTAGAATTCATGCATCCTCACTTTTAACCAAGATTTTTCTAGAATTAAATTTATGAAGTCATAAATTTATAACATAAAATTACAAGCAATTTTAAACCCTAAATTTTATTGGCTACATTTTATATATATATTGATAGATAAGTACTACCATAGGGGGTAGCTCCCTTTCATTTATATAAACGAGGATACAAAAGCCTGTTCTTGTGAGCATCATAGAGGTGCCATAGTTGGCTAGTACAATTAGGAGTGCCACAACACTCTTAGGCTATCTGCCACTTTGTCAACCTTTTCCACTTGTTGTGGGGACAGGAGGTCCCCATACTAGCCTATGAAGTAGGCAAAGGTTTCCAAATTGTTCCTCATAATCCCTTCTCGAAGGAGGACCAGGGCTTAAGCGGAGACAGACGGAGGATCCTGGTCGTTGTTAACTGCGGCCGCATTGAAAATCCCTCCTATCGAGCCCCTGGTGGGTCTTTTGTTGAAAGCAGTGATGGCTGAGTAGGCAGCCTCTCTCATGTTTTCTTTCACCAATGAGTTGACCAGGATACGGCCCCTTGTCTTCCTCCCAAGGATGAGCACGCAGGTGGTCAAGAATTCCTCATAGAAGGTTGCATCATGAACGTGGCCTTCGGGGAGATTAGCTTCACCTATTACCTTGAGGATCACTCCTGCAATGGCGTCGTCAGCTAAGAAGAGCCGGTTGATTTGAGCAATTCTTGTTTCCTCATACGGCTCGACATTGTCGTCCTCTCCTTCGGCCTCATCGTCCTCATCGTTCTCTGCTCTTTTCTGGCATTCACACTCACACTCGATCTCCATCTTGAGTGAGTGGAGGAAGTGTCTTAATCACCTTAAATAAGTCTGTCTCCCTACATAGCTCTGGGAGGAAACTCTGTTGTTTGAGGAACTAGTGCACCGCCACTTAGCGAAGGAGATTTTGAAATCTTAATCAGGTGAAAGTGTTGCCCAAACTGGTTGTCAAGGGTCATTCTAATGGCAGCCTTGGCTAGAGATCACATGAGTCTATCAAAATCTCATCTTGTTCTTGTACGCAGGCCCAATTTGCTAAAAAATCCGCAGCCTTATTCCCTTCTCAGTATGTGTGGGCGAAGGACATATTTCCCATGTTTTCCAAGCAGTCCCAGATAGCCTTTGCCAAGTACTTCACCCTCCAGCTAGATATGTTTTTGGTGGTGATCACCCTTATGCAAAGGAGGGAGTCACCTTCTACATCTAGGTCCGTTATGTGGTGATCTTTGCATAGACGAAGGCCTGCGAGCAAGGCTGTAAATTCAACTTCATTGTTCATGCCATCGGGCAGCTTCTTTGAAAGGCCCCAAATCAACTTCCCTTGGTGATCGCGGATTATGACTCCTGCTCTAGAGGTGCCTGGATTACCCTTTGCGGCCCCATCAAAATTTAGTTTCATCCTTCCCAGGGGCGGGGCAATCCATTTAGTGAGAGTGCGTTTTCTTTTCCTTCCCTTAGCTCTGCTTGTATCATGGCATTGGTTTGGAATTATAAGGTCTGGCCACCTCTTCCTTGCTTCCCCGTCCCATGCGGCAATCGATGTCGGGGAGAGGTTATTTTATATTAGTGGTGAGTGGAATGTTATTTTATATGTAATAAAATGAAACCCTAATAAATTATAATGTTATAAAATATTACTTTACCACACTCTATTTTTATAAAACATGAGCCAGTGAAAAAGAAATAAATTAAATTTTATTATGTAGAAAATTAAATTAAATTAAATTGATGCCTCCATAGTAAAATCTATAAAATATAACTTCTCCCATTGTTGAATATAATTTGCTCCTTTCTATTTATATGATAAAACACTAATAAAATAACATATTAATTGATTGTGCAGAAAACAAAACAAAACCTAATAAAATATAGTGACACTTTATTTTTATAAATAAATTAAATTTAAATTGAATTTTATTAAACTATATTTTATTAGGGTTTTATCACATGAAATAAAAAGGAGCAAAGTATATTCAACAATCTTATTCCAATGGTAAGTGCATTATATTTTATAGATTTTACTATAGAGTCATCAATTTAATTATTTTTTTTGGCATAATAAATTTAATATATTTATTTTTAAAAAACTAGCATATCTATATTTAAAAAATATATCTGAGAGATATCCTTCTTGAGGTGCCTATTTTTTAATCAATTTACCACACAGGTGGAATAGGCACCTCGAGAAATGATATCTCTTAGCGTATTTTAGATATATTTTAAAATACAGATATGCTAGTGGTAAACCAATACTAGGATTTTATGAAGACCATTATGTTTCAAACCCTAGTTTCATGAAAGAGACTTCTATGAACTAAATGCTGCAGATCTAATTGTATACTGATGAATCCTTGAGCACCAACAACAAAGGAACAACAAAATACACTTGTTTGATGCATTGTCCACATCCATCTTGTAACATAACACATTTTGACATTGAGTGCCATCTTGAAGCAAAGCATGATTGAAGACATGATTGATATGATTGTCATGAAACAAGTGTATCATAAAATGGATTCACAAAATCAACTTCACCAAAAACATAAACTCTTCTGAAGTCTGAAGCACATCAACACTATACGATATGTAGGCAACAAGATCAATTCTACCAAAACTTACAGCTGATCTCCTCAAGACACATGATGATCAACACCGTGAAGCAAATCATCCTGCCATAAACTCCCTTGTCATTGAAGCACATCATCTTGCTACACCAAACCATATGAAAGCTCCTGATCTCATGCATGACACATAGCAACATATATGGATGACAAACACTATGGAGAAAAACCTGAGGTCTCTCTAAGAAGCACACCTTGAAGCATCATGCCCTTTTGACATCAATGACAAACATGTTCTACAATCTCCTCCTTTGTCATTGATGGTAAAACTAACTAATCACATTGCTCTATCACTCCCCCTTTTTGACATCAGATGACAAAGTAGCTCCCCCTAACATGACTAAAAGTAGCATTAGCACATTAAGTTGACATTAATGCCAACACACATTCATAAACCTGGCCATAAGCAAATAGTAGAGATCAAAGAATCTTGTCAAAGACACTATCATCAGGAAGATCAGTAACATTGTTCCTTGTTCCCTATGAGCAAATATTCTTTGTTAGCAAAAAATAAGCACTTATCATTTAATGAAAAATACTATAGACTTTCATTGTCAAGCTGCCACTATACAAAACATTGTTTGTGTTGTCATTTTACTGCCAAAGCACCTACAAACCCCTGTCATTGTCAAAAAGATACCTGCCTTGGTCAAATCAAACTGTCATGACTCATAAACAACAAAAGCATCATAATCCATAGGGCAAAATAGAAACACTATTATTTCTCCCAAAACTCTTTCAGGGCAAACTGTAAACTACAACTGTCATCTCCAAGGCTCATCACTATCATCTCCACCATTGTCAGGGCAAACTGCAAACTCTTTATCATTGTATCTAGCTAACATTTCTCACACATTGTCATATTCTTTGATCTTTATAATATTTGGACAATTTTCACCAAAACTTAAGGAGTTTTATTAGACTTTTAAGATTTATGCACTTATTTTCTACTGTAAAAAACTGTGACATTTCTGATATAAACTGTCTTGATGTCTGATACAGAGGATACTAAGAAATGGCATAACACAAAGAGAAATAGAGTGACATCACTATCTGTCACAAAGTCATAAATACACCATTGTCCTGCACACTGTGATAGAGTACATGCATCATCACTGTGAGCATTAACAGAGACAACTTTCTCTCATAAAATCACTGTTATCCCAAAATTACTATCTTGATTTTCATTCCTGCTCACTGACATATGAAATACATTGGCAAAGACATAGTAACCAACTACATACCTACCAACTGCATTTTTAGACATTGCAAAGATCTTCAACAAATCTAGGCTTAGTCTTGCATCCCTGCATACTATCATGCTCTTTCCTTATCATAATGACTATTGTCCTTGCATTCAAATAATGAAATACTAACCATAGTCAAACTGATAGAATAAAAAATACTACTTGTGCAAACAACTGCACTGTTCTAAAAGTCATAGCATAACCATACATCACTATCTTAATACAAACATAGGGTCACTATATCCACACAAGTTCACTATCCAAGCTGCCTACCATACTGTTCATTACCAATCATTACATCTTGACCATCAAGAGATGAATACCAACATGAAATGGTGATGCAATAGCAAGCAACATTCAAAGATCCATAAGCACTTCTGTGAACACCTCTATGCAACAATGAGTAATTGTTGTAACCATTAACACAATGAGTAAATCAACTCCTGAAAAACTAATAACCAACGACAATCCAAGTGCCCTTGAAAGTACAACCTATCAAATCTTGTGCACCTCATGAAGCATTCCATTAACAAGACATGACTACTAGCACCATGGTAATGAATAGACAAGAACCTGATATCCCTCAAGAATTCATGCACCAACCAATCATTTATGAACACTCTACATACCTCAAGGAACCTCCTAAAAATTATTGGGGTTGAAAGATAGGACATTTGACAACTCCCCCTATCTGTATGCTCCTCTTTTAAGCTATTATGAATGTTTCTTGTGCAGCATGCACAAGATTGGGCTCAACCTTTTCTTTCACTTGTTTTCTTCTCCAAACCATCTTAACACCTATCATCTTATGGTGATTGACTGATTTCAATTGACCACTCTTACAAAACCTAGCAATATGTCTAAACCTATGACATCTAAAGCACATGATTTTGTTTCTTATATTTGACCATTCAAAGGAGTTCTTATTATATCTCATTTTCGTTGCATGCATCCAACAATCCTTTTCTATGTGACCAACTTTATTACAGTTATTACAAACATTGCTATAGTCCTAATTTGTCAAACTATAAGAACTCTTATCCTTATTCCATCCAAGACCATTTCTTGAGTGAGTTCTACAATCTCTAGCTCTATGACCATAAACACGACAAGAATAGCAATAACCATGAAACTGAGAGTAGTTGTAGCTTATTGAATAGTATTTCCTGATAGATGGAGGTCTTGGGTCTTGAGGTCCTATTTGTTCTTCTACCTTTATCAACACATTTATCTTCTTTCTAATATATAGGAGCAGCAACATGATGACCCAAATCTATCTTCTTCCTTGGTGCATTCCTGGCTTTAGAAGTCTGCCCTTCTTCATATCCTAGGCATGTAGTGTCCTTGTGATGCTTTTTCTTACTCAATATGTCATTCAAGCAATCAGTACTCTTTTCAAACAACAGATTCTTGTGCAACTTAGAAGATGCTTCTTCCAATTCCTTTCTCAAAGAAGCTATGTCTAACTCTAATCTTAGGCATTCATTAGTTTTGACTTCAAGATCGGATTTTGTAAAATCAACTATCCTTTTTGCTTCTTCTATTTCTGTCTTTAGGCTAATAATTAGCTTATTTGACTCTTCAAGTTCTAAAGAAACATTTGCAAAATCTGAACATACCTTTTCCTTGAAACCTTTTTCTTGTTGAAGTTGGTCTTTTAATTTCTGATTTTCTTTTTTGAGTTGCTTGATTGTATCCAGAGCAAACAAGAGTTCACCTTCTAAATCAACTTCACACTCCTGTTCATCATGGTCCTGTTCATAGTCATCTTTATCCACAAGGAGATCTCTTTCTTCATCATCAATCTCAACACACTTTGTATCAACATTCAGGGGAGATTCATGCAATGACTCATTACATGACTTGACTGGGGTTTGATGTATAACCTTTTGCTTGGCATCTTTCTTTTCTCTATTTCTTTTACACTTTCCCATGGTACTTCACTATTAGGACCTACCCAAGCCTGTTAGACTTCTATAGGGAACCTATGCACTGATACCACTTGTTGGAGTATAGGACCACTGAGAGGGGGGGTGAATCAATGGTCTATAAACTTTAACAAGTTTTTGCACCTTTGAATCTACTTGGATAGACAATGAGAGAGACTTTAAAGGTTTATCAAATACATATGCACAAGTATGATTATAAAAATTATGATCAAGACCTCAAAGACAAAACATTAGGGCACACACATAAAGATAAACAACCTGAACCATAACACATGTTTTTCATGAGTGGAAAACCCTCATGGGGATGAAAAATCATTTGGAAAATGCCTCACCGGCTACACAAAATGCCTCATTGGAAAAGAAACTCACTAGTTACAAGTATGCCTCACTAGAAAATACAAATGCCTCACTAGCAATCAGGTGCCTGACTGGCAAATCCAATAACATAAGAAGAAGAAAATCAATTCAGGGGGTTACCTTGATTCACTACAACACATCACACTTCAAAACCTTATATCACCTTCTGTTTACAATCAATACAACCTTATGCCTTCCTTTGCATGATCCAAGATAACATTTTTGACATCATGTAGCAATGACTTTTGGTTACAATTATATCATTAATTTGAATGGTTTGAAAACTCAACTTATCAACATAAACCCTATATTTTGATGGGCAAAGAACCAATATAGAATAGGACAATCACATGAATATCTTCTTCACATGTACCTATATCATAATTATATGTCTCAACCTATAAATGAACATATCCTATCTGCATCTGCACTCACAATCTCAGTTACTTGTGTCAACATTTTTCATAAGATCCTTTATCATACACCTAATTTTGCATATATTCAATTCAACATATCAACTCAGGATTCTAATGACACATAACACACATAGATAACTCTATACAATGAGTCACTCACTCACAACCATCCTTGCACCAGCACAAACACCTTTTACATGTTGTTTGAACCCTCTTAAAGTCAATGATTTATATGAGCATCCTATGCATATGATTACTCTCTGCAACATAGAATACAAATCCCATACCTTTGGAAAACTGATGTTTCTTTTTGAAGAATATCTCTACAACCATTTTCTGGACTTAACAATCTGTCTTTTGCATTACTATTCTATCTCTGCATTACTATTCTGTCTTTGCATTATAAAATGATCTTCAAGAGCTGTATTTACATTCTAAACCACATTTTACACCTCTATTGTTGACAATCTACACATAGGTGTATAGGTATGTCTCTGTAGAACACAAATCACCATTTTTCATCAATCATTTTATCAACCAAAATGAGTAATGAATTATATTGGCCCATATAGTTGGTTGCACAACTGTTTGCAAGCAGTTACAACTCCTGACCATCAAATTTTGATTTGGAGGAGTATTCATTATAATTTGAATCGTTTATAAATGAGCATCGTTGATCTCTCCCTTCGTGCCCTTTATGCCTTTTAATCTTGGCCTTAGATTTCTTATTCCCACTCATCTTTAAAACACAACGTTGGCTTTCCTGGTCACCATTAGGGTGAGGGGCCAGTTCATCCATGAGATAGGACCCTCAAGTCATAACTTAAGTTATGAGAAACCTATAACAACCAGTCACCTTTAAATTAAGACAAAAAGTAACCCATCTAAAAGACTTTTGAGAAGTTGTCTTTAAGGACTTAGGGTTTAGCTCCTAGGACTTAGACTAGTAGGGTTTAGAGTTTAGTATCTCAAAACATAAATATATTATAACCCTAATTTTCTTCCAAGCACATCAATATGTCAACAGTCCTTAAGACATTTGTAGAACACAATCTTTGATGCAGAGAATACACAAAGTGGTCATATAATGGTAAACCAATACTAGGATTTTATGAAGACCATTATGTTTCAAACCCTAGTTTCATGAAAGAGGCTTCTATCAACTAAATGTTGCAGATCTAAATGTATACTGATGAAGCCTCGAGCACCAACAACAAAGGAACAACAAAACACACTTGTCTGATGCACTGTCCACATCCATCTTGTAACACAACACATTTTGACATTGAGTGCCATCCTGAAGCAAAGCATGATTGAAGACATGATTGATATGATTGTCATGAAACAAGTGTATCATAAAATGGATTCACAAGATCAACTCCACCAAAAACATAAACTCTTCTGAAGTCTGAAGCACATCAACACTATATGGTCTATAGGCAACAAGATCAATTCCACCAAAAATTACAGCTGATCTCCTCAAGACACATGATGATCAACACTGTGAAGCAAATCATCCTGCCATAAACTCTCCTATCATTGAAGCACATCATCTTGCTACACCAAACCATATGAAAGCTCCTAATCTCATGCATGACACATAGCAACATATATGATGACAAACACTATAGAGCACAACTTGAGGTCTCTCTAAGAAGCACACCTTGAAGCATCCTGACTCTTTTGACATCAATGAAAAACATGTTCTACACTCTCACATTAAATCCTTTAGAGATATATGTCAAGTTTAATCATAGTAAGAACAATGTTGATTCAATCATCACTAATAAACTTCTTCAACCTACCAAGGGGGTAGTGAATAAGTATACTAATGTTCTTAAGATGATTGTGAATGGGGCACCCAATGTACCTTCTTTCTTAAAACTAGTGATTACAGTTCAAGGTGATCAAAAACCACCTCGACCCCTGGATTACATCCTAAACTATGCAAGACAAATCACTCAAAGAAGTCAAGGTGTTCAAAATGTGCCACAGTATCCCATGATTGCTCACACTTACAACACTCGTAATAACAAGCAATGTGCCTGTCTCTCTTCCATTTTCTCAACCTATGATCCCTCCACCACCTCGTCTTACTCATAAAAGTGGTCAAGAATATGATCTTGTCAAACTTGAGTGCTACTCCGGCTAAGATCTCTCTTTGGGATTTAATACAAACATCACCTACATACCACAAAATTCTCCAAGAATCTTTACAGAAGGAGATTGTACCACCTTCTGTTAAGCTGAACAATGTAGTAGCTCTTTTAAATTGTATGATGTGACAAAAATGGATATTCTATTTCAATCACATGAATTACTGTCAGCCGAAGTTCAAAACCAATATGATCCTCTTATGATCTTTGTCACATTAAATAAAAAGTTGATAAAGTGAGTTATGATTGACAATGGATCAACTCTTAATGTTTGTGGCATTGAATTGCTATGCAGAAGCAAGATCGACACTTCTTAAATAATCAAACTGGATAAGATTAGCATTCGTGACTTTGATAATCATGGTAGACAATCTATAGGTACTATAACCTTACCTGTAAAGGTTGTTCCTGTGACTTTATCTACCCTTTTTCATGTCATGCCTAGTTCACTTTCATATAATATGATTCTCGGTAGACCATGGATCCATGCCATGGGGGCAGTTCCGTCTACCCTTCATCGATCAATAAAGTTTATTTATCAAAACAAGCTCTACACCGTGGAAGCTGATCCTGAACCGGATGGTTGTTTACATATTGAAAAGAAAAATCAAGCCAACAATCATAGGAGTCTAAAAAACTTATAGGTTGATTGAATAATACCTCTTGCCACATATAATGTTGTGCAAGATTCTAAACCATCGAATGCACTTTCTGGTGATGATTGAGGTTCATTAGATTTTACTCCTTCCGGTATGGGGGAATATAAACTTAATAACTTCGACACATCAAACGTTGCATCGATCTCATCTAAGCAATCTTTGGAAAAACCTAAGAAACCTAAATTCTCCTTGGTAGAAAACAAAGGAAATACTCTTACTTATACTATAGATTATAACACCTACGAGGCCTTGCCATACTCTAAAAAGATGGACTCCCTCTATGGTCATGGATTTTAGATTTTGTACAAAAATTGTGAATATGTAGGTAATGGATGCGGTGTAAATCAACAAGGAATCAAAGTTACTTTACAAGTTGCTAGAATTAACTACACAATCGGTATTGGATACCACTCTTTGAAGCCCACCAAAGCCTCTCGTCATCCTAAACTTAATGTTAATGCAATATCAACGAGATCGAAACGACATGTGAGATATCTTGAGTTGATAGACAAGAATTGTTCGCTAGGAAATATCCCGTTGAATCAGGTAAGTATTTCTCCCTCTTTAAACCACACTTGTGGTAGCACCTACTCTAGTTTCTCTCAAGGGTGGCCTCCTCCTAGATATGTATGTTGTTAGAATCATGTTGTGTTCCCTTGTGATGTGTTATGTGTTATTTAGGCCTCTTTGGATGACCCTTGATACTCTTGTAAGGTCAAGGATACTGGGAGACTGCGTCTATTGTGACCATTCTTCTATCTTGCCTTTCCTTTATTTTATTGTTGTGTGTTGTGTCTTAGTCACATAGCGTTGCGGTTGATGACATGGGGGCATCCTCCTATGTGATTGTTCCTAAGGAATTTGTTCTCCTCTCTCATTTTAATGTTTACCTTCTTCTAGTGATTCTACCTAGTCAGCGGATGATGAAAAACAAACAACTAACAGACTGCGTGTCCCTTCAGCAAGCAAAGAAAAAATGGACATAGTCCATATATAAAGATGGGGTTGATTTATATATCTGATGCTTGGCTAGTAGAATCACTCCATGTGATATTTGATGTTGTCTTGTCTTTGCTAATAAACCATAACAATACATTTGCTCCATGCACTTTGATTATCTTGTATCTCACCTTGTTGTTACACTCAGTTTTGAGGTACCTGTAGTATAAGCCCAATGACTATACTCAGATTTTGAACCCGTATGTGTAGCCTTGGTTTCTTTGATGTGATCTCATTCATGCATAGCTTTCATGTTTTGCTTTGGTCATTATCTTAGAGTAAGATTTGTAACCTCTCTTGTTATCTTATCTTAGCATATCTTATCAATGTGTTTGTGGGAACATTCATCGATCGTGAGCACATGTCACCTTTGGGGGCATGGGCTTTGTGAGAGTTCTTGTTCCCTTGTGTGTTTTCTCTTTACCTTAACGTGCTTGATATCAGTACATGACATCAACCACCTTAAGGTGGTGACATATATAAGGTAAGTTGTCTGATGATTTTGGTACTAACGAAGCATGTTTGTAAGCCCTCTGTGGAGGCGGGATATTGTATCTCTGGCACGAGTGCACATATTTATTTATATTGCAAGCAAAAAGCCCTCTATGGAGGCGGGATGGTGTATCTCTTGAGCTAGTGCACATCCTTTTATTTCAAAAGTCCTCTGCGGAGGTGGGGTTAGATCTTGAGACTATCCTCCCTTAAGCATGTCTTTGGTGGTTGTTGTGGCATAATCCCAATCGTTAGGTGTGCCTGTAGCATGTTTGAGATGGTGGGACTTAGCAATAAGCTCCTCCCATCGCCTTGTTTGTCATGTTTAAGATGTATAGCATGTCTTTGGCATGCTATACAATGCTCATGTACTCCGTGTGTCTTCCGTGTTTTTTCTCCCTTGTGTGGTTAACCCCCACTTGGGCTTTGTATGGTGTGTTTTCCCCTCTTGTGTGTGTGTAGCGACAAGATGCACCTACACTTGAGGTTTGTTTGGTGTGTTTTCCCCCCTGGTGTGGTCTCCACCCACACTCGGGGTTTTATGTCATAATTTTATTTCCATGCATATGTGTATGAAAATGTTATGAAAATAAAAATGAAAATGCTATATCAGTGTATTCATTGTGTTTTGCATGTCTTCAATACTATCTTCTCCATGTTTTGCATGCCTGTTAATGTATTCTCTAGGTTCTGCGTGTCTTTGATGTGTTTTCTAGTGCTTACTTGAGATTGGGGGCTAGAAATAGTTCCTCAATCTTTGGCTATGCCTCAACTTCAAGTGTCTGGTGTGTTTGATGTGTTTTTGACCATACTTTAATGCATGTATGGGTTGTAAGGTCATACATACATTAAAGTGGGGGCGAAATGTTATGCCATAAAATGTCCCCCTAGGACTTTTACCTCCTAAGTTTAGCTCTCGGGTCCTTTAGAGTTAATCATGCATGTTAAAAATGAATCTCAGAGAAAAATCCCCCAAAGCCCATGTCAAATGGGACCTAGGGGTGAGTCCTAAATCTTAATTAGGCCCTAAAATAGGTCCCTGGACAAGGGCAACCACGCCCATGCCCTTGCCCTGCCCTATTTTGTCATGGTCCCAATTTTAAATGACCAGAAAGTGACCTTTAAAAGGTTTCCCTTTTTCAGCCTATTCAATTTGAATTACAAATGTTTAGTAGGAATGCATATTTAAGTAGATTAATGACTTCATTTTACAACTATATGGATAATGCAAACTTGTGATCTTATGATAAAAATATTCAAGGAATTCATTGTGTTGCAGAGCAAACTTGTGTTGCTATTGTGTTTGTTTGTTGCATATTTGGCTTCATCAATCCATCTCCTCATGGCATGAAAGAGCTTCATCCTTCCATGATGGTTTCACCTTTGAGGTGATATCTATTTGTGCTTTCAATCAATCATTTATCATTATTTTTGCCTCTATCCTACAAGGATACACACTCTCTATCTAACAACAATGTTGGAAGGCTTGATTGTTATTTCAAGACTTGACTGAGGCAAGCTCCTAAACGCCACAACCCCAACCCCTCTTCTTGTGATTGCAGGTGACAGGTATCAGATCTTGCAGAGAGGAGTTGTAGAGGATTGTTGCAGAACATAAGGAATTAGGATCTGAAGAAAAAGGCAGGAAATAGCTCAAGAAGGGCTTGGGTGCCCGCTCTTTTGCCCCTTAGTTTCATGTCACAGAGAATCCCTAAACATGCATAGTCTACAGCATATTTGGCTCTTGACCTCCTGAAAAAGTGTCACCTTGGGCTTGGGCGCCCGCTCTTTCGGCCCCCGACTTTTCTGTCTTCCAAAACTTGAAATCTGGTATGTATCTAGTCTGTATTTAGTCTCTTCCTGTGTGAGCATTTATTAGGTTTCGTTTGTTTGTTTGTGATTTTGCATAATTAGGGTTTTAAGCATAATCAGGCTAAAAATTAACGTATTAATCAATCAATTCTAAATTTCCCTATCATTCCAAGTGACAAACAACCTATAGTTGAGCCTTCATGCAGAAGTTGTGATTCAACTCAGTTAAATGTCCTTAAATATATTGAGTGAAAGGAGGATCTAGCTAAAACATACATCAATCCCATTAACCCTCTTTTCATCCTTTACATTGACGATGAGCCTAGATCATGCAGGGAAGCTATTTATATAGATGATAGTGAGTCTTGGTAGTTAACCATACAGGAGCAGATGATAGCTTTAGACTCTTGCAACACCTGGGATCTTATTCCTTTGCCCAAAGGAAGAAAAGCCATAGGTTGCAAGGGGGTCTTCAAGAAGAAGTTTGGAGTAGATAGTTCATTGGAGAAGTACAAGGCTAGACTGGTAGCCAAGGGCTACTCCTAGAGAGAGGGAGTTGATTTTGGTGAAATTTTCTCTCTTGTTGCTAAATTAACTTCTATTAGATTTCTCTTATCCATTGCTATAGATCTTGATTTGGAAATAGAGCAAATGAGACTGCATTCTTGCATGGAGATATTGAGGAAGAAATTTTCATGCAACAACCTACATGTTTTGAGGTAAAAGGAAAAGAACATTGGGTTTGCAGATTGAAGAGGTCTCTTTATGGTCTGAAATAGTCTCCTAGAACGTGGTACTAGAAATTTGATTCATTTGTGTTGAAATTGGGTTTTGTTAGAAGTGAGGAGGATCACTGCATGTACATTCATTGTATTGATGATTCTATTATGATCATTGCATTGTATGTTGATGACATGTTATTTTTTAGCAATACTAAGGGTATGATCACTGAATTGAAAGCCCAACTTTCAGGTGCATTCGATATGAAGGATCTTGGAGTAGCCAGGTATATTATGAGTATGGAGATTAGGAGGGACAGAGGTAACATAAAGCTTTGGTTGTCTCAGAGTAAGTATGTGAATGCCATTTTGCAGAGATTTAGTATGTAGGACTGTAACCCAGTTAGAGTTCCTTTTCCCATTGGTACTAAGCTTTCATTAGATATGTGTCCAAACAATGAGGATGATTTAGAGGATATGTCTAATGTGCCATATGCTAGTGTTGTAGGGAGTTTGATGTATGCAATGGTTTGCACTAAACTAGATATTACCCAAGCTGTGGGAGTTTTGAGCAAATTTATGTCTAACCCTGGTAGATAGCATTGGAATTATACAAATAGGGTGTTTAAATATCTAGCAGGTACTCCTGATTACTGTTTGGTTTATTCTGGTACCGACAGTGCTGAAAAAACTTTGGACATACAAGGATTTGTTGATGCAGATTGGGCATGCGACTTGGATAGTCGAAGGTAGTGGCTATGTGTTTACTTTGTTTGGCAGAGTAGTGAGTTGGATGAGCAAAAGGCAGCCCATGGTTGCTTTGTCCACCACCAAAGCAGATTATATGGTTACTACCCATGTCTCTAAGGAGGCAGTTTGGTTGAGGAGATTGTGTATAGGTATTGTTTTTGATTGTAGGATCACTCAGATTGGTTGTGATAGCCATAGTGCTATTTGTTTGGCCAAGAATCCTATGTATCATGATTGGACTAAGCATGTTGATGTATAGTATCACTTTGTTTGAGAAATGGTTGCAAGTGGACAGATTGAGATGAAGAAGGTAGACACTCAGGAGAATGTTGCAGATGCTTTGACCAAGCCTGTGAGCACAAAGAAATTTGTTTGGTGCAGAGAGGCCATGGGCCTTGCTTCTAGTGCCTGATTATTTTTTGGTTTTCCTATGGGTATTTACAATGTATGATGTCTAGTGGGAGAATGTTAGGATTAAGGTGCCATCAAACTTATAAATCCTATGTAATTAATTACTCCTAATATTGTTTGTAAATCAACGATAAGGGATGAAAGGTTTCACTAGCAGCGATCTTGTTTTAGCCGCATGTTTATATTCGGTCTTCGCTGCTAATTCATCTGTGATAGGGGGTCGCAGAGGGTTTCCCCCTACAAGGAGTCTGGGGGATCATCCACATTACATACTATGTTATGTGTTCATTTCTTAATGCATGTTATTTCTGTGTAGTGGGTTTTATTTCTTTGCAATCTCCATTGATTCTACATTGTTTAGAGGATATAAAAAAGGTTTCAATCAGATTTCCATTGTGTGGTTTACACATTCATTTTGAACACGTAGATCATCCTAGGCTCCTAATTTGACACATCCTCTTGATGTCTAATGTATCTAACCATATAGGAGTCCTCTAAGACTATCCCTAAGAAGGGACCAATGTGCAGATTCATGTATGAGACTGGCCTAGTGTCCCAACTCATGAATGAGTATGTATCCGTCAGCTAATCCCTACACCAATCATCTCTTTCACAGTAAAGAAACCTCTTATTACAACATATAAATCCTCTTCCCTTACAAAGCAACCTATTAACTAGCAGGGTAGGTAGGAGTTAGAACATTTATGTGTCAACTTGCCACTAAAGGAATCCTTGCATCCACTAGAAGTGCCTCTCTATCTTACCCCATGATAGGGATAAGGATGTCCAAAGAATCATTTCTAAACAAGTCCCTCCATCCCTCCACAATAAATATAAAATCAAGTGCAAAAGGAAAAGAAAGGAGTTTCAGTCTAGCATTAGAGAATAAAATGCTAATCAAGTTATAGTATGTGATAGAAAAGCAAAGTAAAGAATGGAAAGTGAGGTACTCATTAGCATATCCTCGCTACCATGTAGGATAAAATATCATCATCTACTTCTCTCTCATTTGAGGAGAATGGAAAACCTAAGGTACCCCCATAGTCTCCTCTTGAACCTCCTCTATAGCCTCCTCATCCTCTAGTGTTGCCTCCTCCTCCTCTCCAACCTCAGGACTATACTTATCATCAGAACCATCCTCCTCATCATCATGGTCACTTTCTGCATCATAGCTATCTCTAATAATGTCCTCATAAATGCTATGTAATAGGATTCCTAGGAGTAAGAAGGGTCCACAAGAGCACTCCTCATTATGCCTCAGCTACCTCCTGAATAAATTGGTAGCATTGAGGTATAGGGGTAAATCTACTAGATAATCATCATCAAGCTATTGTAGTACTCATGAAATCAAGTGGGTCTCAACTAGGTTGTTCCTATCTATCAAAGAGATAACCCCTTGATAGTAGGATCCAATAGCTTGATCTCCTAACCACCTCCCCTCCATGTTTGTATAAAGGTTTGGAATAAAGTTGTCATCTATCATAGTTGCCACTGTTCATGTGGTTGCATCATGGTGTTTAACTCTGCACCATTTCATGGCTTTAGGAATTGTAGGATATATTGGAGGCATCACTTGCTAATATGGTCTAATGTGCTATAGAATCCACATCATAACTAAAGAGGGATGACTAATAGCAAGTCCTTCCCATCTTGCAATACGAATCAAGTCTCAGTAGACTCTCTAAGTGAATATTGTACCCTACTCCACCTACTAAATAATTTGTGCCCAGCAGCACCAGAGGATGGGTGTCTTCTTGAGCAAGTGACAATAAGACCATTCAAGACCTTATGCAAAGGAAAAATGGCACATGAAGGAACTAACGTAAGTTAGATCCCCAACCTATCCACTAGACTATCATCTCCTAGCAAAGCTACCCAAGCTTTAATCTCTCATCCTCAAACTCCACCTTAAGAAGTGAAAGTTGATCTTCTCAAACAAGGACACCTAGAATGTGGTACACATCATAGAGAGTGATCAACCATTCTCTTGAAGCTCCTAGAAACTAAATGATGTTCCAATCAACATCTGAGAAAGTAAGAATGTCATGTAGAATATTCATACTAAAGGTCAAACGGTAGGAGCTCGTAGTACTCTCCCTAGTCCCACTCTATCAAGGATGGCTAAGTTTACTCCAGATAATACCTATCAAATGTCTACATACCAAGCCTTATCTATGGTGGCATTCCACTAGAGATAGGTGTCCTTCCAAAAATAAAAGGTTAGTTAGATCTTAGAAAACACCTAAAAAATGTAAAGTCAATAAATTTTAAAAAAAAGAGTTGAAAACAAGTCAAAAAAATTATAAAAATCAAAATCAAAATTGTAAAGTGCTCACAAATTAGCAAAAGAAACCCCAAAATGATGCAAAAGAGACAAGTTTTTAATGTCCCTATCTAAAAGAGGTGACCGAGAAGGTCTCACAGATGACCTATTGGTCACTCGAGTGACCCAAGCTAAGTGGCAAGGGCAATCAGACACCTTGCCCCCTCAATATAGGAAACCTCGTAAGGCTAAAAGGGTAACCCTATCCATGCCAAAAGCAGACCCTATGAGGCATAAATAAAACAAAAATGCATAAAATTGGACAAAATGAAAACCTACAAATGCTTTCTTCTTGAACAACAATGTAATGCAACAAATGACACTAAATTTGGCAAATTATTTCAAGAAAACTAGCAAAAGTTAAAATGAAGGAAAAAGAGGGAGTTTTTCTCAATTTCACCCCTGAGGGACCATAAAATGCTATATAGCTACCATTATCTCAGTCCTCTCATCGATATCTCTTCGTTGATTATAAGCTTGCATGATTCTATCACTATTTATCGATAACTCCTCTTTTCTCTCTTATCACAAGCACAAGTGAAAATGAACAAATTTGGCATATATAGGCAAGTTTTTAACCTTTTTAACAAGTTGTTCACGTGAATTGAAGTAGGAACAAGTATACTTTACACCTCACCATCATGGTATGTCCTCTAGGTCTCTATCAGTCATTTATTTTGAGATAACACTTTAATTGTATGCACTTGAGTTGACTGGTGTTTTCTTACCTTGCAGGCTTTGGATCAGTGATAGAAGCATGCAATGAAAGTAGTATCTCTCAAATCCCACATCAATGGTAAGCGCTCTTGTCATTTTCATTCTCTTAACATTATTGTCATATTACATGTGTTCACATGTTTCATTTTGTAGGTCTAGATGCAAGATAATGACACTAGGTACTAGAGTACAAGTAAGTATGGGTCCCACATGCCTATTTCAAGAAATGGTACCTACCTTCCATGAATACTACTACACCTGAGGGGGCATAAAGGTAAGTGCCCAAAATTTTATGAGCCTACATGATAGTCCAATGATGATTTGGTAGTCCATCTCACGACCCATGTGGCATGAATAATTTCTCCTCACAACTTCTTCACCTTAATGGAAGTTCTCTTTGCACCTTTAGGACCATCCCCATGTGTTCTTCATCCTTGTAAATTGCTTACCCAACTTGTGTATCCTCTCTACCCTCTAAAATTGGTATTTTGCACTCTCAACTGTAAGGAGTGACTAGGAGACCCAAGGGTCACCTAGGTGACCTAGGTTAAGTTGTAGGGTCACCCAGGTGACTTTCCCTAGTAAATGGGTGACCCACCTTACCAAAAGAGGTAACGCTATCATGTTTAGTTGGCACATGAATCTTCTAGTTCTAATAGTTTGGCCTCTAATTAATAATCTTCTTAAGTCCTAATGGCATTAATCGCTCCCCCTAACTGTTGATCTTCTCTCATTAAATTATTGTCAATTCCTTTTGATTAATAGTCTCTTATCCTAGTTAAACACCCCATGCCTCATGCATCTAGGATGCCATCTTGCCTACATTTGGTAGCCTCTATATGATTTTGTGAAGAAGTTATGTATCTTTTCAAGCTTTGAGCCTTCCCACATAGCACTTGAATATTTTGAAGCTTCCATACCATCTCTTAAGCAATATCCAATCTCTTTGCATCATTTGACCTTCCCTTCCATTAATAGGAGTACCCTAAAGATAGATCTAGGAGAAGACACAATAAAAAAATATGGATCCTCTGAGGATACAGATCACTACAACTTCAAAGAAGCTCCATTGAAGTTTCAAATAGGTTCCCTAGTTTTAATCAATTTCATAGAAGCTTTTATTTGAAAAGTAGCTTAAAGTAGTAATTAGATCATCAAATTTCCCAAGGACTATAACATTTCAAATTATTTCTTCTTGGTTAGATTAGATTTTGTTATTGCTTTCTTAGATTAAATTATATTTAGAAGCTAATTTCATTTATTTTTCTTCAAAGCACTTTGTCAATTCAAGAACACTTGCAAAAATGAGCCACCCTCTTTTGAAAACAAGATTCTCTTGTCAAGAAAAATTAAAAATCACTCAAAACATAGTTCTTGCATCTAGGAAAACAACTCATTTAGTTTCATCCATTCAAAAATATAAAAAGGAAACTTCTTTCATTTATTAGCTAATTATCTCACTTAAAATATATATTTTTGGAAAAGCATCAAGAAGATAGTTATTTTCATACATTTTATCATTGCATCCATCTAAAATTGAAAACCCAAAACACAACCATAGCCTCATCCTTTCATAGGTTTCATAAACCTCTCAATAAATCAAAGCAAATCAAGTAAGCACAACTCCAAGAAAACATCAATCAACTCAAACAAAAGGACTTGTACAAGAAATCCAAGTCAAGTATGGACCTTTCCTCTCTCTTCTATTATCAAGTCCATGTGTCCTAGGATTAGATAATATTGGGTGAAGGCCATCTTAAACGAGATTATGCAACCAAACCAATAGATATTCAATGTCAACAAAGTCCAAGAACGGGTTGCAATCTTGTTCCAAACTCAAGAAGAAAATGATAAAAGGCATGAGAGAGAGAGAGAGAGTTAACTCATATAAGAGAGTTAGATCTCTTAGAATAACTAATCAAAATAGAAAAACATAGGCTTAAACCCTTTCATCTCTTTTCCCAAAATGAGCTAAATAGAATTAGAGCTTGTGATCCACCTAGTCAAATTAGAATCACCACTACCACACCTCTTCAATGATTCGCAAGAGAACATCCCAACACACTAAGATAAATGCCTCACTTGAACCCCATAGTCTACCATTAGGCTCTCCTTCCTCACGAAGTGAGTGAACCAATTGGTGTGACCCCCACCTAGCACAACATTACTATTGTCACCTATAGGATTCTCCTTCCTTATAAAGAGGGTAGTCCATCAGATTCTCCTCCACTTGATTGGATTTTTCCATGAGAGAAAGAGTGATTTGACCCATGCTAGTTTTAAGGGTGTAGTGCATGTGTCATCATGATTTCATCTCACACATTTTTATGGTGAGTTGACTTAGAGTATCACACCCCCTAATTGAGTTCATCTTGGGTGGTGATGAAAGAATTAGCATGGGGCCATTACATTAGTGATCTTGGTCTTGTATTAACTTAGATTAGGTTACATGTTGGTTGCTTAGCACCTCTAGTCTCAAGCATCTTGATTCATTGAACCAGGGTGGTGATAAGATCTTTAGGGCTCACTTCACCTAATTGATCTAGGCTCTATAACTCAATACCTTGTAGTGGATGCTATGAGTTGTGGTAATGTGACTCATGGGGAGGGGGAATAGCCCCATTTTTTACACTTTTAGGTTGGTCTTTTGATCATGTATGTTGGAGAGAGGCTTGATCATTTTGATAAATATTTGCTAGGGCCTCTCTAGCCACTTGGGCATCTACTAAATCCTTTTCAAGGCAATCCATCTCATTATCTATTTGAGTTGTTATATCCTTATAGTTTGGGAGATTAGGATATTGTTTATGGATTTCAAATTGCGCCAAGATTAGTTAGGCTCTTGAGTGATAAGGTCAAGGTCGAAAGGTTGTCCCTTGATGTTGTCCTCGTGAAGGGTTGTCAAAGAAAGTATAGTCTTGATTCACTTTTTCATTTTATTCACAAGCTCTTGGTGGCCACCATTAGAGTCAATGTCCTTGTAGTCATACCTATTCTAAATAAGTGCTAGCTCGGGTCATGAGGGCCATAATGGTTAAAGGAAGGTGTGATGGGTTCATTTTAAGGGAATTGCCCTTGAGGTCTCACTAGACCTGATATATTTAAGATACCAAGTTAGGTATCACAGAATAAATGGGTGACAATGAAGAAAAGAGAATGAGATGGGATGAGGGAAAAGTGAGAGGGTCTGTCGTAGAAGGATTTTCTCTTCACGTCAGGATCACCAAAATATATGTCTCCCCACTTGTGACATAGAAAGTAGTGGTGAGTCAAAATTGGTGAATACATATTTTCTTACTAGTGCTTCTTTGATTGTCTTGTTCACTTTGGTTTGTTTCTTTATTGTTCAAGATATAATTTTGGAGCTCGTAGCTTGAGTGTGCAAGGGCCTAGGAGCAACATGTTGTTTAGCTTTTATGTTTTTGATGAGTTAAATGTTGACAAAATTAATGATTGCAACTAATGCTAGAATACCAAAATAGATAATGAAATGAAGTTAAGCTTGCCTATGTTTTTTATGTTTTCCCAATTTATTAAATAATTGACAATCAACTAACAATTAATAACAAACTAGAATGAATGCAAGCAATATTTGTGTTCCTTTTTTCAATTGTAAATGATTAAATGCTACTAAAATGACTTAAGATAAATGCAAGACTATCAATGATTCTTTTTAGTTTTCTCTTTGTTTATAATACAAATTTTTTATAAAAAAATGAAAGCGGTAGCTTGTTAATTTTTGTACTAAATTGAAAAATGAATGTTTGTTTATTTTTGTTTCATGACCAAGTTTAAAATTTTGAATAGATTCAATGGTTGTTTATTTGAAACTAAATTCTTGGTTATTGTTTATTCATGCATGATCTTGAAAGAGGTACTCTACTATAGAAAAATAATGATTCGCAACAAATCTAACTAATCTAATGAAAATAATATAATCATCTTTAATTGCTAAATTTGAGAAATTATAATGGAATGTTGTAGATCTAGATCAAGGTATGAAACTAATTAACTTTGATTCTAATTATTCTACTTTACTCTAAAAAATAAACTATTCTAACTAACTAGAAATGAAACAAATGAATCCCTCACTTGGGATATGAATAATCTCGAACACTAGTGAAGATTATTATGGCATATACATCCTCAAAGGTCTAACTTGATGCCTTATTTTTCCTTCTCTCAATTTTGGAAATCCTTCTTGATGAAAAGGGAGTGAAGGAGTCAAAATAAGGATTGAGGAAATAAAACTCAAGAGTATGTACTATTGTAACTATTGATTGTGATGATTTGGAACTAAAAAAATGATTGATTTGGAGAGCCTAAGAGCTTTAAGGAGGCCTATAATATAGAATACTTATGATGATAATGGGCCTTTGAAAAACCTCTCTAGAATAAGCACTCAACTTGTTGTTATGGCTATGTGGAAGAGTAAAAACTAAGATTTCCCAAAAGAGAAGCAATAAAAGATCCATGAAAAGTCCTTTGGGAAGATATTAATAAGATTCAATCCATGATTAGGGGTTCAAATTGGGAGCTTGCCAAGCCTAGGTGCAATCGGAAGTGGACTTAACTCAATTTGGATGCCAAAAATTTGGACAATATGGTTAGATCTAGGAGTTTTCATGCACCAACAAAACTTGTCAAATTACCTATCTTGCTAGTAAATGAATGACCTAGGAAATTTTGAGATATCTTAGGTAATTTGATGCAACAAGGGCACTTTTGCCACTTAATGTTCAAAACACAAGTTTTCACTAGGCGATAAGACATGCAAGCAAGGTACATGACCAACAAACATGAAATGAGATCCAAGGAGGGTCCTAGGGACTAATTAGGCATTTTCATCAAGGTTAGATGAATTGAGGGAGTGTTTTTCATGCCACGTGGGTTGTGTGCTAGACCATCAAATCATCATATGACTACCATGCATGCCTATCAAATTTTAGGCAATTATAGTGTCTTTGTGTCAAAAAAGGCCCCTGCTTCTCTTGTTAGCAAATTTCCACCCACGATTTGATTTATCCAAAAAAAACTACGTTCCTCAATTTCTTCAACACTTTTATTTAGCATTTAGATTATATCATATCAGGTTTCAATTTCCTAGCTCCTAAAATGTTTATCATTGATCATCAATCTATTTCTTAAGCTAAGTTAAAGAACCTAGTTTAAATAGAACATATAAGTAATTTTAGTAGAAAGAAGAAGGGAATCACCTAAATTAGTTTTCCTTTTTGTAGTGATTGCCTTTTCTATTGTTGTTGTTTAGTTTAAACATTAGTGATCTTTTTTCAATAGGTTACCATAAACAAAGGTTAGTAAACTAAAGAATTTACTTATATTAAATACAACAATTTACTTTTTTTCACATTTCACATTCATGGATCATTTTTTTTAGTCTACTATATAAATAAGCAACATGACAAAGGTCACTAGTTGCTATAGCTTAGCCCAAGTCCACTTAGGATGTGCTCCCATGTAAGGGGCTTTAGAATCTAAAATTATGGAGAGATGGGGCCCATGTAATGAGAAAATAAATCTTATAAAATTAATTGGAATCTTATCTTGGAAATAGCCCCCTTTTTTTTGCTCACAAACTTTTAATGTATGCATGTAGGGTGGAGTTAAAAATTGAAGGCATTTGAATTTTTTGGATTCTAACTAGTGGTATTTGGGATAAATTTTGGAGGGAAAATTTTATTTTTTAGTAAATCATAGGATGTCAATTTTCTAAAAATTGTCCTCTAAAATTTTTACCATTAATTGCTCCAATAAAATCTATAAAACGTTGTGATTATATTAAAAAAAAAAACTCCTAAATGCTAAAAAAGTTCTAAATAACCTCTCTATAAAACGACTATTCTTAGACATCATCCACTTCAACAATGAAAGGTTAATTTTAACCAATAAAAATGGGACAAATATTTCTCACATTTTATTGTGAATGAAGTGTAAAATTACTATTGACTATTTGATCATTAAAATGGATGATATTTAAGTCCATTAAAACCATACTCTTATAATTACTCTAAATTCTAAAACAATATAACTGTTATAGCTTTGTCCAAAGTACACCTCTATTTAGTCTAAAATGCACAAATAATAGTTTTATTGCCTCTCATACACGAGACAAATGAGCGAAAATGAATCTTCATGTCCATGGTTTTGAAATAGCACTTGCTTGATTGAAGATAAATGGCATAGAAACAAGTACCCAACGCTGTTCATGGCTTTAAGCTCTTTTGTGCATTTTCAGGTTGACAACTAAAGTAAAGACACACCATTTTTTGTGCCGCACGAAGAGAATGTCTCCCAATAACTCTGTCCAACGGATGTGAAAATCTTGAACATGGAGAGGCAACAACAGGAACATCGATATGACATTTGGTAAAGCTTTGTTGCACAAAGCCAGACACCAAAGCTTTGTACGATTAATATTAAATTCATGAAACCCCACCACAACCTCACGTGAGTGTCTGGCAGGGAGATATTTCATCAATACTTTCTACCTATGTCCACAGCAGCCGCCGCAGAAGAAGATATTGCATCTGCCTGCAATGAAGCAGCATCCATTCCACAGCACTGTAATCGATAGCATATGTTATTATTTATGCTCTTCTCTACATCTACCTCCACTTCTGTCCCGATCTCCTTAGGAAACAGTGGCAGAGGGACTTTATCGCTAGTTTGCTTGGTGAAGGTATGAAAAACTTGCAGCCCACCGCCAGGAAGATGGCGGCGGGTGGAGGATTGACATTGGTAAGTGCTAGGGCGAGGTGAAAGAAAGCGGAAGGATTGAATGTGGCGGTTTGTGTAGAGAGAGATGGAGAAAGTGGATGGATTGAATATGGTGGCAACACGGTTTAACAGGTGTTGTATATCCAGAGAGGGAAGATCATAATCCATGAGTTCAAAACTGGCATAACTGTAACCCTCTTCTGGAGTTACATGGATTGTGGAATAGCCCGTTCCTCCTCTTTCCGTTGTGTTCATGGAGTAACCGCAGGGGTTGAAGGCGAAATCGCAAATGTCACAGTTGCCAAGCAGAGTGTCAATGCCTGATGAAACCGTCATCTCATTTGCAGTTTTGTTGAAGAAATGAGCAGCTGCGTCTCTGTCAAGCTCCCTCATGCACACTTCCACTGTGTAGCTTGGAACCAGCGATTCTTCCTCTTTTCTCGCTGCACTGTAGACGTGCCATCTCATTTTCGATTCATTGTCATTGCCCATTACGTAGTATGCTTTGGTGGCCAGAGTGGGGAAATGGCGGTCGAGGAATTCTACTTCTTCAGGGAAACTGCGGTGAGGAAAGGGCTGCAAGGCGGAGAAAAAGAAACTTCCACGGCTGTATCTGCAGCCTCGCACGCTCAACCACATCTGCTCTGCGTGGGATAAAAGCGCAGGGATTGCCTTCAGGAGTTGCGTGCTGCCGCATGTCTTCATCACCACTTTCAAGGGGTAAATGAACAAACTTGACTCTGAAAGAACATATGAATCGAACTGCGCGTTGCTCAGCCCAGCTACTATGCTGCACTGTGCCTCCCTCAGAATTGACTCCAAATCTGCCACGCTCAGACCTCTGAGCCCTAATTTCTCCTTCGATTCTGCTTCTGCCATGAATTCGAACTCCATTTCCAGCCTTTTCTCGAACCCCTCGAAGGGCATGGCGTCTGTTCCACCCATTTTATCAACTACTTCAAGACTTGTTAGCTTCAATCAGGTTTACATAAAACGAGCAGCTCCGGAAGGCTTTTTCACACACTGCACAGCACAACACAGCACATGAAGGTCATTATTATACATAGCGAGAATCTGCTTTAACATTATGAGTACTCTGTGGATTGATTACTCACATTACAGTTTACAGGCGCGTGGTCCAACGTCCTTACTTTCTCCACCATAATGCGATACACGGATGATCATCATGCTCTTTCCTCTCTTCTCCATAACAGCATTCTCCTTTGCCCCTGAATCATGAAAAGTTATCCAAGAATAAAGCATTATCATCTAAAACCGACAAACTCACTCAATGCTATACAATTATGACATTACAGAGATGAGCACAAAATCCTACTGTATCTTGCGGGTGTGGAGAACCATTGGGAATCAGGCAAAACCCAACGGGTTTATACAAAAGGAAATGGTAACGGAAGTAAGGTAAGCGTCCTAAGCTCAAGTTACCTGGAAAAAATATTAACACTAAGGAAACGCGAAGAAGTTGCATAAAAACTTTAGAGCAGTACAGCAGAAGAAAGAGCTGAAATCATATGTAGAGAGGAAAGGGGCCACAGATGCATACATAGATATTGTTGAGGGAGAAGTGATTGTGGGCGTGGACAAACGGATAACCATTCTAGAACTTTAATTGCCCTGCTCTCTGGCATGTCCAGCTTTGTAGCTACAACCCTCTATTTCAGGCGCACTAAACATCTGGATGGATTACGACCTATATTATCTACCCAAATACCAGACAAACACAGTTTAAAAAGCAGGCAAGAAAGAAATTGTAGTACCTTTGGGTACGAATATTGTCCAAGCGTGTTGTTGGAGTTTGTTACGATGCGAGAAATGCGGTAGAAGAGGGGCGATTTATAGAGGAGGAGAAGAGGGGCACGCATGCGTTGAGCAGGACAATTTGGAGGTGATGTTATGGGCATGGTGATGATGATGATGACGACATCATCAATGTTGGGAGTATCTCACGCTGATGGGGCATTGCAATTCTTCAGCTTACCCACTGATTTCTGGCACGTATCATCTCTACATATGCCCATGCCGCTTCCCCCATCATAATAATAATAATACTTCTGCTTCTACTTCATCCGTCCGCACAATACACATGTTGGTGTTAAATTTGAAGGGTCCACCGTGCCAGTCATTAAATTATCTTCCCTTCCATACTCTTGAATGATTCATGGTTAAACAAGAAAACATCATAGCAGATTCTTCTTTCAGAATTTTTACGGTCTGTCGAAAATTTCCCCTCCCATTCAATATAATTTTCTAATGCGTAGACATAATCACAATTCAATATAATTTTCTAATGTGTAGACATAATCACAAATTAACTTAGATTAATTAATGCTCATAATTAAGAATTTTCAAATTTTTATTTTTATCCAGCAAACCTTAAGAATTTAAAGATGATGTGAACTAATAATTTTTAAGATTTTATACCTAGATTCTACATATAACTTTTTGTTTTAAAAATAATTTGTGTCATTTTTTAAGAATTTTCTAATAACTTGGTTTTTATACTTTATAATATATTTAATGAGTGACATTTATTCCATAACACATAAAGTTTTTATTAGAAATTAGACAAAATTATAATTTCTTAAAAAAAATCACTAACACTAATATCTAGTGCATGTATATTTTTCATTATTTTTTGTTCAATGTTTTATTTATTATTAATTTTTTAATTCAAATTAATTATAATTTAGAGTGATTTTATTCCATAACACATTTTTTTGTATATATCAAAATTAATTTATCTTTCTATTGAAACAAGGACATCCATATAGAATGCATAGATAATTTTCAATTTTTTTTTTTTGTCATTTTGGGTTTTTCCATGTACATTGAACAAAGACCCTTATGTTTGGTAAAAAACATGTGTTCACTAAAAGATGTCATAATTAAATTAAGTATATTACAAATTATACTTTTCGGAAAGCTTATTCTGAGGCCTACAATCTTGTAAAATCTCATGTTATGGCGACTCCATTTGATAGTCAAACCCTTACTTCAAAACAAAAAATTATTTGAAAACACCATGAACAACAATGGGATGGCATCAAAGGGACCTTTGATTGAAGGAGCTTCAAATGAAGGTCAAAACCTTCATTCAAAGGTCCTTCATATGGAGGTCCCTTTCATAAAGCAATTTGAACATGAAACATTTAAAATTTGAAAAAAAGACATTCATTCGAGAGTCATGATGACATCACTTTTGAATGAAGGTCCTTCATTCAAAGGTATTTTATAATTTTGGCATCTTGGGCTCATTTTTGGCCCCGTCCCACTACTAGAACATGCTATGGTGGGATCACTCATATAGATGGATTAGTTTTATAGGTAACTAGTGCCATGCAACCTAATAAATTATGAAATAGCATCAAGTGATCATCTATGAGATGATGGTTACTATGTCATTTTCAAGTGACAAGGATGTGGCTTAACATTAATATGCATGTGTGAAAATGCATGGTGTGTAAAAGACCATAAAAAATGTGTAAAAAATCAAGTTGTTCACAACCACATCATAAGGTTGCATGTAAGACTAGTATGCATGTTACAACCTTTCTCTCTTTCTCTCTGTCTCTCTATCTCCCTCCCCCCCTCTCTCTCTCGCCCTCTCCCTCTCTATCTCTCTATCTACCCCCCCCTCTCTCTCTCTATTTGCCCCACTTTTTATATTTTCCCTCTCTCTAACTCTATCGAGCTCCATATCTCCCTCTATCTCTTTCTATGCATCCACATTTTGCATACATGTCTACTAGGGCATTTGCAACTAGAACATCTAAAAAAATTCCAATATTCTTTTACGCTTTGATGGATGTCCATATCTTGTTCCAAAGATCCCATTTTGGCATAAGCAAGGAGGATGCAGGCAAAGGTTGTGGAATTTGTCTTTACACTCATACATCGCATTTGTTTGAAAGTTTCTAAAGCCTTATCAACAAATCTATTTTGTGCATATCTTGCAATCATTGCATTTCATGAGATGGCATCTCTTTGACATGTTTTGTCAAATAGTTCACATGCCTTGTCTATGCTTCCACATTTTGCATACAAATCTACCAGGGCAATTGTAACTACAACATATACAAAATTCCCATATCCTTTATCCTTTGATCGATATCCATACCCTATTCCAAAGATCTCATTTTGGCACAAGCAAGGAGGATACTGGCAAAGGTTGTGGAATTTGGCTTTACACCCACCAATTGCATTTTCTTGAAAGTTTCTAAATAATAAATTGGTAAATCAATAATGACTATTGGAGCTTAGTTGTAGCCCACACAAATGAACAACTAGTAGCATCAGTGTTGAGTCTCTAGATGTTATGGCCATGGAGGATGAGGTGGTGGGCAAGGCACTTATCACTTCTTATAATTGTAGTGAGCAAGGCCATACCTAAAGGAAATCTATGAAGTTCCCCTTTTGTTGATATTGTGATGGAGAACATAAAATTGAAGATTTCCTAGACTTTCTCTAGTAAATGAAATCATAGAAGATTTCTATTAAATTGATCTTAAAGGGCCATGTTGTTATGCCTCCAAAATGATTTGTTTAGTAAGTCCTAACATAGAGTGGCAGACCTCAACAAGAGAAAAATAGGGAGTAGCAGACTAGCCTAAACATTATGATTCTACTAGAGCAACCATAGCTTGTGTAAGAAAAGGTTACCAAAATGGACCCCTACAAACCCATAGGAGAAGAAGCTCAATGTAAACTCTATCAAGATGTGGCTCAAATGCTCTACATAGTAAAACATGAAGTTACTGAAGAACACACTTTAGAGCATGATAAAGTGGATGTGGGTTACATGATTTTGAAACTTCTCCATGATGGAGGGGTTCTCTCTAAATTCAAGTTGTTGGAAAACTTGGTGTTGTGCAAGATGATCATGAAATTTTGATGCAGGAGCATCCAGTGGTGTAAGGGCAATCTTGCATCACCTAAAAAAATATGTGTTTCAAAATTGTTGATGTCCTTTCCATTTCTTTTCAAAATTTGCAGTTCTAGTTCCATAATCGCTCGAATAATAATGTAGAACTTTCAGTTTTTTTCAAACTGCTAAAAATAGCAACCTGCTATTTTTAGAAAGTTTGCATTTGGGCACGGATTGAAGTGAAAATTTACAGAAAGCTTTGTAACTGAAAAATAAGACCTTTGGCAAAGGAATCATGTAAAGATCATCTGCGAGTTGAAAGATATTAAAGTTTCTGTTTCTCAAAAAATGCCTGAAAATTATTCAAACTCAGGTTTGAGACACTAAACAGCCCTGTACGGGCCCAAAAATGGTCGAAACTAGCAACGCAGGTTCATAACGCGTAGAGAACTCTATGATCTTTCCGACACATAAAACAGTTTGTCAATCGGACACTTGGATCAAAAGTTATGGCTCCCAGAAGTTGACCTATTTTTGGAGGGAGATGCAAATTTTGAAATTAGGTTGTTGATCACTAAAAAAATATTAATAACCATTTTTGGGAATCCTGGGCAGTAGTAGAGTTAAGGGGGAAAGTGTAGGGTCAAGAATATGCGGGAAAATAGAAACCCTAGCAGATTTAGGGTTACAGAGAGCAGATGATTCCAGAGTCTTGTGAGAGGAAGCTGTAATATATTGCATCCTTTAGAGGGTTGATTCCTCTGATTGTATTTGAGCTTCTGTAATGTAATAAGTTGTCCAAATCAATAAAAGAAAGTTTTATTTTCTATGTGCCATTTCTATTGTTGTGTGTTTTATGATTTACCCCCTTCATCAAGTGGTATCAGAGCAAGGGTTCCTGAGTGTGTAGACAGATCGCTGACTGTGAGGCAGTTTGCACTAGGACCTGAGGTTGTGGGTTTGCTGCAGATATCAAGATGCCTCCACGAAGAAATCGTATTAGGAGGAATGCTTTGATAGAAGAGGGTTTTAGATCCCTGCAAAGACAAATTGATGCATTGCAAGAGGAGTTGTGAAGAGGGTTTGAGCCAAGAACAAGAGAAGAAAGCAAGGATGAAGCGGAAGAGGAGTTATTTGAGGAAGAACAAGAAGTTGCAAGGGATCCTGTAGAAGTTAGGTTATTGAGGGCCATTTCTAAGATTGGAAAGAGCCCCAGGATCGAAGTTTCTACATATTCTGAAGATTTGAATCTAAAACAGCTTATTGATTGGATCAATGACATGGAGGAATATTTTGAGTTTGAAGATGTGGAAGAACCAAATCGGGTCAAGTTTGCAAAAACAAAATTGAAGGGCCATGCCAGTATTTGGTGGAAGGAGGTCCAGTTAGAGAGGAATAGAAGAGGAAAAGAAAAGATCACTAGGTGGGATCGAATGGTGGAGAAACTAAAGAAGAAGTTCATTCCTGTGGACTGTGATATGGAGTTGTTGAAGAAGCTGCAAGGATTGAAGCAAGGCAACAAGTCTGTTAAGGAGTATACAAAAGAGTTTTATAATATTACTATCAGAATTGGTCATGCAGAGGCCAACAAGGAGAAGGTAGCCCATTACATTAATGGGTTGAGGCCAAGTATCCAAGAGGAGCTGAGCCTGGTCAGAATGACCACCATAGAAGATGCATACCAGTTTTCCCTGAAGGTGGAAGAGAAGCTAAATAAAAGATTTGATAGCAAGCAATGGGGAAGAGGTCAGGGTGGAAGACCCTATGGGGGCCGAAAAAAAGATTCAAAGAAAAGTGAAGAAGTTGACACCAGTCGAAATCAAAGAGGAGATAATACCTACCGCCCTCGTGACCAGAACAATGGTGAGCAAAGAGGAAGAAGAAGAGGTAGACCTGGGCAAGGACCTGGAAGAGGAGGTTTCAGAGGAACCTATTTCCAATGTGGAGAAGAAGGACATCGAGCATATGAGTGTCCACAACATCAAGGAAGGACAAATAGAAGACTTGAAGGTAATGCATGAGTTGCACATGTCGATGAAGTTGAGCAATTTGAGTGCTCTAAAGATGCTGAAAGGGGAAAAACCCTAGTTGTCAGAAGAACTTTGTTAAATGAGGAGAAAGAACTCAATCAGAGGAAGAGTTTATTCCGCACAAGGTGCAAATGTGAAGGTAAGTGTTGTGATGTTATTATTGACAGTGGAAGCACTGATAATCTTGTTTCAGAGGAGATGGTTGACAAGTTGAAGTTGACAAGAAGAGAGCATTCGCATCCATATCAGATTGCATGGTTGCAGAAGGACCATAGAGCTTTGGTCAATGAGCAGTGTTTAGTGAAGTTCAAGATTGGCGACTACCATGATGAGGTGCTGTGTGACATCATACCGATGGATGCATGTCATATGTTGTTGGGGAGGCCATGGCAGTATGATAGGAGCACTGTCCATGATGGCCATGCAAACACATACTCCCTGACAAAGGATGGAGTTCGTCATAAGTTGAAGCCCTTGAAGGAGGTGGAAGAAAAGGTATGTAGTACTGCCATAATTTGCTTGGTAGATGGTAGAAAATTTTTGGAGGGTATGAAGCATGAGTGTCATTGCTTTGCATTGATTCCTAAGATTAGTCAAGAGAAATGTGAAGATGTACCAGCAAAAGTCTCAAAAATGTTGAAAGAATTTCAAGATATTATCTCTGATAATGTACCATAAGGTTTACCACCAGTGAGGAAGATAAGTCATCAAATGGATTTGATACTAGGAGCCAGTTTGCCAAATAAGGCAACCCATAGAATGACTCCAGCAGAGAGTGAAGAGTTGAACAGACAAGTTTAGGAGATGTTGAGGAAGGGATTGATAAGAGAGAGCCTAAGTCCATACATGCGGTACCTGCAGTACTAGTACCAAAGAAAGATGGAGAGTGGAAAATGTGTATAAACTCTCGAGCCATCAATAAGATCATAATCAAGTATAGATTTTCATTGCCCAGAATGGATGACATAATGGACTGTTTGAGTGGAGCCAAGTACTTCACGAAGATTGACCTAAAGAGTGGGTATCACCAGATCCGTATCAAAGAAGGAGACAAGTGGAAGACAACCTTCAAGACAAAGGAAGGTTTGTATGAGTGGTTAGTCATGCCATTTGGGCTAACCAATGCACCGAGCACATTCATGCGGCTCATGAACGAGGTATTGAAAGAATTTTTGGGAAGTTTTGTTATTGTTTATTTAGATGATATTTTAATTTTTAGTAAGACTTGGGATGAGCATATGATGTATATCAGAAGAGTTTTGGAGAATCTGAGGGAGGAGAAGTTGTTGATCAATCTAAAGAAATGTAGTTTTACAAAGAAGTTGGTATACCTGGGATATGTTGTTTCAAAGGAAGGTCTTAAGATGGACCTAGAGAAGGTGAGGGCTATCATTGAATGGCCTACGCCAAGGAGTGCTTCTGAGGTAAGATCTTTTCATGGTTTGGAAAGTTTTTACAGAAAGTTTATCAAGAATTTTAGTAGCATTTGTGCACCCCTAACTGAGACAATGAGAGGGGATACAAAAGAGTTTAGATGGACTAAAGGAGCAAATAAAAGCTTTGATACATTAAAGCAAAAAGTCACAGAGCAACCTATTTTGGCACTTCCAGATTTTAATAAGGTATTTCAGGTAGATTGTGATGCTATTGGCAATGCTTTAGGAGCTATTTTGAGCCAAGAAGGTAAGCCCATTGCCTATTTTAGTGAGAAGCTTAATGATGCCAAGAAAAAGTATTCTGTTTATGATCAGGAGTTTTATGCAATAGTTCAGGCTTTGAAGAAATGGAGACATTATTTGTTGCTAAAGGAGTTTGTTTTATATACTGATCATCAGGCTTTACAGTATCTTAATAGTCAAGGAAAGCTAAACCAGAGGCACTTAAAATGGGTTGAGTTTTTGCAGAGCTATACTTTTGTTTTGAAGCACAGGAGCGGAAAGTCTAACAGAGTTGCAAATGCCTTAAGTAGAAGGCAAAATTTGTTGACAAAAATGAAGATAGAGGTTGTTAGGTTCGATGAGCTCAAAAGTTTGTATCCTAAAGATCTAGATTTTGCAGAGGCCTGGAAAGCTTGTTTGGAACCTGTTACTTTGGACAAGACAAAATGGTTGGATTTCATAATCCAAGATGGCATGTTGTTTAGAGGAAGCCAGTTGTGTATTCCAAGGAGTTCCATGAGAGAGAACTTGATTAAGGAGAAGCATAGTGGAAGATTGGTTGGACACTTTGGTCGAGATAAGACCATTGCTATTGTTGGTAAAATTTATTATTGGCCACAGTTGCAGCAGGATGTGAGGAAATTTGTGCAGAGTTGCAGAGTGAGTTAGATGGAAAAAGGAACAAGTCAGAATATAGGGCTATATCAGCCATTACCTATACTAGAGAAGCCATGGGATGATATCAGTATGGATTTTGTTCTTGGTTTACCAAGGACACAGAGAGGACATGATTCCATTTTTGTGGTGGTGGATAGATTCTTGAAGATGGCACATTTTATTCCTTGCAAGAAGACTAATGATGTTGTTCATATTGTAGAGTTATTTTTCAAGGAGGTGGTGAGATTACAGGGTCTACCAAAGAGCATAGTTTCAGATCGAGACACCAAGTTTGTTGGTTATTTATGGAGGATATTGTAGAAGAAGTTGAAGATAGATTTGAAGTTTAGTTTTGCACACCATCCACAGACTGATAGACAGACCGAAGTGGTGAATAGGAGTTTAGGTAACCTACTACGATGCTTAGTAGGAGATAAGCCCAAGGGATGGGATTTAATTTTACCATAGGTAGAATTTTCTTACAACAATTTTGTCCATAGGAGTACTGGTAAATCACCATTCTAGATTGTATATAGGAATAGTCTAAGAAATGCTTTAGAGTTAACTGGACAAAGGAGAAAAAACAAGTGCCGAGGCTGAAGACTGTGCAGGACACATGAAGAATTTGCATGAAGAGGTGCAAAAGCACATTAATAAGATGAATATTTAGTACAAGGCTAAGGTAGATCAGAAGAGGAGATATAAGGAATTCCAGGTAGGAGATGAAGTCATGGTTCACTTGAGAAAAGAAAGGTTCCCAATTGGAACATATAATAAGCTGAAAATGAAGAAATTTGGACCATGCAGAATTTTGAAGAAACATGATTTAGGAAATGCATATGAGGTAAAGCTGCCGAGTGGGATCAACATTTCCCCTGTTTTCAACATTGTTGATTTATTAGAATATTATGAAGGTGGAATAGAGGATGGACCAATAGAAGAATAGTGGAGTATTCTGGCATCTACTTCAACAGAGGAAATAGAAGGGATCTTAGATAGCTATGTGGAAAGAAGTACTCAGAATAAGCAATATGAAGAATACCTGGTGAAATGGAAAGGAAGGCATGTTGAAGATTCTTCTTGGTTGCCTAAGGCAGAGGTTGACCGTTTGGGTTTTTCTCACACAAACACCTGAGACGTGATAGGGTCACTTCTCAAATTACCCTGGGTGTCTGATGCAGGAGCATCCAGTGGTGTAAGGGCAATCTTACATCACCCAAAAAAAGATGTGTTTCAAAATTGTTGATGTTCTTTCCATTTCTTTTCAAAATTTGTGGTTTTGGTTCTATAATTGCTTGAATAATGATGTAGAACTTTCAATTTTTTCCAAACTACTAAAAATAGCAACCTGTTATTTTTGGAAAGTTTGCATTTGGACATGGATTGAAGTGAAAATTTATAGGAAGCTTTGTAACTAAAAAATATAACCTTTGGTGAAGGAATCACGTAAATATCATTTGCGAGCTGAAAGATATTAAAGTTTCTCTTTCTTGAAAAAACACCTGAAAATTATTCAAACTCAGGTTTGAGGCACTAAACAGCCCCGTATGGGCCCGAAATTGGCTAGAACTGGCAGAGATGGTTCTTAGCGTGTAGAGCACTTCGCGAGCTTTCTGACGCATAAAATGGTTCGTCAATCGGACACTCGAATCAAAAGTTATGGCTCCCGGAAGTTGACTTATTTTTGGAGGGAGATGCAAATTTTGATATTAGGTTGTTGGCCACCAAAAAGTCTATTAATAACCATTTTTGGGAACCCTATGCGGTAGTAGAGTTCAGGGAGAAAGTGTAGGGTCAAGAATCGGCGGGAAAATAGAAACCCTAGCAAATTTGGGGTTACAGAAGGCAGATGATTCCAGAGTCTTGTGAGAGGAAGCTGTAATTTGTTGTAGCCTTTGGAGGGTTGATTCCTCTGATTGTATTTGAGCTTCTGTAATGTACTAAGTTGTCCAAATCAATAAAAGAAAGTTCTATTTTCTATGTGTCATTTCTATTGTTGTGTGTTTTATGATTTACCCCCTTCATCAAATTTATAAAACCTATGCACCTAAAGAAGATGAAGCCGACAAGGTGATGCATGCAAAACAAACCTAGACATGAATAAAACTCTTCCTTCTTGCATGATATATTAGTAGACACTAGTGAAGTAAATCTGTTCATGAAAGCTTCTTGGGAAGACATGGGTCATCCTATAATATGCCCATTAGTTCATGTCCTTTATATTGATAATAATATAAGGGAGTTGCCTTTGGGCTTGCTCAAGGACATGGAGATTAGTATCAAAGGAGTCTATTTACACTTTGACTTTGAATTCATTGAGATAGTAGCTGTAGAAAGGAATTATGCATCATTGGGTAGGCCTTTGTATTTTTAGGCCAAGTTTGAGATGAGGTTCCAACAGAGAACTAGGAGTTTTCAAAATGAGGAATAATGAGTGATAATTTGACTTGACCATGCATAAGGGACACAATATGTTGAGAGGATACATATCAAGTAAAAGGACCTTGAGAATATTCATAAAATAACTACAAGTGCATTGGACCTAATCTAGCCAAGTTTTTATAACAAATCCCAAAATGCAGCTAGAAAACTTTTCTTTCTTTAAAACAATAATTACAAACATATCCCATATTATGCATGTAAATAAACATGACTAATCAATAGAGTGACTTATATTAATTCTAAAATATCCCAAGTACATAAATAGTACAACCAAGAATAGTACATCTAATAAATTCCATAATATAACGGGTCAAGTACTACAATCCTCATTGTTAATTACATCAAGTATAAAGAGGCCAATAAGTGAAACTACCACAAATAGAAAAGTGGTCTTCTCAAGTACAATATACATATATAGACTCTCTAGCTTGAATCCATAAGATAATCCCTCTAAGATCCAATTATTGGTGGGGAAGGCATTGAAGAATCTTGATCCTCCCTAACCATCAAGTTGGAAATGAAGCACTCTCTAGCTTAAATCCACAAGCTAATCCCTCTAAGCTCCAGTTGTTGGTTGGGAAGGTATTGAAGAATCTTGATCCTCGCCAACCACAAGTTGGTAATGAAGCACTCAACCGACAATCCATAGGTGTCAAGTATAAACACAAGAATAGTGATTATCTTTTTAGTTCATTTATCTTTAATTCACATAGACATACAATTAAATCTATAAGCTAAACAAATTATCCAAGATGAATCATTTTCACAACACATAATCACCACATCATTAACACATCAATTTGCTTAGGTGAGGTCTTTAGGTCCATATGCAGCTAGTGTTGAGATGAGTTTAATGACATATTTTGGGATTCATAACACATTGGGTATGGCTGCTTAAGGGTCTTGAGTTGAATTGTTTTATTTATTTTTAATTCTCCTATATTGTTTGAGGCCTTAGGGAACACCCCCCATGGCATAGCAGAGCCTAAAGATGAAGGTAAGTTTACCCACTCACAGCGTGGTCCATTCATGCCAATGTCTGATCATAAGTCTTACCCATTGCCTGAGCACAACATATTCTTGGCCTTAGGTTTTGGTGTTGAGTCTTTAGGATTGGTGGAATTGCATGTTTGAGCACCAACAAGACCTAAGAAAACAAAACAAAAACCCATTGATCATGTTGTGGACATTATTGAGCTTTATGCCATATGGCTACCAGATACACAACCCAAGCACTAATTTAAAGGAGGGACTATATGGCCCCACAGACACAACCCACAGTAGCTAGTTTGAAACGAATTGTAACCATTGGTAGTCAAACGCGTGCAACCAACCCGTCATTGGGTTAGTCAAGTACATACAACCAACTACAAGTCAAACACTTATAACCAATAAATGCCTTTTAAGATTTGACACTGGGTGGACTAGGGTGCACTTAGCCCCTTTTATCAACTCACCCAGCTCACCCAACTCTCCTTAACAAAGGATAAATAATTGTTCAAAGGAAATACATTCAACACTAAACTATCAAACTACTATTCTCATACCATTTGAATATAAATTGACCAATGTCATAAAAAAACACTACACCTACATATTAAAAAAGGTTATTAGAATCCTTATCTCGTCGTCGACCACTTAGGCCAAATTTCCAAACTTGATTTGGTGTCATTTTCAACGTAGATTGGTTAAAGTCCATACTTTAAAAGAAAATACTCTTTTAAAAAAGACATGATTACATATTATGTTTAATACATATCCTTCAAGAAGAGCAGTATGATAAGAAGACAAGACAAGAAACCCATGAGCAAAACAAGAAACCCACTATCATACGTCTCCATGTCAAGAAAATTTTGATTGCATTTTAAGGTGAAAACGTGAAAATACTGTCATACCGCCATCAAATAAGTTTGCATTTGCTTAATCCGGCACATAGTACTAGATGCCATTCCTGATTCCTCTCTGGTTGTTCTTAGATTCCTCCCTCCTTTGATTATTACGCTCACACGAGCAGTTACTGATAGTATGATACATGGTGTCAGAGAGCATGGATTGATTAGAAGCCTTTTTTCCCAGGCAGATGACGTGGAAGAGGAGAAGGGAAGCAAATGGAGCAATGACAGAGGACAAACTGCACTGCAATTGCGACATACATGGCTTTCGGGGAATGATCGGGAATAGCGCTTATTATTTGTTATTTGATTCACCATTACAACAGTTTCTTTATTAGAAAAAGAAGTTAGTATAGACAGGTGGAGCTGCAATGCACGCGTACGCATGCACCTGACATCCCCGACTTCCTGTGCTTTGCTATGGAAAATGGAAATGAAATTGCTTCTTCACGTCCCCCGCACGGTGCACATTTCACATTGCACATTAAACATTGCACCCTCATTCCAATGGGTATTCTCATCCTCCAACTCTGTGATCATTATGATCATTGTCCTTCCCCACAGCAGCATGATAGAGATGGGGATTGTTGGTGCGTGTGGAATCAATTTCCATTCATTACGCTCCAACTGTGATTATGACATCACTAATGGCCGCTTAACCATCAAAGTTGCTTCCACTTTGTACGACATAATACGCTCGACTGGTACGCAGCTTTTGAGCTCTGGAATATTTAGTAGACACCACCAACTCATAATGCTCACCAGCTTCTCTCCATATTCCAACAAATACACCATTAAACAAATCATGTTTACCATTCACAATCTAATCGAATCGAATCAAATCTTAAAATCAATCCCACAATAATGTTATGCTCAATTTCTGTTCAACATCCTCCCCTATATTCTTCCTCACAACATCAATAATCACTGATTTCGAGGGAACATCACCGCTGAACAAGCTAATAGAGTGTATCTGTCTTTGACTAACACATCAAAAGAAACAAAACATTCCACCCACCACAGATTTCTACATCACTAATAATGTGTATCTTCTATCTTTGACTAATACATCAAAAGAAACAAAAAATCTCCACCGACTAGAGAATTCTTCTTTCTTCATTCAGGGGGAGTCGCTTCTCATGATTCCTAGGAAATGTCAAGAAACAATGATGTACACACAAAATCAATCACACATAACTTTCACCAAATCTTACTATTTTTTAACTTTCCTTTAAATGCAATAATTAGGCACAAATCCACTCAGATTAACTTCTAGGGTTTGTTGGATTAAGATGGATTAGATCAAGGAATTTCAGATAGAGAATATAATCATGTAACTTTCCTTTAAACGAAATAATTAGGCACAAATCAATTTAGATTAATTTCGAGGGTTTGTTGGACTAAGATGGATTAGATCAAGGAATTTCAGATAGAGAATATAATCATGCCATAAATAGTAATTAATGAAGAGAGATTCTTTAGCTTTGTGATTGAAGAATATGTGCTCATGCTCATGGATGCCACATTGGGCCTTTTGTTATACTTTATAGGTATTTTTTGCCGCTCAAGACTAAACCACCATTATTTTACTCTTGTTTGATCTTATCCTTGATTTTATCTCTAGTCATTACCATGCTTCTCTCAATGTACTCTTCTAGTTATGATTGCTATATCTTAACACTTGAATGATTGTATGTGCTTACATGATTATTACTTGTTATTATTGATTTATCACATTATTATGATTATATTCTATTGTCAATCTATTCTCATATGCTTATGTTTATTATTGATATATCTAACAAAATCTTCCTTCAATCAATTGCACCCTATGGGTGGCACAAGGGCACCCAGAAATCATGTTTTCTTTTGTAATAAGGTCCATTGACCAATGCATCTTCATTTCAGTTTATGTCTAGGTTCATTTTGCAATTCCTAAGTGACATTTGATTTTTGTAATCGCCTAATGCTAAAAATAGCAATAATGCCAAAAAAATAGGCAATAGTGTTTCCCAGCCACTTGGGATCAGCCTCCCAGCCGCTTGGAATGGATTTGGTACTACTATGGGCGAATCTATAAAAACCCAGAGAAATGAATCGAATGCATATATAGATTAGGGATTGAGATTGTGATCAGTCATATGATATTGTGATTGTGCGAATGTAATCAAGTATTGTGAAGGAGAAATCGATCTTTTCTGTGTTGTCAATTTTGTTTTCCATTATCTGTAAATACGAATTGCATAGTCGTAGCTTTTCTTTCCTTTATGTTTTCCCATTATTGCAAAATGTCGATATGAAGCATTCCACTGATAAGATTTTTGTCGAAATCAGTGGAATAGCTTCATTGTATATGTATTTGTTTTCGTTTCCTGTTTGTTTCATTGTTTCGGCAGCGCAGATGTTCCATTTCATGGGTCACGCATAGTAGTTCGCCTAGCATTTTGCATGTGCTAGGGTTCGGTGAAGGAAGACTGTGTAATGGTGTATAGGAGTAGCGGCGTAAGAAACCCTAATGTTCGCTGTTGATGGAAATCTGGCTGACGCATGTGTTTTCGACGTGATTGGTAAAATAGCGACCTCGTGGTAAGCTCGGCCGATAATCCAAGTCCCACCAATGAGTGTGCTTTGAATGTACATTGCAAGCAGCGCATAGGAGAATGTATGCTACGAATGCATATGAGGTATGCATGTTGGGAATGTATCTTTCGGCAGATACAAGCAGTGACCAGTCATAACAGTGAATCGGGGTATAGTAGCTAGCTATAGCAAGGCATGTTATACATGTACCACAGTTGGTAGTTTATTGTTAAGTTTTGCCCGCTTCCATTGTGCGCTCTGCATCATGTTTTGGTATCAGAGCTAGGTTAAGGGTCTGCATTGTTTGTGAATGTTTATGTCAGATAGAGAAAGCGAAGGAGGGGCTAGCGAGATGCCTCCAAAGGGGATGACCACTAAAGTGGCCAAGAAATTCAAGGAGATGGAGGATATGATCAAAATTGGAGTCAAGGAAGCACTCCAGGCTGAGTTGAAAACCTTAGGAAAAAGCAAGAAACCAGATGAGGAGTCTGATGGAGAAGAAGAAGATGGGGAAGAGGAAACAACCTCAGGACAGACAAATATATTTGCAGATCAGAAACAATTTCTGGAGGCCATAAAATCACTTGGTAAGGAGTCGTCTGAATCAAGAATGGAGATTCTGATGTTTAGCGGAAAGATGGATGCAGAGGAAGTCATTGAATGGATCAAGGCTTTGAACAACTACTTTGAGTATAAGGAGGTATCGGAGAATAGAAGAGTCAAGTGTGCAAAAATAAAATTGAAAGGCGCTGCACTCACGTGGTGGAACTACACCCAGGGAGAAAGGGTGAAGAGTGGCAAGAGCATGATCTCACCCTAGAGTCGGATGGTAGAGAGGATCAAGGCTCAGTCTTACCAGTAGATTATGAAGTGCAGATATACAAAAACATGTAGAACCTCAGGCAGAAGGACATGGATGTATCCACCTATACAGAGGAATTTCATAAATTGACTCTAAGGTGTGGACATGCTGAGGATGAGAAAGGAAGAGTTGCTAGGTATATTAATGGCCTGAAGTATAGTATACAAGATGAGATTACCATCTTGACACCAGACACCGTGGACAAGTGTTTCCAGGTGGCACTGAGAGTAGAAGAGAAATTGAAAAGAAAAGGAGAACAACAGAACAGAGGTAGAGGTGGAAAGAATTTCAGGGGCAGAAATAGCTTTGGTGGCAGAAATCAGTTCTAGAAAAATCAAGGGGAGTCTAGTCAGCAAGAACATAGTGAAGAATCTGGTTCCAGAGAGGGTTTTAGAGAACGGAGACCCAATGGAAGAGGCAGATTTGGTGGACCAGGCAGAGGTCCTAATGTCTTCACGGGAAGATGTTATAATTGTAACCAAATTGGGCACACAATAGGTAGGTGTCCGGAGAAAGCCTCAAGCTCTCATGGAGGAGAGAGAAGGAACCAGCTGATTCAAGAAGAAGATTGTCAGAGTGTGAGCTCACCTATGAGAAGCGCAGCTCCAGCACAAGATGGAGAGAGTCTCATGATGAGAAGAACAATACTGAAAGTACCATAGAACAAGGAACAACCCCAGAGGAAGACACTATTCAGAACTCTGTGTAAAGTTTCTGGCAAAAAGTGTAAGGTAATTGTTGATTCTGGTTCAACTAAAAATTTAGTTTTAGTAGAAATGGTAGAGAAATTGAACTTGAAAAGGTTGCCACATATTAGTCCATACAAAATGTCATGGCTGAACAAAGGGCAGCAAGTCTTGGTTGATGAACAAGCTTGGGTAGAATTTCAGATAGGGGAATATGGAGATAAACTTTTGTGTGATATAATTCCCATGGATGCATGCCATTTACTGTTAAGTAGACCTTGGCAGTATGATGTACAAGCCCAGCATGATGGTAAATCCAATTCTTTTGTGATCACTAAGAATGGTGAACAGTATAAGATGGATCCTTTAACACAAGAAGGTGTAAACAAGAATGTAGGCTCAAGTATCATGTTAATGAGTGGGAAAGAGTTTCTCCATACTTTGAAAGAAGAGAGAACCCAGGGGTATGCTCTAATTTTGAAACATAAAGACAGTTCTAATTCGTCTAAAAACAGCAAGGAAAAGGTCCCCAAAGAAGTGCAGGAATTATTAGATGGGTATAAGGGTATCATGGTGGAGGATATGCCCAATGTACTACCTCTTGTGAGAGACATAAGTCATCAGATTGAATTCATCCTAGGATCCACATTGCCAAATAAACCAGCCTATAAAATGACACCTAATCAGAATGAGGAGATTGCTAAACAAGTACAAGAACTGTTGGATAAGGGTTTGGTGAGGAAAAGTCTTAGTCCATGTGTTGTACCCATAGTTTTAGCTCCCAAGAAGGATGGCAAATGGTGATTATGTACTGATTCGAGAGCCATAAATAAGATCACCATCAGATATAGGTTTCCTATGCCCAAAATAGAAGACCTAATGGATTGTTTGGGAGGAGCTCGGTATTTTTCTAAAATCGATCTCAAGAGTGGATACCATCAAATCAGGATTAGAGAAGGGGATGAATGGAAGACAGCCTTTAAGACTAATGAAGGTCTTTATGAGTGGTTGGTGATGCCATTTGGACTGTCCAATGCTCCAAGTACTTTCATGCGTCTAATGAATGAGGTATTGAAAGATTTTATTGGCAAATTTGTTGTTGTCTATCTTGACGATATTCTGGTTTTCAGCAGGACAAAAGAAGAACATTTGCAGCATTTGGAACAGGTGTTAAAGAAGCTGCATGAGGAGAAACTAATGATCAATATGGAGAAGAGTATCTTCATGAAGGAAGAACTCACATGCCTTGAATTTGTTATATCCCAGGGCAGTTTGAAAATGGATCCAGAGAAGGTAAATGCTATTCTGTCTTGGCCAACGCCTAAAACAGTAAGTGATGTAAGAAGTTTTCATGGGTTAGCAACATTTTATAGGAAATTCATAAGAGGATTCAGTCATGTTTGTGCACCCATTCTAGATACCATAAAAGGAGGACATAAATGTAAGTTTGTTTGGAATAGAGCAGCAGATGACTCTTTTGAGATTCTCAAATAGAAAATAGCAGAGAAACCCATTTTGGTTTTGCCTGATTTTAATAAGTTGTTTACTATGGAATGTGATGCCAGTAACCTTGCCATTGGTGCTGTCTTGAGTCAGGAAGGCATACCTATTGCTTTCTTTAGTGAAAAACTGAATGATGCTAAAAGAAAGTATTCCACATATGATCTAGAATTGTATGCAATGGTTCAAACATTGAAGAAATGGAGATATTATCTCTTGCCCAAGGAATTCATTGTTTACACTGACAACCATGCTTTGAGTTTTCTAAATTTGCAGGAGAAGCTAAATCATAGGCATATGAAGTGGGTTGAACAACTTCAGGTGTATACTTTTTCCATCAAACATAAGAATGGACAAGCCAACAAAGTGGTAGATGCTTTGAGCAGACGAGTGTGCACTACACAGGAGATCCAGTTGCAGAGTGTGGGAGTGGATTCTCTCAAGAACATGTACCAGGATGATGAGGACTTCAAGGAGATATATGCAGTTTGTTCACAATTCTTAGATTCTTATCATTCTAATTTTTTTGAATATTTGTTACAGCAAGGGCTACTATTCAAAGGCAGCCAACTGTGTGTGCCTAGATGTTCCATGAGGGACAACATCATAAAAGAGAAACATTGTGGTAGTCTTGGAGGTCATTTTGGACTAGACAAGACATTGGAACAAGTGAAAAGGCTTTACTTCTGGCCTAGGATGCAAACAGATGTCAGGAAATTTGTGGAAACTTGTAGCATTTGTCAGAGGGCAAAAGGAACTTCATCTAATGCAGGTCTCTATCAACCACTTGCAATTCCTCAAAGGCCATGGGAGTGCATTAGTATGGATTTTGTTTTGGGTCTTCCAAGGACTCAAAGAGGATTTGACAGTGTGTTTGTGGTTGTTGATAGGTTTAGTAAAATGGCTCACTTTGTGCCATGTAAATGTACCAATGATGCTTCACATATCGCTGGACTGTTCTTCAAAGAAATAGTTTGAATTCATGGTTTGCCACTGAATATTGTCACTGACAGAGATCCCAAGTTTGTGGGACATTTTTGGTGCACATTGTGGAAGAAATTGGGCACTCAATTATCTTTCACGTCAGCATATCACCCTTAGACGGATGGACAAACTGAGGTGGTGAATAGATCTCTGGGTAATCTTTTGAGGTGTTTGACTAAACAGCATGGAGAAGCATGGGATATGATCATCCCACAAGCAGAATTTGCATATAACGATTCTGTTAATAGGAGCACAGGAAAGAGCCCTTTTGAAGTTGTATATGGGATTCATCCCAGGGGAATTTTGGAGCTCAGGGATCTCCAAAACATGGAGAAAAGGAGTGCACAAGGTGAATATTTTGCAGTCAGTATGAAAGATATCCATGATGCTATCAGAGAAACTATACAGAAGAATACAGGGAAATACAAAGAGAGAGCTTATCAGAAAAAAATGGATGTCCAATACAAAGTTGGGGATTTAGTTATGGCATATTTGAAGAAGGAAAGACTTCTGAAAGGGCAGCCCACAAAACTTCTCATGAAGAAGATAGGTCCATGCAAGATTGTACACAAATTTGGGCCTAATGCATATGAAATTGAACTTCCTCCAGGATTAGCAATATCACCCATTTTCAATGTGTCAGATTTATTTCCATTCAACGGAGCTAATACAACAGAGATAGGAGCAAAAGATGCAGAATGGATTTCTGATCTTCCATCAAGCCAACCAGTTCAGTTGGACTGTATTTTAGACACAAAGGTTCAAAAGAAGACCAGACACAAAACCTACAAGTAATATCTGGTCAAGTGGCGTGGTTTACCTGATGAGGATGCAACTTGGATGATCGAGGAGGATATCATCAAACATGGGGTTTCCATTTTAGACTTGGTTCCTCAAGGGACTTGAGTTTTGTTAACCCCGGGAGTATGGTGCAGGGGCACCCAGAAATCATGTTTTCTTTTGTAATAAGGTCTATTGACCAATGCATCTTCATTTCAATTTATGTCTAGGTTCATTTTGTAAGTCCTAAGTGACATTTGACTTTTGTAATCACCTAATGCTAAAAATAGGAATAATGCCAAAAAAATAGGTAGTAGTGTTTCCCAGCCGCTTGGGATCAACCTCCCAGCCGCTTGGAATGGATTTGGTACTACTCTGGGCAAATCTATAAAAACCCAGAGAAATGAATTGAATGCATATACAGATTAGGGATTGAGATTGTGATCATTCATATGATATTGTGATTGTGCGAATGTAATCAAGTATTGTGAAGGAGAAATCGATCTTTTCTATGTTGTCAATTTTGTTTTCCATTCTCTGTAAATACGAATTGCATAGTCGTAGCTTTTCTTTCCTTTCTGTTTTCCCATTATTGCAAAATGTCGATATGAAGCATTCCACTAATAAGATTTTTGTCGAAATCAGTGGAATGGCTTCATTGTATATGTATTTGTTTTCGTTTCCTGTTTGTTTCATTGTTTCGATGGCGTAGATGTTCCAGTTTGCGGGTCACGCATAGTAGTTCGCCTAGCATTTTGTATGTGCTAGGGTTCGGTGAAGGAAGACTGTGTAATGGTGTATAGGAGTAGCGGCGTAAGAAACCCTAATGTTCACCGTTGATGGAAATTTGGCCGACACATGTGTTTTCGGCGTGACTGGTAAAACAACGACCCCGTGGTAAGCTCAACCGATAATCCAAGTCCCACCAACGAGTGTGCTTTGAATGTACATTGCGGATGTACATTGCAAGTAGCGCGCAAGAGAATGTATGCTGTGAATGCATATGAGGTATGCATGTTGGGAATGTATCTTTCGGCAGATACAAGCAGTGACCAGTTGTAACGGTGAATCGGGGTATAGTAGCCAACTATAGCAAGTCATGTTATGCATGTACCACAATTGGTAGTTTATTGTTAAGTTTTGCTCTCTTCCATTGTGCGCTCTGCATCAATGGGGCAATCAATTAATTGAATGAGAGCATACAAGATCACGTATATTCTCATTTTTTAATCCAATCTATCTTGTGAGTCACAAGCTACTCAAGGAATATTTTATCCCTTGTTTTGTAGGTATTCATGGGAGAACATATACAAAAGAAAAGAACATCGAAGAAAAATCTTCATCCTTTGTGGACTATAGGTTTGTTGTTTGTTGCATTTATTTTATACATGATTGACAATGCTACATACTTAGAGATGCATATTCATACTTGGAGATTCACATGCACCTCAAAGTGGGGGCAAAATGTAATTGTGAAAAATGCATCCTTGATGTATTTTCCCATTTAGTTTTGTGCTTAGTTTGGGGCAATGTCTTGATGCATTTATATAGTTGGGTGATCCCACAATATTGTGTCCCACTTTTTGATCAAAGCCGGACATTGAAAGATCAACATTTATAACCAAATTTTTACTTTTTGACAACTATAGCAACAAAACCATTAAGAATCTGAAGATGATGGGAACTAGTGATTTTTGAGATTTTGTGTGTAGATTCTAAATATATTTTTGCAAAATTAAAAAAAAATTGTGATTTTTTACGTAACTTTTAATAAGTTGTTTTTTTATAGTTAACAGTATTTTTTAAAAATGACGTTTATACCATATAGTATAACTTTTTTTTATAGAAAATATAAAATTTTAAATTTTTAAATATAGATTTGTAACACCAATATCTAATGCACGGATGTTTTTTTATAATTTTTTGATGCATATTTTTTTAATTAATTTTTGAAGTGAGCTTATTATAATTTAGACACATGTTTATACCATATAGCGTAACTTTTTCTATATGTACTCTAAATTCAATTTTTTTGTTGAAACAAGGACATCAATAGCTACTACACAGATATTTTTTAGATTTTTTTCACAATTTTACTATTTTTCCATATGTGTAGAACAAAGAGCTTGATGTTCGGTGAAAAACCTATGTTCAATAAAAATAGAAAATAAATATAACAATCAAATTAAATATATTCAAAATTATACTTATTGGAAAGCTCATTTCGAGGGCTATAATCCTGCAAATTATTTTGTCAAGTTCATTCCATTTGGAGATCTAACTCGGGGTTTGAAACTAAAAATTTTGAAGAAATATTGAGGCCTAGAGTGGGAGAGGCCATCCAAGGACCTTTGTTCGAAGGTAACTTTGAACAAAAGTACCTTCGATGTGTAAAGGTAGTACCTTTGTTTGAAGAGACCTTCGCACAAAGGTACCTTTGTTTGAAGGTCCTTTTGGCCGCTTAATTTTTTTAAAAAATATATAATTGTCCACCTTCGAACAAAGGTCACTGAGTAAAAAAAAGTAATTAAAAAATGCATAACAAAAGGTCCCTTTGTTCGAAGGTTATGAAGCTGACTAATATTTTGTAAAAGTAAAAAATTTAAGCGAACTGCATATATAAATAAGAGGTCAAATGTTTTGTAAAAGTAAAAAATATATGTCCTAATTTTTATTTGTATTTTTCAATTTTGGAAGTTTTTTAAACATAAAATATTTGGTGAAGGAGTTTTTGACTGATAATTTTTGAAGGAGGAAATGGGAAATAAAAGAACAAGGAAAAATAAAGCTATGCGATCATATTCCATAGAAAAGGAATACAAATTATCTCAAGAAAGGACATAAAGATATTTTAAAAAAAAGAAGGTATGTATTTTTTAATTTGTATAAATTTGTTTAAAAATATTAGATTCCTACATGTTCTAAATAGTTTTCAATAGTCTAGTTTTAGATTTAATTTTAGATTCCTACATGTTCTACATTCATCTAAATTGTCTAGGTTAACATCATTAGATTCCCTAGTTTCTCTCTAGGGTTTGTATCTCTTTCCACTACTTCCTCAAATCTAGGGTTTGAGTATTGTATCTAATTTTAAATTTAATTTTAATACAAATTAGATTCCTACATGTTCTATATTCATCTAAATTTCTAAACCTAGCAACCACCACAAAGATATCCATGCACATTTTTTTGTCATAGGTAAATCATCTACAAAATCTCACTATATTTTTACATGTGATAGTGTTTGGATTTGAAGTGGTTGATATAGTCCTAGTTTCCAATTCTCAAGCCAAGTAATAACATCTCACCTCAAGTATAATGTTAAAAATAATTAGCAGCATCAGGTCTAATTAATGTAATACTAGAAACTATATCTATATGGTTTAGTGTCTCCAAAGTTCCCATCCACCTTAGGGGCACATGCTACTTTCATCACATCCTACTAATCTCAAATTATGTGTAGTCACTATCTGATCTAATATTCATTATCTAGTAAAATGTTTTTCTTGTTGCTTTCATGACATCCTTGTCAACCTATGGATAAGAAAATTAAATAGCCATTAGTACATAAAAGGCCCTAAAATGGTTCAACTTAAAGAAACACGAAGAGAAAGCACCAAAAACATTGGACTTCATTTTTCATTAAATGAATTAGCCATGACAATTTAGATTATCCAAGGTTGGATAGGTGGAATCAAATAGGTATATCTCTATTTACATGTTCAAACCCTAATCAAGATATGATAGGAAAAGATAAACAAGGATGAATACAAACCCTAGGGTTAATCTAAAAGAAAAATATAAAAGTGAGAAATTAGATCTAGATAAGAACCATTTAATTAAAATAAAGGCCAAACCCTAAGTTATAAAATCCTAGGTCATGATGGAATGTCAAGTTCACCAATAAATGTAAAGGAAAACCATTTGACTATTACCATGTACAATTGATACATCTAACAATTGTGTTACACAAAATGAACCCCTAGTCAATGATCATAGTGTCTTACAAGAAGATGATTGGGGTTCATTATACTTTATGTCTTATAGTTTTGGTGAGTAACATGTGGATCTAAAAAGGCTTATGGTAAATTCCATAATTACACATATGACCAAATAACATGATATTTCAATATGGACCCTTAAATAATGTGTTCTTGCATAGGAATGGAAAGAGTAGGAGTTAAATATAGTTTATGCACGTATGTAAACAATTTCAACAATATAGTTAAATATTACCTTCTCTAAGTGTTCAACAATTTCCTCATGTATTTTTAGCTAAAAATGAGAATTTTGATCCAAGTATTAAAGAACTACCACATAATCTTAAAACATGAGTGTGTAGCACTTTATTCATAAGCCTAATTAAGGTTGTGAAAACTAAATTGAATTCTTGGTTGAATTTGATGCTAAACCTTTGTTCTCTAGATCTCTAGAAAATCTTGTTACTTATTTTGTGACAAAACTCCTCCAAATCTTCTCAAAGTTTAATTGAATAAAAATTGTGTGTACAATGATTTCTAAGGTTCTCTAGATGTTTGTAACATAGTTCTATAATTTAATCCTAGAGATCACATACACTAGAAATTAGATTTAATTTTAATTTACTAGAATTAGATTGGACTATATGTCCTACATTCATCTTTCATATATGCACATGGACAAGAACAATATTTCATATATGCATGGAGTTGGGTAACATTTCTTTCCCACATCATGGGAACCACATCTTGGATTCAATCAAGTGTATGTTATCTAAATAATTTAAAATGATATGCTTGAGTCACCTCAAACTATCTTTGTGCACCTAATTTATGCTACTAGTACATGCACTTGTATATATAGATCTACATGAGGAAAATGATGTTAGAATTTTACATGTACAATTTTATAGTGATTTGAGAGTAAATAGAAAAACAACGCTATGCATTTAATCTTATATTTAATATTATATAATATCCATAGAATGATAAAATATTAGAATGTTAAAAATTACATCTAGTTTTTTGAAAATGAGTTTATATTATATCCATCCCTTAAATATATTCTAAAATCTTCTTTCTTTTATATGATATGTATAGAGGCTCAACATACATAAATTGGAGTAGAAGTCAAACCTAATTTAGATATTGGAGCAGAGGAGGTGGCCCAACCATACATAGTTGATGTCAGGGAGGAGGCTCGACCACACAGAGTTGATGGCAGGGAGGAGGCCCAACCACACATAGTTGATGTCAAGGAGGAGGCCCAAACAAACTTTGATGTTGGAGAGGGGTTGGGATTGATTCCTTCTAGATAGATATGCATATGAATCTAATTAAAGAGGTTAAGAAAAAAAATTCTTATAGAAATATAAATAATTTACTTGAAATGGATGTAGAGAAATTGAAATTTTATGTTGAACAACCTGCTCATGTTACAAAGAGGTCGTTCAGTAGAACTTCAAAGGAAATACTTGATAATCATTTCAATCACTGTGATACAGTTGGTCAAGCCCAACTATTATCAAGTACATGCTTATTAGTGATGAGCTAAAAGATCCATTAAAATTGTTGGGTGTAGATTTCATAAAAAAGAGGAGAAGACAAATAGAAAAAGACATTGTTCAAAATGTTACAAAAGGTTTTACTTTCATTGGCAAAAAGTCTCGATCAGTTAATAAAAGCATTTCAACAAGAGTGATGTTGACATCTATTGTAAGTCTACAAATGCTAAGAAAATGTCAAATCTCTTCCTTTCAAGTGAAATTGGCTTAAGTAGAAAGACACTAACAAAATATGTGAAAAGGAGAAAGGTTTTAGATGATAGTACTACAGAAGGCAATTGGAAATGATGTGTAGGGATCCTTGTTCTGACAAGATTGAAGATGGTGTTAGGAAGTTGATCTCAATTTTTTGGCACGATCATACCCGTCCTTCATCAATTTAATAGTAGAGATATTCTCAAACACAAGATTGGGCCAAATGATTATGAACTACATACAAAACATTGGTTAGACATAGCACAACATGAGATGTATGTGACATTTTGTGATGCAAATCTTCATACAAAGATTGGGCAAACAATGTTTGAAATGTTAGGGCCATGGTATGTGAAGGCAAACAAAGTTTTTAAACTTCTTGTTGTCATTGCCATATTGAATTTGATCTTTACTATTAGGTGTTTTGAAAGATTAGAGAAGAAAGTGATCATGTTGAAAATGCATCTCCTAAATGGTTAAGTCAGTTCATAGAATCCATCTTATGTGATAAATTTGATGACGATGCAGATGGTTCAATGAAATGCATAAAAGGACTTTGTGAAATATGTGGAAATTTGGCTAAAATACCTTTGAGAAATGAAGATACTAACATGATGAAGATGGTAAATTTCAAGAGTTACAAGTACATAGAGAGTGAAACAAAAAATTTAGGAAAGAATCCACAAGGTTAGATTACGTAGAAGAGGAACTACCTATTGGAACATTTATGGAAGATTTTTGTAAATTGATACAACCTTACATACATCATGTATTTTTTGCTAAGTGGAAAGAAAAACAATTTTACTTGTTAAGAGATACTTTCCAACTTGGAACAATTTTATCAATAGCAGACTTTGCAGAAAATTACTCTTTTACCCATCAAAAGGAGATTCAAACACAGTATTATTATTCAGAGCAAGTCACTATTATGGTGCATGTGTGTTATCAACATGCACAATTGGATTTGGACAGTGTTGAGAGTAAATATCTACAAGGAGTCATTAAAAAAGAATATCACTTTTATATTAGAGATGATAAAGAGCATGCCACACATTTTGTACAACATTGCTTTAAGAAGTTTTTTGAAGATTTGGCAAGAAAGGGTATCAAAATTGAAAAACATTTTGTATGGTCAGATGGGTGTGCATCACAATTCAAATCATCAAGGCCATTTTATGTACTTTGTAGATATCATCAACATGACAATATACCACATGTTTGGAGTTTCTTTGAGAGTGGGCATGGAAAGGGTGAACATGATGGTGTAGGAGCTTGCATCAAACCTACTCCAAGAACACATCAAATGAATTATGAGAGAGATCCTATAAATGACATGCACATGATGTTGTTGAATGGTGTAAGAAACACTTCACATGTGAGTTTGACACATCTTCAAGGAGGAAAACATGTCCAAATAGAGTGTTTTGGGAAATATCAAGTATGTATTGTTTGAAAAAAGTTTTCCTTGTTTAATATTTACTTAAAAATTTCTTTATTTTACTTGATTCTGAGTATAGTTTTAAAATTTCAACAAAATTATTTAATTGTAAATCATATTTGATGCATATATAAAATTTGTAGGTGTGGATAGAAGAACATTGTGTGGATGTAAGAGGGAGAGAAAACAAGATCTTTGCATTGTGTCATGAATACAGATAGCCACACATGGATGTTGTGCACTAGGGATTACTCTTTTTTTTGTTATCACTGCATGTTGGAGATTGTGAGAATTGCAAGAACCAACAACGTGGATATGTTAGTGAATGGAATTTGGTCACTAGTTGTTATCGACACATATGACAAAAATGAAGATGAAATCTTTGAAGACATTCCTTTGATTTCAAATGATTATGACCACATTTCAGGAGTGATTAAAAAAGGTATATGTATTGTACAACTTGTAGTTCAATTTTTTAATTTTTCTATGTTGATAAATTTTAATTTTAATTTCATTCTTAAATATTAGAATTCATGATAGGAACTTCCATTTTTTTACATTTCATTGTGGTGCAGGAGATGCTTTTGCAGTCATTGTAGAGGTTAGAAACATAGAAGGTGTTATTTATTATTTATTACGTTGCATAGAAGAGAGGAAGTAGTTAACAACACCAGAAACAATCGATGAAATGTTATTTCCCACAGGTTTAGTTGTAGTGCAAGGGACATATCTCAAACAAGTCAAAATTATTCAAAGTGGGATTCATTTTATTGATTACCAAACTCACAACATGGTGTATTAGTATAGCCACCTAGTAATTGCTACTAGGTTGTCTCTTCGTCAAGTTCCATGTGCACATGGACCTCATAGACTAGATAGAGATTACCATAAAAAATATTAACTGAACCAATGAATGTGGTATGAAAAATATGGACATCTTTCATTTCATTTCAGGTATTCACTAGACCTACTATGGTAGAATATTGCCTTATGGAGATGTACTATAGGTGTCTTAGGTCTACTACTGCTCTCAAGCACATCTTACTTGTAGTTCACTTTTAAATTATTTTAATTTTTGCTTCAATAGCTTTTTCATGTGTTTAATTTTAATTTCAATGGTTCTTAAAAAATTTAGAATTCATGATCTCTAGACTGTTCTAATTTTTATTACATTTCATCATAGTAGGATATTTGTTTTTTCTATCATGTAGCTCAAAGGATTTGAAGTTATTGTTTCATTTTAGGTACATGATATCTACACTATCCAACATAATATTTTCTTACATGTATGTAGGCTTTAAGTTAGGCACGTGTCTTAGACATGTCTTAGAACGATATTTATCTAATAGTGTCTTTTGAATCTAGAATAGGTGTCTTAGATATGTCTTAGGTCTAGACTGGAATAAGATATAAAATTTAGGTGTCTTAGGTCTACTACATCTACTAGAAAATCTAAATTTGTCTTAGATATGTCTTGTTGCATATGTTGTCATTGATGTCAAAAGAGGGGTAATCATTGATGTCAGAAGAATGATTAGAGGTGTTGTGATGTGGAAGGCACATGCATATGCGGTCAAAGGAGTGATGATCAAAGGATCAGACAAAGGAGTGATGATCAGAGGAGTTGTGAGGTGTAGGATATGATGATGAAAGTCATGAGCATGTTGTTGGATCAGTATCACCTATACACAATTGTACCTTATCTTTTGAATTTCATGGACAGGTGAAAGTTGTCAGGTTGAAGGATAAGCTGACATAAAAAAATTGTGGTTTCTTGTTTTTGATGAATGAATTTTGTCTATGGTGTTGTGAATGTTGCATTCATTGCCTCTTGTTGAAGATCATTGCATGAGATATGAAAGAAAGTGTATAAGGTTTCAACTGTCAAAGGCACAAGGATTTGTACTGAAGGAGCCCAGAAGATTATACCACATTCTACCACAGATGAAGCTATGGTCTTGCAGTTTGGAGGTTAGACAAAGATAGTTATGAAGTATGCATGATCCTAATTTTAAAGCATAAAAGTTACCGCAGAGCTTTTTAGAACTAGTAGAGTGAAGATAGAGAGGATACAGTATTGTTACATTTTCAAAGGCACAACATAAGGCTCTAGATTTTTCCAAATTTGAAGATATGATCTTGTGGCTTGGAGGATAGTTAGACACCAATAAGAGGTATGATATACTCAAGTTTCAAAGGATACAAAGTACCACAAAGTTTTCTAGAGTCAGTTGAGTAAGAAAAAATCATGTTGTTTAGGGTTATCAAAGGGAGAAAGTAAAAGCTACCGCATTTCACCACTTTTTAATTTTGACTTTATTGTTTGAAATATAAGTTCAGATGGTCTGTATGTATGCTCAGTTCAGGTTTCATGTGTTCTGGTGTACCACAAATATATTTCTCAATGTTCTATATCAAGATAGGGTTACAAGACTGTTTAAGAGATACCAACATCAATATCTGTTTGCTTGTGCTAGTAAGAAGAAGCATTAACCAGAGAAAGGAATGTATGAGAAGGTTTTTCAAATCATCTAATGCTTATTGTGTGAACCGCTTTGTGTTATTTTGTGTCTCTAATACTTCTTTAGGTCTAGAGGTAATGCTGAAAGGATAAGTGTTTGTCGAGTCAACTTGGTGTGTTTAAGTGTTTGTGGTGTGTGTTTGGAAGTGTGTGCTAGCATGGAAATGTGTGCAAAGATATATTGGGTCCAGTAGACCTCTTGGTATGAACTACATAACGAGATTTATTTCCTACATTACCACAGTTGTTTTGGGAAGCTGACAACCAAGGCCATTGCACATTTCATGTTACACGTCTCATTTAGGCCGACAACTTCATGGTGTTTTGAAGACTTGCGGAGGATATATATGAAGGATGGAAGATTGTTTCAAGCAAGGGAAGAGTGAGTGAGTATGCGTATGTGAGCATGTGCGAGTGAGTATGTGTGTGTGTGTGTGTGAAGAAGATAAATGATTCGAAGTTGAGAAGGAAATCTGACTACAATGCATGATTCATAAAAGAGGTAGTATTGTGTTGCGGAGGTGTTTTGAAGATAGTAGATATGTTTGAGTAGAGGTGTTGAAGTCATATGTCAGTGTGAAAGGAGATGATGCTGCGAAGGTGATTGAACCAGCATAATCAGTCAATTGTTTTGGTACAGAGGTTGGATCCTCTTCTTGTAAGTGTTGTAGCACTTTAGGGAATTGTTGCTTCCTTTGGCTTGAAGACCATAAAACTATATATCAGGGAGTTGTTGCTTCCTTTGGGTTGTAGCCCATAAAATTTATTGTAAACCTGTTTTATTTGTGAGGCTAGATTTGGACAGTAGATCCAAGCAGCTTGCTCACCATGGTTTTTGTCTTCTAGGGTTTTCCACGTAAATTTGGTGTTATGGTTGTGTGGTTGTGTGACTGTGTTTTGAATTACATAGTTTGCTTCATTATCTGTTTAAGGCAGTAGAAATATTTTGTTGATAAAATTGAATTGGATTAAATTGTGGCAAATGCTAATTCACCCCCCTCTCAATATATCAAAGTGTTCTAACAATTGGTATCAGAGCAAGGTTCCTTGGTGCAGCCTAACAACTAAAGGTAGATCTTGGATCAGAACACATGGCTCAGAAAGAGTGATGCAGAGGTAAAGGAAGAAAAAAAATCAATCTCTCAAACTCATTCCTTCATAGACTGTCGAAACCCCTAGTAGCCTTGCTCAGAGGCTTTTTCTGACATAACTTTCTCTATACATCTCAAAACCAAAAACAACTTTACTTTTCAAATACCCTTTTCCATGGTTCACAACATACTCCATTCTTGGTGGTACCTATTTTGTAACATGTCCTTCAAATAATGACTGGTAATCTGAGTTTTAGGCCTAACTAGGCTTCTTGAAACAAACACTTCTTAATCACTATGTTAACTTCTTATCAAATAGTTCCTTCAAACTTCCATGGGGATTACATGGCATCCAAACAACATCCTAAATCAATTCCTTCAAGGGTTTTGTGACCATTCAACAAGGGGCATCTCTAAACCATACCAAACATGACCTTGACTGGATTGTTACAGTCTACACTAACAGGACAGTGGCATAACTGAGTCCAAATCCCCTTTGAGTCATCAAACCCACATTAAATAGGATTCACAAAATAGTTTGACAACTTTTACGAACATCCCCTTCCACACCCTTCTAGGGTTTATAAACTTTATTGGAACACAAAGTAGTCTCATAACCAGTCATGACTGTGACTGTCAAACTTAATCTTGACATGATAGACTTCATTAAGGGTGTCGACCTTCATCCATTTACCAATTCTAACCTATAGGATATGAAAATATTTCACTTACTTCCTTTTACAAACTAATGCCACCATGGGGAATGTTCAATCTACAAGTAAACAATCACAACCTTCAAGCTTTCTGCCCTTTACCAGTCTATAGCAGACAAAACAGACTTAGAACATTATCAAATTCAATATAAACCTTGACCATCCGGTCTAAACACTTGTCATAAGAAAAATATAGTTTGTTTCACATCATTGGATTCATGTATGGACTCTTCATTCCACAAAACATCAAAGAAACTTCATTTAAACTGCTAACTGTTACCCTAGATCAGGGTTTTGACAGTTTTTACTAAAAATGCAATATCTTATACAAAACTCCACCAATCTGCATGAAACAAAAAGGAAATGGAGGGTGATTGTTTATATCATTATTTTCAAAAACTTATACATGCATATGGGCCCGTACAAAGCCATACACCTACAGAAAACAGTACATTTCTGAGGAAATACACACAAAACAGTGCCTTTATTGATTCAATCTTCAAACCTACAATCACCCACGAATTCTCAGAAGGTTACAAGGCTTTTAAAGGCATTACAACTTGACTCTTTAGTTTCTAACTAACTTCTAACTTCCTACAAGCGAATCAAACCTTCATGACCTTTCATATTCCATATGTTGCATTGCAACTTTACATTTTATAAAAATGAACACAAGACTTGAACCTTAATGACCTAGACATATGTGAATTGGTCCAAATGACCTTGTTACAAGGTAGAAACATCAAAATTATATCAAACTTCAAAATTTCTCTATAGAAGCATGAAGATACTATGGTGCTCCTGCACCAAAGAGTCCTCTTCTTCTAACAAGGCACTGCTATTTGATGGAACTAACTATGCCTTATGGAGTGTAAGGATGGAAGCCTATCTTACCTCTCTAGGGTATGATGTTTGGAGAGTTACAATGGATACTTATACTAAGCTTGCTCATCCTATTACAGATTAGAATGTGAAGAAGGCCCATTAAAATAATGTTAAAGCAAATAATGCCATCTTAAGTGGTCTAACCAATTTAGAGTTTGACAAGGTAGTGCAGTGCAAGATGGCCAAGGAGATATGGGATAAACTCAAAAGTCTCTATGAAGGAAATGACATTGTAAAGCAAGCAAGATTACAAACATACATAGCAATGTTTGAGAATCTAAGAATGAAGGAAGAAGAAACCATTGCTACCTTTTTTCTAACATCCAAGTTCTAAAAACATAGTAAAAACTAGAAATTTACCATAGAGTAAATCAACAAGGTAAAAATGAGATAGAGAAATTTTTTCTTTTATTCAACATATAATCAAGTAACTACAATTACAAGATTTCTCTTTACAAAATACAATAAACCATATTGTCTTTCTCAATTACAATGTTTACAAATGTAAATCAATTACATATACAAATTTTGGAATAAATACTGCTTCTGAATATCTGACATCTTTATCACAAGTCCTGGCATGTTTCCTGCTTGGAGAGAGAGTATCTTTCTAGTGATTTACCTCCATCCACAGACCAGCGGTCTCCCAAACATCTTCCACATAGCAAGTGGCCCTACCCTTCACGAGGGACATAGATCTTAGGCGACCTGTAGTAATTTGCCTTTCCCGAGTACATAGTGTTGTACCTTACTCAACTCTATCAACCATACAACCCTAGATACCCTCTAACTAAGTATGATTTCTGATAGGTTGAGCAATCTGGATACAGTGAACCGACAATGCATGCAGAAAATAAATGCATTACTTTGGCCAAAGTTTTTAATATTAATAACGTTGATAATGAACATGGTCGTAGTATTCACCCACCCCTACTTGACTTGGATACTGTAGTATTCCCGTAGTTTATTCTTACCAACTATGTTTACGTAAATAGTTTAATCATCTTGTAATGATAATAGTTTTCTTGACTTAGATAAGTCTAAACGACATAACCATTCATTTGGTTTATAATCGACTCTAGGGTTTTTATAACAACCCTTGAATATTATGATATTTCAATATACTTTCACATCTCATATCTGTGAGACTATGGTTCATATTTGACCTTTGGTTTAACCCTACTAAGGTTAAGAATACTATAGTTCTTGTAAAGTTAATAACTTATTATTCAAAAGGAATATGAATACCTTTCAATTTACCTCTATGTGAAGTCATTAACCATCACTACATATATACTCATATATGATTTTATACATGGTTGTTTCCATATAGACATAGTCTATTTCAATGTATTGGTTTACTATAAAGCTATACTCATCAAGATTACTAGTATAGACATTAAGAAGATCTTTTGACATTTATCCCATTTATCAAACTATCCCTAGTTCTTCTACCACTCAAAAGGTTATACCATAGTTACCTTAGACCACCAAGAATCTAAGTTCTTTGGATAAGATATCATTTTGACAATGTATAGAAATTAAAACAAGAATGGTTTCAAAATGATAATGACACCACTTAATACTTTATCCTGTATTACTCTTGGCTGGTAAGTTTTCTATAACAAATACCATTTACACTAATCTCGATGAGATTTTAATACATATCTATCCTATGATAAAGTAATCAGCTTATTTTAAAATGATTGCTCATTCAATAGAGTGACTGGTTTTCTAAACACTAGAAAACTATAATAATCTCCATCTAAAGAGTTTGTTTATTTCCCAAACAGTAAATGGGTCTGTATATCAATTTAATGATAGAAGTATTATCGACCCGAAATGATAATGAAACAGATACCATTGCAAAATCTTACATCGGCCTTTTCAAGCTAAGTCGACGCTTCTTTGGTTATACTAAGATATACACATACATAGTTGACTCAGTCAATCAATAGAATTCAAGGTGACACAGTCGGCTTATCTCCTTTATACAGTTTACACAATATACTAAAAGGATAACCAAATTGAATTAAATGATTGTCCAAGACAAGCAATCATTCGAATTATCATTGTCTTATAAAGCATATCTTGTAGGAGTATTTACCTGACAATGACAATTTATAGGGATGTATGGGTAGGTAGAAAACTTATGTGTTCATCCTAGACAGCCACGTTCTCCACTTTCTATCGCTTCTTCCCTTACTGCCCACCACGAGTTCTTTTCTTTCTAATCACCAAGACTCGGCAAACAAAACATGTCCACCAAAGATACGCCATCGACTAGCTAAGTCGTGGCTTTAAGATTTCAAACAAACTCATAATGAGTCATCCTCTCCATTCACTCCCACTCTTAGCAGTTGAAAACTCATTTAATTCCAACAGTTTTTGCTTTATGGTTCGACTCCAAACACCCGCTAGAAATATGCAAACATCGACATATGTTGATGATGAAAGAATCATTTGAGGAGATCAGCAATCGCAGCTGGGTTATCCGCCACTCCTCTTCTAAGAGGCCGCCAACTCATTAAACTAACTTTGAGCAATTAATGATCACAAGAGGTGATTCGATCCATAAGCAGTTATAATGAAGGCACTCCATATTATATGCCTACAATTGCTCAAGAGTAAATATTAATCATTATCATGAGGTATTATCCTCATTCGATGCATATATATGTACTTATTTGATTATATCAAATATAGTTCACATAACATTATCTCTATTCGATAGTTATGGTTGATCAATAAGAATAATAATAATAAACAAATGTTTACAGATAATGTGAATGGGTCGAGTTTATCTCCCCATCACAATCCTTCATTAAATCATGTCGACTCGACGATATCGACATTTGACATTAAACGTCAACAATAAAAACACTATGTGACTTATTAATAACAACACCATCATTTTATGACAATAACATCGTAACTTTTATGTTAAACGTAAATGGTCACAATTCACACACAAATGACATCATTTATATTACTAATGACTATGATGACACACTACGACTTACAAAAATTTGTGAGATATTAACTATCTGTCAATTGGGTTCAAAAGTAAACTGAAAAGACAAGACTTACCTCTTACGATGCATTGGTTCACGTTTTCATTAAACACTTATACTTGATTTGGCAAATAAACCACTCATAACTTGAGGTCTATATCTCTCTCCTCGAAAGATATTCTCTCTCTCTTTTCTTCAAGAGCCATTTGAAAACCTATAATCCTGTATCAAACTTGTTACCAAACAAATTATGATCAGTGTATCATTATTCAAATAATAAATCAAATCTCATAATGCAAATATTAAATTGATAATAACATAATCATTTCCATAATTTCATAAATGACATTCAATATAAGCCCTTGTCACTGATCCAAACATCATAATAAATTTACTTATGTCCAAGTAAAAGTAAAAAGTATAGCAAGAGAAAAATTAGGGATGTAACATATCCTTCCCCTAAAGATTCATCGTCCTCGATGATATAAAGTATCAAAAAGCAACTAAAATAAGTTTATTATTTTCAACTGGTAACAACATTAAATAAATGAAGAAACTTTTGATAAAATTCATGGTAATCCTCCCATGTAGCATTTTCCTCAGGATATTGGTCCCACTGGACCTTGCACTGCAAGACCTCTTTGTTACGCAAGCGGAGCCTGCACGTTTCTAACACCTTGAGTGGCTCGATCGTGACCACCCCTGGGTCTTGCATCTGTAAAGAATTCCAATTCAAAATATGATTATCACCTACAATATATTTCTTCAAATAAGACACATGAAAAATATTGTGCATTCTAGACAAGGCTAGTGGTAGAGCAATTTTGTAGGCAACCGAATTGACCACTTCAAGTACTTCAAAGGGTCCCACATAATGAGGGGCTAGCTTATAAGACTTTCCAAACTTGATAGAACTTTTCTGAGGTTTAAATCTCAAGAGAACTTTCTCTCCAACAGAGAAATGTCTCAGTACACACTTTGCATCTGCATAGCTCTTTTGCCTATCATTGGCTTCTGCCAATCTTTTTCTGATCAACTTAACTTTCTCTTCCATTTCAGCTAGCATTTCTAGTCTGATGCTAATCCTATCTTCTAGCTTATTCCAACTTATAGGAGTTTGACATCTTCTTCCATACAATGCTTCAAATGGTGCCATCTTAATAGCAGAATGATAGGAATTGTTGTAAGCAAACTCCACAAGTGGTAAGTATTCCTTCCACTTATATTATTGATCCATGTAATACATTCGCAACAAGTCTTCCAAGACCTGGTTAACTCTCTCAGTTTGCACATCGATTTCAAAATGATAAGTTGTACTCACATTGAGTTTAGTTCCTAGCGCAGAAAACAAAGTTTGCCAAAACCTTGATGTTATGCATGCATCTCTATCCAAGATAATCTTTTCAGGGAAACCATATAATCTAAACACCTCTTGCACAAATTTGTGAGCTAACATAGGTGCTCCATCAATCAAATTCCCCGGTATAAAATGAGCTACCTTTGTGAGTTTATCAACCACAACTAAAATGGCATCATGTCTATTCCTTGACATAGGAAGACCTTGAACAAAATCCATACTAATGACTTGCCATTTCCATTCTGGCACATCATGCGGTTACAACAATCCTGCGGGGTGTTGATGCTCTGCCTTTAGCCTCTGACATTCTAAATAGTTCTCCACAAACCTTGCAACATCATTCTTCATTCCTTTCCAGAAATAAAGAGGTTTAACATCCGCTAGAAGTTTGGTCACTCCTAGATGTCCAGAATATGGTGTTGTATGAACTTCTTTCCATACTATATCCCTCAATCCAGCTGAATCAGGAATATAAATTCTACCTTTATACCTCAATAGTCCATCTGACTCAAACAGAAACCCATCATACCTTAGATCTCTAGGATTATCTTTCAGAGCCTGCTTAACCTGCTCATAATAATCATCACCAGATAAATTTTGCAACACCAAATCTTTGAAATTTCCACGAATAGAAACAATAGAAGCTATATGTCTTCTATGACTCAAAGCATCAGCTACTCTATTCTCCTTTCCTTTGATGTAGTTAATCTCAAAGTCATAGTCAGATATCAATTCTAACCATCTCCTTTGTCGAGCATTCAAATGCGGTTGAAAGAAAATATACTTAAGACTTTGATGGTCTAACTTAAGTACAAAAGTCTTCCCCGACAAATAGTGTCTCCACATCTGTAAGGCAGAGTTACTGCTGACAATTCCAGATCATGCGATGCATAATTTTTCTCATAGGATTTCAATTTCCTTGACTCATATGCTATAACTCTTCCATCTTGCATAAGAAATCCTCCTAATCCTTCTCCCGAGGCATCTGTAATTACCTCAAATTGTCCTTCGGGGTCAAGAACATTCAAAATTGGGGCTAAAGTTAACTTTTCTTTTAAGAGATCAAATGCATCCTAACATTTGTCTATCCATTCAAATCTCTTTCCTTTCCTCTATAGGGAAGTGATTGGACTAGTAATACTGGAGAAATTTAAAACAAACTTCCTATAATAGCTAGCCAAGCCCATGAAACTACGCACCTTATGCACATTTGTGGGTACAGGCCAATCTAGAATAGATGTGATTTTTGCAAGATTAACAGATATTCCATCAGCAGAAATAATATGCCCTAGGTATTGGATCTCCTTCTGGAAGAATGTACACTTAGATAGTTTCCCATATAACAACTTATGTTCTATTAACCGTTGCAGAACTATTTGCAAATGTCATTAATGTTCTTCTTCATTCTTAGAGTAAATGAGTATATCATCCAAAAAGACTAGAACAAACTTGTCCAAATAATCTCTAAATACACTATTTATGAGATTCATGAATACAACAGGTGCATTAGTCAAACCAAATGGTAACACTATGAACTCATAGTGTCCATATCTAGTTCTAAAAGCTATCTTATGAATATCTTCATCCTTCAGTCTTAACTGATGATATCCTGATCAAAATCAACCTTTGAAAACACAACAGCTCCACACATCTGATCAAAAATATCATGAATACGTGGCAAAGGATATTTGTTATTTACCATTGCTTTATTAAGCATATGATAATCTATACACAATCGAAGGGTTCCATCCTTCTTCTTAACAAAAATAATCGGAGCACGCCAAGGTGAAACATTGGGTCTGATCAAACCTTTTGCCAACAATTCTTGTAATTGTGCTTTCAATTCCATTAACTCCGTAGTTGTCATATGGTAGGGTGCTTTTGATATAGGCTCAGATCCTGGTTTAATATCAATTGCAAAATCAAAAACCCTCTTGGGAGGCAATCCTGGAAGTTCTTCTGGAAACACACCCTGAAACTCCCAGAGAAAGGAATACTTTTCACCAAAAGATGAACTAGGATTTTCTAACCCTTCCTCTACTTGTTCCATTTTAACTACTAACAACCCTTCCTTCTAGCCCTTTTCAATTGCTTGGCAGAGATAGGTCTGATTTCAACTTCTCTTTGAATCCCTTGGAATTGGGTCTGATTTCCAAAATCATCTAAGCATTCAACTATTTTTGAAAAATAGTCTACCTTAGCTCTATGCTTCCACAACCAACTCATTCCTAGGATTACATCATAGGAACCTAAGGGAGCTACATACAGGTTTACTTCAGTTGAGAAACTAGGGAGATCAATCTTGGCTTCAAACAAACATTGCTCTACCCAAGCCTTAGATTGGTTAGCATATTCTACTGACCAAGATTTTGACATGTACCCAGCTTTTCTAGGAAATTTATTCAAAATTCTAGGAGAAACAAAGTTTTCAGTGGCTCCTCTATCAATCAAAATAGATATAGGGACTCCAAATAAAGTACCTGTCATCTCAATGGGTGTGATTTGATGCTCTGCTTGATGATTATTGAGAGCTACATGAATCCTTTGCTGGAATGCTTCTTGCTGAGTAGGTAATGCAGTACCTCTTTGTTGACCATTTTGATTCTTGTTAGGGCAATGAATTGCATAATGGTCACCCCCACAAGTAAAGCATCCTCCAATGGGTCCTTTCTTATATGAAGTCTTCCCATTGTTATCCTCATTCCTTTTGAAATTGTCATTCTTCTTCTCATTTCTAGATCCACCCTTGCTTTTCTGAGATCCTTTATCTTTTCTCTTATTCTCATAACTCTTTTCATATCTTTTCTTGTATGGTTGGTTATTAGGAGTTCCACTAAACCACTTGGGGCTTCTATCATGATAAGCCGAGATAGATTTCAGCTTTTGCTCTTGCTTGATCACCTTCTTGTACACTTGATCCATTGTTGTGGGACCATGTACATCCACTTCTCCACCGATTTGAGCATTTAAGCCCATGATGAATTTTCTGATCCTGAATCTCTCATCCTTTTGATACTGAGGAACATACTTCAAGAGTCAGGTGAACTTTTCTCCATATTCCACCACTGTCATATCTCCTTGATGAAGATTTTAAAAATTAGTCAGTTTCTGATCAAAATAGAGTTGTGGTAGCCATCTCTTGCGAAAGAGCTCCATGAACTCATCCCAAGTTACCCTTAGAGAGCTTAAATTTAATTCAATCTTCTTATTCATCCACTAAGTGGATGCTTCTCCTACCAATTGGAATGCTCCCCATACTGCCTTGGTCACTTCTGAGTAATTTCTTATCTTGAAATATTTTTCCATTTCTATTAACCAAGCTTCTGCAGCATCTCCGGTCACTGTCCCATCAAATTTTGGTGGAGTAACCTTCTTCATATCCTTTGAGAGCTCTGAGGTCAGTCTATCCCTTGCCTCTTTTTGAGGTTCTGTACTCTTACTTTAGTCTTCATGATTTTCTCCACTTTCTGCATGAGAGTTTTCACCTCCTCCCTCAGTATTCCCTTTATCATCCACCTTTTCCAAACCACCCAATCTTTTATTGGTTTCCTCAAGCATGGTTATGATTTGGTCCAGCTTATTATTTGATGGGTGGTTTTCCTCTTCACTTTCTCCTTGGTTAGTTCTTGTTCGAACCATGTTTATCGATTTCTCACACCTGAGAATATTGAGTTGTCCATTAGTTCATGATTATAATGCATCCCATTAATTCAAAACATAATAAACTCAATTAAACAATAGTTTGGTACAAAAACAACTCTTTTTATTTATTTCATTTCAAAAGTATAGAGTATTCTTCATTTATACAATAAATGACTTCAAAAGTCATGCTTAAGAGGAGTATATCCTCCAGATTCATTTTCAGATACATAATCTTGAGGTATATATCCCTCTGACTCACTATCAGACCTAACTTCTATGATCTCAATAGGGGTATGTGGGGATCTCGCCTAACCATAGTTATTTCCTCATCTGACATATACTCTATGATTTTGGTAGTGATCTTAACTCTTTCCATGTTTTCCCTTCTCACTCGCTTGATTCGAGTCAAGGTAGTCGCCAGAGTTTCGGCATCACTTAACCAAATGTCACTCTCATCATTGGTTCTCTCAAAGGTTTTGATAATGGCCTCATGTTCTCTTTTTGCTTTAAGAAAATGTTGACTCATATTAACAAACTTTCTTGCTGTATTCTTAAGATGTACCATCCTAGCACAGAAATTTTCAAACATTAGCTAACCGCATAATGTTGACTATAGGAAAGCATAGTGGTCTCATAAGCCCTAGTGTTGAACCTAGTAGCTCTGATACCATATGTAACATCCAAGTTCTAAAAACATAGTAAAAACTAGAAATTTACCATAGAGTATATCAACAAGGTAAAAATGAGATAGAGAAAAATTTTCTTTTATTCAACATATAATCAAGTAACTACAATTACAAGATTTCTCTTTACAAAATACAATAAACCATATTGTCTTTCTCAATTACAATGTTTATGTACAAATGTAAGTCAATTACATCTACAAATTTTGGAATAAATACTACTTCTGAATATCTGACATCTTTATCACAAGTCCTGGCATGTTTCCTGCTTGGAGAGAGAGTATCTTTCTAGTGATTTACCTCCATCCACAGACCAGCGGTCTCCCAAACATCTTCCACATAGCAAGTGGCCCTACCCTTCACGAGGGACATAGATCTTAGGCGACCTGTAGTAATTTGCCTTTCTCGAGTACATAGTGTTGTATCCTACTCAACTCTATCAACCATACAACCCTAGATACCCTCTAGCTAAGTATGATTTCTAATAGGTTGAGCAATCCGAATATAGTGAACCGACAATGCATGCAAAAAACAAATTCATTACTTTGGCCAAAGTTTTTAATATTAATAACGTTCATAATGAATGTGGTCAGAGTGTTCACCCACCCCTACTCGAATTTGATATTGTCGTATTCCTGTAATTTATTCTTACCAACTATGTTTACGTAAATAGTTTAATCATCTTGTAATGATAATAGTTTTCTTGACTTAGATAAGTCTAAACGACATAACCATTCATTTGGTTTATAATTGACTCTAGGGTTTTTATAATAACCCTTGAATATTATGATATTTTAATATACTTTCGCATCTCATATCTATGAGACTATGGTTCATATTTGACCTTTGGTTTAACCCTACTAAGGTTAAGAATACTATAGTTCTTGTAAAGTTAATAACTTCTTATTCAAAAGGAATATGAATACCTTTCGATTTGCCTCTATGTGATGTCATTAACCATCACTACATATATACTCAGATATGATTTTATACATGGTTGTTTCCATATAGACATAGTCTATTTCAGCGTATTGGTTTACTATAAAGCTATACTCATCAAGATTACTAGTATAGACATTAAGAAGGTCTTTTGACATTATCCCATTTATCAAACTATCCCTAGTTCTTCTACCACTCAAAAGGTTATACCATAGTTACCTTAGACCACCAAGAATCTAAGTTCTTTGGATAAGATAGCATTTTGACAATGTATAGAAATTAAAACAAGAATGGTTTCAAAATGATAATGACACCACTTAATACTTTATCCCATATTACTCTTGGCTTGTAATTTTTCTATAACAAGTACCATTTACACTAATCTCAATAAGAGTTTAATACATATCTATCCTATGATAAAGTAATCAACTTATTTCAAAATGATTGCTCATTCAATAGAGCGACTGGTTTTCTAAACACTAGAAAATTATAATAATCTCCATCTAAAGAGTTCATTTATTTCCCAAAAAATAAATGGGTCTGCATATCAATTTAACGACAGAAGTATTATCGAACCAAAATGATAATGTAATAGATACCATTGCAAAAGCTTGCATCGACCTTTTCAGGCTAAGTCGACGCTTCTCTGGTTATACTAAGATATACACATACACAGTTGACTTAGTCAATCGATAGTATTCAAGGTGACAAAGTTGGCTTATCTCCTTTGCACAGTTTACACAATATACTAAAAGGATAACCAAATTGAATTAAATGATTGTCCAAGACAAGCAATCATTCGAATTATCATTGTCTTATAAAGCATATCTTGCAGGAGTATTTACCTGACAATGACGTTTTACAAGGATGTATGGGTAGGTAGAAAACTTATGTGTTTGTCCAAGACAGCCACGTTCTCCACTTTCTATTGCTTCTTCCCTTACTGCCCACCGCGAGTTCATTTCTTTCTAATCACCAAGACTCAGCAAACAAAACATGTCCACCAAAGATACGCCATCGACTAGCTAAGTCGTGGCTTTAAGAGTTCAAACAGACTCATAATGAGTCGTCCTCTCCGTTCACTCCCACTCTTAGCAGTTGAAAACTCATTTAATTTGAACGGTTTTTGCTTTATGGTTTGACTCCAAACGCCCGCTAGAAATATGCAAACATAGACATATGTTGATGATGAAAGCATCATTTGAGGAGATTAGTGATGATAGTTGGGTTATCCGCCACTCCTCTTCTAAGAGGCCACCAACTCATTAAACTAACTTTGAGCAATTAATGATCATAAGAGGTGATTCAATCCATTAAGCAGTTATAATGAAGGCACTCCATAATATATGCCTACGGTTGCTCAAGAGTAAATATTAATAATTATCATGAGGTATTATCCTCATTCGATGCATATCTATGTACTTATTTGATTATATTAAATATAGTTCACATAACATTATCTCTGTTCGATAGTTATGGTTGATTAATAAGAATAATAATAATAAACAAAGGTTTACGGATAATGTGAATGGGTCAAGTTTACCTCCCCATCACAATCCTTCATTAAATCACGTCGACTCGACGAGATCAACATTTGACGTTAAACGTCAACAATAAAAACACTAAGTGACTTATTAATAACAACACCATCATTTTACAACAATAACGTTGTAACTTTTACGTTAAACATAAATGGCACACACAGATTACATCATTTATATTACTAATGACTATGACGACACACTACGACTTACAAAGATTCATGAGATATTGACTATCTATCAATTGGGTTCAAAAGTAAACTGACAAGACAAGACTTACCTCTTACGACGCATTGGTTCACATTTTTATTAAACACTTATATTCGATTTGGAAAATAAACCACTCATAACCCGAGGTCTATATCTCTCTCCTCAAAAGATACTCTCTCTCTCTTTTCTCTGAGACTCATTTGAAAACCTATAATCCTGTATCAAATTTGTTACCAAACAAATTATGATTAGTGCATCATTATTCAAATAATAAATCAAATCTCATAATGCAAATATTAAATCGATAATAACATAATCATTTCCATAATTTCATAAATGACATTCAATATAATCCATGTCTTTCCTTGTCATTGATCCAAACATCATAATAAATTTACTTATGTCCAAGTAAAAGTAAAAAGTATAGCAAGACAAAAATTAGGGATGTAACATTTTTTCTCTGAGTAGATGAGGTTGTTATGGAATCCAAGGGCTAGGCAAAGAAGTGACTGACTCAGTGGTTGTGAAGAAACTCCTGATATCTCTCCCTCATAGATTTAATTCAAAAGTTTCTTCTATTGAAGAAGCCAAAGATTTGAAGACACTTACCATGGAAGACTTGTTTGGATCCCTTACTACCTATGAGATGAGAAATGAAGTTCAAGGTACTTTCAAAAGGGAAGCTACTTTCAAAGCTACAAAGAAAGAAGGAACATCTGGTCCCACCATGGATCTAAGGAAGAAGAAGCAAACTTTTTGAGGAAGCTAAAGAAGGGTTCAGGCAAGTATAAAGGTAAGTTACCTTTCAAATGTTTTAAATGTGGAAAAAGTGATCATTATGATTCTAAATGTCCTTTTGGAGAAAATAAAAATAGCAACAAGGGTTTCAAAAAGAGCAACTTCAGAAAGAATCTCCTTTCCAAAGAAGACTACAGCTCTTCAAAAGAAGTAGATCACTACTCATGAGATTATGAAAGAGGAGAGTCCCTATTCATGGCCATGGTTATCTCTGATACTTCTGACAAGACTATAGATGAAGAAGAATGTGAAGTTGATTTTGAAGGTGAACTTATTTATGCTCTTGAAGACTTGGAATGTGTAAAGAAAGAGAACAAAGAACAAAAAGTTCTAATTGAAGCTAATACAAATGAATGACAAAACTTGAGAAAGAAATCCTTTCACTCAGAAAAGAATTAGAGAAAGCAAAGTCTAGAAATCCAGAAGACCCTAAAGAAGCAAATCTCATTCCAGTCATGTCTCAAGGAAGAAGATATGAAAGACCTTTCCATGCAAGATAGATCTTCATAAATAGGTTCACTCATGCATTTTTTGGTTATTGTTTTATCTGCAATAAATATGGTCATAAGGATATGGAGTGCAAGTCTATAATGAATAGAATAAATTTTTTAAGTAGGAATTCTCTTGCTTCACTAGTGGATGTCAATGTGATATGTCATATCTGCAACATTTTTGGACATATAGCAATATATTGCAAAAGTGGATTAGCAAAATCCAAAACTTAGATGGCAGATGTTACTGAGCAAGACAAGGAGAGTGAGAAATCCTAAAGATAGGAAACAAACAATGAGGTTAAAAATTCAATGATTGTCTAAACAACATTTAATGCTCAAGGGAAAACAAATCTCTATGTAATAGACAGTGGATGTTCAAGCCACATGATAGGTGATAAGAGCAAATTTATCAATCTTGCTAAGTGGAATAGTGGATTAGTCAAGTTTGGAGACAATTCATCTGCAAAGATTTGTGAAAAGGGCACAATAAGTATTAATGGAAAATCTAATTTAACAAAAGATGTTCTATATGTACAATGTCTCAAACACAATCTTCTTAGTGTAAGTCAAATGTGCAGCAAAGGATACAACCTCATATTTCATGAACAAGGATGTGAAATCAGAAGAGCAAATACTGGTAAACTAATGGCAGAAGGTTCTAGGACAAAAAATAACTTGTACAACCTAAAGGGTGTTAATGGAAGAAGTTGTCTTTGAGGACAGATAAATGAATGTTGGTTGTGGCACAAAAGGATGGGACACATCAACTTTGACAATCTTGTGAAAATCAGTCCCATACAAGCAGTAAGAGACATGCCAAAGATTACCAAGCCTACAAGCACCTTGTGTAAAGAATGTCAGAATGGGAGTAAGACAAGGATAAGATTCAAGACCAAGGAGTATTCTTCTACAAGGCCATTGGAAATAATTCATACTGATTTGTGCAGTCCTACCAAGACAAAGAGTCTTTAAGGTGAGAGGTATTTTATGTTTCTTATTGATGATTACTCTAGGATGACATGGGTTACATTCTTAAAACAAAAATTAGAAGCCTTGAGTAGGTTTAAGATTTTCAAGTCTATGGTTGAAAATGAAATGAATTCTAGAATCAAGTGCTTAATGTCTAATATAGGTGGAGAGTTCACATCAAATGAGTTTGAGGAATTTTGTGAAGAATATGGAATAAAGAGGCACCTATCTACTGCTAGAACTCCTCGGCAAAATGGAGTAGTGGAAAGGAAGAATAGAACTATCCAAGAGATGGCAAGAACAATGTTGAGTGAAGCCAAGCTACTTGATGCATATTGGAAAGAAGCAGTCCATACTATTGTCCATATTCTTAATAGAGGACAACTAAGAGTGAACAACACCAAGACACCATATGAGCTATGGAATGGAAGACCAGCTTCTATCAAGTATTTCAGAATTTTTGGAAGCAAATGCTATATCAAAAGAGATGAAGAAGGTTTGGGAAAGTTTGACTCAAGTTCTGATGAAGGAATTTTTCTTAGGTACTAAACTAGAAGAAAAGCTTACAAGTGCTACAATAAAAGACTGAGGAAGATAAACGAGAGTGAAAATGTTAGGTTTGATGAAGAGTCACATCCAGTCACATATGAGAAAGAAGATTGTTGTTTAGATGACCCTGCTTGCACAGAAGAAGAAGTTGAAGAAAAGGAAGAAACACAAGAGAAGGCCACCAAGGCTCCTACCACGTATGTTCAGAAGAACCACTTAGAAGATCAGATAATTAGAGATAAGAATGAAGGTGTAGAGACTAGAAGAATATTTGCAAGGTCAAATGAACAAGTAAACTTATCTTTGTTGTCTAACATAGAACCTAAAACTTTTTCTGATGCTAGCAGGGATGAAGGATGGATCCAAGCAATGGAAGAAGAACTAAATCAGATAGACAAAAATTAGACTTGGGAATTGGTGCCAAGACTTGCAGACAAAAATGTGATAGGTACAAAATGGGTGTTCAAAAATAAATAGAATGAAGATGGAGAAGTGGTTAGAAACAAAGCAAGGTTGGTCTACAAAGGTTATTCACAAGTGGAAGGAATTGACTCTGAGGAGACATTTGCTCCTGTGGAAAGAATGGAAGCAATCATGATGTTTCTTACATTTGTAGTTCAAAAGGAATTCAAGGTATATCAAATGGATGTCAAATCTACTTTCTTGAATGGTGACTTAGAAGAAGTTTACATAGAGCAACCTGAAGGATTTCAGCTATCAGAAGATTAGATCATGTATGCAAACTTAAGAAGGCCTTATATGGTCTTAAACAAGCCCCTAGGGCTTAGTACGCAAGGTTGGACAAGTACTTAATCCAGTAAGGATTCAAGAAAGGTACCATAGATAGCAATCTATATATCAAAATTGAGAATGAACAAATACTAATAGTAGTAGTATATGTTGATGATAAAATCTTTGGTGGAAATGATGAAATGTGTAAGAAGTTTGTAGAAGAAATGCATAAGGAATTTGAAATGTCTATGATAGGCGAGTTATCATTCTTTCTTGGACTCCATATTACTTAATCAGATGAAGGTATATTTATCTCTCAAGAAAAGTACGTCAAGGAGATGTTGAAAAAGTTTGGTATGGAAGATTGTAACTAGTGAGTACTCCTATGGTAATAGGTTGTCATTTGAATAAAGATAATGAGTCACCTCACGCTTATTAGACTTTGTATAGGTCTATGATTGGGGGCCTACTGTACTTAACAGCATCAAGGCTTGACATTATGCAAGTTGTTTGCATGGTTGCAAGGTTTCAAGTTAATCCAAAAGAAACAAATGTGAAGGCATTCAAAAGAATTTTTAGATATTTGAAAAGCACTCTGGGTTTTAGACTATGGTATCAGAAAGGTAATGATTTTTCCCTAAGTGCATATACTCATGAAGATAAGCTAAACTAGATTTAATATATTAGTAAGATAATTGCATCTTGGTGAATTGACAAACTCTTCCATCTAGGTTGATAGAAAATTGGTTAACGATGTATTAAATTTTCTCTCCCTACCTAATCAAATTTGTATAGAGTCAAATGCCTAGTATACACTATTGTATCAGATTCTACAAGTATTCATATCCTTGTGTGTTAAGTGCTAGCATGTTTCCTTTTATACATATCAAGTTGAAACACTTAGAGAAAAATGCAAACTAGGTTAGTTTAATTGATTTTGAGATCAAATTTAAAACTTGAATTTACCTTAGTAGCACTAGCAAGTTTAAAAAAAAATGGTAGTTGTGTTTGGTTTAGGTTGAGTAAAATTTAGGGCATGACATTTGGTATCAGAGTAAAGGCTTCCAACACTGGCAACTTTGGTCCATGTGTAAGTTTTTAAATCAAAACCATTTGTCTTATTTTGTAGATGGCCCGTATTGGTAGAGAAATTAGGAGAATGCGCCCCTAGGCCAACGCTTTGGGTGGAGCACGTTCCAGATCCTGTCAGTCTGAGAGAAGCCAACATCAACCACAACCTAAATTAAGACCCAAAATCCTTCAAGCCCTTCAAAATTTGGTTGGGGTGATAGTAGAAAGGTTGCCCCAGTCCAACAGGAGCATCAGTTGTCATATGAGGAAGGAGATAAAGGGTCAGTTCATCGTGAACGAAGTCTAAGTTCTCCTTATATCCCTAAGGTTTAGGTAGAGGAAATGGGAGATTGAGTGCATGTATCCCTGCCCTGACACGAGCAACCCCTTCCTGAGGTGGAATTTAGGCCAAAAGGACATCAGGATGCGGGTGATCATGTAATGCCAGAAAATGTCCCCTTGGGGGCTTTTCCCTCATAAGGTTTAGCTCTCGGGTCTTTAGAGTGCATTTAGGACATTTTAGTTCATATTTTAGCATCCCGATGGAATGAGACCTAAGTCCCATGGTTAATAGGACCTAGGAGGACCCTTTGAGTTGTACCCTGCTTAAAATAAGGGGGAGGACTTGGGCGCCTGTGCCCTAGTCTTGCCCTATTTTAGGGCAGCCCCAATTTTCAGGTGTCGTTTAGTGACTGTTATTAGGTCCCTTTGCTGACACGGTAAGTTTGAATTTCAAATATCTTGGCAAGAGTGCTTGTAGATGCATATATAAGCATGTGTAGGCATTCATTTGAAAACTAGATTTCAATTAGATGATTACTAGCAAGCTATTGTGTTCGCAAGGTGATTCAAGGCTTTCTATTGTGTTGCAAGAGCAGACTTGTGTGTTTTGTGTGTTGATATTTGTAAATTTGAGCATCAATTCCTTCATGGCATGAAGAGCATCTTCCTCCATGAAAGATTCACTACAAGGTGACATATCATTGTATTTTTATCATTAATTCCTTTGGTTTTTGGCCTCTGCCTCTCAAGGGCATGCCCTCTTTATCTGACAACGGTGTTCGAAGACTTAAGTGTCCTCTGGGGTTTGACTGAGGCAAACCTCTAAACACCACAACCCCCAAACCAAGTCTTGTGATTGCAAGTTACAAGTGTCGCATCTGGGAAAAGTGGAGTTGCATGAAGGTTGGGAAAACATCAGGGATTCAGGATTTGAAGGAAAGACAGAAAAAGGAGCACTTCTAGGACTAGGGCGCTCACTCCAGTGTAATCTGTAGATAGATTCCAGAAAATAGAAGTTACAAGGTTGATCAGTGTCCGAAGGAGGTCCAGATTCCCCGAAAAAGTAGGTACCTTAGACTTGGGTGCCCACTCCAGTGTCCCTGACTATTCCGCTTCAGAACTCCAAAAATAGGTATTTTGTAATTTGGTATTTTACTTCCGTCTGCAAGAGCTTTTTATGTAATTCTTTAATTTGTTGTCATATTTGCACAATTAGGGTTTTAATGGTCAATTGAGCATAGGAGTAGGAAAATTTGATAATTAATTCCCTAATCCAAGTTTCCCTACATCTGAAAGTGACTCTAGGGTATGATAGTGCTTTCCATTCGACCCTAGATCCTTCAATGTATAGTGGAGAGGTAGATTTAAACACCTAAACAACAAAAGATTAACGAATCCAATTTTCCACTAAACATTTTGGTGAACCCGTGTCTTTGAACTTAAATTGCAACTTGCTAAGTGTTTGTCTATAGATTTGGTGTGATTTCATTCATTCATTTGGTCATTTAATTTATTGCATTGAGAAAATTTCAAAAAAATTGAAAAATTGGAAAAATACAAAAAAATTGCATTGTTGGGCTTACTAAATTGTGTCAGTTCTTCTTAAATTTTCCTAATTCATTATTTTTGCATCAGATCTGATATAAACTACAAAAAAATACAAAAATTCAAAATTTTGCCTTGCATTTTCATCATTTAATTGCTAGGGTTTTGTGGAAATTTTGTCAATTTTATATAACCTAGTAATTCCAAAATCTAGGGTTTGTAGGCAAAATTTTTTATCAGATTTTTCTACTAATTTTAGAGGCTCATTCAAATTTTCATTTGACTATAGTCTTGCATTTTAGTGTGAATTTGCATTTAGATTTAAAATATTTGCATTTTTACATAGAAAATTTCAACAAAAACTAGCAATTTTGGTGCATTTTCATTAAATTTGCATGGGCATTTTGCATTTTAAGGCTTGAAAATCATTTTAAAATCTTAGAGTAAGTCAATTTCATCATAAATCAGACTTCAAATATTTCACATAGAAATTGTTCCAAGATCTAAAGCATAGGGCTTCGAAAACAACAATTTTCACTAAAATCGGCCTTGTCGACTCTCTAAATTTGCACTATAGGTGTGTTGTGAAAGATATTTTTGCATTAATTTTCTGTTATTAGGGTATTAATTTTCTTCTCCTCATAAAAATCTTCACAACACCCTTTTTACAGGCTCTTGTAGTGAAAATTCAGCAAAAAACTACACATTTTGGCTATTTTTGCCCTAGGGTTTGGCCTAGTTTGCACTCCAAGCATGTTGTGATCAATTTTATGGATTGAGGTGACTTATATTACTGATATTCTTTGTGTTATTTCTTAAAATTCCTTACAACACCCCTTTTTCTAGGTCTTGGAGTTGATAAACCGTGAAAATTGCATATTTTGCTATATTTTCACTAGGGTTTTACCTTAAGTGGTGCTACAATTGTGTTGTGTTGGGTATTTTTGGATCAAGTAGCTATTATTGCTGATATTATTTTCTTTCCATCATAATTTTCCTCACAACACCCTTTGTAATGCTCTTTTGCAATGAATTTTGGTGAAAAAGTGCTCATTTTGACATATTTTCACTATATTTTGACTTGGCATTATCTTGGATTTGCATCAAGAGTGTGATGAGAGTGATTAGATTGCTGTTTTGGACTGATATAAGACATATAACTTTCTGTACTCAATCAGAATCCTTACAACATCCTTTTTTTCATTCATTTGCATTGAAAAAGGACAAAAAATAAAGCATTTTAGGTCATTTTGCATATAGTTTGCACTTGTCTTTTGCATACTTTTGGAAAACTGTCAAAATCTGATTTTACATTCATTTGGAGACATATATCATGGCTACTTCTTTGGAAGAATTGTTTTCATACATCATAGACATGGACCATTTCTCTAAATTCACTGATAAATATCCTCAAGTTCTGGGACAAATAGCACACATTCATGATGTTGATCTCTCTATGTGCTCCACATATGAAATTCTTTGCCATATAGGTGACTTTGATAGCTTCACAACTCTCATGGGAATATACCCTTCGATATTGGATGATCTCACTAAATTCATGATCAATAATACATATACTAGTGATGATCTTAAAATGTTAGATGAAGCCTTGGTTAATTTTATGGGAAATTCTAATATGGCACCTATTGATAAAACATGTGATGCTAACTCTGGTTTACCTTATGATCCCTCTCCAAAGGTTATTACCCCTCATGAGGACACTTTGATGCAAGAGGATGATTTCATTGACACATCTATTAACATCACATCATCAAGTCTTCATTCTAATGCTCACTCTGGCCAAGATGAAGCATTAGCAAATGAAGAGCCATCACCACTTTGCCATTCTGATGCTCTCCCTGGCCAAGAGGAAGCATTAGTGAATAAATAAGCCCCTTCAACAAAGACCATTCCATGGGTAGACAATGAGCTTTCATCTAATAGCAATAAAAACTCTATTACAATGCATGAAACCTTTATGGATTATCCTACCAATCTTGCTCCTTTAGTTAATTGTTCATATACCTTGGATATCGTTAAGGAAGAGAAGACCTTTAATGTCCCTCCTTTGATTGAATATTCAAGTCATTTGGACATCACTAAGGATGTAGTACTAGTGGATGAGGAGAAGTCTCTCACATTGAATCCCTCAAGGATGGATGTTGAGATCACTCAAAATAATTTGCTTCTCCCACCACCTAAGAGGATAGCGAATATGTGTACTAATGAACTTCAACAAGAAAACATTCCACCTAACATTGAGTCAAACCAAGAAGCATTTAAGAATGAACAAAATAATAATTACAAAGACTTGACAATAGTACCTTATGTTTGCAAATGGAAAGAGAATGATTTAATTGTTGATTACTTCTAGCATGAAGACCCTATAGGTAAGTATCTCTAATCTTTTATTTCTCTCGTGTTGTGCTTCCCCTGTGATGTGTTATGTATTGTTTAGGCCTCCTGGAATGACCTTGGATTCTCCCGTAAGGTTCGGGATACCAGGAGACCACCTCTATTGTGACCTTCTTCTATTTGTATCATCATTCTTCTATATTGCTCTCTCTGTTTTCATTGTTGAGTGTTGTGTCTTACGGACATAGCATCATGGTTGGTGACTTGGGGGCACCCTCCTACGTGACTTTTCCTAAGACACTTGTTTTTCCTCTCTTATTTATTATTTCCCTTCCTCTAGTGTTTCCATCTAGTAGGTAGATGATGACAAACATTTATACTGATGCGGACCTAGTGTCCCTTTCAAGAGAAATAAAAAAAAGGACTATAGTTCCTAATATGACGATGGGGTTGTATATTTTATTTGACGCTTGGCTAGTGGAAGCACTCATGCTTTCTGTGTAGTGAATTCTATGATGTTTCTATCACATTTACAAACCTTAACAATACCACTTCTCTATGCACCTTTATTTGCCTTTGAATCTAGCCTTGGCGGTGCTCGATTCGTAGAGCTTCATGATATAGCCCCTGGTTATCCTCAAACTCTAAATTTGTTGTATAACCTTGGCTCTTTGTGTGGTTAATCATATACATTGATGTTGTTGTTTGTCATGATTTTGTAGACACTAACATGTTTCTTGCAGGGATGTGTTTGTGGGAACATTTGGCAATCGTAAAGTACATGTCACCTCCGGGGGGCATGGGCTTTGTGAAAGCCAATGTTCCCTTGTGTGTTTTGTTCCTACCTTAACGTGCTTGATATCGATAACTGATATCAACCACATTAGGGTGAGGGCATATAAGGTAAGTTGTATGTTGTAGATGTTAGCAATGTGTTTGACCTCAGATGCAGTGACCTGCACTCTTGAGTAGTGCATCATGCATCTTGAGTTTGTTTGCAATCAATCAATCATGTAAGCCCTCTACGGAGGCAGGATATCAAGCATATCCTTTTTCTTAAGCCCTCTGCGGAGGCAGAGATAGTGTATTTCTCGGAGCAGATTGCATCATCCTATCATTTTCAAAAGTCCTCTGCGGAGGCGGGGAGCGGTTCTGTGACTAACTCAACCCTTAAGCATGTCTTTGGCAATTGTTGTGGCGAAGCCCAATCATTGGTGTGTGCTTGTAATGTGCCTAAGATGGTGATGAGCCTAGAAATAGGGAACACACCATCGCTTGTCTGTCATGTTTTCTCCGTGTCTTCAAGTGTGTGTGTTTAGGCATGCTTGTTTTGTATGGCATGTTTGTTGCCTCATATGCAGTGACCAGCACTCTTGGGGAGTGCTTCATGCATTTTGGGAGGTTTTGCATGTCTTGCGTGTGTGTTTCCCCATATACAGAGACCTACGCTCTTAAGTGGTGCATCGTGTATTATGTGAAGTTTGTTTGCTCTCCAATACTTGCATTTGCATTTCATATATATGAGAAAAAGAAAAGAAAAGATATCATTTCTGTCTTCCATGCATTAATGTGTCTTCTATGCATTAACTGTCTGCTCCATGTTCTATGTGACTGTAATTATCTTCTTCGTGTTTTGCATGTCTGTTACTATTTTCTATGTGATTGGAGTGTCTTCTCCATGCTTGGTGTGTTTGTTGTGTTTGTGACCTTACTTTAATGCATGTATGGGCCTCGTGTTCATACATACATTAAAGTGGGGGCTAACTGTAACATCAAAAAATGTCCCCTTGGGGGCTTTTCCCTCATAAGGTTTAGTTCCCAGGTCTTTAGAGTGCATTTACGACATTTTAGTTCATATTTTAGCATCCCGATGGAATAAGACCTAAGTCCCATGGCAAATAGGACCTAGGAGGACCCCTTGAGCTGTACCCTACCTAAAATATGGGGGGAGAACTTGGGCGCCCATGCCCTAGTCCTACCCTAGTTTAGTGTAGCCCCAATTTCTGGGTGTCAGTTAGTGACCGTTATTAGGTCCCTTTGCTGACATGGTAAGTTTGAATTTCAAATATCTTGGCAGGAGTGCTTGTAGATGCATATATAAGCATGTGTAGGCATTCATTCAAAAACTAGATTTCAATTAGATGATTACTAGCAAGCTATTGTGTTCGCAAGGTGATTCAAGGCTTTCTATTGTGTTGCAAGAGTAGACTTGTGTGTTTTGTGTGTTGATATTTGTAGATTTGAGCATCAATTCCTTCATGGAATGAAGAGCATCTTCCTCCATGAAAGCTTCACTATAAGGTGACATATCATTGTGTTTTTATCATTGATTCCTTTGGTTTTTGCCTCTGCCTCACAAGGGCACGCCCTCTTTATCTGACAACGATGTTCGGAGACTTAAGTGTCCTCTGGGGTTTGACTGAGGCAAACCTCTAAACACCACAACCCCCAAATCAAGTCTTGTGATTGCAGGTTACAGGTGTCGCATCCAAGAAAAGTGGAGTTGCAGGAAGGCTGGGAAGACATCAATGATTCAGGATCTGAAGGAAAGATGGACAAAGGAGCACTTCCAGGACTTGGGTGCTCATTCCAGTGTCCTCCATAGATAGATTCTAGAAAATAGAAGTTACAAGGCTGATCAGTGTCTGAAGGAGGTCCAGATTCCTCAAAAAAGTAGGTACCTTAGACTTGGGCACCTACTCCAGTGTCCCCGACTGTTCCACTTCGGAACCCTAAAAATAGGTATTCTGTAATTTGGTATTTTACTTTCGTTTGCAAGAGCTTTTTCTATAATTCTTTAATTTGTTGTCATATTTACATAATTAGGGTTTTAATGGTCAATTGAACATAGGAGTAGGAAAATTTGATAATTAATTCCCTAATCCAAGTTTCCCTACATCTGAAAGTGACTCTAGGGTATGATAGTGCTTGCCATTTGACCCTAGATCCTTAAATGTATAGTGGAGAGGTGGATTTAAACACCTAAACAACAAAAGATTAATGAATCCAATTTTCCACTAAGCAGATCAAATCAAAGAACTCTTATGGCTCAAACCACCTACCTTTTCATGATCCACTAATGGAGTGGATGTAGAAGCATGGTTACTTAGTTTGTAGAGGTGCTTTGGGTTGTGTTCTTATGAGAGAAATCTTAAGGCATATTTTGCAATTCATCTCCTAAGGGGAAACACCTCTACTTGGTGGAGGCAAGAAGAGCGGAAACACCATCTTGTTTTGGACACTTTGATTTGGGAGATTTTCTTGGAGCATTTTAGAGAACACTACATATTAGAGCATTAAAAGAGGATTGATGAATTTCATGACCTTCAACAGGGGACTTACAGCTAATCAATATGAGAGCAAGTTCTTGGAATTGATTCAATAGGTTGATTACATTCAAGATGAGAAATTAATTGTCAACTGTTTTGTTAGGGGTTTAAATCCTAGTATTTCAGGATTAATAAGAATGGAAAATCCAAAAAACTTAAGGGTTACAGTGGAGAAAGATTTGATAGTAGAAGAAGTTCAAGGAAAAATGCAAGAGGCTTGTGAACTGTTTAGGAACCGTAATTAGAATCAAGAAGAGCAAGGTTTTTGAAGGCCACCTTTGCCTTCAAAAGGGGGAAACAAACCTAACTCCTTTACTCAAAGGCATCCACAACATGAGAAATAGGGCCCAGGGAATAGGCAAAATCAAGGTTAGCATGGGTGCCAGTTTAGTCCATGGCAAACTCAAGGTCCTCAGAGGGATCATCAACCTCAGAATCAAGGAGCAGGGCCTTCTGTTACTCATAAATCTCAACAACCTTTTCGAGGGGGACAAAGTGGTTCAAACAAAACAAGAACATCATAATCTAGTAGATCCCCTTCAGTGCAAGTTCAAACACGAGGTCATGTTATGTATGTGGTGAGCCAGGTCATTTGGCTCAGGATTGCCCACAGGGGTTTGGAGTTGGGCAAAAAGTAGGCACCTTAGAACCAATAGTTGGTGATGTGGGTAAGTCCCATAGGGTTTTTACAATAGTCAACAATCATCAGGCCAATCATTAGGCCATGGTAATTGGAGTAGTAGGTATGGTGAATGGTATTTCTGCATATGTTTTAATTGATTCAGGAGCTATGGATTCCTTTGTTTCTCCTTCTTGTTTAAAATGAAGCAAGCTAGTGGCATCTAGGAAGGAGGATAAATAGGAAGTAGAGTTATCCTCAGGGGAAAATGTGTCTGTCGATTCTTTGGTTAAGGGAGGCCAGTTAGCAGTTGGCTCTTTTGCCACATCAGTTGATCTTAGAGTTACCCCTTTGGGTTCTTATGATGTTGTGTTGTGCATGGATTGGCTCGATGCTCACCGGGCAAAGATTGATTGTAGAAATAAAATGATTGAGTGTTTGGATGATTCAGGCATGCTAGTTGAGATTGTGGGAATTCAAAGACCCATCTCTCTTCGAATGATTTCTACTATGCAATTTAAACATTGTATGTGAAAAGGTTGTCAAATGTTTGTTATCACAGTCAATGATAAGTCAAAAGAATCTGAAGGTATGAAAGAGATATCTTTAGACAATCATCCTATCCTTAAGGATTTTCAGATGTGTTTTGGTCAGAGTTGCCATGGTTTCCTCCCAAGAGTGAGGTAGATTTTCATATTGATTTAGTTCCAGGGGCTCATCTTGTGTCAAGGACACCATATCGAATGACTACCCAAGAGATCAATGAACTCAAAATGCAATTAGAAGAGTTTGTATCACTTCTCTCCAATGGAAAGGGAAGAAGTTTGTATGGACAAAGTAGTGTGAAAAATCTTTTTAGATTATTTAGGAGCATCTCACTAGTGCTCCCATCCTAGTCGTTCCTGATCTAGCTTTAGAATTTACAGTATGCATGGATGCTTCTTTAGATGGGATAGGTGCAGTGCTAATACAAGAAGGTAGAGTTATTTCTTATGAGTCTCAGAAGCTTAAAAACCATGATCTTAATTATCCAACACATGACTTAGAACTTGCAGCAATGGTTCATGCACTCACTAGGTGGAGACATTTTCTCATGGGGCACCATTTTGAGTTACAATCTGACCATTCCAATCTTTAGTATATAATTACCCATCCGAATTTGAATACATGAGAAAGGAGATGGATGGAATTTTTGTGTGAATATGATTTTGATGTTCATTTCGTTCAAGGAAAGGAAAATGTTGTTGCTGATGCACTAAGTAGGCCTAGGCATGAGTTGATGTCCTTGTCTTTACATTCAGATTTGAAGGCTCAGATTTTGCAAAACTTGCCACAAGATGAGTGGTATTGTGAAGTGCAGTAGTAGTTGTGTTCTCAAAGGACTTTAAAAGTAAAATATGAAGGTTATACTCTTGAGAAGGATGGTTTGTTATGTCACCGTGGGCATATTTATGTACCTATAATGGGTGATCTTTGGACCATTATTCTAGCAGAGGCTCATAGATCACCTTACACTGCTCATCCAGGTGTTAAGAAGATGCATGTGAACCTTAGGAAACTTTATCATTGGTTAGGGATGCGTTGAGATATTGCAGAGTATGTGGCTAGGTGTTTGGAATGTCAAAGGGTTAAGGTCGAGCATCAGCACCTAGCAGGGTTGTTGTATCCTCATTAGATTCCTGAATGGAAGTGGGATGTCATCTCTATGTATTTCATTGTTGGGTTGCCATTGTCATTTAGGCGACATGACGCCATTATGGTGACTCTCAATAAACTAACCAAGGTTGCCCATTTTTCACCTGTCAAGACTACTTATACAGCGCCAACAGTGGCATGAGTATTCCTGGATAATATTGTGAGGCTTCATGGAGTCCCATGGAAAATAATTTCATATAGGGATCATGTGTTCACGTTAGCCTTTTGGATGTCTTTGCAACAAGCTCTAGGAATGCAACTTAACTTCAATACTGCATATCACCTAGAGACAGATGGACAAACTGAGAGGGTCAATTAGGTACTGGAAGATATGTTGCAGATGTACATTATGGATAACCAATCCAAATGGGAGAAATATCTATATTTCGTTGAGTTTTCTTATAATAAAATCCATTACAATTCTTTGGGTATGCCTCCTTATCAAGTTCTTTAAGGTAGGCCTTGTAGGACTCCTCTGTGTTGGTATCATATTGAGGACATAATTTCGATTGGTCCTGAATTGGTTCAAAAAATGGAACAATAGGTGGTGTTGATCAAACAGTGATTATAGGAGGCACGAGATAGACAAAAAAAGTATGCAGATGCTAAGAGGGTGGATCGAAGTTTTTCTATTGGCGATAAAGTCTTCTTGAGGGTACGAGCACATAAGAGCCCTATCCACTACAGAAAAGGTTCTAAGTTAGCGCCCCATTTTGTTGGACCATTTGAGGTGTTGGAGAGAGTGGGCCCAGTTGCCTACCACTTAGCTTTGCCACCTAGCCTATCTCGTGTGCATGATGTTTCCATGTTTCTGTTTTATGATAGTATATGCATGATACTTCTCATATTTTGGATTGGAATGGTTTACAGGTGCCGGAGGGAGGATAGTTGGCCATGTAGCCAATACGCATTTTGAGCTAGTGGACATTGGTTCTTCAAGGGTGAGACCTAGACCAAGTCAGGGTCTAGTGGGATAGATACGACGAGGTTTTACCCACATGGGAAGATGCTTCCCACATGAGGACACTCTATCCTCATCTTTTTGAGGACTTCTAGGAGGAAGTATAACTCTAGGGGGGAGGATGTGAGAGCCCTACTTTATGCACTCATGTTTCTTTGAGATCCTTGATGTTTTAGAGACATTTTGCTGATTATGTTACTTAGTACTTATGGATGGTGCACCTTTATTTATTATGGATGGTTTTTGATATACTTATCGATGTTATATTTTATGTTTCAATTCCATATGATATCCTTTGATGAGATTATTTGATTTATGTATTTGCAGAGCAAGGTTCCTTGGTGTAGCCTAACAATTGAAAGTAGATCTTGGATTAGAACACATGGCTCAAAAAGAGTCCTCTTCTTCTAACAAGGAACTACTATTTGATGGAACTGTTGAAATGCACTAGACAAATGAGAGGGGGGAGGGTGAATCAATTGTCTTCAAAACCTTGACCTTTTAAGAACATTAACACTTCAAACACTTATTCATTGTCATTTAGATTTGATCATGAAAGCATGAAATAAGAAAATCAACATAACAATATTATCAACACATGAGACACCAAGATTTTTACGTGGAAAACCCTAAAAGGGTAAAATCACAGTGGGTGTTATCCCACAGAAATATATAAGTTATAGCAATACCAAAAAATAGAGGCTCACTGCCTTAGGGCTCACTGCCCAATATGCTCACTGCAAATGTTTAGGCTCACTGCAAAGATCGGCTCACTACCAAGGGGTGGCTCACTGCTAAGGGTTGGCTCACTGCCAAGATTGGTGAATTGATTTGATAACATCTACTCCACGTCTGGGTTTAGTTCCTTTGAAGCACAATATATCTCCTTTGCTCTACTCTTTCACACCTTCGCACTCATCTTATCATTTTCACACATCCAGGCTCTTTTTGCAACTACATTACATGTTTTTATACAACTCATCAACCTTGGAATGTACATCAAGGTCGGAATTACATTCATCAACCATTGGAGCAATCTCCAAGGTCGGCATTACAAACACATATAGAAAATAGGTCTGGACCTAAACAAGATTAGCAAAGAGAAAGATGTATGTGGATCACTTAACACCTTAGCTAGGACTCTAACACAATCTTCCTCACCATGACACATTTTTACAATCTTCGATGCATCTCTGCCAGTAGTGAAAACAACCAAGTTGGCCAGGATTGGTGTCAACACTAAGTCTTCTAAGAACAGTCTTCATTCACGATCCCAATTTCTCTTTGTGGACCAATACAAATGTAGGAACATGATCAAGAGACATCCACAAGCTCGTTGTAATCACCAAGAACAACTGCATGATCTCTAACCACTCTGTCAAGAAGATTCTTCACACCGGAGCACAAGAACAACATTGTCAGCTACTGTCATAAAGAAAGAATAGATTGCGGACCACCAAATCATGAGCCATTGGAGTTGAAGGTACTTAACATCATTTCAGACTTAACTCATGAACCACAGATCATAATACTTCAATACGGAGGAATGCAGAGCAAAATACTTTCTCCCTGTCACTAGTGAGTACTCAGAAAAAGTAGTTTTCAGTCTGGTGAACATAACTCACTCAAAACTTCACACTGGAGGCTCAAACTTGAAACATAGCATCATTAGACATGCATCTAAATAACTTCCAATCTGTAGACAAAGATATTCATTCTACAGGAAATGTGGAGCAATCTATTGGACTGTTCTTTTGTAGACAAAGATATTCCGTAACACATTGTTTCCATCAGAGAAGCAAATTTTCTCAATATCCTCAATATCAGGATCTTCCAATACTTACAAAGCATCTAAATCATTACAATCAAACATCAAAACAAGAACACAGTTGACACCAATGATAACACTTATATGTTGACATCAATGACAACATTGGTTAGGCACATACTTGCAATAATCTCCCCCTTTGTCATTGATGGCAACATATGATGTGAAAAACTATAAAGACCATCAAGATAAGATTCTCCCCCTTTCTCTTTACACATCTGCACTCTTTCTTCTCTGAGTTTTTCACATGATTTATCTCCCCCTTTGAAATCAATAGTAAAGGGCATGTACTTGCATGCTGCTGCTCTAATCTATTGAACTTTCTCAGTTATCAACACTTTCTTTATCAAGGACATCTAGCTACTCCCCCTGAGAGGTAGCCTTCAAAACATCAATCTAGGTCAAAGAATGAGACTTTGAGCACCACTAGACTGATGCATTCCTATGCATCTTAGTGCCGAGTAGGAGGGGTAATGACCCCTATCTTTTCTCTGAGATACTCAAAAGTATCCTTAGGTAGAGGCTTAGTGAAAATATCTGCAATCTAATCCTTTGTGGACACATATTCCATCTTTACTTCATTCTCTATCACTTTTTCTCTCATAAAGTGATACCTTATAGATATATGCTTTGTTCTTGAGTGTCACCAGATTCTTTGAAATGTTTATAACACTAGGATTGTCACAGAAGATTGCAACTAGATCTTCATACACAACTCTTATGTCCTTCAAAGTCTTCTTCATCCATATCACTTGAGTACAACAACATGCTGCTACAATATACTCTACTTTTGCAGTGGATAAGAAAATTGAATCTTGCTTTTTGCTCAACCATGAAACTAATCTATTACCCAAGAAGAAAGCACCTCCACTTGTACTTTTCATGTCATCAACATCTCCAGCCCAATCTGCATTTGTATATGCACTGAGGGTGAAATCATTATCCTTTGGATACCATAAGCCATGATCTGGTGTGCCTTTTAAATACTTCAAGATTCTCTTAATTTCCATCACATGCGACTCTCTTGGATCAGCTTGAAATCTTGCAACAAGACAAACTGTATGCATTATATCAGGTCCAGTTTGAGTTAGATAAAGCAATCCTCCAATCATGGATCTATACCTTTTCTAATCAGTCTTGGGAGATTCATCAATTTTGCTTAACTTGCAGCCTGTTTCTATGGGAGTACATACCAGTTTAGAGTCTTCCATCCCAAACTTCTTCAACAACTCTTTCACATACTTGGGTTGAGATATAAAAATTCCTTTATCTGATTGATTAATTTACAGATGTAAAAAGAAATTCATTTCACCAAACATAGACATCTCAAACTCATTTTGCATTTCGCCTGCAAACTTCATGCACATGCCTTCATTGCCTCCAAACATAATGTCATCAACAAAGACTTCAACAGTCAGAATTTGATTATCATTGATTTTGAAATAGAGATTAATGTTAGCAGTACCTTTATTAAATCCTAATTGTAGTAGATACTTGTCTAACCTTGCATACCATGCTCTGGGGGCTTGTTTCAGTCGATACAATGCCTTTTTCAATCTACACACCATATCACCTTGGTTTGATAACTAAAATCCTTCCGATTTCTCAATGTAAACTTCCTCTTGCAATTCACCATTTAGGAATGCAGACTTCACATCCATCTGGTACACTTTGAAATCTTTGTGAGCTGCAAATGCCATAAATATTCTGATTACTTCTATCCTAGCCACTGGAGCAAAAGTTTCTTCAAAATATATTCCTTCAATTTGAGAATATCCTTTGCACACAAGCCTAGCTTTGTTTCTTACAACTTCTCCATTTTCATTCAGCTTGTTTCTGAAAACCCATTTAGTTCCAATGACATTCTTATCAGTAGGTCTAGGAACTAATTCCCAAGTTTGATTCTTCTCAATCTACATCAATTCTTCTTCCATGGATTTTACCCAATTTTCATCATTGCAAGCTTCATTCACAGTTTTTGGTTCAACTTTTGAAAGCAAACAGTAATTCACTTGTTCTTCTATAGCTCTTTTTCTTGTCAGCACACCTTTGTTTTTGTCACCTATAATCTGATCTTCAGAATGATTAATCCTTACATACCTGGGGGTCTTAACAAGATTTTCTAGAGCCTCTTCTTCATCCTGACTATCTTCTTACTCAACTTTTTCTTCATTTTCTATAATCACAGGTTCATCTGGTTCATAGCACCTCATATCTGATATTCTTTCCTTGCCTTCATCCACCTTCACATTAGCACTCTCAACAATCTTATTCAGTCTCTTATTATAGCACCGGTAGGCCTTACTCTTAGTAGAGTAACCAAAAAAATTTCCTTTGTCACATCTAGAATCAAACTTGCCTAGTTCTTCATCTCTTCTGATATAACATTTGTTTCCAAAAACTTTGAAATACTTCACTGTAGGAACTCTTCTATACCATAATTCAAAAGGAGTTTTAGAGTTGTTACCTTTGACTTGAACTCTATTTAGGATGTACACAGCAGTATGTATGGCTTCTCTCCAGTATACTTCCGGTAGGTCAGCTTCCTTTAACATAGTTCTGGTAGCTTCTTGAACTGTCCTATTTTTTCTTTCAACAACTCCATTCTGATAAGGAGTCCTAGGTGCAGATAACTATCTCTTTATCCCTTGTTCTTCATAGAAAATATTGAATTCATTTGATGTGAACTCACCTCCTCTATCAGACCTTAATCATTTGATTCTTAATTTTAACTCATTCTCAACCATTGCCTTGAAAACTTTGAACTTGTCTAGGGCTTCAGATTTTTCTTTTAGAAAAGTGACCCAAGTCATTCTAGAATAGTCATCAACCAGCAACATAAAGTACCTGTCACCTTGCAGACTTCGTGTTCTTGTGGGACCAGACAAATCTATATGTACTAGCTCCAGCAATCTAGTAGAGAATTGTTCTTTTCTTTTGAAACTTGTTTTTGTTTGTTTCCCAAATTGACACTCCTTGCAAATGGTGTTGGTCGGCTTCATGAGTTTAGGAAGATCTCTTATAGCTTGTGCAGAGCTTATCTTCATCAAATTGTCAAAATTGAAATGACACATTCTTCTATGCCACAACCAACTCTCATATGTCTGAGTCAATAAGCAATAATCATTAGTTCCTCTTAATTGTTAAATGTTACCTCTGGTCTTCTTGCTAGTAGAAATCACTATTCTAGAGCTTTCCATGATCTTGCTCCCATTTTCTTTGAATCTCAGATCATAACCTTTGTCACACATCTGACCAACACTCAAAAGATTATGCTTCAAACCCTTCACATATAGGACATCATCAGTATTGTGCTTTCCATCAAAAGAAATAGATCCTTTTCCACAAATCTTACCAGCTGAATTATCTCTAAACCTAACCAGTCCTCCATCATACTTTTCCAAACTCACAAACTTACTTTTGTCACCAGTCATGTGATGTGAGCATCCACTATTAATAATCCATTCATCCTTATCTTTCTCAACTTGAACAGCCAATGCACTTTTTTCCACTGGTTTTTCTTCCTTCACACAACTAGCAGGATTAGTAGACACATGTTCTTCTTTGATTGCAATTAACAAGAACTCATTTACACTAGTACTAGCATCATCAGATTCATCATCTGTCACACCTTCATCATCAAGATCTCTAACATAGTAGCATTTATTTGGAACCCTAGGTCTACTCTCAAATCTTTTTCTATTCCTTTCAATTCTTTCAGGACATCTGGAAGCATAGTGACCAACATTACCACATGTAAAGCATTTGAAAGGTAATTTGCCTTTGAACTTACCGGAACCTATTTGTAGTCTGTCAAAAAATTTTGCTTCAATTTCATCAAACTCATCATCAGGTTCAACCTTGTACTTTTCAGCTCTAGAGATCTTCTCTGAAGTACTAGCTTTGAAAGCAGTCTCAATCTTCGATAGGGCATCACCAAGTTCTCTCATCTCAAAGGTTGTAAGCTTTCCTAGCAACGGATCCTTGTTGACCTCTTTCACAGTCATTACTTCTTCAATTGTAGCTACCTTGTGACTATAGGATTTAGGTAATGACCTAATAATTTCATCACAACTTCCTTCTCTTCAATAGTTCCTCTCATACCTTTTATTCCATTGACAATTTCATCAACTTTTTGCATGTAGGCTGTTATGTTTTCATCTTCACTCATTTTAAAACCCTCATATTTCACTTTCAGACCCTGCAATTTGGCACTTTTAATAGACTCATCTCCTTCATAGAGATTTTTTAGCTTATCCCAGACTTCATTAGCAATTTCCAGATCTATGACCTTTATCAACTTAGTGTCCAACAAGGCACTTAATAGAGCATCTCTAGCTTTTATGTTTAACTCATATTCTTTGATTTCATCTTCAGTTTGCAAACCACTCTAAGGCAAGGTATACTTTGTCTCTCTCACTTTCCACACTTTATAACCAAGACAAAGGAGGTGGCTTTTCATTCATACCTTCCAAAGAGCATAATTCATTCCATCAAACTACAGAGCTTCCTTTTTGTAAGACATCTTGGATCTTCCTCAAGCGGTTAGGCTTTCTTCCGAGGAACCTTCTCTCATACCAATTGTTGAAATGCACCAGACAACTGAGATGGGGAGTGAATCAGTTGTCTTCAAAAGCTTGACCTCTTAAGAACATTAACACTTCAAACACTTATTCACTATCATTTAGATTTGACCATGAAAGCATGAAATAAGAAATTCAACATAACAATATTATCAATACATGAGACACCAGGATTTTTACGTGGAAAACCCTAAAAGGGAAAAACCACGATGGGTGTTAGCCCACAGAAATATATAAGTTATAGCAATACCGAAAAATAGAGGCTCACTGCCTTAGGGCTCATTGCCCAATATGCTCATTGCCAATGTTTAGGCTCACTGCCAAGGGCTGGCTCACTACCAAGGGTTGGCTCATTGCCAAGATTGGTGAACTGATTTGATAGCATCTACTCCATGCCTGGGTTTAGTTCCTTTGAAGCACATTATATCTTCTCTGCTCTTCTCTTTCACACCTTCACACTCATCTTATCATTTTCACACATCCAGGCTCTTTTCGCAACTACATTACATGTTTTTATACAACTCATCACCCTTGGAATGTACATCAAGGTCGACATTACATTCATCAACCATTGGAGCAATCTCCAAGGTCGACAACATTACAAACATATATAGAAAATAGGTCTAGACCTCAACAAAATTAGCAAAGAGAAAGATGTATGTGGATCACTTAACACCTTAGCTAGGATTCTAACACAATCTTCCTCACCATGACACACTTTCACAATCTTCGATGCATCTCCACCAGTAGTGAAAACAACCAAGTTAGCTAGGACTTGTGTCAACACTAAGTCTTCTAAGAACAATCTTCATTCACAATCCCAATTTCTCTTTGTGGACCAATCCAAAGGTAGGAACACGATAAGGAGACATCCATAAGCTCATTGTAATCACCAAGAACAACTGCATGATCTCTAACCACTCTGTCAAGATGATTCTTCACACTGGAGCACAAGAACAACACTGTCAACTACTGTCATAAACAAAGAATAGCTTGTGGACCACCAAATCATGAGCCATTGGAGTTGAAGGTAGTTAACATCATTTCAGACTTAACTCATGAACTGCAAATCATAATACTTCAATGCAGAGGAATGTAGAGCAAAATACTTTCTCCCTGTCACTAGTGAGTACTCAGAAAAATAGTTTTCAGTTTGGTGAACATAACTCACTCAAATCTTCATACTGGAGGCTCAAACTTGAAACATAGCATCATCAGACATGCATCTAAATAACTCCAAATCCACAGACAAAGATATTCATTCTATAGGAAATGCGGAGCAATCTATTGGACTATTCTTCTATAGACAAAGATATTCTGTAACACATTGTTTCCACCGGAGAGGCAAATTTTCTCAATATCCTTAATATCAGGATCTTCCAATACTTAAAAAGCATCTAACTTATTACAAGAAAGCATCAAAACAAGAGCACAGTTGACACCAATGACAACATTGATATGTTGACATCAATGACAACACTGGTTAGGCACATACTTACAATAGGAACTAACTATGCCTTCTGGAGTGTAAGGATAGAAGCCTATCTTACCTCTCTAGGGTATGATGTTTGGAGAGCTGCAATGGATACTTATACTAAGCTTTCTCATCCTATTATAGATCATAATGTGAAGAAGGCCCATCAAAACAATGCTAAAGCAAATAATGCCATCTTAAGTGGTCTAACCAATTTAGAGTTTGTCAAGGTAGTGTAGTGCAAGATGGCCAAGGATATATGGGATAAACTCAAAAGTCTCTATAAAGGAAATTAAAGTGTAAAGCAAGCAATATTACAAACATATAGAGTAATGTTTGAGAATCTAAGAATGAAGGAAGAAGATACTATTTCTACCTTTTTGCTCTGAGTAGATGAGGTTGTCGATGGAATCTGAGGGCTAGGCGAAGAAGTGACTGACTCAGTGGTTGTGAAGGAAGTCAGAGATCTCTCCCTCATAGCTTTGATTCAAAAGTTTCTTCTATTGAAGAAGCCAAAGATCTGAAGACACTTACCATGGAAGACTTGTTGTGATCCCTTACTACTTATGAGATGAGAAATGAAGTTCAAGGTACTTTCCAAAGGGAAGCTACTTTGAAAGCTACAAATAAAGAAGGAACATATGGTCCCACCATGAATCTGAGGAAGAAGAAGCAAACTTTCTGAGGAAGCTAAAGAAGTGTTCAAGTAGGTATAAAGGTAAGTTACCTTTCAAATGTTTTAAATGTGGAAAAAGTGGTCATTATGCTTCTAAATGTACCTTTGGAGAAAATGAAAATAGCAGCAAGGGTTTCAAAAAGAGCAACTTCAACAAGAATCTCCTTTCCAAAGAAGACTACAGCTCTTCGGAAGAAGTAGATCACTACTCATCAAATGATGAAAGAGGAAAGTCCCTATTTATGGCCATGGTTATCTCTGATATTTCTAACAAGACTATAGATGAAGAAGAATGTGAAGTTGATTTTGAAGGTGAACTTATTTATGCTCTAGAAGACTTCGAATGTGTAAAGAAAGAGAGCAAAGAACAAAAGCCTCTAATTGAAGCTAAGACAAATGAATGCACAAAACTTGAGAAAGAAATCCTTTCACGTAGAAAAGAATTAGAGAAAGCAAAGTCTAGAAAAATGGAAGACCTTGAAGAAGTAGATATCATTCCAGTCATGTCTCAAGGAAGAAGATATGAAATACCTTTCCATGCAAGATAGATCTTCATAAACAGGTTCACTCATGCATTTTTTAGTTATTGCTTTATCTGCAATAAATATGGTCATAAGGATATGGAGTGCAAGTCTAGAATGAATAGAATAAATTTTTTAAACAGGAATTCTCTTACTTCACTAGTGGATGTCAATGTGATATGTCATATCTGCAACAATTTTGGACATATAGCAATATATTGCAAAAGTGGATTAGCAAAATCCAAAACTTAGATGGCATATGTTACTGAGCAAGACAAGGAGAGTGAGACTTCCAAAAGATAGGAAACAAATAATAAGGTTGAAAATTCAATGATTGTCCAAACAAAATTTAATGCTCAAGGGAAAAAAAATCTCTAGGTAATAGACAGTGGATGTTCAAGCCACATGATAGGTGATAAGAGCAAATTCATCAATCTTGCTAAGTGGAATGGTGGATGAGTCAAGTTTGGAGACAATTTATCTGCAAAGATTTGTGAAAAGAGCACAATAAGTATTAATGGAAAATCTAATTTAATAAAATATGTTCTATATGTACAAGGTCTCAAACACAATCTTCTTAGTGTAAGTCAAATGTGCAGCAAAGGATACAACCTCATATTTCATGAACAAGGATGTGAAATTAGAAGAGCAAATACTGGTAAACTAGTGGCAGAAGTTTCTAGGAAAAAAAACAACTTGTACAACCTAAAGGGTGTTAATGGAAGAAGTTGTCTTCTAGGATAGACAAATGAATGTTGGTTGTGGTACAAAAGGATGTGACACATCAACTTTGACAATCTTGTGAAAATCAGCTCCATACAAGCAGTAAGAGACATGCCAAAGATTACCAAGCACCTTGAGTAAAGAATTTCAGAATGGGAAGAAGACAAGGATAAGATTCAAGACCAAGGAGTATTCTTCTATAAGGCCATTGGAACCGATTCATACTGATTTGTGTGGTCCTACCAAGACAAAGCGTCTCCAAGGTGAGAGATATTTTATGTTTCTTATTGATGATTACTCTAGGATGACATGGGTTACATTCTTAAAAGAAAAATCAGAAGCCTTAAGTAGGTTTAAGATTTTCAAGTCCATGGTTGAAAATGAAATGAATTCTAGAATCAGGTGCTTAAGGTCCAATAGAGGTGGAGAGTTCACATCAAATGAGTTTGAGGAATTTTGTGAAGAACATGGAATAAAGAGGCACCTATCTGCTGCTAGAACTCCTCAGCAATATGGAGTAGTTGAAAGGAAGAATAGAACTATCTAGGAGATGGCAAGAACAATTTTGAGTGAAGCCAAGCTGCTTGATGCATATTGAAAAGAAGTAGTCCATAATGTTGTCTATATTCTTAACAGAGGAAAACTAAGAGTGAACAACACCAAGACACCATATGAGCTATGGAATGGAAGACCAGCTTCTATCAAGTATTTCAAAATTTTTGGAAGCAAATGCTATATCAAAAGAGATGAAGAAGGTTTGGGAAAGTTTGACTCAAGATCTGATGAAGGAATTTTTCCTAGGTACTCAACTAGAAGCAAAGCTTACATGTGCTACAATAAAAGATTGAGGAATATAGATGAGTGAAAATGTTAGGGTTGATGAAGAGTCACATCCAGTCACATATGAGAAAGAAGATTGTTGTTTAGATGACCCTGCTTGCACAGAAGAAGTTGAAGAAAAGGAAGAAACACAAGAGAAGGCCACCAAGGCTCCTACCAAGAATGTTCAGAAGAACCTCTCAGAAGATCAGATAATTGGAGACAAGAATGAAGGTGTAGAGACTAGAAGAATATTTGCAAGGGAAAATGAATAGGTAAAATTACCTTTGTTGTCTAAGATAGAACCTAAAACTTTTGCTAATGCTAGTAGGGATGAAGGATGGATCCAAGAAATGGAAGAAGAACTAAATTAGATAGACAAAAATCAGACTTGGGAATTGGTGCCAAGACCTGCAGATAAAAATGTGATAGGTACAAAATGGGTGTTCAAAAAAATTGAATGAAGATGGAGAAGTGGTTAGAAACAAAGAAAGGTTGGTCTGCAAAGGTTATTCACAAGTGGACGGAATTGACTCTAAGGAGACATTTACTCCTATGGCAAGAATAGAAGCAATCATGATGTTTCTTGCATTTGTAGTTCACAAGGACTTCAAGGTATATCAAATGGATGTCAAATCTACTTTCTTGAATGGTGACTTACAAGAAGTTTACATAGAGCAACCTGAAGGATTTCAGCTATCAAAAGATTAGAACATGTATGCAAACTTAAGATGACCTTATATGGTCTCAAACAAGCCCCTAGGGCTTGGTACGCAAGGTTGGACAAGTGCTTACTCTAGTAAGGATTCAAGAAAGCTACCACAGATAGCAATCTATATATCAAAATTGAGAACGAACAAATACTAATAGTAGTATATGTTGATGATAAAATCTTTGGTGGAAATGATGAAATGTGTAAGAAGTTTGTAGAAGAAATGCATAAGGAATTTGAAATGTCTATGATAGGTGAGTTATCATTCTTTCTTGGACTCCATATTACTCAATCAAATGAAGGTATATTTATCTCTCAAGCAAAGTACATCAAGGAGATGTTGAAAAAGTTTGGATTGAATTAGATTGTAAACCAATGAGTACTCCTATGGTAACAGGTTGTCATTTGAGTAAAGATGGTGAGTCACCTCAGGCTGATCAGACTTTGTATAGGTCTATGACTGGGGGCCTACTATACTTAATAGCATCAAGGCCTGACATTATGCAAGTTCTTTGCATGGTTGCAATGTTTCAAGTTAATCCAAAAGAAACAAATGTGAAGGCAGTCAAAGAATTTTTTGATATTTGAAAAGCATTCTAGGTTTTGGACTATGGTATCAGAAAGGTAATGATTTTTTCCTGAGTGCATATACTGATGCAAATAAGCTAAACTAGATTTGATATATTAGTAAAATAATTGCATCTTGGTGAATTGGAAAACTCTTCCATCTAGTTTGATAGCAAATTGGTTAGCGATGTATTAAATTTTCTCTCCCTACCTAATTAAATTTGTATGGAGTCATATGCCTAGTATACACTATTGTATCAAATTCTACAATTATTCATATCCTTGTGTGTTAAGTGCTAGCATGTTTCCTTTTATACATCTCAAGTTGAAACACTTAGAGAAAAATGCAAACTAGGTTAGTTTAATTGATTTTGAGATCAACTTTAAAAATTGAATTTACCTTAGTAGTACTAGCAAGTTTAAAAAAATTGGTAGTTGTGTTAGGTTTAGGTTGAGTAAAATTTAGGGCATGATATTTGGTATCAAAGAAAAGGTTTCCAACACTGGGAAATTTGGGCCATGTGTAAGTGTTTAAATCAAAACCATTTGTCTTATTTTGTAGATGGCTCGTATCGATAGAGAAAATAGGAGAATGCGCCCCTAGGCCAGCACTTTGGGTGGAGCACATTCTAGATCCCATCAGTGTGAGAGAAACCAACATCAACCCCAACCTGAATTAGGACCCCAAATCCTTCAAGCCCTTCAAAATTTGATTGGGTTGATAGTAGAAAGGTTTTCCCCAGTCTAGCAAGAGCATCAATTATCATGTGAGGAAGGAGATCAAGGGTCGGTTCGTCGAGAATGAAATCAAAGTCCTCCTCATATCCCTGAGGTTTAGGTAGAGGAAATGGGAGATTCAGTGCATGTGTCCCCACCTTGACATGAGCAACCCTATCCTGAGGTGGAGTTTAGGCCAAGAGGACATCAAGATGCGGGTGATCAAATCAGAGAACTCTTGTGGCTCAACCCACCTACCTTTTCATGATCCACTAATGGAGTGGATGTAGAAGCATGGTTACTTAGTTTGTAGAGGTGATTTGGGTTATGTTATTATGAGAGAAATCTCAAGGCATGTTTTGCAATTCATCTCCTAAGGGGAAACACCTGTATTTTGTGGAGGCAAGAAGAGCGAAAACACCATCTTGTTTTGGACACTTTGATTTGTGAGATTTTCTTGGAGCATTTTAGAGAATGCGACATATCAGAGAATTAAAAGAGGATTGATGAATTTCATGTACTTCAACAAAGGGGACTTATAGTTAATCAATATGAGAACAAGTTCTTGGAATTGATTCAATATGTTGATTACATTCAAGATGAGAAATTAATTGTCAACCATTTTGTCAGGGGTTTAAATCCTAGTATTTCAGGATTAATAAGAATGGAAAATCCACAAAACTTAAGGGTTGCAGTGGAGAAAGATTTGATAGTAGAAGAAGTTCAAGGAAAAATGCAAGAGGCTTGTGAATGGTTTAGGAACTGTAATCAGAATCAAGAAGAGCGAGGTTTTTGAAGGCCACCTTTGCCTCCAAAAGGGGAAATCAAACCTAACTTCTTTACTTAAACTCATCCACAACATCAGCAATAGGGCCCAAGGAATAGGCAGAATCAAGGTCAGCATGGGGGCCAGTTTAGGCCATGGTAAACTCAAGGTCCTCTGAGGGATCATCGACCTTAGAATTAGGGAGTAGGGCCTTCTATTACTCATAATTCTCAACAATCTTTCCGAGGGGGACAAAGTGGTTCAAACAAAATAGGAACATCACAATCCAGTAGAGCCCCTTCAGTGGAAGTTGAAACATGGGGGTCATGTTATGTATGTGGTGAGCTAGGTCATCTAGCTCAAGATTGCCCATAAGGGTTTGGAGTTGGGTAAAAAGCAAGCACCTCAGAACCAACAGTTGGTGATGTGGGTAAGTCCCATAGGGTTTTTGCAACAATCAACAATCATCAAGCCGATCATCAGGCCATGTGTTGTTATATGGAGCCTAATCAGACTCAGAGGTTAAATTTTCCCCACTTTTATTGGTGCGGTTTCCCCCCAAATTATTTAACGAGGGTTTGGGGGCTCACTACAAATGTTAGGGCTTACTGCCAAAGATTTGTGAACTGATTTGATAGCATCTACTTATGCCTGAGTTTAGTTCCATTGAAGCACAATATAACATTTTTTCTCTTCTCTTCTACACCTTCACACTATCTTTTCATTTTCACACACACACCTTCTTCGCAACCACATTACATGTTTTTATACAATTCATCAACCTTGGAATGTACATCAAGGTCGGCATTACATTCATCAACCATTGGAACAGTCTCCAAGGTCGGTATTACAAACATACATAGAAATAGGTCTAGACCTAAATAAAACTAGCTAAGGAAAAGATGTATGCAGATCATGTTATGCCTTAGTTGGGACTCAAATGCAATCTTCCATGGCACGACACACTTCCACAATCTTAAATGTATCTCTGCAAGTAGTGAAAACTACCAAGTCGGCCAAGACTGGTGTTAACAATAAGTCTTCTAAGAACAGTCTTCATCCACGATCTAAATTTCTCTTTACAGACTAATACATAGGTAGGAACATGATCAGGAGACATCCATAGGCACATGGTAATCACCAAGAACATCCGTACAACCTCTAACCAATTTGTCAAAATGATTCTTCAAACTGGAGCACTTAAACAACATTGTTAGCCACTGTCATAAAGAAAAGCTTTCTTGCGGACCACCAAATCACAAACCATTGGAGTTGAAGGCATGTATCATCATTAAAAACTAGATTCTAGAACCATAGACTAAAATACTTAAGTGTGGAAGAATGTAGAGCATAATACATTCTCCCTGTCACCACCAAATATACATAAAAAGTAGTTTTCACTCTGGTGAACATAACTAACTCAAATCTTCATACCAAAAGCTTAAAATTGGAACATAGCATCTTCATACATGTATCTAAATAAATTCTAGTCCACAGATAAAGATATCCATTCTATAAGAAATACAGAGCAATCTGTTGGACTGTTCTTCTATACAAAGATACTCTGCAACACACTGTTTCCACCGGAGGAGAAAATTTTCTCAATATCCTCAATATTAGGATCTCCAACACTTATATAGGCAAATACAAAGCATCTAAACTATTGCAAACAAGCATCAAAGCAAGAGCACAATTGACACAATGACAACACTGATATGTTGACATCAATGACAACATCGGTTAGGCACATACTTGCAACAATCTCCCCCTTTGTCATTGATGGCAACATATGATGTGAAAAACTGTAAAGACCATCAAGACAAGATTCTCCCCCTTTCTTTTTACACATCTACACGCTTTCTTCTCTGAGTTTTTCACATGATTTCTCTCCCCCTTGGACATCAATGGCAAAGGGTACATACTTACACGCTGCTACTCTGATCCAACTAAACTTTTTCTGTTATTAAAAACATCTAGCTACTCCCCCTAAGAGGTAGCCCTCAAAACATCAATCTAGATTAAAAAAATGAGACTTTGGACACCACTAGACTGATGCATCTTAGTTCAGAATAGGAGGGGTAATGACCCCTAACTTTTCTCTGAGATACTCAAGTATCCTTAGGCAGAGGCTTAGTGAAAATATTTGCAATCTAATCTTTTGTGGACTCATATTCCATCTTTACTTCATTCTCTGTCACCTTTTCTCTCAAAAAGTGATACCTTATAGATATATGATTTGTTCTTGAGTGCATCACTAGATTCTTTGAAATGTTTATAGCACTTGTATTGTCATAGAAGATTGCAACTGGATCTTCATACACAACTTTTATGTCCTTCAAAGTCTACTTCATCCATAATACTTGAGTACAACAACATGCTGCTACAATATACTCTGCTTCTAAAGTTGATAAAGAGATTGAATCTTTCTTCTTGCTCAGCCATGAAACCAATCTATTACCCAAGAAGAAAGCGTCTCCACTATTTACTTTTTCTATCATCAACATCTCCAGCCCAATCTGCATCTGTATAAGTACTGAGAGTGAAATCATTATCTTTTGGATACCATAAGCCATGATCTGTTGTGCCTTTTAAATATCTCAATACTCTCTTAACTGCCATCACATGTGACTCTCTTGGATCTACTTGAAATCTTGCAACAAGACAAACTGCATGCATTATATCAGGTTTGATTTGAGTTAGATAAAGGAATCCTCCAATCATGGATATGTACCTTTTCTGATCAGTCTTGGGCGATTCATCAGTTTTTCTCAACTTGCAACCAGTTACCATGGGAGTACATACTAGTTTAGAGTCTTCCATCCCAAACTTCTTCAACAACTCTTTCACATACTTGGACTGAGATATGAAGATTCCTTTATCTGATTGATTAATTTGCAGACCCAAAAAGAAATTCATTTCACCAAACATAGACATCTCAAACTCATTTTTCATTCCACTTGCAAACTTCATGCACATACCTTCATTGCCTCCAAAGATAATGTCATTAACAAAGACTACAATAATCAGGCTCTGATTATCATTGATCTTGAAATACAGATTATTGTTTGTAGTGCCTTTATTGAACCCTAATTACAACAAGTACTTGTCTAGCCTTGCATACTAGCCTTTGAGGGCTTGCTTAAGTCCATACAAGGCTTTCTTTAATCTGCAGACCATATCACCTTGTTTTGATAATTAACATCCTTCTAGTTGCTCAATGTAGACCTCTTCTTCCAACTCACCATTCAAGAATGCAAACTTAACATCCATCTGATACACTTTGAAGTCTTTGAAGGCTACAAATGCCAAAAATATTCTAATTGCTTCAATTCTTGCCACAAGAGCATAGGTCTCCTCAAAATCTATTCCTTCAACCTGAGAATATCCTTTTCTTACCAATCTTGCTTTATTCCTTACTACTCCATTTTCATTCATCTTGTTTCTGAAAACCCATTTGGTGCCAATCACATTCTTATCAGCAGGTCTAGGAACCAGTTCCCAAGTTTGATTCTTTTCTATATGCATCAGCTCCTCTTCCATAGCTTTTACCCAATTTTCATCATTTCAAGCTTCGTTCATAGTTTTAGGTTCAACTTTTGAAAGAAAATAGTAATTAATCTGTTCTTTAGTAGCTATTTTCCTTGTCAATACCCCTTTTCTTTTGTCCCCTAGAATCTGATCTTAAGAATGATTAATTCTTACATACCTAGGAGTCTTAGCAGCACTTTATGGAGTCTTTTCTTCTTCATCTTGACTATCTTCTTGTTCAACTTTTTCCTCATTTGTTATAGCAGCAGGTTCATCTCATTCATAGCCACTCAGTTATGATATTCTTTCCTTGTCTTCATTAACCTTCACATTAGCACTCTCAATGATCTTCAATCTCTTATTGTAGCACCAGTGGGCCTTACTCTTGGTAGAGTATCGAAGGAAGATTCCTTCATCACACCTAGCATCAAACTTGCCTAGATCTTCTTCTCTTCTAATATAACATTTGCTACCAAAACTTTGAAATATATCACTATAGGAGCTCTTCCATACCACAATTCATAAGGAGTTTTAGTATTGTTACATTTAACTTGAACTCTGTTTAGGATGTACATAGTAGTATGTATGGCTTCTCTCCAATACACTTTCGATAGGTCAGCTTCCTTCAACATAGTCCTAGTAGCCTCTTGAACTATCCTATTTTTCCTTTCAACAACTTCATTCTGCTGAGGAGTTCTAGGTGCAGTAAGTTGTCTCTTTATCCCTTGTTCTTCACAGAAAATATTGAATTCATTTGATGTGAACTAATCTCCTCTATCATACCTCAAGCATTTGATCCTCAACTCTAACTCATTCTCAACCATTTCCTTGAAGGCTTTGAACTTGTCTAGGGCTTCTGATTTATCTTTTAGAAAAGTGACCCAAATCATCCTGGAGTAATCATCAAAAAGCAACATAAAATACCTATCTCCTTGCAGACTTCTTATTCTTGTGGGACCACACAGATCTGTATGAACTAGCTCCAGCAATCCAGTAGAGAATTGTTCTTTACTTTCAAACTTATTCTTGTTTGTTTCCCAAATTGGCATTCTTTGCAAATGGTGTTAGCAGGATTCACAAGCTTAGGTAGATCTCTTACATCTTGAATAGAACTTATCTTTACCAAGTTGTCAAAATTGATATGACACATCCTTCTATGCCACAACCAACTCTCATAAGTCTGAGCTAATAAACAATAATTATTAGTTCCTTTCAAATGATAAACATAACCTATGGTCTTTTTACCAGTAGCAATCACAGTTCCTAAGATTTCCATGATCTTGCATCCATTATCATTGAATCTCATATCATAACCTTTGTCACACATCTGACCAACACTCAAAAGATTATGCTTTAAACCCTTCACATATAGAATATCATTAGTATTGTTCTTTCCATCAAAATAAATAGATCCTCTTCCACAAATCTTACCAATTGTATCATCTCCAAACCTAACCAGTCCTGTTGATAACTGAGAGGGGGGGTGAATCAGTTATCCTAATTATTTCTTCTATCTGAACTTTCGTTTTAGTCAATGCAACATTAATTCAAATAAGCAAACATTATCATGAAATGGAAAAACACATGACACAGTATTTTTGATGTGGAAACCCTGTTAAGGGAGAAAACCACGGGGTGATTAACCCAAAGATTATTCTCTGTTAGAAGAATAAGGAAATACAAAATGGCACTTGCCAATTAGGGCTCACTGCCCGAGCACACTGCTCACAAAGGAGGCACACTACCTACAAGGAGACACATTGTCTACAAAAGAATGTTATACAATACTTGAACTAATTGGAAGCATCCACATATGCTGGAGTTCAGTTCCGGTTAGGCTCAATACACTGATCTGCTGCACTTCATCTTTCCTCTTCTCTTATGTTGCTTTCCTTTCACATACCGGACCTTCCTTATTGCTTCTGCTCTGCTCTGCTTTTTTGCATATCACATGTATCAACCACACTTCTCACAACTAAATCCATCCTATATATATATCCACACAAGTGATTTCATTATCTTTCTAGTCGGCACCCGGAACAGTCAATCTTCTCACAAACTTTGTTCTGTCGGCTGAATCCTTACACATCAAGTAATGCGGATCAAGTATATGTTGATAACTGAGAGGGGGGGGGTGAATCAGTTATCCTAATTATTTCCCTTATTGAACTTTCTTATTAATTGATGCAGCATTGAATCAAACAAAAACATTACCATGAAATAAGAAACACATGACACAGTATTTTTGACGTGGAAACCCTGTTAAGGGAGAAAATCTTTAGAGATTAATTCTAATACTTCTGAAAATCTTTTATCCAAAAATTCCTTCCGGACCTTTTCTTCAGCAGATTTTTCTAGAGATTCAAAATGTGTACTAACACTGCTGACTAAGGTTTTGAGATTATCGGAAGAGGAGGCTGTGGGATCCTTTTGAAAGGATGGCATGATCTTTTCTAGCACTCCAGATGCTACCTCCATAAGCTCACAGTCTTCCATGTGAGATTTCAGCAGCTTCTCTTTGACTTTCTCATTTGCAAATGAGGTTATTTTCATTGTTTGCACCGGTGACAAAGAGTCAAAATCTAATGGTCCTTTTAGCAGGTCCGGTTCATCAATTTCTATAGTGGCTTTGCTCAAAAATTGTTGAACAGTTTGTGTAGTGTCTCTTGCCAGAGACAGATGTTTCTTTTCTTCTGCAGTCTTGGAACTGTCAACCTCTTTATCTTTCACCCCTGCTTCCTTCTCCTGTAATTTCTCTTCTTCTTTGGATCCGGAGACTGTAGGGGAAACCGGAGGAGAGATGTTTGTCTGTTCAGGGCCCACTTCTTCCGGAACAGATGATTCCAAATCCACAGCTGTTTCTGCACCTAAGTCCTCTACAACAGGAAGATTGAACCTTTTGAAGGCCTTCCGGAGGATCTCTTCTGTCTCTTGGGCCACTTTGTCAGTCTCACCAAGCATGAGTCGATTCATCCTGGCTTTACTTCTGAACTCATCTTTGTAGTCTTTGAAGATTATGTTCATTGTCTTGGGATCAATTTGAGGATATAGCTGAATAGCTATCTGCTCCCGGATCTCAAGATCTTTTGCATGAGCATTATTCTTTCTTATTTCTAATTCCTTTTCTAGGCTTTTAGGAATAAGAGATATGATCTCAATGAAAGCCTTATTGTATATGTTCAGATATTTGACTGTGGCTTCCTGCAGAATCTTTTGGTCAGCCTCATTGTAGTCATCATAAAATTCAGTCATTGGTTGAAGGTTTCCATCTACCGTAACCGACTTGATTACACTCTCTAGAGACAGAGTGGGCTTTTCAACAGATACCTCTGCCATTTCATCCTTGTCTTGGCCTGTGGAGGGTTTACCGGATCCTTTCTTCTTCTGCTTCTTTATTTCTTTTACTCCCTCATCTGACTCTGTTTCCTCTTCATCCTGTTGGCTTTCATAAGCCCTTGTGGCTTTTGTCTTGGATCTTTTATCGGATGCCTGGACTTCCGGTTTTGAACTTTTGGTTGTGGGAGGTGCAGATCTTTTTGATGATCTGGTCCGGGTGGGAGTTTCAACCGGAACACTTTCTTTACTTTTATCTTCTTCCTCAGCCTTCCTCCTCTTTTCCCAGCTGGCATCAAGTGCCTCTTTTGAGATGCCTAGGCCTTGAGCAATATGCTCAACTTCTTTTCTTACCTTCCTCTTTATCTCCGGTTCCCTGAGTTCTACATGTATCTTTACACTCAGTTCCTCAAAGGTTCCAAACCTTTCTGCCTTAGGATCTTTGGGCTGGCTTAGCATGTGTTGAACATGCAGCTCTACTATCTGTTCATCCACTTCATACCCCATGGGCATGATCCAGACAGTCCTTGGCTCCACTACCTCCATTAGACACTGATCTGTTTCTACCATGAAGCATACTGTGTCTTTGTACTTTTCAACAAGGGATTGGGGTATTCTTTCTCTTGCATGCATCATGCTTTGGAAGTTCTTGAAGTATCCCCATAGAGCTGTATTTCTTGCTTTAGCATCCCCAAGTCCATGCAAATAGTCTCTGATTTGGATGGCAACCGGTCTGTCATTCTGCCATATCCATCCACTGGATCCGGGAAGCTCATTCATGTAGTAAAAGAAGAGACAAAGGATCAGATTGCCATACTTGAAGGAGTTTTTCTTGTCCTTCTTGATCTTCTGCAGATTTTCAAAGAGTTGGTTCACAAGAAGCTCACACAAGTCATAGTCTGCATTCTCCTTTAACATTTGATAAGCTGTGTAGATTGCAGTTCCCGGTACTGAATTTTCCCTACTGGAGTGATAGATTTTGTAACCAATTATCATAGCTGCAAATTTGACATCCGGTTCAGTGATGTCATCAACTGTCATAGCTCTCTTGTCAAACTTGGATCCGGTTGCATCACTAACTATCTAATTTTTGACAGACTTGAGAACAGGTAATCCACTGGATGAGTGCAGACCGGTTACAGCCCTAATTGCATCTTTGGTGATCTTGAAGGGCTGGTTCAACCATAGGAAGTTGTCATGTACTCTACTTAGTACATACCGAACCCATTCATCTTCTTCAAAACAAGGGAAATGAATGCACTGTGCAAAGTGTTTGTCCCGGATGGCTTTGTACTGAGGTTTGATCTCAAAGGAGTCATCTATCAATTATTTGTGATAGATATCCATCAGTTTTGATTCTCCAAAGTCTTCAAGATTCGCATGGATGTAAACCCTAATATCTTCCGTATGCAATACACCATGAGGAACACTAGAGAAGGCTCCTAGTGGATCTACCTCCAATGATTTGGAAGGATGTTTCTTGAATGTGGGGTGAGGTCTATCAGAGATCTTAACTATATTTGGAGTAGCCATTCTTCAAAGATTTGCAGTGAGATAATGAAAAATGGAGAATACCTTATGCGCCTTCGGTTTGCACGGAGTGGTTGGATTGATTTCTTTATGCAATGACTTCGGCAGGAGATCTTTGGTGTGCTTGATGAATCTTGTTGCAGAGCTCCACTTTTCGCTTCTTCTTGAGTGCAGAATGAGCAAATGATTTTTGAGAAATCCCTCATATTGCTCCGCAAACCCTAATATCTGTTTGCAATAAATGCTTCACCTATATTATTCCGGTTTGCCTTGTCCGGATAGCTTGGAGTATCCCGGATCAGTCCTGATCTGTGAATATCATCCGGATCTTTCAATCATGAATAAATCGAGGTGACACATTACAAGAACATCCCAAACACTCTGTCCAATCCACAGAATAAGATAGTGCACTTCCGGATCTCTCCGGACCTTTTTGTAATCCTCTGTCATACCGGAGCATCTCCCGGAACAGGTCTTACTTGATCAATCACAGCTTCTTCATAACTCCATGCGGACCTCTGAAATCTTATCTGGATCGTCTCAAGACTTATATCTTTAAACCTTTTACTCCGCATCTTGTGCCACATCAGGCACCTCTTGATTGGCTGGGGGAACAGGATTTTCTTTGAGTCTCCCCCTGAGCCAGAGCTAACTTTTTAATTTCTGGAAGAAATATCAGCACCAGAGTCTGGTGCGGATCCAACCTCTACATTCTCTAAACTTTTCTTCACCCAAATCTTGCTCATCTAATTCCTAACTTCATCCGCATTCATCTTTTGTTTACCCTTGTCTTGATTCTGATTATACACCGAACCTCTTTTGTCCTGATTCTTGCTTCTGCAGACTTTAGCATTATGACCGGACCTATTATAGATTTGGCAAATAACATTTCTTTGCATAATTGACTGATATCCTCTTGATCTGCATTGATTAGCCATATGACCTACTCTATTGCATGTAAAGCATCTACCTTTGAATGATTTGTTTACTTGCATATTTCTGCATTCATGGGATTTGTGTCCATACCTTTTGCAGTTGAAGCACTGTCTGGAGAAGGATGAATTAATCTGATTCATTCTCTTTCTGCACTGATTAGCTTTGTGACCAAAGTGGTTGCAGTTGTGGCAGTATCCATTGAAAGATGAATATCTTTGAGCATTGGGCTGTCTTACCGGAGGTCTTCTAGGCCTGTTTCTTGGATTTTCTGATGCAAAATTCTTTTGACCGGATCCGGAGCTTTCTCCTTTCTCATATCCCAAACCATACTTGTCATCTGTCCCTTTTTGACTTCCAAGAAGAACTTCAAGTTGAGCAGAACTTATCTTGAATTTCTCTTTATATTCATTTGCTGTTTGAAGGTCTCTTTTGAGAGAGGCAATTTGATCCTCAAGTTTTTCTTCATTATCTTTGGCATCTTCAAGATCAGATTCAAGATGTCTGATAATCCTGTCCATCTGGTGGCATTCTTCTGATTTTTCTTTAAGAGATTGTTTTAGATTGTCTTCAGCCTTTCTTTTTTCTTCAATCTCTTGAGTAAACTTTATAGTTCCTGATTCCATTTCATGTCTTAACATAATGACTTCTTTTGATAACTTTTCACATAACTTAGTTTGCTCAGTCAATTCTTCATTAGTATTGCTTTCTTCACTTTGTCTTGCCAACTGTTGGAGCAGCTCCTTTCTCTTTTTCATAGAGAGACTTAATTTGTCTTTTAATTCTCTCATGAATTCATCAGCCTGTTTGAGTCTTTCCTTTAATTCATTGACTTCAGAATTTGACTGTTCAAGATCCTCAAGGGCAGTCTTGAGTTGGTCCCTTAAACCATATGCATCCATTTGAACTCCTAGATCTTCCTCAAGCTGTTAGGCTCTATTAGGAGGAACTTAGCTCTGATACCAATTGTTGATAACTGAGGGGGGGGGTGAATCAGTTATCCTAATTATTTCCCTTATTGAACTTTCTTATTAATTGATGCAGCATTGAATCAAACAAAAACATTACCATGAAATAAGAAACACATGACACAGTATTTTTTACGTGGAAACCCTGTTAAGGGAGAAAACCACGGGGTGATTAACCCAAAAATTATTCTCTGTTAGAAGAATAGGAAATTACAAAATGGCACTTGCCAATTAGGGCTCACTGCCCGAGCACACTGCTCACAAGAGGCCCACTGCCTACAAGAAGACACACTGTCTACAAAGTGATAAGAATCACAGTCTTGAACTGATTGGAAGCATCTGCATATGCTGGAGTTCAGTTCCAGTTAGGCTCAGTACACTGATCTGCTGCACTTCATCTTTTCTCTGTTCTTTATTCTGTTATCCTTTCACATATCGGATCTATCTTGGTACTTCTGCTCTGTTCTTCACTTATTCGCATATATCACAGCATAGTCACACACTTCACAACTAAATCCATCCTCTATATATATCCGCACAAGTAATTTCATCACCTTTCTAGTCGGCATCCGGAACAGTCTAGTTTCTTACAAACTCTGTTCTGTCAGCTGAATCCTTGCTCACCAAGCAATGCGGATCAAGCATATACTTGTAGATATCATTAATCATGTCGGCCAAACATGATTCATGCCTTCACAACCTTTATCATCAACAGTAACACATCCGGAAAGTAGTCTGATACTCTGTAAGTCAGTTCTTCCTCTGTTTTCACTGTCTCTCAGGAATCCGGTACTCAACTATTCATATCTTTTTCCTTGTCCATCACCGGAGGCTAAATCCTTGGAATATACCACTCAAGGTAGTCCTCTTGACTTCCCCAAATCCGCACTGCACCAAGACACTTCCTCTGAGAGATCCGGACCAATCTATCGGACCTTGCCACATGCTCTGTTCTTGTTCACCGGACCACAACAATCTTTATTCTGACTTCCGGTAGAGACACACCATGACTTGCGGATATGTGGGATGACCTTTGTTGCCATCAATGACAACAACCATGAATCCAGATAGTGTCTCTTGCCAACAGTATATACTTGTAGAAATCATTAATCATGTCAGCCAAACATGATTCATGCCTTGATAACCTTTAACACCATCAGTAACACATCCGGAAAGTAGTCTGATGTTCTGTCAGTCAGTTCTTCCTTTGTTCACACTGTCACTCAGGAATCCGGTACTCAACTATTCATATATTTTTCCTTGTCCATCACCGGAGGCTAAATCCTTGGAATCTATTACTCAAGGTAGTCCTCTTGACTTTCCCAAATCCGTACTTCACCAAGATACTTCCTTTGAGAGATCCGGACCCATCTATCAGACCTTGCCACAAGCTCTGTTCTTGTTTACCGGACCTCAACAATCTTCATTCTGACTTTCGGTAGAGACACACCATGTCCTGCGGATGTGTGGGATGAACTTTGTTTCCATCAATGACAACAATCATTTTTTCCATATAGTGTCTCTTGCCAACAATCTCCCCCTTTGGCATTGATGGCAACACTTAGTGAAAAATGACTAAGTGTTTACACTATACTCCCCCTTGGCTGATGCTCTATCTTTATATACATTTTCCAGAGCTCCCCCTTAGTTGGATTCCTCATTTTTCACTGCTCCTCACTCCCCCTTTGACATCAATGGCAAAGGGTAGGGTCCGCACACCAAAATTTTTAAAAATTTTACTATACTTAGCCGCATAAGTATATACATATGGCATACTTACATATACTTAAGTATGTCTGCAAAAGTTGTCTTCAACTGTACAACTTCTATCGCCCAACTCTGCTTCATCCTGTCCAAAATTGAGATATGCCCACTCAATAGGAATGCAAATGCATCTGCCCTTTTTAGATCTGTTGGATCATTGGTCTGGGCTGTAATTTGGGCTTCTGTTATAGCCTCATGCATGGCCTCTAGCTTAGGGACAATTAACCCCCTGAGCTCACTTAACCTGCTTATTCTATTTTTCCTTTCCTTCTCCAAATTCTTGATTTCACTCAAGACTGCGATAGTCTGACATTCTTGATTTGTTATAGAGGAGGAGAGAGGATCAAAATTCTTTGATAAGTTTGATAGTTTATCCTCCTATTCTTTTATTTTCTTCTCAATGTCCAATGTTACTTTGGACCAAGAGATACAAAATTTGTATATTTCACCGCCATCCTTAAGAGCATTTTCTAAACTCTTTATCCCAATACTCATATTTCTTCTATCATTAGTGATTAATCCTTGTACCTATGAGAATCTCTTATCCAAAAACTCCTTCCGGACCTTTTCTTTAGCTGATTTTTCTAGAGAATCAAAATGTGTACTAACACTGCTGACCAAGGTTTTGAGATTACCGGAAGAGGAGGAGGTGGGATCCTTTTGAAAAGATGGTATGATCTTTTCCAGCACTTCGGATGCAGCTTCTATCAACTCATAGTCTTCCATATGAGACTTTAGGAGTTTTTCATTAGCCTTAGCATTTGCAAATGAAGCTATCTTCATTGTCTGTACCGAAGAAAGAGAATCAAAATTGAATGGACCTTGTAGAAGCTCTAGTTCATCAATCTCCATTGTTTCTTTGCTTAGAAATTCTTGGACAGTTTGTGCAGTGTCTCTTGCTAGAGATAGATGTTTCTTCTCTTCTGCGGTCTTGGAGCTGTCCTTTGGAGTTTTCTCTCCTTCTACATTCCCACCACTAGTAGTTATGGTTTTCTCTGCTGAAGTCTTCTGTCCCTCTGCAACCTTTGCACTGTCACCTTCTTTTTCCTTCACCTCTGCTTCTTTCTCCTGTAATTTTTCTTCTTCTTTGGATCCAGAGACTGTAGGAGAAACCAGAGGAGAAATGTTAGTCTATTCAGGGCCCACCTCTTCTGTCATTTTCTCAGAAGTTTCTTCTGCAACACTTGTGGTTGAAGGGTTAGTACCTAAGTCCTCTACAATAGGAAGATTAAATCTTTTGAAGACATTCCGAAGGATCTCTTCTATATCCTTGGCTACCCTATCAGTCTCACCAAGCATGAGTTGATTCATCCTTGCTTTGATTTTGAACTCATCCTTGCAGTCTTTGAATACCATGCTCATTGTCTTGGGATCAATTGAAGGATATAGATGAATAGCTATCTGTTCCCAGATCTCAAGGTCTTTTGCCATGGCATTGGTCTTTCTCATTTCCAACTCCTTCTCTAGACCCTTAGGAATTAGAGAGATAATTTCAATAAAAGATTTATTGTAAATGTTTAGATACCTGATTGTAGCTTCTTGCAGGATCTTTTGGTCGGCCTCATTGTAATCATCATAGAATTCGGCCATTGGTTGAAGGTTTCCATCCACAGTGATTGATTTGATTACACTTTCTAGGGACAGGGTGGGCTTTTCAACAAATTCCTCTGCCATTTCTTCCTTGTCTTGACCTGTGGAGGGCTTACCAGATCCTTTCTTCTTCTGCTTCTTTATTTCCTTTACCCCCTCATCTGATTCAGTTTCTTCTTCATCTCTTTAACTTGCATAAGCCCTTGTGGCTTTTGTCTTTGACCTTTTCTCTCCTTTGCAGGATGCTTGGACTTCCAGTTTTGAGCTTTTAGTAGGGACAGGTGCTGGTCTCTTTGAAGATCTAGTCCGGGTGGAAGTTTCTATCGGAGCACTTTTCTTGCTTCCTTTTTCTACCTCTTTCTTCTCTTCATCAACTTTTTGTCTCTTTTCCCGGTTGGTATCAAGTGCCTCCTTTGAGATCCCAAGGCCTTGTGCAATATGTTCTACTTCTTTTCTCACCTTCCTTTTCATCTCTGGTTCTCTGAGTTCCACATGGATCTTTACACTCAGCTCCTCAAAGGTTCCAAACCTTTCTGCCTTTGGATCTTTAGGCTGAATCAGCATGTGTTGAACATGCAGCTCCACAATCTGTTCATCAACTACATACCCCATGGGCATGATCCAGACGATCCTTGGTTCTACTGCCTCCATTAGGCACTGATCAGTCTCTACCATAAAGCAGACTGTGTCCTTGTATTTCTCAACAAGAGACTGGGGAATCCATTCTCTTGATTGCATCATGTTCTAAAAGTTTTTGAAGTATCCCCACATGGCTGTATTTCTTGCTTTAGCATCCCCAAGCCCATGCAAATAGTCTCTAATCTGAACTGCTACCGGTTTGTCATTCTGCCATACCCATCCATTTGATCCGGGCAACTCATTCATGAAGTAGAAAAATAAACATACTATTAGTGCACCATATTTGAAAGAGTTTTTCTTGTCCTTTTTGATCTTTTGTATGTTTCCATTAACTGGCTCAAGAGAAGTTCGCAGAGATCATATTCTACATTTTTTCTCAGCATCTCATAGGCCGTGTATACTGCAGTTCCGAATACTGAATTCTCCCTACTGGAATGATATATCTTGTATCCTATTATCATAGATGCATACTTGATATCCAGGTTAGTAATATCTTCAATGGTCATTGCCCTCTTATCAAATTTTGATCCGGTGGCCTCTATTACAATGTTGTTTTTGACAGATTTGAGGACAGGAATTCCTCCAGAGGAATGTAAACCAGTTACTACCCTAATTGCTTCCTTGGTGATCTTGCAAGGTCTATTCAGCCATAGGAAGTTATCATGTACCCTACTCAATACATACCGGACCCATTCATATTCTTCAAAGCAGGGGAAATGAATGAACTGATCAAAGTGTTTTTCTCGGATGCTCTTATACTGAGGTTTGATCTCAAAAGAATCATCTATTAACTGCTTGTGGTATAAGTCTCTTAGTTTGAATTCCCCAAACTCTTCAATGTTTGCATGTATATAAACCCTAATATCTTTAGTGTGCAAAACGCCATGCGGAACACTGGAAAATGCACCTAGGGGGTCTACCTCCAAGGATTTGTATGGATGTTTCTTAAATGTAGGGCGAGGTCTATCAGAAATCTTTACAATATTCAGAGTACCCATTATCAAGAGATTTGCAGTGAGATATTTGAAAACGAAAAATACCTTTTGTGCCTATCGGTTTCACGGAATAGGTTGAATTGATCTCTGGAAGTAATGACTTCTGCAAGTGATCTTCGATGAACTTGAGGAATTTCGTTGCAGAGCTCTGCTTTTCGTTTCTTCTTGAGTGCAGAATGAACAAGTGATTAATGAAAAACCCTTATATTGCTCTGCAAGCCCTAATATCAGATTGCAATAAATGCTCGACCTACATTATTCCAGTTTGCCTGGTTTTCCTTGTTCAAGGAGGAAGAAACTCATCCGGATCATTATGATTCCCTTGTGATCAATGTTAGTGATGAATCATCATATCCACTTGTCCTTCTGATCATCTTATGTATCTGCAGATCAAGCTGTATCAATTTGGATTCATACTGGGCCAATCTTGTGAGAACCCTATTTTACCAGAAGACTTGCTTAACCGGACCAATTCTGAAGGATTTGAACTTTTTAAATTTTCTTGCGGATCTCTCAGATCTTTACCTGACCTTCTTTACATATTTCTCTAGAAACCCTTTGATCTGCATCTTCTCATGTGTCAATTTCAGGCACCACTTAACTAGCTGGGGGAACAAGGTTTTCTTTGTGTCTCCCCCTGAGCCAGAGCTCACCTTTTAGTTTTTGGAAGGAATATCAGCACCAGAGTCTGGTGCGGATCCAACCTCTACATTCTCTAAACTTTTCTTCACCCAAATCTTGCTCATCTCATTCCTAACTTCATCCGCATTCACCTTTTGTTTACCCTTATCTTGATTCTGATTATGATATACCGAACCTCTTTTCTCCTGATTCTTGCTTCTACAAAATTTTGCATTATGACCGGACCTATTACAGATTTGGCAAACAACATTTCTTTGCATATTTAACTGATATCCTCTTGATCTACACTGATCAGCCATATGACCTACTCTATTGCATGCAAAGCATCTACCATTGAATGATTTGTTCATTTGCATATTTCTGCATTCATGAGACTTGTGACCATACCTTTTGCAGTTAAAACACTATCTGGAGAAGGATGAATTAGTCTGATTCATTCTCTTTCTGTATTGATTAGATTTGTGACCAAAGTGATTGCAGTTGTGGCAGTATCCATTGAAGGATGGATATCTTTGAGCATTGGGCTGTCTTACCGGAGGTCTTCTAGGCCTATTCCCTAAATTTTCTGATCTAAAATTCTTCTAACCGGATCCGGAGCTTTCTCCTTTCTCATATCCCAAACCACATTTGTCATCTACCTTCTTTTGACTTCCAAGAAGAACTTCAAGTTGAGCAGAACTTATCTTAAATTTTTCTTTATACTCATTTGCTGTTTGAAGATCCCTTTTGAGAGAGACAATTTGATCCTCAAGTTTTTCTTCATTATCTTTAGCATCTTCAAGATCAGATTCAAGATGTCTGATAATTCTATCCATCTGGTGGCAATCTTCTGCTTTCTCTTTGAGAGATTGTCTTAGATTGTCTTCAGTTTTTATTTTCTCTTCAATCTCTTGAGTAAACTTAATAACTCCTGATTCCATTTCATGTCTTACCATAATGACTTCTTTTGATAACTTTTCACATAACTTGGTTTTCTCAGTCAGCTCTTCATTTACATTATTTTCTTCACCTTGTCTTGCCCATTACTGAAGCAGCTCCTTTCTCTTTTTCATAGAGAGACTGAATTTATCTTTTAGTTCTCTCATGAAATCGTCAACCTATTTGAGTCTTTCCTTTAATTCATTGACTTCAAAGTTTGACTGTTCAAGATCATCAAGGGCAGTCTTGAGTTGCTCTCTTAAGCCATATGCATCCATTTGAGCTCCCAGATCTTCCTCAAGCTGTTAGGCTCTGTTAGGAGGAACTTAGCTCTGATACCAATTGTTGATAACTAAGAGGGGGGTGAATCAGTTATCCTAATTATTTCTTCTATCTGAACTTTATTTTTAATCAATGCAACATTAATTCAAATAAGCAAACATTATCATGAAATGGAAAAACACATGACAGTATTTTTGACATGGAAACCCTGTTAAGGGAGAAAACCACGGGGTGATTAACCCAAAGATTATTCTCTGTTAGAAGAATAAGGAAATACAAAATGGCACTTGCCAATTCGGGCTCACTGCTCAAGCACACTGCTCACAAAGGAGGCACACTACCTACAAGGAGACACACTGTCTACAAAAGAATGTTATACAATACTTGAACTGATTGGAAGCATCCACATATGCTGGAGTTCAGTTCCGGTTAGGCTCAGTACACTGATATGCTGCACTTCATCTTTCCTCTTCTCTTATGCTGCTTTCCTTTCACATACCGGACCTTCCTTACTGCTTCTACTCTGCTCTACTTTTTTGCATATCACATGTATCAACCACACTTCTCACAACTAAATCCATCCTATATATATATCTGCACAAGTGATTTCATTATCTTTCTAGTCGGCACCCGGAACAGTCAATCTTCTCACAAACTCTGTTCTGTCGGCTGAATCCTTACACATCAAGTAATGCGGATCAAGTATATACTTGTAGAAATCATTAATCATGTCGGCCAAACATGATTCATACCTTCATAACCTTTAACACCATTAGTAACACATCCGGAAAGTAGTCTGATGTTCTGTCAGTCAGTTCTTCCTCTGTTCACACTGTCACTCAGGAATTTGGTACTCAACTATTCATATCTTTTTCCTTGTCCATCACCGGAGGCTAAATCCTTGGAATCTATTACTCAAGGTAGTCCTCTTGACTTTCCCAAATCTATACTTCACCAAGATACTTCCTCTGAGAGATCCGAACCTGTCCATCGGACCTTGCCACAAGCTCTGTTCTTGTTTAGCGGACCTCAACAATCTTCATTCTGACTTCCGGTAGAGACACACCATGTCCTGCGGATGTGTGGGATGAACTTTGTTGCCATCAATGACAACAATCATTTTTTCCATATAATGTCTCTTGCTAACAAGTCCACCATCATACTTTTCCAAACTTATAAACTTACTTTTGTCACTAGTTATGTGATGTGAGCATCCACTGTCAATAACCCATTCATCCTTATCTTTCTCAACCTGAACAACCAAAGCACTTTCTTCCACTAGTTTTTCTTCCTTCTCATAGCTAGCAGGATTAGTAGACACAGGTTCTTCTTTAATAGCAATAAATAAGCATTCATTTGCACTAGTACTAGCATCATCAGATTCATCATCTGTCACACCTTCATCATCAAGATCTCTAACATAATAGCATTTCTTTGGGATCCTAGGTCTGTTTTCAAATCTTTTTCTATTCCTTTCAATTCTCTTTGGACACCTAGAAGCATAATGACCAACCTTACCACATGTAAAACATTTGAAAGGTAATATGCCTTTGAACTTACAAGAACCTCTTTGCAGTCTATCAACAAAGTTGGCTTCAATTTTGTCAAACTCATCATCAAGTTCCACCTTGTACTTTTCTGCTCTGGAGATCTTCTCTGAAGTACTAGCTTTGAAAGCAGTCTCTACTTTTGGCAGGGCATCACCAAACTCTCTCATTTCAAAAGTAGTAAGCTTTCCAAGCAACTGATCCTGAGTAATCTTTTTCACAGTTATTATTTCTTCAATTGCAGCTACCTTGTGACCGTAGGATTTAGGCAATGACCTGAGAATTTTCATCACAATTTTAGTTTCATCAATAGTTCCTCCCATACCTTTGATTCCAGTGACAAGTTCATCAACCTTTTGCATGTAGGATGTTATGTTTTTGTCTTTGCCCATATTTAAACCTTCATATTTAGCTTTTAGTTCCTGCAATTTGGCACTCTTTATAGATTCATCTCCTTCATACAGATTTTCCAGCTTTTCCCAGACTTCTTGACTAGTTTCATAATCCATGACCTTTATCAAGTCAGTGTCAGTCAATGCACTTAATAGAGCATCTCTAGCTTTTATATTTAACTCATATTCTTTGATTTCATCTTCATTTGTCAGACCAATCTGAGGCATAGTATATTTAGTCTATGTCGCTTTCCATACTTTATATCCAATACAAAGCAGATGGCTTTTCATGTGTATCTTCCAGGTCACATAATTCATTCCATCAAATTGTGGAGCCTCCTTATAAGACATCCTGGATCTACCTCAAGCTGTTAAGCTTACCTCTAAGGAACTTGGCTCTGATACTAATTGTTGAACTGTACAAGACAACTAAGAGTGGGTGAATCAGTTGTCACAAAACTTTAACCATTTATGAATATCAACACATCAAATTCTTAAGCATTGTTATTAAGATTAACCATGAAAGCATGCAACAAGAAGCTTAACATAATAACACATGAGACACCACAATTTTTATGTGGAAAACCCTATAAGGGAAAAACTACGGTGGGTGTTAGCCCACATAAATAAATAAGATAGAAATACCAAAAATCAAAGGCTCACTACCTTAGGTCTCACTGCAAATGTTAGGGCTCACTACCAAGGGGTGGCTCACTGCCAAAGATTTGTGAACTGATTTGATAGCTCTACTTCATGCCTGAGTTCAGTTCCATTGAAGCATAATATAACACTTTTGCTCTTCTCTTCTACAACTTCTCACTATCTTTTCATTTTCATACACACACCTTTTTTGCAACCACATTACATGCTTTTATACAATTCATCAACCTTGGAATGTACATCAAGGTCGGCATTACATTCATAAACCATTGAAACAATCTCCAAGGTCGGCATTGCAAACATACATAGAAATAGGTCTGGACCTAAATAAAACTAGCTAAGGAAAAGATGTATGCGGATCATGTTATGCCTTAGCTGGGACTCAAATGCAATCTTCCATGCCATGACATGCTTCCACAATCTCTGATGCATCTCTACAAGTCGTGAAAACAACCAAGTCAGCCAAGACTTGTGTTAACACTAAGTCTTCTAAGAACAATCTTCATCCACGATCGGAATTTCTCTTTGCAGACCAATACATAGGTAGGAACATGATCAAAAGACATCCACAAGCACATTGTAATCACCAAGAACATCCACACAACTTCTAACCAATTTGTCAAAAGGATTCTTCAAACCGGAGCACTTAAACAACACTGTCAGCCACTGTTATAAAGAAAAGATTGCTTGCAGACCACCAAATCACGAACCATTGGAGTTGAAGGCATGTATCATCATTAAAAACTAGATTCCAGAACCATAGACTAAAATACTTAACTGTGGAGGAATGTGGAGCATAATACATTCTCCCTGTCACCACCAAATATATAGAAAAAGTAGTTTTCACTCTAGTGAACATAACTAACTCAAATCTTCATACCAGAAGCTTAAACTTGGAACATAGAATCTTCAGACATGTATCTAAATAAATTTCAATCTATAGATAAACATAATCATTCTACAAGAAATGCAAAGCAATCTATTGGACCGTTCTTCTGTAGACAAAGATACTCTGCAACACACTGTTTCTACCAGAGGAGCAAATTTTCTCAATATCCTCAATATCAGGATCTCCAACACTTATATAGGTGAATATAAAGCATCTAACTTGTTACAAACAAGCATCAAAACAAGAGCATAGTTGACACAATGACAACACGGATATGTTGGCATCAATGACAACACCGGTTAGGCACATACTTGCAACTATTTTGAAGACTTGCGGAGGATATATATGAAGGATGGAAGATTGTTCCAAGCAAGGGAAGAGTGAGTGAGTATGAGTATGTGAGCATGTGTAAGTGTGAGAGTGACTATATATGTGTGTGTGTATGAAGAAGATAAATGATCCGGAAGTTGAGAAGGAAATCTGACTATAATGCATGATTCATAAAAGAGGTAGTATTGTGTTGTGGAGGTGTTTTGTAGATAGCAGAGTTGTTTGAGCAGAAGTGTTGAAGTCATATGTCAGTGTGAAAGGAGATGATACTGTAGAGGTGACTGAACTAGAAAAATCAATCAAGTGTTTTGGTATAGAGGTTGGAGCCTCTTCTTGTAAGTGTTGTAGCACTTTAGGGAGTTGTTGCTTCCTTTGGGTTGAAGCCCATAAAACTATATATCAGGGATTTGTTGCTTCCTTTGGGTTGTAGCCCATAAAATTTATTGTAAACGTATTTTATTTGTGAGGTTGGATTTGGATAGTAGATCCAAGCAGCTTACTCATCGTGGTTTTTCCCTTCTAGGGTTTTCCACATAAATCTGGTGTTATGGTTATATGATTGTGTTTTGAATTACATAGTTTGCTTCATTATTTGTTTAAGGAAGTAGAAAGAATTTGTTATACTAATTCACCCCCCCTCTTAGTATATCAGAGTATTCTAACATGTCTTAGGTCTAGACTAGAATAAGGTATAAAATCTCAAGGCGTAGATTAGATATGTCTTAAGTCTAAGTTACATCTAGAAAATATAAATATTTCCTAGATATGTCTTAGGTCTAGAGTCTAGAATAAGGTACAAAATCTAGGTGTCTTAGATATGTCTTAGGTCTAAACTTTACGTCTACTAGAAAATTTAATTATGTCTTAGATATATCTTAGGTCTACACTAGAATAAGGTACAAAATCTAGGTGTCTTAGGTATTAGGTGAGGCCACATGAGCTTCCACCTTCACACGATTGGCTTGTCAGTACAGAATAAATATTTCTTGAAGCTAAGAAAAACTCTTTTATTGTATTTAGAAGTTATGAAACCCTAGTAAAGTATCTTGTGCTCATGTGAGTTTGGTATCATTAAAAATTTATAAAGCTTAACTTTTTAGTTCACTATATTTAGAAAGTTGTATGTGAGTGTAAGCACCAAAATCACGTACGACATCCACGAGGCCCCGATGATGACTCACAATCCTTGTCATGTACATGTAAGTGTGGAATAATGCCCTCTCATTAGCAATTCTCTTGATAGCATGTGGTTTCTTCTTCCTTTTTTTGTTTCCCCTTTGTTGTACTAACCCTTTCTTCGCTTTTTCGACACTTGTTGATTTTTGTTTCCTATTCTTGTGACTTCATCCCTAAGCCTTTTATTCATCCATTTTTTGTGTTTTAACCTTTCCCTAGTGTTTTTCATCTATTCCCACCCCTAGGAGCCCTCTAGAGAACCTCCCAAGCCATTTCCAACTTTCAGTTTTTAGTTCTAGTCAACCAATGCAAATCTCCCCCTATTATTTCCAGATCTCCCTTGGGAGATCCATATTTTGCAAGTGGAGATTTGGTTTTTGACCCCTTTTGACCAGTTTCCAGAGGTAGTTCACCTCCTTTTCACATCCTTGTTCATCTCCAACCTTGACTTTCACCCTAGGTTGCCCCCAAGTGATCCTAACTAGTGAAAGGGGCGATCAGGTGGTGACCTTGTCATCTTTCCCAGCCATGAAAGAAGTCAATTTTTTGGCCAAAAAAGATTTGTTTTGACCCATTTTTGCTTTTGTTTGCATGGGATTTTGTCATAAACTTAGAGTTAACTATTTCATGCATCCAAGCATGCATATTTAACTTCTTTTTAACTTAACTTGTCAACCCATGCATTCTTTTAACTCCATTTCTTCTTCAATGATAAGCTATATTGGCTTGCTCACTCCATAATTAGCCCAGATCACTCTTGTGTCTTCTGAGTTAACTCTCCAATCAAAGGGAATTAACTCTTCATCCTCTCCACCTCTTTTAGCCTCTTCAAACCTATAAATACCTCCTCCCTCAAGCATAAAGGGAGGCAATTTCATTTGTGCATCCAATCTTTTACGGGTTTTTGCTCTCCAACTAGCATCCATATGCTCATACAGGATGTTTGAGCCTTTTGCTTTTTATTGTTGTCTCATCAATCTTTACTAAAAACTTCACATAGCGTCAATACAAGGCCCAAATCGCAAGCCACAGTGCTCATTAGCTCACATTGAGATCTCATTCAAGCTTTCAAAAGCTTCTTTTTGAATCCCTTTCTTATTGTTGCCAAGAGGATTTCCCTGTTGTTGTAAGAGGATAAGAGGTTGCCCATACAAGGATTTCTAAGTGTAGTGGAGGCTCACGCGTCTCTTATTCTAGGTTCCTTGATGTTTTTATTTTATAGTGGTTAGAAAATCACAATTTTCTCTTGGGAATAGTAAATGCATGTTGCCATTTCCTTGATAGGCTAAGTCGATCTTGCATTGTTAAAATAGTTTGCTTTCAAAAGTTCATAGATTAGATTCATTTCAAAGCAATTTCCTTTTCCTAGGGTAATTGTTCTAGATATTCAAAAAAACAAAACAAAAACATAGATCAATTGCATTAGATAACTTCATATTATCTTGCATACATATTTTAATTCCTAGAATAGAAAAAATGCTTCATTTCCACAAATAGAAAAAAGCACAAAAATATTGCTTTGCACTCATATAGGCTTGCATGCATATAAAAATTGAAAAGCACAAAAACATTAGCATCACAAAATGATCACAAACCCTTGATTCCAACACAAGGTTAACACAAAGTCAAACCTTAGGTCAAACAAAACCCTAAGTCAAACCCTATGTCAAATCGAGGTCAACATCAACTATCTCTCTCTTGGGTTGGGCTCACGAATGTGTCCGGGCTTAGAGGCGAGTGGGTGAGGACAATCCTCATTGAGATTGAGGACATTCACCCTAGACCACAACAAGAGATCAACAAACAATTCAACAACAACATAGGTTGAGGATATTCCAAACATAGGTTATCATCCAACAGTTCGAACAACAACTCCAATTCAACAGAAGTATCAATGAGAACAATCATCAACCTACATAGTTTTGGGACCTTAGGAATCCAAATAGAAGAACAATGACTAGTGACCCTTCAGGTCATATAGTTATTTTAACTACAATGGTCATAAAACACCAGATTAAAATCAATGCAAAAGAAAGGCCCCAAGACTAGCCGACCACTCTTTGTGAAGTCTAACTCTCTAGCGAGCCATACTTCCCCCATGTCTCACCTCCTCTTGACCAGCTACTTCCATGAGAGCGAGAGTGATGTGGAGGTTCACCCCATGGTAAGGAGAGGGGTCCATGTGTATGCCAAAGCTAACTTGACCACCCTAGGCCACTGAGTCATGTTTTTGAGTGTATAGTGAGTTTAATTATCATTCAAGTCTAAAACTTAACAAACCTCTTCTATCTAGTTCATTTACATTCAAATAAGATGAACTTGTATAGATTCAATGTTTGGTATATATTATAAAATCAACATTGGATCTAATACCTCTTCACATGGTCTAGGAGTACAAAATTATTCTAGTTTTGACTAAGATGGATGACTATATACATGAGTTCATGATCTAAACTATAATTATGTTAAATTACCTAATTGAGTTCCTACTCACTATAGCTATAGGTGAAGGGAGAGATAGTCTTTAATCTTATAGGTACCATGTCAAAGTTGTACAACATAAGTGAACAAGACCTCTTGACTTGAGAAGGATGATCTTCAAATTTGTTGTTTCTATGCATTAAAGAAGGGAGAGATAGTCTTTAATCCTATAGGTACCATCAAAGTTGTACAACATCAGTGAACAAGACCTCTTGACTTGAGAAGGATAATCTTCAAATTTTTGTTCTAGTTCTAGGAGATATGAAGGTTGTCCTAAGGAACAATTCCTTAAGATTTTATGGACTACTATGATGTATAGATAAGGATATAGCCTTGATTGAATTGAATTAATTTCATTAAATAAGCTATGTTCTTGAATTAGGGGGCCTCTTATAGGAATTGACTGACAATGGGCATGAAATGGATTCTATTTGTTTCTATGCATTAAACAAGTTTTAGTTAAGGTTATTCAAATGAATTCTTTGTTTGCAATTCATCATCATTTAAATGGATATTGGAAAGCCGATCCTTGTTGATAATGTTTTGGTATTCCAATGTAGTGTTATTATGTTCATGGTGTGTTAAGTGGTTAATATTACTTGATTAGATATTTGAATTATGATTTGAGTGTAATAATATTTGTTCTAGTCGTGGTGAAAGTCAAATTGTCTAGAGGTCTAATCTTATTTTTGAATAAAAAAATCTTCCAAGTTTTATTTATATTATATATATAGTGTTTGTATGCTACTTATGTGGGCCTAACTTATGTTATTTCATCATATAGCTACCATTCTTGTCCTTTATCTAGATATTTGAATGGTATATCATTACAGAGTTATAAAGTTTATTTTAAACTTCAAATTTGAGATATGTACAACTTATAGAATCTATAGCTTACATCTAGCATGTGCAGGTTGAAATTTACATGACGTGATTGAGATAAGCATAATATTTTTAAGTTAATATTTTATTATTTCAAAACTTCTATTACATGTATTAATACACACATGTGTAAATATCAAATAGATCCATTGAAAATATCAAGAAGAATTTCTATGAAAACTTTATTAAATATATCTCAAACATAAATTTGTCCATGTCAAATATAAACATATGTATGTCCATCTAAAACATAAACATGTCCATGTACATAGATGCATAAATGTCCATACATGTTGAAAATATATAAACATAAATGTTTGAAAATATAAACATAAATGTATGTCCATACATGTCAAATATATAAACATAAACATCTGTATATTTCAAATATAAACATAAACATATAAATGTCCATATCTCAAACATGAGTATAAACTCAAATGTCCATAGATCTCAAGTATAATCATAAGTTACACAAATGTACATGTCCATATATCTCAAACATAAACATAAACACAAATGTCCACATGTCCATATCTCAAACTTAAACATAAACACAAACATATGTCCATGTCCATATATCAAACATAAGAACTCATAAACATAAATGTCAATCTCTCAAACATGTAAGTTACTAGCTAGTTTGATCATCATGTCATCTCCTCGTCAAGCAACCCTCAGAGTGAGAATCCTACTCTGATATATGCAACGAGCACTACAAAAGTGTAATTAAACTAGAATATATATACACATGTTTCCTACATATATACATACATACAAACATGATATATATATATATATATGAATATCAAAATTTGATAATCAACTCACCTGTCCACTGTGACCATCAAGTGATTCATGTTTGTGTACACGCTCTACCCTCAAACTAGGAGTAACACCTATATCCTCAAGCTACACATGCACATAAAAAAGAAAAATTAATTTCAAATATAATTTATCTATGTAGGGTCCTACATGCATATGTTTAAATTTTATAGTATAAATTTAACTTAAAATTTATTAAAAATTATATACCTATGTCATACCAAGAGCCTGAATATCACCATCCTCAGCTACAATGATGGAATCCATTAATTCTTCTATTGTTCTCTCATTTAGTAGTTGTAGCAGTGACGTGTGTAAGGGACTGTGAATGAGAGATGGCATCAATCCTGTAGAAAGCATCTCTACAAAACCCTTGCCACCTATAACTTTCTCAAGTGAATAAGGTCCCATATGTTGAGCATGTGGAGTGGTGTAATGATCAATATATGTATGTGCTACTCCAACATGTGACTCCTATAGCCCACCAGAGGATCTAATGGTACAATCTACATCACAACACTACATGTCAGCATTTGGGATCTCTAATCTACTATGATGCAACCCACGTATGAACTAACACCTGCTAGAGGGATCCCCATTTGTGATGATATCACCTAGTACACTCTCATCAAGTCCTCAGATAAACAACAGGTTGTCCTCTGCATCTAGCCTTCCACTGTAATACGTTCCAAATTCTCTAGTGATAGGATGCTTATGAGATGATAAGGATCTATGTGAGTAGGTGACCTCAGGGGACACCTCATCAGATATTATCCCACACAATTTGTAGATATCATCTGATTTTGCATAGCAATCTCAACAATACTCTAAATTGCTTCCTCATGAAAAGAAATGACTACATGATCACCAATACCACAGAGGGATGGTGAGACCACAAGCATTCTGTCACCAACCAAGCTCCTATAAATAGGAGGCTTGGATAGTGATATAAATCCCTACCACATACTCTACCACGCCCCTGCACCAAATGTGGTGGTAAATCCAAATAGTTGACTTTGAGGCCTAAATGGACCTCAATGTACAACTAATGTGGAAAATATAGTGGAATTTGATCATTATTTGGATAATGACCATGTGCAAAAGAAATCTTGGATAAATCAACAGTGCCATCCGAGGGCATACACACTTGGTCACCTAATATTCCCTAACACTAGTTTTGGCTGCATAATGAGGAAAACATTGTGCCTTTAGAGTTTCTTTTGGCACTCTTAGCTGGACTTCACTCAATGGAACATCACTAGAAACTTGTGCTCACATTTTGGCAAGAATGACAGCTAACTTCTCACCAGAATATGCACTAACACCCCTTAATGAATTTATAATATGAACTAAACTATCCAAAATCTTCTCACAGTTAGATCTGTAAATCCCCATGGTTTTCAGATCCTCTAAAATTAACTTCAATCTAGCAATCTCTCTATCTATATGCCCAAAAAGTGGATCCATATCTCCCTATCACATTTACATGTAAATATACTTGAGAGTTCAGGAACATAACATGATAGAGTCCTTATGTTAGTTAATTTTCTCTTTTAAAAGTAAAGACATAAATATAGGAAAATAACATATCTAGATAGCTAGTTAACTATACATCCTAGATTATCATATTTTAAACTTAATATTTAAATAAAATACTCAAGAGACATAAATAGGTTAGAAACTATTAAGTTAACACAAGCATTTCAACTAACAAGTTCTAAAGTACAAGGCAATATCGTGTAATAAAAAATGTAGTCTATTTCATTGGATTAGATACTTGTAACTTACAAATTACATTTCATTTAATGAAAATGAAGTCCAATGTTTTGAGTGCTTTCTCTTTAACATAATGCTACAAACTTTTAATGATACATACTTTTCCACATAATAGATATCTAATTTATGAAAAATCAAGGAATATAAAGCACTTTAACTTGAGTGACACACACATGAGTTCTATATTGAACTCTTACTCTTTCCATTCTTATGCAAGAGCATGTTTTATGTGTACTAATGGCTATATAATTTTCTTATCCATAGGTTGACAATGATTTAATGAAAGCAATAGGAAAATCATTTTACTAGACAATGATATAGATCAGATAGTGGCTACACAAAGTTTGAGAACTTAGAGATGAGAATTTTAGGTTTCTTTGCCTCTCTTTTTTTGTGGGTCTAGTTTTTGTACTCTAGGGTCCTAATTTTTCTTTGAATTTTTCTTCTTGGCTTCTTAAGTATAAATCTCCTCCTTTTCTAAGTTTTCTATAGTTTTAGGGAGCTACCACCATGGTAGAACTTCCTTAAAAGAAAATAACAAATAGATGAACTTGCAATTCATAAAGGATGAGGATTGTCCTACCATGTTCCTTTGTTTCACATACGTTTTCCCATGAATTCCTACAAGGTGAGAGATAAAACATTCCATGAACTGATCTTCTATCTCCCAAGATAGATTGAATACAAAAATGACAACATTAGTGATCATGCATGCTACTCTTTAATTCACTGCTACCCCCTACGATGCAATTGGTTGAGGGAAGATCTTGTTAAATATATTAATGATAAAGATGAGAATATAAGAATATCTATTGATGATAAAATGCATCATGAGAAAATTATAATCATAATCATGTGACAATCAATAAAAAATGATAGGAATGTAAGTAAAAATAATCATCCAAGTATTTAAATATCACAATCATAGATAGAAGAGTACATTGTGAGAAGGATACAAATTATGCATCATAGATAGGATAAAAAATAGGATAATTACCTCCATCATGAGAAAAGTAATGGTGATGCAACCCTAAATGACCAAAGACACCCATGAAAGTACAATAGGACCTTCCCAATGTTACATGCATGAGCAAGACCACACATAGGGTAGGACCAATGGGATAAGTAGGATATAAATAATGGTGATGTATCTCTCTATGGCTAAAACACCCATGAAAGTATGATAAATGTCCCAATGTAGCATCCATGAGCATGAGAATGTATAAGGTAGGATTAGTATCATAAGATATAGATTATTATTACATGAAAGAAAAGTATGATGCCTCCTATATATAGGATTAAATTATTTTAGAAATAGTGGAAAAAGTACCAAAATATAACAAGTAGTATCATAAGATAAGTGATTTAGGTCTAGGTAATCAAGTATGACAATATAGATTATTATTACATGAAAGAAAAATATGATGCCCCCCTATATGTGATTGTGTAATTATAATGTAGAAGATCAAGATAGGATTAGAGTGATAATAATTTGTTTGCACACAATAAAAACATATGATATGACAGTATAATCTCAAGCCAAATAGAGTCAATCATAAGATATGACAATGTAAGTAAAAATAGATGGGATGGAATAGCATGCTAGTCCACAACGTGGAAATACATGATAAAGGAATGATATCACAATAACGAATAAAAATAAAGTCTCAATTTATGATAATGCAATATAGCATGTGTACTCTATAAAGTAGATATGGAAAGATGGGATCATAAGATATAAGATGTAGTAGTGTGAGATAATAGGACAAAATATATATGATTCATCCATTTGTGAGATAATAAGATATAAGATATAGTAATATAAGATCATGATGTAAAATAAATATGTCAAAATATTTGATCAAATAGCAATGTTAGATGATATATTAATAACAATGTGAGATCAATGATATGACATGATATAAAAAAGTGAGGTCAAAGTAGACATGTAAGATCAATGATATACAAGTTAAATTGGTAAAAGATGAGATCATAGACATAATATCCAATGTAGCTAGATATAAAAATGATAAATCATAAAAAAATATGACAATGATAGAAGGATAATATGTAATGGATTATATATAATATGGTCAAAATAGCTAGATTGAATACAATGTATTAAAATAAGATAATTATCTAAGAACCCAGATTAATCAAATTAGAAATATTTAAGACAATATTGTAAGAAGATAGATCAAAACATGTAGGAAATAAGAATAAATTAATCATAAGGATCAAAGATCCAAGGATTAAGTCATAAGAGGTAAAGGGTCATGAAAGCAAGAGATGGCCAAGCAAGAGTGAGTAGACAAGAGAAGATAATGTGAAACAAAAGATCAAAGATCAATCCTAAGATAATCAAGTGTTAAAATTTTAAACATGGCTCCAAAGTGTGGCAAAAGGATATTAAATGAACATAAAGATAAATAAAGGAAATGGAAGAGTGATAGATTCTACGAAATGAATTTTTTTCTCAGATTAGATTGACTATCTTTTATGTTATATGTGACCTCAATGTGTATCTTCCCTTGGTATATAAATTATTGAATTTTATGTTGGAATGCAATGCCTTTATGTTTAGAATACCTCCATGTATGATGAGAATTACTTTTATTAAATTATAACAAGGATTCCATGATAAATCACTATAGACCATTGCTAAGTCCACACTACATTTATGTGAACTAGTGATAGAGAAATACTCAATGAAAGCACAAGATAAATTAGGAAATGAAGTATAAATCAATTAAGATGAACCAATTTTTTTAAAATATCTATAGCATAGCTACAATCTAAAATTTCCAATAAAATAATCTCATCATCTATTGGCATATAATTAGCAAGTAAGAAATATTTCACATACAAAGAAGCATCCACGATAGAACCATCATAAGAACTTTGTAATATTTACTCACAATGACTCAATATCATCATGTAGAAGCACATTTGGAGTATTAATATGATAGGCTAAGGTATCATCATCAAAGTATAAATGAGCATGTAACACATGAGAAGTTGTTTTGGGTCCATTTTGGTAGATGTATTAATACAATATCATATCAACATATGGCGTGCAATCTAGTATTCATAGTTGGGATCATTCCTTAATCCTTCACCTACCCTTAGTTCACAAAAATATTGAGGAAAACATTGTTCGATGGGCTTGTCATCCACATTTTACGATTTCAAATTTACAACTTAGGGTTTGATATCCACAATTTAGGGTTTCAAATAAATGTTTTAGGGTTCCAAAATAGATGTTTAGGGTTTTAGTTTTCACATTTTAGGGTTCCAAATAGATTTTTAGGGTTTTAGTTTTTACATTTTAGGGTTTCAAAATGATGGATTAGGGTTTGGAAATCAAGTGATTTGATTTCAAAATGATATTTCAAGGTTTTAAATTGTCGTTTAGGGTTTATAAATTCAGATACAAGAGTTTCAAAATTTTGATAAAAAACATTGAATTTCCATATTAAAATTTTGGAGAAAAGAATTGAAGTAAAAAATAAAAATATACACACGGGTAAATGAAAAATACCTGGTAAATGTGACCTTGTTGAAGAAGACCCTACATGGACACCTTAGTTTTTTGACAAGTGGCAAGTTGGGCTCCTTGGTGCGTAGTAATGTCCTTTGGTTCAGGTCACTATCACTGAAGGTAGACCGTTAAACGTAGGTTCAAAAATACTGTGGTAGAAATGACAGTCGAAAGTGATTTTTTCGCATTATATTGCCTTTAAAAAATAATAAAATATTACCTTCGTTCGAAGAAAATCTTTGAATGGACCTTTGTTTGAAGGTAACTTCTACAAAATCTTCGAACAAAGGTACCTTTGTTTGAAGAAAAACCTTAGAATGAAGGTAACATGAATTTTTTGGCCCATCCATGATCAAAATATTGATGTCACAAGTTTGGGACTAAGTATTGTGGGCTCACCCAACTACAAATGACACATTTTTGTACATAATTGGTACCATGTACTTGTGATACTCTAAATATACTCAACCCAAAATTTTATGAGGTGAACCTAGGATAGAACATGCATTGCACCCTTTCTACAAGTGTGAATCAAATCACTCCTCTTGTGGCAAGAGTTGGTCAAGCAAGGGAGAATCCAACACACTACTCTCTTTGTGAGTAAGGAGAGTGCCATAGGTGTCAATGGTATTATCATGCTAGGTGGGATTTTCTACTCATTTTGTGTTTTAGATTTGATGTTATATGGTATTAGCATGTGCTAGGTGGGATTTTCTACTCATGTGTGGGTATCCCTATATGATATGCTTATGGTGTTGTGTTGATTGATTGAGATGGTCATGTGTCAAACTTGTGTGTGCATTTTAAATTAATACCTAGTTAGTTGAATCCTAGTTCAAAGACGTGGGCCTAAGGCTTCCACATAGTTGGGTAGCAATGAACCACTATTGGGGACCCATAGTTTTTTGGAATAGCTTGGAGTGCATGCAAGGATTTCATAACCTTGTTAGAGGTGGTAAATTATCATTTTATACTTTTGTTGAAAATGTATAATTCAAGACACTTGAGTCCTTATATGTAAATTTGTAATCATGATTAGGGACACTTATGTAATGGATTTTAATCCACCCACATTTGTAGTGTGAGCCTTATCAATTATTTTAGCATTGCTCAACCTTCAAGTTTAATGTGTATTATATATATATTGATGAAGGTGGTAAATCATAAAACACACAACAACAAAAATTACAAACAGAAAATAGAATGTTATTTTATTGATTTGGACAACTCATTACATTACAGAAGCTCAAATACAATTAGAGGATGAATCCTCCATAGGCTGCAACACATTACAACTCTCTATCTCAAGACTTTGGAATCTTCTGCCTTTTGTAACCCCAAATCAGCTAGGGTTTCTATTTTCCCACCTATTCTTGACTCTACACTTTCCCCCTTATCTCTACTACTGCCAAGGGTTCCCAAAAATGGTTATTAATAGACTATTTGGCTATTAATATCCTATTTGGCTATTAATAGCCTATTTGGTAGCCTCCAGCCAAATTTTAAATTTTTCATCTCCCTCCAAAAATAGGTCAACTTCTGGGAGCCATAACTTTTGATCCGAGTGTCTGATTGACAAGATATTTGAAGCACTAGAAATCTCGCAGAGTGCTCTATGCGCTAAGAACTAGATCTTCCAATTTTGCCCATTTTTAGGCCCGTACGGGGCCTTTTAGTTTCTCAAACCTGAATTTGAATAATTTTTAAGCATTTTTTGAGAAACAGAAACTTTAATATCTTTCAATTCACAAATGATCTTTGCATGATTCCTTTGCCAAAGGTCTTATTTATCATTTACGTAGCTTCATGTAAATTTTCACTTTAATCCATGTCCAAATGCAAACATTCTAAAAATAGCAGTTTGTTATTTTTAGCAATTTGGAAAAACTAAAGGTTCTACATTATTATTCAAGCGATTATGGTACCAAAAATACTAATTTTGAAAAGAAATGGAAACAACATCAATGATTTTGAATCAAAATCTTTTTGGGGTGATACAAGATTGCTCTTACACCTTTGGATGCTCCTGCATCAGACACCCAAGGTAATTTTGAGAAGTGACATTGTCACATCTCAGGTGTTTGAGGAAAACCCCAAACAGTCCACTTCTACCGTAGATAATCAGGAAGAATCTTCAACAGGCCTTCCTTTCCACTTCACTAGATATTCTTCATATTGCCTATTCTGAGTACTCCTTCCCACACGACTATCCATGATCTCTTCTATCTCCTCCTTTGAAGTAGATGCCAGAATACTCACAATTCTTCTGTTGGTCCATCCTCTGTTCCACCTTCATGATATTTTGATAAATTAACAATGTTGAAAATAGGGGAAATGTTGATCCCACACGGCAACTCTACCTCATATGCATTTCCTGATCATGCTTCTTCAAAATTCTGCATGGTCCAAATTTCTTCATTTTCCACTTATTATATGTTCCAACTAGAAACCTCTCTTTTCTCAGGTGAACCATGACTTCATCTCCTACCTGAAATTCTTTATATCTTCTCTTCTGATCTACCTTATCCTTGTACTAAATATTCATCTTATTAATGTGTTGTCTCACTTCTTCATGTAAATTCTTCAGGTGTTCCGCAAAGTCCTCAGCTTCAGCACTTGTCTTTGCTTCCCTGTCCATCTTCCTTAACTCTGAAGTATTTCTTGGACTACTCCCATATACAATCTAGAATGGTAATTTTCTTGTGCTCTTATTGACAAAAATTGTTGTAAGAAAATTCTTCCTATGGTAAAATCAAATCCCATCCCTTGGGCTTATCTCCTACTAAGTATCGTAGCAAGTTACCCAAACTCCTATTCACCACTTCTATATGTCCATTAGTTTGTGGATGGTGTGCAGAACTGAACTTCAAATCTATCTTCAACTTCTTCCACAATGTCCTCTAGAAATAAGCAACAAACTTAGTATCTCGATCTAAAACTATGCTCTTAGGTAGACCATGTAGTCTCACCACCTCCTTGAAAAATAACTCTGCAATATGAACAACATCATTAGTCTTCTTACAAGGAATGAAATGTGCCATCTTTGAAAATCTGTCCACCACCACAAAAATGGAATCATGTCCTCTCTGTGTCCTTGGTAAACCAAGGAAAAAATTGATACTAATATCATCCAATGACCTCTTTGGTATATGTAATGGCTGATATAGCCCTATATTATGACTTGTTCCTTTTGCCATCTGACACACTCTGCAACTCTGCACAAATTTCATCACATCCTGTTGTAACTGTGGCCAATAATAATACTCACCAACAATAACAATGGTCCTATCTTGACCAAAATGTCCAACTAATCCTCCGCTATGCTTCTCCTTAATCTGGTTCTCTCTCATGGAACTCCTCAAAATGCACAACTGGCTTCCTCTAAACAACATGCCATCTTGGATTATGAAATCCAACCATTTTGTCTTGTCCAAAGTAACAGGTTCCAAACAAGCTTTCCAAGCCTCTACAAAATTTGGATCTTTAGGATACAAACTTTTGAGCTCATTGAACCCAACAACCTCTATCTTCATTTTTGTCAACAAATTTTGCCTTCTACTTAAGGCACCTGCAACTTTCCTGGACTTCCCACTCCTGTGCTTCAAAACAAAAGTATAACTCTACAAAAACTCAACCCATTTTAAGTGCCTTTGATTTAACTTTCCTTGACTATTAAGATACTGCAAATCCTGATGATCAGTATATAAAACAAACTCTTTTGGCAACAAATAATGTCTCCATTTCTTCAAAGCCTGAACTATAGCATAAAACTCCTGATCATAAACATAATACTTTTTCTTGGCATCATTAATCTTCTCACTAAAATAGGTAATGGGCTTACCTTCTTGACTCAAAACAACTCCTATAGCACTACCACTAGCATCACAATCTACTTAAAATACCTTATTGAAATCTGGAAGTGCCAAAACAGGTTGCTCTATGACTTTCTGCTTTAATGTATCAAAACTCTTGGCTGCTCCTGTAGTCCATCTAAACTCTTTTCTATCCCCTCTCATTGTCTCAGTTAGGGGTGCACAAATGCTACTAAAATTCATGATAAACTTTATGTAAAAACTTACCAAACCATGAAAAGATCATACCTCTATAGCACTCCCTGGCGTAGTTCATTCAATGATAGCCCTCACCTTCTCTAGGTCCATCTTAAGACCTTCCTCTGAGACAACAAATCCTAGGTATACCAACTCCTTCTTTGTAAAACTACATTTCTTTAGATTAATCAGTAACTTCTACCTCAGCTTCTCTAAAACTCTTCTGATATGCATTAGATGCTCATCCCAAGTCTTACTGAAAATTAAAATGTCATCCAAATAAACAATAACAAAACTTCCCAAAAACTCTTTCAATGCCTCGTTCATGAGCCACATGAATGTGATCGGTGCATTGGTTAGCCCAAATGGCATGACTAACCACTCATACAAACCTTCCTTTGTCTTGAAGGATGTCTTCCATTCATCTCCTTCTCTGATTCGGATCTGGTGATACCCACTCTTCAGGTCAATCTTCATGAAGTACTTGGCTCCACTCAAACAATCCATTATGTCATCCATTCTAAGCAATAGAAATTTGTACTTGATTGTGATCTTATTGATGGCTTAGGAATCTATACACATTCTCCACTCTCCATCTTTCTTTGGTGCTAGTATTGCAAGTACCGCACATGGACTTAGGCTCTCTCTTATCAGTCCCTTCCTTAACAGCTCATGAACTTGTCTGTTTAGCTCTTCATTCTCTGCTAGAGTCATTCTATGGGTTGCCTTATTCGACAAACTGGCTCCTGGTATCAAATCCATTTGATGACTTATCTTCCTCACTGGTGGTAGACCTTCTGATACATTATCAGAGACAATATCCTGAAACTCTTCCAACAGATCTAAAACTTCTACTGGTACATCTTCACATTTCTCTTGACTAATCTTAGGAATCAATGCAAATTAATGGCGCTCACGTTTCATACCCTCCAAAAATTTCCTACCATCTACCAAGCAAATTCTAACGTACTACATACCTTTTCTTCCACCTCCTTCAAGGGCTTCAACTTATGACGAACTCCATTCTTTGTTAGGGAATATGTGTTTGCATGGCCATCATGGACAACACACCTATCATACTGACACGACCTTCCTAATAACATATGACATGCATCCATTGGTATGATGTCACACAGCACCTCATCATGGTAGTCCTCAATCTTGAACTTGACTAAACACTATTCATTGACCAAAGCTCTATGGTCCTTCTGCAACCATGTGATCCAATGTGGATGTGGATGCCTTCTTCTTGTCAACTTTAGCTTGTTAACCATCTCCTCTGAAACAAGATTGTTAGTGCTTCCACTGTCAATAATAATATCACAACACTTACCTTCACATTTGCACCTTGTGTGGAATAAAATCTTCCTCTGGTCTGGTTCTTTCTCCTCATTCAACAAGGTTCTTCTAACAACTAGGGTTTCCCCCCTTTTAACATCTTTAGAATGCTCAGACTGTGCATCTTCATCTACATGTGCAACTCATGCATTACCTTCAGGTCTTCTATTCATCCTTCCTTGATGTTGTGGACACTCATATGCTTGATGCCCTTCTTCTCCACATTTGAAACAAGTTCCTCTAAAACCTCCTCTTCTAGGTCCTTTCCCAGGTTGGCCTCTTCCTCTTCCTCTTTTCTCACCATTATTCTGGTCACGAGGGCGGTAGGCATTATCTCCTCTCTGATTTCAGTTGGTGCCAGCTTCTTCACTTTTCTTTGGATCTTCATTTCAGCCTCCATAAGATCTTCCACTAGTCCTTCTGTCTTGATCTCTTCCCCTTTTCTTTCTTTCATTTAATCTTTATTCAGCTTTTCTTCCACCTTTAAGGAAAACTGGTACGCATCTTCTATGGTGGTTATTCTGACCATGGTCAACTCCTCTTCAGTACTTGGCCTCAACCCATTGATGTAACGGGCTACCTTCTCCTTGTTGGCCTCTGCATGGCCTATCCTAATAGTAATCTTATAAAAATCTTATGTATACTCCTTAACAAACTTGTTACCTTGCTTCAATCCTTGCAGCTTCTTCAACAACTCCATCTCATAGTCCACAGGAACGAACTGCTTCTTTAGTTTTTCCACCATTCGTTCCCATCTGGTAATCTTTCCTTTTCCTCTTCTATTCCTCTCTAATTGGACCTACTTCAACCAAATATTGGCATGGCTCTTTAGCTTTGTTTTTGCAAACTTGACCCAATCTGGATCTTCCACATCTTCATACTCAAAATATTCTTCCATATCATTGATCCAATCAATAAGTTGTTCTAGATTCAAATCTCTAGAATAGGTAGAAACTTTGATCCTGGGCCTCTTTGTGATCTTTGAAATGGCCCTCAATAACCTAACTTTTGTAGGATCTCCCACAACTTCTTGTTCTTCCTCAGATAGATCTTCTTTAGCTTCATCTTCGCTTTCTTCTCTCATTCTCAGCTCAAACCCCGTTTGCAGATCCTCTTACAATGCATCGATTTACCTTTACAGGGATCTAAAACCCTCTTCTGTCAAAGCATTTCTTCCAACATGGTTTCTTCATGGAGGCATCTTGATCTCCATAGCAAACCCACAACCTTAGGTCCTGGTGCAAACTGCCTCACAGTCGGCGATTTGTCTACACACTCAGGACCCTTGCTCTGATACCACTTGATGAAGGGGTAAATCATAAAACACACAACAATAGAAATTATACATAGAAAATAGAATGTTCTTTTATTGATTTGGACAACTCATTACATTACAAAAGCTCAAATACAATCAGTGGATGAATCCTCCACAGGCTGCAACACATTACAGCACCCTATCTCAAGACTATGGAATCTTCTATCTTCTGTAACCCTAAATCAGCTAGGGTTTCTATTTTTTTGCCTATTCTTGACTTTACACTTTCCCCCTTATCTATACTACTACCAAGGGTTCCCAAAAATGGTTATTAATAGCCTATTTGGCAGCCTCTAGCGAAATTTCAAATTTTGCATCTCCCTCCAAAAATAGGTCAACTTCTGGGAGCCATAACTTTTGATCTGAGTGTCTGATTGATGAACCGTTTGAAGCGCCGGAAAGCTCACAGAGTGCTCTATGCTCAAAAACTAGATCTATCAGTTTTGCCCATTTTCAGGCCTGTACAGGGCCATTTAGTGCCTCAAACCTGAATTTGAATAATTTTCAGGCATTTTTCAAGAAACATAAACTTTAATATCTTTCAGCTCACAAATGATTTTTGTGTGATTCCTTCACCAAAGGTTTTATTTATCATTTACATAGCTTCATATAAATTTTTGCTTCAATCCATGCCCAAATGCAAACTTTCCAAAAATAACAGTTTGTTATTTTTAGCAGTTTAGAAAAACTAAAGGTTCTACATCATTATTCAAGTGATTATGGAGCCAGAGATACTAATTTTGAAAAGAAATGGAAACAACATCAATGATTTTGAATCAACGTCTTTTTTTGGGTGATGTAAGATTTCTCTTACACCTTTGGATGCTCCTGCATCATACATATAGATATAAACATATATATTTATAGTTCTATAAAAGTAAGTTACATTTTTAAAATTGAATTAGGATAAATTATATTTTAAATTAAGTGAGGGTTTTAAATAAAAAAGAAGAATGAAAAAAAAATTGACTGATGGCCTCAGCATGTCCAAAGCAGGCCCGGCCTGCGTAGGCAAGCCGCCCCCAAAAGAGGGGCCACAACCTGTCTATGCAGGTCACCTTCGGCACCTCCACACATAGGGCACCTGGGGAGGGGTTCGGACCTGACCCCCGAGCTAAAGGAAATTCGGAGTTTCCTTATTTGTTTTTTTTATTTTATTTCTTTTATTTATTAATTGTTTTTAATTAATTCCATTTAGAATAAAAAGTTGTTAAGTTTAGATTGTTTTTTTCTAAATTTTAAAAGATTTATAAATTTTCATTTAATTAAATAATTAAAATGACTTCTAATTATTTGATATTTAACAAATAAGCTTATATATTCAACTTTGATTTATTAAAGATTATTTTAAACAACTATGGGTTTTAATTTGTTTATGTTTAAATAAATAAACTCAAGTGATAATAATGCTTCTAGATTCAAGTGTTTAAATAAACTTGTTAAGATGGTTAAGTAATTCTTTGATCACAAAAAAATTAAATAATTGTTAATTATCCTAAGGTTTTATTTATGCTAGTTACAATGGTTGACAATTCAATATATTTTGGGTTCATAGTTGGATTTATTAGAAACAATCAAATCTATTTACTTTCTTTTGCAAAAACAATTAAAGTAAAACAAATTAATTTTTTTACAAGATGCAAGTTCATCTAAAGGTTTAAATGAACAATTAGGATAGAAGAATTAATTTCAATTACAATCAACAAAATTAGTTAGGTATAGCTACAATTTTTAATCAAAGGGTAATTGAACAAATTAATCAAATCAACAACTAAGTGTTATAAATGAACTTAACTAAGTTTCACCTACAACTACTATGCTCAAATCCTAAAGTCTAATTCACAAAATGTTTAGATAAGATTTATTGATCTCTACTACAATATGCTTAATTTACTTTGTTTATTTCAATATCATTCATTAAGTTAGGAACTCTCACAAATGATTTATTTCTCCTAATTAAGTTAAATATGGGTAACTATGACAAATTTTCTTTACAAATGATCTTTACTTTCAAATTATTTTAAGTGATTACATGTGTGCAAATGTATTAAGAAAATGTTGTTTAGATGTAATTTTCTTCCCTTTATTCAAATACAACCAAATTAATAAAGAGAAAATTGTTGGGATATGGTGTTGTACACCATTGCATAATTCGATATATTTTATAATGTTGTAATTAAATAATTATTTAGTTGTGATGCACCTAGGTGGTGTGGTTAATCACACTATATAATTATTTGGGTCCACTTTATGTTGTATTGTAACATTCGGATTATTTGTATTAGTTGATTTATTGGGAAAAGTTAGTACCAATAGTCAAATGTGGGGTCAAGTGGTTTTATGTAACCCATGGTTTTGGGGCACATGGTTTTCTCAATGTAATGTGTGAGCTTATATTATAAAAGCAAACACAATGTTATTTTTTGAGGTTGGCTGGATATTTCATTGTAGGTGAACGGGGGTTTTGTGAGAGGTTGTTATTGTATTGACCTCTCTCCTGTAAGTGTAGATTGTGAAGCATGGCAGGTGATGTGTGGATTCATACTTGTACACATGGAGGATGCATTGGAGGTGCTTGATGGTTCAGAGGTATTCATGGAGGTTCAGATATTGTATTGTAATGTTTCATTGCTGAATAATACATGTGAGTATGGATGCTTTTGGAGGCTAGGTTTTTCCCTGCAAAGGGTTTTCCCAAGGTATATCTTATGTTTCCTTGTTGCTTGTTCATTGATCTTTTGCATTATGGTTGTTTCTGCACCTTGTTTCTCCTGTTGGGTTATGTGGAATTGGTTTAATTAGACCTACAAATTCCTAACAGTTGGTATCAGAGCCATGTTTATGGTTGAGGGAGGTGTGAGCTCCCTGGATGTGTATAACCCTTGTGTGTAGATCAGGTACAAAATAGAAGCCATGGCAATGCATGTAAGGATTGAAGGCATTACAAGGTTTTGTACAGGTTGTATTGCAGATTGGGGGTTCTGGGTATTGGAGATTTTATGTGCATGTTGCAGATCTGATGATTGAAAAATCATGGCTAAAGAGGGTTTCTCTAGTGTGGCTTCATGAGGGTTTTGAGGAGGAAATTTCACAAATGACCTCCTGGGACAAAATGGACCTTGCCATTGAGTCTAGGAGGCCTGAGAAACGAAGATTCATATAAAATTTGCCCATGTTTGGTTACATGAAGAAAAAGAAAATTTTTTTGCCCCCTAGGAACGACATACAGATTTGCAGAATAAAATAATAAAAAAAATTATTCCTACACATTGTTAAATTTTTGCTATAGTTTTTGAAAAAAAAATTTTAAAAAAAAACTATAGTGCATTGAAAAATCTTTTTTAAAAAAAGATTGAAAAGCAATTAAAAAAAAAAAAAAAAATTACAGTGGCAGGGGGGTACGCTGACCCCCCCCGCGTACCATGAACCTGCGCTGCTGCAGAAGGGTACTAACGGGGTATCGTCGGCGTACGCCAGTCGGCCTCGCTAGTCCCCTCTTTCTTCGTCGGCCTTTGGGCCGATGCCCAAGGGCAGCCCTTTATGGGCTTTTTAAACTTTAAAATTTTTTATTAAACCCTTTAAAAATATTAAATGGTGGTGCATTTTTTTTAATGACAGCGAATGAAGTATTTTTAAATCTAGACTTAAAAAATAAATTAAAACCTAGTTCAATGTTTAAGGGGTCCATGAACATGAAAAATAAATTTCAAACCTCCTTATTCCTGTCAAAGACTATATGCCACGTCAAAACCTTTGCCCAGTCAGTAGCGATGACATCAGCGCTGATGTCATGCCATGTCAGCAGTGTACCAGGGCCTAGTAGGGGTCCACTTTTAACCCTCGGAGTGCCTTTTCTTTTGGGAGGCATAACTTTCACATACGGTATTAGTTTTTTGACTTCTTATAGGCATCGAAAAGATCTCTCTGAGCACTACACAGTGGTATAAGTTTCATGACCAGAGTTTGTTGTTTGTGTCATAATTTGGTGCCCAAAGCTCGCATTGCTTCGGTACAGTTTTATGCTCGTAACTTTTGCATACGGAATTAGATTTTTGATTTCAGATAGGCATTGGAGAGCTCTTGTAGTGTACTACAGTTTAGATTGTGTAGATTTTCAGTTTGGTGTGCAAACAGAGTGTTGTACTTGTTTGATCAGTTGTAGGAGCCTGAGATTCAAAGTGCGCCTATGAGTGCATTCGGATGGATTTTTTGGCACAAACTTGTGGGTGTTCATGTTGTTATGAGACCATCAGCATGGTAAGTAGGTCTTCAGATTTGGTGCTTCCTGATATAGGTTTACATGTGTTTTCAGAGTTTGGACTTTGATGGAGATAGGTACAGGTTGTCTTTTGGTTTGAGGACATGGTTGATACTCGTGTGAGACTTGGAGTCTCGTTTCAATGGGAGTTGAGTATAGGTATAGCGATGATGATGATTATGGTGACATGGATATGCAGTTATACTTTTGTATTAGCACGGCCCATGATCATGTATGTGATTGACAGGTATGGGCTATGATGTTCGATTTATAATTACAGGTGGTGTAATGGTGTTGTTTTAGGGAATTGTTCTTATCTCCTAGATGCTTGATTAGTTCTTTGACTATGGTTACTCGTTTGTGGACTTCTTGGCAAATCGAATCTAGAGTTGATTTGGTGTTTGAGTCTTAGAGTCTATAGGTTGTCTTCTTTGATATCTCAGTTTGCATATTACCAGTGTGATGATGAGTTTGTATGTGACATTTGTTTTGGATCTACGAGTTATGTAGTTTTGTAGGCTGATCACCTATTTAGCTACAGTGAGATGACTCATATGTGGACTGTCTATATCCACCAGATTGATTTAGTGTTTATGCAGACTTTGTTAGTCAGCCTTATCTATGGTCATTTGTGCATTGGTATGTTGCTTTGGGATAAGAGGATGGATGATTAGAGTGCCTGGACAATCAGTTGTTGGGACTTGCAGCATGTTTATCATGATGTCATGGAGAGATTGGATACATGGTTCTATGTTAGCTTTTGACAGTGATGGTTTTATCTTCTTGTTTGGAGATTTTGGTTCACTAGACCTTTTGGGAGCTGTTGATGTTACAATGGGATTCCTTGATTGGTTTGGGGCCATGGATAATCTTCATCAGGAGATCGTTACTTTGTTGTCATGGATAGCTCAGTATCACGGTTCAGTGGGAGCTTTGGCAGCATGTTGGATTCATCATACGTGATGGATGATATTCTATAGTGGATGCTGGTGTCATGGAGGAGCTCTTGGTTTTGAGAGTTCTTTGACAGTTTCAGTTCTATTGACAATAGATGGTTATCTTCATATGATTGGAGATGTTGACATCTTGGTTTACCATGGAGGACTTTTTTGAGTCTTTGGTTGAGGTGTCAGTTTGACATGTTTATCCTTGATTTAGGATGTTGATATTGTGTCTTGATTCTTGATACCGGTTTAGAGTTTTGGCATGATACAAGTTCTCTTGAGACAAGATGTATGCATCATTGTACGCTTTGTTGCATGTGATCTTCTTACGAGGAGATGATTAGATCATGATGTCATGATGGGCTTCTTGATTATGCAGTTGTGTAGTAGGAGCATTGACGTTGGTCTTGTTTGTTCTCTTGGTACTAATTACTTTGGTCATTTGCTTTACAGCTTCATGATGGTGCTATGTTGCATTTGGAGTTTGGCATGTATTGGTTAGTTACAGGTGCTCATGGATACTTAAAGACTTAGGTGAGGCGGAAGTTCTCTTGTGATTAGAGACAATTGTTGAGACAGTTACTCATTGGAGGTTTCACTAGATAGAACGAGGAGCCTTACACCTGGATATGGACGTGAGTTCATTATGGACCTAGAGGAGATTGTTCTTGGAGAGAGTCAATGTGGCTTGGTGTATCCTGGAGGAGCATTCTCATTCCCCACTCTTAGTCTACTCAGCGGCTTATCATCTATGAGGTATTGCCCATCCTTTTAGATGCATTTTAATTTATGTTTTATCTTCTCATAGATATGGATCTTGAGCTACAGTTATTGGTTCTGGAGGGTTCATTTGAGGGATGTTAGCATGGTTATCTTCTTGTTCGTATGGTTTGATTTATGATGTTCATTATGAGGAGTTTAGGAGATGTGATTGGGCTTATTCCTGGTTATGGAATGGTTATGAGTTTGATCTACTTTGATTAGAGAGACTTACATCCATGTTGATTACATGCTATATATGTTCATTTGATCTTATGAGATTGAATGGTTGGGTGTTGTCGAGGCTTTTCATTTGGGGTTGTAGAGGAGATCATACTTGACACAGCTTAGCACTTTGAGGTGTTTGTAGTAGGACAATATGATTCACATGTTTTCTCTCTTTGTCTTATGGCTACTTCGTGGAGATCATGTTGATATGGTTGGACTTCGGAGAGTTATGGTGACTTGTGGTGACAGAGTATGCAGCGATTTATCATGCATGTGTGGATCATTGTGATTGTTCTTGATAGTACATTGTCTTTTTGATTATCCACACCTTGGTTTGAGTGTTGTTTGATAGACTTGATATGCCTTGGATCTATTTTCAGATTTGACATTACCCATGCAGTGGGATTTCCTGGATGTATGTGTTCTTCATTGACAGGTTTTATACATGGAGATTGTGATTGCAGTTTATGGGTTGGATATGTTATTGGCATGAATTTATTGATGTTATTGATACCTATGAGGTATGGATGGTTGGATGTATTAGCATATGTTATGGTGCTTTTTCCAGTCATGTGGGTTTTTACCTTTGACAGTAGCTTGGAGCCTTATGTTATCACTTGGATTTGATGCTTGTGTTCTTTGGATTGGTGCATCTTCACTTTGGCATGTTCCTTTTCTTCCATAGGTGGCACATTAGAGGATGACAGGAGTTCTTGCTTGAGATGGTGGTCACTTTGATTTTATTGCAGGTATCTTGATGGAGCACGAGAGCATTCTGGAGATTCATGTGATTTCATGTTTGCCTATGATGATGTATTTCATGTATTGACCCTTATGCAATGTATACAACAAGTGGGAGAATGTTGGGATATGGTGTTGTACACCATTGCATAATTCAATATAGTTTATAATGTTGTAATTGAATAATTATTTAGTTGTGATGCACCTGGGTGGTGTAGTTAATCACACTATGTAGTTATTTGGGTCCATTTTATGTTGTATAGTAACATTGGGATTATTTGTATTATTTGATTTATTTGGAAAAGTTAGTACCAATAGTCAAATGTGGGGTCAAGTGGATTTGTGTAACCATGGTTTTGAGGCACATTGTTTTCTCAATGTAATGTGTGAGCTTATATTATAAAAGAAAGCACAATATTATTTTTTGAGGTTGGCTGGATATTTCATTGTAGGTGAACAGGGGTTTTGTGAGAGGCTATCATTGTATTAAGCTCTCTCTTGTAAGTGCAGATTGTGAAGCATGGCAGGTGATGTGTGGATTCATACTTGTACACATGGAGGATGCATTGGAGGTGCTTGATGGTTCAAAGGTATTCATGGAGGCTCAGATATTGTATTGTAATGTTTCATTGTTGAATAATACATGTGAACATGGATGCCTTTAGAGGCTAGGTTTTTCCCTACAATGGTTTTCCCAGGGTATATCTTGTGTTTCCTTGTTTCTTGTTCATTGATCTTTTGCATTATGGTTGTTTCTGCATCTTGTTTCTCCTATTAGGTTATGTGGAATTGGTTTAATTAGACCTGTAAATTTCTAACAAAAACCCAAAACACATCACAACGTTTAGTGAATAAAGGGTGCCTCTAGTTTACACTTATGGGTCAAGTCATCATAATGAACTACTATGCATGTGGCCTAATATAGCTGCTACAATGGCATCTGGGTATCATCCCTATAAACCACTGGGGAGTAATAAGGATCATCTCATCAATTAAAGTACTAGAGGTAGGGTAATCCCTCTCGTACGCAAAACTAAAAAGATAAATTCGAATGAACCCGCCTAGCAAATATCTTTTTTCTCTTGGTTAAAAAGGATCTAGAATAGTCTAGTAGTGTTGTTTAGTTTCTTCAAATTCTTTGTGAGCAAATAAAGTTAGAAGGGGATAAAGGGATTAATTTTGGGGCGCGTAGTCCAAATTTTATTTTATAGGACTAGGAAGCAGTAAAATTTTAGTAAACCAAGTATTGGTCAAAGAATGATCAATTACTTCTAAATGCTCCCCATTTGGGTAGTAGTCATAGAGGAACTGTTGGGGAAACTAGGCCCTAGAAAGGGCAGCATACCCACTCTTAACAGTTCACATAAAACCTAGAATAGAAACCATAACTACATATAATACACCTTGATCCCATTCGTAAGCGAGTATGTAGGCAGCCTGGGGAATGAAGAATGTTCCTAGTGTGTAGGTTTTCAAGCATGGGGTTGGTGGGGTTTGATATTCGCTTAGAACCAATAGGGATTTGCTTGACTCCCTGAGGCCTAGGGCCAAATTCTGAGGTAGGACTCAAGCTACAAACTTGAATAGTTGAAACTCCTAAAGACATCGACCTCGGTGCACCTCAAAGGGAGTGTAGTCTTCAAAGAGTGGCTTAGGATCCATTAGATCCTGATGGACCTAAGTCTCTGGCCAGAGCACATACCTATCCTATTCGCATAGATGCTCATCCTATATGGATGGAATAGTGCCTATCTCATTTTGGATAGATGCTTGTCCCTATTTGGACAAAAGTATATGGGTAGAGTTACCTGAGTATGTGGAAGTACCACTAAACCAAACTTAGGAAACAATAAAAAAAATGGAGTGGTGATTTTAAGGAGTTAATTTTGCATATCTTATAGATTTGGAGGTGTGATGAGGGACACCTAGCTTGGGATTGGAAGAAGATACCTTATGAGGTGTACTGGTGGTACCAACATGTGTGGATTATTTTCCTTAGGATATATAGCAAAGGCCATCCGATCATGGATGGATTTTGACATGGATGGGCTCCAATATTCCCTGTTCATGAAGTCCTAAACCTTTGCCTTGATATTTCATGTTTTGGAGCATGTAGTGTGTGATGGGATGTTTGTTGTTTTGGAAACAATATGATTAGATGGGGGAGACTGGGTGGTAGATACAATTTGTTCCTCTCCTACAAGAGAACCACCACAGATGAAGGTGTTGAGTCCAAGGGGGTAGGATGATGGATTTGGGATAGGGTTGATAGGATATGATGAAGGAACAATGGGGGATGGATTCAGAATGGGATCAATAGTATATGGTGGGGGATCAGGAAAGGGATGAGTTGGGATTCTTGAATCTTGATTAACACTATGCTCATTAGGATGTGGTGTGATATGTTCCAAGTTATTCGCTTGATTGTCTATGTTTTCTTGGGGACCAAGTGTCTCATCATAGGATGTTAGTGGATGATGGATAGGACTAGTGGGATGATGGATAGGAGTGATGTGTGTTTTCTTGATCATGGATGGTTTTGGGATAATGGATGGGAGGAGTGTTAACCTTTTGATCATGGATGGTGGTGGCTTGAGTAGTTAGATCTTGGGTAGTTTGGGTAATTTGATTATGAAGAGCTTGGATAGATTGATCTTGACTTTATGAGGAGCAAGGTTGATCATGATTTGTATTTGGTTCTTGACACAACTCTTGGGTTTGGATGGAAATGGAAGGTTCTTGGATGGGCTCAATAAGCTTTTTATCTTTGATGTAACATGGCCACATGATGGATCTTGCCTTGAATTTATGGTAGGAGATTCTTCAATAGGATTGATAGGTGGTGGATTAGATGATGGTATTGGAGGGATGGGCATGGTACTATGATGCTCTTTGATATTCTCAAGGATAGGCATTTGATTACATCATGGGGTTTGATTCCTTGCTAGTAGTCCTTGAGTCATAGCCTTTATAGCATTATGGGTTGATGGAGTAGGATGGGCATATAGTGGATGGACAATAATGGTGGATGTTGTGGGATTAGGATTAGGATCAGGTGGGTGGATAATAGGAGGGGATGGATTAGGATTGGGAGTTCTTGTACTAGAAGAGGATGACATTGGATGAATCCATAGCTTTCATTTTGTTTTTGACTTTAAGATCCTTTTCTAATAATATCCAGAGAATATTCTTCATGTCCTCAGTGGTCAATAGATTAGGATGAGAATTGGATGTATGATTTGATGGTTTAGGATTTTGGTGGGTTAAGGAATGGCTTAATAGATTCAGGCTTTGAACTTTTGATGGAGGAGCTAATGAATGATGGACTATAGAGGTTGATGGATCGGGAGGTATGTGGACTAATTGATTAGGATTAGAAGGGTTGGAGTGATATTATGATTGAGGGATTGAAGGGATTGATGGATTGGAAGGTATGTGGACTAGTGGATTATGATTAGGAGGGTTGGATGGATATTGTGATGGAGGGATTGAAGGCATTGATGGATTGGAAGGTATGTGGACTAATGGATTATGATTAGGAGGGTTGAAGGGATATTGTGATGGAGGAACTATAGGGATTGTTGGATTGGAATGTATTGGACTAATGGATTAGGATTAGGAGGGGTAGAAGAATATGGTGATGGAGGGATTGAAGAGGGAGGTGGAGGATTTTTGGCTAAATATTGTGTATGTAAGATTTTGAGTTCAACCAGAAATTATTTTGTAAGATCTTGCACTAGGATGGTGCTCCCTTGGTTAAAGTACCATAATGATGGTTGAGGGATGTTTGATGTGAACCAATAGGATAGATTGTGCTAGCATGCTCTTGGTTAAATGAATCTTGATGGCTACAGGAATTCACATTAGTGGCAAATTGAGGACCTCCTAAGAGTGTGACTTTGGGTTTGGCATATTGTGGACCTCCTAGGAGTGTGACTTTGGGTTTGGAATATTATGGACCTCCTAGGAGTGTGACTTTGGGTTTGGCATGGACTTCACACAAAGGAGGGGACATAGGAGTTCTAGCTTCCATAATGAATTTATCAAACTAGCTCAAGATGTTTGTATGTAGGTGTTGGGTTAGGCTTAGATGAGGATTTGCATTTGATTGAGATGGAGTTTGATGATGTAAGATGATGGATGATTGGGGCTCAAATGTCAAGACCTTAAAATGATTTGATTTGATTGAATAAGGGATGATTCTCTATACTTAAGATGGACAAAGTTCTTAAGAAAGAGTGGATTGGATTTGATTTCTACTTAAGATAGACAAAGTTCTTAAGTAGGAATTGATTGGATTTGATAACTATACTTAAGATAGACTTATGTTCTTAATGAATTTTGGATTAAGGATAATGGGATCAACTAAGGTCTTGATCTTTGATTAAGGATAATGGGTTCAACTAAGGTCTTGATCCTTCATCATTCTTTTAAAATGATGTTTTTTAATTAAGGATTGGGGATTGGATGCTTTATTGAAATGCATAGATGGATAATCTATGAATGATTTTTTCGATGAAGGATAAATGGATTAACTTATGATTTGGTGTAAATGGGATTAGGTGGATAAAGGTATTAAATTAAGATAATGATGAAGGATTGGCTTAGGCTCAATAATTGGATTATGATATGGAGTAAGGATGATAATGGATGAGGTTGGATTAGGATAGTGGATTATGATTAGGATGATTAGCATAAGGATTAGGACCTTGATTGGATTAGAAAAATTTATTAGGATTAGGGTCCTAAATAATGGATCAAAGTCAGATTGGGGATAGATTGGGATAATGTTTATAGGGTGATTAGGATGATTAGGATAGTTGGGATGAAGTGATTAGGATGATAAGGATGAAGTTGATTGGATTGGGGATAGATTGGGATGATGTGGATAGGATTATTAGGATGAAGTTGATTAGATTGGAGATAGATTGGGATGATGTGGATAAGTTGATTAGGATGATTAGGATAGTTGGAATCAAATGATTAGGATTATTAGGATGAAGGTGTAGGATAATTAGGAGGTGATGTGGATTGGATTAGGAGGATTAGGATGAAGTTGGATTGGATTGGATTTGGAAGAAAATGAATTATTAGAAGGTGGTTAGGGATGGATTGAAGGTTGACCTTGGGCAACTTTGCAAACAATAGATTTCACACACACATGCACAAGTTTGCAATGGATTTGGATTTTAGATTGGGAAAGTGCACAAGTTTTGACAAATGAACACACACCAAACACAATAACACCCTATATTATTCAAGTAGGTGTGTCAAATCTTATGGACTCACAATGGCGACATCTATCCCATTAATACCATCTATCATGGAATGGATAGTTATGGATAGCATGCATACATGAAAAATCCCTTACCTTGCTGATGAAAATATTTTCCCAAAGTTAGCTCTATCTCACACATGGAGGTACATGTGAGCACTTCTCCTCCCCAGTAGCAATGCACCACAATATATGATGGCTAAAAGGTCTTAAACTAGGATGAACAAGACTCTGAGGGAGTCTCCTATATACGTAAGGTATGTGGGGTCTAATCCATGAACACTAGTCCTTCTACAAGCATGAGACCAGAGCAAAGGCTTGGATGATCTCTTCACCTTGTGTCTTGAATCACCAGGGGCCCCAAGTTTGTGCCAAACATGATGATGACTATATTAGGGTACAACTTTTGTTCCCCCCCCTTTGATATACCTATTGGAATTAGGCCAGACAACTGAGAGGGGGGGTGAATCAGTTGTCCCATAGAATTAACCTTTTCTCTTTTTAATCTTCTTTCACAACTTACAAACTGATTAATGATGTAAACATTAAAGCATGAAACTCATGAGCATAAACATAATTAACACACTTGACACCAAGATTTTTAACGTGGAAACCCGGTTAAGAAAAAACCACGGTGGGGGTTAACCCACAAGATTCGTACCCTATTAAAAGTACCTAAAAATGGGAAGGCACTTGCCTTTCGACACATTGCCCAGAGCTCACTTCTCAAAAGAGGCTCATTGCCTACAGAAGTTATGTTTAATACATAAGGAATTAATTAAGAAATAACATCTTCTTCATGCCCGGTTCAGTCTCATTGAATGCTCATAAAACTTATGCTCTTCTCCCAAATACTTCTTCACTATCACTTCATCCTTTACTATTCTTGTTCCTCTACTCCTCCTCTTCTCTACTCTGCCTCTAATCCTTTCTTGGGATTTTATAATTTCATACAAGGATGATTTTCCACAACTCAACTACACACCTTTATATGTTTCATCAACCTTGGAATAAACATCAAGGTCAGCACTACAAGCATCTGACTTAATGTGAATCACTAAGCTATTGGCCAAACATAACTGGGACTCAAATCTTCCTCGATCAACATGCCACGCTCCATATAATTACTCTTAGATCATCCGCAACATACTTGAATCATCCGATCAGCCAAGACTGGGAAAAACAACAACACTAAAGAAGAAATCTTCAACAATGAGTTCAATCTTAAATGTGGACCTCCAACATAGCAAGTGCACGATCCAAAGACCTCCAAAAGCATATTGAATTTAACAAAGACATCCGCACTCCTCCAAATCATCAGATTCACTTGTATCTTCTCCCGGAACCTCAAGAACACTGTCTGCCATGACTGTCACACTAGAAGATTGCTTGTGGACCTCTAAACAACAAACCACTTGAGTTGATGATACACACTAACTTCCAAAGCATGCCTCTAGAACTGCAGATCATAATATTTCAATGCAGAGAAATCCAGACTAGTTTACCGTCACTCTATCTCTTCTGAACACAACAAAACCTGGTTCTACTCATATGGCCATAGCTTCTTCAAATCTTCATGCGGACCTCTCAAAACTTAACTGGAGCTACTTCAGACAATCCTCTACATAGCCATATGGTCCGTACACATTGATCTTCATTAATTTTCTCAATATCCTCAACATTCTAGTCTTCTAAACAGGCAATAAAATAGGATACAGTTGACACCAATGGCAACAAGGATATGTTGACATCAATGACAACACCGATTAGGCACATATTTGCAATAATCTCCCCCTTTGTCATTGATGGCAACATATGATGTGAAAAACTGATTCAACCATCAAGACAAGGACTTCTCCTCCTATATCTTATCACTTTTGTAACTACTTTCTTCAATGCTCCCCCTTTCATCAGCAACTGGTTTTTCACATGACTTCGCTCCCCCTTTGACATCAATGGCAAAGGGCATATATTTGCAATCTTTTCTTCCCCTTTTTGTTTCATACTAATCTCAAAATTTGCATACTGACTACTCCCCCTGAGTAGTATCTCCTTAACATCAATCTGGATCACAAGATATGACTGTGAATTCCTCTGTACTGATGCACCCTAGTGCATCTTAGTTTTGATCAGGAGGGGTAATAACCCCTAACTTCTCTCTGAGATACTCAAAAGTATCCTTGGGTAGAGGCTTGGTGAAAATATCCACAATCTAATCCTTTGAAGAAACAAACTCCAATCTGACTTCATTCTCATTAACCTTCTCTCTCAAAAAGTAAAACTTGATTGATATGTTCTTTGTCTTTGAATGCAACACCAGATTCTTTGAGATGCTTATTGCACTTGAATTATCATAGAAGATTGTGACAGACTCCTCAAACATAATTCTGATGTAGTTCAACATTTGCTTCATCTACAGAACTTGAGTACAATTGTTTGCTGCTACTATATACTATGCCTCTGTTGTAGATATGGATATTGCCTCCTACTTTTTGCTCAACCAAGAAACCAATCTACTTCCCAAGAAGAATGCACCACCATTAGTACTTTTTCTATCATCTGCATCTCCTACCTAATCAGCATCTGTATATGCATGAAGAGTGAAGTCATTATCCTTTAGATGCCATAAGCCATAATCAAGTGTCCCTTTAAGATATCTAAAAATTCTATTGACTGCTACAACATGGGATTCTCTAGGATTAGCTTGAAATCTAGCAACAAGTCCAACTGCATTCATGATATCAGGTCTGGTCTGAGTCAGATAGAGCAGTCCTCCAATCATTAATCTATACCTTTTCTTATTTTCCTTAAGGGAGTCATCATCTTTACTCAGCTTACATCCAGTTACCATGGGTGTACCCACCGGCTTTGAATCTTCCATTCCAAACTTTTTCAATAATTCTCACATACTTAGATTAAGATATGAAGATACCTTTATATGACTGAATGATTTGTAGACCTAAGAAGAAGTTCATTTCACCAAACATGGACATATCAAATTCACTCTGCATCTGATCAGCAAATGTTTTGTACATACTCTTATTTCCACCAAAAATGATATCATCACCAAATACCTCAACAATTAGAATGTGCTCATGATCAATCTTGAAGTAAAGATTACTGTCAGCAGTTCCTTTGCTATATCCTAGTTTTAGCAGATACTTATCTAATCTTGCATTCCATGCTCTTGGGGCTTGTTTGAGTCCATACATTCTAATTCTCTATTTAGGAATGCTAACTTGACATCCATCTAATAGACCTTGAAATATTTATAAGCAACAAATGCAAGAAATAATCTGACTGCCTCTATTCTCGCTACCGGAACAAAAGTTTCTTCAAAATCAATTCCTTCCACTTGAGAATATCCTTTGCAGACCAACCTTGCTTTGTTTCTTACAACTTCACCATCTTCATTTAGTTTATTCCGGAAGACCCATTTAGTTTCAATCACATTTTTGTCTTCAAGTCTAGGAACAAGATCCCAAGTGTGATTCTTTTCAATTTGCATTAATTCTTCTTCCATGGCTTTTACCCAATTTTCATCATTGCAAGCTTCACTTACTAAATTTGGTTCAATCTTTGAAATCAAACAAATTTCCTCTTGATCTTCAGCAATTCTTTTCCTAGTTCAAACACCTTTATATCTATCTCCTATGATTTGATCTTCAGGATGATTCAGTCTTACATTCCTAGGAGTTTTGGGATTAATTTGAACCTCTGTTTCTTGAGCTTGTTCTTCAACATCTGTACTAACTGTTGATAACTAAGAGGGGGGGTGAATCAGTTATCCTTAATTTGCTTTCAATTCAAACACTTAAATCCACTTTGTTAATCAATAGCATAGCAATTAATCATTCATGAAAGCATAAGGCATAAACACCAGAGCAGATACACATTAACACATGAGACACCAAGATTTTGACGTGGAAAAGCTGGTTAAGGGAAAAACCACGGGGTGATTAACCTAAGGATTATTCTCTATTAGAAGAATAAGAAAAATAGATGACACATGCCAATTAGGGCTCACTACCCAAGCACATTGCTCACAAGGAGGCACACTGCCTACAAGAGACCCATTGTCTACAAGATAACAAGTATTACAAACTTGAACTGGAGATTGACATCTTTACCATGCCTGGATCAGTTCCATTTAAGCCCAAAACTCCTGCTCTGCCTTTCAGACTTCTCTTCGCTATATCACTCTCATCGCCACAAGACACACTTCTAAATGAATTCACAAACCCTTATTTATACAAGGCATCGACTTAGGAACAATCATCTAAGTCGGCAAACACCTACAAGATCATTCGCAAGACGTGTAATATATATGGTCAACCTGTCTCAGGAAGAACACCAACAACCAGTGGTCTTTACATCAAATCCAAACTCTAACTTCAATGCAGACTGCCAATAAGAATTGTACACGATCCAAGGATCACCAAAACCTTTCTTGAGTCATCCAAAACATCTGCACTTTATCAGCTTACTGGAATTCTTCTCTTCTTCATCCGGAACTTCAAGAACACAGTCTGTCGCCACTGTTATAATGCAAAAGGTTCTTTCAGACCTCCAAATAATGCACAAATCAAGTTGTCACTTCACACTGACTTCTTCAACACTCCCTCCAATCTGCAGAATGAGAGAATGTAATTCTGGAACTCACCGACCAATCTGTGACACTCTGTCACCACTGAACACCTGCCGGAACCGGTTCTACTTGAGAGAACATAACTTCTTCAGATCTTCATGTGGACCTCTAAAATCTTAACTGGAACATCTCAAGACTCATATCTACAAACCCTTTAATCTGCATCCTCTGATCCTCAACCTATTGAGTACTTTTGCCTTCTTCTCATCACTATTCTTCATTGTTCCTGATGGAGACTAATTTTCTCAATATCCTCAGCACACAGATCATCCAATCCTTCTTATCAATGCAATATGAGTATGTTGACATCAATGACAACACTGGTTAACCTCATACTTTAACAATCTCCTCCTTTGTCATTGATGGCAACATATGATGTGAAAAACCATCAAGACAAAAACTTCTCCTTTATGTCACAGCTCCCCCTATCAGCAACAACTCTTCACATGTCTTCTCTTCCTTTACTGCTCCCCCTTTGATCATCAACCACTTGTTTTTCACATGTCTTCTCTCCCCCTTTAACATCAATGGCAAAGGGTTTATACTTGCAATTCTAACACATCAGAATCATACCAGCTGCTCCCCCTTAGTAGCAGCTCCCCATCATCAATCTGGATCACAAGATATGACTGTGATATCCACTGGACTGATACACATTAGTGCATCCTAGTTCATCACCGAAGGGGCCATGACCCCTAACTTCTCCTTGAGATACTCAAAAGAGTCCTTGGGAAGAGGTTTAGTAAAAATATCTGCAAGCTGATCCTTGGAGGGCACATACTCCAATCTGACTTCACCCTTGTTCACTTGTTCTCTCAAAAAGTGAAATTTGATAGATATATGCTTGGTCTTAGAATGCAATACCAGATTCTTAGAAATATTTATTGCACTTGAATTATCACAGAACATTGTGATAGGCTCCTCATATTCTACTTGAATATCTCTTAGCATTTGCTTCATCCACAAAAGTTGAGTGCAACTACTTGCTGCTGCAATGTATTCTGCTTCTGTTGTAGACAGGGATATTGCTTCTTGTTTCTTGCTTAGCCAAGAAACCAACCTTTTTTGCAAAAAGAATGCTCCTCCACTTGTACTCTTCCTATCATCCACATCTCCTGCCCAATCTGCATCTGTATATGCATGAAGAGAAAAGTCATGATCTCTGGGATACCATAGGCCATACTCAACTGTTCCTTTCAAGTACCTAAAAATTCTTTTGATTGCCATGACATGAGATTCTCTGGGATCAGCCTGGAATCTTGCCACAAGACCAACAGCCTTCATTATATCTGGTTTAGTCTAAGTGAGATACAGTAATCCTCCAATCATTGATCTGTACTTTGTCTGATCTATCTTAGGAGAGTCATCATCCTTGCTCAACTTACATCCAGTAGCCATAGGAGTGTTCATTGGTTTTGAATCTTCCATTCCAAATTTCTTCAATAGTTCTTTCACATATTTGGTCTGAGAGATAAAGATTCCTTTCTCTGTCTGAGTAATTTGCAGACCCAAGAAGAAATTCATTTCACCGAGCATTGACATTTCAAACTCACTTTTCATTTGGTTTGCAAAGGTTTTACACATACTGTCTCTTCCTCCAAAGATGATATCATCAACAAATACTTCAACAATCAAGATGTTTTCATGATTAATTTTGAAATATAGGTTACTATCAGCAGTACCTTTGTTGAAACCAATCTTCAAAAGATGTTTATCCAGCCTCTCATACCATGCTCTTGGGGCTTGCTTTAGACCATACAGTGCCTTCTTTAATTTGCAGACCATATCACCATGCTCAGATAATTGAAATCCATCTGGTTGTTCAATGTACACCTCTTCTTCTAGATCACCATTCAGGAAAGCAGATTTGACAACCATCTGATACACTTTGAAATCTTTGAAGGCAGCAAATGCAAGAAATAGTCTGACTGCTTTAATTCTTGCCACCGGAGCAAAGGTTTCCTCAAAATCAATCCCTTCTATTTGAGAGTAGCCTTTATGGACTAATCTGGCCTTATTTCTGATTACTTCACCAACTTCATTTAGTTTGTTCCGGAAGACCCATTTGGTTCCAATCACATTCTTGTCTCTAGGTCTAGAAACAAGATCCCAAGTGTGATTTTTCTCAATTTGCATTAATTCTTCTTCCATTGCTTTTGTCCAATTTTCATCATTGCATAATTCATTTATTGTCTTAGGTTGAATCTTTGAAATCAGACAACATTCATCTAAATTTTGAGCAACATTCCTTCTAGTTTGCACACCTTTGCTTTTGTCACCTATGATCTGATCTTCAGAGTGGTTCAATCTTACATACCTTGGAACTTTGGGAGTTTCTTGCACTTCCGCTTCATGATCATGCTCATTCAGACTTGTCTCTTCTTCCTGATTTACCGGATCAGTCTGAATCTGACTTTCAAGAGAGGATGGAGCACCTTGAACCAGAACATCATTCTAATCATCTTCCTCATACTCATAAAATCTTGAGGGCTTCTCAATACCTTCATCAACCTTCACATTTGTACTTTCTATCATCTTTCTCAGTCTCTTATTGTAACACCGGTATGCTTTGCTTTGCTTTGAGTGGAGTAACCCAAGAAAATTCCTTCATCACTTCTAGCATCAAACTTTCCTAGATCTTCATCTCTTTTAATGTAACACTTGCTACCAAATACTCTGAAATATCTCACAGTAGGAGTGATGCCAAACCAAAGTTCATAAGGAGTCTTACCAGTATTGTTTCTGATTTGAACTCGATTGAGAGTGTAGACTGCAGTGCTGACAGCTTCTTTCCAAAACATCTGGGGAACATTTGCTTCCATTTTCATTGTCCTGGATGCTTCCTAGATGGTCCGGTTCTTTCTCTCAACTACTCCATTTTGCTATGGAGTCCTAGGAGCAAATAATTGTCTCTTTATACCATGCTTCTCACAAAAATCTATGAATTCACCGGATGTGAATTCACCACCTCTATCAGACCTCAGACATTTCAGTTTTAATCTAGTTTGATTCTCTACCATAGCCTTGAAGATTTTGAACTTCTCAAACGCTTCTGATTTCTCTTTCAGAAAGGTGACCCACATCATCTGGGAATGGTCATCAATCAGTAACATGAAGTATCTATCACCTTGCATACTCTTGATTCTTGTCGGACCACATAGATCAGTATGAACTAACTCTAATAATCCGGTAGAGAACAGATCCTTGCTTTTGAATGAGACTCTGCTCTGTTTACCTAGCTGACATTCTTTGCACAAACTATTTGTAGGTTTTACCAACTTTGGAAGATCTCTTACAGCCTGAGTATTGCTTATCTTGATGATGTTATCAAAATTTACATGACACATCCTTCTATGCCATAACCAACTCTAATCAATTTGAACAAACAGACAGCTTTTATTAGTACCAACTAGATGGAAGATATTACCTTTTGTTTGAGTACCGGATGCAATCTCAATTCCAGAGCTTTCAAAGATCCTGCATCTTCCATTCTTGAACCAGAGATCATAGCCTTTTTCCACCAACTGACCAACACTGAGAAGATTGTGCTTCAATCCTTCAACATACAATACATACCAGATTTGTTCTTTCCATCAAAAGAGATAGTTCCCCTACCTTTGATTCTACCAGCTGAATTGTCACCAAACTTTACTATTCCTCCTTCATACCTTTCCAAATCTAAGAACTTGTTCTTGTCACCTGTCATATGGTGAGAGCATCCACTGTCAATAATCCAATCATCCTTTTCATCAACTTGGGTAGCCAAAGCTCTTTCTATAACCTTATGATTGATAGATTCAGGGAATATTGGATCTTCTTCCTTGATGGCAATGAACACCCATTCATTTCCAGATTTGTCTCCTATCTTTGATTCATCATCTGTTACTCCTTCATTATCAGCTTCTTCATGAACATAATAACAATTCTTTTGGAACCTTTGTCTGTTAGAATTTGATCTTGTGGATCTTTCCAGACATCTTGAAGCAAAGTGACCAATCTTATTGCAGTTGAAGCATTTAAAGGGTAATTTTCCTTCATACTTACCGGATCCCCTTGGTAGTCTTTTTGCAATGAGGGCTTCAAGTTGAGCTGTTTCTGTTTCTTCCTCTTCCATGTCTTTTCTTGCTTGATCATACCATGACAGCTTCCTTCAAGAGTTTTCTCCCGGATCAAATCTTTGTTTGCCTTTCACATAGGCACTAGCTTTGAATGCAAATTCAGTCTTGGGGGGATCATCTCCAAACTCGATCATTTCAAATGCAGCCAGTTTGCTAGCCAATTGGTCTCTTGTGACAGTTGTATGGGCTCTGAATTCATCAATGGCAGCAACCTTGATTTTGTAGGCAGCAGGAAGGGATCTGAGAATTTTGCAAACAATCTCATTTTTATCCAAAACTCCACCAGCATTCCTAATTCCACACACCAGCTCACTTACTCTTGGCATAAAGGTAGTGATATTTTCATCATCTCTCATCTTCAATCTTTCAAATTTTCCTTTGAGACTCTGCAACCTTGCACTCTTAACAAACTCATCTCCTTCATGCAAAAGTTCCAGTTTAATCTAGATCTCATAGGCAGTTGGTAGGTCAATAACATTTGAGAGCTCTAAGTCGGTTAATGCACTTAGAAGAGCCTCTTTAGTCTGCAGATTATTTTCAGCATCTGTGATTTCATTTAGAGTTGTCAGACCACCCTGTGGAGGTGTATATGCTTTTGTGACCATGGACAAGTATGCCTTTCCCATAAACTCCAAGTGACATTTCATGCGGCCTTTCCAAAGAGTGAAGTTGGTTCTATCAAACTTCAGACTGTCCTTCTTGTATGACGACATCCTGGATCTCCTCAAGCTGTTAAGCTCCTTTTAGAGGAACTTGGCTCTAATACCAATTGTTGATAACTGAGAGGGGGGTGAATTAGTTATCCTTAATTTGCTTTCAATTCAAACACTTAAATCCACTTTGTTAATCAATAGCATAGCAATTAATCATTCATGAAAGCATAAGGCATAAACACCAGAGCAAATACACATCAACACATGAGACACCAAGATTTTGACGTGGAAAACCCAGTTAAGGGAAAAACCACGGGGTGATTAACCCAAGGATTATTCTCTGTTAGAAGAATAAGAAAAATAGATGGCACATGCCAATTAGGGCTCACTGCCCGAGCACACTGCTCACAAGGAGGCACACTGCCTACAAGAGACCCACTGTCTACAAGAGACCCACTGTCTACAAGATAACAAGTATTACAAACTTGAACTAGAGATTGACATCTTTACCATGCCTGGATCAGTTCCATTTAAGCCCAAAACTCCTGCTCTGCCTTTTGCACTTCTCTTCGCTATATCACTCTCATTGCCGCAAGACACACTTCTAAATGAATTCACAAACCCTTATTTATACAAGGCATCGACTTAGGAACAATCATCTAAGTCAGCAAACACCTACAAGATCATTCGCAAGACATGTAATACATCCGGTTGGCCTGTCTCAGGAAGAACACCAACAACTGGTGGTCTTTACATCAAATCCAAACTCTAACTTCAATGTGGACCACCAATAAGAATTGTACACGATCCAAGGATCACCGAAACCTTTCCTGAGTCATCAAGAACATCCGCACTTTATCAGCTTACTGGAATTCTTCTCTTCTTCATCCGAAACTTCAAGAACACAGTCTGTCGCCACTGTCATAATGCAAAAGGTTCTTCCAGACCTCCAAACAATGCACAAATCAAGTTGTCACTTCACACTGACTTCTTCAACACTCCCTCCAATCCGCAAAATGAGAGAATGTAATTCCGGAACTCACCAGACCAATCTGTGACACTCTATCACCACTGAACACCTGCCAGAACTGGTTCTACTTGAGCGAACATAACTTCTTTAGATCTTCATGCGGACCTTTGAAATCTTAACTGGAACATCTCAAAACTCATATCTACAAACCCTTTAATCCACATCCTCTGATCCTCAACCTATTGAGTACTTTTTCCTTCTTCTCATCACTGTTCTTCACTGTTCCTAATGGAGACTAATTTTCTCAATATCCTCAACACACAGCTCATCCAATCCTTTTTATCAATGCAATATGAGTATGTTGACATCAATGACAACACTGGTTAACCTCATACTTGCAACACTAACCTCTTGAGTCACTGAATTTTTTAGATCAATCTGAATCTGAGTCTGGGTTTGAACTTGTCTTCCTTGACTTTGACTTTCATCTTGATCATCTGATTCATATCCGCAAGACCTGGAATGTCCTTCTTTGCTCTCATCAACTCTAACATTTGCACTTTCAACAATCTTTTTCAATCTTTTGTTAAAGCACCGGTATGCCTTTCTTTGAGTAGAGTAACCCAAAAATATTCTATCACTTCTTTCTTCAAACTTGCCTAGATCCTCATCTCTTTTGATATAGCACTTACTACCAAAAACTCTGAAGTATCTCACAGTAGGAGGATGTCCAAACCATAGTTCATAAGGGGTCTTACCATAATTGCCTTTGATCTATACCCGATTGAGAGTGTAGACAACATTACTCACAGCTTCTCTCCAATAGACTTGTGGAACATTTGCTTCCGTCATCATGGTCCTGGTAGCTTCTTGAATGGTCCGGTTCTTTCTTTCCATGACTCCATTTTGCTAAGGAGTCCTAGGAGCAGATAACTATCTTTTTATTCCATACTTTTCATAGAATGTATCAAACTCACCGGAGGTAAACTCTCCACCTCTGTCAGATCTCAGACACTTTATTTTTTTACCAATCTCATTTTCCACCATAACCTTGAACACCTTGAACTTGTCAAGAGCTTCTAATTTTTCTTTCAAAAAGGTTACCCACATCATCCAAGAGTAATCATCAATCAGCAACATAAAATATTTGTCTCCTTGCACACTCCTAATTCTAGCAGGGCCACATAGATCAGTATGCACAAGTTCTAGCCATCCACTTGAAAATTGTTCTTTACTCTTGAATGAAAGTTTATTCTATTTACCCAATTGACATTCTCTACACATGCTATCAGCAGGTTTCACAAGTTTTGGAAGATCTCTCATAGCCTGAGTAGAACTTATCTTGACAATGTTATCAAAATTCACATGACACATTCTCCTATGCCATAACCAACTCTGATCAATCTGAGCAATCAAACAACTTTTTCCAAAACTACTTAAATGAAAGATGTTACCTCTAGTCTAAGTACCAGATACAATTTCAATTCTGAAGCTTTCCAAGATTATGCATTTTCCATCCTTGAATCAGAGATCATAACCCTTGTCAACCAACTGTCCAACACTAAGAAGATTATGCTTCAAATCTTCCACATACAGAACATCATTAGTGTTATTCTTACCATCAAAAGAGATGGATCCTCTACCACAGATTCTACCAGCTGAGTTGTCTCCAAATTTCACAATTCCACCTTCATATTTTTCAAAGCTTACAAACTTACTTTTATCACTAGTCATATGATAAGAACATCCACTGTCAATTACCCATTCATCTTTTTCTACAACCTGAGCAGCCAAGACACTTTCTGCATTTGCACAGCTAGCAGATTCAGTAGGCACCAGATCTTCTTCTTTGATAGCAATGAATACCCAATCATTTTTAGTGGAACCTCCATGATCAGATTCATCATTTGTGACTCCTTCACCAGCTTCTTGGACATAGTAGCATTTCTTTTGAACTCTAGGTCTGTTAAGGTTTGGCCTTGAACCCCTCTCCGGACACCTTGAGGCAATATGACCAATCTTATTACAAGCAAAACATTTGAATGGCAACTTTCCTTCATACTTACCAGATCCTCTTGGCAATCTTTTGGCAAAAGAGCTTCAAGTTCATCGAACTCAGTTTCATCACCTTCAAGATCCTTCCTTGTCCTGTCGAATCTATTAGATCTTCTTGAAGAGCTTTCACCCAAATCATATTTTTGTTTTCCATGAATACTGGCTTTAAATGCAGATTCAGACTTAGGAAGAGAATCACCAAACTCGTTCATTTCAAATGCTGAAAGTTTACCAACCAATTGATCCCTTGTAACAGTTGTCACAGTCCTGATTTCTTCAATGGTAGCAACTTTATGCTTATAGGCTGGAGGTAAGGATCTGAGCACTTTGGCAACAATTTCTAATTCTTTTAATTTTCCACCAACACACCTTATACCGCTCACAAGTTCATTCACTTTTAGCATGTAGGAGGTAATATTTTCATCTTCACTCATCCTTAAGCTTTCATATCTACCCTTCAGGATTTGTAGCTTGGCACATTTGACATGTTCATCACCTTCATGCAGTGTTTCCAACTTCTCCCAAATTTCATGCACAATTTTTAATTCCAGTACATTTGTCATTTCTATATCAAACAGGGCACTCAAGAAGGCTTCTATAGCTCGAGTGTTGTTCTCAGCATCTTTGATTTCATCTAGAGTTGTAGGACCTTTTTCTAGAATCTTATATTCATTCTTAGTTATCAACCAGTAGGCATCTCCCATACATTGTAAATGACAATGCATGCACATCTTCCATAGAGTGTAATTTGTTCCATCAAACCTCAGACTGCCCTTCTTGTAAGTCGACATTCTGGATCTCCTCAAGTGGTCAAGCTTCTTTCAGAGGAACTTAGCTTTGATACCAACTGTTGGAATTAGGCCAAACAACTGAAAGGGGGGGTGAATCAGTTGTCCCATAGAATTAACCTTTTCTCTTTTTAATCTTCTTTCACAACTTACAAACAGATTAATGATGTAAACATTAAAGCATGAAATAATAACTCATGAGCAAAAACACTTGACACTAAGATTTTTAACGTGGAAACCCGGTTAAGGGAAAACCATGGTGGGGGTTAACCCACAAGATTCGTACCCTATTAAAAGTACTTGAAAATGGGAAGGTGCTTGCCTTCAGGCACACTGCCCAGAGCTCACTGCTCAAAAGAGGATCACTGCCTACAGAATATATGTTTAATACAGAAGGAATTAACTGAGAAATAGCATCTTCTTCATGCCTCGTTTAGTCTCATTGAATGCTCATAAAACTTTTGCTCTTATCCCAAATACTTCACTATCACTTCATCCTTTACTGTTCTTGTTCCTCTACTCCTCCTCTTCTCTGCTCTGCCTCTAATCCTTTCTTGGGATTTTATTATTTCACACAAGGATGATTTTCCACAACTCAACTACACACCTTTATATGCTTCATCAACCTTGGAATAAACATCAAGGTCGGCACTACAAGCATCTGACTTAATGCGAATCACTAAGCTGTTGGCCAAACATAACTGGGACTCAAATCTTCCTCGATCAACATGCCATGCGCCATAGAATTGCTCTTATATCATCCGCAACACACTTGAATCATCCAGTCGGTGAAGACTGGGAAAAATAGAAACACTAAAGAAGAAATCTTCAACAACGAGCTCAATCTTCAATGCGGACCTCCAACACAGCAGGCGAATGATCCAAAGACCTCCACAAGCATATTAAATTTAACAAAGACATCCGTACTCCTCCAAATCATCAGAATCACTTGCATCTTCTCCTGGAACCTCAAGAACATTGTTTGCCATGATTGTCACACTAGAAAGATTGCTTGCGGACCTCTAAACCACAAACCACTTGAGTTGATGATACACACTGACTTCCCAAGCATGCCTCTAGAACCGCAGATCATAATATTTCAATGCGGAGCAATCCAGACTAGTTTGCTATCACTCTGTCTCTTTTGAACACAGCAAAACCCAGTTCTACTCAGATGGCCATAGCTTCTTCAAATCTTCATGCGGACCTCTCAAAACTTAACTGGAGCTACTTCAGACAATCCTCTACACAGCCATATGGTTTGCATACATTGATCTTCATTAATTTTCTCAATATCCTCAACATTCCAGTCTTCTAAACAGACAACAAAATAGGATACAGTTGACACCAATGGCAACAAGGATATGTTGACATCAATGACAACACCGATTAGGCACATATTTGCAACAATACCATGTTGGAACATGTGTTTGAGGTCGTCCCTTGGGGAAGGGTAGATGTTAGGTGTTTTTGATAGCCAAGCTCACATGAATTGCAAGGAGAGAGTATACACACAATAACACACCTTGGGTGACAAAAGTGAACCAAGAGGTGTTTTCAATCCCCAAGATCACCTTGTGGTGTGAGGGCAGAGCATACACACACACTTGATAACACAGGCAAGATTAATTATCCCTTAAAAATGAATGTGTGTTGTGAAAATGAATCTGGCTAAAGGGTTATTTTGATTTCCAAGATCATTTTTCAATGCGAGGTAAGAGCATACACACACCTCAAGTCACAACCAATATCACCAAATAAAGCAAACACGAGGTTTCAAATGATAAGTCTTTGATCAGCAAACTTGCAACAAACTTGTTAGTAGTTTGAAAGATAGTCTTGGACAAAAGATTTTTCTGCAAGAAAATGTATTAGAAATTATAGTAAAACTCCTACTTGAAGATTAGAAAGTAATGTTATGATGAAGCAAAATAGATGTATATAAAAGATACATTCATCACAAGATTGTAGTTTTAGATTTTTTTACATATAGTCAAACTAAACCTGATTATTTTGTAGCACTTTTGGCCTCAAAAATAAAAATGCAAAGAACAGATCCCTTCTAAATTTCTGAGAGCTTTCCATAAATGTAAAAATATCAAAAAATTCATTGACTTGCCATTTAAAATGTAGATTTATAAAAAATCCATAGTCGACTTAGATCTAATTATTTTGTAACTCTTTTACCTCAAAAATATAAATGAAAAGAACATGCATCTACTAAATTTTGAGATCTTTCCAAAAATGTAAAAATATATAAAACATTCATTGATTTGCAACTTGAAAAGAAGATTTATGAAAAATCATGAAATAGTCATAACTCACCCAATATTGATTATATAAACTTGATTTTTCTATTGTAGCTTCCTTAGATGATCCATAAACTTTAGTTAAAAAATTGTAGAAAAATTCCCAATTTTTTGAAATATATGAGGAAATCTTTAATAACTAGGGTTTTGTCTTCAATTTTGCCTAAATCATGACTCCCTGTAAAAGTTAGCCTCATTTTTTTGCACAAAAGAATTAAAAACCAGCAAGATTGGGTTAGAAAAACCTTCAAAAACAAAGATTAAAGAGGGACGAGAGTCCCAATAAGTGTTCCAAAATGAAGACAAGAAAATAGTAAGAGGTAAACAACATAAAGATAAATGCAAATAACCAATTACCTTGACCTCAAACTATCTTTCACCTTCAGATAAAGTGGAAGTAGCATGCACCCAAGTACTACTTAGCTATGCTCTTAATGATACTATGTGGATTGCTCACAAAACCAACATAACCTTGGTATATTGGAGGCAATATGAAAGCAAAATAGCAACATAAGCTTGATAGTAAAATATGTGATTCAAATGGCTTGGTTGAGTCTCAATTTATAGATTCTTGATATGAGGGATAGAGGGTTGAGATTAAGAGGTGGAATTAGGGATAAGGATGGAAGCTTCTAGGGATTTCTATAAAGTTGAATGGATAAGATTAGTTAGTTATGTGATTAGTTGCAATTTTTTAATTTATTTATTTGTGGGAAATGGATAAATATGGAGACAAGTGGAAAGATAATTAATTAAATAATAAAATTATTTAATTAATTATTAGAGAGAGGTCATGTGTGAGGATAATATTAATTATATAAATAAGATTTATTTAATTAATCATGGCTATAAGGAATAAATGATTAATTAATTAAATAAATGTAATTTATTTAATTAATCTTGGGTGATGGATAAAAGGATTTAATTAATTAATTAAATATAATTTATTTAATTAATTAAATAAACATAATTTATTTAATTAATCTAGGTGATTGAATTAAATAAATAAATTAAACAAATATAATTAATTTAATTAATTTAAATTAAGGAAAGGGGCATGATAAAGGGGACATCTTAGGATGAAAGTGATGTTAGAGTGTTAGGACGATGTTGAAAGTGATGGTGGAGGTGTGGTCAATTTTCAGTGTCTACACCAACATTACAAATAAATTGATATAATGTAAATACTATAAGCTTTTATTGTAACCATTTATTTCTTTTAAAGTTTCTACACCATGCAGGACACAAATTCCCTCCCAAATGTCCCTTGTACAAATAGAAGAAACCCTTATTTATAGAAATAGACAATGTTCATCTCAAATAGATGATTGACACTTGTAAGTTTTTTGTTACAATATAAAGTTATGAAATAGTTTACACTCACAAGAGAACTCATGTGGGCCTACCCTTGCAATTCAATGAACTATCTTGTGATAAAGAATCACCCTAAATGACATGGGAGATGAATCACTTGGGATTTCTCTATTTTGATTTCCTTAGCTCAATTGCACATTGTACACCTATCAATGAGAGGAACAAGAAGCTGCAATAAAATCCTTTTTAGGGACAACATCATTAGGTCCATTCAGTACCAACTAAGTGCATAGGGATAAGGTGGAAACACATTCAAGATTTGTCAAAGAAGGTGGTAGTGAAGTAGAAACAACAACTTGTTGTTCTTCAATTTCTTTACTAAGAAGATCCTTGAATCATGCATTGCAATCTTCTAGAATCCTCATCCTCATCCTCTAAAGATTCAAGATGAGAAACCTTATAGAAAAGAAGATTTAGAGAGGCAATGTGTTATTAGGAAGAGTCTCAATATGTTTTCCTTGAAGTGTTTACACATCTTGGAAGTATGTTACAAGACATTGGGGGTTAAAGAGTAGGGCCCTATCAATGGCTCCTCACTTAGGAAGACAAGTTTAGGATTGTTGGGCTAATTTAGAATACTCACACAAGTAGAAGAGGAAGGAAATCCAAAAAGAAGACAAGGGTGGGGAATATTAAGACAAATATAACCCAAGATTATTCCCAAACCCTCACCCTTCCATAGCTAAAACAAACATACATGGACTCCATATTTGCAAAAAGAAAACTAAATACCGAATGCAATGTCTAACACTTCTATAAATACAGGTTTCTAGAAATCACCTACCTCAAGAATAGCTCAAATCAAGAAAAAGTTGTGTGTTCCATAAATGCATACCTTGTGCCAAATTTTGAAATCATTCTCTAAAAGGCATGGTTCAAAAATAAGGAGAAAAGTGTTGCCACTTTCTATTGGCATTCAAATCTTCCTTTCTTGAAATAGATGTGTTGTCATGCTTGACAATATTTGGATGCATAAATTAAAGCATGAAAAGATAGAGCATTCAAATTAATATTCTTTGGCAAATCTTTCTATCTAGTCCTCAAATTCTTCATCAGATGGCTACATTGTTTCAAACATAATATTGATTTTGTTGACATTAGTGGTGTAGTTGGCATCTAGTAGTATCTTTATTCCTTTGATGAATCCATCCATCTTTCTTTCAAGTGCAATCACTTTGTCTACCTACCAGTTGACTAGCAAGGGATCAATCCTATTACCTTGAAGGATAGGGCTTAGCCTTAGAGGAATTAAACCTTCAAAATCAACTTTCCAAATATCTATCTCTTTTAATTGGCTAGTGGGGCCTAGTATATTTGGAAATCCAAGCTTGCTTAGGTCTTCAAATTCTTCCTCTTTTTTCCTTCAATAATGTATGTAGCTTTGTAAGGAAAGCTAAGACTTCATTGAAAAGTTATGTAGCCTCAAAGACTGTATTTATTTGCTTGGGACTATCTAGGTTGTACTTAGCATTTTTTTAAATAATTTTCATGATGGTAATTCTAGGAATCCATTTCATTTTTAGATCCATTAACGTTGGATTTACTTCATTCATGTGCTCACTGATGCTTCTCAAATTCACACAACATTCCCAAAAGTCATTTTCCATTCTCCTTAGGTTCATAATTCTTGGTCTAAGAATTCCCCTGATAAGGTCCTTAACATCTTTCTTGTCCTTGAGAGCCTAAACCTTCACCTCAGCTTACACATTTTCAATTTGCTCTTAAAACATTTCCTTTTCACATTGGGAAGAATTGTCCTCGTAAATGGCTTTTGCTAGAAGTTTAATTTATCATTATGATCTGCTACATATAATTCTCTATTTTTTATTTTTCTTCCTTTGGCTCATGATTCAACCTAATAACATCTTGTAATAGAGCATCATATTCACCCTATAACTTTTTTTTATTGCCTCACTAAATTGATTAGTGTGCACTATTAAAGTAGTAGCCTCTGGAGCAAGGGTATCTACTATCTTTTTAATAATCAAGGACCCTAAGAGTCCTTGCAATTCATTGTAAACTAGGGGCTTGTCGTGTTCATGAGAAATTGACAATAATGTGAGTGTTTTTTCATGTGGACAATATTTAGTCCTTGAGTAAAACTTTCTAGATTGTTCAACATTCTAGAAAACATCACCTCCTACATTTCTCCTCAAGGTATCAAAGGCCAATGCTAAATCTATGTTCCAAATAGCTAGCAATAGACATCCACTTTCTCTAACCAATCGTCTTGCTAGTTATTGAGTGATCCATTCACTATTGATGTTAAATGGTGTTTCTCCTTCCTTCGTGTCAAGATCAAGGCCTAAAGCTTTTGCAAACTCTTATCTATCCATCAATTCAGTCTAAGAAAATGTTTTCAATTTAAAAACAAAGTTCTTAATTCATCAATCTTAATGAACTAATCATCAACCATGAAGGTCTCATAGGCTTTGGCTCTCACATCATTCACCATTTCTTCTCCCCTCAATACACTTAGTACAATGACAACTCTTGGGGTAGTGGTTTGGATTATCGATCCATGAATGTTTAGAAGATTTTACTACCCTAATAATTTTTGCATTCATTAGGTCTAACTCATCAATGTCATTTACCTGACTAGGTGGTACTAGGGAAGTCTGTGGATCACCTGATGGTTTTTCTTCCTGTGAAAATCTAGATGATCCTTCAACTAACATCTCTTTCCCTTTGGATTGTGTAATTTCTACATTGCTCATCTACTAGGCTACTTCTACTTCACTTGATTTGGATTTTGCATGCTTGGAGGTGGATACGAGAGGCATATGATTTGGCATTTAGGGGTACAACACATAAAGTGGCCCAATTTTCTAAAAAATATTTCATCTTCTAGATATGGTCCTTAATCTCCAAGTAGAACCCCTTAAATTTGTTAGGATCATCTTCTTTGTGTTTTCTCTCTGCATTCTTGATTCTAAACCAATTCATCCTCCTCTCCTTTTTCTCTTTCATCTCTACAACTTCTGATCAGGTCTTCATGCTCAACATAATTATGCTCATACCCTAATATTCTAACCTCTTACATTCTATCAATGATGATCCCTTAGGATCATAGTTCCTTTCAATGTCAAATTTTGTACCAAACTAGCAAGTTATGTCATACAACCTCTCATAAACTTTAGAGCCTAGAATAGTGAAATCTAAAATCTTGGCATGAGAGTGAAGAATAATCTTTCTCTAGTGTTTCTTAAAATGATAGTAGTTCACTCCACTAATTTGCTACAAAGCCTCTAAATATGCAACTCTAGCAAGAACTCCACATAGCAACTTATAGGGCATATAAGGGGATCCAAATACTCTAATAACAATGTACCCTTCATGGAAGAACCAATCTCCCAAATTATGCAACCATTTAAAATCTACTTTTCCATCCAAAGGTCTTAGAAACTCAAAGAAATTAGGGGGAAGTCTTGGCCTATTGAAACTTAGTTTGTTCCATATAGGTGTCACAAAGGAATCCACAAAGATGTAGAAACATGCATGAGGATCATTTTTGTTTATATGAGGTATCTAGAGTTGTAGATTTATGTTGTTTCTTAATCCTAATTCATCTAAGTATGGATAAACACTCAACTCAGGGTCCTAGCATCCAAAAAAAATGTACAAGAAAATGTGGTATAGCAAGGTGTACCACTTAAACAATTTCTCTACCTCCTACTTCTTGAGATTCTCTAAACCTTCCCTTAGGTGCTTTTTCAAATAACTAGAATAATCATATAGTGTGTTATGTTACATGCTCTGAATGTGAGAGTCAAAGACTACTGTGCTTTTTGACATTGTAGGGGTCGCATCTATTCCCATTATCTAATACAAACCTTCATAGGTCTCTTGAAAATAAGGAGCAAATGTCATCATATAAAAAAGTTTCAATCTCTAAGTTTGGGCTAGGTTTTGGACTTTGTCCTTGATTATTAAACTTAAAATTGGGCAACCACTTCGACTTGTAACTATATTTGTGTTGGTTGTATTTTGTAGACACAGCCTTTAAATCTAAAGGGGCAATGGGCATCAAGGTTTAAGAGAAAAAGATTATGAAATAGACCATTATCAATGGTGAAAAGATTGTTTCCATTAATACCATACACACTAAAATTAGCATGGTTATATATTTTGGTTGTCCATTTGACCAGGTCTATGTCATTGAAGCTATTGCATACAATAACCTTGCCTAAATCAAACTTCCACCCATTACAAATAGGGATGTGGCCATGTTCCTTTTCATAAAAGGATTTAAATAAGGGACCTCCACTATTGAAAGTAAATGGGTCTCTACTTTGCCACTAGTGAAAGTAAATGGGTATCTACTTCTAATTTTGATTTCCTCCAAATGACTTGTGAGGATTCCATGATTAGTGGCCCTATTAGAATATTTTAGATCCTAGGGAAATAGTTTAGCTACATCTTGGGTTGGTTTTCTCTTAGTCAACATGGTAAAATATCCAGGCAGTTCAATTGGCTATGGTGCTTGGTTTCAAGAATGCAGTTCACAACTCAAAGAAAATAACAAGGAATTACAATGCCATAATTATGAACAAACTTGTGGGTAAATTAAAACCCTTTCCCTTTCTAAAAATAGTAGAGGATGGTGTAGAGTTAAGACTCACCAATTACTCTAGTCACATTGTTGTGATCACTAGAAACTAGTAGGTGAACCTTGGCATGAAGCATACAATTCATAGCTTGAATGATTATAGACACCACCTCTTGTTGACTCTAGATAAGAAAAAATGAAACTAGAGTTAGGGCATGACCAGTTGACTATATATGAGAATGATATTTTTTTTTCAATTGATGCAATGTATTACACCCATCACTATCCTTTTATTTGAATAATTAATGTATGCAAACATATGAGTTCTCATTAAGCTCGATAGGTAGATTAACTTGTTTGAAGCTTTTCCAACCTTAACTATTGATTTTCCCCTCTTTCTCTAGATCGGCAATGTTGTGTAACCATGCATATCTGGTCTTTAAGATTTCAATAATTATTGTGTGGGCACAAATATCATCACAAGTTTCTCATTGGCTCCTAAGGACACATCAGATGCCACCTAATGTATTTTGCTTGAACTATTTGTGCTTGTTCAAGCCCACTAGCCACTTCAAATAGCTATCATTATTCTATGAGTCTTAAACATTACTTACTCTCAAACTAGGTGGCCACATGTCATCAAATGATTGGATCATGCATCAGTGCACTAAGGGAGGAAGAGGGTACCTCTTCTAAGGGGACAAGGAAGGAACTCAAGTGAGACAATAGAAAGTTACCATGTGGCAGACATGTCTATTTGGTGCTCTGTTGGATGAGTAGCTCATTCCATAACCATGTTGGGAGATACGTGTCATGCTTCAATTCATTTTCCATAGGGAGGTTTGACCAGGTGGGGTCCATTGAGGATATTCCTTTATATAAAAAAATTAAGGCTATGGGGTCATGGGCATACAAGTTATCATTGGTTAGCACTTAGTGTGCATTGAAGCAACAAGTTTGTGGGCCAATTACAATAGTAAGGACTAATATGGTGAAACTAGGAGGATCGGTTACTCAGGATACTAAGACATAAGCATTCAAGGATAAACACATAGGGGGGGATTCTAGAAGGTTTAAAAGGGATACAAATAAAGGTAATTGCAAGCCTACATAGTAACAAGTTACAATCATACACTTAGTGTGTGGTAGCACAAAAGGCAATTGTTGTGCAATTTGAAAGCATTTCCCTGGGCTAGAGGATTGAGCAAGTAGAGGGTAAATGGTTGAAGATTTAGGGCACTAAAATGCACACATATGGATCAAGAAATTCAATAGAATAGCCTCAAGCACAAGGACAAATGCATAAAAGACCCTACAAATCTAGAGGATCTACAAGATTCCAACATTGGCTTTTGTTCAGGGACATATGCATCAACAAGGTATTATGAGAATTGCAAAACTCTAGGGTAGTAGACCAAAAGATAGAAATAATACAAAACCCTAAAACCTAAGAAGATTTCACCCTAAGTATTACAATAGTCAGGACTACACATGTAAAAAAACATAAGGTTCAAAAATATGTTATACAGAGTCATTTGTACTGGTTCATGAAAAATAATGCTTTAAATACTACCCATGCACATGCAATTCAAGGAACATCCTATCCATAATTCTCAAATAGAAAGTCTCATTACTACAATAATTCTCAATCACATATGGGCTAGTCCACAAGGCATCAAATTTCCCATGTTCTCCTTTATCTTCTGCCTTTGCATTCTACAATAGAACTAGGTCACCCAGTTCAAATTTTGGAGGTCTGGATCTTTTGTCAAACAAGTATTTGACATGCTTCTTCATATGAATGTTTCTTTCCTAATCATCCTTTCTCTTTTCATCTAATTTAGCCAACTAGTTAAATTTGGAAGTTAAGGCATTGACATTTCCTCCTCCCATCTACTGCAAGAATTGATATATAAGCAATTGAAGGTTGATAGGTAATATCACATCAAGCCCATATACTAATTCATAAGCTTCATATTTTCTTGTGGATTCTATAGAAACTAAAATAATCCTCTAATTATCCACCATCATTTATCATCTTATTAATCATTTAATTAAATAATTATTTATTATTTAATTAATATGAGCTAATTATCCACTCATATATTCCATACACCTCATCATATCCCTATCTCTATTTGTTTCCATTTCCAACTCATGTGCATGGAATTATCAAAAATAATTAAATAATTCAATTATTTATCCTCACATCTCATCTTATCTTCTTCTTGATTTGTTTCCATTTTTAACTCATGTAAATGGAAAAGTCTTATCCTTATCCACTTCAAATCTTATCCTTATTCATTTGTCAAAAATTCTATAAATTCTTCCTTCCACTCATTTTGAATCATCACGAATTTCAATGTAAAATAACTCTATCATTTTTATCACTCGAAGCTATTAATGTTATGCTACTAAGTTGAGCATCCACAATCTTGAGCACATTGTTTCAATATGCTCAATCAGAGGTTTGTGGTATAGTTTGAAAGTAGGGTTTAAGTCTTGCACTTTCATCTTGTTTTATATTTCATGATTTTATTACATACATTTCGGTGAATCTGATGTGAACACGCTAATCCTTTATCTAATGTTAGTCCTTGTGATGTTTTGGTAGCTTAATTTTATAGGTTTTTGCTCCTTTTGGGGAAAATTTAGGGGCAACCATTCATTGGGAGCATCCTAGGGCAAAAAAGGACCTCATAGTTGAGTCTGAAAGGCCCAAAAACCCTACAATTCATATAAAACACGTCATATTTCTGAGATAAAAAAATTTAAAATTTTTTTAGGGGGTCACAAGTCCATAGGTCTGTACTATATAGATCTGTATCGTACGGATCTGTCGTATGGTGCCTCTGCGCACTCCCCTCTATCATAGGGCTTAAAATTTTTAAATCTTTGGCTTTAAAAAAAGAAAAATCTTATATTTCAAATTTTAAAAAACTTCAGAAAAGTTTTAGCTGTCGGGTTATAGCTTTTATCCGTAGGGTGCTAGCTTTGAACACTGGTTTCTAATGGGTTATGCACCAGGTGTTTTATCCGTAGGTTAAATGTTTTACATAGAATTTTCACATCCACATGTCCCATTCTCTTTAACCACGAGGTCATCTACGTTTTACCCACAGGTTTAAATTTCTATTCACCAGTCTAATCAAATATTCCCGCCTACACGTTGTTTCAAAACTTTAAATTGCTTCTTTCAGGCCTCTAGTCACATTGGTGACTAAAGCCAAGCAGTCACCAATCACTCTTGGGCTCCAAGCCCTTACATCTTATAGCATGGTCACATTTGTGACCAGTGCCTATACTCCTCAAAATGTGACTTAGGCAAAAACATGGATGATCCAGCTTCAACACGACATATGAATCCTATTCTTACCATTGGTGACCTCTAAGTCACTTCTGCTCTCGTGGCAGAATCCAGTCAAGTGGAGGCATAACTCGGGGGTGGTTCTATTCTCATGGGATTGGAAAATCATGGAGAGCAGTCAACCAATTCCAAAGCCTGTTGTTTTTTGTTGTTTGTTCTATGACCGTGATGGTGGAGATAACCCTATGACCTAAAGGGTCATTGGCCATTGATCTCCCGTTAGGATTCCTTGTGCTCCAACACCTAGATGGATGTGGATTGTACTCATTTATGTTTCTTAGGCATTCTAGATAGTTTTCATGTTTGTGTATTGTTTGGATGGTCCTAAGGGTTTGTTCTTACTCTTAAATTGCTTGTTGTGTCAATCGTGGTCTAGGATGTATTTCATCTATATCCTCAAGGATAGCCCCAACCCACTCACCTCTAACTCTTGGGCACATCAAATCTTTAGAGAAGAATGAGTTAACTAGGGTCAACGAAGAGTTAACCTAGGGTTTGTCTATTGTGAATTGTGAACTTTACCTCGTGGTGGTACTAAGGGTTTGACCTTATGTTTTGGAATATTCCTTATGATCGAATCAAGAGTTTTGAGTTTTTTAATGTTTTAATGTTTTTGTGTTTTTGATGTATGCAACTAATTTATGAATGCAATACAATTTTTTATTCATTTTCTCAATCAAATATAAAGTGATCTACTTAATCTAGAAATTGAAATATGTATGCAATCTACTATGATTTTTCCTAATGCAAGCTATGCTATGTTTTTGTATTTTTGAAAGTGATTTTTGGTTTAATCTAAAAATTACTTGGAATGAAATTAATATAGAATTGCAATTTAACTAATCAAAGCAAAGTTAATCTAATCAACTTGAAATAAACCTATCAAGAAAACTGAAACAACAAGATTACTATTCCCAAGAGCAAAGACAATTTAATTAACTATTGAAAGCATAAAGAACATGTATCCTCTTTGGTGCATAAGCCTGGCGTATCCTTAAAAATCCTTTGTGTAGCAACCTTTCATTTCCTCTACATCAGTGGGGTACCCTCTTGGTGACAGGGATTGAATGGATATTGATTCGAAGTGAGCTATGAAATCTATGATTGAAGCACTTGGGCTTGAAAATTAGTGAGTGTAACAATGCCAAATGAAGATTTTTGAAAATCCTAGGAAATACAACTAAAAGAAAAAGGCACCTACGTCCTGTGAAGAGCATAAGAATGGAAGTGGAGAGCAAAATCAAAAACTAATGAATGGATGTAATAATGAATTTGCTTCCTATGGGAAAGCTTTGAACCTTTGCAATAATGAAAATTAATAAAATGAGAGCTTTTAAAAAGTAGAGAAATAAATGAAGAAAGAGGCTCAAAGGCCTGTGTAGAATTGAAAAAGCTTGTGAAGATGAGAAGAGCATTCTCCAACTTGAGAAATAATGAAGAGGGGAGGGGTATTTATAGCTTGGAAGGGCACACAAGAGGGGGAAATTGATTAAAGAGTTAACTCTCTTGATTGGAGAGTCAATAGGATTGATTGAGGAGTGAACTGGGTTTGATTGGGAGTTAACATGCTTTGATATCCTTTCATAGAAGAAGAAATGGAGTTAGCATGAGATTGATTGAGAGAAGAGTAGAATTGATTTGTGAGTTAGAATGGAGTGATTGAGAGTCTTGAATCAGTCAGGAAAGGTTGATGATCAGTTAGGGAAGGTGGTGCATGCAATTAGGGCTCAATTTGGAGCAAATTTGGGCCACAACTGAAGAGAAAATCACGGATGAAAACATGACAGGGTCCCCCAGTTCACTAGTAGGGTCACCCAAGGAGCAACCTTATTTAAACAAGGGGCAACCCTAGGAAGGAGGACTCTTGGGTGAAAATTGAAGGTTGGAGCATCGTCCTGGAAGGTCAAAGATGCCATATGTATTTTCAAATTGTTCAAAAGGAAAAATTAAGTAGGATCCCCTAGTTCACCAGTAGGATCCCCCAAGGGGTGACCCTAGAATAAAAGGGGGTGACCTAGAAAGGAGGAAAGCTAGGAAAAAAATAAAAATGGGGATAGGTTTGGGAGGTCAAATGGAGGCCTCTAGATGTTTGAAATAGATGAAATGGACTAAGGGAAGATTAATTTACCATGTTACGACACTTGTAGTCCATGTTGACAAGGCCAAAAAGTGAAGATGAAATGGTGACAAAGGGAGAATGAAGAAGGAACAAGGTTTCACAGGTTGGCTAGGGGTTAGAAGAGAAAGAATGAAGAAGGGAAATTCAATCCATGTGTTTTCAAGAAGAAATCTTGCTGAGTACATGTTTAGGATTATAGCTCATCACAGGATTACCATGTAGGCCCATGCATATTTTTAGTGCTTACATATTTTCCCCCTCAGGGATGGTAGCCTACATGAAAGGTAGGTACCATTCCTGAAATAGGCCTTACCTGTTGTTGATTTCCTACAATTGTACTTTCAATAACCAATGTTAGTTTTACATTTGATATATTTAAGATAAACAATGAAATTAAAATGAACGAACATACCATAGATCACGTCGCAAGTTTGCCTAGTTGTTTTCTTTGCCAAGGGGACCTATAAGGATGAAAGAATGCAAAACGAGGGTGCAAAGATGCACTAAATAAATAAAATACATGCCAAGATAGAGAAGAGAAGAACAAATTATTCTTTTATTAAAATTTTGAAGAACATATTCAAATTTTTAGGGATTTTTGAGAAGTTTTACGATTTTTAGGATTTTTTTACTTTCTAATTTTTATGGTTTTTCTAGATATTTTGCAAAGGTCTGACTTGACACTCCTTGAGGTCTTTGAGAGACCTACATCTATTGAAGAGATTTATACCCTTTCCCCCTTGCATGGGGAGACTTGAACGCTTGAGTGCACAGTTTTGCTCTTTAACTTGTTGGAGGAGTGACTTGTGCTCAAACATTGTTTGCACTTGAGACCTAATTGGTTGAGATTTATGAATAGCTTCAATTGACATCTTGTACTTCACTTTCTCTCTTGTGCACATGGTTGGATAGAGATTTTATTTTTCTTATGAGAATACATACATTTGATGATCACACATGGATGATGCAATTTGTTTTTATCTTTTTATGATATTAATGAGATGCAAGGTGTCTAGATGTGATTCAAAAATATGAAATACAAAGTACTATTTTCTAAGTGTTATGAATGCCATGATGTTATGACATGTTTTATTTCTTTGATTTTTCATGATAGAATGTATGTAGGTGGAACAAACACTGTGACTGCTCTTAAGTAGGATTTTTGACTTAGGGGATTGCGAGTTGACTTGGTATAGAAAGACTTTTTGATCTTTTAGGATAGAATTAGGGACTCAAGTGGGGATGGGAGGAAATGTAATGTTCCTGATTTTGGCTTCACAAAAGGATAAACATTGATCCTTATCTAGACAAAACATATTGACAAGCTTTCAACTTAGACAAGCAACAAATTTTATTAGCAGCTTATAGACTTAGAACAAAGATGACCAACAAGATAGACTTGGGGTAAAGGAAAAGCTCCAAAATAGAAGGTGGCTCTAAAGATAGCTAGACTCCTAGTGTTGCTCAGTTGGTGCATGTGTGTGCTTTGTACCTTTCTTTTTACTTTATCTGATAGATGCCACCCTTGTAGCTTCGAGCCTAGATTTATCTCCACTCGAGAGTACAGACATCAACAATCTTCTCTTTTTCACTCTTTTTTTATCTCTCCTTTTTTGAATCTTTTTGCTTTTCTGCAATGCCTCACTTGAATCTCTTGCTTTTGCTTGGTATTTTGATGCTTTTTGGTATTCTCCTATTCTAATGATTCTTTCTTATGATTTATCACACTTATTTTTTTGATCTCTCATTTTTTATTCACTTGTATTTTTTATTGCTTCCTATAGAGTTATGATCCCCTTGGCATTTTTGGCTAGGAAAGATAAGAGCCTGAGAGCCACCAAGAGTTTTCATCATCCATTCGGACTTCTCTCCTACTAAGAAGAAATGGGGAAGGTATACTTGCAAGTTTCTATTGGGTACTGTAGTTTTGAATATTGACTTTTCTTAGACTTAACAACATGGTTCACTAAGACTGGGGTCAATGTGAAGCTAAGAGCTAGGATTTAATTGGAATAATTAGGAAATCTGAATAGGGGAATAGTGATAAGTGGTAAACATGATTTATTATGGGATCTCAAAGGCTCAAAGGGTCAACCTCTACCTAAGCAACATTAGACTCCTTACTAGGGAAAAAATCAAACAAGAGCATGACACTCACAAAATGCATGATCAAACAGAATGATGGATGCAAATTTTGATTTGTCATGATTTTATGTTTTTTATAGATTTTTGAATTATTTTATTTTTTTATTTTCTAGGCTTTTACAAAGTTTTGAGATATTGAACTCTTCTCTTTCCATAATGCACAAGAGGTAAGTGTCATTTCGAACGTCTTCCTTAACTACGTATGGACCTATCCAATTTGGTCTAAACTTCACTTGAAAGTCTTTGCAAGGACACTCGAATACATAGTGTAAAAATGTCTTTGTATTTAGTGAGGAGTTTTGTGTACTCACATGTTTCATTGTTTGATGATTAGCCCCTAGCTTTATCATTTTTTGTTCTTGTATAGTTTCATCAATTTTAAACTTTTGAGGGGCAATTTGAATTGATGATGACTCGCCTAGTTTATGTGTGGGTTACAATTCTCCTTTTGTTTAGTGGTAGTCTCGACTATATGGTTTCTCATGTCTATCCCAATCAGAATAGATACTAAGTTTAATGGAGCATAAGACTTTGTTGAGAGAGGATCGAAGGGGAATTCTCTTGTTGCCCCCTTTCCTATACACTTTGAGGTCTTGGCTATGTTTACAATTCATTTCGATGTCTCCTTTTTCAAAAGTGATGATTTTTGGGTCACTCGTGGTTTCCATGCTCTTTTCCTTCTTTTTGACTTATTCAACTCTATAAAGGCTAAAAGTATCAGGATCTCCATTGATGGCATGGGTTTGTCTCATGTGCGAGAAGTGGATTTCTTGAAATAACGCGGAGGTAATAGCCCTCATCCTATGGATCCATGTCCTTCCTAGAATCATGTTGGAAGTGGTTTCTTCATTGATGACATAAAGTTTAATTGGGAAGGTTTTGGGACCCAATGTGACTTGAATATTGACCTTAGCTATGGTTTGAATGTTTAGGTTATTGTGAATTTTAAGGATGGAAGTTTTTTGTGTGATTTGAGTTTCATCATAACCCATTATTTGAAGAAGAGAGAAAGAGACTATATTGATTGTAGACTCAATATTGATCACTACACATTTCATGCAATAGTCATGAACTTGGACTATTAAACAAAGGGGGAGATCACCCTATTTAGCTATATCATCATCTGAGGGTAACTTTTCAAAGTCAAATGTTGAAAGAGAACACTTTTTACTTGGAGTGTTTTGAACTAGATGGCCTAGATTTAAGGCATTGAGGAGAGCATTATTGTGCATAGGAGAACTCTTGAGAAGTTATATCATGTGAGAAAATTTTGAATTGTTGGAGGTGTCATCTTGTTGTTCTGGTCTTTAGGTGACACAAATTTCTCAATCTTTATCTAATTCCACAAGGCCTAATGTGTTTTGATCAAAGGTATTTTGATGGCTTTTGGGACTATTTCTTTGATCTTTTGAGAATGTGTCCATGAATGGTTGTCTTGGATATTTTGGGAGGTTTGATATGAAATGATGGTACTCCCAACATGACTTGATATAATGCCCCTTCTCTTGTGAAATGGGAAATATTTATCATGATTGTAACCTCAAGGCTTATGATGATTGTTTTATGACTACTTGTTGATTCTTAGGGAATAGTTGTTGACATTTTGGCTCCCCAAATTTGTATGACTATTGTAGTCACAATTGTTGTTCCTTGATGGTGAAGTGTATGTTGACCCATCTATGTTTTGATTATTTGTCGAGGATTTTCTATTTCTATCATGGTTTACCAACCTTCCATTGGCATCAAACTCCCTTCTTCCACTATCAATAGCAGCTTGGTCAATTCAAAGGGCACTTTCAAGTGCTTCTTCATATGATTTGTAAGGGAGTTTTTGAACTCCTTCTCATATGTCATTGTTGAGAGCATGTAAAAAGAGATCACAAAGCTCCTTATGATCCATGTTTGGTGCGCTAGTTGAGGAATATAGAACTTACCTCCACTGTGTGATAAAGTGTGCAACCACCTCATTGTCTTCTCATTTGATTGTTAAAAATTCTCATATTCCTATCTTGACCAATTTGTTTATGTCAAAGGCAACCACAAATTGATTGATGAGTTTTCTCAAAGAGTGGATCAATGTTTCTAGAAGTCGATAGTACCAATCTAAAGTGATACCCTCCAAAGTCTTTGGAAAAATCTTTGCTACCACTCCATTCCAAGGAAAGGGTTCTTGCACTACCATGACGTAAGCCTTGATATGAGAGTTGGGATCGCCCTCTCCTTTAAATTTTGGAAGCTCTGGTAGTATGACCTGATGAATGTTATAGTCAAGAGGCTCCTTTAAATAATCAAGGTATGTTCCTAAGAGGGGCTTGTGTGTAGAGGGTCTTATTCCTCCAAATATTATCCCTTTAGGTGGAGCTTGTTGTTCTTGTTGAAGGGGTATGCTAGATTGTTGATAGCCTAAAAAAGTGGGATAACTAGACGATGTCATGTTTATGTTTTGAAAATTGGGTGGGATCATTTGTGGTTGATTTTGAATTATAGGAATCCCACCTACTTGGTTGAGACTTGCCATGTTGGATGATAAGGGAAAGGGAGGCATGAATGTTTCATGGAAGTTTAGATGAGGGGGATTTTGTGTTTCCCCCTGGTTTGATTTGATCTTATCAATGAAAGGATTTCCCTGTACCCTAGGTTTTTCCTCAATTTTGTTTTGGCAAAATTGTTCAGCATTTCTAGCTTCAAGGGTCTTGATTTGTTGAACCAAGGTTTCTATAAGGTCTATGAGTGAGGCTTCCTCTATTCTTTGAGTTTTACAATCTTGAGATGGATTGCTTTGTGTTGGCGATTGACTAACCCCACTTGTTCTTTTTTATAACAGTTGATATGTCATGGGTCTTTATCTTGATGTGCTACATGGAGGGATTTTTTTGCCTCCCAAGCTTCTTGTAAGTTCTTTTTACAACTCACCTCATTGTCCAATTGTGTGGCCATTTTCCTATGGCTTGTTACGGGTTGGTCTTGTTAAAGAATCTCAGCCTGAAAACTCACTTGGCAAGTTTTGATTTGGTCAATCTTGTGGAGATCTTGTTGGATCCCCTTTAAGTCTTTGGATTTTGATTGATTTGAGATTGAATCTATTGGATTTGAATGTGTGCTAGTTTCATTGGAGGGGAAATTCCCCTAAACCTTTTGTGACCTTGTCCTAGATTAAGGATGTAAGAAACATCATAGGATGAATGAAATGATCATGGAAGTGAAACATGAAAGTGGAATGGAAGAAATATGCAAAAATTTGAAAGAACCCATCTCAAAAGGATTTTCTCTTCACATTAGGTTCACCAAAATATGTACTCCTCAAAATGTGACTTGGGTGTAAACACAGATGAGTTAGCTTCAACATAGCACATGAACCCTCTCCTTGTTGTGGGTGACCTCCAAGTCACTCCCGCTATCGTGGCAGAAGCTAATCGAGTGGAGGCATAACCTGGGGTGGTTCTATTCTTATGGGATCAAAACGTGTAAAGTATCAAATTCCATCACATACATAATTGAAGTAAAAGTAAATTGAAAAAGTAGAAGTAAAAGTAACTACAATTACACTATCAAGGAAAAAGAGATTTACTAATAAATTATCAAACACAAGATTTCATTCATTGATATGGTATACAATAATGTTACAATTCTTCATACTGAAGTACAGTTACAGAGCTCCATGAAATATTATGTACAAGTTTCAATAATGGCTTATTCACCTTACAAATCATTTTGGTTCAATGAAGTAATACATATGTCAACATAAACAAGTATGATCCAAAACATAGATCAATCCTCAACTGCCATTGACCATCTGGTCATCTACTACGTCAAAGGACAAGAACATGGTTTAGGCACTTTTCTTCCCAACCACGAAGCTTACGCTTCCCTGGTATTCTTTAGACTTGAAGAATTCCCAACCCTGCATGAAGGGCCTAGCAACCTATAAAAAATTGGCAGGGTGGAATCTGGTGTGTGCCTATTAACCTACATGCATCCCTAACTTGAATGTAGTATCACATTAACAGGATATGGTAGAGAATAAAATAAATAACTAGGCATAACAATCCATCTATTTCAATGGTTCATTCTTCTATTTCAATGTCAAAATTTAACTTTGGCCAAAGTATGAAACTGTTTAACGGTGTGTAGACCTTGAAAAAGAAGACCCACTTCTCTATTTAACCCATATTCAACCTCCGTCTCGGAAGGTAATTGTCCAAAAAGTACAAAAGCATAGAAAAATAAAATAACCATTCTCTTTCCAAAACACATTTCACAGAAAAATAATAGCTCATTTCCTTCATGCAATAATACAGGAATAAATAGTTTGTTTTCTATTATGAATTTAGCAACTATATGTCTTCACATGTAATCAGTTTTCTTAGCATGTTGCACAGTATAATTCATACAAGTATAATTGTTTTAGTTCATGATTTTGATTTGTTTCTTCGTTGTTTTGCAGGGTAATATACAAGAAAATTTAGTCATATAGTAAAATGGATACTTTCGACATGTATGCTTTTAAGTAGTGAGTATATATATACCTATATATATATATATATTAGCAGCATTCAACTCTATAAGAGAAGTAAAAGAAAAGATTCATTGTTCCTTTTATATTTCAAGATGTTTAACTTGATGTTCACTGACAGCTTTAATGAAAATTCATTCCAATAGAAGTTCTCAAACACCCATACAACAGAGATTCATAAAAAGAGTTGTAACAGTAAAGTAAAATCAGTTCCCAAAGAGTTTAGACAGCAATATTTTAGTTGCTATAGATGGACAGCAATATAGTTTTGCTAAAAAAAAGTTTTTTATTAGCATGTCATTTAGTTTCAGGAAGATTTATAGCAGTATAGTTTTTCTAAAAAGAGTATTTTATCAGTGTGTCATTCAGTTTCAGAAAGATTTACAGCAATAGTAGTGATTTCAAGAATATAGAGAGTGTTTCCCCAAGAAAACTACAGGGTATTCATCATAAGCATGTATACATAGGTGTTGGAAACCAAATAAAATCAAGATCTGGTCCTTTTTATCATGCCCACATAGCAGTAGATTACTAGTATGCAATGAGAGATAGGGATCTCTTCAGGTTTTTGATAAAGGTTTTAAGATTTAGAGAGAAGAACTCTTGGGCGCAACCCCTACTGGTTGTGCTAGGCATGGGAAGGCCTTTATGGCCTCCCATAGCCTCTACAAAAGGGGTTGTGGCCTGCCATTTAGGCAACGCCATAGTCTCTGTCAACTAAATTAAAGAATTTTCAAAACAAAAGCAATATCTTCTGCCCTAAATTTCATTCAAGGTGGCAGATTGGAATGTTTAAAAGTATTTCAATCACAAAGAATAAACACAGATCTATCAAGCTACATTGCCAATTTATAATGAAAGCTAAATGCAAATGGAGGAACCTGTTTAAAGCTTGCAAATCCCTTCAAGCCTGGCTACCCTCCAAACTCTAGTGCCCTTCCTTCTCTGTATTCTGTGTGCCCCCTTTTTGCCTCTTTTTTTCTTCTTTTTATTCTTTTTTCCCAACTCTATTTTTTCCCCTCTAATTTTAGGGCGAATTGATCATGCCTTTTCTATCTTTTGTTTCACTTGTAGTTTTTTCCTGTCCATTTCATACAACTCCACTTTAATTATTTCAAATAATAAAAAAACAAGTATACCACTATTGCAACTCCATTTTAATAACTTCACATAATAATACAAACAAGTATACAACGCATGTCTATATATATATATGCGTAAATATTTTTAACAAACTATTATATTCATACAAAAAGGATAAAGAGCCTTTCATAGTGAAATCAAGATGACATAAAATACAAGATATACATAATTTAATTACCATTAAATTTAAAAACAAATACTCATATAATCAATTTGGGTTCAGTCATTGAACAAACCATACATATGAAGCATTTGAAAGGAAAGAAAATAGTCACATTCATTTATTCTTATACCAAGAACACCATGAAGATAGTCAAACAATGGAAAAACAATTATGCAATATGATTTCTACATGAGTGTGTGTGATAGGCACCAGACATAACCCATCTAATTGTACACAAACGGCTAGGTCCCCTCTACTTGAAACATGTTCTTGCCTTCAATAATTCCTACAACCAATCCTACTCATTTTCCATGGTCAATAGGTTAGTACCATAAAAACATAGCCGAAGCGACATAAAAAAACTGAATCATAAGCTCAATAGTGTATCATCATCATATTTATCTAAAATCAAGCATCAAGTAGAATTCAATAGTTTTCTATGCATTAAACATAAATGAAATCAATCCCAAAAGTTCATGACGTGACATCCTTCCCCACTTGGAAGAGACATCGTCTCGATGTCTTATTACATCCTACAAAATCAATAAAGTATTATACTAGCACTACTAATGCATCAAATGTATCATCATCAAAGTATCATAGTATCTCTAATATGCATGAAATAAAAATAATAATTATGCTAATTCCTCAAATGTGGAAACAATTTATCAATCTTTGTAGTATCCTCCCAAGTGGCACTATCCACTGAATATTGGTCCCACTAGACCTTATACTGCACTATATCTCTATTACGCAACTTAACGTTGCGCTTCTCCAAGACTTGAATGGGCTCCACTAGTGCCACTCTTGGATCCTATACCTATAGAGCACACCAATCAATAATATGCAATGCATCAGGATGATAAGGTTTGAGTAAAGACACATGAAAACTATCATAGATTTTAGTGAGAGATGGGGGTAGATCAAGTCTATATGCAACTGGATTGATCACTTCGAGTATGTCAAAAGGTTCTATGAATTTAGGAGCGAGTTTGGATGTCTTGCCAAATGTAATCAACTCTTGTGAGGCTTGACTTTTAGAAATTCCTTGTTGCCTACTAAGAATTGTCTGAAAGTTATGTTTCTGTCTGCATAACTTTTTGGCGATCCAAGGCTTGCTTTAATTTCTCTTTAATTAATCTCATCTGATCTTCCATTTCCTTTAACATGTCAGGTCCAATCACTATTCTGTCTTCAACCTTGTCCCAATTGATGGGTGTCTGACACTTACGCCCATAAAGAGCCTCGAACGGTGTCATCCCTAAAGATGCATGGTATGAATTATTGTATCTGAACTCTACCAATGGCAGATATTCTTCCCATTTATATTGTTGATCCATACAGTACATCCTTAGAAGATCTTCCACTATCTAGTTGACTCTCTTCATCTGACCATTTGTCTGAGGATGATATCTTGTGCTAAAATTCAACTTAGTCCCCAAGGCTGCATTAAGCGTGGTTCAAAACTTGGAAGTCATGCGAGTGTCACGATCTGAAATGATCATCTCTGGCACTCCACGTAATCGAAAGATCTCTTGGACAAACTTTTTAGCTATGGGCAACAATCTGTCTAAGAGATTTCTAGGAATGAAATGAGCTACTTTGGTCAATTTGTCCACCGCCACCAAGATAACATCATGTCAGTTCTTGGACATGGGCAATCCCTCAATAAAATCCATGCTAATTACCTACAACTTATACTCTGGAACACTGGGTGGATAAAGAAGGCCTATAGGATGGACATGTTTGGCCTTGATGCGTTGACACTCTAAACATCAAGAGACAAACTTAGTTACGTCCTTCTTATGCTTAGGCCAAAAGTACAATGGTCTCAACCCTTCCATCATCTTGGTCACTCCTGACTACCCTAAATATGGCGCATTGTGGACCTCCTCAAGAACTAGCTTCCTCAACTCTCTTGAATCTAGGATATACATCCTTCCCTGGTATCACAAAATCCCATTTGACTCAATCACATACCCATCAAATCGATGATTCGAGGGGTCTTCTTCTAATGCTTTCTTAACTCAATCATAATGTTTATCTCCTTGCAAGTTTTGGATCACCTGTTGTCTTAGATTGGATCAGGTAGTCACCATGGTAGCTAGATGTCTTCTCCTACTAAGAGCATCTGCGACCCTATTCGCTTATCCCTTTATGTACTCAATTTCAAAGTCAAACTCACTAAGGAATTCCAACCACCTTCTCTGTTGTGCATTTAGATTAGGTTGGGTGAAGATGTACTTGAGCCCTAAATGATCCATGTTTAACTCAAAGGGCTTACCCAAGAGGTAGTGCCTCCACATCTGGAGTGCGTGAACAATGGCGACTAACTCAAGGTCATGTGGTACATAGTTTAACTCATGTTGTTTTAGATTTATGGATTCATATGCCACCACTTGCCCGTTTTGCATCAACATTCCTCCCACACCTTCACCTGAAGCATCTATTATAACTGTGAAATGACCATTTGGATCAGGTATGGTTAGAATAGGTGTTGTCATGAGCTTTTCCTTCAAGATCTAGAAATCTTGCTCACATCTGTCTCTCCAGTCAAACTTCTTACCTTTCTTTTGTAATGAGGTTATAGGTGTTGCAATTGTTGAGAATCCTTCCACAAATTTCCTGTAATATCCAGCCAACCCCATAAAACTTCTAACCTCAATTACATTTTGTGGTACGAGCCAATCCATTATCACTTTGATCTTTTCTAGATCTACCACTATCCCATCTATTGAAATCATGTGGCCAAGATAGTGCACTTTACTCTGGTAGAACGTACACTTAGATAATTTGTCAAAAAGTTTACTCTCTCAAGCGCTGCAAGACTATCCTCAAGTATCTGTCATGCTCCTCTACCGACTTAGAATAATATATCAAAATGTTGTCCAAGAAGACTAACACAAATTCGTCCAAACAATCCCTGAACACACTGTTCATCAAGTTCATAAATGCTATGGGTGCATTAGTTAACCCGAATGGTACTACTGTGAACTTCTAGTCACCATAGCAAGTTCTCAATGTTGTCTTAGAGATATCCTCGTCCTGAATCTGCAACTGATGGTAGCTGGATGTAAGATCTATTTTGGAGAATACCTTTGCACCCTTCATCTGATCAAATAACTCATCTATCCTTGGAAGTGGATACTTATTCTTTATAGTCACCTTGTTGAGCATCATGTAATCAATGCATAACCATAATGTTCCATCCTTCTTCTTTACAAAAATGATTGGTGCACCCCAAGGTGACACACTAGGTTTGATAAACCCTTGGTTCAACAATTCTTCCAATTGTACCTTAAGCTCCTACAATTCTATTGTTGTCATTCTGTAGGGTGCCTTAGACTACGACTCTGTTCCAAGCACAAGATCTATTGAGAAATGGAATTCCCTTTTTGGCGGTAGCTTTGTCAATTCAGCAGGGAATACATCCTGGAACTCTCTAAGGGTAGGATATGTGTCAAAGGACGGTTCCTAGTTATTAAGATCTCTTATTTTGACTGTATAGATTGAACTACCCTTTCTTTTAGCTTTCTTTAATTGCATGGATGAAATATATCTTAGCTTAAGGGGTGTCCTAGAACCAAGAATCTCTACCTGATTCCCAAAGTCATCAAGGCATTTCACTACCTTTTCTTCACAATTTACTATGGACTTGTGCTCTGATACTAAATGTAAAGTATCGAATTCCATCACATACATAATTGAAGTAAAAGTAAATTACAAAAGTAAAAGTAAAAGTAAAAGTAACTCCAATTACATTATTAGGGAAAAAGATATTTACTAATAAATTGTCAAACACAAGATTTCATTCATTGATATGGTATACAATAATGTTACAATTCTTCATACTGAAGTATAGTTACAAAGCTCCATGAAATAATATGTACAAGTTTCAATAATGGCTTATTTTCCTTACAAATTGTTTTGGTTCAATGAAGTAATACATATGTTAGCATAAACAAGTAGAATCCAATACATAGATCAATCCTTGACCACCATCAACCATCTGGTCATCTACTACATCAAATGACAAGAACGTGGTTCAGGCACTTTTCTGCCCAACCACGAAGCTTACGCTTCCCCGGTATTCTTCAGACTTGAAGAATGTCTAACCCTGTACAAAGGGCCTAGCAACCTATAAACAATTGGTAGGGTGGAATCTGGTGCGTTCCTATTAACCTACATGCATCCCTAACTTGAATGCAACATCACATTAATAGGATATGGCAGAGAATAAAATAAATAACTAGGCATAACAATCCATCTGTTTCAATGGTTCATTTGTCTATTTCAATGTAAAAATTTAACTTTGGCCAAAGTATGAAACCATTTAACGATCTGTAGACCTTGAAAAAGAAGACCTACTTCTCTGTTTAACCCATATTCTACACCCGTCCTTGAAGGTAACTTTTAGAAAAGTACAAAAGCATAGAAAAATAAAATAACCATTCTCTTTCTAAAACACATTTCACGACAAAATAATAACTCATTTCCTTTGTGCAATAATACAGGAACAAATAGTTCGTTTTTTGTTATGAATTCAGCAACTATTTGTTTTCACATGTAATTAGTTTTCTTAGCATGTTGCACAGTATAATTCATACAAGTATAACTGTTTTAGTTCATGATTTTGATTTATTTCTTCGTTGTTTTGCATGGTAATATATAGAAATCTTTAGTCATATAGTAAAATGGATACTTTCAACATGTATGTTTTTAAGTAGTGAGTATATATATATATATATATATATATATATATATATATATATATATATATACTTGTATTAGCAAAATTCAACTCTATAAGAGAAGTAAAAGAAAAGATTCATTGTTCCTTATCAATTTCAAGATGCTTAATTTGATGTTCACTACTAGTTTCAATGAAAATTCAGTCCAATAGAAGTTCTCAAACACCCTTACAGTAGAGATTCATAAAAAGAATTGTAACAATAAAGTAAAATCAGTTCCCAAAGAGTTTAGACAGCAGTATTTTAGCTGCTACAGATGGACAGTAGTATAGTTTTGCTAAGAAAAAGTCTTTTATCAACATGTCATTCAGTTTCAAGAAGATTTACAGTAGTATAGTTTTGCTATAAAGAGTTTTTTATCAACATGTCATTCAGTTTCAAGAAGATTTACAATAGTAGCAATGATTTCAAGAATATATAGAGTGTTTCCCTAAGAAGACTACAGGGTATTCATCATAAGCATGTATACATAGGTGTTGGAAACCAAATAAAATCAAGATCTGGTCCTTTTTATCATGCCCACATAGCAGTAGATTAGCAGTATGCAATGAGAGATAGGGATCTCTTCAAGTTTTTGATAAAAGTTTTAAGATTTAGAGAGAAGAACTCATGGGCGCAGCCCCTGCTGGCTATGCCAGGCATGGGAAGGCCTTTATGGCCTCCCATGGCCCCTACAAAAGGGGTTGTGGCCTACCATTTAGGCAGCGCCATAGTCTTTGTCAACTAGATTAAAGACTTTTCAAAACAAAATCAATATCTTCTGCCCTAAATTTCATTCAAGGTGGCAGATTGGAATGTTTAAAAGTATTTCAAACACAAAGAATAAACACAGATCTATCAAGCTACATTGCTAGTTTATAATGAAAGCTAAATGCAAATGGAGGAACCTATTTAAATCTTGCAAATCCCTTCAAGCCTGGCTGCCCTCCAAACTCTAGCACCATTCCTTCTCTGTATTTTGTGTGCCCCCTTTTTGCCTCTTAGGGAGAATTGTTCACATGTGCCTTTTCTATCTTTTGTTTAACTTGTAGTTTTTCCCCGTCCATTTCATGCAACTCCACTTTAATAATTTCAAATAATAAAAAAAACAAGTATGCCACTATTGCAACTCCATTTTAATAACTTTACATAATAATACAAACAAGTATGCAACACATGTCTATTTGAATATATATATATATATATATATATATATATATATATATATATATATATATATATATATATATATATATATATATATATATATATATATATATATATATATATATATATATACATACATACATACATATACATATACATATACATATATATATATATACATATACATCTATATGTATATGTACATATACATCTATATGTATATATACATATCTATATATGTGTGTGTGTGTATATATACGTATATGTATATATATACACATATATGTATATGTATATGCATAAATAATTTTAACGACATATTATATTCATACAAAAATGATAAAGAGCCTTTCATAGTGAAATCAAGATGACATAAAATACAAGATATACATAATTTAATTACCGTTAAATTTAAAAACAAATACTCATATAATCAATTCAGGTTCAATCATCGAGTAAACCATACATATGAAGCATTTGCAAGGAAAGACAACAGTCGCATTCATTTATTCTTATGCCAAGAACGCCAAGCAGATAGTCAAACAATGGCAAAACAATTATGCAATATGATTTCTACGTGAGTGTGTGTGATAGGCACCAGACCTAACCCATCTAATTGTTGACAAACAGCTAGGTCCCCTCTACTTGAAACATGTTCTTGCCTTCAACAATACCTGCAACCAATCCCACTCATTTTCCATGATCAATAGGTTAGTTCCGTAAAAACATAGCCGAAGTGACATAAAATAACTGAATCATAAGCTCAATAGTGTATCATCATCATATTTATCTAAAATCAATCATCAAGTAGAATTCAACAGTTTTCTATGCATTAAACGTAAATGAAATCAATCCCAAAAGTTTGAGACATGACAAAACATCACGGAGAGTGATCAACCAATTCCAATTCCTGTTATTTGTTGTTATTTGTTCTATGACCATGATGGTGGAGATAACCCTATGACCTGAAGGATCACTGGTCGTTGTTCTCCTATTAGGATTCCTTGTGTTCCAACACCTAGATGGATGTTGATTGTACTTGTTGATGTTTCTTAGGTGTTCTAGATAGTTTTCATGTTCTTGTATTGGTTGGATTATCCTAAGGGTTTGTTCTTGTTCTTGACTTACTTGTTGTGTCAATCGTGGTCTAGTACATGTATTTCATCTATCTCCTCAAGAATAGCCCTAACTCACTCACCTCTAACTCTTGGGCACATCAAATGCTTTAGAGAAGAATGAGTTAACTAGGGTTGACTAAGAGTTGACCTAGGGTTTTCCTAGTTTGACTTGTGAATTGCGAATTGTACCTCATGGTGGTACCAAGGGTTTGACCTTATGTTTTGGAATATTCCTTGTGATCGAATCGAGGGTTTTGAGTTTTCTAATGTTTTAATGTTTTTGTGTTTTTTATGTATACAACTAATTTATGAATGCAATACAATTTTTTATTCCTTTTCTCAATCAAATATAAAGTGATCTACTTAATCTAGAAATTGAAATATGTATGCAATCTACTATGATTTTTCCTAATGCAAGCTATGCTATGTTTTTGTATTTTCAAAAGTGATTTTTGGTTTAATCTAAGAATACTTGAATGAAATTAATCTAGGATTGCAATTTAACTACTCAAAGCAAATCTAATCTAATCTAATAAACTTGAAATAAACCTATCAAGGAAATTGCAACAAGATTACTATTACCAAGAGCAAAGATGATTTAATTAACTATTGAAAGCATAAAGAAACTCTATCCTCTTTGGCGCATGAGCCTGGAATATCCTCAAAAATCCTTTGTGTAGCAACCTTTGTTTTCCTCTACAACAACGGGGTACTCCTCTTGGTGACAAGGATTGAATGGCTATTGATTCAAAGTGAGCTATGAAAGCTATGATTGAAGAACTTGGGCTTGAAATTGGCTAGCGTAACAACACTAAATGAAGCTTTTTGAAAAGCTTGGGAAATACAACTAAAAGAAAAAGGCACCTACATCCTGCGAAGAGCATTGGAATGCTAAGTGGAGAGAAAAATGTAACAACCTCCAAAATTCAACCTCAAAATTCTTAAGTTTTAACCAAAAAAATAACCCAATACTAACAAAAGGGTACAAGACAAACTTCCAAAAACTTCCATTAACTCCCATGATATAATAATATGTAACAAAGACAAAACATGCAAGAGATATCCAAATAAGATCCACATTATATATAACTCCAACTCATTAAATATAATAGGAAAGTATAACAATAAGTACATCCCAAATAATATGAAAGTCTCCCAATTACATTTCTAGTACTCATCAATGAAGATAGCCTAATTACATAGCCAAGATATACAAGGGGTCAAATACTACAACCCTCATCAATCATAATGAATACAATAAGCCATGAACCAACCACCAAAAATATAAGTGGCCATATACAATATGTACCATGAACAATATCTGAAGAACTCCAAGCTCAATGCTACAAGCTAATCCTCCAATATCCCATGCTCCTGTTGTTGATCAAGAAAGGGTTTGAACCCACCATGAGGATGTCCCTTTCCTCCCCATCCATCAGTCAAGGAAAAGAAGTACCATCCATAATCCAAAGGTGTGGTACAATATAATACTAGTGATTATCTTATTTAGTTCATTTCCTTATTAACACATAAGAATACACATGTGTAATATCCAAAACATATTAAATACAATAAATAGATTACACAACTCACATCAACACATCCTTTCCATAATTTAATATACATTCAAATCCAAATACATGAACAAGCCAGATATGACCATCAATAGTAACCACAATTCATTTTAACCCTATAAGGTTTGACTTAAAACTACACATCCAAGACCATATCCAACATCCACATGAATTTCTACTCACATCCCATACTACGAAAGCTCTCTTCATGTGATGTTATATGTCTTACTAAGAGCACATGCCTAAGGTAAGACTACATGCATCCTAACCTTAGCACAACACAAGTATCCAAACATACATAAAACAACAATTCAAATACACAAACACACATAAAGCAATAGCATACAAGAACATAAAATCCAAACACCCATAACTCAAATACACAAGTCACACACATAAAAGAAAGTACATAAGACAAGTATAGAAGCAAGAACATCATACATTACAAAATCACAACAAAGACATTCATATAAGATAAAGGCACACAAAGAATCCAAAACCATGACACACACACTTGGTCCCCACAACCCATCAAGAGGGCATCTCCCAACTATACAGTGTACCCAAGTACCACTACCTCACATAAGACAAGAAGGTTAACTATACCACCACAAAGCACCCTACCCCAACCCCTCAGGGTAGAACAACATGCATGCTAATAAACAGGCCACAGGTCTTATACTCAGAGGTCTCCTAGCTACTAGTGATGGATGGCAAAAACAATGCATAAACAACTTGTGGACCTTCTACCATTGAAATCACTAGAGATTTACGTGATGTTCTATCTATAGAGAGAAAGAGAAAGCTCGATTCCTTGACCAACTTTCTTAAGGGGATGATGTCTCAATGTGTTGGGACCGAAGTAGAGAAGATGATGCCAAGATGTATCCACCCATGACTAGGACATCCAACCTCTCCTACTCCTTTAATCTTGTCACCTCCAACAGAATTCAAGATATCAACCATCCTAGCCCTTAGGATAATTAGGTGACGAGAAGCTCCAGGATCACTCCCATAAACCACTTACTCATATGACCACCTCCCTACTCTCACGAGTAGAATCATGACACAAAGGATGTCACATAAATATAATCAACCATGACACAAAGGATGTCATGAACAAATAGAAACATCTCAACAAGTTGGATTTACATGAGCATAAATAGGATAATCTCATCCCACACATATAATCAAGAAAATATTGTACACATGATAACACTATCATAAACAAATCCATCAAGGACTTTCAAACATAAGACCAATATACTTAGACGTATGGACAGCATCGGGAATAAGTTCCATCTCATGCTCACACCATCATAAATAGAATCCACATAGAGATTTCAACATGCTTAATAATAAATAAAAAGTCACCAAACCATGTTGGGAGATCACACATAAACCAAACATGACTCTCATCCAACAACTTGGATTTATATTGCATAAAATATAGTTTTCACTAAAATAGACATAACTTTCTCAAAACACAACATTTTTCTAATTTTTAGAATGTGTTGGAAAGATAATACAGAGATATACATAACCCAATAAATATTTTCATAATAACTATATTTAATATAATTTTATAAATACAATATAATCACATATTAACATCATGCTAAAAATAGCAACAGAGATAGATAGTCACTAATTAAGACATATTTTAGAATTTCCAAACTGGGTAAGGCTGCATTTTTTATATGAATTAAAAAACTTAGTTTCTCACATTCCATTAAAAATCTTAGATAAACCCAGTTCATAAAACTAAATTTATTGATGCCGTAATAGACTATTTTTTCTCATGACAGATTTACCGATTTAAAAAAAATAGTCCACTTGTTTTAATAACTAAAAACAAAATATAAAAGTTGAAATTATAAAAATTGGAGATAAAGTTTATCCCCTAATTTAAAACCATATATCTAGAAATTAGAAGTACCTAGATTATGGTTTAAGAGATATGTCTAAACTAAGATAGGTTACTATTTTTCTTTTTAGTCTCTTCCCAAGTTTTCTATTATGTTTTTTTCATATACAAGAAATTAATATTTCAATATTTTAAAAATCATATTCGGATCAAATAACCTATCAAACATTTGGTAGATTTATTGGCAGGAGTGTGTGAAAGGTCCTCCCTAGGTGGCAACTGAGTCAGTTTTGTCCAAATTGACAAATGGCAGTGGTCGTTCTCTCCTCTCACTTCTCGTTCCTCGAGCTCACTCTTTTCTATGTGCCTTTTGTAGCACTTGTGCTTGCTTCCCTCATCTAGCGGCTATGCTCGTCACTTATGATCATTTTATTTCTAACAGTTTTTTGTTTTGCAGGGGATATTCTGAGTACCTTATGTACTTTCACCTTGGGATGATTAACATGTGGCTTCTCACACGTAGTTCTCTTTACTGTTGCTGCTCCCATTTCCTCTCCTCACAATTTATTCTATTTTGGGCATCCAGAGCTTACCTTGCAATGATCTTTGTGCACATGTGAAGTAAATTCCCCCTCAGGTTACACGCTTGTTGGGTGTTTTTAACTTCATTTGGAATGGCTTTTTTGCCATTGTCTTTCTATTCCAATTTCTATGGGTCTCTATTGATTGTGCTTCATGGAGTTTTCTTGGAGAGTTCAGCTTTCGAGGTTGTTTTGCGAGAAACAGATGGATGCATTGCCATTCGAGGGGGACAAGTTTAAAAGAGTTTTTGTGGTCTTGTGCCCACCAGTGGAAGAATCCATTTGTTTGGTGATTGGCAATTCATGGCTTAAATCAAATCGTTCGGCGTTGTTCTCACAAGTGGCTTCGGCTTAAATCTTTCTCATCTAATGGATATTGTGGCTGACAGTAATTTTCTTTCTTTCTTGGCAACCTGATATCTTCAGCCCTTCATCTTCTCTCTGTCTGATTTGGATGCGGCTCTGAACGCCTACTCTTTGGATATCTGTGACACTCCTATAGAGGGTATCTTCGCAAATCTACCTTTCATGACTCTCCAGTGATGGTAGTGGCCTTGCATGCAATGAGGCATGGGCTTTTGTCTGATGATGTGGATTATACCTAGAAAATTCTCTTCTCTGTTAAAAATGAGCTTGGTTTTACTCTTTATGACAAAGCCTTCACTTTGTTCAATGTTGTGCATTATCTTTTGAAACATGTTGAGGAAGAGGCTCTCTTACACCCTTCTCTACCCCCTGAAGTTGGTCCTTCAAATGCTGCTGATGACAAAGTTGATTCTATTGGTGGTGATAGTTCTTCTAGTAGCTACAACTCTTGAGCCTATTCACTTTGATGGTTTTTAAGGCTTTGTCTTGTTGAATTGTATCCGTCATTTTTGTTAGTCTATCTTACTTCAAATCTGCTGGGCATAGCCACTTTCTTCTTAAGGTTGCCTCTTTTGTAATTCTCCTTTCAATATAATAGAAGGTGACTTGATCACCCATGATTTATCAAAAAAAAAAATAACATATCAAATCTTCTTACTAACTTTTAAAAATTCCCAACAAATCCAATTCAACAAAAATTATTTTCTAATCTTCAAAATCAATGAAACTATAATTTGATCAATCTTTCTTTTTGCACAAGAAGCATATAAATCACAATTTCTTCACACAATCATATATTCAATTATTAACCCAAGTAAATCTTTGCTAAAGTATTTCATGACAAGAATCCTACCTCAATCATTGTAGCAATTTGGTAAAAACAATGGAGATGAACCAATCAATTCAAAAACCACAACAATCCTTCAATTCTTCACAAAAAATCACTTCCAAATCCTTAAGCTTCAATAACCTATTCTCCTTTTCTTCTCATTTGCATAATAAAATTGATAACCAAAAAGAAGAATGAAAAAAGCTAATTCTTTTATTTTAATAACTCTTCCTATTTTTCCAAAACCTAAAAAGAAAAATATTATATTATATTCTTAATAAAAGTAAAATAATATTAAATGTCTTTATTCATATTCATGCACATTCTACTTAAAACTAATATTAGAAAATATAATTTTCTAATTCACAAATATGATAAATTTAATAATTGATTCTCTAAATCTTTAAAATAGACATGCACATTCAATAATTAAATAAATTAACAAATTAAAATAATTCAACTTATTTCTTTTTCCAAAAGAAATTAATTACGAAAATAAATAAATAAAATGAATAATATAATGCTCACATAATTAACCAAACATTATTTATTTATTTATTTATTTTGTATTAAAATAATTCTTCTTCTATTAATTAATCTTTTTTTCTCAAATTGAAATAAATATTATTATTTATTTCTAAATTCTAAAATAATAGCATGCACATAATTTAAATCTATTTCGATTATAATAATTAAATAATTGAAATACAAATTGCATTAATTTTTATTTTAAAAAAAATATTAGAAACTATAATTATCTAACTAGATAATTAATTTAAAATAAAATCTAAGCATCAAATAAATAATTAGCTTTATCTATTTATTTTATTTTCTAATTAACCTTAAGAGTTAATTATCAAATAAATAAATAGATTTACTTCAATGCACTCAAATAAATTAATCAAGCTACTAATTAATTTATTTTTAATTAGTTACTTTCTTAATTTAATCATTATTTTATTTCCCACAACATTGGATCATTTCAAGACACTTCAGCACTAGGACCTGGTTCACCTTCTCTGATACCTATACCTGTCACACAACATAATCTTGCCACACACACCTTAGTAGCATTGTTAGGAAATAATATAATCATATAATCACCTTTATACAATTAACTATGGTAATGAAATCACACATTATGCATACAATGCATAAATTCAACACTTTGCACTCAATATAATTCAAAAGATTTATCCAATTAAAATATCATAGGCTCACAAAGAAACTAGAAATGAGGGATGTTACAAAAAACAAAGCTAATGAATGGTTGTAATAATGAATTTTCCTCCTATGGGAAATCTTTGAAGCTTTGCAATAATGAAAACTAATCAAATGAAATATTTTAATCTTTTAAAAACTAAAGAAATAAATAAAGAAAGAGTCTCAAAGGCTTGTGTAGAAGCTTGAAAAATCTTGTGAAGATGAGAAGAGAATTCTCCAACTTGAGAAATAATGAAGAGAGGATGGGTATTTATAGCTTGGAAGGGCACACAATAGGGGGAAATTGATTAAAAAGTTAACTCCCTTGATTGGAGAGTGAATTGGGCTTGATTGAGGAGTGAATAGGCTTTGATATCCTTTTACAAAAGAAGAAATGAAGTTAGCATGAGATTGATTGACAGAAGAGTAGAATTGATTTGTGAGTTAGAATGGAGTGATTAGGAGCCTTGAATCAGTCAAGAAAGTTGATGATCAATTGGGGAAGGTGACTCATGCAATTAGGGCTCAATTTGGAGAAACTTTGGGCAACAACAGAAGAGAAACTCGCAGATGAAAACACAATAGGGTCACCCAGGGGCGACCCTAAGTAAAGAAGGTGACCTTAGGAAGGACTCCTCGGTGAAAACTAAAGGTTGGAGCATGGTCTTGAAAGGTCAAAGATGCCATGTGGATTTTGAAATTAGTTAAAAGGATAAATTAAGCAAGATCTCCCAGCTCACAGTAGGATTCCCAAGGGGGCGACCCTAGAATAAAAGGGGGTGACCCAGAAAGGAGGAAAGCTAGGCAAAAACTAAAAATGGGGATAGGTTAGGAAGGTCAGATGGAGGCCTCTAGAGGTTTGAAACAAATGAAATGGACTTAGGTAAGATGAATTTCCCATGTTACGACACTTTTAGGCCATGTTGACAAGGCCAAAAAATGAAGATGAAATGGCAATAAAGGGGGAATGAAGAAGGAACAGGGTTTCACAGGTTGGCTAGGGGTTAGAAGAGAAAGGATGAAGAAGGAAAATCCAATCCACATGTTTCCAAGAATAATTCTTGCTAAGAGGTCATATATACATGCTTACATGTACATGTTTAGGATTATAGCTCATCATAGGATTACCATGTAGGCCCATGTGTCTTTTTAGTGCTTGTAGTGCCTACCGCTGGGCTAGTAGTCTTTGACCTCGATCCCTAGTCACTCAAGTGACCAGGGGCTCTGCCTTTTGTCCTTAAGCTACACCTTTATCCATGAGGCCTGATTGTGCATGTGATCACTTCAACTAACTATCAGGTTAACTGCTAGCAATCTAGCTAATAGTCATCCCTCTCCTCTTAGGTCCTAAACTAGGTTTTTTTTCAAAATCTCATAACTTTGGCTAGGAGTGTCAGAATTTTACAAAATTATAGGCGTTGGAAAGCTTATTTGCACAAATTTTTTGTGAAGTATTTTGACCAAATTTTGCATGCAAAATTAGGTATAATCATTTGAAACCCCCTTTTGTATTGAAGCTTCAAATTGGCATAACTTTTGCATACTAAGTCCAATTTTAGAAAAAAATAAAATAAAATTTCATAGAAAATCGCAAGTTATCTCATGATCACATTTATTTTTCCGTTGGATGACAATATTTGTTGATTTATTTCAAGGTTTTGTTTTCAATCCTAACATCTTTCTTGTAGTTTTTTGCTAGTCAAAGACCATTGTTATCAAACTACTGACATCATTTGGTGTGACTCTCTTATCCAAGGCTATTCTTATCACTAGATTAGTTGCACATTTAATTTCCTAAGAATCGATTAATCTTTCTTATGGTTCTTGTGTAGGCTAGTCAGTGTGTACTCTACTCGCACCACAAGGTGATCTTGGAGATCAAAAACACCTAGTTTATTTTTTGTTATGTTCAATCCCAAGGACCCAAGTTGTGTATGCTCTTCCCTCACATCGAAAGACTATCTTGGGTATCAAAATCACTTGGAATCCTTTCCATTTAGGGGTCTACTTAAGGATTTCATCACCTTAGGGGTTGACCCAAACCATGTGTTCTAACAGGGCATATCAAAGAGGGAGAATTAAAGTTGTACCTTAATAGGATCTATTGTCATGTCTTTGGCACAACCTTGGCAACCCTTTTCATAAGGAGTTAAGGTGAAGTGGAATTTTCTTGCGCTTATTCCACATGCTTGTAGATGGGATCCTTGTTCATGGATTTCAGCCCCACGTAACTTGTGTATATCAAGGATGCCCCTAGTTACCTTGTATATCCTAGTTAAGACCTTTCAACCATCCTTTTTCATGGTGCACCAGATACCAGTTATGCCTAAGAATTTACTCACATTGTACTTATGATTTTGTCGAGATGTTTACTGTGGGCAAGGCCTTGGCCTCCATGGTAAGGGATGCATAGGTGGCACATGACCTTGCATTCCCTAGCTATCCACAACTTGGTAGATAGCATTCATGGACTCACAGAGATTGACACTCCTACTTGAATAAATCTAGACTTGTTTATGTGTTTGGTGTGTTTTCTTTGTCAAAACTAGTAAATTTCCCCTTCAACTATTCAAAACAAACCAAAAAATAAAAAATCCAAAAAACTAAAAAAATATGTCTTTTTTCATTTCTTTTCAAAGAGAGTTTTAGAACACATCCCTTATCCTAAGGTTGAGTAATTGGCAATCCAAACATTCCTTCATCCTTAGTCATCTTCATCATGGACCCTTGGTTTGAAAGTTTTGTTATGCAAGCTAAAACCCCTATGCCTACCACCTTGCATGAGGCCCATTCCAAACACACTCAAAGGAAAAAACCATATATCTATTAGATGAGCCTCTCCATCCCAAACCAAAATCACACTCAAAGGCAAAACCATGCATCCATTAGATGAGCTTCCCCATCCCAAGCCCAAAATCACCCTCAAAGCTAAAGTCATGAAACCTTTAGAGGAATATACCGATGATGATGATAGTATTGTGGATCAAGATGAATATCCCAATGATGATGAATTTGATGATGAAACCCTTGACAAAATCATTATGAGAAAGTTGGCCATAAACTATAATATACCAATAATTCATAATTGAAAGCCTTTCAACCAAGAAAATGTCAGCACTAGTTATCCTTCAAGCTCAAATAACACAGCTATTGGTCATCCCCATGGCACCTTTGACAAGGGAAAACACTACTCTAGGCTATGAATCATATGTTAATCCTCCATACTCACACCCTTTGCAATATTATCCTCTAAACTTCACCTCCTATGTTAATCATTCATCCTAATAGCCTTTTCCATTTAACCACCAATAATATCAACCGTATAACCCCTCTTATCCAAACCCATACTATCCACTTGATCCTATCCATCTCACCACCAACCCTATCAATTCAACCAATACAATCCCCAATCCTATCAACCATCTACTTATCAACCTAATCCAACCCCACCCAAACAATCCTTGAAAGACTTTGTCTAAGAGCTAATAAAATAACCTAACCCTCCCTTTCCCAAACAAAAGTTGGAATATTTTCTCCAAGGACTACTAGCAAAGGAATGATATCACAATAGAAAGCATAAAGTCAATGAGTATACCTCTCTCAAGCCTATCCAAAAGTCAAAAAGTACCCTTCATAGTCAAATACCACCATGCAATCAAAATCCTAGTAGCATGCCCATCCAAGATCAAGTGCCAACATGCAAAGATATTGTCAGTCCTAAGTATATTAAGCATGAACAAGAACCTCTTAATACCATGTCTATCCCTCTAGTACATTCATGAAATCCAATGCTTATCAAGCCTATTGAAGAGTCTCTTACCATAAACACAAGTCAGAATCCATCATGCAACTATGTTGTTGACCATTAAAATCCTATTAAGCCCATCCAAGAAACCTTTGTCCAAACTCAAGACCTATGTCAAGAATCAAATATAAAGCAGGATCAAACGTGCACCCAACTAAATCAAGACCAAATTGTTCAAGCAAGACAAGATCAAACTATCCAAATTGCACCCATCTATGATCAAGATCCTATCAATGATCAAGAGATCCAAGTTGATCCCCTCATCCAGTTTTATACTATCCCTGATCAAGAAATCCAAAGTAGTCCTATCCATCATCCAACAACATCCACTTCCCATGATGAGACACTTGGTCCCCATGATCACATAAACAATCAATAAAATGACATTAATCATATCATGCATAATCATAATGAGCATAGTAGCAATAAAGATCACATCAAGCATGAGGAAAAACAAGTCCCAATGGATCACATTGACCATTCGAATGATCAAGGAATGACAAGCATAAACTATGATCAAGGCATGAAAAGTGCACACAATGACAAGCATACACTAGGATCATACACCTTCATCCAATTAGGATTTCTTGCAAACGAGATAGTAGAAAGTTCTAATTATTCTCAGCAACACATTAATGGGCTAGCATCATGTTTTGAACACAAGTATCGTATTGCAAATAAGATGAGTAAAATCAATGATTATCAAGGAAAAGGATTGGCCCCTCATGAATAGGGCATCTTAGAACCTATCCCAATCCACATCAATCATGGTCGAGGCATCAAAAATCAATTATTCAAGCAATCTAATGGTGTTAGTGATACTTTGACGATCACTGAGACAACTTTATCTAATGAAAGCATTGAGATAGGGTCCATTCATAGACCCTATAATAATCCTACTATCAACAATCCTTCCACCACTATCCATACCATCAAGCTTTATCCTCCACATCTTTAACCCATTGATTGAGACCAACCAAATTATAAGGCATAAAAATAAAAAAGATCCAAATCAAGCATCAAAGGTGAATCAATCCAAAAATCAAAGAAGATATATGAAAGCAATATGGATCCCAAAGAAAAATGGACCAATCAAATCAAGTTAAGAAAAATGTTCAAATCAATCAATCATTCAAAATATGGAGCCACATTGAAAGATGCATCATGCATATAATAAGTGTCCACCACCCTCCAAATTGTATAAGAATGTTGGTCCTAATCGTCATCCTAGTCTCGCATCCAAACTTCATAATTCCAAATCCAAATTCCATAATCCACCATCTCAAGTTTGGCAAGTCAAAAATCTACCAAACCAATCTACATCGCTAACCTATCCACCCAAACCAAATACATCATAATCACCTATGTTCATGTCCAATACCCCCCATCCAAATCTAAACTCACACCTTAAATCTGGAAAAACCCCAAATCCACAAAATTGTGGTAGAAACACTTTACCATAAGGGCTATGATGGTACCCTATCAAGATGTAGACATTCAGATAAGGCCAACTCTATTATCAATTAATATCACACAAACATCAATAGATTAAACAAGACTACTTTAATCTAGATGAAGCAGTTACTCCAGGTAGGTTGCTATTGGCATGTTATAATGAAAGCATTTGCATCAACTATATCAGATGTGAAGGGACATGTGAAGACCCTTTGAATATCCAGCTATCAAGGCCATCCAATTAGTAATGCAAAAAATCAACAAAATATATATAAAAAAGAGTCCCCTAGTGAAAATCTCTCGGAGGCACTATCGGAAACAAAAAAAAAGAAATTCAAAATAGTAAAGAGAAAATAATTCAGCCAATGGTGAAAACCATTTCATGGTGCCTTGGATAAGTAACATGATGAAAACCCATTCATGGGTGTCATGTGTAAATTGGTTGTCTATGTACCTTAGACGTGGGGGCAAGTTGTCTCATCTATCCCATCCTATTCCTCTCATATAATCCTAATCTATCATATACATATATCCTTTCCATCATTCCCATACATTGTCTATGATTGACTTTGATCTTGATAAGGACTGGGGAATGATCTTGAAACATGCTTTGACAAACTCTTGACATACCAAACCTATCTACAACAAATACTTTAAACATCTTGTTATGACTTATGTAGTACACTATATCCCTTTATCTTAACATCATGAGTGACATATCTAGAATGGGGCATGTTATTCATTTGTGACATAGTCCTTGGAGATATTTTGAACCCATCCATCCATACATCATGATTCTCTCATCCATCCCATCCACTATCGAAAATCCCTCAATCCATCCATCCATTATCGACAATTCCTTAATCCATCCATCCATTATTACGCCGAAGGCATTCCCTTTGTGAACAAGAGGGCTGACTTTTAGAATCTATGGTTGAAAATTGTCCACATTAGTGCCAAGATGATTGAAAAAGATCCGACCATTCATTTTCTGTTTTATCGTCAATTTTTCTTTGCCAGATTTTCGTTGCCGCTTTTTCTCTTTTCGTGGTGTTTTTTTTTGTTTCCGTTCACGCATCAACGGTGGGCATTTCTCATTTATCTCACGCGTTTTCGAGAGGCTGGGGGCATTTATTCGTCATTAAACTCTGCGGCCAAAACAGTACTACAGACCAAATCATCTGTCCGATTAGCGATGGACAAGATTTTATTTAAACCAATTCGCTTTTTTCAAGTGGCAAGTTGTTTGTTGATGTGTAGTATGTTGGCATGTGGGTGGGCTCGCAATCGCATGAATGTGTTGGCAGATTATTGTTTCAGTTGTGCACAATGGACTATGTGCCATCTTTTGGTTCGCTGTAGGTAGGAGCCCCCTCTATGGTGAGTATTATTTCCCACTTACATATCCGGGGATACAAGTGCTTGCGTTCATCGGTATAACATTGCCCGTTGGCAATGTTAGGAATTGTCTCCCCGAAGGTTGTCTCTCGCTGATGAATTTTACCATCGATGTAACATTCCTTATCAGTTGAGTTTGGCGTTTTCTCCCCGAAAAGCATAGTCTCCCTGATAGCTGTTGGCTATCGGCGTAACTTATATCATCGGCAATGTTAGGAATTGTCTCCTCGAAACGTATGATCTCCCTGATGGCCATTGGCCATTGGTATAACTTGAATGATTGGCCAAATTCAAAGTTTTCTCGTCGAAGGTTGTTCTTTCACTGATGAAACATTTGGTTATCGGCATAACAAGGTTTATCAGAGTTCGATGGATTTGTCTCAGCGAAAGGTGTGGTCTTTCCGATAACATTGGTCATCGGCATAACTTTCAATATCGGCAATGTTTGGTTTTGTCTTGGCGATGAGTAATCTCACGCCGATAACATAGAAGGAAGCTCATCGGTATAACATCGAATATCGGGCTCCAAAAATTGATAGGTAATCCCATTGGTTTTTTTCACTTTTTTAAACAAAACTTTACTAAAAGTAGTTACCACTAATATAAATATTTTTAATTTGGGAAGCAGTTTCCATAGGATTTTTTTTTTACAATTGTTGTCTTACTATTTATGAATGTCTATTTGAAATTTAGAATTATGAATATTTTTTAATGAAAATTTTATATATTAAAATAAAATATTAAAATATACACTAAAATATTTTAAAAAATAATATGATATCACATGCCAATGTCATCTTTCTATAGATTTATTTATACTTTTATCTACATGGATACATAAATATATTATATATATATATATATATAATGAACCTAGGACAAGAGTGTGCCATTTCTCAATATGTACAATTGTATTAAAGACTTTCCATCAAAATGGCCCAAAATTAAATAGAAATTAATAGTGCTAGAGTGTAATGTCATTGAAAAAATGGCCTATTGACTTTATCTATACAAAATGTATGTCTATTTTTTTTAGGTAATGGCACATAATTACCTTGTTCTCTAATTTAATAACTATGGTAATATTTGTAGTCCTATACAATCATTATATTTATATAATAAGTATGCAATCATTCATTAATTATATTGTATTTAATTTTAAAAATATTTAATTTTCATAATTATATATATTTTAATATACAATATTGTATATTTAATATTTATATATTTGTTATTTAATTTAATATATATTTTATATAAATAAGTATATAATCAAATAACAAATATATAAATATTTTAATATATTATAATTAATGTAAATATACACTTTAATAATATGATATTATTATAGAAATACTTTAAGAATCTATGTTATATAAATATATTATATATTAATTATATAATTATTATATTATTATTTCATATATAAAGCATATATAACTAAATAATAAAAATCTATAAATATTAAATATATAGTATATTTAATCTATATATAGTTTCTACAATATAATATTATACTAAAATATATGTACATATAATATATTTTCGCGCTGGATAATAGTATGTCTCTCTCTTTCAATGTTAAGATGGTCTTTCATATGCAATAAGTTTTGAACTCAATTTGAAAAGAACAAAGGGTTATAGAAATAATTTAATAATTATCAATGAAGAATTGACATGTATAAAAGTTGTAGCATGCGATTATAAACACATAAACATCATTAAAAGGGTCAAAGGTTGTATGGGCCTTAAGAGGACTTGACCTCAGAGTGTATCAACATTCAAGAACATATAATCGCAAAAAAAAACAACATTGACGGAGAGGGAGAAGTAGATAATATATGTAGAGAGAGAGACAAAAAGACGGGCCCATTTCTACCATCGAAAAATTGTATCAATATCAACTTTAGAGGTACAAGGCAACATAGATTAACACTAAAAATGCTTTGGGAAAATTAATTCTATTATATGGTATCCACCATACCTACATATCAACTTGTATTGAAGTCCTTATCGATCCATCAACAAGAAAGGACTTTGCCCATCATTTTTCTTGGAAAGAAGTAATGAAGCTTTATAACATCAAACCTATGCTACTTAGAGAGCAATCAAACAACTTCCATTTTATCAACCTAAATCTAATGGGTGGCACTTGGAGCGTAAACTTCAAAGCCACAATTTAGAGTCAATACCATAGAAACTAAATATTTTTACCTTCTTTATCAATTAAAAACATGTATTTTTGTATTGTTTCTAAACTAAATTTTTTAGTTAATCTAATTATATTACTTACTTTATTGGTTTTATTTACTGGGGCATACAATAAACATCTCTCTCTCTCTCTCCTCTCTCTCTCTCTCTCTCTCTCCTCTCTCTCTCTCTCTCTCCTCTCTCTCTCCTCTCTCTCTCTCTCTCTCTCTCTCCTCTCTCTCTCTCTCTCTCTCTCTCTCTCTCTCTCTCTCTCTCTCTCTCTCTCTCTCTCTCTCTCTCTCTCTCTCTCTCTTCTCTCTCTCTCTCTCTCTCTCTCTCTCTCTCTCTCTCTCTCTCTCTCTCTCTCTCTCTCTCTCTCTCTCTCTCTCTCTCTCTCTCTAGTTTGGAATGCTAGCACAAAATGGCCAATCAAAAGTTAGTCTCTCTTTTCTTTATCTCTATTTCCCTTTGTATCTCTTATCTTTATATTTCTCTACTACTCTATCTCTATTTTCTAATTCCTCTCTCTCTAGATCAATCTTCCCCTCTCCCTCTTGATCTCTCTACCTATCTCTCTCTATGTCTTTGTCTCCCTCTCTATCTCTCTATTTATTTTTGCATTTGTCTTTATCTCCACTAAAGCGATCTCTATGTGTCTTTGTCTCCCTCTCTATCTCTCTATTTCTTTTTAAATCTGCATTGCCCTAAGCATAGCTCCCTTATAGAATCACAAATATGTATATCTCCTCTCCCCCTCTTGCTTTTTCTCTTTCTCTCTCTTTCTCTCTCTTTATCTATCTATTTATCTCTTATCTTTAAATTGTCGACACTAAATGAGTGAATGAAAGTTAGTCTTTCTTTCATCTATACCTCTCTCTATTTATTTATCTCTTTAATTGTCTTTTTTCTCTCTCCCCTCTCTTCTTCTCTGCAAATCCCTAGCGATGCAGAAAACAAACGTTAAATTATATGCAGAAAAGCTCAAATATTGCCAATGAAATAATAATTAACGGCAGAAATCTTGTGTTGTATCAACAAATATACATTTTGTGAGTATACTACATTTGTATGTCGAAATAGTTTGTGTAAATACTACATTTGTATTAGGAAGCATTCTGTGTGTATCCTGCGAAATGATGTATGCATAAGAGTTCATATCGGGTTGAGTCATGTTGTTCGCTGAACATACAAGCACTGTGTATATCACTAATGTATGGGAAGGAGCAATTCATGTATATATCGCATTTGTATGCGAGAACCCAAGATCATCAAATAAAGATATTGTAGACCAATGGGAAGAAAATCTACCAACTACCATCCATGGCATGTACATCATACACCTCTAGATCCATCAACCGATATTGATGATGAATCTCCCTATGATAAAGAGTATGTGATGCAAGAAAATAGTCTTGACGAATGTAAAGTCTTATCAGGATTGTACCCAAGTCTACATTTTCAACTAAATGAGCTTGACATGCTTGGCCAACATGAGTTTGACTATAACCACAATTGGGGTACACCAAAATTCATCCCATTATTGCAAGTGTTGGTAGTTGATTTAATTGACTCTAATTGTCCAACACTCCAGGTCCCATATGTTGGGACTCACCCTACACCAGATAGTTTATCTGTTGAACAATGGAAAGCCTATGATATAATTGTATCCCACTCTTCTATCATGGAAATGCAATCACTACTTAAATGATCATATAGGGAACTGCAGATACAAAAAAATCACAATTGATAACAAACATCAAATCTGGCCTCAAGGAGCAACACCACATGGTCAATCACCATTGTTACTTCTCGCACCAATTGGAGTCACGTCTTTCAACATACATGCATACATTATACATTATGCCCTTTACATTCCAATAAAAGAGGTGAACCCTTAATCTCTCTCGCTCATTCTCTCTCTCTCCCTCTTTATCTCTCTCTCTCTCTCTCTCTACCTCTCTCTCCACATATATATATATATATCTCTCTCTCTCTCCATCTCTCTCTCTCTCTATCCCTATGATATAGTTGTATCACACTCTTCTAGCATGGAAATGCAAGCACTACTGAAAACTGATCATACATGCAAACAATTATAGAAACACACAAATGCTAAAACCCTTCAACTCCAGCTGATTCTCATTGATCACTTTCTTGATACAAACATTACAAATGGCTAGACTTAGAATGCTACAACATTTACCAAACTCTTTATATTCCTTGATCACATGATTACTAGATCACATAAACACATAATCAAAACTATTGTACATCATGCCTCATCATTACATAATCCAAATCATCTACTCAAACTTTACTTATCACTATAGAACAACAACACACATTATTACATGATTTCAATCTTCAAATGATGACCATGATTCAACAAATCAAAATAGGCCCAAACAAATAATACAAATATTCTATATATACTCTCTTTTTGAGAATACTAATATTACAAACAAATAAAAATTTCCTCTTTACTACTCTTACAAATACACCCCCCTTATTTATTACTCTTATGACTCAATTTTAAAAACTATGTTCTACTCTTACAAATATACCCCCTTATTTATTACTCTTATCACTCAATTTTAAAAACTATGTATACTTTAAGTTTCCCATATACAAAAAATAATAGAACATTTTTAAAGGTTGCAAACCAAAAAATTGCTCAATATGATATAGTTTAGCTTCTTTTAGAGTTATTTTGAAAATGTTAATGTAACCAGTTTGAGCAGAAGGTTTCAAAGTTTCAATTTTAAATGGATGTGAATCTCCATTGCTTGGCTTGGATGATCAACACTGGACATTACCATAATATGATGCAATATGATAAGATTTATGAGCATCGTCGAATCTAAAAGTTATGCGACTTTCAAACTTTCATGGTCATTTTCACTTTAAACCTTCAAGGTTGTATTCTTGAGAGGTATAATCACATCTTTAATATTCAATCAATTAGCTTGCCACTCACTTTAAATACATCTAACAATAAAAGAATGCAAAATGTAAATGTAAAAACCCCTTCAACAACTCATTTTAAGTATATGTACAAGAGATCCATCAACAACTACATTTAGATGTATAGAAAAGTTGCACTAGGCAACACAAGAAAAGTGGGAGAATCTTGAAAATAATATAGACAATGCAAGAAGTTTGTCCAATTGACTTGAATATGATGAATGGAAGGAATAACATGTTTCTTCCTTTTTACCTTATACCATTTAAATGATCATTCCCATTCATTCTACCTTGTACTTTCATCTGTTCTTTTGGATCAACATTTTCCAACAATTGACACCTATGGATAAATTACCCATGTAGGTTCAAAAGCATTCACTACCTACATGCATCGAATGAAATGCTAGGATTGAATAGTAGGAGCCCATGATTTCTATTAGATGAGGGAAACTAATCACTTGTGTAATATGCAGGTGGCGATACCCATGGCGAAGATAGCAAGTGATCCCGCAAAAAAAAGTATACTCGATTAGTGACTTTGGATGATCACAAGTTCTGGTTCATCAGATTTATTAAATACCACAAAGCTCTCAATGCCCTGAAATACTCTCTCTCAATACTAGATCATGACATGGAACATAGGGATAGAAAACAATCATCATTCACTTAGAGACATGGAAATTGAACTTCCAAGTAACTCCTCGGCATACCATTGCACACCAAGGTGCAATTTCTAGTTAATAATTCCTTAATCCATCCATCCAATCCGCTTTTCATCCTTGTCCCTAATCCTTGGTTTTCCATTGTCATTTGTATCAAGCAAAAGGCTACCCAAATGCAATCCAATGCAACCATCCCAAAATTAGAAAGAAAAGCAATAAAGCCAAGTGCTTGAGCAATCCTTAATCCATGCCAATCTAGCCAAGCAATCTAAGCAAATTATTCCAAAAGTATCCATTGGTTTTGTTCCCAACTTTGCTACAAACCTAATCAACTCAAAATCAATCATCATTGGGATATATTGTTTCCAATCCTCATGTGTTTTTTAGGATATATCATTCCCACATCAACAATACTATCATCATCATCATCATCAAATAAATCAATCCCTCAATCCATCAATCAACCATTAGTTTTCAACCTAACTAGGGGTATCAACTCTTGTTTGTCTTTGCATCATTTTGTGCATACTTGCTTGTTTGTGTGCATTATCATTTTGTCTTGCATTTGCATTGGTCCTCATAGCCCTACCTACCACAACAGTATCTTGGTCTTCCATATCATGGTGTTATACAATATAGGGTTGCTTGTGACCTTTTTTGTGTGTCAGTCCTATGCATGGGATACATCATCACCTTGGTTTTTATACCTCAGTGCATAACATCTCATGCTATATTAAATAAAGCTTTCTCTCCTCAAGTCAACATAACTAATCATCATAAGAAATCTGTCATTCTTGTTTCATCCATAATCATATTTATTGCATCCTTCTATTTATTTTCTCCATTTTCCTTTATTTTTCTTCCATCATTTTTTCATCTTTCATCTAACTTTATCTTCATGTCTCTTCTTTCAAGAGCTCACTTGTGCAATTTTTTGCATAGGTAACCTCTTGAGGGGGAATCATTCATCCCACTAATTAATCTACCATTACTTCTTCTACTTGACTGGATCATATCATCAATTTATTCATTTCTTCTAATTTCTTTCTTCTTAGCTACTTTCTTTTCTTTGAAACAATGTTACTTTGAATATTGTCTCAAAGCGGGGAAAAATGTAGACACTAAAATAATCATCTAATTATCCACCATCATCATCATCTTATTAATAATTTAATTAAATAATTCTTTATTATTAATTAATATGAGCTAATTATCCATTTACCATTTTTATCATTATTAATCATTTAATTAAATAATTATTTATTATTTAATTAATATGAGCTAATTATCCACTCATATATTATGTACATCTCATCATATCCCTATCTCAATTTGTTTCCATTTCCAACTCATGTGCATGGAATTATAAAAATAATTAAATAATTCAATTATTTATCCTCATATCTCGTCTTATCTTCTTCTTGATTTGTTTCCATCTTTTAACTCATGTAAATGGAAACTCTTTAACATTATCAATCCGTAGAAAAATCTATAAATTATTCCTTTCACTCATTTTGATCATCACAAATTTCAATGCAAAATAACTCTATCATTTTTATCACTCAAAAGTATTAATGTTATGCTATTGAGTTGATCATCCCACAATCTTGAGCATATCACTTCAATATGCTCAATTGGAGGTTTGTGGTTAGTTTTAAACTAGGGTCTGAGTCTTATACTTTCATCTTATTTTATGTTTCATGATTTTATTGCATACAGATTCTCTCTAAGTTTTTTAGCCTATAATGCTAGTTTAAGCTTGCCATCCCACCTCTTCTTGTTGTCTTCTAACATCCTTCTGATAACTCTCATCAAATTCTCGTTTCTAGATTGTGTTTTTCTATTACCTTGGGATGATAAAGTGAAGAGTGTTTTAGAGTGATGTCATATTTATTACATACTTCCACAAAGTCACCTACAGTGAAGCACATAGCATTATCTATTATAATTCTATGAGGTTGTACCAAATCTCATTATAATATGGTCCATGAAAAAGTTGATAACAACTTTTGAGCTAGCATTTTTTTGTTAGGATGGCCTCTAACCCATTTGGTAAAGGCATTTGTGGCCAACAAAATCCATTTAAAATATTTCTAGACATTTTAGTTATCTCTCCAATAAAATCAAATCATCATTGTTGAAACGGAGCTTCCACTGTAATACTTTTAATGGAAAGGCCCCCTACATACTTCATTTTCTAAAAACCTTTGATAGGAGTCATATCTCCTAACAAATTTAGTTATGTTAGCAAATATTGAAGACCACCAATATCCAACCCTTAAGATCTTATGGTGTAGTTGCCTTGAAATGCCCACCACAATCCCCTTGATGAAACTTTATTGTCACCTTTGGAACCTCCTCTTTTGATAGGCCTTCAAGGTGTCTCCCACATAAGGTTTTTGTCAATCAATATATACCTATAGGCCTTTATCTATATTGTCCTCTAATGATTTTTATCTAGTCCTAGGGAACATGTGCAGTTTCACTAGATAGTAGATTATATCTCCATACCACTTGGAATTATTGAGGCTACATCCATTAACTCCTTCATTAGTACTTCAATTTTGTAATAGAGTGATGCTCCCCAACAAATCCTACATTTCCTAGAGCCATGAGGTGGCATAGACTTGGGCACTTTAATGTGTCCACACAGTAGTTATGAATTGATAGATGAGGACTTTATTACAAACCCTTATAGTGACATGGAGGGAGATGGTAAGGAGATTAGGGCATATGAGCCTACTTTCAAGGGGTATGATCTCTATGATAGAAAGGAATGCCTAGTTGAGACCCATTCAGTTTCATGTGTACTATAGGATCTTGGCAATGAATACCTTGAGGACTTTCCCCAATGCCCCCATGCTACTAGTCTATTTAAGAGGAAACTAATGCTTAATGAGGAGTACCCTTATGGACCCCTCTCACTCCTAGGACTCCTATTCTATGACCATTATAAGGACATGGTCAAAGATAGTTACAACCATGCATGGGTCATCCTATTTTTATCATAGAGAGAGACTAGGATGATAGAGAAGATGATGGGTCTAATGACAACTACATTCCTAAGGTTGGAGAGGAGGAGGTAGCACCAAGGATGAGGAGAGTGCAAATAAAGTTGGAGAGGAGGCTACAGATGCATCCTAGCTTGTCCCCATTACACAGATGATAGGAGCATATGAGGATACTTGATCTCTCATGGCAGCTAGGATATCCTAGTGAGTACATCACCTCTCCCTTCTTTACTTTAATTTTTATATTGTAACCTATAACTTGATTATCATTTACACTCAAACATAGACCTAAAAACTCTTTTTTACTTTTTACTTGATGATGTAGGCACTACATAGTCATGGCAAAGGCCTATTCAAAACCATAGTGCTAGATGTTCTCATTCCTCCATGCAGGTTAGTGGATGCACAAAGACCAACTATGGTAGGTGTTGGAACGTTTCCAATTTTGTTCCTCTAAACCTTTCTTAAAGGTTTTTGGGTGTGTCCACTATGCTAGGGTTTATCCCTAATTATGTCCAAAACCCTCAATGTTACAAACCTTTTTACCTAGCTATGGTCACCTTCTATTTTATGTTGACTTGCTTGGTTGATCTCATCCACTTAAGTAATCCCATGAAGCCTTTGTAAACATTTGTTAATCAGCCCCTCATAGTTTGTTACCTGGTGACCCCGTAACAAATGTTTTAATAATCTTGATCCTTATTTGTTAATGTTTTGGGCAGGTTTGAAATTGATATATGTGTTGCTTTGTTATTGTGTCACAAGCTTTTAGTCTTTCACGTTCATACGTGTTTAGCCCAATCCAAGTTCGTGAGCTTGCATGATGTTGGCATGTGTCAGAACCCCCCATGGTGTTTTCAAAGTATTGTTAGTAGTCAGGTCTTTTCCAGGTGGTGTTTCGTTATCTCTTCGCAAACTTAAAAGGTGGGTCCACCATAGCATTTGTAACATGCAAAATCTAGCTGAGGAACAATTGATGCTTGATATGTAGCACACTTGGTGTCATGCTATTGCATCACATGGATTTATACTTCGCAAACTCCACAAGCTGCATCTGACTTAGAATTTGCGATACGCGATGAGCTTTTTTGAGTAAAATAAGCCCATGAATGAAGTCCTTGTTGTCAATGGTTAATGATCCATGTATGCAGTACCTGATCAAGTGGTTTGATGTGTCCATCCTTGAACTTGAATTTAACGCATGTCATATATCTTTTAAAAATTCACTTGGAGGTCAAGCGCAACTATAGATTTTATTTATGATCAATGGTCTAAATTCAAAATCCTCGATAGAAAAAAATACCCTAAATCTGAGGCACATATGAGCATTAATTCAAAGGTGGCAGAAAATGTTTTGTGGATGAATTGAAATCTCTGATAGTATTTCCCACGAATGCCCTAGCAAATAAGGAGAAATATTGTGGATGAATGCCATTGTAGATTATACAAATTCAACAGAAGTTCATGTGAAGAAAAATCAGAACAATATCATTTCTCCAACAAATTATAATGTATGTGCCCTGTGACCTTCTAAAATTGATATTTATTAAAAGAGGGTAGGGTTTTCATTTGAAGATATATTGGAAGGGTCTATGTAAGAGGGTTGTAAGAATTGTGAACTACTAAAATTTTGTGGGAGTGTATCACCGTGAATAATTGCCAAGTCTCAAGTCAGTCAGGTACTCCAAAGAGAGATTTAGACAAAGATATCATTAAGTTACTACCCGAGTCTTCCAAAAAGGAAAATCAATCTCATGGCATGGGTATCCTTTCCAAAAGTCTAGTAGATAAAAAGGAAGATATAAGGGACCCTATTATCCCATGGACAAGTTGGGAGCTATTTAAATATTGTTATGCATGTGCTAATAAATGTGCCTCGATATGTAAAATCTAGCAGTTTGACTTAGGAAAACTTGTGGTGCCAAACTTTTTTGTCAACCTCGATTTGGTGTATGTTGTCAGTAGGAAATATGACCCGATTACCAGGCAGTTGAAAGATGCAAGGGAAAAAGGATATTCACTATGAACATAGATCTAATTGTAGATTTAACCTAAACCCTCGTGCACATGTTAAGATTGACCTCAACAAGTTATGCTGGGAGTATAGGAGAGATAAGAGCAGTTACAAAGTAAAGTTGTTGCCTATACATAAGATGCTTGATCAGCAAGGAAATAAGAAGGTTCACCATAATGAAGTTGATCCCTTGAATGTCAACCCATTCTTTGAATATTTAAAATGCACTTACATGGCTTTGTGCCGAGTCTTATGATTTGATCATAAGATACAAATATTGGTTCATCTTATGATGTTGGTCGCTGATATTCAACATTGGGAAATAAATAAGCTCTTCGACTATGCCTCTTATGTTGCAGAGAAAATACATCTGGATTTGAAGAGGTTGAAGGAAAATGAAAGTATCCTCTTTTTCAGATGGTATTCAGTGTTCTATAATATCTTGTTGTATCAAGGAGGACAAAGATGGCACCCTACTCTTAGAATGGCCTATAGGACCTTTGATGATAGACCGATGCCAATCTAGATGAGGACTTACATATGGGACTCTCATTGTAAGACTTTTGATTACTGCATCTTTGAGACCTTCTTTGTGAGAAGGATATTAGATCTCCTGGGGTATGATATAGGGAGATTGTTTCCTACTTTCATGAAATTCCTGATGCCTAAGGAGATAGAACCAGAGGGTAAATTGAGCCAAAATTTAGGAGATTGGTTATTTCATGAAGATTACATGATAGTCAGAATGTATGGAGCTGAAATGCAACCTCACTTATTGTCTAGTTTTGTACCTGATGGAGTTGCATTCCTTGAGGCATTGTGGTAGATGAATGAAGAAGATAAGTTACACATAAGAAGTCATAAAAATCCTTCACTCCTACCTTCCACAATAAATTTTTTAGAATTTGTTGTCACTACAAAGGATGATCTTGATTTGTTAGGATCAAAACCAATGAGCTATAGGATGAGATTGGGATTGAAGAGAAGATGTGATCCAGAACATTCTATTGATGAATTAAGATCACAGAGTAGATCAGGGTATAATCGTCAGTTCAACTTACATGAAGAATCTGATCATAAATTGTACAAATCTAGGGAGATCAACAGAAGGAAAGAGCTTTGGAAAAGGAATGATGAGTGTGAAAAGGAGTTAGTTCCTTCATACAAAGGGGCTTTCCCTTGTATTACAGATACCTTGATCAAAATGGAGATGATGATGAACAATGTTGAAATCCTAGGTAAAATGCTTGAAGAAGGTACGATAGAAACAAGACCAATGGTTGATCTAGCTGTAGTTTATCAGGTCCCACCCGCACAAGTTCCAATGGTAAATATTACCAAACTTAAGGAGGGAACAAGCCTAAGTAGAATTGAGACAAAGGGTGTGATTCCACCTCTAGTGGATTATGAGATTACTAAGGATGTTAGAGATGATAGTGTTGAGCATCAAGAGATATTACCATTCATCCCTCCCTCTCAAAGGTTGGAAATAACAAGTCTCCCTCCAGGATGGTCATTACTGAATTTAGAAGAGGGTGATAAAGTTGTACAAGATGTGAGAGATTCAGCATGTGAAGAGTTCTTGGTTGATGACAAATTTATTAAAACTGAAGCATTCAAAATGTTGCTAATAATGGGAAAAATGAATGCCAACATGAAAATAAAGAGAGAAGCCTCCCAGCAAGAAGTTGAGGGCAATAAGGAAGAGGCTATCCAAAGCATCCAAAAGCATATAGAATTTGATTTATCAAACATAACACCAGAAGAAGGAAGAATAATTGTTAGGGAAAGTGGATGTTTGTTGCTGCCAAGATGGGATTCTACTATAGCCTTGGATACTATAAGGAGGCAAGACGTTGATGAGGATTTGTTAGATGAAGATCAAGAAAAGCATATTTATTTTGGGTTTGGTTTTAGTACTAGACATGAAACTCTAGCTATCTGGGTTGTGACACCATCAGATAACGAACCTCTAGTCATCAAAGATTTGAATGAGCTAAAAGGAAATTTAATTTTCAGAAGATAGAGTGACATAAAAGAACCTCAAGTTGCTTCTCTAGTGGTCAGTACTGCTTTATTCAGTGAAGTTGCAGCTAAGAAGTTACAAGTCGATTATGATAGACAACTAGTTGAGAATACAAAGTTGATGCAGGAATGCAATAATCTGAAGTGATTGGTTGATCTACCCTAGATCACTCTAATAGAATGCATAGCATCACCTACTTCTTACAATACTTCATCTCAACATGATAAGGACACTCTTAAGATTAAGAGTCTTAAGGAAGAGCAAAGAAGTAGTAGAAGCAGTGAAGATCAAAGGGATACATGATGCATCAAATTTAGTTATAAGGAATCTAATTGACCATAGAATGTGGGTTTCTTTTAGCAAGTTGAAGAAAGCAAAGGATGCCCCAAGTCAGACATGAGTCAACATTAAAGAAGATTGTGAGTATGTGGAATTTAAGTTTGTCATTCCTCAGGGAAATCCAAGATGTTGTAAAGTTTAATCCTGATGCTCTGCATGAAATCTTGGGTACTTTTGAAGTGGCAGAGCTTTTAAGTGAGGTTTCATCTTCTCAAGGAAGATATGAAATGATGATTAAAAATAAGATTGAAAGTTTCAAAGCTTTGGAGGAGTGTCAATTGCCGTCAGTTGTGGATACCAAGGGAGAAATGAAACCTTTAGAACAATGGAAGTTAGAATTCTAAGGCATCATCTTAATGCTTGTCACATTGACTATGCATGAGGGGAATGTAGACTCAATTCTGTGTAATGCTAAATTGGATATTTTATTAAAATTTGTGTCTGGTTGGATAGCTTTGTAAAAGGTACCAAAATACTACTAGACAAAAGATATCATGCTCACATGAACAAACTGACAAATATCTTAGCATATCCCTAGCCTTCAAGTGAAATATTTGCAAAGTGAATGCTCAAGTATCCTTCAAGCATGATATGAAATGATAGCTTGGCAGTGGGTGAGCATTTTGTTATATATCCTTGGTTTTTGATAGATTGATAAGATGTTTTGGGGGTTGAGTGATAAGTGTTGCAATGTATTAAGACAAATCATAGAATAATCAAGGAGTTAATCAACATCAGTCATGGTTATAAAAGGAGAAGTAAACGACATTTTGCAAATAGTTTTCAATGTTTGTTTCTTTTGAAAAGTGTTTCGGTTGAGATGAGTTTGTCATTCTCAAGGAAGGTGGTAATGAAGTTGGGACAATTAAGTTGTTTCAAATATCTTGAAGGTCCCAGCTATTACAAAATGGAGAAACAAACTTCCCATTACTAAGGTATGGGAAGATCTGGTAAGATAGTTACCTGTTCTCATGTGCAGAAACCTCAGTAAGGGTAATTTTTCTCACTAAAAAGAGATCATTTGGAGGGGTCTTGCATAATGATATTGTCAAAAAGAGCTGAGGAACCCCCTTATATGGGACATAAAGAGTAATCTAAATAGTTTCCTGGAAGAAATTTTTTCTTCAATGGTGGCTTACAACTTCTTAGTCCTGAATAACATTGTTGGGTATTAGGCTATAAGGTGGAGTTCTTCTCGCAGTATGGTAGAGACTAGAATTGGTGTTTTCTCCCAACTCATAACTAGTCCTCTCTTCCAAGATTAATGTGTATACTTGCTCTCTCCCTACCTCTATATCAAGGTCAGGAACACATGCTCATTCTATGATAGAATTATTGTTCAGCATGTGTGGAGCGGCGAGAGGAAACATCACTCCTTTCAGGTGGACAAGTTGTCTTGCTTGTACCTTGTCAGCTAAAAATGCAGGAGTACAGGTTCATCTCAGCATCAACAAAGGGTTGTCTGATCCACATCAATAGATGGTTGGAAACTTGTCATTTCTAAACTACCTATTCAGATAGGTTGTGAGATGGTGAAGCTCTCTCAAGTGACACCCATGTGTTGTCATCATAAGTTGAGTAAAAAATAGTTGAGGTATAATGTAAAAGGTTGTTCATAAAGTTGTAAATTGACAAGTGTCACTCATTTAATAGGCTTTGTTTGTAACCTTTTCTATAAAGGTTGAGGTTATTGTAATTGTAAAAGGGGGACGGTATTGAAAAAAGAAACTCTTTGAGAAATGTCCTAAATTGGAAATACATTGTGGTTGTTTTGTATCAAAATTGTAATACTATAATCTTTTCTTGAAAATGGAATATATGAGAGAAAGTTTTCTAGTTCACATTGTCTCCATTTGATGTATCTTTGTTTCTTTGAATAGAATAGCCGAGGGTTGTTTTATTATTTGAAGTACATTTGCTATTTCAAATTGTTGTCTCAATTAGTTATTGTTCAAGGGGTAGTATAAATCTTTCATAGACAAATTGTGTAGAATCTTAGGTATAGAAGGGATAACTAAGTAGAATGTTGAGCTATGAAGTCACTCACACTAGTTGTGTTGGTGTAAGGTAGTGATATTTTAAAACCTCCAGGAAATAGCATTATTATAGAATTATGAACAAATGCATAATGACTCTGTAAACCCATTAAGGCACCGATCTTAGAGTGGTAAACCTTTCTATCCCACCTGAATTAAACAAGGACATCTAAATATGAAGATAACTTAATTCTATAAGTTATAACTCATCCCATTTCACACTAGAATTACCAAGAACCCAAGGAAAATCTATGTAAAGATTGACCATCTTATACATCCTCATCATGTTGTGTGAATATTTCATATGCTAGTATGTTGTCTATAAACATTTCATGTACCTTGACCCAGCGTATTTCTAAATAAGGGATACCCACCTTGGTTTTGTAGAGCCTAAAGTGTTGGTGAGTGTAATTAGGAACCTCTCATTCATTGGCCAATCCGACTATAACCCTTGATCATAAGAACTAGTCATTCTTTAGAGGATTACATCCTGTAAATTGGAGAACCAATAGTAGGTAGGCACACGGATGTTTTTTCTCTTATATTTAACACTAGTCAACACATCACCTCCCAAAGGACTAGGATTGCTACACTAGATTCAAAGAATGCTTTACTATGAGAGATAGCTAGTTTTGAGATTAGATAATAGACACCCACTCATACATGAGCCAAAACAATAGGCCACTCTCACACACAAGTTCATGCACCAATCCCTTGTTAGGAAAAATCTAAGAGGACTCCTATGTGTTTAGATGTAGGAGATAGTGAGAGAAGATAGCGAAGAAGGATCCCTAGAGGATTTGTGGCTCAGAGCTAATCTTGAGGCTTTTATTGATGTACTATAACCCTTGACACTTTAGCTAATAGTTTTTCCCCTGTTTATGGGGAAAGTTTATGCTAGGTGTACTTATTTCAACTATGATCCTCCCATGATGGATCCTATGTACTCACCTTATTGACACTCTTATGATGTGATGTATTGATCTATTTCTTATTGACATAATTTGTATCATTATTGTGTTTGATGATGTTATATTACTTTCTCACTATGCACAAGGTTGGTTTGGAGTTGGATTACCATTTATTTGATGGGTGCTCACGTATATAGATGTATTATACCAGGGTTTTTTTATAGTTTTATGATGCAATGTATCTATGGACATTATCGGTGCTCAAACATGTAGCTCCACAAATCCTAAAGACCAAAACCTAAGGCTAGGGATATGTCGACAGAGGTAATGGGCGGGACTTGTGCTTAGGTAGTGGCATGAATGGACCAATTATTGTGAGTGGCTAAACTCACCTTTAGATTTAGGCTCTGCAAGGCCAAGAGGGGTATTCCTTAAGGTCTCAATAACATCTTATGATTACAATTTAGACACTATGCCCTTAAGTAGACATACCTAATATGCTATGAACCCCAACATTTGTCACTAAGTTCATGTAAACATTAGCTACATATAGACCTAAAAGACCTCCAATAAGTAGATGACAATCCACCTTTACCCTACACTAAAGGATGACAACTACACTATATTGTTCCCTAGTAGATTAATCCACTTAACGTTGCATACACATGGGCAAGAGGGAGAAACATGCTAGCATAATCCTCTAACAATATTTTAGTTTTAAGACCGCACAAGATATAACATAGTTTATAAATTGAATCATGTAGGTGGATGGAACCTAATCTACTCCTATAGCTAACGAGAGAGAGAGAGAGAGAGAGACATTATAATTAACAAAAGTGCTTGGACCCTCACCAATTGGGCAACAGAGTCATAGATTACAAGGAAGAAGGAGATATATCAATAAAACATAAATGGAACTAAATGTGCATTTTCATACAATACATATATCACATTTAATGCAATGGACATACTTAATAATCTATCTCATAATTGCAAGAACCCGCATAAATAGAAGGGAATACCATCACAAAATCTTTGCAATGAATTAAAATGATGTCACACATTTATTTAAACTCTATTACATTCATACCAACAAGTGTGGCAAAAGAGGATGAATAACTAGGTTCGAGCACCCTCCTAAATAATTACAAACTACTATGGAGACATACCATTACATGCATTGTGTTTCCTAAAAACCCTTCCAATGATTTACAAAATGCATTTCCACCCCTTACATATCAGACTTGCATTGTTTGATGCCATCGAACTAGCTCAAAGCACATACAGTCCAAAAATTGGCTCAATGACAAACCCTTTTTACATCTTTTTTACATGTATATATAGCATTACATTTAGTCTTTTTGCTTAGACAGGAACCTAGAGTGGTCAACATGTTTCCATATCACCCATGCCCATTGTATCATCTTCATGCGGATTTGCACTTGGAGCCAATTCAAATCAGACCATTGACCCATGCCTTTGTACAAAAATCATGTCCATGTGGGGTCCACATGTATCTAGATGTGTTTGAAAGTCTTCATTCATATTATTGCATCCATTTGAGACCATTAATAGAAATCTTGGGTTGCGTGGGGGAGTTTTTGGAACAGGGGACGCTTTCTATAAAATTGCAAGAATTCGATGTGGGACCAAATGTGGGAGCAGAAGAAACTTTGTAGAAAAACCAAGAAAAATGGTAGGTGGGAAGTGGAGGGAGAATGGAAAGAATGAAGTGAACATAGAAATGAGGGGGAGAATTGGATATACAAATGTATGAAGTAAATATGGAAGTCTACTAGGTTTCCGCAAAGGAAGAAATAAGTGATTTGATAAAAAGAAGGAAGCAAGATTTGGTTATAGAAGTGGACAACAAGATGGGATATGGGATGAAAGAAATGACATCCTAAACTCCTTGGAAATTTCACAAAGAGGAGGGAAAGGAAGATATGAAGGTGTAGCAAAAAAACATGTGGGACTAGATGAAAGGATAGGATACAACATGAGGTGAACATATTTGGTCTGGAAGTGAAATTCCACAAAACATAAAGAAAGGTGAGATGATGAATTATGCAAAAGGAATGGATGAACAGATTAATGTAGGAAATGAAGGGGGAAATGGATATTGAACTTAAAATATGAATTCTAATAGGGGAATTCCACAAAATAGGGAAAAAGTTGAAACAAGAAAGGAAAGTTCAAATAGGATTTTGTGGAAAGGGAACGGAGAACTAGATATGGAACTAGACGTTATCATATCTGGTCTAGAAGGGAAATCTCACAAAATGCAAAGTAAGGTAAATTTATGGAAAGTGAAAAATGATGAAGGTCAAGACAAATGTGGAAAAAGAAGATAGGACCAGATGTGGATATTGAAATTGGAAAATGAATTTCATTAGTCTATTGAAAATCTACAAAATGGAAGAAATAAATGGAATGAAAAGACTAAGGGATAAAAGAGTTGTATGGAACTTTTAGGTAGAAAAGGAAGTGGATGTAGGATATGGAACAAAGGAAGGAATATCTGATATTTGGTCAGGATTCTACAAAGTAGAGGAAAACAAAGAAAATGAAGGGAGTGAGGGGATCGATGAAATCCGTGGGGATTTCATGTAGGAAACAAAAGGGGAACCAAAGGTCAAGAGTAGATATGAAGTGAAAAATACATTCAGTAGTCCACTAAAACTCTGTAACTTTACAAAAAGCACCCAAAATGACTTTAAAACTCCCAACACTTAAAACGTTTTGGATTTTTTGGACACTCCAACACATGATAGGAACATGGGAAAGGTGAAGCACAACTCCAAGGAAAAATATGACCAAGAGAGGGCCCATTGAAGGAAATCTCAAATTGGTTATCAATGATGGGTAAAACACTTCCAAGGCAAACAAAGGGGCACCAAACTTTAAGTTTTTTACAAATTTTGAACTTGGTGCCAACAGACACTATATATGTATGGATGCATATGGACTTTTATGATGATTCACATGACTATTTCTTTCTGACATGTATGACATGATTTCATTTATTATATACTATGTATGTGCTACTAACAAAGTGGTTTTCTCTTCAAAGGATTTTTGACTTAGGGGATTACAAGTTGATTAGTATAGGATGACTCACTAAGCTTCCAAGATAGAGGATTTGGGAAATCAAATGGGAATGAAGAATGTGGAGGGAACAATTTAACATGAATTTTTAGACAAATAAAGACTAATCTAGATCTAGACCGATAACTTAAGTTGGTTTTATACATCAAAAAGAAACAATTTTTATTAGCACCTTATATACTTAGACCAAAAGATGGCCAAAAATTCAAGCCTGGGGTAAAGGAAAGAATCCTCAATAAGAATGTTGTTTCAAAAATAGGCCAGACTCTTAGTTGTTTCACCTAGTTTGTGTGTGTGTGATTTTCTTATTGACTTCTTTTTCTTATGAATGTCACCCTCGTATCTTTGATTTTGAGTCTCCACCCAAGAGTACAAACATTATGCAATGTTTTCCATTTCTAGGTTCCTTTATTTTTATTTTCTTTTGGCTTTGCAAAATTGGAGTTTTAGATCCCCTTCACTTGACCCCACACTACTAGTAAGAAGCAAGGGCTCATCATCGAAGGTTAGGCAAGGTGAGTAAGGGAATAGACAACCAAATGGGTACTAGCAGCTTCTAAGACTTCCCCCTTGCTAAGGAGAATTGGGAAGACTTGCCTATTAACTTCTATAAGGTACTTTAGGCCTAAAAAATTCCTTTTTGTTGGACCAACTTAATGATAGCTAGACTAGGATTAGTTTAAATATTTAATAGGATTCATTTAAATTGTGGGAATGTAAGGGCTAAGTGGTAAAGATGATTTTAGGGAATTTGTGATTTAGTAAAGGAAATCTATACTAGCAACTTAAGACTCCTACTAAGGAAAAAATCAAAGATCATACCAGTAACAAGTATTAGGATGGAAGAAAGAGAATGAAATGCATGGTTTTGCCCTTTTTGTATGTATGAATATACATATGTTTTTTTTTGTTTTTATATATAGAATTTATTAAGGTAAAAAACATTGATAGTTTTACCAAACTCTTTGCCTTCCATAGTGCACAAGAGGTGGGCTCCATTGCTAACATATTCCTTTATTAGATATGGACCGATCCAATTAGGTCTAAACCTTTGGCCTTCACTAACTCTTTTATCAATAAGATTGTCAATTCTAAGCATGAGGTCTCTAACCATAAATGGTCTAAGGATAGCCTTTTTGTTATACTTCTTACTTACACAAGCCAAGTATGAATCATGTCTTTGTATTTCTGTAATTCTCTTTTTATCTAACATTTCTAACTCTGCTAGTCTAATAGCTTGATATTCTTCATGTTATAAAAGTCCTTTCTAGGACACTTAGAGACTAGGTATTTCAACCTCTAGTGGCAACACTTCCTCCAACCTAAATGTGAGTGCATATGGGGTCATTCCTATAGGTGTTTGAATGTTAGTCCTATAAGCCCAGAGACCAAGGTATAGCTATAAATGCAAGTCTCATTTTGAATCTTTAACAATTTTAACCAGGATAGACTTTAATGTTTTGTTTGTGGATTCTACTTGTCCATTCCCCTAAAGATAATAAGCTAAAGCAGAATCATGATTGATATGGAATTTTTCACATAATTCCTAAATTAAGAATTTTAAATGGTGAAGCATTACCTATGACTATGACTTGCAAAATCCTGAACCTACAAATGATCTAGTTTAAGATGAATTCAGCAATGACTATTCTTGAGACTGTGCTTAAAGGCTTGGCCTCCACCCATTTTGTGAAATACTTTATTTCCATTATGATTAAAGTGTGAGCATCCATTGGAAAGATCTTCCACACTAAATCAAATCCCCATGTGAAGAGTGGCCACAACATGACAATTGGTTGGAGGTCCCGAATGGGGGTGTGATGAACATATGCATACATTTGATATTTCAAGCACCTTCTCACAAACTTGATTGTATCTCCCTCAAGGTTCCCTCAAGGTTAGGCAAAAATTAACCTAAGTGGTGGATTTTCTTTACAATGGCATGTCCACCAAAATGTCCATCGCAGATGCCACTATGGCACTCTTCTAAAATTTTGTGCACTTCTTCCTTTTCCACACATGAAAGTAGACTCCCATCAAGATATCTTCGATACAAGGTATCGTCAATCATTACTTACTTTGAAGCTAAGATTTGTAGGCATATTTTACCAAGGGGAATGGAATCCTTAAGGTAAGTAGTGTTTGTTAAATAACTCATAATATCCTTGTACCAATAAAAAGAAGCATATTTCTCAAGTTTCATTATGCACATCCCCTCATTGGAGAAATCATCATCTATTGGTTCCTCCTAAGAAGCAGGGTTGTTGACTAACTAGTTAGTGATCACTTGTCCTTTGATGGGATTTTGATTAACATACATCAACTTGAATTCACTTAGTAATGTTAAGAAACATCCAACTCTTCTTGACAACATCATCTGCATAAGGAATGTGCGTCAAGGTTTAGATCTAAGATATCATGTGTCTCTGGATTTAACATATAGTGGTGGAGATGTTGCATTGTGAAAACTATAGTGAGAAACTATTTCTTGACTTGCATGTGTTTTTTCTCATAATAAAGTAAAGTGCAACTAATGAAGTATATTATAGCTCTTTCTTTCACATCGTCATCTTCTTGTGCTAGCATACATGCAATAGAAACTTTGGTTGCCCTTAAATTTAGGATAAAAGGGAAATCTTGTTTGGGTGGCATGAGCATTGGCAGAGCTAAGAGGAACTTATTTACTTGATTAAAGGCATTTTGGTAATCTATGGTCCAGGATATATGAGTATCCTTCTACAATAGGTTGTTGATTGGGTGTATCTTTAAGGTGAGGCCAAGAATGAAGTGTCGTATGGCTCCCAACTAACCTAAGAAGGTTCTCACTACAAATTCAGTGGTTGGAGGAAGTGTATGTAGGACAAAACATTCAACTTGGTTGGATAGACATCTATTCTATAGTAAGAGACAATGAAGTTGAGTGACACTAAAGACAAATTTCTCAAGGTTTATCTTGGCCTGTACTTGCACAACCTAGTAAAAATTACCCAAAGGTCTTCTACCTGTTTTTATCTCTTTTTGAATTTCACAAGTTGTCTATGTAAAATTCTCTCATCTTGTGAATTAGATCATGGAATATGTGGGTCATAGCTCTTTGGTAAGTGTCCCCTACATTTTTTAACCCAAAACTCATTACCATGTAGAAGAAGGTTCCCCAAGGTGTGTTGAACATAATTTGTTCTAATCTTCTTCAACTATGCAAATTTTATTATACCTTGAGAAACCATCCATGAGAGATAGTATAACATAGTCAGTGATAGAATCGATGATTTGATCAATGGAAGGCAAGGGGAAATCATCTTTAGGACAAGCCTTATTCATATCTCTAAAGTCAATGCATATCCATACCTTCCCATTCTTTTTCAACACAGACACAATGTTTGACATCCAATCATAATAGTCAATAGGCTAACTTCATTAATTCGTCTGTGTCCATGATAGCTACCTTAGGTTTTATTGGTCTTAGTTTATTCTTAGTATCCGTAGCTTCTATTTTGGTGACCAACTAGTTGTGAACAACTAGGTCAGGTTCTACCCCAATCATGTCCATCTATGTCCATGCAAATACATTAGGAAAATCAATGAGAAATTTAGTGTACTCTTCTACTTCCTCACTTGTCAATTCAACACCTAGTTTTAGCATTTTTAATTTTTCTAGGGTGAATATGTTGATGTCTATGGTATCCCCTACCAAGGATGGATGACCCTCCTTGAACTTTTGAGGAGCAACATGTAAATCCATAGTTTGATCAATTTGCAAGATATCTAATTCACCTTTGAAATAGGAATCCAAATGGGGTAAAGAGCACATTGTATGCATGGAGATACTCCAATATGGCCTCATCATTTTCTGCATAATCTCTTGTAAAAGGTTCCATCTTGTCCTTAGTATAGCTGAGAATACTTGGCAAGTCACCACTTTCTACTAAATGCCCACTTCAAATCATGACAATGAACTCAAAATTTTGCAATTGTGTGTGGGGTGAGATCATTGTAGCTAAATTGGCCATGGAGTCAACCATTTGATTTTCTTCTCACAAAATTGCTTGTATTAAAAAGTAATCAAAATGCTAAATTATTTTCTAGATAGTGTCTTTAGGCGGTCATAAGTGTTCTAACTTTGTCTCATAATTTTCTAAGACCTAATTGATTATTAATTGAGTCTCCAAAGATTGAGACATTTTTACCCCTAACTTCATAGCCAAAAATAATCTCGAGAGAAAGAGCCTCATACTCTACAACATTATTAGTGCAAAAAAAGTCAATTTGAAAGGTGAAAAGGAGAACCTTCCTCCCATGGAGATTAAGACTACTCTGACCTCAGTCTTGTTCTACACCTATCCCCACAAAGTGAAGATCCAAAGATTGCTAAGTGCTAGAACAATTTATGATGACTCTCCCAATTCCCACGTGGGTTTTGGTTCTTCATATTCTTCTATCATGATTTTGACCATATGGACACAAATGTAATTTCCTATGTCCTCTTCAACTAGCCCAACTATATAAATATTCATATCCTCTTTGAAAGGAATGGTTTCCAAGCAAAAGGGAGCATAGGGTCTTGTGGAGTAAGGACCAAAAGGAAATGTAGTTGTCATCTTTTCTCCTAGAGATCTTGTTGTTTTGGTGATTATTTTTGCAACAATGGTGAGACTTGATTAGGAGTTTGGTCTTTCTTTCTTAATTGAATAGTCTAGGGTGTTGGTTTGGGCATAATGTTCTTGTTAGCATCAAGCTCATAATCAATAAGTATACTCACTTTCTTTTTAGTGGCAGCCACTTTGAGCATGTTTAAATGTTCTAGATCTCCCTTAGCAACAAATATCTTTCCTTAGTGAAGGAATCTGATTTATTTAAAAAGCATGGAAGGAGTTGCCTTCATTTTATGAATGTAGGGTCTTCCCAACAATAGGTTATACTTTAATCCTTATCTATCATGTAAAAAAAAATTGAGACCATCTTAGGTCCAAGAGAGACTAAAAGTATGATCTTTATGATTGTCATTGCTTTAAGATTATTGTAACCCCATAGAGTGTCTCTATAGGTTGTGATATTTGTATGCCCATACCCCATTCTTTCCAAGAGGGAAAATGGGACAATTTCACTGTGGCCCCATCATCAACTAGGGTTCTCTTTATGCACATGTCATAGATCCACACATGTAAATACAAGGTGGGATCCCCTCTTCTAGTTAGCTTAATATCAATTGGCATCTATTTAAGGTCAAAGAAGAAACTAGGATCATGCAATTCTACATCTGACGTCAAGATCATGTCAAGGACTACCTAATTGATCTTCTCTTTAGGAGGTGGGTTTGTGTGATTTAGATACTTTAGCCTGATCACCTCCAAGAGAGTTGTGCAATGAGAGGGAGAGTTCCTCAGAAGATCTATAAAAAATATCTTTATGAATGTCTGCTTAAGGACTGATGGGATCTGGTGTAGGGTCTACTACTGATATTGTGTCCATGGTTTTTTGTTTGGGATTGCAAAATTTTCATGGAAATCCCTATTTTTAATGAGCTCAATTAACCTAAGCATCATTGTTTCTCCTTTGATGTCCAACTAACCTAGGTCATTCCACTACTCAAAATGAGTAATAATCTGTTATGTTGCTTGGTTGGAAAAATTGGAACCATTACCCTGTTGATGCATTGGGAAAGGATCATGGTAGATCCTTAAGTTTGAGTTTTGAGGAGCAACGAACCCCCAATGGTTGTGGTTTGAGTTTCTTGGGGGGAGGAGGAACATATCTACAAATAGATGTTTTTATTCCTTTGGGAGGTCTGAAATGAATCGATGGTACTCCTAACATGATTCAGTATCATGCACCCTTCTCTTATGGAATAAGTAGTACTTATTGAGCTCAAAATCCTGAGGTCTTTGATGCATATCATATCGATTATTGTTGTTGGAACATAATTTTATTAGGGATCATACCCTTATAGTATTTATATATTGTTGTAATAATATAAGGTTATAAAACCTATACTTATTATATGTTATATAAAGTTTATACCATTTAATAATTAATAATCTAATAAAATATTAGATTATTAATCATTTATAAATGGTAGGTTTGAATAGGTGTGACTAATACCCCTTTAGGTTTTTTTTCACCTCTTCTCCTATATTTAAGGAACTTCTCTTAATTGAGAGTAATTCAATTTGGAGATTTATAGTGAATTCTATCACTATGCACAAGAGGTATTAATAGCCATGTGGAAATGAGGAGAAGTGATATCCCCAAGTTATAGACAAATTTGTAAGTGTTTTACAATAGAATGATGGTTTATGGGGATTTTTACCCAAAAGGTTATCCTATGTATATATTGTGTAATGTTTTGAATATGTGCATCTTGTAGATCTCATTTCATTTAAGATCCTAATTTCTAACAATTGTTATATAATCACTCATTTTGTTGCTATATGTTTCACTACTCAGTTATTTCTTGGGGGATAGTCAATGGTGTTGGAATTTTAATTCCCTACATTTGCACAGTATTAACCCCCACCATAGTTATTTGTGTTATAATTGCAATTATTGTTATTTTTAGACAATGGGATATATATAAACCCCTTGGTTGTAGTGTTTTGATTATTCTTTAAAAAAATTGGCATTGAGGGGTTACTATTATTGTTGTTGTTATCGTTAATCTAGGTGACTAACCTTCTATTGGTACCATATTGCTTCCTTCCACTATTGATTATAGCTTGGTCTATTCTCAAGGTGCTTTCAAAAGCCTCTTCATAGAATTTGTATAGGAGTTTTTGAACCTCTTCTTGCATATCCCTATTGACAGTGCGCAAGAAGAGATCACATAGCTCCCTATGGTCCATATTTGGTGCAGTAGTTGATGATTAAAGTTCTTTCTTCCATCACATAATGAAGTGTGCAACTGACTCATTTAGTTCCCATTTAACACTTAGGAATTCTCATATTCCTATTTTCACCAGTTATTCATTGCAAATGTGGCAACAAACTCACTAATGAGATGTCGAAAGGAATGGATGGATGCATCTAGAAGTCTATAGTACCAATGTAGGGCTATGCCTTCCAAGGTTTTAGGAAGCATTCTTGCAACAACTCTATCTCAGGGAAGGAGTTTTGAACAATCATAGTGTATGCCTTGATGTGAGAGTTGGGATATCCCACTCCTTTTAACTTAGATAGTTCAAGATGTGGTTGAGGTAACATCACATTATGAATTATGTGATCTAAAGGATTCTTAAGGTATTCAAGATATGTCCTTGAAAAGGGGTCATGTGTGGATGGAATGGTTGCTCCAAACATGAGCCCTATGGGTGGAGTTTGTTGTGTAGGTTGCATTTGAAAAGGCACATTGGGTTGTTGAAATCTGGAGTTTACTAGATAGTTTTGTAGTGCTGCACTTAGAGGTTGAAGAGTAGGTGGGATACTTGATTTAGGTTTGCATTTCAAGCATCCCACCTGATTGGTTTAAGCTTTCCATGTTGAATGACAACGACAGAGGCATGAAAGTCTCATTACTCATGTTTGTTCATGCCAACGGTGAAGGGATTGGTATGAGGATGACACCTAGAGACCTTGGTCTATCATTAATCTAGGCAAAATTATGTAGAAACTACTTAGCACCACCAACCTCAATTATCTTGATCTGTTGGACCAAGGTAGCTATAAGTCCTTGTTGGAAATATTGTTGTCATTGATGTTAAAGGAGTGAAGAGGAAATTGGCCAAGTTCACAGTTGAGATAGATGTAAATATTTTCATTGATTGATGCCACAAAAGAAGATTTTTTAATGATTTACAAGTTTCTAAGGCATGAATGATTTCTACCTTCAGTCAACAAATCACAAGGTTCGATAACTCTTAAGTTCGTCGATATCCAGTTTTCCCGACAAATAGTTCACCAACAGGATGAAGGTTTGAAGAATCAAGTTGAAATTTTGAAGTTTCTTTTTGTTGATATGGTATTGGCAAAATCTTTGGTTCAGGTAATCATAAGTTCGTCGATGGTCGATTTCACCGATGAGGGCTTGATGGATGAAGTTGATGGTTCAAAATTCTTTTAGTTCATCATTTGACTATTTTGCCAATAAAGTTGAAAAATGGTTTGTAATTTTATGATTTTGCTGATTGAGAAGAGAAGTGGCGGTTTGTAATTGCCTTGGTTTGTCGACAAGTGATTTTGCCAATAAAAAAGAGTTGATGGTTTGTGGTTTGCTTGGTTCTCCGTTTGATGTCTTCGCCAACACAAAGAAGAATGGTTTGTAGTTTTGTGACTTTGCCGACAAGTTCGTGGAAATGTGTCTTTGCCAAAAAGTTTGTGGAAACATGACTTTGCCGACAAGTTCGTGAAGATACAACTTCACTGATAAATCTTGTGTCAATGAAATCTCAAGTTTGCGAAGTGCCATTTTTGCCGATATCTTTCTGCATTTTGTATAAGTTTGTGAGTAGCCTTATGTTGGTAAGTTCACAGTTTTCTGAAGTCGTTGATACGTTAATAAAGAGTTTGTGAGGGATGCGTCGGGAAATGTTTAAGAATTTTGATGAAGACTTTGAAAGGTTTATAAGAATCCTAAGTTCGCTAATGGATTATATAGGCTACAGAAAGAAAAAGTGAAGGTCCAGTTCGTCGATGGTTTGACAATGGCCTATGCACAACAATTGATACATAAACATGTACTCACAAGTCCAAGGCAGAAGAGGCTCAAGAGAAGACATTATCTGATCAGTTTGAACCCAGACGTGCAAAGAACAAGGGTAGTCATCAAAGAGAATTTTGCATGAGTCGATTATCTCATGATAACATATTTCCCTTAGTGGACGCTTTTAAAGGAGAATTCGCAGTTTTCGCTACACTGGCCGACCATGATAAATTTGTATGATAAGGAGTTTTTTTTATAAGGGGATGTGTTTATCTTAATGGGCTGACCCAATGTTTATATTGGGGCCCAAATCATATTTTGGAAGCGCGGGAATTTAGGTTGGGTCAACCTAAAACATTTCAAATTATAAGGCTGACCTTATGGAATGTATACATTATAAATTAAAATCGATGAGGTCGACTTCCTTTTGAAAAGGTGTAAAGTAACACATATATATAAAGGAAAGTTTTGGATGATAGTGTAAGCAATGGAATTAAATGAAGATCAATTTCAATTCATTCAAAAGGAGATGCAAAAGTTTTGTCATTAGAAGAAGAGCGTCTGTGTGTTGCAGTAGATCCAAAGCAAAATTCTGAGTGTGCGGAATCAAAGACAATTTAGTCTTACACTAGCAGAGTTGTGAAGAACAACAACAGAGTTATATGTAGAGATATATGTTGATTTGATAAGATTTGTATGCAGAGATACTTGCAGATTGATAAAGAAATATATGTAGATTTGATGCAGATCTAAAAAGAAGTATATGTTGAGTTTATGAAGAAGATCTAAAAGATCATGATCCATTGAAGAGATTACAAGAAGGCAGATTTATCATCATTCCTTGAAGAAGTTTTATCTAGAGGTGCCTCTCAAATCAAAGAGATTGGTGTCTCTTGTTGGGTTGATGCTCAGTTGTGGGGATTGGTGTCTCCAGTGGGTTGGTGCCTGCAAATTCTATAAGAAGGGATTGGTGTCTCCTATGGATTGTTGCCTACAAAGATTGTAAGAGATTTATATATAAAAGCAATATTTTTTCGTGGTTTTCTCCCGCAAGGATTTCCACGTAAATCCCAAGTTCTTCTTGTGTTGCATAATTGTTAGATCTTGTGTGATTGCTATTATCATGGTTGTTAAGTTTTGAAACAGCAAAAGTTTGTCTTATACTAATTCACCCCCCCCTCTCAGTATAAGCACGTGCTCATCAATTGGTATCAGAGCTGGTTCCTTCGGAGATAGCTTAACAAATTGAAGGTAGATCTCAAGAGCACAAATGGCAAGTCAAGAAGGTTTTGGATTCTCCTCAAATAGAGCTCCATTGTTCAACGAAACACACTATGCTTTTTGGAGTATAAGGATGTGCACCTACTTAATGGCTCTGGGCTTTAACATTTAGCAATCCGTAGTGGATGGTTATACATCTCCATCAACTCCAGTGACGGATCCAACTGAAAAGAAAGCAAGTGAACACAGTGCAAAAGCTATGAATGCAATATTGTTTGGTTTATCAGAATCAGAGTTTGTCAAGGTGATGCATTGTAAATCAGTGAAAGAGATCTAGGAAAAATAACAGAATATCTACGAAGGTGATGATAAGGTAAAGAAAATCGAGCGTCAAACTCATAGGATTCATTTTGAAAGTTTGAAGATGAAGGATGAAGAAAGAATTGTCGCCTATCTAATTCACGTAGATGAAATTGTTAACACTATCAAAGGTCTTGGAGAAGAGGTGAAAGAATCAAGTATTGTGCAAAAGGTGCTAAGGTCTCTCCCTTCGAGATTTGATGCCAAAGTTTCTTCAATTGAAGAAATGAAGGATCTGGGTAAGTTAACTATGGATGAATTGCATGGGATCCTCACAACATATGAAATGAGGACTAAAAAAGAGAAGCCATCAAAGTGAAAAGCAACCTTCAAAGATTCAAAGAAATTGAAAAATAAAGAGCTCGAGCCAAGAACTAGTTCTGATAATGAATCAAATGAAGAAGAAGCTCATTTTGTGAGGAAGCTAAAGAAAGGATCTGGCAAGTACAAAGGTAAGTTGTCTTTTAAATGTTTTAATTGTGGTGTAATAGGTCATTTTTCTTTTAAGTGTCCACATTCCAAAAGTGAAAGTGGCGATGAGGAAGAAGATCATAACAAGAAGAAAGAAAGCAAACATCATCAATACAAAAAGAAGATCTTCCATAAACACAAGAAGAGCCTCTATTCAAAAAGCGACAGTAGCTCAGCTGATGAGACTGATGAAAGTGTCTCAAAGAGTGACAGAGAAAAAATTATATTCATGGAAATAGAAACAAAAGGTGATATCTTGGAAAATGAAGGAAAAGAAGGGTAGGATTCAGAAGAAGAAGAAGAATATGATGAAATGGATGCAGAAGTTGATTTGGAACAAGAACTCATATGTTCCTTGGATGAGATCAAGAGACTTAGAAAGAAGAATTTAGAACAAAAGTTGCAGCTGCAGAAGTATGAAGAAGAGGATCATGATTCAAGTATGTCCCAAAGCCTTGAAGAAGTAGAAAAGACCATTATCAGCCTAAAGATTCAAATTGAAGAGGCAAAACGAATTGAGGCAGAGGTAAAATCTCAGTTGAAGACAAAGGAAGAAGTCTGTGAGAAACTAGAGTCTGAAAATGTTACCTTGAGAAAGGAACTAGAAAAGACATCCACTCAGTTGAATAGAAGCATAATGTTTGTGAAGAGAACTAAAATGTTGGAAGAGATTATCAACTCCCAAAGGCCGACATTCATGAAAAATGGTCTTGGCTTTAAAGAAAATCAGAAGACTATCAAAGAAGACTCAGGTTCTAAGGCTACAGAGATAAATGAAGAAAATCCTAAAGGCTATGCAAATGTGCTTAAAAGCTCCATCAACAATGATAGCAACAAGAAGAAAGAAAGTGATATCTCACATAAATTCAAAGAGAACAAGAACGATTTTAGAAGATCATCTCCTCCAAGGTGACTACACATAACTAGGTTCCAAAATTCCTTCTTTGGTTATTATTTTTTCTATAATCTTTGTGGTCATAAAGCAATGGATTGTAGGGCACTTGCAAGAAATATTTTTGGCCACGAAGCTACGGATTATAGGGCACATGCAAGAAATAATTTTGGTCATAAAGCAGCGAATCATGGAATAAAAATGGAAGTCCTTTTGGGTTCTTAAATAGAAACTTTAATTCATTTACTCCCTTAATGGATTTCAACATTATGTGCTATAAGTGCATAACTATGGTCATACAACACGGTTTTGTAGAAGTGATTTTGTGGAACCATCTAGACAGAACAAGAAGAAGGAAAATACAAAAGTCTAGAAAAAGAAGCAGGAGCAAGAAAAGAAATCCATGTTTGTGCAAACATCCTTTCATGCTTAGAATGAGGGAAATCATTGATATATTGATAGTGGTTGATCAAGCCACATGACTGGAGATAAGAGCAAATTCCTCACCTTGAAAGAAGTAATGGAGGAACAGTCAAATTTGGGGACAATGCTACAACAAGGATAACAGGAAAGGGTGCTCTCAATCTTGATAATGGAAAGACAAAAATAGAAAATGTCTTGTATGTTGAGGGGTTGAAGCATAATCTTATGTCCATCAAATGTGTGATCAAGGACACACCCTTACTTTTCATGATGGAGGTTGTGAAATCAGAAAGGCAAGATTAGGGAAACTTGTTGCAGATGCAAGCAGAGCAGCAAATGATCTCTATATACTTATTGAAATCAAAGGTGAAAAATGATACATGGGACAAGAAGATGAAAGTTAGTTATGGCATAGAAGGATGAGGCATATTAACTTTGACAATCTTGTAAAAATCAGTACCAAGCAGGTCGTGAGAGATATGTCAAAGATTGCAAAGAATTTAAATACTATTTATAAGCAATGCCAACATGGAATGAAAACAAAAGAAATTTTCAAATCGAAGGAGTATTCAATGTCAAGACCCTTGGAACTAGTACATATAGATCTTTGTGGTCCAACAAGGACAAAAAGCTTGCAAGGAGAGCTATTTCATGTTGTTGATTGATAATTATGCAAGGATGACATGGGTTACCTTTTTAAGAGAAAAGCTTGAAGCATTTGAGAAATTCAAGGAATTCAAGGCCTTGGTTGAAAATGAAACTGGTCTAAAAATCAAATGTCTAAGATCGGATAGAGGAGGTGAGTTCACTTCAAACGAATTTGAAGAATTATGTGAACATCATGGGATAAGGAGACACCTTTTGGCTGTAAGGACTCCACAGCAAAATAGAGTTGTGGAAAGAAAGAATAGAATTGTCCAAGAAATGGAAAGAACCATGCTAAACGAGGCCAGGCTATCAGAAAAGTTTTGGAGAGAAGCAGTTCATCCAACAGTCTACATTCAACCGAGGGTAGATTAGAGTAAATGATAGTAAAACACCATATGAACTATGGAAGGGTAGACCTGCAACCATGAAATACTTCAGAGTGTTTGGGAGAAAATGCTATATAAGAAGAGACAATGAAGATCTAGGAAAATTCAACTCTAGATCTAATGTTCATGAATATTCCTTGGTTACTCTTCAAGGAGCAAAGCCTATAGGTGTTACAATAAGAGATTGCACAAAATTGTTGAGAATGTCAATGTAAAAATGGATGAAGGAAGGTATCAAAAGGAAAAAGTACAAGCAAATGATCACTATGGAAGAGGAAGAAGAGGAAGAAGTTGAAAATAAGGTAATTGAACAAAAGGACACAAAGACACCATCCAGATTTGTCTAGAGGGTTCATTCAGAAAATCTAATTCTCAATGATAAAGATACTAGAGTTCAGACTAGAAGAACATTAGCAAGTGCATTAGAACATCCAAATCTCTCCTTGTTGTCTAAAATTGAGCCAAAGGGCTTTGCAGAAGCTAGAAAAGCCAAACATTAGATTGATGCAATGGAAGAAGAGTTGAATCAAATTGAAAAGAATGAGACATGGGAACTTGATCCAAGACCAAAAGATAAGAATGTGATTGGCACCAAGTGGGTCTTCAAGAATAAGCTGAATGAAGATGGTCAAGTGGTAAGAAATAAAGCAAGGTTAGTTTGTAAAGGTTATGCTTAAGTTGAAGGTATTGATTTTGAAGAAACCTTTGCTTCAATTGCAAGATTAGAATCTATCAGAATGTTTTTGGCATTTGTTTGTTTCAAGAACTTTAAAGTCTATCAAATGGATGTTAAGTCAGCCTTTTTGAATGGGAACTTAGAAGAAGTGTATATTGAACAGCCAGAAGGATTCATATTATCAGAAAATAAGGATTATGTGTGCAAGTTGAAGAAGGCACTTTATGGATTGAAACAAGCCCCCAGAGCATGGTACTCAAGACTTGATAAGAATATACAAGGTTTCAAAAAGGGAATTGTTGATAGCAATCTCTACATCAAGACTGTAGGTGATGATCAGTTAATTATTGTACTGTATGTGGATGATATCATTTTTGGAAGCAGCAATGATAAAATGTGTCAAAAGTTTGCAAAGGAGATGCAAAATGAGTTTGAGATGTCTATGCTTGGTGAGTTCTAATTCTTTCTTGGTTTACAAATTTCTCAATCTGACAAAGGTACAGTTATTTCACAAACCAAGTACATCAAGGAAACATTGAAGAAATTCAAGATGGAGGATTGCAAACTAGTTAGCACACCCATGGTTACAGGTTGTAAGTTAAGCAAGGATGATGAATCTCCTAAAGAAAATTAGACACTATACAAGTCAATGATTGGGAGCCTACTACATGTGATAGCATCAAGGCCATACATTATGTAAGCAGTAGGCATGGTGGCACATTTTCAAGAAGCACCAAAAGAAACTCATGTGCAAGCAATCAAGAATATTCATATATCTAAAGGGCACTTTGGATTTTGTTTTGTGGTATCCAAGAGATGAAGATTTTACTCTAGCAACATATACATATGCAGATTGGGAAGGCAATGTTCATGATAGGAAAAGTACAAGTGAAGGAGCATTCTTCCTTTGGAACAATCTTGTATCTTGGTTGAGTAAGAAATAGGCTTCAGTCTCTCTATCCACAGCAGAGGTTGAATATATAGCAGTAGCATTTTGTTGCACTCATTACTTTGGATGAAGCAGACGTTGAGGGATATCAAGGTAGAATACAATCATCCAATATCAATATTTTGTGATAACACTAGTGCAATAAATATCTCAAAGAATCCAATGATGCACTCCAGAATGAAGCATATTCCAATCAAATATCATTTCTTAAGAGAGCGGGTAGCAGAATAGCAAGTCAAATTGGAATACATTGCCACACAAGAATAGATTGCAATATTTTCACAAAGCCCCTTCCTAAAGAAACTTTTGAGTATTTTAGGTAGAAATTGGGAGTGATATCACTCTCATGTAGTCAGTAAAATCTTATGGAGAAGCATGAATTCAAGGGGAGCTAATCATTGCATTATCTTTCAACTCCATGGAGAAGACAATTCAGAGATAGATCAATTGGTGCATATTCTATGTGAGGGTAATAAGCTTCCCTTTGCCATTGATGTCAAAGGGGGAGAGATTCAGAAAGGGGGAGTAGTGCAGAAAATAAGCATTCACAAATCTTTTTTTCTTCAAGATTGCCATCAATGACAAAGGGGGAGATTGTTGGAAATATTGTTGCCATTGCTATCAAATGAGTGAAGGGGAAATCAACCAAGTTCACAGTTGAGATTGATGGAAATATATTCATTGATTGATGTCACAGAAGAAGATTTTTTGATGATTCAAAAGTTTCTAAGGCATGAATGATTGATAGCAAATCGTGAGGTTTGCGAACTCTTAAGTTCGTCGATAGCCAGTTTTCCCGACAGACAATTCGCCAATAGGATGACGCTTTGAAGAATCAAGTTGAAAGTTTTAAGTTTCTTTTTGTCGATATGGTATCGACAAAATCTTTGGTTTGTGAACTCATAAGTTCGTCGATGGTTGATTTCACCGATGAAGGTTTGATGGATGAAGTTGATGGTTCAAAATTCTTTCAATTCGTCATTTGACTATTTTGCCAATAAAGTTGATTTTGTAGTTTTGTGATTTTGCCGATTGAGAAGAGAAGTGGTGGTTTGTAATTGCCTTGGTTCGCCAATAGGTGATTTTTCTGATAAAAGAGAGCTGATAGTTTGTGGCTTGCTTGGTTCGCCATTTGATGTCTTCACCAACAAAAAGAAGAGTTGTTTGTAGTTTTGCATGACTTTGCCAACAAGTTTATGGAAATGTGTATTTTCTGACAAGTTTGTGGAAACGTGACTTTGCTGACAAGTTTGTGAAGATACAACTTCGTCGATAAAGCCTGTGTTGGCAAAATCTCAAGTTTGCGAAGTACCATTTTTTCTAAGTTTGTGAGTACTTTTGTCGATAAGTTCGTTGTTTTCTGAAGTCGTTGATACGTCGATGAAGAGTTTGTGAGGGATGAGTCAGGAAATGTTTAAGAATGCCGATGAAGACTTTGAATGGTTTATAAAAATCCCAAGTTTGCCGATGGCTTATACAGGCAATAGAAAGAAAAAGTGAAGGTACAATTCATCGATGGTTTGACAATGGCCTGTGCATAAAGATTGATACATAAACATGTACTCACAAGTCCAAGGCAGAAGGGGCTCAAGAGAAGACATTATCTGATCAGTTTGAACCTAGATGTGCAAAGAACAAAGCTAGTCATCAAAGAGAATTTTGCATGAGTCAATTATCTCATGATAACATATTGCCCTAGGTGGACACTTTTAAAGGAGAATCTGTAGTTTCTGCTACATTGGCCGACCATGATAAATTTGTATGATAATGAGTATTTTTAAAAAAGGAGATGTGTGTATCTTAATGGGTCGACCCAATGTTTATATTGGGGCCTAGATCATGTTTTGGTAGCATGGGAATTTAGGTTGGTTCGACCTAAAACATTTCAAATTATAAGGTCGACCTTATCGAATGTATACATTGGAAATTAAAATCCGAGGCTGACTTCCTTTTGAAAAGGTTTAAAGTAACACATATATAAAGGAAAGTTCTGGACGATAGTGTAAGCAATGCAACTATATGAAGATCAATTTCAATTTAGAGCAGAAGGAGATGAGAAAGTTTTTCCATTAGAAGAAGAGTGTTTGTGTGTTGCAGCAGATCCAAGTAGAATTCTGAGTGTGTAGAATCAAAGACAATTTAGTTTTACACTAGCAGAGTTGTGAAGAACAACAACAGAGTTATATGCAAAGATATATGTTGATTTGATAAGAGTTGTATGCAGAGATACTTGCAGATCTGACGAAGAAATATATGTAGATTTGATGCAGATCTAAAAAGAATTATATGTTGGGTTTATGAAGAAGATCTAAAAGATCATGATGCATTGAAGAGATTACAAGAAGGTGGATTTATAAAAATTCCTTGAAGAAGTTTTATCCAGAGGTTGGTGCCTCTCAAATCAAAGAGATTGGTGTCTCTTGCTGGGTTGATGCTCAATTGTGGGGATTGGTGTCTCCAGTTGGTTGGTGCCTACAAATTTTGTAAGAGGGGATTGGTGTCTCCTGTGGGTTGGTGCCTACAAATATTGTAAGAGATTTATATATAAAAGCAATATTTTTCTATGGTTTTCTCCCATAAGGGTTTCCACGTAAATCCTAAGTTCTTCTTGTGTTGCATAATTGTTAGATCTTGTGTGATTGCTATTGTTATGGTTGTTAAGTTTTGAAACAGCAAAATTTTGTCTTATATTGATTCACCCCCCTCTCAGTATAAGTGTGTGCTCATCAGTGCTTCGGGATTGCTTCTTCCATCTATCATGTTTTACCACCATGAGGTGGGTTTTGTTGTTCGCAATGCAAGGGTTGAGTAGCCCCATTATCATTTTTGTTTGGTTTTTGAGTCTCACCCTTTGGGTAGAGACCTACTAGTCATTTTAAAAACTATGTCGAGGGTTGTTCATGTCACTTAGCTTCCATTAGATTTCTTTTGAGGTGGTCAACCTAATTGTCGATTTGTGTGGTTGCATCCATGCAAGTGGCCAAGCTAGGCTCCTGTCTCCGGATCTCTAACCAAACTAAGACTCTATGGGCTCTTGTATGTTCTAGATTTAGTTGTAGGACTGGACCTTGATATTGCCCCCATGTGGGGTTATTAAAGTTCATGAATTCATGGCCTGAATAGGCTACTATCATGTTCTAATTGCCTGCATCTAAATCAAAATCCTCATAGTCATACCTATTTGAAATAGATGCAATGGGATCAATGGAGATATACTAGCTGAATGAGAGGGTTGGCTTCATTGAAGGGACTCTATCCCTGAGGTGTTGTCAGTCCTGACATATTTGGGGGTATACCTTGGGTATCGCAAAATAAATGGGATGATGAAGAAAGCAAGAGGCAAGAAGGAATGAAAATGGAAAAATGAGAGAGCTTGTCTAGAAGGATTTGCCCTTCACGTTGGGTTCACCAAAATATTTGATACTCAATATCTATTCACTACATATCTATATGAGATAGATTTAGGATAGAACATGTGTTGCTCCCTTGCTATAGGACTGAATTAGATCACTCCTACTCATATGGAAAAAGTCAACAGAGCAAGGTAGAGTCTGATGGATTACCCTCTTCATGAGGAAGAAGAGTCCCGCAGGTGGCAACGGTATTAATGCAATGGGTGGGAGTCACACCAACTTGCTCACTTGCTTCATGAGGAAAGAGTACTTGATAGTAGACAGTGGTGTTCATGTGTGGAGTCAAAGCTTGGATGTTTGGGTGTTGCTTGAAGAATCTTTGTAAAAGTGTAGTTGTAATGATCCTAATCTAGCCAAGTGTCACTAGTTCAACTCATGCTAAGTAAAGGCTCAAAAGGTATTGAGTCTGCAGGTCTCCAATTCAATCAACTTTTCTAAGAGAGTGAATTCTCTTGCATAGAATCCTTTTCTTACATGCCTCCTATCATTCTCTTCCTAGATTTGATCCAAGATTACAACCTCCTCTTGGACTTGTTTAGTGTTGAATATTTCTTGGTTGGGCTACACAATTTTGTTCAGAATGGCTTCCACCCGCTCTTCTCTAATCCCAAGACACATGGACCTAATAATGGAAAAGAGAGAGAAAAAGGGATTTTGCCTTGCTTTTTGTAGTTGTATGTTCGTTCGTTGAGTTGGTTGATTGTTTTTCTTGTTGTATGTTGTGTTTGAATTGTTTTTCCATTGATTGTTTGGTTTACTCGCAATGTTAGTCTAATTCTCTATGTTTGAGAGGCTTTGAAGCATGTTTATGAATGGTCCTATCATTGTGTTTTTGTTTTCAATCTTCAATTGATGCAATTATAAAATGTGTTACTTAAATGCAAGTAAATAATCAACTATCTCTTTTCTTTTTCTTTTTTCAAAAGTAAATCTTTCTAGTAAGCTAATTAACTAGTGAATTAAACAAACTTTTTTATATTTTCCAATGTTTTCAAATGAATATGTAGCTAAATGAATTAGATTACCTAGATACAAAATCTACAATTTTGCTTTGTGATTTTCTTGTTTTTCATTGATGAAAGAGTTTCACTTTTGTTTGATTGTTGAAATGAGATAAACCTTGTTTTTTTATTGGGGATAATCTCATTTTACAAATGTTTTGATCTAGAAAAATATAAACAAATAGGAACTAATTCTACTCTAATTTAAAGAAGTAACTAAATATAATCTAAAACAAAGAAACAATAATAGATTATTACAAATCTTGGGCAAAGTGGTGATCTAATTACTACCTCTAAACTACTTTTTTGAAAGAGAACTACAAAAGAAAATGCAATAAACGAACATGTGATTTTTGTGAAGCTTATTTGGAGCTTATGTAAAGATTATATGACTTTTGTCCTCAAAGGATCCAGTTTATTTTGTTGTCTTCTCCTCTCAAGCTTTAGGAAACTTCTCTTGATGGAAGCAAGGAAGCCTTTAAGTTCTACAAGAAGATTGGAGATTACTTGAAAACTTAATAAGGAAGCTTCAAATGCAAAAAGGGAAAAGATCAAAGCTTTGTATGAAGCATGGATGTTATGTTGAATATTGGGACTTGGCCTAGAGGGGCTTGTAGATCTAAGAAGGTGAGCTTCTAATCCTATTCAGAGAGGAAGAAGATGTAGAGCTTCTTTGACAAAATCTATGCAGAGGCAACAAATGCAAACAAGATCACCCAGATGTATAAGGCATAAGGGTGTTTATATAGAAAAGGAGACGCGATCAAAGGGAGACGACAATGAATCAAGGGAAGAAGAGAACCAATCAAGGGAGTGATTCATGTCATCAAGACTCAAGCAGACTCTCAATCATGGGCCAAACTAGAAGAGGAACAATTGGAATTGAAAGATTCACACATCAACCAAACACAACAGGGTCACCTCTTTTGGTGAGGTGAGTCCCCTATTTTACCAAGGCAAGTCGCTTGAGCATCCCTAGGATCTCTCGAGTGACCCTAGGATATAACAGGTGCCCCTATAGCTAAAGGCTCAAAAGCTTAGTTCCAAAGGATGAAGGGGACACACAAGTAAGGTATGCAATTCGTAGGAATGGTGAACACAAGGGAGGGTCCTAGAAACACAAGGGAACTTCCATCAAGGCGGGGAAGCTTTGAGAAGATGGTATTCATGCCACATGGGTCGTGAGTTGGACTACAAAATCATCATTGGATTGTCATGTTAGCCCATACAATTTTGGGCACTTACATATTCAAGTGCATGTAAATATAGTTATCCAAGAAGTTGCTCACCTAAAAACTCTTATTGAGCATTAGACCAATACTCCCTATACTATCGCTCATGTGCCACTTTCCCCCTCTAGCAGGGGTCCTTCCCTGCCACAATGACACAATTGGGGTAATCCTCTTGATAAAGACTCGCTGCCTCGAATAGCACTTGTTTTTTAGCAATTTAATTGCTTTTATGTTATTCTATTTAAGAATTATCCTTATACTTTTTGAGGTGATGAGCTCTGGAGAGAGCTCACTAGAATCTACAAATGTATCTCTTTCCTACCCTAAATCCACTACATCCCTTGATTTGTACATGAAATTGTTAAAAACCTAGTTTAATTATGTTAATTGTAGATGCAATATTGAAAGTAACTTCTGAAATTAGATATGCGGAAATACATTTTTGTTGCAAGGATCCCTGAATTGTAAACAACAAGGTTTTCATGAGGCTCCAGAGAAGTTTTTTTGAACTCCGGAGATCAGCAACAGAGCTTTTTGAAGAAGCTCTGGAGATGCTTTCAGCACTCTGGAGTTATACAAGGGACTTCGAGGATTATTGAGGAAGACTACAATAAACTTTTGATAGCACTACTCTTGACATGTTGCAAAATAGATCGACCCTTGTCCTTTCATGATTTAACTGATCCAGTTTGAAGTGGAGGAAGCGCCAGCAGATTGATCATGCAGGAGTTACAGGAGATATTGCCAACTATTGTTTTTATGTTATTTCTTTTGATAACTGGTTTTCACGACCTTTGAGACATAAGTTGAACTCTTTGTTTAAAGTGACACAGTCAGTGCCACTCTATAGTTTCTTTTAGTATTGCATAACTTTTCTTAGAGTTAGCATTTGCATGTTCAATGCACTGAATAAATGAGTTTGTATCTTTTACAAAACTTGTAGTTACAAGAATAAGACTCCAGAAATATCTATCAGCAAATGAACAACTGATATATATATATATATATATATATATATATATATATATATATATATATATATATATATATATATATATATATATATATATATATATATATATATATGAGCTATAGAATAGATATAGAATAATCATTTTTTTTAAATCAAGCAATGCTCTTTGTTATCTCTATTAGCATATACTTTTTGATAATCAGAAATAAAAGAAGGCAGTTCTATATTGATCCTTACTCCTTGGGTGAGTGGGCCCTTGCTCCACACCTCCAGATATTAGTAATTAGATTTATTGTTTTGTCAATTCCTGAATTTACTGTTTTGTCAATTCTTGAATCCACTGTTTTGTCAATTCCTGAATTGCTTAAATTAGATTCATTGATTTTCTCATCTTTGAGTTTGTTAAGATAGATTTATTATTTTATTACAATAACTATTTTCTTCATATCTCTGTTAAAGTAGAATTGTTTTAGCAACAACAATCTTTCAAGTTCTTAGATTAAAGTCCTTTAAAGCTAGAAGTAGATGGGTAGAGTAGCGTAGCTGAAACTTTAGTTTCTAGGAGTAGTTTAAGGAGGACTGCTAATTAATAGCCTTTGCTGCAAATAGCAATGCACATGCCCCGGATTTGACAACCTTGACAACTATTCTATTTAAATGCAAGGTGCACAAGTAAGGTATGCAATTCATAGGAATGGTGAACACGAGGGAGGGTCCTAGAAACACGAGAACTTCCATCGAGGTGGAGAAGCTATGAAAAGATGGTATTCATGCCACATGGGTTGTGAGCTGGACTACAAAATCATCATTGGATTGTCATGTCAGCCCGTACAATTTTGAGCACTTACAGATTCAGGTGCATGTAAATATAGTTGTCCAAGAAGTTGCTCACCTACAAACTCTTATTGAGCATTAGGCCAATCCTCCCTATACTCACTCATGTGCCACTTTCCCCTCTAGCAAGGGTCCTTCCCCGCCACAATGACACAATTGGGGTAGTCCTCTTGACAAAGACTCGCCACCTCAAATAGCACTTGTTGTTTAGCAATTTAACTGCTTTTTATGTTATTCTATTTAAGAATTGTCATACTTTTGGGGGTGTGATGCCATTCCACCCACTTTTTTGTGAATTAGTGTATACTATTTTTATAAATTAATATAAATGGACACTATTTCATTTTTTTTAAAACACATCATAAAATAGCACTAGAACTAGTTAGTTATCCTTACAAATTAATATTAAAAAATTTGTAAACTCTAATATGACAAGTAAAGGATTGCATGAAGTGGTATTTTAGCATATAATCATAGCAAAGTCTTGAGTTCTTAACATCATCTTTAGCTAATTTGGAATGATGTAACAGATATTTAGCAATGTTCAATGTTTTAGATATCATTTGATATAGTGCTGATAAGGCATAAGTATTGGAAAGAAATATTGGAGCAAGGAAAAGTTGTATGGATTCCCTACTATTCCCATACCTGATTTTGCTGCCACCATTACCCTACTACCAAAACCAACCATTTACAATGATGTTATGTGGGTCTCCCCACATCAACCATTCAAACAAATATCACATAGAAAATCTATTCATTTTAATTTTTGAGAATATAATAATTGTTGATAGAATTTTTAAGTCCATTATATTTCATGTTATATAAAACGTGTGCATGGAATCAGGTATTGGACAACTTCCACTAAGCACTTGATTCCGCTGTAGTATTGCCCAAAGTGGCTCAAATTTCCTGTCAAACATATTGTATGGGACTCTGTACATGCAGTCTGAGCTCTATGGGATCCAATCCAAGTTCTATGGAATGCACTCAAAGCTCTCTGGAATGAATCTGTGCATTACATGTTTGAAAATTTGAGCCACTTGATTAAGGCTTTGTAGACAATTCTGTAGTGAATTCCTACTGTAACGACAAAAATGTCAATACTTTTTAAAGTTGCCTAAAGTCAGTTCACACTGCACACCGATGTAACCTACAACCTAACCTGACCTAACTGCCAACTAATCGAGTGTATTTATTAGAAATTTCTGAAAGCCCTTGATCTGCGTGAAGGGCAGAATAAACTATCAAATTTTTTAGCCAGTGAAAATTTGATTGTATATTAGAAACCCCATTAAAACAGATGATTGGTTATAAAGTTCTTATAATTCTGGCTATCGATTACTATAGTATCCCTGCTACAGGCAGGGACTTACTAATGTTATAATTACTTTTATCTTCTCACAAGATTTCATCAGCTACCTTCCACCTTACACTTCAAAATACATTTTTTCTCGTCAGATTCTCTTTCCTTGTTTTTTATTTTATCACTTTGTGACATCTCCTTATCAACTTGGGTCATTATCCTAATTGGTGTCCAATGGTCCAAGCCGCCTAAGTATTTTGTCATTATATTTTTTCTTATTTTTCTCTATATCCACTTAACTTATGCACTCCATAAGCACTCAAACATTTAATTTAACATTCGAGGGGCAGGAATGACGGGAGGGGAAGGGTTGGGAGAGAGATTATTTCTGTGGAACAAAATCAACAACCTTGAAGAGAAGATTGATCGCATGTCATCCATGAACTCCACTCATTCTCATCCAATTGAATGTTGCCTTATCATCTTTAATGACATCTATTAAAGATGTTTGTTGTACTTTCAGAAACTTATGTTCTGAAAATACAAATTTTTTATATTTATTGAAATAAAGCACACAATTTGGATCATTGCCTGATTAGAGAGGACACGAACACTGGACTCTTAAAAGAAGGTTGTTGAAATCATTTCCAAACCACAAGTTTTTTTCCCAATTCACTCAAATCATTTTTTTGCTGAGACCATATAAAACTGATCAGTCAGATGCTTGTTTCATTAGATTCACCAATGAAAACCAACATAAATGAGAACAGTTACAGCCCTTGGGCAAATGGGGCAAGAATTACTATGGCTCTTTTGGAGAAATCTCAGGAACAAGAGAATCCTATTACTACAAGATGCCAACAAAAACACAAATTTTCTTTACCCAGAATGCTACAAATCCTCTTTTGGAAATAATATTATACAAGTTAATCATCACTTTTAATATAATCATCACCTCCTCAGCAGTGTCAAAATATGCTGGAGAGACATGACAGTCGTTTCTATGACTGTAATGAGAAACAGTGGTACAAAGCACATGTTGCCAATGTGAATAATCATCACTTTTAGTATTTCAGGTGTTTTTACTGAGATCCAGGTGAGGTACACTCAAGGAGAAAACTTTTGCTACAATAAGATTGGGAAGTATTTGGAGAAGAGTCCATGCACCTGACTTCACCACTAAAGTCGTTCCCATCTGTAAATGGCTCTATTTGTATCTCTCTCTTATTTCTGTGTATGGCTTTAGATTCATCATCTTTATCTTCATCTTCATCTAGAGCTATCAACGCAGAGTTTGGACACGTAATGTCTAGTCTATCATACAGAAGTTGGAGAACATGCCTTATAGAAGGTCGTGATTTGCCCTCCCTTTGTGTACACATTCTTACAATGTTGACAAGACTCTGGAGCTCTTCATAATCATATATATTTTCCAAATTAGGATCCACCATCTGAGATAAGTTGGAATCTTCCAAAATGAATTTTTGGGCCCATTCCACCAGGTTCTTGTTCTCTTGAACTGCTGGTCTAGCAGTAATAATTTCAAGCAGCAACACACCATAGCTATATACATCGCTCTTTTCTGTTAATTCCTGGGTAACAAGGTATTCTGGGTCCATATATCCTGCATGAAGAAAACGTTCATAAGTAATATGAACACCCCTATGCAAGCAGAGACACCAGAGTTGAAAATCATACCCACTGAAATCTATGATAGAAGTTACCTGGAGTCCCACGGACATCTGTATTTATTGGCTCAAATTTACTAGCACCACTTCGTGCAGCATGAGCAAGGCCAAAATCAGATACCTGACATTATAATCCCATTTTATTAATCATACTACCTAAGTAATCTTCTGCTTCTAGTCTTTGCATTCATTATCTGACATGAATTTACCTTTGCAACGAAATTCTCATCCAATAAAATGTTACTGGATTTGATGTCTCTGTGACATAAAGGTGGATCACAGTAAAAATGCAGATACTCCTGAAAATGAAATGAACATAATAATTAGATGGAATCCATGATTAAGTAGCAATGTTCAAACAACAGAACAAATATTTTCTTTCTCACACTTTTATGCCTACCAAAGCTGCAGCCACATCTATTACAATTTGAAGTCTGATCCGCCAGTTCAAGGGAGCTTTTGTGGGAGCTGCGGGACAAGAAGTTATGCTAGGCCAACACACCAAAATTAAAGAAGATATATCAATGTAGCTACATACTGCGTTGAGAGTTATACCAAAGATTTTAATTACCATGAAGATGCTCTCTTAAACTTCCATTTTCCATGTATTCATAGATAAGAAACCTGTAAGGTGAACTGTTATATGCATATCACTCTAAGCAAATTGCAGAAAACAGAGCGAAATCATTCAGATCCAAATGTAGCTGTAGTGGCATGAACAACAGGAACTACTTCCACAAATCATGCCTACCTTTCATGTCGCTCTGCACAGAATCCTACCAATGTGACAAGATGCCGATGATGTAACCGACCCAATAGTTCCATCTCTTTACAGAACTCATCTTGTTGAGCAATCGTGTTCATCCGCTTTACAGCAGCAACAAGCCCATCATTGAATCGAGCTTTATAAACAGTGCCAAATCCACCCCTTCCAATAATTGTACTGAAATCATCAGTTGCCCTTCTTATCTCCTTGTGGCTAAAGCGTTTAAAGGTGGATGATGGGCCTGCCAAATAACGTATGTAGGATCATACATCACTACTCAACTCAAAAAGATAGTACAATTCATACCAACAAAAATCTACACCACTCATTGTCTTCTCAAACAATGTAAGACTTACCATTTCTCCAATCGTGTAATTTATCGCATGTATTCAATGCCAGAGTTTTATTCCAATGGGATGGATTAGTACCCTTAGATTTCTTCAACTCTTTCCTTTTTTTATCTATGAGAATTATCAATAGCAACGACAGTGAAAGTGATGCTATTGTAACTCCAATTCCAACTCCAAGAATTACCGCCAAATGAGATGACGAATGAGTTTTCTTTATATAAGCAATACCAGAATGATCAGAAGTAGGAGAGTACGCTGAGTTTGGCCTTGAAGATGATGATGCTGAGGCTGAAGGAGCCGATGCAGGTGGATTCCATGTCAAGTCTGCATGCTCAGTTAAATACATAAATTAATACTTGTTTTGGGTTCCACTGTGGATGGTGCAAAAATAGTTGCTTTATCGAATAACGATGACCCAGAGATACATAGCAGTACTTTCTAATAATTTAATAAACAAGCGAAAGACCTTTATATTCAAAATACTTAATTTCCATAGAACAGAAATTTTAATATACATTAATGGAAACTTAAAGATATAAGATACTCTAAAGTTTTCCCTTATCAGAAGCAAGCAACATGACTAAAATCATTATCCTACCTTGATAGATAAGAAACTCAGCATAGAAAATATACCAGAAGTTCTCAAAACAATGTGCTCAATTGAAATATGAACCCTGAGAGAATATGTATCTGAATAACATAAGTCATATTACAATGCCTAAACTTTGTTGATATTTCTCAAGATTCGTCAGTGGCAGTAGGTATAGGGAAATAATTAAGTGCTAAAAGGCCCTCAAATTATTGATGATACTAAAGCAAAGAAGCCATCTTCCACTTTGTCTTAAAGTGTATTGGTGTATATTGATATTCTATAATTCATTTGAATTTTTCAGGCATAAAAGAAAGAAAGCCTCAAAGAAACAATATTGAAATAATGCATAAGTATTTACACTAAAACCAGTGCTTCTCTGTCACATTCTTAACCATCTTTCTAAAAAATAAAATACTCAAAAAGCATGAGTATTTACACTATAACCAGTGCTTCTCTGTCACATTCTTAACCATCCTTCTAAAAAATAAAATACCACATTTAAGAATGTAAGGCTGACATGTATCTTTGAATGCCCATCCATGCCTCAATTATGTTGCCCCTGCTCAATTAAGTGATATGTATGGCCACAGATAGATCTTTGCGGGGGTCTTGGTTTCAAGAAAAGATGCTGCATTACCAGTAAGGAAAAGAAGTCACAGTGTAAAGTGGGAAAATAGCAATGTTTGATTCTTGTAGGAAAATTTGTTTCATTGGTCAGAAACATGACTTGCGTGTGATTAATTTCCCTGCTTCCAACTTTTCAAAATCCCTCAAATTGTCATTTATTGGTTTATATTATCAGTGCTGTTCAAACAAATGTCTTCCCTTGTGTTTATTATTTGTCAGATAAAATCCGGGTTCAAGATATGCAATGTTTTCGGAATATTGAACACTACAGAAGGTCAGATTTCCAAATTTTAGAAATCATCTAAAACAATAATCCCAAAATTTAACCAGATTGATGTCTTTGGAAAAGAATACATACAAACAGAATTGCAGGTTCTGGTGCTCACTGAGCTCAACAAATCGAAACACAGACAAGGCCTACCTTCTCTCAAGACATGCAGAGGTTTGATTAATGGCATTTTGTCATTCTTCCCTATAAGAGTACATCTACCAAACAACACAAATTCCTTTAAGTCCTTGAAAAAAAAATTTGCACATCCATCCGAGTCATGATAACTGGCTCGAATTCACCTCCGTGACATTTGCATCCACTGTTTATCCTCCAATCCATGGCAACATTCTGAAACAAAAAATAATTACAATGGTACAGTTTAATTGAGATAGAAAGCAACCATGTTCAGGACAATCTGTTCTCTTTGGAGTTCGACCCAGTGTTATGATAATTTTGGCGCATCATAATGTAATCCCAGCTTGTTGGATTAATCTTAATCCATGGCTTATAACCCATTAGACACCAACTTGTGGGGGCTCTTTGAAGATGTTTATACCTATCTAGTAGGTGCATGTATGTAGGCTCAATATTTTTTCTTAAATGTACTCCAGGCCAATAGTGGTATCATGCAAATAAAGTGACATTTAAATAGAAGGGTTGTGCCTCCAATTATTTACAAGCATATGTCATAAGTTATAGCAATAAGTGGTGGTACTTCTTGAACCCAAGGAATCTATCTCATCTTTCTCTACATTGGTTATTGGCAATTGCTCTACTAGATAGAAAGCAACCGTGTTCAGATAATTTTGATGGCACATATTTTATGCATCATAATGTAATCCCAACTTGTCAAGTTATGAAACTGTGAAAATAAGGGGCTCTGCATGTGGTTCGAGGGTTTTGGTTCCCTCCATGAACTTTGTGCAGAGCCTTTCTCAGTTGCAGGATTGGTTCCATTGGTTTACATTTGTCTGCAATTTTCGTAGATTCTTCATAGTCTGCTTGCCAGTTGAGATTGATTTAAGTTTCAAAGTCAGATTTAGTTCTTTTTTTTTTTGGTCACCTTTCTTATTTTCAGTGCTAACCCTTGATAGTTTAATTTTTGGTGGGAATAGAAAGTAAGGCTTTTTAAAAATTTCTGTCTTGGATTTCCCGCCCACGGGTCTGGGTCCTCTTTGGGCTTGGCAGATGAGAAGGGTGGTGTGGGAGCACAATTCCGGCCGAGGCATTTACTCCTCGGCCGTGAGAGGTTATGGCAAGTGCAGAAGTTAATTCTAATAAGCAAGAAGGGCCAAATGGCAGTGCAGAGGGTGCAGGGAAATCATTCAAGGAGGCTCTGGGTAGTGATAATGCCGCCCCAAGATGCGCGCTTCTCGGCACAAGAGATTGGAGAGGAGGGTGACGGTGGCGGCGGGAGTGGCAGGAAAAAAGGTGGAGAGGATGCAGGGGAAAGGGTTGAAGATAAGCAACTTGGTATGCCTCGGAAACTCCTTCTTCAACCCAATGCTGGTATGTTACAGGCGGTTAATGCAGAAGAAAATAGGCTAAAGAATGTGGCTCTGTTTTTTGTTTGTCTAGACAGTAGCAATTTGCCTTCTAGAAAATTCTTTGATAACTGGCTGTCTTCAGTTTGGGGAAAAAAATTGGGGCTCTTTATTTCATTCTGTAGAATGATCTCTAAAGGGGTTTTTGTTATTATTCTCAAGAATCATGGAATGCAGAAAAGAATTTTGGAAAAGGATATGTGGAATGTTGGCAATTCTCTATTTAAAGTATTCTCCTGGAGTCCTGATGCGTCGATGCAAAAGCTTAAATTCTGTTCGGTCCCCAGATGGCTGTTAATTAAAGATGTACCCATTCAAATTTGGCCGTTCTTAGAGAAGGTTTTAGAGCCCATTGGCAATATTTTGAGAATTGAAGACTCTTGAGTCACTCTACCGCACATGAATGCTAGGGTTTTGGTCTCTCTTAAGCCCGGGATTGCTATTCCAGATGTGCTTTATATAAGCCTTGGAAGCAAATCTGTAGCCTGTGAAGTTGCTGGCCTCGGTGGGCTTAATGCTTGCTTTCTGTGTAAAACTAATGGTCACTTGAGAAAAAATTGCCCATTGTTGATTTCCAAAAATAGTAACATCCAGTTTGAGACTAGTGGTGTTGATGGGGTTGGCTTGGGGAGCTCCAGGCATAAGGTGATCTTGGATGTTCCTCCTAAGAAGGTCTCTCCTTTGGCACCCGAGACTATGTTGTGTCCTCAACCCCCCGAAGCTGCCCCTCAGGGCTTGGAAGGCTCTATGAGGGAAGTTCGAAGTAGTTTTGAGAAACTCAAGTTAGAGGATGTTTCTGTTGAAGTTGTTCTAAGTGAGACTTCTGAATTTGTAGCTTCCACACCTATTCCTTCTCTCGATGTGTGCAAAGTTAATATGTTGTTTGGGAATTCTAGTTCTTCAGAGTTTGCCCCTCTACAGGATGTGGTGACTTCTCTGCCTCCCATCCTGGAGACTATGGTGGCAAACTCTGTGAGCCCTCTTGTGGGGAAAGACAAGGCTGTTTGGGACTCGGTCCTTAAGGATTTTGAAAACCCTATTGAATCTAGCCTGATGCAGGCGGCAGTAGGGATGGCTACAGATGTTGAGAAAGATAAAAGAAATTCCATTGTAGAAAAAGCCGGACTGGCCCCTGCTAAGAAAAATGCACAACAATTGGCCTTGATTAAGATTAGAGAAGATATGCTGGCAAAGAAGATGGGTGATCTGATCAATGAGTTAGGGCTTCCTGATCATTTGCACTCCCCAGATCAATCTAAGGTCAACTCTGAAATCCCTAAAAAGGTAATTGCGACTGATCATGGTGTTATCTGTGAAATAGATGAAGTTGTTGATTGTCCCAAAGGGGAGGGGGGTAGAAAAAAGAGAAAATATGTCAAAAGAGAGTTAAGGGGGGGAAGCTCCCTAAATGTTTTAATAAAATGGGGGTTTCAAAAGAGGGGGCCCCATGATGCTGTAAGAGATTATACAATTGTTTCTCATGAAATACATCAGCTAGAATGTAAGGGGGGGGGCTAGAGACCCCTAATAGGAAATATATAGTGAGGGATCTAGTTAATAAACATAAGAAGCTGGATTTCTTAATGCTGCAGGAAATCAAAGCTGTGAATTTTCAATTAGAAAATGCTCTAAGGTTTATATGGAAAGACTCCATTAAAGTTCATACTTGTCATAATAAAGGCAAGGGTGGTACAACTATCCTTATTAATCCTGATTGGGGCAAGTTTGTTTCTCAATCTGGGATATCTCCATGTAACAAGGCTGTTTGGGTAAGCATTGATAAGAATGGAGAAAAATTTGGTGTCTGTTGTATTTATGACTCAAATGATCTTAAGGAGAGGGGCTCTTTGTGGGAGTGGCTTGCATCCAATCTCCCTAAAATTCCTTGGATCTTTGCCGGGGATTTTAATATGGTGGAAAATAAGGAAGCCAAGGTAGGAGGAATGAAGTTGGATTGGAAAGGCAATGAGAAGTACTTTTGGCTAAGATTTAAGAAATCTCTCAGGTTGATGGATCCTTTAAAAAACGCCAAATGCAGGAGTAAAGGAATATGGTTCTCCTGGTGCAATGCCCAGGCTGGTGGCAGGAGAATATACTGTAGATTGGATAGGTTTTATGTTAACAAAGAATTTTTTCAATTTAAATGCCCTCAAGGGGATAATGCAGTAAAGGTCTTGCCTAGCTCTCTCTCAGACCATCACCCAATTTTTGCAGAAATATTTTTTGTAACTCATGACAGGTCAGCTAAAGCAAAACTGCCTAAACCTTTCAAACTTAATGTCATGCTATTAGATATAGAGGACTGTAGACATGGAATTGTCTCTTTAAGGAGCATTATTAAATTCTGTCAAAATCATGAGTCTGCCTTGCATTATTGGACTGAGCTTGTTAGAGCTTGTCAAGGATTGTTTCAAATGTTTGGTAAAAAACTTGCCTTGGACAGGAGAAGAGAGGAAAGAAAGCTTCAAACCCAGTTATTGGAATCAGAGAAAGAGGTTCAGGATAATCCATTTGATGAAGAATTGATTGCATCAGTGTGTGCCACTAAAAATAGTCTCAGACATTTTGAGCACTTGAGAGCTCTTAGTGCCAAAAATAGGCCCAGACTTAACTGGGTTAAGGATGGAGATAAGGGATCAAAATATTTTTTCAATATTCTGAGAAATAAATTTCGACAAGAGCATGTGGAAATGATTGCAGAAAATGGTACTGAGTTTACAGACCAGAATGGCATTAAGGAAGTTTTCAAGAATTTCTATGAATCCTTGTTCAAAGCAGATGATGGAGATTCAAGTTGTTGGGAGGCTCAGAAGATCTGTGCTGATATCTGCCCCAGGAAAATAGATGATGATATGGCTTGCAAGCTGAAGAAAAGCATTTCCAAAGAGGAAATTAGAGATGCCATTTTTTCTATGAGCTCCAGCAAATCTCCAGGGCTAGATGGGCTTCCTGTGGAGTTCTACAAAGTCAATGCTGATTGGGTGGTAGATGACCTGTTGGAGGTATATGAAGAAGCCATTGAAAGAGGCTCCTTGGGCAAGGAAATAAATAGAGGAGTTATCAAGCTTTTGCCTAAGGGAGGGGATAAATCTAATTTAAAGAACTGCAGGCCTATTACCTTGCTCAATGTGTCTTATAAGATCATTGCCAAAGTGTTGGCAAGGAGGCTTGTAGAGATTTTGCCAGCTATTATCAATGTAACACAAACAGGGTTTCATTAAGGGAAGGTACCTCCTGGAGAATTTGCTAACTAGCTGGGAAGCCTCTCATTGGGCTAAGGAGTTTGGTCAGAATGCTAGAATTCTTTTATTAGACTTTGAGAAAGCATACGACAGAATAGAATGGTCTTTCATAATTTGTGTGCTACAGGGTTTTGGATTTCCAACTGAATTTATTAAAATGGTGAGAATGCTTTTCATGGATGCATCTGCTCAAATTGAGGTAAATGGAGAGCTTACTGACTCGTTTCAAATGGGGAGATCTATAAGACAAGGGTGTCCCTTGGCACCAGCACTATTTGTTATTGCATCTGAAGCCCTTTACTACTTTTTGAGAACGGATAAAGTTCCTGGGATCTTTAAAGGCATTGTGCTTCCAAATGGTTCTTCCCTGTTGAACATGCAATTTGCAGATGACACTGCCATCTATCCTGTATTAGAGGAAGAAAATCTGAATAATTTGAAACTCAGATTGGGTGAATTTTGTGCAGCATCAGGGGCCAAAGTATCCTTTTGCAAGTCCACTCTCCTAGGATGGGATGATTCCCCGCTTGGGTGATTGGACTTGGAGGTTTGCCAATGGGGGGGGGGGGGGGCCTAAGAAACTGGTTAGGTTCTTAGGTATCCCTTTTGCCCTGGATCCCTCTCTAAAGCATATGTGGGACTGGCTATATGCCAGAATAGAGATTAAATTCAAAGGTTGGAATAGGCAGGCATTATCCTTAGCAGGAAGGTTTCAAGTTTGTCAAAAAATTCTATCAGCCTACACAATGTTTTATGCCTCAATGTGGCTATCCTTAGCAGGAAGGTTTCATGTTTGTCAAAAAATTCTATCAGCCTATACAGTGTTTTATGCCTCAATGTGGCTGTTTTCTAATTTACAAACAGAATGTATTCAGAAAGTCATCAAGACATTTCTTTGGTCTGATGGAAAAGGCAAAAGTAAAATGCTGTGTGGGGAAGGAACTTGGAGGGTTTGGTTTGAAAGATCTTAAACTGCAGGGTATGGCATTGGTTGCCAAATGGATTGTTAATTCATTAGATGGCAATGAGCCCTGGAAAGTGTTGGTCAGGAATAATATTGCTTTGGCTAAACCAAGGAGATGTCCAGGTTGAAGCAATCTGCACCCTCATGATTACCTTTTTGGGGATTTCAAAGTTAAGCCGGCTGGATCTGTGGTCTTCAGTTCTATTTGGAAAGCTTGGGAAAATATTAGGAGATTCATTTCTTTGCTTGTTAGGGGTGAGGCCTCATTTCGGTGGGGTGCTCACAACTCCATCTAGTGGACTCTTAAACACAAAGATAAGCCTCTTGCTCTCATTCAAGGTTGTTCTGGTTTCAAGTGGCACAAATTAGGACTTTCCAACTTTAATAATCTGTTTTATGATAATAGCTGTAAGAGTTGGGAAATGTTGAAACAAGAATTTGGTGTGAAAGAGTCTCAAAAAAGAACTTATTCTGTACTGGTGGCAGCTTACTCAAAGGATCCTGGGCAGTCAGCTTTGTTGAGTGAAGAGGATTGGTTGAGTAAGTTGTGTTGGAAGGATGGTTGCAAATTGGTAGTGTGTGAATCTAGAAGGATCTGCAGGATCCTTAGTAACTCTAATCATATCCTGGAGCATTGTGCCAAGTCTTGGGGTTGTGTCTTTAGTTTTAAAAAATTAAGTCAAGTTTTTAAGTCCTTTTGGGGTAGGTCTCTGGAACCTAAGAAAGGGTGCTTCAGATGGCTCTTGCTGTTAAATAAACGTCCTGTTGGGGCTAATAGTTTTGTGAGCAAATTGTGTAATATTTTTGAGTCTTGTGAGCACATTTTTTTCCATTGTCCTTATGCTATTCAAATCTGGAATATGTTTTTGGGGAATATTGTGGATTGGTCTGTGTGTAATCCGTTGGTAAGAATTGGAATTTTGCTTGGATCTATTTCTGACTTTGATTCTAATTCTATCTTTTCTGGCTGGTTTTGACAACTGAAGTTTTATGGGCATTGTGGAAAAAGAGAAATGAAGATCATTTCCAAGACAAACCAAGATTGCTTACTGAGTCTAATTTGAGACTCACACAAATTGATTTATATGTCTAGGTGGCAACTGCAGTGGATAAACAGTTAAAGGCAGTAGCAAAAGAGACTGAATATGATGAGTCTTCAGAGCCTCTGGTAGCTGAGGGTTTTGTTGAACAGGGTTTCCAAGATTTTAACAAGACCTGCCATTCATTCAATGAAAGAATGGAGTTGCTGCAGCAAGATTTTAGTAAATTAGTCCTTTCAAGGAAAGAGGAGGTGGCAGTTCAGAGAGATTTTGCTCGCCCACATGACATTCGACCAGTTCTGGACAACCAGATATTATTCGTTGATGATGATGGTAGCCTGCATTTTGGAACCAATCCTGAAGCCGAGACTGCACCCATGGACCTCTATGAGGCTGCACCTTTGTCCCAGTTTGATCCTAATGAAGATTTTGAAGAAATTGATGATGCAGATTAGACCTTATCAGTTTTCAGACCTTTCAGTTCTGTCACATTTAGCTTTGCAGTTTGTGTTGAGCAGCTCATAGATAAAAGACATGACTTGAAATTTTGATCATTTGTAATATGTTGTAACTGGGCCGGAGATATATGTTTTTGTTTTTGGTGGCCCCCTTGGCCACGGATATGTACTGTTTCTACTTATTTTGGTAATATCAATGAACTATCTTCAATCCAAAAAACTTGTCAAGTTATCTTAATCCACGGCTTAGTACCCATGAGACATCACATTGGGGGGCTCTTCAAAGATGTTTGTACCTGTCTAGCAGGTGCATGTATGTACGCTCAATAAGTGTTCCCTAAATGTTCTCCCAGCCAATAATTTATCATGCAAATAAAGTGACACTTATAGTCCTACCCTAACAGGTGGCCTGTATATAAAGAGGTTATTCCTTCTATTATTTACAAGCATATGCGATAAATGACAGCAATAAGTGGAGGAACTCCTTGTACCCAATGAATCTATCTCATCTCTCTCTATTGGTTATTGCTCTACTAGATAGAAAGCAACCATGTTCGAAAAAAATTGTTTTCTTTGGAGCCAATTTTATGATAATTTTGTTGGCACATATTTCATGCATCATAATGTAATCCCAACTTGTCAAGTTATCTTAATCCATGGCTTATTACCCATGTCACACCAACTTGTGGAAGCTCTTCGAAGATGTTTGTACTAGTGTTACAAGACTCGGACTCAGCAAGCTGAGTTTTGACCTGGACTCGGACTCAGTGCTCAGACTCGGCAATTTAAAAAACCATGAAATATAGAGATTTTTAAGGATTTAAAACTTGTTTCATGCACCCTTACAATAAATAAACTTTAAAGACACAATATACTAATCCAATAGAAGCTACTTTGATCACATACACAAGTATACATCAATCACGAGTAAAATGAGGATTTTAGCTAAAGGAAACAAAATTTTTAGATATATAAATATTGCTAAGTGTAGGCATGAGCTTTCCACAGTCCATAGAATTAAGAAAGAATGCCTTTGGATTTCACTGTGTGTGTTTCTTTGTCTCAACGTTTCGGATCACACTCAGTGATCTATCATCAGGAAGAGGATACAAATGAATAGGATTGCAGAGTTGCCTTATAAAAAGGATGAGAGGGGGGGGGGGGGGGGGGGGGTTAGGGTTGAGGAGGTTGAAGGAAATTAAACATATTAATTAGAAACCAAAGAAATAAAACATAAAAACCAAAAATAGGAAATAATAAAAATATATAGTATTATATTATAATGTAGCAATATAATTAAACAATATATATTATATATAATATACAACATATTATGGTCAATCTATGGCATAATGTTAAATGAAAGATAATGAGTATCACATAATAGTTAATATGTATATGGAATATAATATAAATGTCCAAAATAAAGGAAAGCCCCAACATATAGTATTAGATAACAAGCCAAAAAACTAGAAAGTAAAACAAATTATAATATTATCATTAGTATGTATGATATTAGATATAAAAATATAACCAAATTGATTAAGTATACATAGAAACAAAAAAGAAAGGCTAAGGTTAGTCTATAGTGTTAAGTTGAAAGAAAAATAATATGTATCACATAATAGTTAAACTGTATCATATGGGATAAAATATAAATGTCCATAATACAGGAAAGCCACCAACATATGGTATTAAATAAATAACAAATAACTAGCAAGTGTACCAAAATAATATTATATTTAATAAGTATGATATTAGATATAAGAATATGGCCAAATACATTAAGAATACATGGATACAAGAAGAAAGGCCCATGATGACTGATATTAAATATAACGCGGAAAAAGTATGCTCAAGTGAGGTTGGGTGGGACAGTTTGATCACAGAGGTAAATGTAAATGTCATGGAACCATGGGGATTCGGTACCAACAATATCACAAATGAGCTCAAATTCTGAGACGTCATAGACAATTATGAGAAGTTGCTCGATCAAAAACTCACAACATTGACTGTCATGTGGCATGTCCAACAAGGACCCAATAGTAGCCATGGCATTTAGTGCTTTATTCTTGAAGCAAAGAACCTATTCAAATTGGATGTGTGAAATATTTTTTGTAATTGTCTACCATCCATTTGTAAGGGATGACCATGTCGCCCTTTGTTTGATCATCATTACCCTAGTTTATTACAAGCTATGAATCTCCATATACCTGTAGTTGTTGGATGTTCCATTGTATATTTGTTTTAAGACATGTGATTAAGGAATCATATTCTACCATGTTGTTTGTGCACAAAAAACCCAATCGGAAAGCCTTTGGTATGAAGTCCCCCTGTGGAGTGATGAAGAGAATGTCGGCACTTGATCCATGATTCATCTAGAAGCCATCAAAGTATAGTTTCCAAGATGTTTGTTCAATGACTATGAAAATAGATTCATCAGGGAAATCGACGACTAACGGATGATGATATGTCAAAGGTGCTTCTGCCAACTGATCTGCAACTACCTACCCTTTGATTGTCGTTCTGTCCACATATTCTATATCAAATTCGCTGAGTAACATAACCCACTTAGTCATTCGTCCTATAAGGGAGACCTTGGATATTAGGTACTTAAGTGGATCAATTTTAGAGATGAGCTTTGTTTGGTGACTCAACATGAAGTGTCGTAGCTTTTGGGAGTTGAAAACAATAGCCAAACATGCTCATTCCATTGGCATGTAATTGAGCTCATAACCAATCAATGTACGACTGATATAGTAGATAGCCCTTTCGCAGCCTATTTCATCATGTTGTGCCAACATTGCCCCCAGTGCGACAGATGGATATGTCCAAGGATGAGATGGGGAGAAGTTGGGATGTTTGAGTGCTCAACAGTTGTGTCTGAATGGCTTAGAGAGGGTTCTATTTATAAATTATTGGGAGGATGGATGGAGGGCTAGGATCAATTCGGAAGATCAAGGGCCCTCATTGCTTGAGAGGATTGGAGGCATGAGAAGCCTCCAAGTGTTATGCATTGGATGCTGGCCAAAGAGGATCCCAAGATTCAATGGAAATCAAGGGTGTAGATTGTGCATTGGAGGAAGTGGATGGTGGAGATGAAAAAGTGATTTCTTGGAGTGTAGTGCAAATCTTGCCCATGCCTCCAAGTACCCCTTATGTACATGTTGAATGACGTGTACGTGGGCGCATAATGCCTTGATTAATCATACTTAGGCATGTGCAAATGATTAATGATGGTAAGTGATGTGATTTAGTCCACTAATAAAAAGTGCACAGAATAGAGAATTAATTAAATATTTAAATTTATTTAATATTTGGATGGAGTGTGATGGGCTTAGATAAATAAATTTTTGCATTTATTTATCTAAGGTTGGACTATAGAGGAAGATTAATTAATTGAATAAACAGTCCAGACTTATTCAATTATTTTTAATTAATGTTGGGATGAAAATTGGATAATTAGTCGAATAAATAGAAATGTAATCTATTAATTATAGAAGAAATGGTCGAGTGATGACATGATTAGGGCTGAAACGGCGATGAGACGATTTCAAGTGTCTATAAAATGATCCACAAAATATAAACTACTCGTATGAAAAAAAAAAAAGGTAGATAGGACCATCTGCACACCCAAGATGGTCTATTAAAGATGGCTGAAATAGATAAGATATCCATAAGAGATGGCTCCTTGTCGTAGACATAAAGCAAAATGATAATAGATACATAGCCTAGGGTTTTACCTCAAATTATACAAGGGGAAAGACAATCCTAATTACATCAAGACATAATCCTTTACCAATCTCTTAGCATAGATCTGATTTCTGCCGAAAGGTATCCAGAAGACTCAAGGCGCCAATCCCGCCACAACATATTTGTAAGAACATAGGGATTAGCACCTTAAGTCTTTTGAATAACTCGTGGTGCATACCATATCCATGTTAAGATGGATCTATGCTAGTTGTAGACATTTCCTAGCTTCCTTATTTAAATACAGAAAGACAATTGACTTGCAGTTACCTGATTTTTGACTTTTAATGTGCCACCTCTTCTTGAAAAAAGTTTGATTTATAATGTCAAGGACATTTTCTATAGTTGTCTCTCATTATTAAGTGTTATATATCTATAAAAAGGTCAGCTTCCAATGTTCCCCATGCATCCACCCACCCCTTCACACACACTCCTTAAAGTCCAAGTTGCTGTTAGGTGTAAAGTGTGCCTTTCGGCAAAAATAACCTAATATTGTCCCTACAAGACTAATACATAGGACAAAATAGGACATAACTTACTACTAATATTATGGTTGTGTCTAGGCACATAACTTATGACATTGATATAAAAAAAAACGATGTATCTAAAAATAGTCCAAATTTTCAGTAGTTAGAATGGATGAGATGGTTCAAATCAAAATATACATGCCTTTTTCCGAAGCCACCTTTTATGAATCATGACAAATGCATTTATCAGAAAAAGATGTTTCTAGCCAGTTCTAAAATTTGAATCAAGATGGAATCCAAAATAACCTGTGGTGGAGTACTGGAACTCAGATTGTACTTAAACCACTACTTATAAATGAGACAAGATCGTTTTTATGAGGTTCCGATTCAAACCATCTAAAAGTTTCTCTAATGTTTAGCAAAAAGTAATGAACGAGGCTTTTAATGAAGTGTTAAATCATTTTGCCTGTTATTTGGAGAGAAGAAACATACCAGGTTGGTGTTCAAGGCCTTTAACATTAAAGAAACAGCTTGCTTTGTCATTTGCAAAGTCTGAATCCCCATAGCTTGCAATAGTAACAAAGGTAGCATCCCTGCATATACTAAAAGTCACATTATCTTCTGTACCTCCAAGATTGCGAAGAAATGTAATACTGGCATTCAAGCAGTTTCTGCAGCTTTCATCTGATGAAGAAAGTGGCTTCACACACTTCAGCTGCACTTCCTGGAACATTGGTGTGCTCTCCATTTCCTCTATATTTGTACGCCCCTTACAATGAAAATTGGTGGCAATCTTTGTACCCAAGCCACAGAATGCTGTTACATTGGATGGCAGACCATTTGTCTGCAGAGTGGTTGATATTGCCTTGAGGCACATTTCAGAAGATGATGAAGGAACTGCAAGCTGACTTGTAGCATTTGTGTACCTTGACATAGAGATGGCAACTACAGCATTAACAAAACGGCAACATCTGCCTCTGTCTGGTCCAAAGCATGCAGAGGTCACTTCTTTGAAATCCAGGTTGCCAAAGTCAAGAGGGCAACCAGTGTCAACTGCAGAAAAATACATGCAAGGGAAAGTCAATAAAGAGCTATTGTGCATGTATGACCCATGTGTTAAATGCAAAGTGCAATATCCAGAGCTTACATTACATATCTCAGTAGTACTCTCATGAATATTTAAGAAATAAATACAGCAAACTATACAAATCCTTACAACTTATCTCTGATTGAAAATAAAGCATGAGTCATACTGTTTCCCTCACTATTATTCTCAGCTTTATCTAAGTAAAATTGTTTTGACATTCCACTGAAACCTTTGCCTTATTAAAGACAGCATACAAACTGTTTCACACTGCAATGCTCCATTCAGTGTTTGAATCTCATTGCATTGCAAATATCGGTGTTTTTTTCACTGGGTCATTCTAACTGCTTGATCAAGGGAGGCAGCCTATGTTGTTTAATCGTAGACACATACATGATTGAGTACATCATGCCACTATAATGAATCTTTATGATACTCTATTTGTTCAGATATCATCACCCTGTCTAATCTTGTGTAGATTCTTGTAAATAATCATAATCAGATTCTAACTGAATGAACCCGGACCTGATTAACTGAAGCTTGAACACAGTATACATAATATTCAAGTACCAACATAATGGATGAAGATCCCTAGAAAATATAAAACATTGCATGCAGCACCTTTGCAACATAACTTCATATTCTAGCATAATCAAATGCTAGAATCCTCTAATAAGATAAGGATCAGATGAGAAACTGTACTAACATGATGGATGAAGATCCCTAGAAAATGTAAAACATTGTGTGCAGCACCTTTGCAATATAACTTCATATTCTAGCATAATCAAATGCTAGAATCCTCTAAAAAGATAAAGATCAGATCAGAAACTGTTGAATTATGTAATGCAGGAGAAATTCATTTCATTATGTTAAAAAGGGAACATGAATTTGGTGTGTCAGTGTGGGTGTGCGATAGAGAAAAAAGGGCAATAAGAAGAACTAAACCCCAATATATCAAGATTCACAAATATAGAAATATGTAGTATACAGCAAGAGGCTCATCGAGGCACTCAGTTCAACACAAAACACTCGAATATAATTTATGGAGAGGGATACAAACTAGTGCATAAATACATATATTGCTTATAGGAATAATCAGGTCAAAAAAACCTAGTTCAATGATAGATTGGATTCAATTGTCACTGTCTAAAGCTTGTCAATATGTAAGTCAATATGTAAAACAGACAGTTCTGGTAATAAGGTTGCCTTTCAACATTTTTAGATATCATTTAGATTTCATCAATCTTAGACATTGATAATCTACAGACCAAGATATATGACACTTGTAAAACATACAAATCTCACAGTTTGGAAGAAGATAAAGTCTTCTGGTAATAGTATAATACTTAGCAAGAGGCAACCACTAGGAATAAGTGTAATGTCCCTATTTTCGGAATGGTTGCGCCATTGGAGAGTAAAGGAGTTGGTTTTCATACTCCGGGACTTTTGGAAGGAGAATCGAGGTTTAAAGATGAATCTGCTAACTTGTTCTATGTCGATGCCACCTTGAGGAAGGGAGAAAGGAATGATAAAATAGTTCATATCCTTGGTACTTATGAGGAAGAAGGCTTGAAGGGAAGTAAAGAAGATAAATCCAAATCCTTTTGGCACTTTGTGACGCCTAGTATACATCCTGCTGGATCGGCCCTTGTAAGAAAGGGAAAACAATTTTTAAACAAGGAAAATACCTGCCCAGGTCGTTCAGAACCAATTGGGCGCCTAGAAGGCATATGAGGTCGGCCTAGAGAGAGAAAAAGTCATAAAACAAGTGCAGATCTGCCTAGGTCGGCCAGCACATGAGGGAGGGTAAAAATGTGTATAAATACAAGTTGATTTGGTGGCATTTTATCATCATTCAATCATTCATTCATTCAGCAATTTGGAGTATATCTCTTAAGAAGATCTTGGGACAAAAACCTCAAGCATCTTGGAGGAGTAGGAAGAAAACCTAGCTCTTCTTGTGGAGGATTTTGTGACAGGAGTTCACTTGCACTTCATTGTTTGGAGCAAAATTGCAGATCAGATTTGAAGATCATTTTGGAGGACCTTGCTATCATTATTTTGCATTGTTTTTGGTATGTACAACCTTAGGGTTTGGGGCAGATTTGAGCTGGGCTTGTTTGTCTTGTTGCCCATGCTTTGGATGTAATTGAAGACTTGTTCAGTTCTGATTTTTATAGCAACAGACTTCTAAATTATATTTTAGTCATTTGTGGTTGCCATTTGAAGTGGTTTAAATGCATATTGTGTGGTGGAATTCAAATATAATATTGGAAATGTTGTTGGCAATGATATTATGGTGATTTGGCATATTTTATGGAAATTATATGCAATTGTTTAAGTCTGATTTTTAGAGCAGAAGTTAGGGTTAGAGCAGAAAACTTAAGTGCAGAAAATTAGGGCAGAATTCAGAAATTTCATTTGAGAGCCCGTGAATCCAAAATTGTTCATATTATCCCCATTTGGGATATTACAATAAGTCTCAAGGAGGTATTTAAAAGGGAATAAACGCATCAATACTAACAGAACAATTCAGAAACAGGTATAAGAAATGGTTATTGCCAAAAGTGGGAAAAAATGTTGGACAGTATATATATATATATATTGCAAGGTTATCTCAGAGTTGGGGATCAAGTAACTACTAGCAACAAGCCATAAACAGTAGTTTTTGATATTGAGAATATATTGGAAAAACAGATTTGAGAAATGCCAGAAGAAATAATTGAATATGGGAAAAAATATACGTGTTAAAGTTGGGTTGATATCAAAGCTGCTTAGTAGTTATGGACATCCTCTGCAAAATCTTACCTACCATAGTTCTAGACATCCTCTGTAAAATCTGATGGAAGAACACATGCAGCATCAGTTGCATGCTACCAATGATACTGTTGATAAAGTTTGTTGTGGAAACATTCAAGCACCTTGCATTTATACTATTGCCTCATCATCAATTACCATTAAACCATCTTTCATGAATTCGAAAAAAAATACAAGAGAAGTCTTAGATCAATGCTATACAACACCTATTGCAAAGTAATCACAAACCTCAAAAGTATTACCATCTCTCGAACATGATGAATGTGTACAAGATTAGTTTCTCACCTCAGAATTATAAAATCCAAAAGCAAGCTTATTAAGAACCTGAGTTATTATTGGGAAACAACTAAGGAGAAACTCCAAAACTTGATATTATGGGAGGTGGGATTATCCTAAAACCCCAAATGAAGATAACATACCCACCAAGTGTCAGTCAGTTTTGTACACCTAATAGCTATGTTACCAGTTCTTCCCTGGGAACCCCTGGGTACCGGTCTGGTTTGGCCCTGGTCCGGATCCTGGTCCGGTCCTCCTGGGGATTCGGCCAAGGTCCTGCATTTGGACTATGGGTCCATCCGGGATGAACCCGAGGGAACCCAGACAGATTGCTATTGACCGATGAGTATTTGTTATTTGTTTTGCCTGTCTTGATTGCCATCGTTGTTTCCTCTTTGATCGCTCTTATAATAGAAGATTCATTGAAAGAATGCAAGCTTAATTAGGCATGTTCTGAGCATCAAAACCCATTAATATGGACTAGCTAAACTACAGAACTTGCACATCACCATAACATATGATTGAACAATGAGTATTAGTAAGTCTAAATCTTCACTGGGAATCTTTTGAGTTCCCTGGTAATATTCAATAATTGAACATCAAGACCTTGAAAATCTTTTAAAGAACTCTTGATTTTAAACACTATTTGGATTCAAAATTTCTTATAGTTGCCATGTTGGTTTAAGGACATTGGAAGTTAAGCTGTGCACTCTCAGAAAAAAAAAGTTTAATAGTTCTTTCTTAATGAATCTAAAGTCTCACAAGAGGTAATCTATGTGGATGTGGGATGCAGAAGCAACAAAAATGCAGGGGAATGAATGCAAGCAAGAATGCATGTTGTTGAACCTGATGTTACCAAAATCGAGATCAGAAAAAATCAGAAAGAGACCAGAAACTAAAAATGGGAAAATCATAAAATCAGAAACAAATCAGAACACAGAATGAACCCATTGACCAGAAATATGTACTTCACTTATTTCATTAAAAAAATATTTTTGACATGGGCCATTACATCAACACGTGACGAGGAGATACAAGGAGATACATAGGTATGATATTCGTGTTTGACTAATTGACATTGTAGTGTTTTTAATTTTTAATACTATGGAGGTTTTGTTTATTATATGATCATATTCGTGATGCTATGGTATTCTGAACTTAATTACTGCTGCAAGTATGAATATATTTCTGATTTTTATATGTTTTTGTATGGACAAACCCACACCCAAAAAAAATTTTGACCGAACCCGCGAACCCAACCCCCAAACTAGTACCAGGATCGGAAACTTAGCCTAATAGTCATATTTCTAGATTATACTCGTCCATTATTCTAAATTATATAAAGTACATTCGGTTGTGCACTGATTCAGAATATCTTATATACATTTGTTATATTCTAGGCATGCATTTATGTGGGCCAAAAATCATGATTTATCCATTCAAATGTAAAATAATGATCTTGGTTCATTTCTCTTACTGTAATTTAATATTTAAAAATACAATTCTCATGTCAGACTTTGATATTACATTTTGATTTTCTGAGGTACCGTGATTCAATTTGATTTACCAAACAAGCTAGAAATTGAACAAATGTTTTTTTAATTGATTTACCAAACTAGTATATTTATATTTAAAAAAATATATCTACAGTACGCAGAGAGATATCTTCCAATTTCTTTTTTGGTTTTTGGTTTTTGGTTTTTGGTTCTTTTATTTTTTATAAATTAGTGGTAGCCAGAATGCAAGCGTTTCATTTCCCATTAAATATATTTCTTATTCTTGGCATTTATAAATTACTTAAAGCTAGAATATTTGTATTTTGGTTTAAAATAGCAAAAGCATCTTTGAGAGTGGTGTCAGGTTTAGTGGTGTATTTATTGTGGCATTTCATTATGATCCTCTATCTTAATAATCTCATGCATATAAATCTTTTTTTTTGTTTTTTAGATTGGAATCTTATAAAATTGCAAGGAATCTTGGAATCTTTCAGCTCTTCAACTCCACCCCTTCTATGATTGTAGAATGCCTCTCAGCGTAACAAGCTAGAAATTGAACAAATGTTTTTTTAATTGGTGGTGTACTCAATTGTCAAGGATACACTAAAAAGCAAAAAAGAGCAATTCATCATATTGAAGATAATAGGACATGCACTAATATTTTGGAAGAGACATATGCGGACATATCTATAAAAACAACCCCATTGGAGCATTGGGAATCCGAATATTGTAAGCACTAGATCAAGATTTAGTTCTATAGGATATGGAAATGAGCAACATTTCAAGCAGAAGCAAGAATAGAATGTGCAGGGCTAGGCATGAATGTTCCATAAGCAAAAAAATATATATATCGAGATTGGCATTGAAAATAGGGATGTGTAAATGAAATGCATAGGCAAACAATATCCCTTTATGAGGAAGGAGTTAGTGTTCTTTGACATCAAGACCTAGGAGAATACACACAAAAGGGCACTGTATATTGATTTGAAAAGTAAGAAATTATTTGTTAAGTCATCTAAGTTCCTAAGGATCAAAGACAAAAAGTTCAAAGATTTTGCAGCTTAAAGTCAAGGAAAAGACTACTAATACGGCTTAGAAGACACCTAGTGCAAAAGATTGGAAGACCTAAAAATACTATCACAAGAATTGACATTTAAAAGAGCACTTCATTGAGTTAATTATTTCCATGAAGGAGGAAAATAGTTTCTGATGTCATAAGACAAGAATGATGTATTTAGCACCGAAGATGTAATATCCCAAAATGGGATATTTTGGACAATTTTGGACTTACAAACTTTCCAAAATATCAAAACTTAAGATTTCTGCTCAAACCCTAATTTCTGAATTTCTGAACTTAAAAATCAGACTTCAACAAACAAACACATAGGGCAGCCCATAAAACATAGCAAATCACCGTAATTTTATCATAAACAAGAATATCAACCATATGCTCGCATTTCACAATCAAATGAGCCACAAATCCAATCCAAGTATCGAACACAAATGACTGAAATTAATTTCAAAAGTCTGCTGCTACAAAATCTGAATATTACAAGTCTTCAAATACATCCAAAACATAGGGCAAACATAATAGGGAAAACATAATAAACATGCCCAGCAAAGTTCTTCCTTACCCCTAAGGGTTGTACATACCAAAAATAGCAAAACGACCTTCCAAAATGATAGGAAGTGATCCCCAAGGCTGCTGCTCCAATTAGGGCATTAAACCCTAAGTCCTCAATTATCAAATGCCATGAAAATCCACTCCAAAAAGGTGCACTCGGTCTGCTCTTCTGCTGCTCCAAATATCTGCTCTTCTCTAACCTTAATCAGTCAAGACAAGCTCCAAAATTGCTACCAAACCAAGGTGCTCTCCTCCAATGAAGGGCGCTTCAAACCTAGGGCAAACTCCTTCACCAATGATGATCATTCCACACCAAAGAAGTGCCTAAAGATGATCTCCAATCTGATTTGAAATTCTGCTCCTCTTCTCAACAAAATAACAATGAAATGCAAGTGAACTCCCGTCACGGAATCCTCCACAAGAAAGAGCTAGGGTTCCATCCAACTCCTCCTAAGAACTTAAAGTTTCGTCTCAAGTCCTTCTCCAAGAGATAAACTCCAAAAGATGAATGAATGTGTGAATGAATGATGATGCCAATGCCACCAAAACCATCTTGTATTTATATATAACTTGTCTCCTTTATTCCTGGCTGACCTAGGAGGAGACATTCTTATTTTATCTTTCCCTTTTCTAGGCCAACCCTCCTAGTGTATGTAATTCTTGGCGCCCAACATTGGCTGTAATTCTCCTAGGCCCACCTAGGTAAATTTGCTTCATCATGCCCAAAACAAATTTCAAATTAAAGATACGAATTTTTGCCTTCTTTATTTCCTCCAAGCTATCTCCCTCCAAGCGCCAAGGAATAGATATTATTTTATTATTTGTTTCTTCTTCAAAGGTCGTCCATATCCATGATGCATCAAATAAGTCCTCTCTCCAAGTGGGCATACACATATAATCACCTAGCACAACCTCCTCAACCAACATGACAAGTTTCCACACTCAAACTCCTCAAGGTGGTTTGCTTCAATGGATAGAAAAATGTAATAAATGAAAGGAACATATCAAAATCATCAGAAAAATACACCAAGGCCTCTCCAAACCTCAATTCACCTTCCAAAAATTCCGGAGTGTGAAAACCAGCCCATATGCTCTCCAATGGTGACCACTCCGAAAATGGGGACATTACAGAAGAAGACAATTGTGCCAAAGAAACCTCAAACACTAAGCACCCATCCAACCAAGAATATGATAATGAAAGGTGGCATGACAAAACTGCATTAATAGAACAATGACAAGCAACACAAGTTGTCATCAATTTTATCAACTAAATATTAGGAACAATGACGATGGTAAACTCTAAGCCTTATATGGCACATTAAATCGTAGGGAAGTTGATCTCTAAGTAATTGGTCAAAACTATTCGATTGAAAACATTTAAACATGAAAAGCCTTACTAAGTTGGATTAGCAAACATGTGGAGATGCAAGTCACTCAGCAACGTAAATTCTAGTCCTCTATAGCAAAAGAATACTTTGAGTGCCATGTTGTGCATCTAGATGCATACAAAGCGTTGATGGGGAACCTATTTTTGTGAGATCAAGATGTCGTATTCTACCAAAGTGTAATGTCCCCATTTTCTGAGTGATCACCTAATGGAGTTGACTAGCCTATCCCATTCCCGTAGGCTGAGCCGAAGGGCTAAGGGAATGACCTAATTGGCTAGATTTAATACTTAGTCAATTTTGAAGGGCAAAATGATCATAAGCGATGGCTTTGTATATTTTAGTGGATTTAGTGGAGAAGTCAAAATAATTAAAATAATTTGCCCTAGAGATGAATGACCAAGGGAGAGAAAAGAATAATGAAAAGGAAGAAAAAGAGAGAAAATGCCTTGGAAATTTTGAGGAAAAATTAAGATAATTTCCTTGGGAGGTTGACGACCTAATTGAAGGTCAAAATCATGATGTATGAGATGCCTAAGTGGTTCACCCCACTTGGAGAATGCATAAAATAAATAAGAAAAATAAAATACCTTGCCTAGGTCGGCCAAGGTGGAGGAGAGAAAACAAAATAAAATACTTTATTGAGCACTTGGGCCCCTAGCATGAGGTCGGCCCTAAGGAGAGGGTAAAAAGCAAATAAAATACACTTATCAAGGGGAGGTCGGCCAGCTTGAGGAGGAAAGAGATTTGTGTATAAATACAAGGTCATTTGCAAGTCATTTCATCATCATTCACATTCATATTTCTCTTGAGTTTCATAATCTTTGGCTGCAATATTGCTAGCCTTCATTCCAAGGACGAAAACCCTTAGGAATGTGGTGAGTTGGACGAAACCCTAGCTCATCCTTATGGAGGATTCATTACAGAGTCCTAATTGTACTTCATTGGCGACATTTGGAGGAGAACTTCATTGCAAAATTCAGATTTGAAAATCATTTTTGGAGCAGCATTTTGGTGGCAGTTTGGAGCATTTGGCATTAGGGTTCGCCCTAATTTCTAGCGCCACTTTTTGAGCAGATCTGAGCACCCACCTTTGAGGGCGAATTTGGCATATTTTGGAGCAGCAAACCCAAGGCACAGCTCATGGAGATGTCGCCCAGCTAGGGTTGATATTTTGTTATCTATTTTGCTTGTAATTGGTATGTACAATCATACTTTATTGATCTGATTTGTAGTGCAGAATTTCTGGGCATTGTTTGTCATAATTGTGCCCTAGACTCTATTGCAAAAATCAGATCAGAACTTTCAGTTTGTAGCAGCAGGGTTTTATTCAGAAAATCAGACTTGGTGGTTTCATTCAGATGCCCTATATTGTGTATTTCATGGTGTAATTCATGCTTGTTATGAATGTCAACTTGTAGCATCATTTTGCCATGATTATTTGTCATGTTTGGATATGTATATGTTCGCTGTGATCACATGTTTGTAATCAGAAAATAAAATCAGAATTTAGGGTTTTGAGCAGAAAACTAAAGTGCAGAAAATTAGGGCAGAATTCAGAAATTTAAATTCAGAATTTTAGGGCAGATCCCATTGGGGATATTACACAAAGTTACCATAGCTAGGAGAAAAGGCTATTTGGCATCAATAACGCAAGCAAAGAAATAATTAAATACTAGCAACAAGATTTAACTACTAATGGTGAGAGCTAATGATGAGAAGCAAAATGAGGCAGAATCATCTACATGCTCACTTGATGTTGAACAAAGGTTAGCTAATCTACGATCTGTAGAGTCGGAAATTGCATACCTTGCAATTTATACCCTACTTATTGCACTCAATTTAGTGTCTACTCCCGTAGCCTTTTCCCAATCCAAATGCCAATTTTGTGTTTTCATTTATGCTTTTCCTTATGTTTCAGCCTGTTTCTAATGTTTTGATTATTTTTATGTTATGCCGGACTCTACTGCGATTGCGGAGATGTTCTCCACGATTCTGGAAACGTCCTTGGCAAAATTGAAATCGTAAGACTGTTAAAAAGGCCACATCCCCCACCGCATTTTTCTTTGTGAATTCCCAATGCAAGGGTGTCTCTTGGATTTTAAATCAAGTTTACTTGTTTTCACTTGCTCATTACTTGCTCGCTTGCTTCTTGGCTCTTTGCTCATTGACATTTTTCCTGGTTTTCTCATTTTTCTCTCTTTGCTTGAAGCTGATGAAAATTGTCAGCTATTATTGCTCCTCTAAAGGCTTTTTATTGCTCCTCTTGCACAAAAGAGATCATCAAGATTGTGAGTTATGTTGGTAACTCTATGAAACTTTGTCATCAATCAAGTTTGTAGCCATTAAATTGAATTATTTTTGTCAAGTTATCAATGTCAACTAGGTTATCCTTCTTGCCAAATTGTCGGTCGTCAGGTGTTGCCCTAGTTTGTCTACTAATAGCATTTGTAGATTGATGACGAATGTGGAATGGCAAACAAAGATGAATCAAGTTTTAAAAGGTTGATATCTCAAGCATGAAACAGAAGATGATACAATAACAAAGACTTGAATCTGAAAATAAGGTTGGTAAATGGTTGTTGAACCCTCTAGCACTCCTTTCAAGTGGCATGAGTAAAAAGTGGCAAAGATTGGAGGAATGCATGCCAAATTTAAAGCGTTTAAAAATGGTCAAGGGATGTCGCACTTTTCAAGTGGCTTCTCCATTAGAGAATCACGCCTAAGATAGAAAACCTCAAAGGGATCCATGCCCAAGAGAAAGAGCTTGAAGACAATAAGGTGTTACAACTTTCAAGTGGCAAAGCCAATCAAAAATGGGGATCAAGGTGGTAGAAAGATAAGTAAACTGCGCCAAGGAGGCAATGCATCTAAGTGTAAGAATTGCACCTTTTTAGTGGTTAGGCCAATCCAAAACTCCACCCTATGTTACAATAAAGTGGCAACAATCTTATGAAATAGCGCCAACTTCAAACGAAGAACAAGCAAGTAAAAAAATGCACTTTTCAAGTGGTTGTGCCATTAGAAAATTGCTACAATGAAGTGGCAAATCAGTAGTGAAAACATGATTAGCATCTAAAGTGAAAGGAGACAAGGGAAATTGCACTTTTCAAGTGGGGAAGCCACAACAAAACTGTGACTTAAACCCTGGCATGAACATGAGTGAAACATGCTTAACCAAAGACAATTTTAAAACATAAAAGATCTTGCACTTTTGAAATTTCACTGCCAACTCAAAACTGCAACCAAGGAAAGCAAGTCTCCTGTTTCTCCTTGAATTTGCACATAAAAAGGTCTGCTTTTTGGCGTCAAGGAAGATTACTTGTCAAGTTGCAGCTGTGGTGAAGAAGAATACTTACCAGCTTACCCTTCAAAATACTTCCATTTTTTGCTGTGGTCATACAAATATCTCTTTTCGAAGTGTTGTTCTGTCAGTTACAATAGGCTTATCTTTCAAGTTTTTATATATTTCAAGTCACGAACAACAACAACAAGACCCTTTTGAAGATGGAATTGCATAAAACACTCTTATCATACAGGTCATACCATGTTCGGGATACAATACTAGGTCATATGAATATATTTGATTTGAAGATGGAAGAAAGAGTCAGAGTGGGGAGCAATTTGCCAATACAATGCTGCCTCTTTTCCTTGTCACAATTTAGTCCCTTGAATTAGTGATAGCTTGTGCCCATCACTACGAGCCAAGGACCAAAAGGAATATGTCTTCTAACAACCGAGTGATTTGCAATTTAGATGTTGAAACTCTTGAAAATACATTCAGATTGTAGAACTATGACGAGACGCAGCTGATTGATTTAGAAGATTGTGAACTTTAGTGGGACAACAATCTGCAAGGTTGCCAAAAAGAAATTGCATAGAAGTGGCTCAATGAAACCAAGAGCACTACCCGCTTGCCGAAGATACCATACCAAAATGATTTTAGAGAAGAGCTCAGCCTAATGATTACCATACTCAATAGGGCGAGAACTATGACCAGACGCAGCTGATTGATTTAGAAGAATGTGAACTTTAGTGGGACAACAATCTGCAAGGTTGCCAAGAAGAAATTGCATAGAAGTGGCTCAATGAAACCAAGAGCACTACCCGCTTGCCGAAGATACCATACCAAAATGATTTTAGAGAAGAGCTCAGCCTAATGATTACCATACTCAATAGGGCGATAGGCCAAGTGGAAGCAAGGACTTTCAAGAATTGGATGTTTTACATTATCAGCCTTATTTCTGATGGAAGGAAACACATTGATTTGGGTCATCTAATGTAAAATGCTACCCCAATTTTTTTTTCAAAATGACATACAATGATATGGCAGTGTTGGCATAAAATTGCATCAACCAACTAAATGCCTCACACTTTCTGATCACCCAAATCCCAGGATGGGCAAGGTGAGAGCATACAGTGATTGGCTTACACTAAGCAATTATGCAACAAAGAAAGACAATTCATCCACTATGGCGGGCATCCACAAACTGTGGGAATTCACCACTTTCCAATGGGTAATGAACAAGAAAAGGAGATTACAACGCCATCCACTTGTTCAGTGGGGATACTCCACTTATGCAGTGGGTAGAAACAAAAAGAAAACGTTCAGTTATCCTCACTGGCGGTAAACCATCCAGGGGTCTTTAATGTTGTTGCAATAATGAAAAGATTACAACTGAAAAAACAATTACAATGATGCTCAATACTAAATAGAACTTGATTTAAAGCTTGATAAATATCCCCTGAAGAAAGATGATAATACCCTGCATAGAAGACTCTAAAGATCAGATGCCATTACTGAAATTTGTTGCTGATCATTCTCTGCTGTAGCATTCAGACTGGTATTAGAAATATGGCTGCCTGTAATGAAGAAACCCACATGATATGACATATACCAACTGATTTTCTAGCACTTCTGAGAGACTTAGCACACATTCCTTGAAAGATCATGGATAAAGACACTAACATAGACCATTGAACAGTGTAATGACCACTGAATGGCACCCCCTGTATGCTGGTACGGACTGCTACAGGTCTGCAACAAACTGCCTCACTCAAAACCAATGATATCCTATGGAAACAACTCTCACATAAATGACAAAAAACACCACATTATGTGCCCAATGATCAGTTTATACAAAATGCATATTGAACTTGCTGTCCAAGAGCCGTACGGCCTGATATGGTACGGCAGATTACCATAAATCATATGCTGCATTAAAACACACAAATCTATCATGGATAGGGTCGCCTAGACCATACAAAAACATTGCAAAAGAATTGAAATCCAAACTCAACTCCATTTTTTTTTATTTTCAATTTCACCAATCTACAGGTACAGACCAGCAAGAAAGAGCATAAAGTTTCAACAAAACATGATCAAACTACTATCAAAAACATCTACAAAGGATTACAAATAGCAAACTATTGATCTCCTATCCAAAACTTATTAATACTCTCAACTCTAATCAGCTCCATTGGTTTCCTGAAGTAGAAACCACCTATAACCAGCTAAGGTAGATATCTCACAACCGAAACTAATCTTCTTCGAGTGGGTTTTCGTACACAAGAAGGTGTGATGAAACTCTGGTACAATCCCAGCAGCATAACAATAAGAAATCCAAGCATAAGTCTCCAAATGAGCTCTCACTCCCTTTTTAAAGGCACCTGGGAGTTACAAATTGATCGTTTCTTGAAAATAGAACCTTTTTCTCTTCCAACTTATAAAATATTTCTATTTCCAAGTTATGTACACACTTTAAAGTGACTAGGGAATAATAATAAAACATTTCCATTTACCCCCTCAAGACATAACATTAAGTCACTTTAAATAATTCCACCTTATACCAAAGTGCACAATAAATAATTAAAATAACCTGTTTAATTACCAAATTAAATAAAACTCCTTATAAATCCAAATTTGATAATTAAACTGAACCAAAAGACCAACACCAAATGACCCCATACCATCCACTAGCCCATCGGGATCATAAAATAGGCTTAATAGCCCCATCACTGACTAGGCTCAGAAAGGGGACATTACATCTAATCAGCAACTCCATTCTCAGTTGACAAAGTTCTCCAACACCAGAACTTTCCATATGGTATCTATCATATCTCATTTACTCTTTGGTGCAGGCTAATGCTTTTACAAGGTTGGAAAAGGTCCAAAGAAAAGGATGCTTTTTCCTGCAGTAGCCACAACTGAAGTATAGAGAAGGGATGACGCACTTCAAAAGAGTCAATGATGTCTTCATAGTTAGGGATCTAGAAAATGAAAACCATGTCCGGATTTCAGATCAAGCAAGGATGGTTATTATGGAGTGGGCAGATTGGTTCATTCAATTCCCTACTTTTCCATATGGTGTCATATCTCATTTACTCTTATCAGCCTTATTTACTCTTATGGTGGAATTGGATGTTTTACATTATCAGCCTTATTTCTGATGGAAGGAAACACATTGATTTGGGTCATCTAATCAGCAACTCCATTCTCAGTTGACAAAGTTCTCCAACACCAGGACTTTCCATATCGCTTATCTCATTTACTCTTTGGTGTAGGCTAATGCTTTTACAAACAAGCGGATGTTTTTTCCTGCAGTAGCCACAACTGAAGTACAGAGAAGAGATGAAGTGCTTCAAAAGAGTCAATGATGTCTTTATCATGCTCATAGTCAATGATGTCTTTATCATGCTCATTGTCAATGAAAACCATGTCCGGATTTCAGATCAAGCAAGGACGGTAATTATGGAGTGGGCAGATTGGTTCATTCAATTCCCTACTTTTCCATATGGTGTCATATCTCATTTACTCTTTGGTGCAGACTGCTTTCACAAGGTTGGAAAAGGTCCAAACAAGAGGATGCTTTTTCTTGCAGTATCCACAACTAGAGTACAAAGAAGAGATGAAGCACTTCAAAAGAGTCAATGATGTCTTTATCATACTCATAGTTAGAGACCTAGAAAATGAAAACCATGTCCAGATTTCAGATCAAGCAAGGATGGTTATTATGAAGTGGGCAGATTGGTTCATCCAATTCCCTACCTTCACCTACATCAAAGTGTGTGGATTTGACTCATATACTGACAAACTTCCATGATACCCAAGTGATCAAATCCTCTTGATAGAATATTGCAGGCAATTGTCGTTTGCACATGAGCATTGCAGGAAGAAACACAAATTGGGAGATAATTTCCCCATACAGATCAAGCCATACAAATGCGTCAATGCCACAGCTAACAAAAACATGGGTTCTGATTTGTCTAATTTCAACCTCAAATTTTATCACAAAAGCAGGTGCTTTGATTCCAAAGACATAATGGTCAAGAGACTCAAGACCAAATCTGCACGTGTGCCTCATATTGAGGATTTTTGGGAAAACTGCCATGATGAATATGAAACTACAGAAGAAGACATAGCCGAATGACCCTAGATCAGCTAAGGGAATTCACATCTGAGCAAGTGCCAAACGAGTTGGGTGATTCAATTGAAGATCGCTTATCTCCTTGATTTGTTCAATCAAGGGGGAATATGCAAACATTACTCTACTTGATTGGTCGATCAAGGATGGTGTTTTCAAAGATTGGATGAATAAGACGGTGATGGACAAATCTAGAGGCTTCTTGGAAAGGAAGTTAGCAAAACAAGCAGAGATAGTGCCACAAAGAAAAAGGTCAAGACAACCAGATAGAAGTAAAGAGGCGGCTCCTATCATGAGAGATTCAATGGTTAGTGTTGAAGATCACAAAGGAAAGATGAAAGTTTCAAGTGACATTGAGGGAAGTTCTGGCCTGAAAATCCACAATTATTTACTAAAAAGGTGAAGTCTCCACTCATTCACATAAGCAGTTCTCTAGTTCCTGAGGAAGCAGTAGTAACTCTCCCAACTTCAATTCCCATTCAGCCAGAGATAGTTCCTAAAGTTCCCAAGTTTCTATTCTCACATCTTCTACTCCAACGATTCAGCCAAGCAAAGAAATTACAGCTATGGAGGTAGAGGTCCAAGGGCCAAGCAATGCAAAATGGATCCAAGAAACTTTGAATAAGAAGAGAAGAATAATGGTTGCACCACCACTTAAGGGCAATTTCCAGCCTAATCATAGAGGAAAAAACAAAGAAGAATGAAGAAAGGCACATTATTGTTGAAACCGCCATTCCTCCCATTAATAAAAATGTCCAAGATTTACAAGTTGCTAATTTCCAATTTTTAGAGGCCAACCTAGGACTTGCGAGCACACAAGAGAATATTGACTCATTACACTTTGCTACAAAAAATGCCAAAGAAATGTTAGAAAGGATGGCAAAGTTGAAGGAAAAAAATAGGAAATTGAGATGATACATTGCTCATTTCTCATATTGTGAATCCAATATCAAAACCAAGGACAAGTTCATCACCAAGACTGACTAGGGGCGAATGGAATTTTGGGGAGTGGAGTTAGAAGGATTAAAAGTGATAGCTGATCCTGAAAGTTATCAGACTCCTAAGTGGATAGCTAGTTGCCAGTTGCCATCTGAGTGCTCTAAAAATTGTTAAGGAGAACATAGAGAGGCTGCAAATTGATATTTCATCTTTTTGCACTCCTCTTATGTTCACTATCACAAAAGATAACCAGGATGCAATGAAAAGTAATTTTGAGTAGCTAATCATGACTCAAATGGGAGGATTAGCCTTCAACATCAACAATATGGAAGAACTGATGAGGATTGCAGTTAGAATTGCAGCATAGAGATTCAAATTCCTGAATACTAGGTATTGTTTGTGAAGAGCAGAAGCTTTGTTCAACGACAGTTGGATAAAGAAAAGTCAGTACAGAAGCTAAATGGTTTTTAGATAAAGTTTGGCTTGCAAGGGAAAACGATAGTACACCATCTCCTAAATCATCAAATCACTCAAATATTTCAAATTTAGATACCGTATTAGAAGTTGATGATGCAGAATAGTTATTTATAACTATTTTTCCTTTTTTGACCTATGTTTATTTTTGAGCAAGGATGAGAGCCTATTTTAGGCTAATTGTATTTATTTAATTGTTTTAGCATTAGTTGTTTTTAGGTAGCTGAAATGTGCTGATATGAATTCTGACCTGAAGATCTATGCATAAAACAGTATTTCCCACAGCAGTTTATGGCACATAGAACAATAAATAACAGATCTGAACAATTGTTATATCAATTTGAATTTCCAAGAGTCAACAAAAACAATTACGATTGACCTTCCAAGTCTGAGTCGGAGTTTCAAATAGAAAGTTGCCCCTACAGCCTTTAAACACAGCGTATAATTTTGAATGACAATTCTTACAGAATCACAATATGCCGATTCCAGAGAAAGAGTGATTACTGAGGACTTATTTGACAATACCACAGTGTATGCCAACATCAGTTCAATGGTTGACTAACATACATACAGGGTTATACTCAGTCTAACCTGATGCACCGCTTTCACCTCTCCTTGGATTATCAATCATGAAATGGTCCAGATCTGGCGGTAGTATCTTCAAATATGCTAATATGTGGTGGCGAATCTAGGACTGTTTGGGTGGGGCATCTATTCCGTCCTTGAATATGAACTGGGCGCTTGATAAATGTATTGATTCCAGTCGCTGGTTATCAGAGATCATGGTGTCTCCAACACCTTAAACGCTTCCGTTCAATGTAAACCTAGTCGCTTATGGTGTGTCCTAAATCTCCAGATTTGGTAAACTGTGCTGCTCCTAGGATCCATGACTTCCTCCCAACCATTGGCTCAGCGCTCTTTGCAAACTATGATTTGTATGTCCTTCACTTCTCCAATGATGTATTCGCAGTCCACAAATGTTGTTTAGAAAATACCAGTTGCTCACAATAAATTTGCAAACCTGAAAGAGAATTACACACTATTAATGGCGCTCGCAAATCCCATTTTGGAATTTGCACAAAGACTGGCAAGGGTTTCGTCCTACACATCCAGCCTCCTAGGGTTTTCGTCACAAATGGCAAAGAGCTTCAACTGAAATTAGTGAAGATTAGAATATCAGATAACAGGTAGCATGCCTTCCAAGTGAAAACCAAACCTTCATTTATACCCACTGAATTAGGACGGATAGGTCCTAAGGGTCGGCGCCAAGGTAAGAATTTCAAATTTTAAACTTTTATTAATATTCATTAATTATTATTTTATTAATATTTATATATATAAAAGTAGTGTTGAAAAACACTATTATTAGAATAATGATCATATCAACTCAATGATGTAGAGGGGACATGATAGTAGATTTATTTCCTCTTCTCTGCAAATAGGGATTAGATTGCTTGAAAGCAGTGTTTTTATTGGAAATATTATATTATTATGTTATCCTGAAATGCTTCTTCTCGAGAGCTTATAAATAAGTGCTTTGAGCACATAAATTATAATGAGAATTGATGCAAGACTTATGCTACTGAAGTTTATTCAAACTTTAAAGTCGGATTATTGCATTGTGTTGTGAGGTTTGATAAGTCAACAATAAGAAGATTCGTGTTTAACTTTTCTTAGCACTTGTTTTCTATTCTTATAAATAACTTTGTATGCTTTTAAGCTAAGTTACAGGGTTTTGCAGTTCTGAGTATCGGTCCCCTACCAAATTGGTCCGGGTACCGGTCCGACGACGGGAGCGGCCAAGGCACAGCCCTGCTGCCTCAGTGTACCAATAGGGAACCTGTCATTGTCCCATTCTCGAGCTTGGAGAATAAGGGACTATTTCAAATCTTTCATTTGAAATTGGCATCAAATTACCTATGTTGGAAGATGCTTAGGTCGGCCCAAGAACAAGTTGCAAGGTCGGCCCAAGTTCATTGTGAGGTCGGCCAAAGTTCAAGTAAATTCAATAAAATGTTGGTCGGCCAGGTTTAAGAGAAGGTCAGCCCAAATTGTTCCTAGGTCAGCCATGTTTTCATGCTATAGGTCGGCCCTAGTGGAAAACATTTAAATTTTGGACGCCAAAACCAATAAAGGAGGTCGGCCCTATTTCAAACAAAAGAAATTTTAATTTGTTTGAGCGCCAAATTCAATGAAGAGGAAATTTAAAATAAATAAAATAATAAAGTCGGCCAGCTTATGAAGAGAGGAAGATTCTTGTACAAATAGGAGGATTTGATATCATTTGAAGGCATCTTTTGGCATGTCAACTATTATATTGTTCTTCAATTTATTTGTAATCATTCCAAGGACGAAAACCCTTGCGAATTGAAGGTGTATCGGACGGAAACCCACTACATCTAGAGGTGGATTCAAACGGAGTTCACAATTGCACTTCATCGGAGACTTGTAGATTTATTGAGCATCATTGCTACATCTTTCGAAGTTGGTCGGAGACCATTGTTAGAGTTGAAGCTTGAAGATCCATTGCATATCATTGAAGACTTGATCGAATTCCTTGAAGATTTCATTGAAGATCTTGTAGGATAACTTCCAGGTCAGACTTGAGTGAATCACCCTAGCCGCTGTCATAGACATTCCATTGGAGCCGAATTTCACATCTCTTGGCATGTCAACTATTATAGTATTATATTGTTCTGCAATTTATTTGCAATCATTCCAAGGACGAAAACCCTTGCGAATTGAAGGTGTATTGGACGGAAACCCACTACATCTAGAGGTGGATTCAAACGGAGTTCACAATTGCACTTCATCAGAGACTTGTAGATTTATTGAGCATCATTGCTACATCTTTCGAAGTTGGTCGGAGACCATTGTTAGAGTTGAAGCTTGAAGATCCATTGCATATCATTGAAGATCTTGTAGGATAACTTCCAAGTCAGACTTGAGTGAATCACCCTAGCCGCTGTCATAGACATTCCATTGGAGCCGAATTTCACATCTCTTGGCAGCAATTACTATTTGGAGTTGAATTTGCATTGGCCGCGATTTCACATTGGAGTCGATTTGCATAACCTTTGGCAGCGATCTCATATTGAACTGATTTGCAAACCTTTTGGCAGCGATTTCACTCAAGGAGTTTGCTTTGTATTTGGCAGTGTTGGAAGTCTGAGGTAACATCACCAAATAATAAAGGCCAACTGCAACAGGGTCAAATTTGAAGCAGCGATCAGCATTTGTATTTCACCATTGGCATTCTACATATCAGCGACCAGCATCAGTGAGTTATTTGCTTGCATATCATCATCATCATAGGAGGGATGAATCAGATCTGGAGACCAGCGATCGACATCTGGAGGATATTCACTTGCATCGATTTGCTACAGCAGTATTGTCACCCTCATTGCATTGTATTGATCATCATTTTGGTATGTTGTAATGTCACTTTCATCTCTGTTTGTAGCAGCAGTCTTGGCTGTCATATAGCTGTGAAAATTGATGTAATTGGAGAAGGGAACAATCTGATTTTTTTCATAACAGCAAGGTCTAAATTTGATTTGCCATCATTGAAGTATGTCTTTCATGTTATAGCTCACATTGTTAAGGCTGCCACCATCTATTTGTTCCATTGTTAATTTGTATTTTGTTAGTTCATATCACATGATTGGCAAGCTATAATATAAGGGTGCAAATAAGAAATCAGAATTTCTGTCCTAGGGTTTGATTTTGAAATTGCAAGATTCAGAAAATTGTATGCAAACCTAGAACGGGACATGACAGAACCCGGGACGGCAGGGTCGTGCCTTGGGAACAATCTGATTTTTTTCATAACAGCAAGGTCTAAATTTGATTTGCCATCATTGAAGTATGTCTTTCATGTTATAGCTCACATTGTTAAGGCTGCCACCATCTATTTGTTCCATTGTCAATTTGTATTTTGTTAGTTCATATCACATGATTGGCAAGCTATAATATAAGGGTGCAAATAAGAAATCAGAATTTCTGTCCTAGGGTTTGATTTTGAAATTGCAAGATTCAGAAAATTGTATGCAAATCTAGAATGGGACATGGACATGACAGAACCCGGGACGGCAGGGTCGTGCCTTGGTCGCTCCCAGGTGCACCAATGGCGAATTTTCTGGAGGATATTCACTTGCATCAATTTGCTACAGCAGTATTGTCACCCTCATTGCATTGTATTGATCATCATTTTGGTATGTTGTAATGTCACTTTCATCTCTGTTTGTAGCAGCAGTCTTGGCTGTCATATAGCTGTGAAAATTGATGTAATTGGAGAAGGGAACAATCTGATTTTTTTCATAACAGCAAGGTCTGAATTTGATTTGCCATCATTGAAGTATGTCTTTCATGTTATAGCTCACATTGTTAAGGCTGCCACCATCTATTTGTTCCATTGTCAATTTGTATTTTGTTAGTTCATATCACATGATTGGCAAGCTATAATATAAGGGTGCAAATAAGAAATCAGAATTTCTGTCCCAGGGTTTGATTTTGAAATTGCAAGATTCAGAAAATTGTATGCAAACCTAGAATGGGACATGATAAAACCCGGGACGGCAGGGTCGTGCCTTGGTCGCTCCCAAGTGCACCGATGGCGAATTTTCTGGAAGATATTCACTTGCATCAATTTGCTACAGCAGTATTGTCACCCTCATTGCACTGTATTGATCATCATTTTGGTATGTTGTAATGTCACTTTCATCTCTGTTTGTAGCAGCAGTCTTGGCTGTCATATAGCTGTGAAAATTGATGTAATTGCAGAAGGGAACAATCTGATTTTTTTCATAACAGCAAGGTCTGAATTTGATTTGCCATCATTGAAGTATGTCTTTCATGTTATAGCTCACATTGTTAAGGCTGCCACCATCTATTTGTTCCATTGTCAATTTGTATTTTGTTAGTTCATATCACATGATTGGCAAGCTATAATATAAGGGTGCAAATAAGAAATCAGAATTTCTGTCCTAGGGTTTGATTTTGAAATTGCAAGATTCAGAAAATTGTATGCAAACCTAGAACGGGACATGACAAAACCCGGGATGGCAGGGTCATGCCTTGGTCGCTCCCAGGTGCACCAATGGCGAATTTTTTAAAAAACTACAAATTTGTTGTAAAAAAACTATAAACTATATTATAAATAAATAAATAAATAAATATATATATATATATATATATATATATATATATATATATATATATATATATATATATATCTAATAATTATAATATATTATATATTATTATATAGTATATAAGATAATACATAATATATAATAGAATATATATATACAGCTGTATTGTACCCAAGGAAAAAAAATTGTCATACCGGCATACCAAAACCCCATACTCATACCAGAACCAACAACTTAGCTTTTAATAAATTGTTGACTTCAATCTTGCAGTTTCATATTGTTAGTAGAATGTTTCTTGTGAGTAATCAATCCTGTTGTTAATACAAATTTGTTGGTCTCTGTTTTAACCAGTGAAGAGTATTTATTTCTAGTTCATATTATAAAAAGGTGCTTTGAGCACATAAATTGTAATGAGAAATGATGCAAGACTTGTGTCGCTGAAGTTTCCATCTTTATGGTAAGATAAAGAACCTTTCAAGTCTTGTGCTCTAACCTCCTAGATCAAAAAGATAGGTCTAGTTTTCTAATGTCCCCTTTTTTGTTTAGTTGAGCCATTGTTGCAAAAGTGACAAATATTTGGAAAGTTGGTAACAATGACTTATTTGTACCTAAAGTGACTTAGATATTTGGAAAGTCAGTAAAATGACTTAAACTTGGAGATTTGGAAAGTCACTTTATAAAGGGAGAAAATAAATTATAATATTATGAGAAAATAAAACAATATTTTAATAGCAAAGTTGGACGTCCCACTTGGAGAAGCGAAAATGAAATAAAATAATATTTTAATTCCAAATTATGGCGGTGGGCATGAAATTGATATAAAATATGGCAAAATTGGGCGCTCCACTTGAGGGTTATAAAAGAAGGCATTTGGAAGGTCAATTCATTGTTGTGTATTTTTGTTACATGATTTATGAAACTGAATAATGTATTATGTAATGAGATATCTTACAAAGAAGAGCAGAGCTCTATATAAAGAGAATACTGAGTCTAAGAATAGACGAACAGCTAGCACAAAGCTAAAAAGCAGAAAGCAAAGAGATAAGGATAAACTAAAAGCTATCTAATAGAAAAAACTAAAGAGAGTGACCATTAACCTAGATATTATCTTAATGCCCCCTAAAACAGACTGCCTTCCAAGACAGATGGAGACATAAACAGAGAACAGAACCCGAGCACGGGTGTCGAAACACAAATCCCAAGGGATCCGAAGAAGCAGAACACAAATGATGACCGCAGATCCAGCTAGTGACAAGAAGGGGCAAAGCGCTGTAAGCACAAATCAAGAAAGCCCTCAAGGCTGCGAACCACGGCGAAAAGGTAGAAAACACACCAGAAACAGCGACAAGGCAAAAACATTTACCGAACAAGGAAGCCACCGAAAACAGAAAATAGAACCCCATTCACAGGGCTACAGAATAGGAACCCAAACTCTGAGGAGATCCTGCAGAGAACACTGATGATTAAAAGTTTGCTGCCGTTGAACTTCTAACTGTTGTCCGAAAAGATGCCATACTTCACATTTTTCGAGGCACGAAAAGACGGATTATAAGTGTCTAGCATGAATATCAAAGCAGATAGACGACACCGAAGATGAACAGAACCCTTGCACGGGTTACAAGGCACAAATTCTGAAAACACGGAATAAGTCTGAAACACAAAAATTCTTTGCATAATTTTTATTTTTCCCAGAAATTCTGTCAAAATTGGCTTAAAAAATGACCCATCATACGGCCATAAAAAACACCCAAAAATAGTGAAGCAGCACATCGACGAATTCAAAAAACTGGATCCTTCAAACAGAAGATCGCCCACCAAAATAAAAGTTTGTTGGTCATAAAGACCCCAAATCCTCACGTTGAAGCCTAATGGCTACCAAAAACAGGTGAAGAAAAAATAGCAAAATCGCCTGAAGAAAATTTGCACACGCCATCGAAACTTGCACTCACCATAGAGAACAAGCAGGTGATCAAACCACATACGGCAACCAATCAGAACAGCAAAATGGCCCACTAGATAATGACAAACCCAGATGACAGTAAAGCAGCCTTAGGAAACCAAAAAACACCACAGTAAAAATGTGACGCCGCAGAAGAAAACGCTGCCAACAAAGGAACCAGAACCGTGATCCAAAATCATAAAAGGCTCTTAAGTGCCTTCAAATCGCGAGAAGTCTATCGATCACAAAACACAGAGCCAAACCCGCAAAAGAAAAAGGTGATCACTTCAGAAATCACGAACTAAGCAAGAGAAATCATGAGAAGTGGCGCCCAGATGAAGTGGCACCCAGAAAACGCCAAAAACAGAGTCTCTAATCTCTCCACATGCGACCATTCCAAAAACGCACATATATATGCAAATGACAACCAGAAAAAACGCGAGTCTCACAGAAAAACACGAGTTTAGGTGATACCCAGAACCGCCAAACACAAATCGCACGCAAAAAGAAGCTCCAAAGTTATCAAAATCGCGACCATCCTTCAAATGAAGGCACCACACAGGAAATCGCAATTTGTAAGGAAAGAAATGCGTGAGCCGCAGGAAATGGAATCGTCAGAAACTTTTAAGAAGCCCGTAGGAGTCACGCAACCCTTTAGTAGTGAAAAACTCGTCATTTAGGAATAACAGCGTCTTCAAAAAAACGAGTCCAGAGGGTTTCACGACCACGAGGAACGACCACGAGGAATGGACACGCAACCCAGAAAAAAACGCAATCCAACAAACACGACCACCAAAAAGGGAAACTCGCAAACCAAAAATCGTGATTTATAGAGAAACAAAAAACAGCCAACCAGATTGCAGATACAGACGCCCAAACAGGAGGAAACCCTCGATCAGAAATCTTGCAAATGCCCATGAAAAATCAAGATCAAATTCAAAACCAAATCCGTACAGAAGTACAAACAGGCTCCATGAAAGGAACTGCTCTGATAACATGTTACATGATTTATGAAACTGAATAATGTATTATGTAATGAGATATCTTACAAAGAAGAGCAAAGCTCTATATAAAGAGAATACTGAGTCTAAAAATAGACAAACAGCTAGCACAAAGCTAAAAAGCAGAAAGCAAAGAGATAAGGATAAACTAAAAGCTATCTAATAAAAAAACTAAAGAGAGTGACCATTAACCTAGATATTATCTTAATAATTTTGTCATTTGCAAACTAGAAGTTTTCCTTTGAGCTGCAACATTGGTTCAGCCATTTTCTGAGGACAAAAACCCTTGGAGAATTAGTGGATTGGACGAAAACCCAATGCCACTTGAGAGGTGAATCCATACGGGGTTTACCATTGAATTTATTGCAGGTTTTTGGCATGGATTTGGAGCTTCAATCGGCATATTATTTGCAGGTTTATATCAGCTAGGGTTTGAAGACCAAATTGATGCAAATTTGTCCAAATATCAATTTGGATTGAGGCGATTTGGAGAGATATTGGCTGTAGGGTTTGAAATGGCATCATCATTCATGCTAGGGTTTGATATTGGCGCTAGGGTTTGATGTATGTATGCAGATCATGTCTATTTCATGGTGAATTATCATCTATTTTCCATCGCCTAGGGTTTGGAGGAGTTGGCGCTACATTTTGGAGTGATTGTGGTTCTTCCTCATCAAAAATTGGCAATCAGATTTTATATCAGACTTCTGAATTTATATCAAATCTGCATAACAGGGATTTGGAAGCATATTTCTCATCTTTTTGGCATCTATTCCTACCTAGAGTTATGAGCGCTTCCATTGAGGATCTAGTGCTACCATTTGAAGGTGAAATCGTGGCCTATGAGGAGCTGTTACTTCATTGTTTACATCAGCAGATTTCATATCAGACTTCTTTGTGAACAGCAGCACCATTCCTTTCTATATCAGTCATCTATCTACTTTGTATGGTGTCATATTATGCCTAGAAGAAGTACTATTCAATCAGGTATGTTGTAAACGAATTCCATATTCAAATCTTTAATTTGAATAGGCTTTGCAAACATTTCTAATATGTTTAATCAGTCTGATATACTCTGTATCAGACCTGATTATCAGTGTAATCAGACCTGTAACAGCAATAAATAAAGCATGATTGGGTGTTGCATCATTGATATTTATTTATGCAAGCATTTGGTTATATTTTCTATGTATTTGCATATGTATTGGCATTGAAATCAGTCAAACAAACATCATAAAACCAAACAAACACTCAGAAATCAGAATTCAATCACCTTGCATGACAAATGTTTGACAAAATGTCAAGCCACTCAAACTGAAAAATCGGGGCAGAACTACTAAGGGTTCTTACAAGTTTGCTTTCCAATATTTTGTTTTCATGTAAAACCCCAAATGATAAAATTATATAATGTGCATAGGTAGCAAATTTGTTTATTGTTTAGATTTTGGGAGTAGTTTAAATCAAGAAGCTTCCCCTACAAATTTGAAGAGAGGGTTTCCCTCGCATATTGTTTTGATTTAAGTTGTCATGAAAAGGATAAATTAAAACACTACCAAGTTCTTCTTGGGTGACTCTACCATTCCTCTCATTGATGGTAAAATCTACTTCATTTCATTTGCCATAAGTTTTTGCATTGTGGATTTTCTATTTTATTTGCAGGGTTGTTTACTCTCTCCATTGCTAACAAATTTTGAAAATTTGCGCTCTCTCTCTCCTTCGTTGCCCTCTTTGTTTCTTCAGGAGGCAATAAAGATTTTCCTTTCTCCATTAAAACATAAAATCTAGGTGGGATCTCTATTTCTAAATTCTAATGGTTTGGAATTTGGTGTATTATTGCTTCTTCCTTCTCTAAAAAAGCATTGATCTTCCATTCCATTTCTCAAAGAAGGCTCTCTTCTAGAATTGTTTTGCTCTTCTCCTTGGTATTCAAAGAGCTTATCTTTGATTCCACTTCTGAATTTACATGAGGATTTTATATTGTTTGTTTTCCATTTGGCATATTTGGACTCACTCCCTTATTTATCCAAGTTGCAAAACATAAAATTGTCCATAATTCCAAGCACGTACCAAGCAGAATTTGTCCAAGTTTCAAACCATAGAAGGCATCCGAAGCATGTGCTTTAACAGACTTTGCCCAAGACAAACATGAAAAAGGCATCTTTCTTTGCCCAAGCATGCATCTAGCTATCCCTGGTCCAGCAAAGTTCAAGTTATCAAAACAAAAGAATGTCCAAGATTCCTCAAGCATGTGCTTGAGGAGAATCTGTCCAGGTTTTTCAATGTAGAATTTTTAAACATACAAGGTGTGCTCAGCAAGGTCTAGGTCATCCAAATGCTGCAAAAGATCATTCAAACGCTTTAAACGTGCCCAGTAGTCTTTGAAGGGGTTTTGGCAAAATAAAAAGCATCTTATTTCTTCAAATAGAGTCATCATTCCCACTCATTCCAGAATTTCATTGACAAGGACAAGAATGAGGCATTCATGTACAATGGTTTGAAAGGATCGTGATTGGCACTTTACGAAGTTTGATTCCACTTCTGAATTTACTTGGGGATTCTATATTGTTTGTTCTCCATTTGGCAAATGTGGACTCCCGTTCCCTTATTTGTCCAAGTTTCAAAACATAAAATTGTCCATAATTACAAGCATTTGTCAAGCAGTCTTTGAAGGGGTTTTAGCAAAAATTAAAAAGCATCTTATTCTTTCAAATAGAGCCATCATTCCAGATTTTCATTCAAGAACGAGGGATTCATGTGTAGTGATTTGAAAGGATCGTGATTGGCACTTTATGAAGTTTGATTCCACTTCTGAATTTACTTGGGGATTCTGTATTGTTTGTTCTCCATTTGGCATATTTGAACTCCCATTCCCTTATTTGTCCAAGTTTCAAAACATAAAATTGTCCATTATTCCAAGCATGTGCCAAGCAGTCTTTGAAGGGGGTTTTAGCAAAAATTAAAAAGCATCTTATTCTTTCAAATAGAGCCATCATTCCAGATTTTCATTCAAGAACGAGGGATTCATGTGCAGTGGTTTGAAAGGATCATGATTGGCACTTTTTGAAATTTGATTTATCATCATTAATCACAAACAGCAGCATCTTCATGGATAACAGTACAGCTTTGTATTGTTTACTTCACCTTCAAATGCGATAGGAGAAGTTCTGTGTTGGTTCCCAGTAGGTTTCAGTCATATACAGCAGATTCCAGCGAATTTCTCAGCAGAATTTAAGACAGATTCTCAGCAGATTTCAGTTGTTTTTGCAGGGTTTGAACATTGCTTCTTCAATTAGCATATTTTTCTTTACATTTCTGATCAGCTGATCATTTACAGACAAAGGTTTCGAGCGCCTAGGGTTTATTCACTAATTTTCATCACAAAGGACAATGTTTTTCATACCCTGGGGATTCAAATATTCAAATTGCATATTTGTATGACAGCTAGGGTTTGAGGGGTGGATTTTCAGTGAAAGGGGTGATTTTTCATAGATTCAAGTCACCAAGATTGAATAAAACTTGCCTTCTAGGGTTTCATCATGGAATACCACTTCCAAATCATGGAGGCTCCTTCCATATTGGAGTGTGAGTATCCTAAGGTCAAGGACATGGAGCTAGGGCACATGATGTGCAAAAGGCAAAAGGGCAATTTGGAGAATAGAATCAAAAGCAGTAGCAAGATTGCTAAGAGGTTGCAAGATTGTGAGCTCATCAAAGCTGCTTCTTTTCCTATCTCTGCCCAAAATCAAGAGTTTGTGATATGCTTGCACAAAGCATTATGAACCAGAAAAGAGGGAGATTTGTATGGTAAGTGGACAAGTCCTTGCAAAACTTGATGTTGATTCCATTGAAAATGCTTTCAATTTGATGTTGTATGAGGAAACACAAGATGTAAACATTGAGGAATGTGAAGGAATATCGAATCAGAACCTTAAAGAATGCCTGAAAAAATTTGGTAAACATTGGTTGAAGAAGGTAAAAAGAATGAAATGTCTTCCAAAATCTTTAAAGACAAATGAGTTCAAAAATGAAATTTCATTGATGATCACATTGCTAAATCACATGACAAGAAGAGGAGGACATTCAAATCATGGATGTTTTTCATTAGGAGTTCAATTTGTGATTGGGGAGTTTTGATCAGTGATTCCATACACAGGCATTTGTTTGAATTTGAACAAACCTAAGAGTTTCACATGGAGTCCTATTTGGTCTATGCTATGGCTAAAGCAAGCTCTTTTTCTGGATTAACCAGGATTGTAGAGTTCCACACCACACGTATTTACAGACACTTGCTGCAATTGGAATACAATGAATCACTCAAACACTATTGCAGGGTGAATGATGTTGTCATGAAGCATTTGATGTGCAGCTTGGATAAGCAGTTAGGGGAGCAATTGCAGAGTGGACGAATTGTGTCATGTCCCCTTTTTCCAATTAAAGTAAAAGAAATAATAAAGTTAATATTTAAGTTGTCTAATGATTTTCTTTTTATTTTATTAAAAAGTGACGACTTAATATTACTTTATTAAAATAATTTTAATAATAATGTTTTAAGTTTATCCTTATATTCTATTCTAAAATATGAAAAAGGGATAAAACTTAAGTATTGTTATTATTTTAATTAAAAGATCATATTAATGAGATATTAAAATATCTTTAATGAGATATTAAAAGAAATTGTAAGTGGGAAACTTTTGGGAGGGAAAAAGAAAAGTAGAAAAAAAAATCTATAAAGGAAGGAAATTTCTCATAGTTTTGCATGCTATTTTTATTATCAAAAACCCCTTTTCCAGAGCTTGGACATTTATATTCATCTTTCCAGAGGATGAGAACCTTCATGGCGTCCAGAGGATCGAAAAATGAAAACCCTTGAGGCCTTTGGGATTCAGGAACGGAAACTCTTAAGGTACCAGTTGGTGATTCCAACCAGGAATTATACAGAGCTTCATAGTTCAATTTCAAAAGTTGCATGTTAGTGATCAGCACTTGCATGTCAGTATCCAATGTTTGCATGTCAGTTCCAGAAGTTGCATGTTAGTGATCAACACTTGCATGTTAGTATCCAACAATCTTGCGGGATACGGCAGCCCCTCTCCCCTGGTATGTGTATCGACGTACCCGGTACAAATGCGAGTACAGTACAGCCAAAATACAGCCCAGGTACCGTATTGGCCCGTACCCAAATTTAGGGCATCTTTAGAGCCGTGTCAGACACATCTAGGTTCAGCATTCTGAAAACCTCTGTGGCGTCCAGAGGATCGAAAAATGAAAACCCTTGAGGCCTTTGGGATTCAGGAAGGGAAACTCTTAAGGTACCAGTTGGTGATTCCACCCAAGAATTATACAGAGCTTCATAGTTCAATTTCAAAAGTTGCATGTTAGTGATCAGCACTTGCATGTTAGTATCCAATGTTTGCATGTCAGTTCCAGAAGTTGCATGTTAGTGATCAACACTTGCATGTCAGTATCCAACAGTGTTGCGGGATACGGCAGCCCCTCTCCCCTGGTACGCGTATCGACGTACTCGGTACGGATGCAGGTACAGTACAGCCAAAATACAACCCAGGTACCGTATTGGCCCGTACCCAAATTTAGGGCATCTTTAGAGCCACGCCAGACACTTCTAGGTTCAGTATTCTGAAAATATTGTGCCGTATCCAAGTATAATGTTTTTAAAATATCGATTAAGTTTATTACTAGCAGTTGCACCCATAGGAGGTTCAAGGAATACGCTGATAGGAACAACAGACGAGTTTAGAAAATGTTCCGGCGTGAATTTTTTTTACGACATGAGGCAATTTTTCGAACAGACGAGTTTAGAAAATGTTTCGGCGTGAATTTTTTTACAACGTGAGACAATTTTTCAAGCACTATAATGCTCACATATAAAAGCCTATCAGCTAATTATTTATTATAAATTTCTTTTTTATAGTTATTACTTTTTATTAATATTTAAATTTAAATTTATTTTTAAATTATATTTAGTTTTTTTTTTTTTTTATTTAGTTAAAAATATATTTCTAAATTATATTTAGTTTATTTATTTTAAATTTTTATTTAGTTAAATATGTGAAAGTATTTAAGTATTTGTTTTAGTTATTTATAGAGAGATTTTTATATTTATTGTTTTAATTTAAAAAACAAATAGTTAAATACTTTCACATATTTAACTAAATAAAAAATTAAAATTAAAAAACTAAATATAATTTAGAAATATATTTAAATTTAAATATTAGTAAAAAATAAAAATTATAAAAAAATAATTATATATATATATATTTGTCGTATCCAACCATAGCTGAACTAGGGGTCTCGAAAATTAGCCGTATCCGTATCTGTACCCGTATCTGTTTCCATGCAACCTTGGTATCCAATGTTTGCATGTCAGTTCCAGAAGTTGCATGTTAATGATCAGCACTTGCGTGTCAATGTTCAGTGTTACATGTTAGTTTTAATGGTTGCATGTCAATATTCAGTGAATGCATGTTAGTTTCAGCCATTGCATGTCAGTGTTTTGCGATTGCATGTCACTTTTAGTAGTGGTATCAGAGTTGTCTCTGTATAGTTGTTCTAAGGTTTGTAATTTTTTATGCAGCAGTTGGTGTGTTGGGTTAGTAAATTATTGAATCATTTCTATCTTATTAGTTGATATTTGTGAATCAAATTTTTGGTTTATAAATGATTTATTGTCCATAATTGTTGCATGTGAGTTTCAGTTATACATTTGAAAAATAATCAGTTTAATTAGTTCTTGAGCAATTCAAAAACTTATTGAAACAAATTTAATTTTGGAGTAAATATCATATAATATTCCTTTGGGGACTTTACAAATTGGTATATTTAGTTTCCTACCTTCTTATATATTTGGGTTTGCAGTTTTGCTTCATATCCTTACATGGTAGGGAAGTATCCTACGAATGACGTGGTTATGATGGAATTTTGTAGATAGGTTTCTTAAGTCCATTCCTTTGTTAAAGCAAGGCATAAGTTAGAAGTAGGTTTTCCCATAGTTGAAATACTCGAACTCGGACTAGGCAATTACTCAACAAACCCAAAAAATTTAAAAACTCAGAAAAAACTCGGGAAAAAACTTGGCAATAACTCGACAAATTTATCGAACATTTAAAAATGCATAATATTTTTAAAATATTCTTAAAAAACACACATTTCTGAATTTGTAGAATGCACTACTAATTTCCTTCATATGTAAATCAAAATTAAGAGTTTAATACATATCATAGACCAAAAAACGAGTTCAACCTTTGAATACATAATTCAAGTGTTTATAAGTATGTATTATGAAGCATTTTTTTCCTAAAATAAAAATAATTCAAGTGTTTATAGAACTATTAAAAATTTTAAAGTTTTAATAAAATAACTTCTAATTAGGTGGAATAGTTTTAAACATATCTATTTTTAAATCGTACATTCACATTAACATCTTAAATTTGTGTCTTATTATTCTAGAATATAATTTACATCAGTTTTTTTAAATCTCTATAATTATATTTAAACTTTACTATGGCATATCAATAATCTATTAATAATATAACAATGATAACTAACTATAAAGACTTTGATTATTCTAAGCATTACTCAGTCACGCTCACATCACTTAAACATAAAGTACTTCACGAAAAGAATTAAAAAGAAAAAAGGTTTTTACATTACAAAGAATAGGAAACTAGGATATTGACTTTATGGTCCGGGGATTTGCTCAACCTGCGAAAATCATGGAACAGTTGTAATGTCCCCATTTTTCGGAATGATCACAGAAGAAGGTTCGAGAGCCAATTCATCTCGGGATTTTTGGTAGGCGAATTGAGCATGGAAAATGGATTATCATATTTTTCTCATAATATTGGTGTATTTCTTGCAAATCAATAAATTGCACTCATAGAAAAACAACCCATTGGAGGAGGAGAAATATGAAGATAAAGAATTTTTTCAAATCTTTAATTTGAAAATCATGTTAGCCAAAAATTAATGGAAAAGATGAGGTCAGCTTAAGGAAAAGGTTTAAATTGAATTTGGGCGCCATGATGCATGTTGGGTCGGCCTAAGTGCAGGCATCTTCCTAGGTCGGCTTAAAAAGAGTTCAAACAAACATTTTAAAATCCCCTTAAGCGCCAAAACACATAAGGTAAGGTCAACCAAATTGAAGGTAACAGGTGTAGGTCGGCCAAAGTTTAATATACCTTTGGTGGTGAGTCGGCCTAGAATGTTAAGTCAGCATAGAAAAAGACAAATCTTCCTAGTCAGCCTTGATTTCAAAAAAACAAATAAACCTTGAGCACCTATTTTTGAAGGTGGTCGGCCTAGGAAATAAAATAAAAGGAATTCAAATTATGTGGGCGCCAATATCTCATGGAGGTCAGCCATGATAAGATAATAATATTTTGGGCTGGTTGGCCAGCAAGAGGAAAAAAGAAGTGAAACATGTATTTAAGCATGTGTGGTGGAATCATTTTGGATTATTATAAAGGTTTTTTTTTATTTTCCCTTTTGTGGATCTGCAACTTTGTTGCAACTATTCCAAGGATGAAAACCCTTGTGAATATTAGGTGAGTTGGACGAAAACCTAGCTCATCTCCTGGAGGCTTCATAACAGAAGTCTAATTGCACTTCATTGGAGGATTTTGAAGGTTTCTTGAGCATTCATGATACATCTTTCACAGCAGATTTATTGAAGACACTTGTTGAAGATATATGTTAAAGGTATCTTGCATTTTGGAGCGCCACCATTGAAGGAACAAATTCAGATTTATAAATCAGATTTGCAGCGCCTTTTTGAGGAGACGTCATGCAGATTTAACTTTGGAATTGAGCGCCTTTGTTGAGGGTTTATTGCAAGTCTGATCTTGTTGATTGATCATAAACCGTAGCCGCCATCATTTTGGAGTATTCTTTTCATAACCTAGTAAGCGACGGCCTTGTGGAGGTTTGAAGCAGCCTTTGATTCATCACATTGTGAAGAGGCTGATTTATGCCAGATCTAGTTTAGCAGCCATTTTAATATCAGACTTGGTATAGCAGCGTTTTCCTCTTGGAGTGGCTTCCCATACCCGCCATCCTTGCTCGCCAATATCTATTGCTCTAAGGTGTGCCAACTTTGTGGAGGGTTTATTCACTTGGATCAGCCTTTGTCAACCTTGGATCTGCATCTTTGACATCCATTAAGAGATTCGATCAGCATTGAGGCATCATTTGATTTCATCTTGTGGAGCACCATTGAAGAGTTGACATCATTCATTATCCTTGAGGAGTGCCGTTCAGCCTTGGAGGGACTCGCACATCTTGTTTGGCTTTTGACATCAAATTTGGTATGTTACAGTTTATTATTCAGATCTGAGTTTGTATCAGCAGTTTGTGTATGTTTGTTGATTATGTTGGAACCACAAACTTGATGTAATAACCATTTTAAATACTCAGTTTGGAGCAGCAGTCTTGCAATTCAGTTTTATGTGTGTTAATTGTGTATTTCATGGTGAAATTCATGAATGATAGAACTACAAGTGTATATCTTCAATTGCCATCACTTTCCATGTTCTAGATAAGTTCTCTGCTTGGTGAAATTCATTTTATAAGGTGCAGCAATAAAGATCAGAATTCAGATCTAGGGTTTCAAGTTTAAAAATTGAAAATTCAGCAAATTTGGTGTAAACCCTAGTTGGGATAGTTCAGTGGTATTAGAGCTTGGATCCTGCCAACCTGGAGGGTTTGGGAAAATCTTATCCTATTAGCATTCATGAGTATAGGATCCGCAGCTAAGTCCTCCTACACTTGGATGTGATTTGGCTCGATTTTATCCTTGCATGTTATGTGGAAAAGGATTTGACCTAGCCAGTGGGTTATAAATCAGCTTAGTTACATAACTATGTGGGTCTGATTTTTCAATTACATACAGCTGGTATAGAATGGTTATATCAATGGCTAGAATTAAAGATGGAAGATTGTTACCTACTTTCTTTCCTGCCTCGCAAACAAAGGAAAAGATGCCTAACTTAGAGAAGGCAATGAAGGACTTGGTTCAGTGGCAACAACAATTAGAAAGTATTTGTGCTTAGCAACAACGGAGGTTAGCTCGTAGCTTGCAGCGGTATGAAGATTCCCCATCAAGACAATCTAGGCACTATAGTGGCTCATCCACATCTACAAGTGAAGAACACATGAAGATTGAAGAAGATGTGGGAAAGAAGCTTTATAGAGTAAGTAATAAACTTGAACATCTATCCCAGCCAAAAGATGCTCTTCTCAGCACTTTAGAGGAAGTAGAGGAATGTCTTCACATGTTGGATCAGTCGCCCTCTAAGGTAATGCAAGCAGCCTTGACTCCTGCAATATCTTCTTTGGGTAAGCAAAGGTTGTTAAGACGCAATGATAAGGAGCTGAGACTTCTTGTTACTTCATGTTTGAGCGAAATCATAAGAATTTCAGCACTTGAGGCTCCTTACAATGATAACACATTGAAAGAGGTAATTCAATTGATGGTGGATAGCTTCCAGGAACTTGATGATATCACATGTCCTCACTTCCCTAGAAGGGTTGCTATACTTGAAACTATTTCAAAAACCAGATTGCACAATATTATGTTGGATTTGGAATTGAATGATTTAATCAACATAATGTTTCTCCAATTCTTTGCCACAGTCAAGAAAGAACATGCTGATGATGTTATTGCAGCCATAGAAACCATTATAGTTTTGACTATTGAGGAGAGTAATGATGTGCCACCATCACTTTTTTCTATTCTAATGGCTAACAGGAAGAAGGAAGACCGTGTCAAAAAGAACTTAGCCAAAAGGGTGATTGTTCAGAGTGAGAATGTTACATCCCCTTCTTCTGAACAATGAAATGTTAGTTATGTTGTTAGTTGTGTACAATTGCTTTCATGTAAAAATGAAAAATTATTCGTTGAATAATGTGTATAATTTTGTGAAAATGATTTTCTTTTATATGCGAATATTTTTCAATTGTATGTGAAAATGGATGTATGCATCGAAGAAATGATTTAACCTTCATTATTTGTCGAAGTGGTTGCAAGACAAATCAAATGACAAGACAAAAGGGGTATCAACAGGGAGAGGGTGATCACAAGAATCGAAAAACAATAATAATGTCTAAGCCTAAATCTTCGTAGCCTTGGCCAAGGCCCATGCATATAAGTATAAATATATTTCTAGTTGGTGAGAATTATTTTTCCTTATGTCTATTAAATAAAATATAAATTGTCTTACCTTTTGAGGAGCGCTTGGTAGTGTGCGAGCTGGAGTCTTGTTTTGTAACTCCCACTCTGCCCGCACGCAAGAAGGAAACGCTCCTTCTTGCATGCGGACAGGGTAGGAGGAGCGCACATATAATTATTGGCGTTCATTTTTTCTTGGTCATTCATTCTTTTTACTCAATCTTGGATAGAAAATAGCATTCGCACCATTTCTAAAAGCATTCGCACGAATTGTAAGCTATGCATTGATCAATATTTTTGCATTCCGCTGAAGTGCTTCGTCTCTACAATACTGAAACCTGAATCACATATTCTGGAGCATTGTTTTGCATTCTTCAGAAGTATTTTCTACTCTGCATTTCAGTAATCCGAATCATACATTCCTTGGTGTATCAACTGCGTACTTGCTAACTCTGTCAAGTTATTATCATCAAAGTGGCCGCAAGAACAAATCGGCAGTCTAGTCTTGTCTTGCTCGGCACTTCCTTCAGTTTTCGATCAATAAAAGAATCGTCCAGGCAAGACCATAGTTCCTTCATCATATTATTTGTCATGCAATAGAAATACATCATTGGGATAGCCGTAGTTATCAAATCATTCGATCTTTCTGTAATCTTTGTTCTGTGATTCATTATCGGTCTTCTGAATCAGTATATGTTGTTCATCTATCAAGTCTTTCGAATCTGCAGAAGTCTTGTCCTTCCTTACACCTTATGTATATATATATATATAACAATTATATCTGCTCATATATTTATAGTTTCCTTGAGATATGTGACTTCAGTCACTAAGTAAGAAAAGATATTTTTCTGTCTATATGTTTTTATGTTGCATCTCTTGTGAATCTATAAGTATGTCAAGTGGATCATACATGATTTTCTTTCAAACCTGCAACCAAAAATAAACATATGAAATAATGTAAATGCCGAGCAAGGGTGAATGCTGACGACACAGTAGTGTCAGATAAATATATTAGAAATCCTTGGCCAAGGTTACGATGCAGTATAGGCATCTGTCAGCTATCAAATTCCAGATATACCACTGATCAGAGTGATCTTTCCAGTAGGAGGTCCCTTAGGGAAAAGATCGATCAGGAGGTATAGGATCTTGACACCAAGCTCAAAGGCATATTGTTGTTATTTGATTCCTCGTTAATCACCCTCGTGAAGGGTCGAGTTTCTTCAGTTGAAGAAGCACGGAAGACCAGTTGGTCTTGGTTGGGTGGATAAAGCCCTTGTTGATATTTCTTTTTCCAGAATCCAGAGAAGGATCTACAAACAAATCAACAGGAAACTATTCAAGTTGTACTTTCCTTATCCTCTCTTCCTATTTTAATATTTGAGTTTGTTGAAAAAAAAGATAGTTAATTAAAGTTAGTTAGATTACTTTGGTTTACATGTATGCTGATTAGAAAAGATTATTTCAGCTGAAAATGAAAGTTTGTTGAAATTCGAATTTTAATGTATTCGTTACTTCTTTCATAAAAGTTAGTTAATCTTTCTGCTGAAATTATGTTATTAGATAAGTTTCTATTCTGTTAAATTAGAGTGGGTGTTACAGAGAAGAAGCTGAAACCTTTCTTGGTTAATGAGGAGCAGGTGGATGAAGAGGAGTTCAAAGCAGAACATTTGGATGAAGAATAATCACTTGATTGCAACTTGGATGAGGACAAAAATCAGTCAACATGCAGCCCTAAAGAAGATGTAGACACAAGTTCATTTCAGCCCTATGAGGACAAGGTTGAAGAAGAGTCACCTATTGAAGCCACAAGTGAAGAGCACAACACTTCAAGATGAATACAAGGTTGAAGAGGAGTCACCTATTGAAACTACAAATGAAGAGCGCATGAAGACTGAAGAAGATACCGCCTTGGAGTTTGTCAAACCAGCCAAGTTAGATCAGCTACATGAAGATATGGGTTCTTGCAAAGTTTCCTTAATTGAGCCTAGCATTGCTTCATCACCTTTACATCATTTTGGCGAGGAATCAAATCGTGGTTTGGGTCTCCTTGAGATGGATGTTGCTCCTACATATGTGAACAATTCAGAAATTTCAGTATGTGGTGAACAAAGTGAATTGGATAAGATTGCTTTGACATTGCAAGATTTGACGGATCCCTTGGTGGTTAAGGAGGACATAGCGGTGCATATTCTTTCTAGATCAGCCATGGTAGAAGGTCATGATGTAGAAGATTCTACCCGTTACTTTGATGGTGACCCTTTGATGGAGACTGATGATGACCTAATTTTTACACATGGGTGTAATGGAGAAGAGGCCATGAAGGAAGCTGATTTGGAGGAGCATGATTATGTGGACCAATTAGAAAATGTATTTCAAGATGATGATTTAGAGACTTAAAGTTTGAAGGATCAGCTGAAAGTTACAGAGAACATGATTGTTGCAGCCTTAGTACATTTTGATGACACTCAAAAGATCATTGAAGATCTCTACTGGAAGGCTCAAATTGAGAGAAGACAGAAGGGCATGGATGGTGAATTTTCCCTTCCAGGTTTACTAGTAATCAAAGAAGCCTTGGCACCAATGAAATCTAATTTCTTGCATTTACTTTCAAACAGGGATCATATCTTCAAGATTGCTGGAGTGTATGCTAATGAAGTTAACAAGCTCACCTTGGAGAATACGCAAATGGCCCTTAAAGAAGCAGAAAATCAGTTTAATGTAGCCAAACAATCCAAGGAGAAAGAGAATGAGGAAATGGTCAAGGAAATTAAACAAGTGATTGAAGAGCTTGATAGCATTCAGGAGGACTTTGATCTAGTTCATTTCTCCATGGAATCAAAAAGTAGAAGTTTAGATCAGCAGGAAGATTGGGTCAAGCATGAGGATAATGATAGTATCCAGTTTATTGATAACCCATTGTTTAAGATGGATGCTCAAATTACTTTTGATAATCCACTCTTTGAGTTGGATGATGGAGTGCCTTGTGATTTTACAAGAGAGATGTGGGATCCAAATGTGGTGTGTAATTATGAGTTGGAACATGTTGAATTGCCTATTGGACCACCCAAGATTGTTGATGGTTTGCTTCCTACAATGAACCTTATTGGAGTGAATCATCATGGTTTGATGGTTGACCTTGTGGGTCTACCAACAGGAGAGCAGTACTATGGTGTTCGGGTGAAGACCAATAGCGTTGAAGCTTCGAGCATCATTAGATACACTCTAGATGGAGTCCACGTGAGGATCAAAGTAGTGCAGCATCAGCATGGTGGAGTTTCTTTTGGAGTATCTATGCAAAAGATCATCTTTGGGGGCTATTGGTGACTAATGATGATGGAAAAAGTATAGCATGGAGCAATGATAATGCTGCTGTCATCTCTTTTTGCAATAATCTCATGAGTTCATTTGAACTCCTACAAGTGGATTGGAGGGAGATTTTAAGCAAATTTCGGAGTTCTTCTACGTTGGTGACTTTTGGAAGGATATTTTCAGCCACTAGTGTTATAACTACATATGTAGATAGAGATATGGGTGATGCAGATTTGATTTGGTCTTCGATCATTCATGGAGCACTTGAAGAGTTTGCTTGTGATGAGTCTCAACATGTTGATGACTCTTTGGTAAAGTTTGTAGCTACCCTACTTCAGAGAATTTTGATGGTGACACTTGCCTTTTGTCAGCATCCACTTGGGAGAATGGAATTGCAGCTGAACTATGATACAAGGAATGGAGGCATTGCTATGATAATTGAATTTGAGTCACTAATGTTTGTGTTTCAGCTGGACTGTGGTGTAGGGTTTGGAAGTGAGCATGTTGGCATTGGTGTTCCAGCCCTAATTGACAGAATTCTACTCCATACTTTGATAGGAGTTGGTTGGTCTACTTCATGGAGCATGGATTTCTTACATAACTATTGGAGGACAACGACTGTTCGAAGGTTTGGAGGAGAGTTGCATCATCTTCTCATCATTGGAGAGTGGCATAGGGTTGATACTCTATCATCCTATGACCTTGGCGGTGTTATTTGCATCCACATAGGTCTGATTTTCAGTCAAGAGGTTGTTCTGATCTACATCAGCAACTTTGGAAGAGCTGATATGCATTTTCTTGCACCTCTGTTGAGTATTCTTCACATCCATAGGAGATCTACAGGAGTTGGAGATTGGTTTTGTGTTGTTAGCACTTTGAGATGCTTCCATCTCTTCATGTTTGTCGAAGGTGATGACATGATGATTTGGGATCCAGGCAGTAGCATGCTTGGCACATCACCTCATTGGGATCTTGATGAGTTGCTTCTCAACTCATGGAGCGAAGATGATGATTTTGACATATTGGAGCAGCGGAAGGTTGGAGACTTGTGGTTGTGCTTCAAAGTTCACATTCTTCATCACTTGTTGACAGGCATAGTTTTCTTCAGGGCTTTGGTTTGGCATGGTGTTTGGCCTTTGTTGGACTTAACACTCAGATCGTGGAGCCTTTGGAGATTTGGAGGTATTGGTGCTTGTGGTTGAGAGCATTGCATTCTTTGAAGAATGGGGCTGAGTGAGTTCGAGTGTGTATGGCTTCTGCCACCGGAGCTCACTTCGCATTACATTCTTCATATTCTTCTTGGGAGTTACAGTCACAGGTTGAGGTTTTGTGTGATCACAGGACATTTGATTGGATGGAGATACTTGTCATTGGACGGTATGTTGCAAGATGTAGGTTTCTCGTTGCTTGAGGACAAGCAATCTCGGGAAGGGAGGACTGTAATGTCCCCATTTTTCGGAATGATTACAGAAGAAGGTTCGGGAGCCAATTCTCACATCTCGGGATTTTTGGTAGGCAAATTGAGCGTATTTTCTCATAATATTGGTGTATTTCTTGCAAATCGATAAATTGCCCTCATAGAGAAATGACCCATTAGAGGAGGAGAAATATGAAGATAAAGAATGTTTTCAAATCTTTAATTTGAAAATCATGTTAGCCAAAAATTAATGGAAAAGATGAGGTCGGCTTAAGGAAAAGGTTTAAAATGAATGTGGGTGCCATGATGCATGTTGGGTCGGCCTAAGTGAAGGCATCTTCCTAGGTCAGCTTAAAAAGACTTTAAACAAACATTTTAAATTCACCTTGAGCGCCAAAACGCATAAGGTAAGGTCGACCAAATTGAAGGTAACAGGTGTAGGTTGGCCAAAGTTTAATATACCTTGGGTGGTGAGTCAGCCTAGAATGTTAAGTTGGCCTAGAAAAAGATAAATCTTCCTAGTCGGCCTTGATTTCAAAAAAACAAATAAACCTTGAGCACCTATTTTTGAAGTGGGCGGCCTAGGAAATAAAATAAAAGGAATTCAAATTATGTGGGCGCCAATATCTCATGGAGGTCGGCCATGATAAAACAATAAGATAATAATATTTTGGGGCCTGGTCGGCCAGCAAGAGGAAAAAAGAAGTGAAACATGTATTTATGCAGGTGTGGTGGAATCATTTTGGATTATAAAGGTTTGTTTCTGATTTTCCCTTTTGTAGATCTGCAACTTTGTTGCAACTTTGTTGCAACTATTCCAAGGATGGAAACCCTTGCGAATATTAGGTGAGTTGGATGAAAACCTAGCTCATCTCGTGGAGGCTTCTTAACGGAAGTCTACTTGCACTTCATTAGAGAATTTTGAAGGTTTCTTGAGCATTCATGACACATCTTTCACAGCAGATTTATTGAAGACACTTGTTGAAGATATATGTTGAAGGTATCTTACATTTTGGAGCGCCACCATTTAAGGAACAAATTCAGATTTATAAATCAGATTTGCAGCGCCTTTTTGAGGAGACTTCATGCAGATTTAACTTTGGAATTGAGCGCCTTTGTTGAGGGTTTATTGCAGGTCTGATCTTGTTGATTGATCAGAAACCCTAGCCGCCATCATTTTGGAGTATTCTTTTCATAACCTAGTAAGCGACGGCCTTGTGGAGGTTTGGAGCAGCCTTTGATTCATCACATTGTGAAGAGGCTGATTTATGTCAGATCTAGTTTAGCAGCCATTTTAATATCAGACTTGGTATAGCAGCGTTTTCCTCTTGGAGTGGCTTCCCATACCCGCCATCCTTGCTCGCCAATATCTATTGCTCTAAGGTGTGCCAACTTTGTGGAGGGTTTATTCACTTGGATCAGCCTTTGTCAACCTTGGATCTGCATCTTTGACATCCATTAAGAGATTCGATCAGCATTGAGGCATCATTTGATTTCATCTTGTGGAGCACCATTGAAGAGTTGACATCATTCATTATCCTTGAGGAGTGCCGTTCAGCCTTGGAGGGACTCGCACATCTTGTTTGGCTTTTGACATCAAATTTGGTATGTTATAGTTTATTATTCAGATCTGAGTTTGTATCAGCAGTTTGTGTATGTTTGTTGATTATGTTGGAACCACAAACTTGATGTAATAACCATTTTAAATACTCAGTTTGGAGCAGCAGTCTTGCAATTCAGTTTTATGTGTGTTAATTGTGTATTTCATGGTGAAATTCATGAATGATAGAACTACAAGTGTATATCTTCAATTGCCATCACTTTCCATGTTCTAGATAAGTTCTATGCTTGGTGAAATTCATTTTATAAGGTGCAGCAATAAAGATCAGAATTCAGATCTAGGGTTTCAAGTTTAAAAATTGAAATTCAGAAAATTTGATGTAAACCCTAGTTGGGATATTTCGACAGTGCAGCTCTCTTTGTTCGCATTAGTAGATGCAGATGATTCCAAATTTGTGCCCGATCCATCGTCGTCCTCTCAACGCAAAACAACTAATTATTTTTCCCTTTTGTTTTGGTAAAATGAGTGTTAAAAAAAATTTACATTTCGTTTTATATGGGCGGATTGAGCAAGTTTTTTCACAGCTGGGCGAGTTTGGGTGAGTAAACCCGATTTTTAGCGAGTTTTTTAGGTTAAACTCGTTTTTCACAGCTGGGCGAGTTTGGGCGAGTAAACTCGAATTTTAGCGAGTTTTTTAGGTTAAAATTGCGGCGAGTTTCCTGTGAGTGACTAACTGCATCCTTTGACTCGCGAGTACTCACGAGTTCTGCGAGTACTCACAAGGTATTGCAACTATGGCTTTTCCAATCCACTCGTTATTTACAAGTACAAAACCGTTATAGATTCCAAGTACCTCAACGGTGAGATAGCTAAATTTAACTTCAAGATTTTCTATGAAAAGCACATATAGGATTGTAAGGATTTAATGTTTGAAAGATTGGGAGGAAGGCTCAAACATGTGCCACACATAGAGAATTATTGGATTAATTGTGTCGATGAGTACAAAGTGAAGAGAAGAGAGTATAGTCATTTGATTATAAAACAATCAGTCAATTTTGCACCTAAAGAGAAACATTAAGTAACAGACAACCTTTCAAATTCAGAGGCAAAAGTTTTATCTCTAAGATGTGTGGTATCAGATATGGATCAGCAACCTTCGCCTTGTGTAGACTGGTCTCTCGAGAAAAATATCTCTATCCAGGACAATACCAAACCTATGATGCATAAGAGGTACCTAGATGAAATTTCTAAAAAAGCTTCAAAATCAGCAAAAGAAACAAGTCAAAGATCACTTAGCAAAGGCGATGCCTTCTTCCTATTCACATACAATGACATGTATAAGGATTATTGGGAATAGAAGAAGTGATGAGAAAAAAAGGGGAAAAGTCAAGGCTCCATGTGTTTCAAATACAGTTTCAAGGGTTCAAAAGTTCAAATTGTTCACCAAGAAGAGAGTGATGTCTCTTCCTCATCTTCAACTTAATCTAGGGCCTCAAATCACATCATCTATTCATGCTTTTCCTTCTCCTACTTCTCCACCAATTTCTCCTCTTTCTAGGTCCCCATCCTTATCACTTATTCAACCCTCTTCACCTTACGCACCTAAAGATGTCACTTGTAAAATCACGTCTAAAACCCCTTCTATTCCACCTTATGTTCCTTCTCCATCTCATCCTCAAAATATTCCATCTCTAGTTATTTATGTGCCATCACTTGTTTCATTCTCTTGAACCACCTGCATTCATTACTTGAGTGTAATATGCATTGTTCTGGTAGGGTTTTATGCCTTGGTTTTTTCATTTCTCACTGCTGTTTTAGTTTAGGGTTTATATATGTTTTTGCATGTGTTTGTTTTGCATTGCAACAATGAAATATAATGCATATAGCAATAACCCAGAAAAACTATAACATATATGAGCAAAATAACATAGATGTCACTTGTAAAATCACATCTAAAACCCCTTCTGCTCCACCTCATGTTCCTTCTCCACCTCATCCTCAAAATATTCCATCTCTAGTTATTTATTTGTCATCACTCGTTTCGTTCTCTTGAACCACCTGCAATCATTACTTGAGTGTAATATGCATTGTTCTGGCAGGGTTTTATGCCTTGGTTTTTTCATTTCTCACTACTGTTTTGGTTTAGGGTTTATATATGTTTTTGCATGTGTTTGTTTTGCATTGCAACAATGAAATATAATGCATATAGCAATAACCCAGAAAAACTATAACATATATGAGCAAAATAACAAAGACCTGGTTTATAATATTGCTCAAAATGAATTACAGTGACATACCCATTTGCAAATCTTCAACTTCGTATTTTTGCCGTACTTGGACCAGCATTACAAGCTATGGAAAATCACCACTAATCACATACAATGAGAGTTCTTTATCAATATCAACGCTGCAATATCAAATGTGACCCTAGATGCCAAGATTGGATGAAGTAGAAGTCATTAATGAAGGTCGAACTCTCTCCAGTGAAACCCACGACCCCCAATGAGATGAATGGCCCTGCTGGTGTCAAATATCAGCTATCAACAAATGCAATCTCTTTCAAAATGCCTATGTTTTAATCTGTGTATTGCTGTTTGGTATAGGCGACCAAGAAAGAATGGAAACATGCCACAAAACCACACAAAATCCCCAATGAAAGGTACGGCCCTGTCAAGCATAGGTACGACCAGCAAAGGGAGTATAACAGCTGCTCATAACTCCTTCACAAATGCATAAATCTGTCCCTCAACTCTTCATTCCCAGCTGCATACAAAAATCTGCATAAGATATGTTTTTATCTCCTCAAAAACTCCATCAAAATATATCAAACTAAAGCACAAATGAAGCCCCTGGATGAGACTTCCCAAAACCTGCCTGATGTTGTCTTCCAAACACGAAGCGAGTGATTCTACGGAGGTTTTTGTCTTAGCAGAACCCTAGTTCAAACCCTCAAAGCCAAGCTTCAAAGCTTTGCACGACAATATCATTTTTTTGCAAAGTGAGTGAATGCATGAAATGAGCTCTTCACTTTTCCTTTTTACTCCTTCCTCTCCAACACCCAAAATGAGGTTATTTTATTATTTTGTTTTATTTACTCAACCCCATGCTTCTTCGTGAAGGGCGCCCATCCTAGCACTTTATTACTTAAAGTTACAACTTAACATTCCATGAAGTAAGTCACTATAATAAATTAAAGTAACTTTTAGCCATTTAAAATATTATAAGTTAAAATTGAATATTTAACTTATACTTCGACTTATAATTACCTGGCCATCTCGAAACCAAATACCAAGTGCTAGGTGCTCCAACTGGCAGTGGCTATAAATGGAAAGTCGGGCCAACATCGCCCATGATCGTCTGACTTACTATAAATAGTAAGTCCTAGAAAATGACCCAATTAGGCTCCCTAACCAACGCCATTAGCCTACGGTAACCCTGGAATAGGCTAATCTCCTCATCTAACTGACTGGGCTAAGAAAGGAACATTACAGTCCGCCCTCCCCAAAATTGCTTGTCCTCAAGCAATCTCAGCTCAGGATGCTGCAATATCTGTTCACTCTCCCACGTTGCATCCTCAACTAGCAGATTCTTCCACTTCACCGGTTACTCCTTAATGATCTGCCTCCTAAGATTCCTCTCTCGTGTGTCAATGATGGCCTCTAGAACCAAAATTAGCTTCCCCTCCTCATCCAATGGTGGAAGCTCAGCTGAAGGAACCACATTATGACCAAGTGCTTTCTTAAGTTTGGAAACATGAAACACGTTGTGCACTCGACTATTTGCTGGTAGCTCTAGCTCATAAGCTACTTCCCCCACTTTCCTGGCTACTCTGAACGGACCATAAAACCTAGGTTTTAATTTTTTTGCTCCACTCCTTTTTAGAGTGGACTACCTATATGGTTGGAGTGTCAAGTAAACCATATCGCCAACCTCGAAACTCCTCTCTACTCGATGTTGGTCTACATAGAGTTTCTGTTAATTTTGTGCCTGTTGCATATTCTCCTTGAGCTCGTTCATGATATCCTGGCTCTCTTGCAACAAGTCTTTAGCCTTTGGTACTGCTATCACCAAGTAGCAAGTCTGTGAAACAAGGGGCATCATACCCATATAAGGCCCTAAATGGAGTCATCCTGATGGACATGTGATATGTCGTATTGTAACAATACTCCCCCAGATGCAACCACTTAATCCATGCTTTCTGCTGCCCCGATATATAATTCCTGAGATACCCTTCCACCCATTTGTTCACTATCTCCGTCTAACCGTCACTCTACGGGTGGTAACTAGTACTGGGAGTTAGTTCAGTGCCACACAGTCTGAACAACTCCTACCAAAACAAGCTTAGGAACTTGTTGTCCCTATCACTCACAATGCCCTTGGGTATCCCATGCAATCTGAATATCTCCCTGAAGAAAAGATCAGCTACCTGTATTGTTGTGTGGGGTCACTGATATGGTGAAGAAATGTGCAAACTTGGTCAACCTATCAACCATCACAAAGATGCAATCCTTCCCCTGTACTTTTAGTAGCCCTATAATAAAATCCATGGAGATATATTCCCACTTTTGATTGGGAATCGGCAATGGTTGTAGTAATCCTGCTGGGTAAGTATGTTCGTTCTTATTTTGCTAACAGATTGGGCATTCTTGAACATACTTAAGGACTTCATTCTTAAGTCCTTTCCATGTAAATCTCTCTCGTACTTGCCTATAAGTCTTGAAGAACCCGGGATAGCCAGCCATAGGTGTATCATGGAAAGTCCTTAGAATTTTGCCTTTGAATTGAGAATTAGGCACCAAGAATATTCTATCCTTATAGATAATCAAATCATTCACCACCGAATATCTGTCATCATGAACAGTGCCCTCAATGACTCCTACTGCCCAAGAGTCCTTAGCATACTCTGCTGAAATTGACTCTCTCCAATCAGCAGATATCTCCCGTAGTAAACACAAGTGGGGTCTCCTGGATAAAGCATATGCGACCACATTCTTACCTTTGACATACTTGATGTCAAAGTAGTATGCCTGGAGCTTACTGACCCACTTCTGTTGTCGATCATTCAAATCCTTTTGATTCATGAAATATTTTATGGTATTATGATTTGTTTTGATGATGAATTTGCCACCAACCAAATAGGGTCTGAATTTGGCCAATGCATGCATTATCGCCAACATCTCTTAGTCATATACCAAGTAACTCTTCTCCACACCCTAAGCTTCCTGCTGTCGAATGCAATTGGGTGTTTCTCCTGCATCAAAACTGCCCCTATCCCCTCTCCTGAGGCATCACACTCCAACTCAAATGGTTTGGAGAAATCAGGAATTGCTAATACTGGGCAGGTAGACATCAAATGTTTGAAATGTTCAAAAAATTTATCCACAAAAAGGCTCCTTTCCTGGTCAAATCTGTCAGTGGTGTTGCTGTCTGTGAGAAGCCCTTCACAAATCTCCTGTAAAACCCACATAATCCAAAGAACCCCTTACGCTGAGTGAGGTTCGTCGGTGTAGGCCATTCCATGATAGCCCTAATTTTCTCTGGATCAACCCTCACACCATCTGCACTGATTATGTGACCCAGATAAAGCAACTCTGTCATGTTGAAGTCACACTTGGACTCCTTGGCATATAAGGACTCACTCTCAAGGATACTCAGAACCTCCTCCAGATGTCTCATATGATCTTCCCATGTCCTGTTGAAAATCAGAATGTCATCAAAGAAGATTAATACAAACTTCCTCAATTGTTTCCTAAAGATTTGGTTCATGCTGCTCTAGAAAGTAGCTAGTGCGTTGGTCAAGCCAAACGGCATCACCAAGAACTCGAAGTGGCCGTAATGACACCTGAATGCAATTTTCTCTATATCCTCTTCCCTCATCCAAATCTGATGGTACCCCGATCTCAGATCTATCTTTGATAAGTAACATGCCTCGTGCAACTCATCAATCAACTCATCTATGCGGAGAATAGGATACCTGTTCTTTATGGTTTTCTTATTCAAGGCCCTGTAATATATGCACATCCGAATGGTCCCATCTTTTTTCTTGACCAAAACTACTGCAGACACAAATGGGCTCTTGGTTGGCCTGATGTGACCCATCTCCAATAGCTCCTTGATAGTTTTCTCTATCTCATCCTTGAGCCTCTTAGGATGATGATAGGGAGTAGTAATCACGGGCTTGGACCCGTCCTCGAGCTCTATGACATGCTCGATGCCTCTATCAGGTGGTATATTCCCAAACACCTTGCTATGCTTGGTCAACAACTTCTGTATGTCTGGATGATAGTTGCTCTTAGGTTGTTGGGGACTCTTTGGCATGATTAAACATTCAGCTGCCCACTCTACCTGGTCATGTCTCAACATCATCTCCATCCTCTTGAGAGAGACTACTCGAGGTCCTCCATCTGACAATGCTCTGAGTACTATCTTCCTCCCATTGGACTTGAATTTCATCTCCATGTTCTCCAAGTTCATGGTGAACTCGCCAATGGTCATCATCCAATGCATGCCCAATACCACATATGTATCACCTATGCCCACAACATAAAAGTCATCTTTGAGCTCATATTCTCCAAGCCAAATGCTCAACCCAGAAATCTTTCTGGTGCAAGTGAGTTTGAAGCCATCTGCTACCATCACCTTGAAGCCTTCAAACTCTTCAATTTTGAGTCCTTGTTTGGCCACCAACCCCTCATCAATGAAATTGTGTCGCACCTGTATCAATAAGGGTGATGATACTCTGTCCCCCTATGACTCCTCTAACTCTGAAGGAGCCAACTTTCTAAAAACTAGAAAGTTGTGCCATTACTTCCTCACTATCACTGCTGCCCTGAGATGCATTCTCATCATCACTATCCTCCATGTCTGATGGCTGATCTGATCTCTCTGAATTGGACTCCTCAGCTGAAAAGTACTCTATTTGTTTTGCTTTGGCCTTGTTAAGGCACCTATGTGAAGGGTCCCATGGCACTCTGCAATGGAAGCAAAGCTTCTTCCTTTTGTACTCATTAAGCTGATCATTATTCGGCTGATTGCTCTTCTCCTTTGGCTGATTGCTATCTTTCTGAAAGGGTTTTTTGTCTTTGTCCTTCCTATATGGAAATCCCTTGGTCTGAAATTTACTCCTTGATGATGAAGACTCCATGTCTCTAGCCTTCTTCATAGCCTCATGGAGTGTAAGATACTACCCCAAATTTTTTCAAAATATTACAATGATATCATAATGTTAGCACAATTAAAATACCTCCACACTTCTGATCACCAAGTTCCCAAAACGGGCGAGGTGAGAGCATAATGTGTTTTGGCTTACAACTAAAGCATTGTGCAAAATAGTAAATACATTCATCCGCTAATGAGCAGGCATCCGCTTATTCAACGGACGTCCACTTATTTAGTGGGAATTCACCACTTATTCAGTGGGTAGAAACAGAAAGATAAACAATGTTCTTTTCCCACACTGGCGGTTGGACCATCCAGGGGTTGTTTTAATGAGTTTTGCATAAGAAAGTTCACAATGGAATCATATGCTATAACAATTAAAATTATTGATTAAAGCATAGATCAAGATAACTTGAAGATATTGGTTGATCTCCTTGATAATACCCTGCATAATAATCAACTTCATATCATCAACTACCAATGCTGAAGCACTGCATTTACCTTATTGATCAACCTGCACTGTTAAAATCAGAGTTCCTCTATGCTGTTTGGCTGCATGGATCATACACTAAACCCCCAAAATGATAAAGATGATGAACTATCTTCTTATCAGCAATCACCACATAGTACTACAATTTAAACTCAATGCAAGAGATAATCATTCCAAGTCTGAGATAACACTGCAACCAATAACAATACCCACATACAGTCCTGTATGGCCTGCTGGTATGGCCTTACACAGAGCAATCTCAGAACTGTCCAATGATATCAGAAAATGGGCTCAAAAGGATCGCCTCTACATAGCTAACATTCCTCAATCATCATACATAACAAAAGGTTAACATTCATTTAAATTTTCAATTCATCCATGTTGACTGGTACGGCCCTAGGAATGAATGGATTCTTCCATTTTACTCCAAACACTCCATACTATCAATTGAAACTATTCTGTAAGGGGGCGCCAGGGATTAACAATAAGATTGCAACTAACAAACTGCCCAAAATACAAAGAAATAAGTCTCCCAACAAATCGTATCCCATGAAGGTACGGCTGAGCAAGTACGGCCCAGACATCACAATCCTCAAACATTATTAAATACAATGGAAAACACTTGGGAAATGGTAGCCATGTCATAAGAGAGTGTTATCAAACAAATTCAATTCTTATTCTAATACCAGACTTCCAAATTTCCTAATCAACTTCCCCGGTTGTACGGCCCTGAACATGTATGGCAGCTCCCAGAAATTCAAACAATGCTTTAAAACACACAAAACCCACATGAATGGTGATGATTAGGCTATATTAAGGCCATGCAAAAAGACTGAAAACCAATCTCTGCTTCAATATTTTTATTTTCAAAGTCTTCAAATCTGCAGGTACGGCCATTAGAGGGTATGGGCCAGCAGATGAATGCACAAAAACTCAAGAAACATGCTCCAAAATACTAACAAAATCATCTATAACAGATTACAAATGATAAACAATGATCTCCAATCCAAAACTTAGCATAACTCTCAACATTGATCAGCTCCAGCACAATGGTGATTTCTGTGTGAAACCACACTCAAACTCCAGAGGGTTTTTGTCCTCAAAAGGATTCTACAAGAGGGTTTTCGTCCTCAAGAGAATATGGAAGAACTCACAGGTTCCATCCATCTGCAAACAAATTCAATATATAACCTAGCATAACTCTTCAAACGAGAGCTCATTCTCTTTTATAAGGCACTGGGGGAGTTACAAAGGAAATGAATTATTTCTTGAAAATAATAACATTTTCCTTCTAACTTAATTTATTTCTTTTTTCCTCCATTTAAGTGCTCACTTTTATGTGCCTACATAAAAGAATATGTTTTCCCCTTTCAAATGATCTATAACACTTAATAAGATTTTAATTATTTTTCACCCTTAGGAACTTAAGTGAAAAATATAATTAAAATAGCTCATTAAATATTAAATTTTGCGGGAAATCTCAAACGGCCTCCGAATGTCAAATAAACTGAACCAATATGCTCTGTAAGGTTTGGAATGAGCAACGATGCATTTTGGATGACTTTCCAAAAATAGAAAATTCCTCCAAGAATCTTGGAGAGCAAATTAGAAGCCCAATCGAACTTCAGAAACCAACACTGTTACCCGAAACATCAATTGAGCTCAAAACCATGAGAAATAATCCATTTACACAAGGAAAACCCAATTAATTGTTCTGCAGACTGAATCAAGACCACTCCAAAAACATTGGAGTTCTTTCCAAACATGTCGGATAGCCTCCAAGAGACTAGGAACAAGCACAAAACTCACAATATTCAATGCACCAAAAATGGAACATTACAGTCCTCCCTGCTCAAGATTGCTTGTCCTCAAGCAATTCATGCTATCCAACCAAGAAAATTGCATGATTAACAATAATATGCCTGGATCCCAAATCAATCTAAAGAATGCTTCACATTGCTTCTGCTGCATCTCTCTGATATATCTGTGAACTGCACAACAGACACTTTGTATAATCATCTGAAACATTCTTCCAATCGTACAACTTGCTAGATACCAAACATCATTAACTCCATAAATGAAAGAGTTAGCAATCCTCAATACAATCATCCAACACGATACAACTACTGGGAACCAAAAATTGTAATGTCCCTCCGAGGAAGAACATAACTCAACTTGATGACAAGCTGAAAACAATTCAGAACAGCCATGAATCAGATGATTCTCACTCTCCAAAAGAGCATTAATAACTGCAACACTTGTTCCTTTCAGCTGAAAACTTCTGTCATCTTCCCATAAAAGGCTAAAGGCATCAAAAAGTTCAATCTCATGGCTGCCTAAGTCTGAGATAATCTTATGAAAATCAGATTTCAATGATCTCAAAATGGGATAGCAACAAAAAAACTGAAATCTTTTGAGAACAATAAGAAATTTAGGCCATCTACAATTAGAATAAGTCAAGGTTATGACCAAAATTTCTCTCCAATCAATCATGATGTAAGCAAATGAACATTTATGATCGCTGATTGGATGAAGGACGGCAGCTTCATGACATAAATTTGACTCCAAATTCATCCATAAAACAATCTTACCAACACCACTATCCTGCAAGGAATCTTGCAAATAAACTCCATTGCAAAAGTAAGCCATCATTGAATCTAATCCCTTGCATACTTGAACCTTATGCCCATTTTCAACAATTGTTGAAAACTTCCAGTTGAAGAAGTTTTTGTACAAATGAACATCATATGAGTGCATTTCACCCGGATCCCATATCTTGTTACTGTCCTCCTCCGTGCTACTCACATCAGAATGGTTCTCGTCATTCAACATGAGGAGAAGATTATCATGAGTTAACTCAACTTCCATCATAAAAAGAGTATTATCAAATGATTGGAAATTGGTTTCACCTTCATGTTCAAACAATTCATCAATTGACTCCCACTCTGCATTTGCATACTTAGGAGGCTGTCCTAAGTCAAAACCTCCTTGGAGTAAACCAAGCTCTTCAGTCTCCAGCTTGCTTTCATTGGCTCTAGCAACTCCTACTTGCTCCATGAATTGATGGACATCAACAAGCTGATTTTCAGCTTTTAAGAGAGCCATTTGGGTACTCTCTACAGAATCCATAGTTGTTTTAAGCTTAAATGTAAGCTTATCAATTTCAGCATCTCGTCCCTTCAATGCATCACATATTCGACAAGCAAACTCAAGGACATAATCTCTATCAAGAAGCAGGTTCAAAAAATCAGATTTCAATGCTTCTAATGCCTCTTTGACCACACTCCAATCTTCAAGTGAAGATCCTCTTTCCTTGCCTATTTGTCTCCTTTCAACTTGAGCTCTCCAAATGTGATCTTCAACAAACTTATGTGAGCTATCCAAATGTGTTAGAATTTGCACGACCTTATCTTCGGTGACTAACAATTGATTCTTAAAATTCAAATCAGTTGCACACAATAAATTTTCTGTCATATCCTTAGAAGCATGATCCTTGAAATCAACTGCTTTAAAGCTATCCTCTTCATAGCTACTTTGACTACAAGAAGTAGCATCACAAAAATTCAATGTTGAGCCGACCTTTGAGGCTGATCCAAATCTTCCAACAAACTCTTCATCAACATGCTCAACAACTGACTCTTCTGCAAGGATACTAAGTTCTTCAAGTTGCATAGGAGTTGAATTTTTTTCTTCATCACTTAGATCAAATGAAAAGGTAGTCTCATAATCAAACATTGAATCGTCACCAATGGCTAATTTAAAGTCTTCATCAACACATTCTTCGTCAAGGATCTTTGAAGAATCTAACTGCTCTTCTTTTTGCATGGAACAATCCCATTCATAATCAAGACTTCCATCACTAGAATGGTGGAAATGCTCTTCATTAGGCGCTGTTCTGAAATTTGCAACGGCATCAAACTTTTTATCTTTTGTGATTTCATTGTCTCCCATGTCCTCAACGAGACACATTGCTTCAATCCTCTCAGGGTCACTTGCAAAGTCATCGGCAAGCAATCTATCGATCATCTTCATCTCCTCAAATGTAGTGGCATTTTCAGCATCTTCATCAAATGAAGGACTTGCTAAGTCCAACACTTTTGGCTCCTCGTCAAAGCAAGGCTCAGTTTCACTAATTTCTGTTGTAGACTTCTCCAATTTAGCAAACTCCTCTATGCATGTCTCATGTTTTGTGACTTTGTCTTCCTCATACAGAGGCTTAGACTCATTTCTTTCAACTAACAAGTCTTCATTTTCACCATTTTTAGATTTCACATCATTCAGAAAGAATGGACATGTGATGAAAGTTACTGGTTTAGCTTCTTTGTTCTTGCAATGATGATTAGGATCCCAAGGATTTTTGCAATGGAAACATAGACTTCTTCTCCTGAGTTCATTCTTGCTGACCTCTCTCTTCCTTGAAATGAGAGGTTTCTTGTTTGGCGAGCTGGAAAGTGATGACTTAGAAAAGTTCTTGGTCCTTGCCTTTGAAGTAGTTAACTCCGGCTTGCACAAGGACATTTTCTTCATCTTCTCTTCATTCCTTATCTTCTGAATGTATTCTATAAATCCCTTTTTATCCGGATTACCCTCCTTGATGATTTTCAAGAAAGCATTCCAAGGGAGTTGCTGCTTATAGTCATCTGGTAGTTCTTCATACTCATTAATAATCTTAGTGGCCTCATGATGATACTTCCTTCGATCCAATTTGTCTTGAACAACTTTTTCTAATTCATCCAAAACCTCTGTCTCACTTCTTTTCTGCATAAGAGATGCCATGATCTCTCAACACTGCTCAAAATCTTTCAACTGCCCAACTGTGAACACACATGCAAGTGCCGATCACTCACAAGCAATGCTAAAAACTGACTTGCTCAACTGAAAGATCTGCAACAAATTAGCTTCCCAACAGGCTGGCAAGAACATACCAACTCTGATACCACTGTAAGATACTACCCCAAATTTTTTCAAAATATTACAATGATATCATAATGTTAGCACAATTAAAATACCTCCACACTTCTGATCACCAAGTTCCCAAAACGGGCGAGGTGAGAGCATAATGTGTTTTGGCTTACAACTAAAGCATTGTGCAAAATAGTAAATACATTCATCCGCTAATGAGCAGGCATCCGCTTATTCAACGGACGTCCACTTATTCAGTGGGAATTCACCACTTATTCAGTGGGTAGAAACAGAAAGATAAACAATGTTCTTTTCCCACACTGGCGGTTGGACCATCCAGGGGTTGTTTTAATGAGTTTTGCATAAGAAAGTTCACAATGGAATCATATGCTATAACAATTAAAATTATTGATTAAAGCATAGATCAAGATAACTTGAAGATATTGGTTGATCTCCTTGATAATACCCTGCATAATAATCAACTTCATATCATCAACTACTAATGCTGAAGCACTGCATTTACCTTGTTGATCAACCTGCACTGTTAAAATCAGAGTTCCTCTATGCTGTTTGGCTGCATGGATCATACACTAAACCCCCAAAATGATAAAGATGATGAACTATCTTCTTATCAGCAATCACCACATAGTACTACAATTTAAACTCAATGCAAGAGATAATCATTCCAAGTCTGAGATAACACTGCAACCAATAACAATACCCACATACAGTCCTGTACGGCCTGCTGGTATGGCCTTACACAGAGCAATCTCAGAACTGTCCAATGATATCAGAAAATGGGCTCAAAACGATCGCCTCTACATAGCTAACATTCCTCAATCATCATACATAACAAAAGGTTAACATTCATTTAAATTTTCAATTCATCCATGTTGACTGGTACAGCCCTAGGAATGAATGGATTCTTCCATTTTACTCCAAACACTCCATACTATCAATTGAAACTATTCTGTAAGGGGGCGCCAGGGATTAACAATAAGATTGCAACTAACAAACTGCCCAAAATACAAAGAAATAAGTCTCCCAACAAATCGTATCCCATGAAGGTACGGCTGAGCAAGTACGGCCCAGACATCACAATCCTCGAACATTATTAAATACAATGGAAAACACTTGGGAAATGGTAGCCATGTCATAAGAGAGTGTTATCAAACAAATTCAATTCTTATTCTAATACCAGACTTCCAAATTTCCTGATCAACTTCCCCGGTTGTACGGCCCTGAACATGTATGGCAGCTCCCAGAAATTCAAACAATGCTTTAAAACACACAAAACCCACATGAATGGTGATGATTAGGCTATATTAAGGCCATGCAAAAAGACTGAAAACCAATCTCTGCTTCAATATTTTTATTTTCAAAGTCTTCAAATCTGCAGGTACGGCCATTAGAGGGTATGGGCCAGCAGATGAATGCACAAAAACTCAAGAAACATGCTCCAAAATACTAACAAAATCATCTATAACAGATTACAAATGATAAACAATGATCTCCAATCCAAAACTTAGCATAACTCTCAACATTGATCAGCTCCAGCACAATGGTGATTTCTGTGTGAAACCACACTCAAACTCCAGAGGGTTTTTGTCCTCAAGAGGATTCTACAAGAGGGTTTTCGTCCTCAAGAGAATATGGAAGAACTCACAGGTTCCATCCATCTGCAAACAAATTCAATATATAACCTAGCATAACTCTTCAAATGAGAGCTCATTCTCTTTTATAAGGCACTGGGGGAGTTACAAAGGAAATGAATTATTTCTTGAAAATAATAACATTTTCCTTCTAACTTAATTTATTTCTTTTTTCCTCCATTTAAGTGCTCACTTTTATGTGCCTACATAAAAGAATATGTTTTCCCCTTTCAAATGAGCTATAACACTTAATAAGATTTTAATTATTTTTCACCCTTAGGAACTTAAGTGAAAAATATAATTAAAATAGCTCATTAAATATTAAATTTTGCGGGAAATCTCAAACGGCCTCCGAATGTCAAATAAACTGAACCAATATGCTCTGTAAGGTTTGGAATGAGCAACAATGCATTTTGGATGACTTTCCAAAAATAGAAAATTCCTCCAAGAATCTTGGAGAGCAAATTAGAAGCCCGATCGAACTTCAGAAACCAACACTGTTACCCGGAACATCAATTGAGCTCAAAACCATGAGAAATAATCCATTTACACAAGGAAAACCCAATTAATTGTTCTGCAGACTGAATCAAGACCACTCCAAAAACATTGGAGTTCTTTCCAAACATGTCGGATAGCCTCCAAGAGACTAGGAACAAGCACAAAACTCACAATATTCAATGCACCAAAAATGGAACATTACATGGAGAGAAGGTGGGTTGAGACCCTTGATCCAACCCCGTAATGGATCAGTAAGTCCATCAATGAAGAGAACCAGTAACCTGCGTTCTGAAATGCCTGTCACCATCACCGACAGCTTCTGGAACTCTGAGATGTAGCTCTCTACCGAACCCCATTGTCTGAGTTGTGTCAACTCCTTAAACTGCAATTCGGGGTCCTTCTTGTCAAATCTGTCTATGAGACGACCAATGAATTCTGCATAGGATGTGATCTGGTCATGTCCCAAGGTCACCTTCCCATGGTGCCACCACTCATAGGCAATACCATCAAGGTGCAAGGTTGCATATGTAATAGCCTCCTCAGGCATAGGGTTAAGTTGTAGGACGCTGTCAAGCTTCTGCACCCATGCTCTAGCAGTGGTCTTCCCTGACCCATCGAAGTAAGGTATATTAAGCTTATTAACCTTCTTCTGCAGCTCTATATTTTGTTGTCTACCACCTTTTGGTCTGTGTTTCATCCGCAAATCAGAATACGCATGGAATGACATCTCTACTCTAAACTCATCATTGGATGCTCGCCAATCCCTGACTATAACATCCTGGAACTCCACCTGTGTAGTCTTAGGCTCTAGTGCTTTGTTCCTAGGAGTAAAGGTAGGTATCCCTGGTCTATCATACCCTATATGCTGAGTAGCCCTTCTGTTATTTACCAATACCGCATCTTCAAGTCTCCTCTCGTCATCATCCCTGTATTTGTGCCTGTCACCATTGTTCCTGTCATCAATGTTCCTGTCACCATTATTGTTCTAATTCCTGTCATTGTTGTTGTTATGGTTATTATTGTTATTGTTTCCAGGATTACCAAAAACATGATTGGCCATCATCTGCATCAATTGATTAAAGTTCTGTTGCATTTCTCTCTGTCCCCTGCCCAAGTCACTCAGCATCTCACAAGTGCTAGGTTCTTCACGGTCTATGTCCCCCATTACTTCTGCTGGAACGATAACTGTATCAGGACCTGCAAAAGGGTCTATATGTTGTAGAACCTCAAGATCTGGTTGTGACCTATTTCGTCTAAGATAGTACTGGTGAGTACATGGCTGCATCACTCAATACCCAACTGTATGTTCAAAATAACCTCACAGGACGGCAAGATTTTCTGCTCTGATACCACTGTAATATGCACTATTCTGGTAGGGTTTTATGCCTTGGTTTTTTCGTTTCTCACTGCTGTTTTGGTTTAGGGTTTATAAATGTTTTTGCATATGTTTGTTTTGCATTGCAACAATGAAATATAATGCATATAACAATAACCCAAAAAAACTATAACATATATGAGCAAAATAACAAAGACCCAATTTATAATATTGCTCAAAATGAATTACAGTGACATACCCATTTGCAAATCTTCAACTTCGTATTTTTGCCGTGCTTGAACCAGCGTTACAAGCTATGAAAAATCACCACTAATCACATACAATGAGAGTTCTTCATCAATATCAACGCTGCAATATCAAATGTGACCCTAGACACCAAGATTGGATGAAGTCGAAGTCATTAATGAAGGTCAAACTCTCTCTAGTGAAACCCACGACCCCCAATGAGATGTACGGCCCTGCTGGTGTCAAATATCAGCTATCAACAAATGCAATCTCTTTCAAAATGCCTCTGTTTTAATCTGTGTATTGTTGTTTGGTATAGGCAACCAAGAAAGAATGGAAAGATCCCACAAAACCACACAAAATCCCCAATGAAAGGTACGGCCCTGTCAAGCATAGGTACGACCAGCAAAGGGAGTATAACAGCTGCTCATAACTCCTTCACAAATGCATAAATCTGTCCCTCAACTCTTCATTCCCAGCTGCATACAAAAATCTGCATAAGATATGTCTTTATCTCCTCAAAAACTCCATCAAAATATATCAAACTAAAGCACAAATGAAGCCTCTGGATGAGACTTCCCAAAACCTGCTTGATGTTGTCTTCCAAACACGAAGCGAGTGATTCTACGGAGGTTTTCGTCTCAGCAGAACCCTAGTTCAAACCCTCAAAGCCAAGCTTCAAAGCTTTGCACGACAATATCAATTTTTTGTAAAGTGAGTGAATGCATGAAATGAGCTTTTCACTTTTCCTTTTTACTCCTTCCTCTCCAACGCCCAAAATGAGGTTATTTTATTATTTTGTTTTATTTACTCAACCCCATGCTTCTTCATGAAGGGCGCCCATCCTAGCACTTTACTTTATGTTACAACTTAACATTCCTTGAAGTAAGTCCCTATAATAAATTAAAGTAACTTTTAGCCATTTAAAATATTATAAGTTAAATATTCAATTTAACTTATACTTCGACTTATAATTACCTGGCCATCTCGAAACTAAATACCAAGTGCTAGGTGCTCCAACTGGCAGTGGCTATAAATGGAAAGTCGGGCCAACACCGCCCGTGATACTCCTGCCTGACTTACTGTAAATAGTAAGTCCTAGAAAATGACCCAATTAGGCTCCCTAACCAAAGCCATTAGCCTACGGGAACCCTTGAATAGGCTAATCTCCTCATCTGATTGACTGGGCTAAGAAAGGGACATTCCATTGAGCCACCACCTCTAGGAAAAAGTGACACCAAAGTGGGTTAGATCAAAGGTGGCTAGAAGAGGAAGCTTGTGCCCTCTTATTTGGCACTCATCCATTATTTTCGACTTTGTGCTTAAGAAGTCAAAGAGGCAATCTCAAGTGAAGAAGAGTTCTTATGGTCATTTGGTTGTTGAGACCGCTACTCCTCCCAAGGGGAAAGCAACACAAAATATTGAGCCTTTTGATTTGAGATAGTAGAAACTAATTTGGGATCAATGTCATGTCAAGGAGATATCAATTTCTTTGAGGTAGCCACTGAAAACCTGAAGGAAAGAGTCAAAGATGGAGAGGACAGGGCATCCTTCAAAGTTGAAAATAAGCAGCTTTGGAAATACACTGCTCAACTTTTACAGCCCATACCCAGCCCTACAAGTTTTGTGCCATAGGTTCTACAATCTAGTGATAAGCAGAGGCAGCCAGATCAGCTGGTTGCCCATGGAAAGAATACACAACAGTGCATTGATATAATTTGTCAGCAAGGATTACATGTAATTGATAGGTTATATGCTTTGTTGACTTTACACATGAGATGAGGGGTGATATTTCAGCATTGAAGCATGCTATGATGGATAGGGTCTCTTCATATGAGCATTTTATGGAAAAGTTCAATCAAATTAAAACCCCTGGTCCACTGAAATTAGTTGAAATGGGTGTAATAAAGAGCACCAAAGAGCATCCTTCTTTCAATTGGTCAAAGCAATATAAGTTTTGGGTCCAACTTCTTGAGGATGTTGTCACTATTTTGAGAGATAAAAAATCCAAACTTGACAAAATTGAGAAACATATTACCACTTTTGTTACTTTGGTTCCTTGTACCTTTGCCAATGAGAATGATATTCAAATTGAACATGATGCGGTACGAGCAAAATTTCAGAGATTGGTGAAAGACACTTGTAGGAGTGCAACACATTGAAAATATGGTCAAATTGGCTTTCATCTCTAGGCATGTTCAAGCAGGATAGAAGAAGGGTGTGATTGAAGTCGATACTATAGTGACAAAATGCAGCTATACTTTGGATGTTTAGGCATTGTGTATAGATACCATGTCTTTTCCAGATGAATCACAAGTGCAGGGATTCCTTGACAAATTCCAGAGAGCCCAAGATGTTGTTGCTACAACCCTGTTGGGTGGAGGTCTGAAGTAGCTATTTTTAGCTGCTCCTATTTTTAGATCTCAGCTTTAGATAATGTAAGATACTGCCCCTAAAAATTTTTTCTTTCAAGGTGAAAACAATGATCAACAATACTAACATAAAATAGCATATAGGCCAACTAAGCCTCACACTTTCTAATCACCCAGATCCCATCCAGGGGTTCTTAATGTGATTTGAATTACAAATAAAGTAAAGATAATCAATATAATCTTGATCAATGTCACAAGAGATAGAACTTGACAAATTATTCCCCTGAAGATTATTGTTAAGAAATCATACCCTGCAAATTAGAATTGGAAATCATATCATTAATAACTGAAAATGATTGACTTTTCTGCTATACTGGCTGATGACTGAATTTTTGCAACTACAGGCTGACTGTCACTGCTGTACGGTAGCCATGGAGGAAGCTCAAAATACCAAACACCACAATGCAAACTCACCCCCTTCAAAACTAATCTAGAACTGATTAATACCTTCATAAGATAAATCTGAGCACATAGATTAACCATCAACAAAGAAATCTGTAGTTAATGATTTCCATACCCCTGCATAGGACCGTACAGCCAGGAATGAATTATATGTTCACCCTATTCAAGCAACCACTCTAAACTCGAATCAAACAACCAGGAAAGTGGCGTTTACCCCCAACAAACAAATCCCAAATGATATCTTGGCTAGACAACCCCACAATTAATTTCTATGCAAATTGTACCCTTTCAGCAAGTACGGACTTCCTGAGTGTACGGACTCTCATGCACAGTTTATTACAGCATTTAATCCACTGCAAATAGGATGAAAAGAGACTCAAACATCACACAATATCATTCCCATTGATAAAGATTTATCAGACATCACCATTTAATTTCCTGATCAGATCGTACTATCCAGCATGTATGGCAGCAAGATACAGAAAATGCCAATAATACCATCCCACCACAAGGTAATACTGAAACAAACACTCACACAACAATATATATATAAAACCCACACCAAAAACCAAGACTATAAAGGCATATAAAAAACTTCTCAAAATTCCTTGAAATTCAATGAAGCCCAATGCAACTTCTGTGTGAAGTCACCAACCTCCAGCTAGGAAGGATATTGCACCATCGAAACTGGACTTCTCCATGAGGGTTTTCGTCCTCAAGAAGGATGCATGATCAATCTGGTTCAATTCCAGCAACATAACATTAACAAATCCAGGCATGCCCTCACAATGAGCTCTCGCATCTCTTTTATAGGCACTTGGAGAGTTACACAAGAAATTAATTCTTTCTTGGAAATAATACTTTTTTCTCTCAACTTATAATAAATCCATTTTAACTCCACTAAAGTGCTCACTTTTAAGTGCCTAGATGAAAGAATATGTTTTCCCCTTTTTAATGAGCTATAACACTTAATTACCTTTTTAATTATTTTCACCTTAGGAACATAAGTGAAAATACTAATTAAAATAGCTCATTAAATATTTTTTTTTGCAGAAAGTTGCAAACTGCATCGAAACACTAAATAAATTGTGCCAACACACTCAGAGGGGTTAGGGATGCAAAATGATGTCTTCCGGGGAACTTTCTGAAAATAGACGGCTCCTCCAAGAATCTTGGAGAGCAATCCAAAAAGCCGAATCCATATCAGAAAGTTGCATAGGCATCTTGACGCAAAACAAAGCTCAAAACCAACATCTGATATCCATAATGCAACTGAACCGGTGCACTCTAAGAACTTTAGAGTTCATCAACATGTCGAATAGCCTCCAAGGACTTAGGAACAAGCATAATGAACACAAAAATCAATGTGCCAAAAAAGGGACATTACAAATAACCTTGTCAAAGGTACATTTATAGATAGATGGTATTTATATCAGATACCTATTTGAGGATTTCTTAATTTAGATTTTGTATTTGGGGACAAATTCGTATTTTGGGGTTGCTTTGATTGCTGGTAAACTGTTGATAGCATAGGAACTATAGTTTGCTTTTTATTTATTTTTGATGCAAAACTTTGTAAAGACATATAAATAAGTGTTATTGGCACTTGGATTTTCTAATAGTAATTTTATGCCTACTTTGTTGCTAAGATTATTGTTCAAAGTTGTCCTTGTGTTATCTTATGTTTAATAGATTCAATAGTTTTATTGAAGATTGCGAGCTTTGTATTGTTGTTTTCATTAAAGTAGGTGGTCGTAGCTTTGTGTGTGTTATCTAAATCCAATTCTACTTTGTACTCACCTTCTTCTAGTCTTTGATTTTAGCTAGAAGAGGTGAGCGTGTTTCTGCTTTCCATAGATTAAGTTTTCCATATTAGACCAAAAAAACTGAAAAATCTTGTCTTGGGTGGAAGTGTTGAATAGATTTGTGCCTTTGTTTGAAAACAAAAGGATAAGATTTACTTTAAGTTTGTTTGTATTGCATATTCAAAGAAACCCCAATAGTTCTAGGTTTATTTTTAGTTTTACTTATAAGGAGCTTACCCTACAAATTTGAAGAAAGGTGCATCCTTGCACGCTATTCCATTTTGTGTTGTCCTAAAGGGGCCATATTAAAATGCTAAAATTATGGAAGGATGTCATTCCCCAAAGGGTTATATATTTATATATCTAACAATGTGTAGGAGCCCATCCCAATTAAAATCATTTGTCCTTATTTTCAAACCTCCTTGGCACTCCTATGCCAGGAGGACCTTGGCTATGATAATGACCAAGGTTTGCTTGGGCATCAAAGCGTGATTTAATACAATATGTTTAACCAATGTCAGGGCATGTATTGTGATTTTGCTAATTTCTGTTGGATAAAATACATAGTTTCATGGCTGCATTCTAAGATTGGAGCACCCAAATATTCAAATATTATTCCCACTTGTGCCACATGTATTTGTTCTCCCACTTCAATAATTCCACTAAATTGGGTGTAAAACTTTATTTCAAAGATGTGGCTACAGGCGTATCTCATTTGAAGTCAATACAACTATGGACTACACACCTAAATAAGCACTTAAGGAGAACTCATTATTATAGATTTGAAGACAATTTGTGACCTGTATGGAGCTGATAGACCGAAACTAATTAAGGTTTTCAAGGCATTTTTTAGATCCTTGACATTCAAAAGGGAAGAGAGTCCAAGAATAATTGGGCTGATTAGTATTTGAGACAAACTAAATATATATCAGTGTGTATGGGGCCAATTCTAGCCTATAACTTCTACCTAAGTGTGCCCAATATGTTATTAACATTGGAGTTCTTAAGGCAACTTGCCTCCACAAATGAGTACTTTGGAGAAGCCTCAAAGGATAACTACTTGGAGATTTCATTTTTGAGCACAAATGTGTCATAGAGATCCCCAAGAACATGCTAATTGCACTCTTGTTGATCTTAAAGTATCATAGTCCTATGAAGCTAAAGGAGTGATAAACCTAAAAGGAATTGACATAGGGAGGATACTCCCATGATTGCATTCTACAAGAAGACTTTTTGAGATATTACAATAACATGGATGAAGTGGGAGAGAGGAACTATAGGTATAATATGTGAAATGAGTACTTTAGAGAAGCCTCAAAGGACGACTACTTGGAGATTTCGTTTTTTAGCACAAATGTGTCATAGAGATCCCCAAGAACACGCTAATTGCACTCACAATGATCTTAAAGTATCATAGTTGTAGAGCTCCCCAGGAACATGCTAATGCACTCCCATTGATCTTAAAGTGTCATAGTCCTATGAAGCTAAAGGAGTGACAAACCTAAAAGGGATTGACACATGGAGGATACTCCCATGATTGCATTCTACAGGAAGACTCTTTGAGATATTGCACTAACATGGATGAAGTGGGAGAGAGGAACTATAGGTGTAATATGTTTGAGAATACTAAGATCAAGAGAGTTGAAGACCCCAAGTACCTTGGGATCTTTCCTTAGATAAAAAAGAAAAATATATGGATGGAAACGATGTGGAACAAGATCAAGAACTTTGTTGAGCTTACCAAGACTCAAAATAAAGGAAATGGGGAGAGTTGGCAATGATGACAAATTGTCTATATCATTTCCTCTTGGATACCCAAATGCTGACATCCCCCCTCCTATTGTTCAACCCGTTTCCAAGACAAGTGAGCATGCTTCTATAGAACAGCTCCAAGCTAAAATCCTACCACCAAAGATATCTAGATGACTGAGACCCAAAGTTCCCAAAAAAAAGGGAGATCTCTTGATGTCCCTAACCAAGAACAATTGGATGACCAAAAGATTAGGATTAAGAATACTACAGGTATAACAATTTTATCTAAACAAGGGAATTCCAAGAAGCTCTATGCATCATCAAGGAAAAGATACATGGCCTTATTAATATTCAATGCAAACAGAAAAGAAAAATCTAATCTATCCACACATGGATCTAATGCAAAACGAAAAGAAGACTCTATTCTATCCACGTACAAGCCCCCTGCCAAAACTAGAAAAATTGCCATTAAAGAAGGAATTACCCTGAATAGACTCAAGAGGTAATCAAAGATAGTCAACTTATATTTCTCCTGGGGTGGAACCGAGAGCAAACCATGGTGTTGCACCAACTCCTTAATATGAAGAATATCGAGAAAATATTTGGGGTTGATTCCAATTCAATCATTGTAACCAACTTCTTCCATGGCACTAAGTTCAATGTAAACATACAAGTGCTTATAGAATGGATCATTGCCCCTACCCAAAACAAGACAATGGATCAATGAGGTAATCAAGGAAAGTTGAATTATGCTTCTCCTTGGGTGGAACCTAGAGGAATTCCTGAGTACTAAGGATATCAAGAAAATATTTGGGACTAATCCAATTCAATCATCGTAGCCAAATTCTTCCACGGCACTGAGTTCAATGTAAACACACAAATGCTTGCAGAATGAATCAACTTAGGCTTGATTATTACAAGGGGACCATGTAGGTTATCAAAGAGAGGATATGACAACTACATAGTCTAAGAAAGTAACAGTGGTGGCAAGAACAATGTCTTGCATTCCTCAATTGGTGCACTAAAACTTTGAAGAATGAGGTTCAAGTTTAAAAAGTGATAATACATCCCTTAATGATGTATTGGACTTGAAGTTGAACTAGCTCACAAGGATGGAGGCACATAAGAACGAGCTCTCGAACAGAGTCAATGAAAAAACCCCTTTGCTAGTGGTGATGTGCTTCCTCCTCCCTAAAAACAGACTCACCAGAGTTGAGGCCACCATTGCAAAATTGGAAATAGACAAGAATAAAAGCCTACTACAAGAAGGCGATGATGGATTTTTTCAAACTCAAGGTGGATGACATCTTCCTAATATTCGTGTCTATGTGGGAATTGCTTATAGTAAGAAAGATGTGTGGGGTTTTAGGAAGTGGATCCAATAGATTCAAGGCTATCAAAGACACACGGTCTATTCGTGCTCCAAGCCACACCCTAGAACTTTGGGAAACTCACCTAATGACTAGGCATTCACATGAAATTCATGATCAAACTATAGGCGGTTTGGGCCAACCAACAAGAGTGTGCTTTAGGTTTTACAAACTAGGGAGGGTATCCCAGAGATCCTATTAAAGAACAAGTACAAAGCATGGTCAATTAGCTATATCTGATGCACAAGAATAACCCAAAATGTTGTCACTAATTACCCCTTGTGCTAGCTTATCAATCTTTTAGATCAAGGACCTCTTAAAACAGCAAATGAAGACCAGGTAACAATGCAACTAAAGATGCAAAACCAAATTAACCTCTCCAAATTTGTCATTATTTAAAAATCCCATCACAGATGTAACCTATAAAGATCCAGAATGTGCACAACTCTTTGAAGATGGACAAATAGGTATAGGCTCTCTAAAGATTCAGCAAAATTTATATCAATTGGAGCTTTATTTAGGATAATTTACCATATAGAATGGTAAAATTGAAGTTATAACCATTTAGCTTATTATGGTTGGTGCCTATTCCAACAGAAAACATAGTCAAGAATCAAGAAAAAGAAGTAAAGAATTTATGTAAATCCCTTGCAAGTAAACTCAAATTTCATTCCGAAATCCAATCAGTCTGGTTGCAAAATCATCCAAAATGAATTTCAATAAAATCAATGTACATAAATCAAAGTAAGATTTCTTCTAAACCATAGATAACCCACAATATTCTCCATGTATATATTGAAAAGAAGATTACATCCAAATATTGAAAGACTAATCAATGTGAACTTGAGGTCAGCAAATGTGACCCCAAAAACATTACAAACTACCTACTCCTAAAAATATTACACTAATTGTAGCGAATTTGTTCCTAATGAGTGGTACCCACTTGCAAATCCTTCACCCGACATTGCAAATCCATTAATATACCCCACACCAAATATGACTAACCTCATTTGTTTTCCCTAGAATGATCCTAGACACCTAGACCCAAAAAACAAGCCAAAAAGATTTATTCATCCTAGACTCAGGAAAAAAGCTTCTATTTATAGTGCCTAGATAGTGCTCACCTAGTGGATAATTGACATCTATTAGACACTTTACAATAGCACCTAAATCCAATAACAAACTTTTCCTCAGCCCACATCACTAGTCAATTACTTCCTTGGCCCACAAAGTGGATACAACACCCCCAAGTGTCCACTCAACTTCAACATAGAGCTTGGTACATGCTCTAAACATGGAGAAAAATATGACCCCATCCTCCCCCAGTCCCTTAGTCCCCTGCAAAGAATCCAAACCATTCTAAAGGTAAGCAATCCACTCGTCCATTAAGCACTAGTTGGCCTCCAAATGAACATGTCACAATGGTGCCTACAACATGCTCCTTTAGCTCCATGCATAAGTTCAATGTCTCCTTGTCACACAAGAAACAAGGCTTACCTTGCAATATCATCACCGCAATAGAGTTTAAACATAGAATCAACCTCTTCTTGGGCCTCTCAGAGAAGTCACTCAATAGTAGGTCTCCTCTTACTCCTAGAGGGTGAAGGCACTTGCCCTAACCCATAAGAATGACAGGAACTAAGGGGAGAGGCCAAAATCCTATGAATTGCAAAGAAGCGCGATAGTAGACATAGACAGTTACCATCTTCTTTATAGCAATTTGCTCGATCTAGAAATAATGCAAGGTCACGTCATAGGGACTATTTCTCCATATACAAAAATGGTAGTGGTGACATTTGAATTTAGACTATCCCATTGTAGATACATTACAAATATGGCAAACTAATCAATGCACCTTGTCAACAATTTTCCCCATAAGAAAATTACAAGAGCTTATCCAATTTGAAACCTTCATCAGATCTAATGGCCAAAGGATGAACGGACAAGAATAACCACAAGAAAAGAGATGCATACTTCAACATTCCTTGGCCTCTAAGACCTATTACCCTATGGGGCTAGACGTCTACATGACAATTGCCATTTGTAAAATCAATGGCTGATATAAAATCTTATGGGCGTGCAATAAATACATGTTCCTCTTGCTTCCATGTTGCGATGGAGAAGAACCCCTAGATTGAATGGGAAGAAAACATGGAGATAGAAGTTAGGGGTTGGTTGTTTGGGAAACAAGGAGATCATGAAGAGAGTCCTGGCTACTCGTAGTGAGATCAAGAGCATAGAATGGAATTTTAGAGTATCAAAACAAAATTAAATAATGCTAATGAAACCATCATTGAAATGATCAAGAGGGGGTTTTTCTAACCCTATTGCCCATAGAAATGCACTCATCAACAAGGAATAACGGAAACATATCATCAAATCCCTTCATACCATCAAATCCCTAATTGATAGGTCAACAAAATAATTCATGCTGAAACATTTCCCATTTATAATGAAATTAATGATGTTTTTAAGGGGAACACATGACTCAAAATAAAGGTTGGGGCATATGTGAAGATTCATGGGTCCATTAAAGAAGACTATTGGGCCATAATAGTGAACAATATGCCCCAATATGCCTGATACCATCAAGGACAAACTTGTGAAAGACCTCTCCCAAACCCATGCTTGGGCCTATCTTAGGGGCTTAGGGGGTTAGGGGCATTTATTGTAATGTCCCCGTTTTTGGAATGGTCGCCATTGGAGAGAGGTTGGGCTAATTTCCACACTTCGGGATTTTTGGAAGGCATCTTGAGTATTGGAGATGACTTGTCATATTTTTCTGATGTCTTTGATGCACTTATCTTGGACAAAACAATTTGTCTACCTTGGAGCGAACCACTTGGGAGAGTCACACATATGGAGATATGTTATCGAGAGTGCAGAGACTTGCCATCATCATGCCACGAGGTAAGATTATTTCATATATAGATGAATGATATAATGTCTTCATTCATGGATAAGTGTGAGGTCTCCTTGTACACATCACCTTATGGAGATCGTTATTATATTTTGTGGATCGGGCGACTTGTGATGGGAAAACAAAAATTAGCTAACACACACCTCACTTGGGCCCTTGGAGTTGGCATGGGAAATTAAGTTGGAAGTAATAAAATCGTATCTTCAATTAGATTTTATGGCGCCAAGTTACACTAGGGATGGTCGGCCCTCTTGGAGGGAAAAGGTGTTGAAAATCAATATTATTCTCCTAGGTCGGCCCTATTGGAGGAATACATGTGTATATATACAAGGTCACGTGAGGTTTTGCAAACGATCATTCAATCATTCATTTCATACACACTTGGAGTTTATATCTTGGAGAGGATCTTGGGACGAAAACCTCAAGCATCCTAGGAGGAGTTGGACGAAAACCTCGAGCATCTTAGGAGGAGTTGGACGAAAACCTAGCTTCTTCATTGGAGGATTCTGTGACGGGGATCTACTTGTGCTTCATCTCTTCTAGGGCAGATTGCATATCAGATTTAAGATCATTCATTGATGGCTTCTCCATGGCGCATTGACTAAGGCTTCACCCTAGGGTTGGAGCGAATCATCTTTGAGGAGCGACCTGCATATTGAGGCAGTTTTGTGGAGATTGTTGGCTGCTAGGGTTAGGGTTAGGGTTAGAGCAGATTTCTGTGACAGCAGACTTGCAGCCCCATTCGTCTATTATTGAAGGTCATTTTATGCATATTTTGGTATGTAAAACATTGTGATTTGTTTCTGCTATATAGCTGGGCATGTTGGCTGTTTGCCCTAGCCGTTTTATGTACTTGGAGACTTCATTAATTCTGATTTACAGCAGCAGACTTCTATATTCATTGTGGATGTGTATTTGAGTGGTTTCAATGTGTATTTCATGGTGAATTTCATTAATGATATTGGGTGAATCATATGGTGTATTACTTTGATGCTTTGATTTGATATATATTGGTTGCTATAAGTGTTTATCAATCTGAAAATTAGAAATCACAATTCAGTATCTAGGGTTTGAGCAGAAATTTCAAGTAAGGATCATTTGCAAAGCCCAGAAATCCAACCTAGGAGAAAATATCCCCGTTTGGGATATTACATTTATGTTTTTAAGGTGTCTTGAAAACATACCATAAATCACTATGCCAGTAATTTTGTAATAAGTGGCTCATGCTCTTTGCATGAAAATTCTTGTAATGTGTTCTCCATGGGACAAGACAAATTGCACCTAGGATACCTCAAGTTGGGCCAGCCTCTCTTCAAGCTTCTTTGCATCTCTCTCCTTCATATCGTTGCTCAACTTGAAAAGAGAAGTTGTCAAAAGACTTTGTTCGCCATGGAACTGCACTTTCTCATGAGAAACCATTTGCTCCTTAGATTTGGAATCCTCAAGTGATACCTGTATTTTCTCCATGACGGCCACTATGATAGATAAATATTAGCAAAATATGCTCTTACTTGGTTTGAAAGCTATTCTTATTATTTGGCTTTAAGAAAGTTAACACCTATTTGTTTTTGGGATGAATTTAAGAGGTTAATAAAAATTCAATTCTATTCCATTTATCATCAAGAAGAGAGTCTATTGAGTGAATTTTATAAGAAACAAAAAAGATAGTGTGCAACAGTACACTAGTGAATTTCATGGAAGGGCTATCCAAATGGACAAGGATATGCAAGAAGATATCCTAATGAATGAAGTACATAGGTGGTCTTCATAGCCATCTAAGAATGCCTGTAATGCTCTCAAAACCTAAAGATATATATGAAGCATGAGAAACTAGCTTCCCCATGGAACTTGAAATGCTTGCTCTAGAAAAATATCTTATTTTTCTTAATCTCTGGATTCTATATCTTGTTGCAAAGGAAGAATTCTGCTTTCCCACTTAAACTAGATGCTCTAGCAATGGGCATAAATCTCCAAAACTTATCACACAAACAAACAACCACAAAATCCATAAAATCTTGCTCTGACCGACCTGATCCATAATCAGCTAGAGAGTCCACCAAAATTCATCAACACATCCACATAAATTGATTGCATGAGTTGTCGTTCCATGTATGGAAATACAAAAAAACGGTCCTTAAATGTGCAACTCTAGAGTTGTTAACAGCAAAGAACAATGTAAAATAAGCATATAATCTCAAGGAAAGAGCTAGAAACAACAAACCAACATGAAAGTGATATGACCTAGAGAAACCCAAAGTGGGGAAAAACTCCATAAGAGTAAGGTGTTTTTCCTCCTCAAGCCTCTATCTCATGAGCTGTTACAATGGTTTCTTATCCCCAATAGGCCTTTAAGGACTTTTCTTGCATAAACCAACATCATCCCAACACCATACAAGTTCTCCAATGCTCTCACACTTTCCAAAATATTTGCTACAACTCCCTAAGGATCATAAGCTGAAGCAACATAAGCCTCTACAACCAACTTGTTATGAAACACTAAGAAGCCATTATCTCATGAGCTGTTACAATGGTCTCTTGTTCCCAATAGGCCTTTAAGGATTTTTCTTGCACACCAGCAATGTCCCAACACCATACACTTTCCAAAATCTTTGCTACAACTCCCTAAGGATCATAAGCTGAAGCAACATAAGCCTCTACAACCAAGTTGTTATGAAACACTAAGGAAACTACTTACAATGAGCTCTCTTTGAAGACTTTTTAACATGAATGAGTTACAAAAAGAGTCAAAGAGGCCAAAGAGTCCTTGTATCTGAAAAGGAACCTTTTGACACATTCCAAAGTCACAAACCCTGCCTTTGTCATCTTATGTGACATGGTAAGTCACAACCGAACTCGTTTCACATGCCTAGTTGTAACAAGGACAGGTTTGACTGCAATCAAACTAGTGAAATGTGTTCAACCTTGGTTGTACCCATCACTACTGCCTCTTTTCTTAGTTAAGTCTTGAACTCAATTTCGGTGTAAATTTACAAGAATGAGCCTTCAAAGTTGTTTAGCACAAATCTTTAATGAGAACACTTAAGTGAACAAGTTAGCTAACTTAGCCAACTTGATTAAACCAATTTTGAATTAATGTGGATCTTGAGGATACTAGATTAGAGGTAGAGAATCTTGCAATTGGGCTTTTAGAGTTGACCGTTGATACTGATCCAAATCCACTACCAAACGACAATGCAAAACTTGAGAGTGACCAATTGCTTCAACAATTGTTGTATGATGATGATATGGTTGAGGATCTCACCACTTCAGAAGATTCTCCTCTAGCATAGCATTGTTTCTCTTATTAGCTTGGATTATAACTATTCTCTGTTCTATAGTCTAGGTTTCACTAGTATTTTCTTGTTGTGCCATATGATAGTTACATGATTTTAACACTTTAATTTACAAGTTTTGGATACACCATAGTTACCAAACCTGACCGGATTTGGATGACATCCAACCAGATCCAAATTGTTTGGATCGGACGAATTTGTCTGATTCAGTCCGGATTTCGCAATTCCTAAAAATATTTGACCGATTTTTCAAATTTTGTATTTCCAAATTTTGGCCTCCTAGATGAATCAAATTTTTGAACCTAGTAACTACAACATACAAGCATGTACCTTAGGAATCACTATTAAATATTAATTCCATAATAAGTAGCAACTAGACTCTACGAGTCAAAATTGATCAAATTTCCCATCTCGCTTCTTCCTTCGAGAACCATTGCAACAAAACAAGTTTTGTGCCCAAGACTACAAAAGACTGAGAATACATCTTTATGCACTTGCAAAAAGTGATCATGAATCAAATATCATATAATTAGATTGGCATGTGCAATAAATTGATACTAGCCTTCATGATATGATAAAGTGGAAGGCAAAAATGATAAATCTACACCAAGAATGGGATAAGTTTTTATTTGAATTTGCCCATCTCATGTCAACGTTCTACACTTAAAACATTTCTTAGTAGACACACATAAAACAACAAAATCTCCCAAACGAAAAAACTGGAGTTTTTAACAGAAGATACACTTTGCAAAAAGTGCTGATACATTACTAAATTTGGCCAGGATTCTTGTTTAGATCCTCTCTACCTACCTTCCTTGACATGGTGTTCATTATTGTCATCTAACCCATACTGATGTTGTTTGATGCAATTACTGTAATATTTCTTGGTGCTATAATGATAGTTATTGATAGTGGGAATTAAAGAAGCATAAATCAAATTACATACAATAGAAAAAAAATTCAATTATCAATAAAGTAAATTAATCGATAAAACACACATCTACAGGATAGATTTTCATCTAACTTCTTCCTACATCCAATTCTAAGTTACACCCTAACTTAGAATAACATCTCACCTTCTTATATAAAAGAGTGTACATGCATTACTAACTACTTTGTGCACACTAATACACTCTAAATCTCTACAACACACTACATGCACATTATTGCAGTCTTTTCATTTGAGTCCAACTAGACTTAAAACAACACTCTTAACTTACTCTTAAACTATTATTCATGACTCTTGCATGTTCTTCTTTATTACTAAATATATCTTCTAATTATTTGTAGACTAACCAAATGACTAATAGTGGACTGCAGCATGCCCCTACATCAATCTATCCTAGTTGAAAAACACTAGAACCCCTTGTTCAAGCTACAATACATTCTTCCTCGTGTACAAATTTCTTCCTCTTTCTAACATATGCCACATGTTTAACTTACTCGTAATCTATTCATTCATGATTTTTGCCTGCTTTTGTAATATTCTACCCCTGATTTTTTTTTTTGAAAACACAAGATAACAACACTGAATGTTATGAGCAATGTTCTTCCACACTTTTCTGATCACCTAGAACACGATGTGGGCAAGGTGAGAGCATACTAGTGCTTCAGAGTTAGCATTCAAACCCAAAATCAAATTGAAGTAACAATTTTCCACTTATTCAATGGGCATCCACTCAATCATGGGAATGAGCATGAAATGTAAACATCCACTTATGCAATGGGCATCCACTTATGCAATGGGAAGAACAAAGGAAAGTAAACCAGGTGCATCCACTTATTCAATGGGAACCTGAGCTCTGAAGTACTAAAAGAAAGGCACATCCACTTATTCAGTGGGAAGCCATTACAATGCAAATTGGAAAGCTAACCTAATTGGCACATCCACTTATGCAGTGGGAAGCCATTACAATGATTGCATCAATTTAATACAAGGAAGAGATTCAAGCTGAGATGCATAGGATTAGCTTCATATAATTTCCCTCACAGGCATGTTTGACAATAACCATAATGCTCTTGCAAATAACAACCAAACTTCAAAGAAGTAAGCATACTAAAGAAATTATTCTAGAATGAGATATTGTTGTTAGACCAACAGCAATCAAAAACCACACATCTGTTGTACGGTGGCAGGGGAGTTGGATCAAGGAGCTAGTCGGCATGCACAGCAATAGAGACAATCTTTCAAATCCAACTCATTATTCACCAATATTCATTACGCCCAACATGACATAATGCAATCAACATAGAGTCAAGTGTCCCAGTCATGAAACTCACGACTGCAGCAAATAGTACAGCGCCCAAGGTACAGTACGGCAGGGATTAGAGAGGTTGTATCAGCTCAGAAAACTCTCAAAACTGCTCAGATTTAGTCTTCAGCGACCTCCCAAGGGCACTCACTTCATAGCAGACCAAGTACAAAGATGTATCCATTGCAAATATCAAACCCCTTTGCACAGGTACGGCCCAGCAAGTATACTCCAAGGCAGCAAAAAGGAAGCTCACAAAACACTCCAAAACACCACTACAAATCTCACACAACAATCAAAAACTCTGTTCAAAAATCAGAACTCATCAAAATCCATTTTGCTCAATGCAACTCACCATCGAAACTAGACTTCTTCAAGAGAGTTTTCATTCTCAAGAAGGAAGAAGATCTCGCAGGTTCATTCCTGCAGCATAACAATATCTCATCAAGCATAAAGAATAAACAGAGCTCTCAACCCCTTTTTATAGGCACCTTTTAAGGATTTGCACCATAAAATGAATTATAAAATAGAGAAATACACTTTTTCCCACAAACTCCAATATTTCTCCACTTAAGCTCAAACTTTTATGTGCCTAAATAAAAGATTAACTTATCCCCTTTCGAATGAGCTATTATACCTTTGCACTTTATTATTATTTTTCAACTTAGAAGACCAAGTGCATGATAATATTAACTAATAGCTCATTAAAATGCAACTTTTTGCGAAAAATCTTAAACTTCACCAAACTGCCAAATAAAGTGTACCATCATACTCCACAAGGTTTGGGATGCAAATCGATGCCTTCCGGAGGACTTTCTAAAAATAGACGGCTCCTCCAAGAATCTTGGAGAGCTATCCAAGAAGCCGAATCAACTTCTGAAAGTTGCATTGCCATCCTGAAACATTACTGAGCTCAAATCCAACATCAGAAAGCAACAAGAAACATTGAACCAAAAGATCTTCATAAAGGGGGACCCCTCACCATACCTCATAGCCTATCAAGATTCTGGGAATAGGCTATAGGACCCACAAGTAACTAGGCTTGAGAAGGGGACATTATAGCTTTTCTTTATTACTTGTTGTATCTTTGAACCATTTCCAGACTAACTAAATTACTACACAAGGGAACTGCAGCATGCCCCTGAATCAATCTGTCCTAGTGGAAAAGCATTGAGCCTCTTCATTGACCATCTCCTTGCTTTCCACTTGCAGTATGTTCAAGTTGGTTCTTCTTCTTGCTTCTTGTATGTCCATATGTCTATTGTAAACTCATGTAATTTAAAGGCCATCGACACTGCCACATCAACTACAAATTATTAGTCTTCTTCCTCCACATCCTTGACCATTTCTTTGTCTTCCACCATGTCCAAGGTTTTGAGATTGAGAATCATCTCCTCTTTCTCCAAGATTATTTTTCTGGCTTTGTTCTTTGAATTTACTCCACAAGCCCCCACCTTGATCCTTCCCTTTGCAATTCTGCTTCCACCTCTAATGCCATTTGGAGTGCTTCCTCAAGATTTTCGAACCGCATGAATCTCATTTTCTTTTGAATAGGAAATCTCAATCCATTATGAAACTATCAAATAAATTCATTGTGATATCCCCAATGGGATCTGCCCTAAAATTCTACTTATAAAATTCTGATTTCTGCCCTAAATTTCTGCACTTTTAGTTTTCTGCTGAAACCCTAGAATTCTGCACTGATTTTCTGATTTCAATTAAGCAGGGACAGCGAACATATATACAACCAAATGCTCAAATAATAATGCAATCATGAACCCTTATGGTTATATCTTCAAGCATGAACTTATCCAACCAAACATATCGTCAAATTGCAATCATAAACATGGAATAAATCTGATTTTGAGATTATCCAGTTTGCTGCTATAGAATTAGAATTCTGTATATGCAAATTACATCCAAGTACATAGGCCAAACATGCCCAAATTCATCATAGATTTCTTCTGTTACAATTCAGACCTAATGATAGGTTGATACATACCAAAACATGGCAAAATGAAGAGCAAATAGTGAAATCAACCTCCTAGGGAAGTGGCGCCAATCCTAGGGCATGAAACCCTAATGCAAAGCAAACACAAACCACCAAGAATGCTACTCCAAATGTGGCGCTCAGATCTGCTCCAAATGCTGCTATGAATTAGGGTTAAAGAAACCCTAGACAACGAAGAAATTGCCTCCAATTTGCCAAATTGTTCCTTCCAAAGGTGACGCTCCAATTAGGGCAATGCCTAATGCAAAGTGAACATCAAAATGCCTCCAACGGAATGCTGCTCCAATCTGATCTAGAAATCTGAGTATGCAAATCCGCTCCAAGTCTCCGTAGATCTCCAATGAAGTGCAAGTAGCCTTCCATGACGAAACCTCCACAAAGATGAATTAGGTTTTCATCTAATTCACCAAGAATCACAAGGGTTTTCGTCCTTGGATTCAAGCCCAACAAAGGTTGCAGCTATATGAGATAGACTCATTATGAAAATAGGAATGAATGATATTATGAAATGACCACAAACTCCTTATATTTATACATGTTTTTTCCCTCTTCCTCAAGCTGGCCGACCTAGCTTGGTTTTTTCTTATTTTATTTCACTTTTATCTCCCACTCTAGGGCTGACCTCCTATAGATAAGATGAGCGCCCAAAATTACAAATTAAGGATTTGTCCCTTTTTATTATTTTCTCCCTTTGGCGCCAAAACACGAGGAATCATTATTTTATTTTATTTCTTTTTTATGCCTTCTTTCCACTCTCCAAGAGGGTCGCTCCAATCCTAGGGCATGAAACCCTAATGCAAAGCAAACACAAACCACCAAGAATGCTACTCCAAATGTGGCGCTCAGATCTGCTCCAAATGCTGCTATGAATTAGGGTTAAAGAAACCCTAGACAACGAAGAAATTGCCTCCAATTTGCCAAATTGTTCCTTCCAAAGGTGACGCTCCAATTAGGGCAATGCCTAATGCAAAGTGAACATCAAAATGCCTCCAACGGAATGCTGCTCCAATCTGATCTAGAAATCTGAGTATGCAAATCCGCTCCAAGTCTTTGTAGATCTCCAATGAAGTGCAAGTAGCCTTCCATGACGAAACCTCCACAAAGATGAATTAGGTTTTCATCTAATTCACCAAGAATCACAAGGGTTTTTGTCCTTGGATTCAAGCCCAACAAAGGTTGCAGCTATATGAGATAGACTCAATATGAAAATAGGAATGAATGATATTATGAAATGACCACAAACTCCTTATATTTATACATGTTTTTTCCCTCTTCCTCAAGCTGGCCGACCTAGCTTGGTTTTTTCTTATTTTATTTCACTTTTATCTCCCGCTCTAGGGCTGACCTCCTATAGATAAGATGAGCGCCCAAAATTACAAATTAAGGATTTGTCCCTTTTTATTATTTTCTCCCTTTGGCGCCAAAACACGAGGAATCATTATTTTATTTTATTTCTTTTTTATGCCTTCTTTCCACTCTCCAAGAGGGTCGCTCTACCATAGGGCAATTTATTTTATCAACATTGATTCCACCAAAAATACCACAAAATTATACCGAGTCATATTCCATCATCCTTTTGCCCTACAAAATTAGCCAAGTGTGAAAACTTGCCAATTAGGTCATCACTAGGTGATCACTCCGAAAATGGGGACATTAAATTCATCCTAGTGCTCAAACTATAAAATCAGTCTGAAAAATCAGTCTCGCCCAGCTCTTGGTTACTACAATGAAACTACTAAAATAAAATGTGCTCATAAATATTGTACTTCTTCCTCTTCGACCATTTCCTTGCTTTCCACTTGCAGTATGTTCAAGTTGGTTGGCTCTTCTTCTTGTTACTTGTATGTCCATATGTCTATTGTAAATTCCTGTAATTTAAAGGCCATCATCACTGCCACATCAACTACAAATTATTGGTCCTCTTCCTCCACATCCTTGACTATTTCTTTGTCTTCCACCATGTCCACAGTTTTGAGATTTAGAATCACCTCCCCTTTCTCCAAGATTGATTTGCCGGCTTTGTTCTTTGAATTTACTCCACAAGTCCCACCTTGATCCTTCCCTTTGCAATTCTGCTTCCACCTCTAATGCCATTTGGAGTGCTTCCTCGAGATTCTTCAACCACATGAACCCCATTTTCTTTTGAATAGGAAATCTCAGTCCATTATGAAACTATCAAATAAATTCATCCTAGTGCTCAAACTATCAAATCATTCTGAAAATTCAGCCTTGCACAGCTATTGGTTACTACAATGAAACTGCTGGAATAAAATGTGCTCATAATTATGTGGCCAATATTGTTCCTTAACTGCTTTGATAAAATTTTCTCATGTCAAAGGATGCACAATTCCTTGTTTGGTCATCTTTATAGTGTAGCTCTTCCACCACACATCAGCCTTCCCAATGTTCAATGATGTAGGATCTCTGGCACTAAAATATAATCAAAACTTGAGTGCATGCTTCCAATGTTCCCTGAAGTTAAGATTCAAGTGCTTCCTGGATTGAGTGCATGCTTCCAATGTTCCCTGAAGTTAAGCTTCAAGTGCTTCCTGGATTGCCTATCAGATTTCTGTAAACTTGCCAATGCTTTTGCAACGCATTAACTTCATGTATTGAATCCTCTGTTTTTTAGTGCAATGTTCCTTTCCTTACTAATCTCTGCAAACTCAATCCTTAGTGCTGCTAACCAGGATATTAATGCCTCTTTTGATATCATATAGTAGCTATTGATAGCAGGAATTAAAGAAGCACAAATCAAATTACACACAATAAAATAAAAATTGTAATGATTAAAATAAATCTATCCACAAAACACACATCTATAAGTATGAGACATATTTTCTTGCAACTTCTTCCTTCATCCAATTCTAAGTTACACCCCAACTTTTCTCTCCTTATGTAATGAGATCTCACCCTCTTACAATGAAGAGCCTACATGCACTTCTAAATTCTAAATATTACCACTAGATCTTTCTTTAGTTAAATTCTACTATAAACTCCATGCACATTATTGCACTCTTTGCACGTCAGTCCAGCTACTGACATGCCTTGCCCTAACAAATGTCCTAAAATGCTAACTGAAACAACACTGCTAAACGTACTTTCAATCTAGTCGGGAATGGCCGTTATGTATTTTTCGTATCACTAACTATGTATTCAACTATTTCTAGACTAAATTAATGACTGGCCGGACTGCAGCATGCCCCCGCATTGCATAATTGCCCAAGGTACAAAATGCAATAGGATTCCAGTTTGGCTAATAACTAATCTATGAATATCATCCAAGGGATTACCCTGTTTATTCATAACATAACTAACCAATATTAAAATCGTTTGAAGTTCAAAGGAGTGCTGTGTAGTGGGGGCAAAATTATTATATCCGAGAAGCATATTATCAAAAAAGTTGAAAATGTGGTGCATGTATCCAAAAGCATGGTACTGGTCATGTTGGTGTGGAGAATTAAATTCAATTGTCCTTTTTATGGATCATAGAGTGTGATCAGAGACATAGATATTAAAAATACATACACATTTTTCTATATAAAAAAATGAGTTTCCTTGTTTGGAATAGCAGAAAAAGCAAGGCAGACTCGATCTGGTTATACCTATATATAGACCTAAGAAGTATATACGCTTCCTAATAAATTAACTCCAATTTGATTTCCACTGGCAAGTACGTACGGTTCTATACTTATACTCTAAGAGAAAAGCAGATAGATAGTGGGGAGGGAATATAGAATTCTCTGCTCCACTCTCCATTCTCCTTCCAATGCAAGATCTAGTAATGCAAGCAGTAAACAACAAGAGAGTTATAACCCACCTGCAAGTGCAAGTGTAAGCGCAAGTGCAAGGCAAAAGAATATTTCCAAGCGCCAGAGTACAACCACCACCTCCACCTGCTTCATTGCCATTGCCGATTCCTTGTGCTCCTTCTGCTGCGCTCTCCTCTTTTAATTATGAAGGAGCTTGTTTTGAGGCAAAATTTATCCGTTGCATTGCAGGGCAACATGCTCGTGCTCCAGTTAATTAAAATTTCCAATACTTATTCTACGTCTTCTGACAAGCGGCGCTGTATACAGTAAAACTCTAGATATAGACCCGGGCATGGTCAAGATTAAGAGGGCCGCCGCTTGAAACAAAAAATAAAGCTGTTGATTTGTCGTGAGTAATGGTGGGGCATTGGGGCCATGTGCCTGATGCTTTTTCATTTTCTTTTTTCGTTTCTCACCGTGGTGCTCCCTTTTGCTCTTGATTGAAAGTGACTGGTAGAGTGAGTGGGAGGAATAATTACGCCATCACACTGTACCTACCTTTCCGTGAAAAACAAAAATTTTAATTAAATAATACCAAGTTCAACGTAGTGCAGAAACAAAAGTCGCATTTAAAGACTCTAGGCAACGGCAAATTCCAGTGGACCTACAACGGTACATTCCAGTATTTCATCACCATCTCTTTTCCCACAAGTATTGGGAAAAACATCGTCTCTTTCAAGTTAGGTATGCCAGAATTATTTTTATTTTTATGATTAAAACATTTTTGTATTCTTTATTGTTTTCTTTTAAAGGGGGGCAAGTTAACATAGCTTTAAAGTTTAATTCTGTTTTTTCTATTTTAATTCAATTTAGCTTTTGGTTTTGTAAGCTTCTATAGGTGTTCTTTAGCTTATGAAAATTTAACTTCTATTTCTTTAGCTTCTCACCTATAATATATTGTAGAGGAAAATAAACAACCTTTACAAATATATCTAAAGTGATAAATTAAATGTACCTTAAAACCCTAAACAAAATTATTTAACTAAGTATGATAAATCAACTAAGATAAGCTAACTAAGGTAGAAATTAAATATACGGTGAAAACATAAAACTGGGAGATATTAGGTTGTATCTTGAGATGTAGTTATCAAGTTCACCAAAATGTAGAGGAAAATAAATGTAACCTCTACAAAAATGTAGACTTTGACTGATGTCACATTGCAATGGAGACCTACACACTAGGAACTAAAATTGGATTCTAGATCTAAGAGCTCAGACAACTAATATTTGAGAATATGAGATCTTGGGATGTAATCACACCCATAATCAAGTATAGGTGGCACAATTTCCATCCAGGTAGCATGATTTCATCCTCTGCAATAACAAATCTTCAGTACATTCATAAAGTGCTTGTCTAATGTATATTTAAATAAGGAAAATAATGTGGTGCTAAGGAGCATCATTAGGACCATGTTGTGTAAGGGTTGAAGTTTCAAACTTCATTATGCCTTAGTCACATCCCTTAGATTGAGCTAACAATTGTAAAAGAGAGAAGGTGGAAATGAATACGAATATGTGTAGTGGCAATGAATGTCGTTGCATTGATCATCAATATCTTTTGTTAACTTGCTCATGGTTATTTCTAAAGATGTTCTTGGAGTGTGCTTTGCCAATGATGTTGATTGACTAATCTTTGATTGTCGATTGTTGTTGATAATTTGTCGATGCTAGGAGATGAAGACTTGTTGAAATGCACAAGACAACTGAGAGGGGGGGTGAATCAGTTGTAGCAAAAACTTAACTTCTTTCAAACATCAACACATTAACCGCTTAATTATGATTTAACCATGAAAGCATATAATTAGAAACTTGAACACATTTACACGAGACACCAGATTTTTTACATGGAAAATCCAATGAGGGGAAAACCACGATGAGTGTTAGCTCACAATATTTTATGATATATCAAAATTTACAACATGGCTCACTATCTTAGAGCTCACTACCCAGAATGCTCACTGCAAAAGAAGGAGCTCACTGCCAATGGGGTGGCTTACTGCCAGAGTTGGTGAACTGAGATAGTGGCATCTACACTATGCCAAGGTTCAGTTCCATTGAAGCACAATAAATTTCCTCTGCTTTGCTCTACTTTTTCACTTCATACTTATCTTCGCATCTTCACATCCTCATCAATCATTCACGACTTTATTACATGTATTTATACAATTCATCAACCTTGGAATGAACATCAAGGTCAACATTACAATCATCAACCATTGGAACAATCTCCAAGGTTGACATACACACATACATTAGAATAGGTCTGGACCTAAACAGATTTGTGAAGTAGAAGAATGAATGTGGACCATATCACGCCTTAGCTGGGACTCAAATGTAATCTTCCATGCTACAACACGCTATCACAAACTCCAAAGTATAATCGCAAGTAGTGAAAACAACCAAGTCGGCTAAAACTGGTGTTAACACTAAGATCTTTAGGAACACACTTCATGCACAATCCGGATTACACTTTGCGGACCAATCAAAAAGTAGGAACATGATCTAGAAACATCCACAAGCACGTTACAATCACCAAGAACTTCCACACAACCCCCAAACATTCTATCTAGGAGATTCTTCAAACCGGAGCACTTAAACATTACTGTCATAAGGGAAAGATCACTTGCGGAGCACCAAATCACGAACCATTTAAATTGAAGGCACATAACATCAGTACAAACTTGATTCCAGAACTGCAGACTGTAAAACTTAAATGCAGAGAAATGCAGAGCAGAATACATTCTCCCTGTCACCATTTAACACTCAGAAAAAATAGTTTTTACTTTGGTGAACAGAACTCACTCAAATCTTCATACTGAAGGATCAAACTTGAAACATAGCAACTACAGGTATCCCTTATCATATCTTCCAAACTGCAGACAAAGATATTCAATCAACAGGATATGCGGAGCAAAACACTGTATTGTTCTTCTCAGACACTTGCTCAAACTCATTCAAATAATTTCCTTAGATGCTTACTTTAGGTGTTGACATCAATGACAACACTTATTGCTCATACTTGCAACAATCTCCCCCTTTGTCATTGATGGCAACACATGATGTGAAAAACCATCAAGACATACAAACTTGCTTTACTTCTTTGCTCCCCCTTACTTTGTGCTTTCTCTGACTGCAACTTTCTCCTTAGGTTTTTCACATGAACTTCTCTCCCCCTTTAACATCAATGGCAAAGGGTGCTAGACCTTTTCTTTCTCTTTACTGCTCAACTCCCCCTGTCAGCAACACTGCAACACTTACTGCTCTTTATCAGGAACTCACATCAATAACATCTACCTACTCCCCTTGAGAGGTAGCCTTCAAAACATCAATCTAGATCAAAGAACAAGACTTTGGGCACCATTAGACTGATGCATTTCTCATGCATCTTAGTTTAGAGTAGGAGGGGTAATAACCCCTAACTTTTCCTTGAGATACTCAAAAGTATCCTTGGGCAGAGGCTTTGTAAAAATATCTGCAATCTAATCCTTAGTAGACACATATTCCATCTTTACTTCATTCTCTGTTATCTTTTCTCTCAGAAAGTGATACCTTATTGATATCTGCTTTGTTCTTGAGTGCATCACTAACTTCTTTGAAATGTTTATAGCACTTGTGTTGTCACAAAAGATTGAAATTGGTTCTTCATACACAACTCTTATATCCTTCAATGTTTGCTTCATCCAAATTACTTGAGTATAACAACATGTTGCAGCAATATATTTTTCTTCTATAGTAGACAAAGAAACTAATTCTTGATTTTTGCTTAACCATGAAACCAATCTGTTACCCAAGAGGAAAGCACCTCCACTTGTACTTTTTTTGTCGTCAGTATCTCCAGCCCAATCTACATCTGTATAAGCACTAAGAGTGAAATCAGTATCTTTGGGATACCACAATCCATAATCTAAAGTGCCTTTTAAATACACATGTGATTCTTTGGGATCTTCTTGAAATCTTGCCACAAGACAAATTGCATGCATTATGTTTGGTCTGGTATGGGTTAGATAAAGTAGTTCTCCAATCATAGACCTACACTTTTTCTGATCAATCTTAGGTGATTCATCATTCTTGCTCAGCTTGCAACCAGTTACCATAGGAGCACATACTGGCTTAGAATCCTCCATTCCAGCTTCTTTAACAATTCTTTCACATACTTGGACTGAGAAATGAAAATTCCTTTTTCTGATTGAGTAATCTACAGTCCTAGAAAGAAGTTCATTTCACCAAACATAGACCTCTCAAACTCCTTTTGCATTTCTTCTGCAAATTTCTTACATATACCTTCATTGCCTCCAAATATAATTTCATCAACAAAGACTACAACAATCAGAATCTGATCATCATTAATTTTGAAGTAGAGATTACTGTCTGCAGTACCTTTACTGAACCCTAATTGCAACAAATACTTATCCAACCTTGCATACCAGGCTCTAGGAGCTTGCTTGAGTCCATACAGGTCTTTCTTCAATCTGCATACCATGTCACCTTGGTCTGATGACTGGAATCCTTCAGGTTGTTCAATGTAAACCTCTTCTTAGACAGTTCTCCATTCAAGAATGCAGACTCTACATCCATCTGGTACACTTTGAAATCTTTGTGTGCTACAAATGCCAAAAACATTCGTATTGCTTCAATCCTTACCATAGGAGAATAAGTCTCCTCAAAATCTATACCTTCAACTTGAGAATATCCTTTGCATACCAGTCTTACTTTGTTTCTTACTACCTCTCCATTTTCATTCAACTTGTTTCTGAAAACCCATTTAGTTCCAATCACAATCTTATCAATAGGTCTAGGAACCAGTTCCCAAGTTTGATTATTCTCTATCTGCATCAGCTCTTCTTCCATAACTTTTACCCAACTTTCATCTTTGCAGGCTTCACTTACAGTTTTAGGTTCAATCTTTGAAAGTAAATAGAGATCTACCTGTTCATCTGCAATTCTTCTTCTTGCCAATACACCAATGATCTGGTCTTCAATTTGATGCTTCTGCACAAACCCTAGGGGTCTTAGGAATCCTTTCCGGAGCTTCTTCAACCTGTACTTTCTTCACCTTTTTATTATTCACTGCTTGAAGACTCATCTAATTCATATCCATTTTCCTCTGAGTTCATAAATACTTTCAGTCATCATGAAAACTGCTCTATACCGGAAACAACTGTGTTCTATTAATCCGAACTATGGTTACTCATTATTCTCAAGCCAATTGACAAAATCAAGCAAACTTTTGAATGTAGATGTGACCAATGATCAATAACCATATGCCAGAACTGCAGAGCATTATCTTCAACAGCGGACCAATGCAGACCAAAATACCATAACACTGTAACTTGATTTTATTAGATAGATACTTAGCCAGAATTCATAACCTGTCTACTTTCTTGATCAAATCTTCTTGCATAGTAGACTTCTCAATCTGCATAATTCTTCCACAGTCTCTATCTCAACTTAAACATTTGTTGCTAATCCTTGACCTTGTCTCATTGTGCTGAGGCGTCAGCACCAATCCTTTGGCAGGGGAGAATAGATTTCCAATGGGACTCCCCTGAGCCAAAGCTCTAATCTTAGTTTTCAGAGGGAACATCTGCACCAAATACTAGTATAGGCTCGTCCTTAATCTTTGTTACATCCTTCTTCACCCAAATCTCATTTATCTCCTTCCTGGTTTCTACCGCATCAACCTTTTGTACTAGTTTCTTCCTTTCTGCCCGAATATCCTTCTTCAGGTTCTTGCTTCTACAGATTTTTTCAATACGTCCAGGCCTATTGCAATTATAGCATACGACATTCCTTTGACTATTGTTCCTTTAATTCATTTTGGATCTATATTGATTAGCCTTATGTCCAAATCTATTGCATGTAAAGCAGTTACCATTGAAAGATTGAGCATTCCTTTCATTATTGTAGTCATTCCTTATCTGACTTCTACATTCACTAGCTCTATGACCAACTCTTTTGCATATAAAGCAGTTACCTTTGAAAGTTTTAGCATTCCTTCCATTGTTGTAACTATTCCTTATCTGACTTCTGCAATCATTAGCTTTATGACCTATTTTATTGCAAGTGAAACACTGACCAGAGAATGAAGGAACATTTTGATTCACTCTACTCCTACATTGAGTAGCCTTATGACCAAACTTATTGCATGAATTACAATAACCATTGAAAGATGGGTACCTTTGAGCATTTGGTTGCCCGACTGGTGGTCTTCTAGGCCTATTTCTTTGATTTCTGATTTGCTTTTTTTTTCCTTCTTGTTCACAATGTCCACTGCTTATCCTGATTTGAAACTTTCACCTTTCTCAAATCCCAAGCCTTCTTTGTCATCAGGGCTCTTCTAACTAGCAATTATCTCATCAAGCTTTGCAGAACTTATCTTAAACTTTTCTAAATAGTTTTTTGCTTTCTCCAAATCTAACTTTAGGTTCTCAACTTCCTTTTCAAGCTTAGCACATTCTTCTGATTTGCCTTCCACCAATAGATTTAGGTCTTCTACTTTTGCTCTTTCTACAACTTCCATTTTCAAATCATTCAAGGTTTCATTTGTTGATATTAATCGTTCACTAACCTCCTTATATTTTTCTTTGAACTTCTTAACTTGCTCTCTTAATTTTCTGATATATTCATCTATTTCTTTGACATTCTCCTTTAGATCTCTGATTTCTTCTTCAGTTCTTTCCAGGTCTTCAAGAGCAACCTTCTTGTGCCCCATCCCAGATCTACCTCAAGTTGTTAAGCTTTCTTCCAAGGAACCAGGCTCTGATACCAATTGTTGAAATGCACAAGACAATTGAGAGGGGGGGTGAATCAGTTGTAGCAAAAACTTAACTTCTTTCAAACATCAACACATTAATCACTTAATTACGATTTAACCATGAAAGCATATAATCAGAAACTTAAACATGAGACACCAGATTTTTTACGTGGAATACCCAATGAGGGAAAAACCACTGTGAGTGTTAGCTCACAATATAAATGATATATCAAAATTTACAACAAGGCTCACTGCCCAGAATGCTCACTGCAAAAGAAGGGGCTCACTGCCAGAGTTGGTGAACTGAGATAGTAGCATCTACACTATGCCAAGGTTCAGTTCCATTGAAGCACAAAAAATTTCCTCTGCTCTGCTCTACTTTTTCACTTCGCACTTATCTTCGCATCTTCACATCCTCATCAATCATTCATGACTATATTATATGTATTTATACAATTCATCAACCTTGGAATGAACATCAAGGTCGGCATACAAACATACATTAGAATAGGTTTGGACCTAAATAGATTTGTGAAGGAGAAGAATGAATGCAGACCATATCATGCCTTCACTGGGACTCAAATGCAATCTCCCACGCTACAACACATTATCACAAACTCCAAAGTATAATTGCAAGTAGTGAAAACAACCAAGTTGGCTAAAACTATTGTTAACACTAAGACCTTTAGGAACACGCTTCATGCACGATCCAGATTACACTTTGCAGACCAATCAAAAGCTAAGAACACGATCTAGAGACATCCATAAGCACGTTACAATCACCAAGAACTTCTGCACAACCCCCAAACATTCTATCCAGAAGATTCTTCAAACCGGAGCACTTAAACATTACTGTCGGCCACTGTCATAAGGGAAAGATTGCTTGCGGAGCACCAAATCATGAACCATTTGAACTGAAGGCACATAACATCATTACAAACTTGATTCCAGAACTGCAGACTGTAAAACTTAAATGTGGAGAAATGCAGAGCATAATACATTCTCCCTGTCACCATTTAACACTCAGAAAAAACAACTTTTACTCTGGTGAACAGAACTCACTCAAATCTTCATACTGGAGGCTCAAACTTGAAACATAGCAACTACAGGCATCCCTTATCATATCTTCCAAACTACAGACAAAGATATTCAATCTACAGGATATGCGGAGCAAAACACTGTACTGTTCTTCTCAAACACTTGCCCAAACTCATTCAAATAATTTCCTTAGATGCTGACTTTAGGTGTTGACATCAATGACAACACTTACTGCTCATACTTGCAACAAGACTAATGTCTGATTCCTACAAGAGAAGAAAAGCTTTTGTATTCTTGATAATTTTGTGAATGATATTTGATGATGTGCAAGTGTCCTAGGATGGTGTCTTTACATAAACAACCCTAAATGCATAATTCAAACTTTTGGTGCCTACATGATGCAGACAAAAATCAGGAGTTTTATCAAACTACCAATTTTTGCAACTTTAACACAAATACAAACTTTTCACAACAAAACCCAACCTTCAATTTTATTTCAAACCATTTACAAAATGCAAAATTATTTACAAAATCCATCATGATAATACAAGAAGATGAAATTATTTACAAAATTCAGAAATGACTATCATCATGATATTACTTCACTCTTCTCACAACCGCACCTCTATATCTCTGGATTCTATCTTTTTCTTGTTTTTGAAATTTAATACAATTGGTGATTCAATCTATACTGGCAACTTACTCTATTCTATATTTTTTATTGTTTTCTTTCAAAGAGGGGCAAGTTAACATACCTTTAAAGTTTAATTCTATTTTTCTAGTTTAATTCGAGTAAAATAGGGTAATTTAGCTTTTGGTTTTGTAAGCTTCTATCTCTTTAGCTTCTCACCTATAAACTATTTGTTGCTTATGAAAATTTAGCTTCTTGTTGTAAGCTTTTTTCTCTTCAACTTATCTCTTGTGAGTCACTGTTTATAAAATGCTTTGTAGCAACAATGATTATATATTGTAGAGGAAAATAAACAACCTCTACAAATATATCTAAAGCAATAAATTAAATGTAATTTAAAACCCTAGACAAATTATTTAACTAAGTATTATAAATTGACTAAGGTAAGCTAACTAAGGCATAAATTAGACATACACTGAAAACATAAAATTGAGAGATATTAGGTTGTACCTTCAGATGTAGTTATCAAGTTTGCCAAAATGTAGAGGAAAATAAATGTAACCTCTACAAAAATGTAGACTTTGACTGATGTCATGTTGCAATGGAGACCTACACACAAGGAACTAAAATCAGATTCTAGATCTAAGAGCTCAGACAAATAATATTTGAGAATATGAGATCTTGGGATGCAATCACACCCACGATCAAGTATAGGTGGCATGATTTTCATCCAGGTAGCACAATTTCATCCTCTACAATAACAAATCTTCAGTACATTCATAAAGTGCTTGTCCAATGTATATTTAAATAAGGAAAATAATGTGGTGCTAAGGAGCATCATTAGGAACATGTTGTGTAAGGGTTGAAGTTTCAAACTTCATTATGCCTTAGTCACATCCCTTGGATTGAGCTAACAATTATAAAAGAGAGAGGGTGGCAATGAATACTAATATATGTGGTGGCAATGGATATTGTTTCATTGATCATCAATATCTTTTGTTGAAGCTCGTGGTTATTTCTAAAGATGTTCTTGGAGTGTGCTTTGCCAATGATGTTGATTGACTAATCTTTGATTGTCGGTTGTTGTTGACAGTGTCGAGATGCTAACATATGAAGACTAATGTATGATTCCTACAAGAGAAGAAAAAATTTTGTATTATTTTGATAATTTTGTGAATGATATTTGATGATGTGCAAGTGTCCTAGGATGGTGTCTTTAAATAAACAACCCTAAATGCATAATTCAAACTTTTGGTGCCTACATGACAGACAAAAATTGGGAGTTTTATCAAACTACCAATTTCTACAGCTTTAACACAAATACAAACTTTTCACAATAAAACCCAACCTTCAATTTTATTTCAATCCATTTACAAAATTCATCATGATAATACAAGAAGATGGAATTATTTGCGAAATTCAGAAATGACTATCATCATGATATTACTTGACTCTTCTCCCAATCGCACCTCTATAATATCTCTGGATTCTATCTTTTTCTTGTTTTTGAAATTTAATACAATTGGTGATTTGATCTGTACTGGCAACTTCCTCTATTCTTGGCAACTTATTATGCAGGTTTCAAAACTTGTGAGACGACTTCGACTTCTTTACTTCTATATCTACAATTTGAAGCAACATTCTTTTCTCCTCTGAGGTGGCTCCATTATACTTATTCTCATAGATATGATTCCTCTTCCAATTCTATGCAGTATAATCCTTCATTTAGGTGACTCCTCAAGTCTTCCAAAACTGCGTCTAGTTTGCTCAATATTTTCACACTTCCTCTATTCTTTTGCACCCTCTGCACCACCTATCCTTCTCTCTTCCCTCTCTATTCTGCCAGTTTAAGATCATTCAAATATCCAATCTCCTATCATTGTTCCTTCGTTTCTTCTTATGGTTCCTACCATGGTCTTTCAAGACTTCTGAAATCAAATTAATGCTTTGTTATTTCCACACAAGGTACCTCATTTCTATTGGCAGCTACCTATCAGCATTTTTGGGTGACTTGACTTGCAAATATCATGTTTTAGATGCCAATTTCAAACTATTCATTGCCTTCTTTGATTTTTACAAGAAATTAAATAAGAAAACTTCTTAATTGTTGCACTTCTCCCTAATCTCCACACCACTTACCTATGTTGGGTGATTTCATATATAAATTATATTTGGGCGGCTCCTGTAGGATTTGCTCTACTTATTTTTTGAATCTCTCCTCCCTTTTTCCAATGCCCCTCTTCCTGTTTTGGGCACTCTACCTCACCACTCCCTTGGACAGCCTCTCCTTTGTTTTATGCCTCTTCTCTTTCTTTTTAGATCTGTAATAAAAACGTCTTTTAAGATTCCACTCCTTTGTTATTGGTGCCTTATTTTTCTTATATATTTTTTTTTAACTTTACTTCTATGTCTTAATTCTTTGATGGCGACTTCAATTAACTGTTGTGGCCTTTGTTCTCAGGTTCGGAGAAAATAAACAATTTGTACTTTGCAATTGCTAATTGGGCTTGGAGTCACTTTTGCATTTTACACCCACCATTCCAAAATTGGGAAAATAAAAGCAACTTGTAACTTCAATTTGACTTACAAAAATTCTCCGTGAGACAAGGGTAGTAGGATGCGAAATTGAATTAGTGAGACTGAATGCCGAAAAATGACTTTTTTATAACTTTCAACTGGGTGTATATCTTCACCTAAAAATTGACCACATAGCGTAAAATTGCCTCCTGAATCTCCTTGTAAAACCATTTTTCTCCAACTCTTGTGAAACTCTAAAATAAATTGTTTCCATAATTTATCGGGCGAAAATAGAGAAAATTAATTTCTCTCAACTGGTGAAGAATCCTACCACAAAAGCTTGCCACATTGAGATAAATGGAATCATGAACACCCTCATAAAATGGTTTGGCTCCAGCCCTCATAGATTTTCAAATTTAATTGTTTTCGTAAAACTACCTCCAAGTGAAATATTTATTTTTGCAAATTAAGCTAGGATAGAAGTTTTCTAAAGTAAATAGAATGCCAAGTACAAAAAAACAAAACTAAACTAAAAATAGAACAAACAAATATTTTTTTGGTTGATGCGGATTGCCGATGGACCCGAATGCTCTTGCATTAGACACGCCGAGTAAGAAAATTTTTGTGAGCATGGGCTCACAAAATGGAGTTGGATGATAGAACCACCCTTCTAGGTTGTAAACACCCTGCATCAAACTCCATCACTGCAATAGGTACATCAGGATACTTCTTCCTTCTCATCTTCCAACATTTGACTGGGACATTCTCCATCTTCTTCCACCATGTCCGTTCTTCAATCCTCCTTCCTCTCATGGACCTATGTCCACTATAGCCTAACCTCCTCCTCCAAATACATCTCCACATTCTTCCTCCTCTCATGGGATTTAACCCACCACAATCTAACCTCCTCCACTAATTTCCTTCTCCATTATTTACAAATCAGCGTAAACAGTATCAAGGAAATGAAATTCTTCCATCATTTTTCTCATACTCTCCTTCTTCTACTCTCAACATTTTACATGTGCATAAATCAACATCATTAACAATAAAAAAATAGAGAATTTCAGTACTACTTTTTCTACTTCTTCATTCTCATTCTCTTTCACCAATTGTCGCATGTCTTCCAAAAGACATGTTCCTACTGCAACCTCCCATTTCTCTTTTTCATCCTCTTACATGAGGGTCTCTTCCTTAGTTTCATATACATGACACTTTGATCCATTTTGTCTTCTACCTGCACACAAAAAATGTTAAAAAAATCATGGGAATCATCTTTTTTATCTACATATGCTCCATCAACTTCTCAGGTTCATCTAGTATTTGTCCTTCCAATAAAATATCTATATTTCTCATCTCCTCTCTCAATAGGAGATTGTCCTCATCTTCATCAATTTTCTCATCAAATATGGGACCCTCAAAGTCCATCATCTTAGCTTCCAATTATTCTTTATTTCCTGCAACTCTTCCTCCACCTGCAATCTTCTCAATTTCAAAAGATGATTTTAAAATTAATCCATCTCTTTCTTCTTTTGTTCTATCATCTACTTGACATACTATTGCAACCTCCTTTTTCTCTTTTTTAAGACAGATGCTCAAATATTCTCCTTCACAACTTCTCACATCAACAACTTTGTTCTGCACAAACCTCTAGTGCATCCAACCTTGATTGGATTTCCTCCAATGCTTCAAAAGCTCTTTCCACTTGAACTCTTTCTCTCCTCTTCACAAACAAAAATTATAGCCTTTCCCAAGGCAACTCTAGTCCTCTTTCCTGAAGACATTTCACATACACATAACCTCACACTGCAACCTTTTCTGGCTTCTTATGCCTCCTTCTCTATCCTCTGCAACTACAGGCTCCTTATCATACCTGTAACAAATTACTTAGAGCATCCAGCTCTCTGTAGTCATAGAACTTCCTCTTCTTAAACAAATCTCCTAGGGCTCTTTGAGACACCTTCCAGCTTCCAAGGTTGTACCATCTTCTCTCTAACAATTCCATCTCAACACATCTCCAAGCAAACTACCCACTTTGATACCAATTGACGTAGATAGAAATTGGGAGTTTTATCAAACTTACCAATTTCTGCAAATTTAACACAAATACAAACTTTTAACAGCAAAACCCAACCTTCAATTTTATTTCAAATCATTTGAACAACCATAAAAGAAAATGAAATTATTTACAAAATTTAGAAATGACTATCATCATGATATTACTTCACTCTTCTCCCAGTTGCACCTCTATACTCTAGATTCTATCTTTTTATTATTTTTTAAATTTAATACAATTGGTGATTCAATCTATACTGGCAAATTACTCTATTCTTAGCGACTTGTTCTACAAGTTTCAAAACTTATGAGATAACTTCAACTTCTTTACTTCTCTATCTACAATTTGGAGCAACATTATTTTCTCCTCTGAGGTGAATCCATTACACTTATTCTTTGTATGATTCCTCTTCCAATTCTACGCAATATAATCCTTCATTTGGGTGACTCCTCAAGTCTTCCAAAATTGCATCTAGTTTGCTCCTCAATATTTTCACACACTTCCTCTATTCTTTTGCACCCTTCACACCACCTATCCTTCTCTCTTCCCTCTTTGTTCTACCAGTTTAAAGATCATTCAAATAAATAAAAGCAACTCCCAACTTCAATTTGACTTACAAAAAGATGCCAAAAAATGACCTTTTTTATAACTTTCAATTAGGTGAATATCTTTGCCTGAAAACTGGCCACATAGTGTAAAATCACCTCCTAAAGCTCCATGTATGTAATAAGCACACCCAATGTTTTTTTTCAATGATGAGATGCAAATGCAATGTTCGAACACGTTCTAATCACCTAATTCCCGATGTGGGCAAGGTGAGAGCATACGATGTTTAGACCATTACCAGCTACTCAGAATGTGATCACTGAATGTTTTCACAATGGTACACAAGGTGGCAAGCCAATCTTATCTTCACTTCTTCAACGGAGTGTGCCGAAAACCACACAAGGTAGCTAGGCCATCCTTATCTATGCTTGTTTAGTGGAGTGCATATGATGCAATATAGAATGAAGCACACAAGGCGACGAAGCTATCCATATCTACACTTATTCAGTGGAATGTGCAAGCATGCAAAACCACTGGCAGAATGTCTAAGCTTGATCATACCAAATTGGTCGATGGCAAGCAAGCTTGTTTAATGCCAAACTAGCTAGAATACAAATGCAATATGAACTGGTGATGAACCATCTACTTTTACAATAAGTAAATGCATACAATAATATCCATCTGGTGGTACCAACATCTAGGGTTATAAACAAGCATATAATGCATTACAATATTTTCAAGAAATAAGACAACTGTAGCAAAACTTATCAATATTATTTTCTGATCAACTAAATCACTACTACAACATTGTTAGACCATAAAATCATAAGAAAACATGCTTACAATAGCTAGTCACTGAAAATGGATCATTGTAAGTTGATGTAGGAAGCAAGCAGGATTGTGATCACCCCTCTCTATTGTTATCTCTACTAAATCATAACTCAAAACACCATTCTAGAAGTACCCAGTTGAAACCCAAGGACCAAATCACACAAGTAGAATGTTGTTCACTCATTTCAAATTTACACTTACACAAAAGAAATCAAATCAATCTTCCAAACATATGAAATAGACTATTAAAATCCTTTGATAATGTTGTAGGCTCTACTTGAAGTGTATGACCTGCATAGACCTTAGTACGATTTCAAAAATAACATCAAATAAACTCCAAAGAGTGAACGCCCAGCTCCTTGAAGATTTGGTGGCCCCACCAGACACACATAAGACAAAAAGAGGGGTGTGATTCTTTAAACTAGCTTTACCATGCCTCCTTCCAACATACAATCCCTTCTTTATATGTACGGAATGCTAGGAAGTGTGGCTAGGAAAAATGCTAAGCGCCTAGCAAAGTCTTCCAAAATTCGTAGTTTTTTTGAATAGTTGAGCCTACTAGGAAATAGTACGGCCAGCTACTACCAAATTTTTCACTTATTAATATTTTCTTGTTGTTGTAGGGAATGGCTTGGATTGGAAAAAGGGTATGACCTTCAGCAACACCAACCAATCTCACTCAATCATTAAACTAAAACTTCAGACAAAAAATCTCCAAATAAATTACACTCCAAACATATCAGAACACATCAAAAATATCTATTTTACATCCACTAGAAAAACAACACTTGTAGCACATATGTGACTTCTAGATGAAATTACCAAATCTAGCTAGGAGGTCTTTTATCCCCGAAACTGGTATTCCAAGAGGGTTTTCGTCCTCAAGAAATATGAAAAGAACCCAAGTTCTCACTAAGAGCAAATAGAAAATGCAAAATAATAGTTTAATCTTTTCTCTATGCTCAACTCCTCCTTATAAAGGCACTTTTAGGGCAACTCTTAGGGAGAATAAAATATTAATTTCCTTATTCCTCCATATTCTCCTCAAAATAATAAATAAAACATTTTATTGTGCAGAAGTCTCCCTTTTGTCCCTTTGTGCCTAGCGCCACTTAACTGCACAACTTAAAGTACCCTTTTAAATAATTAATTAACCTGTCAAATATAAATATAAAATAAAGTTACCTTTTGACAACTTAAAATAATTTGGGCGGGGGCCCTGGCTCGATTGGCTAAAGCATCCTATTGCAGGCAAGAGGTCACAAGGTCCAATCTCCCCACCCACATGGTACAGGAGGCTGTGTCATGCCAGTGCCACCGGTCACATTAAAAAGTTTACCCGATGCACTGTAGGTTATAGGGGGCTATGTTGATTCCTACAATCTAAAAAAAACATAAAATAATTATTTAACTTACAGTATGAACTGCAGATTATAACTCCCCAACTTACAGTCTGCAGTACATAACTTTGCAACTAATAGCCTGTAGTACATAACTTCACAACCAATGGTCTGCAGTACATAACTTTACAACCAATGGTTTGCAGTACATAACTTCACAACCAACGGTCTGCAGTACACAACTTTGCAACCAATGATTTGTAGCACACAATTGTTAGATGGAAAAGGGAGACTTAGCCTAAAAGGTTAAACTATATCAAACCCTCTCTTATCAACATTGGAACACAAACTGAGCTTGTCTTCTACCCTTGAAAGAGAGCTAAACTATAGGGGTTTTGTCCCTTTGTTGTATAAAGCAATGTCAACCAAATTTAACCAACCAAACTAGGGCAAAGCATGAAACCCTAATTGAGCAAAATCGATGTATAATAGATGAATGGAAATAGATACAGAAAATCTAATACAACAATAGAGAAGGGAACATAGGAGAACCAAGATTTAAGTTTGGGAGCAAAGAGGTACCAGGACATTGGATGCCCTAGACCCAAATTAGGGTTTTGTAGGATCTCCGGATCTGGGTGCCTTCGCCTACTTGTCTTCCTATCTCATGTCACTTGTTATCTTCAGATTCCTTCGGATGCGACCTGCACACAAACAAGAAGGGAAGAGGGTTGGTGTTATTTAGGAGCTTTCCTAATTCAAGCTTCATGAATGGCATTTCCACCTCCATAATAGCGATGATGAGAGATTAAAGAGTGTGTACCCTAGGAGGGTAGAGGCAAATCTGAAGTAGAATGGAATGTTGTAATGAATCATGAAGGAAATAAGTCACCATGAACATGGAAACCCTAGCTTGCTTGATGTGGCATCACAACTTGACTCAAGAAGTTAATGTAGCCTCAAAGAAGTAGAGAGATCTTCACAAGACCTACAAGAAGTTAGTACAACAACAATAATCCACCATAGAGAGCTTTAGAGAAGAATATAGAGCATGAGAGAGAAAGAGAGAGAGTGCAAGTGTGCCTAGATTGCTTAGATGTTCAAATGAATAAACTAACTTGCTTATATACACATTCCCACTCACCAACAATGAATAAAACCAAATGGGGCCAACATGTATAAGCCAAGGAGGTGTTGTAAGCCAACACCACAAAATAGGGTCAAGGCTAACATTTATGACCAAGGTGCTAGGCACCTTGGTCCTTTAGCCCCAAAAACTCTAGAGAGTGCCAATTAAGGTGGGCTTAGACCTGTCCTAAGCTTATTTTATCGGGTTTATTCATCAGGATCGATAATCAATTGTTTTAGGTCTAGTCAGGTGCTAAACTAGGTGTAAAATGGCAAGGGCACATTTTACTCCATAACATTTATCCCCCACTTTAGTGTTGGTATGATCTTACACTCATACTTGCACTAAAGTACAAAGAAAATAGATACCACAAACATAGAAGCCATAGAATGTCACCAAAATTGAGGGGTGATCAAGCCCCCGAGTTTAAGATTCTAGGAGTCCATGAAGAATTGCATACACATAAGATACAAGGCATAATTTCTACATACATGAAGCACTTAGAAAACATGAGACAAGACAAGACATACACAAGGCATACACTTGAGAAATCATGATGTATACACGCAATACACAAAGCATAGATGTCATACACAAGGTATACATGCAATACACAAAGTATACATGTCATACCCAAAGTATACATAGAATATGCATGAAACACACATGGAATACATGTAAAAGCACTTAAGAGGCATGAAGAATACATAGAGGACAAGAATATACGAAGAGAATACATGCATCATACAACAATCACAAGAAGCATATAATGGAAGATCGTGAGTCAACATGATAAAATAGACCTCAATCTAAAAGGTTATCTTAATCTCCGTGCATCATTCCCCAAGATGCAACAAGAATGTTAAGAAGACGCTAGTTAGAAATGAGAAGAACAAGAGGATACAAACACATCATACACATAATCCACATCAAGAAAAGTGTTTCTACTCAAGAGAACATACAACTCACCTCCTATAAGAGGATTTATACGAAGTCTTCCAAAATAAGAAGGCATTGCAATCATACCCAAAGGTACTCTAGCCAAACTCAAGTTGGTGGTTCCAACTCTTCTCCTAAACATGCAAGGAGCTTCAACTTAGGAGAACAAGATAGACTCAATATCTTGCTTCCGAGCTTGCCACAATCCTTTCCAAGAGAGTGCAGTAATGAAAATAATCAACAAGTGTTTTGATAGAAAGATGAGAGCGAGGCTCATAGCACGATATATACCCCCACCTTAAAGTGATTGCTAACTCCATCAAGGAGCAATTTCCTTTAAGGTAGAATAAGGAAGACATATAAAAGAGGCACGAGAGTTTTCTAGTGGCATATGCCCAAATGATGTGTTCTCAAAAGCTACATCACCACAAGGGGTTGCCCCAGGATGAGCAAACCAAGGTGATGTTTACATACATGATACATAATAGCTTGTGTAGTCATGGTATGACACCGAGCATTGCAACAAGGTACCACATAAATATGAGGACAATGGAAGAAAGATCACTTGAAAATAGGGTACACATAAATTGAATCAACATGAAAGGATGATAAATCATCCAAAAGAAAAATAAGGAAATTACAAATTATGACATATAGAAGAATGAGGATACACATAGAGGAATGTCACAACAGGTTTGTTCTCCTTGTACCTTTGTGCTAACAAGGATACCAAGGGAGAACTATCCATAAAAAAAACATCACAATACGGGGATAACATTATGTACAAGCATAACACAAATGAGAAGGAGGGACCACACTTGCGAGTTGGCCTATAACAAATCATCCTCCCCCAACTTGCTTATTATAAATTGGATGGAGAACAAGGTGTTATAGGGACTACATCAAGCATGGTGAAAAGTGCTAGAGCCATACCATGTTCAAAGTTGTTGAATTTTGTCACCCAAGGCTCGACATTCCTTAGTGGAATGGCCAAGTGCTTGATGATATGCACAATAATGAAGTGTTGAATGATTATTTTGTTGAATCCTTTTGTGTGTTAGAGGAGGAAGAGTGATTAAGCGATCTTTGAGTAGACTCGGCAACATACACTCTTGTTGAGATAGAATAGAAGATATAGGTGGAGTAGGAAGCAACCCTTTTTGTTGTGAACATGGTGGTGAGAACATACGAGAAGGTTGGAAACCTAAACATACTTTAGACAAGTGTGGTGTTGGTTCCATGGGTTCCTTAATTCCTTGTTCTTTGCATCCTAAGCCATTTCCATTGTATCCAAGTTTAGAAAGGATTTTGAATCCACGCCCATAACGCGTCTCCAATTCTAAAGGAAGAAGAGAGGTCATATGACTATCTTTGTTGAAATGAGAAGTGTGATCATGTGTTGAAGAAGAAGGATCATTCCTTTTATCATGGTGAGGAGGGTCAATCTTTGTTTCAACAAGCCCATGGGGATTGAAATTTAAAGGGACCTCGTCATTACCAAGACATGCATTAGAAGGAGATAATCCATTAGATTTGAGCTTTTTATATTGAGATGATATATCACAAATGGTTGTCATTTCTGTAGAAGAAAGTGGATCATCATTAGTGGTAAAATCAATATCAAAAGTTTCATCATCATTACTTCTGAGTTTAAGTTTTTAGGAGTAGGAGATTGTGTTGAAGAAATTGTATTTACCTTCGAGGTTTTTGGGTGTGATGGTGAGATTTTATATTCACCTGTGAAGCTGGGTGTAAAATCTAACAAACCCCAATCATCACTGAAAATGCATTCGAGGGACCAACACTATCCTAACCAACATTGTTGTTAGTAGTGGAGGGTAGTGGTTTGGGTTTTGTTAAAGAAGGGATTGAATTACTTAGAGGAATTTGATGTCTCACTTCCATTTGTAAGTCAATTTTTGGAACTAAATCAGATTCAATTATATGGAGCTTGTTTTCAAAAATGAACTTTATTGAACAATGAAGGGTAGACGGGACTACCCACATGGCATGAATCCCAAGCCCTGCCATGAAGAATATTGTATGTAAGAGAATTAGGCATGACCTGGATAAGGGTAGGCAATGTCACAGGTCCAACCTTAACATTTAAGGTGATTGTACCTAGTGATTTTCTACCAACACTATCAAAGCCACAAATATTGAGTTTATCTGGTTTGATGAGAGATGCATCGACATTGATTTATGTAACAAGTTTATGCCACAAATATTAAGGCCTGATCCACCATCAATCAAAGTGTGTCTTACCCTCATTCTATTAATAATGACAAATATCATGAGGGGATCATATTGGTTTTGTACTTCTATGGGAGGTAATTCATGTTGTTGAAATAAGATGTCCGTGTTTGTCGCATGCATAAAATCTAACAAGGTTGCTACATCATTTGGTCTAACATAAGGTGGAACAACTACCTTTTGTAGAGCCTCTTAGAGCATCCTATGGTATGTAGGTGATGTTTGTATTAAATCTCATAGAGAGATCTTAGCCGAAGTAGCACGGAGCTTCTCGACAAGATCATATTCTCTACCAACATGTTGAGAAAGACGAGGAGGTGGTGTAATAAAATGTTGAGAAGGTGGAAGAGAAGTGGGCACACTCGGTGCTTGTGTGCTTTATTTTTTGTTATGGGTGTTGTGTGTGTGAGCAACAACATGATAATGAGGTTGTTACAACACATTTTGAACACCTTGATTCCTTTGAGTAATTTGTTTTGCAAAGTTGAGAATGTAACCAGGAGGTTGAGATGGTTTTGGAACACCTCGAACTGCAATCAAATGTTTAGAGAAAGGAGGCAGATTAGGTGCCTCATGCATAATGGTTTTAGGAATATTTTGAACATTAATGTATTTATTCACTATCCCCTTAGTGGGCAGAATATGTCTATTAATGATGATGGAATTGACATTGTTATTTTTTTGAGAAATACAAGATTTAGGATGATGAGATGAATGCCCAGTATCTACCCATGGGGGATCCATTGTGAGAGAAGGCTCTTCATCCACTAATACTTTATATTTTGAAGGGAGAACATTAGAATTAAGAGAGGGTAGAGTTATGTTAAGAAATGTATCAATGATTTTCTCCTCTTCCGCCAAAATATCATCACAAGTGGGAATGATTTTGGGAGAGGAATCCAAAGCATAGGGTGATGTAGGTAAAGCTTGGCCATGCCATCATATGAATTAGAGGGGAGATCCATGGGAATAGACATGGAATTATCATGGCTTGTAGTAGAAGTAGAAGAAGAACTATCATCATCATCTTTCTCATGACAATTCATGGAGATGAATTTAGTAAAGTCTTCTAATATCGAAGGATACACACCCATGAGAGTCATGAAGCTACAAAAATCAGATATATAACAAAGGATATCATATATGGAACATATAGAAATATAAATATCATACATGAATGTTATGTGATCTAAAACATACAAATGCATATTAATGAATTTAAAAAAAATTCAAAATCTATAATATATGCATGCAAAGATTCCAAAGAGGAAGAACAAGAAGAGTCCATAATGAAATGTTTTGTCTACTGTTATTAGAAATTGTTGTTAACAATATAAAACCATTAATAAACCAATGAACATCAATAGAAATTACAAATAACAAGATGGAAAATAAAAGGACAAACCTCACACAAACCTTGTTATCCCGCGGCTTCCATTGTTCGCCTAGTCTCGATCGATCTTTTTGTGATGAAAGTTGCCCTCAGGAAGTGCACTTCCTTGCTCTGTTCTTCAAAATGGTGATGGAGAAATGGCTGCGATACTTTATTGCAATGAAGATGAGCTTCAAATGCAATGAGGATGATCTCAAGCAAAATGGATATGGGGGTGCCAAATGTGCACTAGTAATTCGATAGAGTAATATTACTTAAAGCTTGGATCCCATAAATGGAAGAATAGGGTTGTATTTATAGACTTGTGAGAGAGAAGATCAACGGTGTAGAACAAATAAGAAGATCAATGGTGGAGAAGATTTGAGCGAATGTGCGCGAATAGAAAAAAGACAAGTGTCAAAGAAAAGTTGTTTTGTTTGAGTTAATTGCTTTCATGACAAAGATAATATTTGCTTTCACAAATTAGAATGATTTATTCTAATTTAAGAGTTGTTTGATAAAAACAAGATTGTTTTAAATCAATTAACTCAACTTTTTGATTTTACATGACAAGGAAGATTTATTTTTAAAAGATTTAGAAGATAAGAAAGAAAATTAAATAAATAAATTTATTTAATTAAGGAATTAGAAAATAAGAAAGAAAATTAAATAAATAAATTTATTTAATTGAGGAATTAGAAGATAAAAAAACAAATTAAATAAATAAATTTATTTAATTGTGGTATTAGAAAATAAAAAACAAATAAATTTATTTAATTATGGAATTAGAAGATAAGAAAGCAAATTAAATAAATAAATTTATTTAATTAAGGAATTAGAAGATAAGAAAGCAAATTAAATAAATAAATTTATTTGAGGAATTAGAATATAAGAAAGCAAATTAAATAAATAAATTTATTTAATTGTTTGTGCATGATTTGGAAGAATAAATAAAATATTTGATTGTATTTTATTTTTAGAGATTGAGAGAATTTAAATAAATTTGATTGATTGATTTAAATTTGGAGGAATAAATGACTTAATTAAATAATTAAAAATTATTTAATTGTTTGGAAGAATTGAATTAAATAAAGGATTTATTTAATTTTAACTTTAGAAGAGGTAATTAGATATTTTGATATTTAATTAACTTAGAGGAATATGAATCAAATAAATAAATTTGTTTATTTATTTATTGATAGAGGAAATAGACTTAAATAAATATTAAGAATATTTATTTAGACAGTGTCGTATCATTTTTAGGTGTATACATTTTGCCCCTCTTTGAAGCAATGTGTTTTATCACGTTATTTCAAAGAATAAGATTGTCTGAAAATGATACATGCCCTAATTTGCCCCTGGTATAGGTTTAATGATGACAGGATGCCCCCTCAGGAGATTGGACGGGAAGAAGGCAGAAGGCATGAGACGGACAATCTCATGATGAAGAAGGTGAAAAATAGGTTAGGTTGAAGAAAATTGGTTGAAGAAAGTGCTGAATGATATGTGATGCAATATAAAATGATAACACACACAAGCAAGTAAGCAAGTATGCACAAATGATACAAGAACAAACAAGGTATTGCCCCTGTCAAGCGGTAAACCACTGATAAATCGATATGGATTGACGATAGTGTTGTGATGGCGGGGAGCGATAGATCCCTAGAGCAACGCGATAGGTCAGTGTTGTCATGGCGGGGAATGATAGGTCCCTAGAGAAACATGATAGGATAGTGTCTGGTTTCAGGAAATGAAACATGTCGTGTAAGACGCGTGTGTTGGTCTGATTTCGACAATGTAACATCCTGTATAAGACAATTGAATGATTACAACTGATTGAGTTGGTTTACAACCAGACAAGGATCAAGACCACTGAGGGCGCTTGGATAATTTGACAAGATTGACTTGACTCAATCGGTATGGATTAAGGATAGACTTGCATTTGGATCACTGCTCAGAGGTTACGATGGAGAAGAGAGATACAATGATAGATAGAAAGGTGACTGATAGAAGAATGACTCGATAAAAGGACTTACAAGCTTTTATTTGTATTGATACTCTGTATTTTGGATCATTATTGCATGGGATATGGATGCAAATGGATGCGATATGGATGTGAAATGTTTTTTTGACATCTTGATTGTGCAAGTATTTTGAAGTGCTTATTTCATCATTGGGCGATTTTTTTTGGTACTTTTTCCAAATGTTGTAAGTTAATACAAGCATCTAGGTATAATTGAACCGAGATGACTTGAATATCGCTTACATGGATTTTGATTTAGCAAGTTAATACAAGCATCTAGGTATAATGGAACTGAGATGACCTGAGTATTTCTTGCGTATCAATAGACAAGGATTGCCCCCTTTCATGTTAGACCTCTCGAAGTCCTCGATGATCTTTTGCTGATCATGTCGTTAGACAAGGCTTCACATTACTAAAGATTAATCCACAAACAATAGAAAAAAGAAAATGATTATTGCCCCATCATAGCATCTCTAGTTTTTGACATCCTCGAGTAGCATAGGAAGACATAATAACAAAAATCAAGACTCTGTAAGTTAACCTGATCAAACACAAAACATTCTTGTATTTAGATGTGTTTTTCTTGCCATAATTTAGATAGAATCATTTAGAGTGCTTTAGGTATTTGTTTGCTTTGCCTCAGACAAATTGATGTTTCACATCAAGACTTCTGCATTGGAAGCGGGCTTTGCTTTACGCTTGCATGCCTGGTAAAATGGACCCTAAGGGACTGACCTAGTGCCTCGAGGGCGCATTGCTAAATGGCCTTGCCTATGTGATGATGCAGAGGCAACGTAGTTCGAGGACTTGGACCATGGATGGACTAGAGGATAGACGACAAGATATGGGACAAACGGGAAGGTGGAGCCTCGGGGGCACATTGATAATGGCCTTGCCTATGTGACGATGCAGAGGCAACGTAGGTTGGGGTTGACCCTATGATTCTGACGACAAACGCTATGCTAGGCTGACACTATGGATAGGATACTAGATAACAATTTTGGATAGCCTTAATGTTAGATACTGATGACAAGGAAAACACCGCAGATAGGAAGATGGATGGGAAATAGTGGATACAGATGGTTAGGTAGAAGGATGGGAAATAGTAGATAGAAGGAACGCACGCAGAAAAGGGGAAGGATGTGATCTCCAAGGACTAAGTCGCATAAGAATAACATGCCCCATTGTAGGTAGGATACTTAGGATTTTGCATGACAATGTTCATGACGATAGGAGGATGAAAGGATAATGAAGGATTGGCATGTTGCTCTAGGGATAAGATATGTCAAGAGACACCTAAAACATTTGTCAACATTGTGCCCCCAATCTTTATCAAGACCAAAGAAAATAGAGGAATGAAAGATTAGGATGGATGGACTGGATAGCACAGGTATGTAATGGATAGAAGGATAGGATAGGAAATGGTATGGAAGGAAATGGTAGGACAAAAGTGATATGCTGATGAGACAAGTTGTCCCCAAGTGTAGGTGACATAGGAGATCAACTTACACATGATGCCTGTTTGCCAGGTTTTCATCATGGTACTTATCCAAGGCACCTGTTTGCCATATTTTCACCGTTGGACGAAAGGATTTCTCTTTACTTTTTTTTTTTCATTTTTTTGAATATAGGATTGGTGGATACAGACGAGAGGGCCTCAAGTGCCTAGCTCCATGAAAGGTGATAGTCCCGCTAGATGGATGTTGTCGCATGGACCATGTCAAGTGTGCTCACAAATGTTGGTAGGGATCGCACGAATGTGAGATGGAGAATGGTAGATAGCGGATTATGGAAGGTGTGATAGTGAATTATGATGTGAATTACGGATGGAAGGCTTATGTAAAATCATGGACCATGGGAGTAGGATGGTGAAGATATGTAGGATAATAGTTGAAGGGGAGATGGAGGTATGTGGAAATGTTGTGGAATGGAAGGGGATCATGACCAATGGTTGCACATACTGTGATAAACATTGAAGCTGATGATAGGAAGGTGGTGTAGGAAGAAATGGAGAGTTTTGCTTGGTGGATGAATGATGTAGGCCTTTAGGGACCCACATAGACTGAGTACTTTTCTAATTTTTGCTTGTCATGCGAGATGGAAGGATTGGAAATTTGTGGATAAAAGAGGAGAAAGTGGATGGTTGGGATTTGCGAGAGGTGGATGCCTCATTTGACTTGATGGATTTTTGCTTAGGTACCCAACCCATTTAGCTTTTAGATTTTACCTGTGAAGGTATGGGCTTGGGTATATGCATCTTTTTGTAGCTTCAGAGGTAATTAGTTGTTGCTTGGGGACCCACACCTTTTTCATTTTTGTTTTGAGGTGGGTGGATGTATGCATCTTTTGAGATGGATGTTTCTTTGATTCTTGGCTTTTGTATCCTAGGTCATGAGGACTTTTAGGATTTTTGACTTGATAGGTAGAGGCATCTAAATATTTGCTGTTGAATTCCCTGGGTATGGTGGAATGAATGGAAGCTCCTTGTTTAGACAACATGTGCATTTGTTGGCCATGATTGGGATATTTAGAGGATTTATAGATGGATGGATAAGGTGTTGGGAGAAGTGGTGGTAAAATGCATGGAGGGATGTTAGGAGTTGGAAGTAGCGGAGGTAATGTGCATGGAGGGATGGTGGGAGTTGGAAGTACTAGAGGTAGATTGGATGGTGGAAGGTGTATGGTCACATGCTTTCGGGATGTGTATGATAAGGGAGGTGGCATGGTGACATATGTTTTGGGGATATGATAGGATGTATGATGGAAAGTGGTGGATTTAAAAGGAGTGGAGGAAGTACCAACATCTTGAGATTGTTCACCTTGGGGTATGTATCCAAGGCCGTATGAGCAAGGAGGAACATTGACATGGACGGGCTCCAAAATACCTTGTTCATGCAGGCCTAAGCCTTTACCTTGATAGTTCATATGTTGGAGTATGCGGTGGACAGTGGGATTACGTATAGGTGGAACACTAGACACGAGTTCCTTATTGGATGGAGAAGGTGAAGAGGTATATAACGGTTACTGTTCTCCTAAGGAAGAACATTCATGCATGAAGGTAATGAGACCAAGGATATACGGTGGGGTATTTGTAGCATGGCCCATAATGGATGGTGCAGGATCATTAGGATTTTGATTATCATTATGTTCACTAGGATCCAAGTTATCGGTTTGATCATCTATGTGCACTTGGGAGGCAAGTGTCACATCAAGGGAAGTGGAAGTTGTTGGATCATAGATAGGACTAGGCGGAATATGGATAGGAGTAATGGAGTTTTCTTGCGCATGGATGGGTATGGAATCAAGTTGTTCATGGACATCTTCTTCATAGGGAATATCTTGATCATGGAAAAGATATAGGTTATGGATGGATTGGAATTGGATCTCTTTCCCATGTATAGTTGTTGGGAGATGTATAGGATCAAGTGGCTTATGGAGAGGTTCATCATTATGGGTATCATCTTGATCATGGAAGAGATACATGTTATGAATAGGTTGCATAAAAGTGATTTGATCTTGACTTGGACTGGGGCTTAATGTTTCCACATGCTCTAAGTTGTGCTCTTGACATAACTCTTGGGTTGTTTGAATGGAAGTGGATAGCTCTTGGATAGGCTTGACATGTTCTTGAGGGTTATTGACATGAAGGTACAATAGATCTTGACTTGGGTTTATGGTAGGAGGTTCTTCAATAAGCTCAAGGGGTTGAGGATCACATGAAGGGGTTGTAGGATTTGACATGTTATTGGAAGCATATTTTGTAAGGTCGAGGACTGGATTTTGGGGACATGGTTGACTCTCTGCTAGTAGTCCTTGGATCACATCTTTCGTAGGTGTAGAGGAGTGAGGTAATGAATGGATGGATTTGGAGTTCTCCATAACCTTTCTTTCTCTTTTAGGCTTGTAGAATAGTCTTTGTAGCCAATCATCATGGGATTCTTTGGGCAGTTTCAAACTAGGAGTAGGATTAGTATGCTCTAGGCTATGTGCTCTGGGAGATGGTGAAGGAGGTCTAGTAGATAGGGTGGTATATGATTTCTGACTTGAGGTGGTGCTTGCCTTGTTAATAGTATCATTAAGACAGAAAAAGAAGGTATGATTTTGGTGCGAGGTGTAGCTAGTACTAGCACGTTCAGCTTGTAAGATTGTCATTTGTTGTTGTACGACTTGGAGTTCTTGAGCAATTGCTATACAATCTTGGGGTGAGGGACCTAAGTTTATTTGCAATTGCAGGTATTGGAGTTTTTGAGTAATATATTCTGATTGGTTTGTCATCTCCACATAAAGTAACACAAGACTGGAATGGGTATCTAGGAAGGTTGAAAACATTGTCTCAATAGACTGGGAAATGCTCACTGTCCTGGATGCACAGCTATAGAGTGTATATGCACAGCTCTGGTTCCTTTGAATGATTTTTGCAATTTTTTTGGCACATTTTTCAGTTGTTTTTTTTTGGTTTTTTTGGTTTGCAGGTTGGTCTTTTGATATGATTTTATCAATTATTAGCAAGAAGACACAACAAACACATAAAATGATTTCATGGTTTTTTTTTTTGTTGAAAAATTTGGACTCTTTTTGACACAAAAACAAGTACAATTCCTAGGCTGGTAAAGACAATATTTGTCGGATCCCCTAGCTATGCATATTCAAAGCAGATAGCTTTAGGATCTTGGTAGCACCGGCTCCTCTCCATGGTACACACTTCTCACGCATACCAAGATCTAGGTTTCCCAAGGCTCATACCCCCACGGAACCTTAGGATTGTCCCTGCTATCTCTACTAAGAACCACATGAATCGGGGCGGCTTCAAAGGTCCCACCTTTTGCACCAACAAATAGAAGGATTTTGGGCCACTAAAACAAAGGATATGTAATGAGGGCAGCCATTCAAGTGGTTATACATGCGACAACACTACTCTCCATTGTGGAGTCTCCCAGCCTGCAAGGGTTATGCCTTGGAGGGTTTTGGGGGAGGTTAGCTATCGGTATAACACAACTTCACTCGTTGTTTGAAGCTTTCGCTCCAAACACAATTTATTTAGAGTGGCTTGGCAGGGCTTGGCTTTAGCCTGTTACCACTTAGGGTCATTCCTACTTGGACGGATGGGTATCCAAGAGCAGGCCCCTCTAAAGGTTCAACACATGCGAAATGACATGTCTAGCGTTCTGATCACCCAAGATAGGGGAGAGCCTATGCCTAATGTCATTCCAAAAACACAAAAGACAGTAATTCTTTCCACCTATTTAAAATGAAAAAAAAAAAATAGATGCGCTATACTACTCGGGCACACACACGATTGTTAACTTTGAAGTGATTAACAAGATATCAATGGTTCAATTTTAGCAAGATAGCAATGTGTTTAACCTTGAAAGATAGCAATATAGCAATGATCCAATGATATGCAAGATAGCAATGATTCAGTTACAACCCTCCTAATTAGAACTACGTGAGATTTGTATGAACATCATTTTACTTTCTCCTCTAATTAAATCTATGATGAGCTAATAGGTGCAGCTATATGACTAAACTAGCTCCTATCGCTGTAAGTAGATGAGAAAAATAGTCCTGTAAAACAAGCGTTAGCGTTAGCAAAAACCACAAGCAATACTCTAAAATCCCTGTTTAGGACATATGCACAGCTTCAGAGCCTAAATGTGTAGAAACAATGCTCAGAAGTGCAGGAATTATGGAAGCACAGAAACAGAGGTTGTAAGTGCAGAATAGAAGAGTAAATGCACAGGAATATCATATGCGCCGTAAGAAATGGTAGATGCGCAGCTTCTGATGATGGATGTGCCGAAGGATTGTATGCGTGGAAAGATAGCTTATATGCGTGTCGGGATTGCTCAGATGCGCAGAATGAACCTGTACGGAACCTGTCACTCAAAAATTTAGTTTTGGATTAGATTTGGGGCAAGGGCCCTATGGTGGGTGCCAGAAATATTACCAGAAATATTGTCAAAGTTATCAAACTCAATCAATAAACCAATAATCTCAATAGAAATTGCAAATAACAAGATGGAAAATAAAAAGACAAACCTCACACAAACCTTGTTATCCTGTGGCTTCCATTGTTCACCTAGTCTCGATCGATCTTTTGTGATGAAAGTTGCCCTCAGGAAGTGCATTTCCTTGCTCTGTTCTTCAAGATGACGATGGAGAAATGACTGCGATACTTTATTGCAATGAAGATGAGCTTCAAATGCAATGAGGATGATCTCAAGCAAAATGGATATGGGGGTGCCAAAGGCGCGCTGGTAATTCGACAGAATAATATTACTTAAAAATTGGATCCTAGAAATGGAAGAATAGGGTTGTATTTATAGACTTGTGAGAGAGAAGATCAATGGTGTAGAAGAAATAAGAAGATCAATGGTGGAGAAGATTTGAGTGAATGTGTACGAATAAAAAGAAGACAAGTGTCAAAGAAAAGTTGTTTTGTTTGAGTTAATTGCTTTCATGACAAAGATAATATTTGCTTTCACAAATTAGAATGATTTATTCTAATTTAAGAGTTGTTTGATAAAAACAAGATTGTTTTAAATCAATTAACTCAACTTTTTGCTTTTGCATGACAAGGAAGATTTGTTTTTAGAAGATTTAGAAGATAAGAAAAAAAATTAAATAAATAAATTTATTTAATTGAGGAATTAGAAGATAAGAAAGCAAATTAAATAAATAAATTTATTTAATTGAGGAATTAGAATATAAGAAAGCAAATTAAATAAATAAATTTATTTAGTTGAGGAATTAGAAGATATTAAAGCAAATTAAATAAATAAATTTATTTAGTTGTGGAATTAGAAGATAAGAAAGCAAATTAAATAAATAAATTTATTTAATTGTGGAATTAGAAGATAAGAAAGCAAATTAAATAAATAAATTTATTTAATTGTGGAATTAGAAGATAAGAAAGTAAATTAAATAAATAAATTTATTTAATTGAGGAATTAAAAGATAAGAAAGCAAATTAAATAAATACATTTATTTAATTGAGAAATTAGAAGATAAAAAAGCAAATTAAATAAATAAATTTATTTAATTGTTTGTGCATGATTTAGAAGCATAAATAAAATAAAATATTTGATTGTATTTTATTTTTAGAGATTGAGAGAATTTAAATAAATTTGATTGATTTATTTAAATATGGAGGAATAAATGACTTAATTAAATAATTAAAAATTATTTAATTGTTTGGAAGAATTGAATTAGAAAAATGATTTATTTAATTTTGACTTTAGAAGAGGTAATTAAATATTTTGATATTTAATTAACTTAGAGGGATATGAATCAAATAAATAAATTCATTTATGTATTTATTGATAGAGGAAATAGACTTAAATAAATATTAAGAATATTTATTTGTACAGAGTCATGTCATTTTTAGGTGTATACATCTACTATATGCAAATATGATATGAAACATCAATGTATAATTAGATTTAGAAATCATTCAACATAGCAAAGATCTGAAAATAAGATTTCCAATATAACAACTAGATGCAAGACTAGCTAGGATTTCACCATCAAACCCTAGATCTTAAATGATTATTCCCTAAACCAAAATTCTTTGATGCAAGAATGTTTTTTCTTTTGTAGTTTAAAAATAAATGATATTTATGAAATGCTACAACAATGCTAAATCAGATGTGAACAACTAATCAACATCGCCAAGATTTGAAATAAGATTCTACTCAACAAATCCTAGGTACAAGACTAGCGAGGTTTACTAAAAATGCAAGATTTTGAAAACCCTAATAATGAATAAGTGTAAATGCCAAATATATCACTAGAAAATGATTAACTAATGCAATCCCAATCAGATCTGATGCAAAAATCAGAAATTTATATATGTTATAATTATCTAAACTTGTGAAATATGGACAATGTGATAAATATGTTATTTTCTAAACCTAAATCAAATGCTTGATTTTCTAGTTTCAAATGCAAATATGCAAGAATGTTCTTTTCTTAAACACAAAGATGATATGCTACAACAAATGAAATTAATTTAATCAATCAAATAATGTCACAACACACGGATCTACAAACCCTAGGCTCAAGACTAGCTAGGCCTTCTATGAATGCAAGGTTTTTGTAAACCCTAACAATGAAATAATGCAAAATTAAGTTATATAACTATGTAAAATGATGAATGAACTTAACCTAATCAGATCTAGGGAAGCAAATGACTCAGATTTGAAGCAAGAAGGATACCAAAGTGCAAGACATGGATCGTGTTCACCAAAATGTTAGATGGAAAAGGAAGACTTAGCCTAAAAGGTTAAACTAGATCAAACCCTCTTCTATCAACATTAGAACACAAATCAAGCTTGGATTCTACCCTTGAAGGAGAGCCAAACTACAAGGGTTTTGTCCCTTTGTTGTATAAAGGAGTGTTAACCAAATTCAACCAAAGAAACTAGGGCAAAGCATGAAACCCTAATTGAGCAAAATTGATGTATAGCAGATGAACAGAAATAGATACAGAAAATCTAATACCACAACAGAGATCAGGGAATAGAGGAGAACCAGGGTCTGAGTTTGGGAGCAGAGAGGTACTAGGACGCTGGGTGCCTTAGACCCAAATTAGGGTTTTGCAGGATCTTCAGATCTGGGTGCCTTTGCCTTCTTGTCTTCATGTCTCCTGTCACTTGTTATCTTCGGATTCCTCTAGATGTGACTTACACACAAATAATAAGGGAAGAGGGTTGGTGTTATTTAGGAGCTTGCCTAAGTCAAGCTCCATGAACGGTGTTTCCACCTCCACAATAGCAATGATGAGAGATCAAAGAGTGTGTGTCCTAGGAGGGCAGAGGCAAATCTGAAGTAGAATGGAATGTTGTAATAAAGCGTGAAGGAAAGAAGTCACCATGAGCATGGAAACCCTAGCTTTCTTGATGTGGTGTCACAACTTGACTCAAGAAGTTGATGTAGCCTCAAATAAGTAGAGAGATATTCACAAGACCTGCAGGAAGTTAGTACAACAACAATAATCCACCATAGAGAGCTTTAGAGAAGAATAGAGAGCATGAGAGAGAAAGAGAGAGAGTGCAAGTGTGCCTAGATTTCTTAGATGTTCAAATGAATAAACTAACTTGATTATATATGCATTCCCGCTCACCAACAATGAATAAAACCAAATAGGGCCAACATGTATAAGCCAAGGAGGTGTTCTAAGATGACACCACAAAAATAGGGCCAAGGCTAACATCTGGGACCATGGCGCTAGACGCCCTGGTCCTTTAGCCCCACAAACTCTCGAGAGTGCCAATTAAGGTAGGCTTAGACCTGTCCTAAGTTTATTTTGTCAAGTTTATTCATCGGGATCAATAATTAAATGTTTTAGGTCTACCTAAGTGCTAAACTAGGTGTAAAATGACAAGGGTACACATTCTACTCCATAACAACAACTTTGCAACCAACGGTCTGTAGTACATAATTTCATCTAAAGAAAGTTGGCAATCTCCAAGGATGATGGAATTCTCCAAGAATTTTGGAGATTTCCAAGATTGTTGGAATGGTTCCAAAAAGCGACATTACATTGTAAAACCATTTTTTCCAGCTCTTGCAAAACTCCAAAATTAAATGTTTTCGTAATCTGTCAGGTGAAAACAAAGAAAATTAATCTCTCAACTGGTGAAGAATCTTGTCACGAAAACTTGCCATAATGTGTGAAATAGAATCATGAACACCCTTATAAAATGGTTTGGCTCTAGTCCTAACACATTTTCAAATTTAATTGTTTTCGTAAAACTACCAGCTGAACCATAAAACTGCCTCCAGGTGAAATCTTCATTTCTGCAAATTAAGTCAGACTAGAAGCTTTATGAAGTAAAGAGAATGCCAAGTACAACAAAACAAACCAAAACTAAAAATATAACCAAAAAAAAATTTGGTTGATGCAGATTGCTTGTGGACCTGGATGCTCTTGCATCACTACACTAACATGTAATAATCTAATCCCAAGATTTTCAACCTTGGAAGATAGGAATTTAAATTTTGAAGAAGAGGGACATGTTTGTGCCCATGAGTAAACTAATGGGAACTAGGTTAGGTAGATTCTACATAGATGAATAGTGCATGTCTGGGTGTAAGGTTCAAGGTTAGAGTTAGTGGGCATGTCAAAATAGCCAAATTATGCGCTAAAATCATGCATCAAAGGCATTGATCCAAAGTGGCATAAAATGAGTGGGAAAAAATGTAAGGATATACATTTTTCTCCTCTACATTTTGATCCCACTTTGGTGTGTGTGCAAAACTAAGTGTGCATACATACCAAACTATAAATAAAGAGGATAATCTATAACAAAATGATATCAAATTTTTGGATCCAAAAAATTTGAGCAATCAAGGCAACTATATGGCACTTGTGAGACTATGCACTAACTATAAATAGAATCAATAGATAATATGCCCCTCTTGAATTATGTGTATTATGAATGAGTGCACATAATTGAGGGGGAGAGAGAAAAAGTATGACTAAAAACTAAGTATGCATATATAGAGCTAAAATTGTAATTTGAAAAATTGAATATGAAAAGTGAACATGATATGTAAATGTTAAGCTAAGTATAAAATGTGTACCTAAAATGTGCATACCTATGTAGTTAACCAATGTATTAGAGGATGTGGTGAAAAGATGACCCAACCTTTTTGCCCCAAGAAGAGAAAGCATGTGTATGTAAACCTTGCAAAAAGAAATAATACATTGTTACCTAAGTGGCAAGATCAAGTGTGTTGGTCATGTTCTCGTGCTTATTAAATCTCAAGGTTTCTAGTTTGGGTCTTTTGTTGAGTTCTTATCTTCTCTAAGGCCATATTTAAACTATGGAGGTCATGTTATGTTTCTACCATGTACCCTTAGCTTTGTTTCCCCAAGTTAAGTCATGGTTGTATTTGTTGTTGGGTGAATTATCCAAGTCTCTATTTTGTCTCCATGCCTAAGTTTCATATTTTAAAAATCAATTGTCTATTATATTACAAGTGAACCATGTGCCTTAGTCAATTTTGGTTGATTTGTTCCAAAGTTGTTTAGTCCTAAGGATAGTGCAAGCAAGTACCAAGTGTTTTGATCTAGAAGGCCTTGTTGTATCTCCTAGTGATGCTAGATTTTTCTAGGTGGCATCCTATTGATCGCTCAGATCATCTAGTAGTTGTTTAGTTTTGTATGGACTTGAAGGTGCTAGTAATATGGAACAGATATAATCTTAGCTCTGAGTTTGTATCACACTAAGTTCTTATTTTTTAGGTTTGTTTGCTATTGTGAAGGAACAAACTGGATGTAGTTTTAAAATATGGTCGAATGAATATATTGCATTTTGGTTCTATATAAATTTTAAGCTTCGTGTGTTATGGTAGATAAACAAATCCAACAAGGTTTTATGCTTAATTTTATGGAGAATCTTAATCAGGTTTGCATTACACTAAGTTTGTGTTATTTTGAGGTATTTTTATCTCAATGTCCTTAGTGGATCTGAAATGGGTTATGAAATCCAACTAAGTCTAAATTTGCATCCAATTTTACAAAATTATGAGTTCAAGAGATCTAATGAGAGGATGGGTGTGACAATGTTTTAGACTTTGATTTAATCTAATTTCATATCCAATTTCTCCTTACATCTAGGTAAAGTTCTTTTTGCCTCTCAGTGCTCCAATGAGAAGGTGAACCCACTATATTTTAAATCCTAGCTAAGTTGATGGATCAAGTCCGAGTTTATGTTTGTTATGTCATAGAGATGATGTGTTCAACTAGGGGAGGTATTGTTATGTCAATGTTTTCCCAAAGGTGGTACACTCCTATGTCGTGTGTCAACTTCTCACAACCTTTTAATCTCATGGCCCTTTGGTGCTCTTTGTGTTATTTTTCCTTTGATGCTTTGGCGGATTTGATGTCAATTGGAAAAAGATTTATTTGTTTCATATCCACCAATCTGAAAAGAGGAATAATCTTAGTTACATTAGTGTGGCATGTTTATTCTTTTGGTCAAAGAAGTAAAGGTTTCCTTAGACCTGATATATGTTTAAATCTAATCTTTTGGAAAGATCAAGTTTGCATATTAATGCTTTGAATTATGGAGTTCTATTATGAATTTGGGTAAACAAAATTGCATTAATCTTTGTTTATTGTTAAATCACATCCAATTTTTTCCTTTCACCAAGTTAATTATTTTTGGGCTCCATGTGCTCTAATGTCTCTCTAGTTCTAATTCTTTTATGCAATCCAATTTATTTCTTAGGTTGCATCCATGAATAATAGGCTTAAGGTGATGTGATAGTTCATATGGTTGTTCTCTCCGATTGTCAAGTTAGTGCTCATCCACTGGGGTTCTTTGTGGATGGTTTGGTAGCTCCTAGTTAATTCATACTTTTGAGTAAAAAGGAGCATTGATTGTTTTCTTAGGATTTCTAGTAACCACCCTCATTGGTGACTCTCTATTGTTAGATATCTATATGTTATATGGTATAGTAATGTTCGATTCAGTTAATTGTTATAACAATATTGGGTCCCACTTATGGGACACCTATCATTAATTGTTCTTGTTCATCATAGGTTTATATGTGATAGTTAGTTATTAATGTCACTTGTCTAGATGGGAACTTTTTATTGGTCCTTATGGGATAAGCAAGTGCATTGGTAGATTGACATAGCTAGAGGTGATGTGGTTATGAGAATTGACATGTTTGTGCTTATACACCTAGGATCTTCATAGGTTGACTTGGATCTTTTTGGTTAGTTCTTAGTATCTATGGGATAAATAGGCACAAATTTGATATATCATTAAATCTAATTTATTCAGGGGATTAGGTCTAGATTTTCTCATGGCATTTTGTTTCCCTTTTTATGCCCAAGTTGCTCTGATATGGGAATGGATGTGAAATATTTTGAAATCCAGTTAATTGCAAGGTCAAACCTGGGTTTTAGCTAAGGTGTATCTAAGGTATACTTGTTGGGCTTGCAATAGTTTTGGAGGGTTCAAGTACCATTTATCCCTTGATAGTTTATGGACAATGGTCTCTAAGTGGAAGCATTTCCTTGGCTTCTAGCTATCGAGAGATTGGTTTGATGGGCCCTCCATGGTTTTGATATGCTTGAATATCCATTGATCTATCCATGAGATTGCTTGGATCATACCATGTAGAGAATGTTACTAACTCACCAATATATTAGGGGGATATGGGAGTGTATTCCCATGTATGTGTGGATGCACCAGAAGTTGTTGATCTTTCTCATGGTGTATCTTGGTCATTGTTTTATTCTAGAGACTAAATGTGCTTTCATTTTGTAAGAACTCATAGATTCAAATTTTGCATGTGTTTTTATCTATGACTCACGTTTGCAATGAAGAAGTCCAAGGATATTTCTATTGATACATTGTAAATGGTTAAGGGAAATTATTTTGTCATTAGGGATTAAGTAACTCTAAATTGAGGATTTAATTATATAAGGAAATTGTGGATTTGCATATGTTGCTTTTCCATGTTTTATGAGAGGTAGAATGGGACAATTGAGCATCCAAGAAAGTTTTGTTAATAAAGTTAGAACTTAACTATAATTAATGGAATACTCTTCTTATAGTTTCTCTATATATTTGAGACTTACATCTTGCCATAAAAAAATTGTAAAATGAGGACTTATTTGCATATTGTTTCACTTGCCACATCTTGATCAATGCAAATTCTCTCAAATGTGGTTGTGTTCCTTCAATGTTCGATTCAATTAATTGGGAATAAGGTGGAATAGTAAAGAGATAGTTGTCAACCATATTGATGGGGTGAACCTTGTTTCTTATGCTATAAATTGACCCATTTTCTTGAGTTGGGGTCTTTTTCCATATGTATGCTTCCTAGTGTCATTTGAGTACTCTCTGGTGTCAAATTTTATCCATTTAGGTCAAACATCTATAGGATTTTGTGTAAAAACCTTTGTGAAGGAATTAACTAGGAGCCACTCTTTAGAGGTAGTTTCTCTATTGTTAACATTACGCTTCAAGGGATGACTATTACATATATGGGTTCACATTCTCTTGTTAATATCTTATTGTTTTTTAGTGTTAAGAGTGGACATCTTGGTAGAGAAATGCCTATCATTGAATGTACAAAAACCTTCTTAAAATTTACATAAAGGGTGTTTTGGATCAACAATGGATTACTAAGATATTTGTCTTTAATCAATGCTTCCTTGAATGTTGTTTGGAATGAATTTGTAGTAGACTTATTAGATTTCCAGATAATTTTTCTAAAGTTTAAGTCAAATCTTTACATATTTTGTTAATTTTAGAATCTATCACCAATATTTAAGGCATCAATCATTATTAAGCGTTTGATCATGTTTTAAATATGGAAAAATATGTGGTTCTATCTTTAGTTATTATTATTATTACTTTACTAGTTTACAAGTGTCCTCTAGGCAAGTTATAACTGAATACATCTCTAGGAGAATTCACTGGTTTCATCTTTGTGACAAAACCTTGTTAAGCCTAGTTGTTTTATCTATTGTCTTGTAATCTTGATTTACAATATTAATAGGCTAGTGTGAGGGGTAACTAATGATAAATTATTGTTTGTCCTCATACATAAGATATGGCTTATTTTTGTAGTCACGATCCTTAATTTTTCTTTAATTGTCCTATAGGATCTCATGGGATCACCCTCCTTGGTTTTGTAGAACCTAAAGTGAAGAAGAGTTAGCTACTCTTACTAATAGCCAAAATCCTCTTATGATTTAATCATGAAATTTATCTAAATGATGGCTTGGCATTTCCCTAAAATTCAATCTTTAGGTAATTTTATAGAATTATGGTTAGCGAGCTTGAAGCACTAACAAAGTGAAAACATGCAAAACATAGTAGTGACATAGAAATTACAAGATGAATGTGCAAAATAACCAATAATGCTAGTGTAATTTGTATCAATGTCAATGGAGTCTAAAAAGATGTGTCATTAGAAACTGATGCCCCCATGAAATGTCCCTTAAGATGTTATGATTGTGCATTGGAGATTGTGGTAAGATGTCATCACTTAATGTCTCTTTGTGCACAAAAGTCATGTATGAAGGTGGCCTTTTGGACGTTGTCATTTGTATTTCATGCACTTGTTTTGAATATGTTTCAGTATATGTTTATTTGTCATTAAATTGATCATTTTATAAATATGTACCTTTTATAAGTTTTGACTCATGTTGATTCTTTTGGAAACCTTTTGTTTTAATGTTATTTGTATTGGAGTACTAATGTCAACCATCATACCACCACATGTAATGACATTGAGTGCTTGTAAACATTTTCTTTATTATCATGCTGTTTGATATGTTTGTTTGTAACATTATCATGAGACGTGCTAGATTATTCCTTTGACTACTATTAAAACCAATGTGTTTCTCATGACTAGGTTTGGAAGGATCATTCTTATTCACTTCTACTTTATCATGTTGAGGTGTTATAAGTTGAGTTTTTTTATTATAGCCTAAACTTGTATCATATTTTTGTCAATAAGATCTTGAATTTATGTTTAAGTGTGATGCAACTATACATGTCCATGTATCCAATGATAATCATAAAAAGAATTAGCATCAAAGTGTTTTGGGATATATCTAAATCTATCAACTAGCTTGATAGGAGGTAAGGTGATAGTTTGTTTGTGTAGACATTATTGTAACACTGTGTCAAACCACCAATCTAGTGAACTTTCTAAATTATTTTGGTTTTGCTTGGATAACTTTGTCATGAGAAGTAGTGATAGCATTGGCATGATGTGTAGCCTCATGTTGGATAGTAGGATATGTATAGGGGACAAAATGATAATCATGTTTGGTATGGTCCCCATGGGATGATGCATGATGTTTCCTAGGAGATTCATTATGGGAATCATAAAATTATGTATCATTTGATAGCATAAAATCACCCACAATAATTCCTAATGAATAGCCACTGGAGGTGGACAAACGCGTGTTACTATGTAAGAATACTCTAGGAAAATTTCTAAACTATTCAATAAATTTGCATGCAAGAGGAGTGAAAGCAATATAAGAAGGAGACACATCAAAAAATAGTAGAGACTCATCAATTAAAGTATATATAAATGCATACATTAGAAAACATCATCATGCATGTGAACATAATATATGAATAAGAATGATTTCACATGTAAGTATGTGTTTATATCTCCACTAAATCCATCAATCATTGGATCTCTAATGATATATGCACTATAAAAAGTAGGATCCAAAAAATAATGAGATATTAAATAATTTGCACTATTTGTATCACTATCATGAGTTACTTGTGAAGATTGGTTATCATGTTTAACAATAGCAACATCAAGTAACAAAGAAGGTAAAGCATATTCATTGAGAAAACAAGCATCATGAAAAAAATCATTATATAAATCATCAAGAAGCAATGAATAAGAAACATCATAATTAAGTGTAATAAAATCATCGCATGAATCATGATCCCTAGATGTATTAATATAAGTGATGGGATAAGGCACTAAATGTATGTAGTATCAGTTCATAGACAATATATGTAAATTAGAAACATGAACCACAATATCATCAAATAATGAGGCACTAATAACATCATTGGGTTCATTATGAGTTGATTCAAAAATACCATCATCATGAGGAAAAGAAACATCATGTGAGGGGGAAGACAAATAAGGAACATCACATAAGCGAGCATCATGTACCTCATCATTATGTATATCTTGAGAAGAAAGAAAAATACTCAAGTAAAACTCACTATATTTGGTAATAGAAGTAAAAGAAACATGGAGTTCATGAATAAATTAAGTGATGTGCTCTAACATGGAGGGGAAGGTGCTTACAAGCTCCATATAAGATGAGAAAATAGAGACATTATTAAATAGCATATCCACATAACATGGAACACCATCCTTTTGGTAAAAGAAGATGATATCCTCAAGGATTAATGGGAAAATGCAACAAAATTTAAAACATGTGAAGATCCTTGATATAAGAATGGACATAGGCCAAGGATAAGGGTTGATTACAAACCTTGACTAAGATTTTGCAATTAAAGGTACATAAGAGGGGATCTATAAATAATCAAGGCTTAAACCCTAGATAAGGGAATGAAGGATTAAGGAGAAATCAAATATGAAAAATGGTGGGAAAAATTAGATCAATTATATATAAAACTTAGAAAAAATTTGAAATCTAATTGTAATAGATAGGCATGCCAATTTGGGGCCTAGCCAAAATGTGAACTAATAAAGGTAATCAAAAAGAGAAGCACAAGAAATGAGAGCATACACAAATTTTAGATATGAATCTAAAGATGGAAAAATTTTAAAATAAAGGAATTTAAATTGCATTTAATCTATGACTTTAAATGTATTTTTTAGAGGTTTCTTATTTTCATCTATAATGTATAAACATTGTTTCTATAATACACTATAAGTAGCATCTCACAAGAAAGAAGTCGAAGAGATAAAATCTTACAACAAAAAGCTAAATTTATTAATGCCTAGGGTATGATGGCCTTAGAAAGTGAGAATTTGAATTTGATAAAAGGGGGACATGATCATTATTGCAACCCAATCAAGGGGATAGAATCATATGTAATATCTAGTCCACGATGAGAAAACTAATGGGAGCTAGGTTAGGTAAGTTCTAAACTAAGGGATATTGCATATCAGATTACATAGTTAGCCTTGGGGTTAAGGAGCACAACAAAATAGATAAATTATGCACTAAAATCATGCATTAAAGACATAAAAATGAAGTGGCATAAAATGAGTGGGGAAAGTGTAAGGGTATGCACTTTTCTCCTTTACATATATAAATGATTCAACATTATGGAGTTTCATAGTGAATTATTTATAAGGAACAATATTTCCTAAAGATTTTACAAATATGGTAGTAAAAGAGATGGAAGCTTTGCCCCTATGAGCATCACCTAGATATAATGAGAGTCGAGTATATCATTCATTATTGTGAGAATTTTTTTCTTCTAAACTATTATTCATGAAACATGGGCCAATGTAGATTGACTAAAAAATACATAGTTGAGTCCCATAAATCATCACATAATTTGATTCATTATGGAAACTCTACTTGGATAAGAATGAAGATATAGGAAATTCTATAATGATAGTTTATAATGTAGAACACTTGTTGAAAATTTGAAAATAGGATAGTAAGCTATATATGCTTGATTGTGTGGGGAACTATGGATAATTAAGTGTGCTAGAGCTAGGGTAGTACTATGGTGGATGACTTACTAAAAAGTCACGAATCTTCACCTTGTGAGCATCACTTACATATAATTAGTGTTGAGTAGACCATTCATGTTCATGGGAGATGGGTTCTTGTGAACAACTACTCATTAAGTATGATCTAATATAGATTTACTTAAAACTACATAGTTGAATCCTAAAATCATATCACATAATTTCACACGTTATAGAAAACACTAATTTGATAAAAATTACAAATTTCCATCATGAATTATTCAGAATTCACAACACTTACTATAGGTTTTACAAATGGGGTGGCTAGCTAATCGAGCTTAATTATGGGGGAAATTCCATTGTTGAGAATGTTTGTTCTAGAGTAAAACTAGGTTGGGTCACCTCTTGAGAAGTATCATTGCTTCACCCTATTATGTCAAATTTTCAAACACCTCTTTTTTGTCAAAATCTAAAACAATTCACCCTCAAAATGTTTCCTAGTTTTGAGATCATCATATCATCCCAATTGGGGTGCAATTACTTTGGTTGTTTATAAAAATATTTGTCTTTCTTTAAACTCGCATAATTAAGGTACTACAAATAAATACTTTTTAGTGTGATCACATGAAATTTATTACTTGTGTTTATTTACAACTACACAATTTTTTCCATACACTGGATTATAATGGCCAACTTCCATCATTGTTAGCAAGGTCACGTGGATTTGCATCAATCAAGTTCTCCTCTTTGATCATGTTCAAACCCTCCCATTGTAGATTCACAATGCTTAGAAAGATGTTGCAAAAAAATGCTAGGAAGGATGTTGCAAGGTAATGCTAAGAAATATTTCATTAAGGTAATGTTGAAGAAGTTGTTTTGTGACAAGGTTGATGCAGAGATTGTTTTAATGTCAACAATATATGTCTTTACCATTTTGGTAACTTTTGGTCTCATAGAATGCACGAAGCTATAAGAGGTAACCATTTCACTTGCCTATAAAATAGTTGAAGCCTTGGCTAATACATGCACAATCAAGGTATTCTAAAATATGATTTTGATGAAATGATAAGATTTTGATTTACCACCTGACGATGGGTGAGTACAATGCATTTACTATCATTTATTGGTTTTGATCCATGAGTTGTCTAGACCCTTCTTTAATATATATATATATTTTAAAACAAAAGTGGCAGGCCACTATAAAATATATTATTAATAGATAAAAGTTACAAAATCTTGGTTCAGAGAGCATACCGGCAGGAAAGAACAGGAAGAAAACCTCTGGTTATAGCTCAATACAAAATTCTTACAAAAAGAGTCCCCAAAGAGGAAAGCATATCAAGATTTTACCGAGAATAGAATTGAGAGAGGCTGCAATAAACGACAAGACTCAAGAGACTACAACCTCCCCTCAATAACCCAAAATACATCCTCATCACCCGATGGCAAATTAATATTGTTAGCAACTCATTTGGTCATTTTAATTTTTCCTTATTGTTCCTCAACTTTGGAGATCTCCAGTTGACCTTCATTATGTGCATGCATTGGTTCGAAGTCATCAGGTGAGTACCATAACTGATTATTGTGAAGGGAATAATATGAGTAGCTTTGCATGTTTATTATAGTTTATTGATAAATCCAAGATTTTTCATTTTCAAAAACAAATAAGACAGTTTAAGTTTTCAAGAAAAAACATGTGTTTCAAATATCTTACAGTTCTTCAAATAGAGACATCATGATGAAGATTAAAGGGCACATTTTTTGAATGTCTCTGTCATTTAATGATAAGGGTGATAGCAAAGTTCTGAATCTTCATTTTAGGAACTTTTCAAACAAAATCTAGTAAAATACTATATGTGCGATCTTAAAGCTTGTTTAAATCATAACATTATTGTTTGGTAGTGAACAAGGAAGTTGAAAGGTTATGATTTATTGACGTTTTTTCTATCATTGAATGATATATTTGTATCAATGGTTTGATATGTCTCCACTATGAAGGCTCTCAAAGCAATATGCTGAGAAGTTATTTTTATGACAAAGTTTAAAATGCCCATTTCTAGTTTTATGTTGGGTATTATTGATATTGCTTATTAATAGTGGTAGAAAAATCCTTGTTGTAGTCTAATAAAAATGGTCTTCTCAAAAACACTATTTCATGTCCATTTATTTGAGTAAACCTTGTTTGATAGTGGCATATGTAAAAATGAAGGTTATTTTTATTTTTCTTTACATAGCTTAGAATTTCTCCACAAGTTGATTTTCTCAGTTTGGTGTTCTCTATTGAAGGTGTTGGCACGTGCCTAATTTTTTTCAAAAATTCCCAAGTTTTATGCCTCATTGCTATCTAGAATGTTTTCACCTATTAGTGATAACCGATTTGAGAAATCTTCAATGGGTTTACCTTGGTCAATTTTGTGTTATGGTGACTATTTTACCTTCCTCATGCCATGGCCAAGTCTTATTGTTGCCAAAAAAGCCCATAATATTTTTTAAGTTTTGTGCTTTCAATGTCTTTTCCTAGCTTTTGGATGTAAGGTTCCAAGTTCCATATTTTGTTAGAACCTAGAACATCCGTGGTTTGAAATCCCATCGAAACCTAGGACATTCTTGGTTCCAATGTCCTCCAAAACCCCCATTCCCCCTTGTTCAATTTGGAGGGTCAAAACTTAGAAATTTGAGATGATCTTGAAGATGGTGGCTATGTGTGTCATCTAGAATCAAATGGATCTTGCATTTAGGTGTTTTGTCTACTTTAGGGATTTCAAGATTTTTCTGGACATTAGAACCTTTTCAAAAACCTTGATCCTTTCAGGTTTTTGATTTTCGATGGGACACCCCATATCCCTATGTCCCTAATCCTTTTGGGATTATGATTTTTGGCCCGTTTCAAAAACTTAATATGTCCCCGATCGTTCTAGGTTTCTAGTTTCCTATGGGGTGCCACATATCCCTATGTCCCTCACCCTTTCGAGATTCTAGTTTCTGGAAAGCACTTTTCAAATGTCCCTAGTTCTTTAGGGTTTCTGATTTCCCTAGTGTATTTTAAAAAATACCTATGTCCTTGATCCTTCCAGGTTTCTGGTTTCCAATGGGGTGCCCCATATCCCTATGTCCCTAATCCTTCTAGGATTTTGGTTTCCAGCAAGCACTTTTCAAATGTCCATATGTCCCTGGTTCTTCCAGGATTCTAGTTTTTGACAAAATACTCAGAATGTTTGCATTTTTCAAGATGTGATGGGACACTCCAACAACTCTTAGGACCACCATTAATGATCCTTTTGAAGCCTGATAGCATGGTAGGTAAGATCCATATGCCTTAGGACTACTATGGACCCTTCCATGATGAAATTTGTGTACTAGGACATGGACAAACACTCCAAATATGTAGGGTTTCCTGGCACAACCCATATGGTCATGATGTAGGTGGGCATGGTCACCTAGTTTCATTTTTAGAGGTCAAATCCCTCCTTCCAAGTCATCTTGATGAATTGAACAAGGTATATAATTGTAATAAGCTAACTCTCATTATCCAAAATTAACCAACTTAATTATCGTTAATTTCAAGGTCATGATTAACATAATCATAGTTAGGCAAAGATATAATCAATATCATAAACAAAAATCAATATGCATATCTTTTTGGATATTTCAAAACTAAAATTTACAACAATTCCAAAGATAGCACTAGTGAATTCCTTTCACTATACATTTACAATGTTTTGCTCATAGCATCAATGATAAGTTTACACATAATATTTGACTATGAAGTCATATAAAAGAATGTACTACATATAGAACTTTGATATCTATCTTCATAAGTCTTGGCTTGTCTTCTGCTTGGGAAGGAGAGCATCACCTGAGTGCTTTTTCTCCTACCACAGACTAGCGGTCCCTCGCACAACTTCCTTCCTGGAAATGGCCCTACCCTTCACGAAGGGAATAGATATAAGGAACTAATTAGTTTTCCATCTGAGTATCTAGTGTTGTGTCCATAATACTTCATGGTCATAAAAATATAGATCCACTCTAACTATGTATGACACTACTGGAAGTATTATGCCATCTAGAACATAGTGAAATGACTAATGCATGCAGAGACAGATGCGTTACTTTGGCCAAAGATTTATATACATAAATGTTTCACAATGAATGTAGTCAAATGTTCACACACCTTGACTCGACTTAGAAGCTATCTCATCCTACAATTTTTATATTCTAACCTACTCTAGTCATGGTTAAGAGGTAATCTATTTACCCTTAGTCCATCTACATTGGACTTCTGACTCCGATTCAGGAGTACAATCCATAAATTATCTTGTTGCCTATGCAACTGGGAACCTGTGACTCCACATCACTCTATTCCTGTTCTTTCTTTTTAAAGAATTTAAAGATTCATGATTTTGGTTATTAAGACCAACTTCAGTCTATGTCTCTATGTTTACCTTATACCAAAACATTTCTTCAACTTGCTATCGACTATAATACATCCTATCATAGTTGATAGTATTAATAAGTTGACAATAATAAATAGACCTTTAGTCTAAAAGAATTCAAAAGGGTTTTTAATACCCTATACTTCATTCTTGAAGTATTTCCATTTAAAACATATCATACTATAATTTCAAACAAATGAGTTATCATACTCGTTTTCATTTTCTTTCCTACATGGAAGTTTAAATAACAGTCAAGGGTTTACTCCCTTGATATTCAAGCCTCGACATGCACTTAATGTAGCCTAAACAATGTTATCAAATATTAAACTAGTTTTTCTCCATCGATATTAAAGACTCATATTACTCTATCTTACATAAAGATTACACCCAAAGGCAAAATATCATCTTTCATAAACAATCTAATATCATACTTCTCACTTCATGTGCCTTGAAAGCCTTAGTGACTTTGGCACTGTCGATAGCAATGAGTTTCATGAATGACTCTTCATTCTATCATGCATGGCTCTCAGCCTGCTCTATTGTCTTATCATTCTAAATGCATGTCTCTCAGCCTGTTCAAATGGCAACAGTCTTTATGCATCATGACAGACATTATCTTTTGATAACTCTCCAATTTGGAGACTTAACAGTCTCGAGGTAAAGAATGAAAGAGAATACCAATCATTTTCGAAGACTCATCATTATCATTATCAAATGGTTATAATAGTTCTTTACTATCCTCAGCCTTATCATCTTCAAGGGGCATGAGTCTGCTACAACAGTGCTCTTAAACATTCAGCCTCAAGGCCTCAACAAAGTTATACAACATATAAATGCTATCGTAAGAGATAAACATAGTCCAATGTGTGGTTATCAATAGTGACAATCTATGTATACATTCACATGCCTTAAGACCATACAATAATTTCTTATAGTTGTACCTGAGGCCAAGTTATGGCCTGGTAGTATGAGTCTGTTGTTATTGTTATCTGCTCCTTCTGCGAGCTCTCTATCCTTTAGCTTGCTACTTCTGTAGCCTGCTTTCTTTCCCCGCGCCCATTAAGCAATGATAATAATGATAATAACAATGACCATCATGCCTTACTTCGCATGCTTACTAAACTCAAAACACAAAAAACATCACTTTTGAAATGAAGGTTGGTAAAAATAGTTATCATAATCTCATACCACCTCGCGGGTATATTGACACCACTACTATCATACCTCCCATTTGAGAATATCCTGCATAAGGTGATGCTTATGATAAGCTCAACACATCATCCACTCATTCCACTCTTCGTGGATCATGGATACAGCTTACAACAAGAACATAGAACTTAAGATTCGAAGGGTAGTCGATTCCACTACAAGTGGATAAATAATTATATCCACAAAATGTCATTTACATATAAATGATATTATAAGATTATTAAAATAACCTAAGATATCACCAAATTACATTACCAATGTTAGGGTGGTAACATTAATATGCAAACATGGGGTTGAGTCTTACTCCCCCACTTCGTTGTATTAGACTATAGTTAAAATAATTAAATGATATTTAGACATTTTGATATAGAAATAAATAAGTAAACAAAGGAAAACTCTGACATCCAACCAAGGTTACTATCGACTATATGAATGTTCTAAGAACATTATTTAGTCGAATCGATGTAGATGACGTCGAGAGATCTTAAATCAACTTGTCAACAATAGTCAAATTGAAATCGACTTAATAAGGAAAAAAATGGCTTATACTCACCCCATCTTGCATGGGTTCACGAAGATCAACTTTGATACTCATATGGCAATCTAACTTTTTCCACAACATTTATTTCCTTCTCCCAGGTGATACTCTCCTTCCACTCTTTGAATGAAGATTCTTTTCCTGGTTACACTCACAAACATATAACCATGATCAGTGTATCATCATCTAAATCATAAAACATAATGATTAAATAATCTTAACATGTAATCTCATGTCTAGTCTAAGTATTAATCACAATTCATATAATAAATGATTCAACTTGATATTTTTCCACAAACACCAAATCATTAATCTAATATTATTTATCCTTTTTACCACAGAAAAGTAATATTAAGCTTAATCAAAAGTTGGGGATGTAACATATCTCCCCCCATAAGAATCATCATCCCCAATGATTTAACGTCTCTAAAGATTAAACCAACATAAAGAAAAAGTGTTTTCTCATCATAATGAAAAGTTTTAAAAGAGATGGGGAAATCTTTGATAAATATCCTCATAATTCTCCCAGGTGGCATTCTCTTCTGCATACTGGTCGCACTGGACCTTGCATTGAGTTGTCTCTTTATTACGTAAGCATAGCATATGTATTTCGAGCACCTTGATGGGCTCGATCACTACCACCCCTGGGTCCTTCACTTGTATGGCATTCCAATCAAGAATAGGAACATGATTATCTCTTGAAATAAACTTTTTCAAATAGGAAACATGGAAAACATTATGCATCATGGCAAGCGCTGGCGGTAGAGCAATCCTGTATGTAATTGGGTTGACCTCTTCGAGAACTTCGAAGGGACCCACATATCTAGGAGCTTATTTGGACGTCTTTCAAAACTTAATGGAGCTCTTTTGGTGTTGGACCCTTAGAAGGACTTTTTCTCCCACTGAGAAATGCCTTGCGATGCGTTTAGCATCCGCATGACTTTTCTGCCTATCATTGGCTTCCGCTAACCTTTTCTTAATCAGATGGACTTGCTCTTCCAATTCTGACAGCATTTATGGATCAAGGCTAATCCTATCTTCTAGCTTATCCCAACTTATAGGAGTTTGGCACTTTCTTCCATATAATGCTTCAAATGGAGCCATCTTAATCGCGGAATGATAGGAATTGTTATAGGCAAATTCCACAAGAGGAAGATAATCTTCCCATTTGTATTGCTGATCCATGTAATATATTCTTAATACATCTTCCAACACTTGGTTTACCCTCTCAGTTTGGTCATCTGTCTCAGAATGATAAGCAAAGCTTATATTCAACTAAGTTCCAAGTGAGGAAAATAAGGTTTTCCAAAACCTTGATGTCATACGGGAATCCCTATTTGAGATAATCTTCTGAGGAATACCGTACAATTTGAAAACTTCTTGCATAAATTTGTGGGCTATGACTGGTACCCCATATGTCAAATTCCTAGGTATAAAATGTGTCACCTTGGTGAGTCTATCCACCATAACCAGAATAGCATTGTGCCTATTCCTTGACATAGGAAGTCCTTGCACAAAATCCATGCTAATGATTTTCTATTTCCATTCCAGAATTTCATGAGGTATAAAAGTCATGCTGGGTGATGGTGTTCCACCTTCACCCTCTGGCATTCTAGACATCCAGCTACAAACCTTGCAACATCCCTCTTCATTCCTTTCTAGAAGTATAAGGGCTTCACATCAGCCAATAACTTTGTTACTCCAGGATGTCCTGAATAAGGTGCAGAATGGACCTCTTTCCACACAATATTCCTTAACTCCTCGGAGTTCAGAACATACATCCTTCCTTTATACCTCAATAACCCATCTGGTTCAAGATAAAATCCATCATATTTCAGATCCTAGGGATTCTCCAAAAAAACTTGTTTTACCTACTCGTAATACTCATCTCCCTTAGACTTTTGTAATACATGATTCTTAAATTAGAATGTATGCAGATCATTGAGGAGATATGCCTTCTCCTACTTAAGGCATCCACCACTTGGTTTTCCTTTCCTTGAATGTATTTAATCTCAAAATCATAATCTAAGATTAACTCTAACCACCTTCTTTGGCGAGCATTTAGGTGTGGTTGAGTGAATAAATATTTGAGTCCTTGATGGTCTGTTTTTAGTTCAAAGGGTTTCCCAAGCAAGTAGTGGCTCCACATTTGCAGTGCACGAATTACTACTGCCAATTCCAAATCATGAGGGGCATAGTTTTGTTCATAAGTTTTTAGTTTCCTAGATTCATATGCAATAACTTGTCCATCCTAGACAAGTATACCACCTAAACCTTCCCTTGAGGCATTGGTAATGACTACAAAATGACCTTCCGGGTTAGGTACCTTCAAGATAGCTACCGTAGTCAACCTTTCCTTCAGTTGATCAAATGCCTCCTAGCAGTTGTCTCACCAATCAATTTTTTTGTCTTTTCTTTGTAAGGAAGTAATAGGATAAGCAATTTTTGAAAAGTTTGCCACAAATATTATGTAATAACCTGCCAGGCCCATGAAACTTCAGACCTCATGCACATTTCTTGGTGCTGGCCATTCCAATATGGCTTTAATCTTGGTCGGGTCCACAGCTATTCCCTTAGCTAAAATTATATGACCCAAATACTATACTTCCTTTTCAAAGAAAGTATAGTTATAGAGATTGCCATACAATTTATGCTCTCTTAACCTCTGAAGAACAATCCTTAAATGTTGAAGGTGTTCTTTCTCACTCTTAGAGTAGATTAGGATATCATTAAGAAAAACAAGGACAAACTTGTCCAAGTAGTCTCTGAACACACTGTCCATTAAGTTCATAAACAATACAGGTGTGTTTGTTAATCCAAAGGGTAGGAGAATGAATTTATAATGCCCATACCTTGTTCTAAAGCCTGTTTTGTGAATATCCTCATCTTTTAGCCGTAATTGATGGTACCCGGATCGAAGATCAATCTTAGAAAACACAGTTGCCCCTCGCATTTGATCAAAGAGATCATCAATGCGGGGCAATGGATACTTGTTCTTTATTGTTGCTTTATGTAGCATGCAGTAATTTATACATAACCGCAATGTATCATCTTTCTTTTCATCCTTGGATTCATTTTGCTTGTTCTTGGACCCTTTATCACTTTTCTCAGTAAAATCCTGCTTTTTGCCCTTTTTCATAAAATATTGGGAGGATCAGGACCAATTATACTTTTTGTGGTTCCTTTCCCTGTAAGCAGACACAGATTTCAATTTTTGTTCCTATTTGATAGCTTTCTCATAAACTTGGTCCATTGAAGTGGGACCATGCACATCAACTTCACCCCTAATCTGGGTATTCAAACCCATAATAAACTCTCAAATGTGAAACCTCTCAGCTTGCTGATATTGCAGAACATGCTTGAGTAGGTGAGTTAACTTTTCCCAGTACTCGTTCACAGTTAAATCATCGTATCAAATTTTGGAAATCTATAAGCTTTTGGTCATAATACAGCTGAGGCAACCATCTTTGCCCAAAGAGTTCCACAAACCTTTCCCAGGTTAGACTCATGGATCTAGAGTTTAACTCCATTTTCTTATTCATCCACCAAGTGGATGCTTCACTTGCCAATTGGTATGCTCCCCATACCGCTTTGGTGATTTTAGAATAATTTCTTATTTCAATGTATTTCTCCATTTCTGTAAGCCATTCCTCCATGGCATCTCTGCTTATAGTCCCATGAAACTTGGGAGGTGTAACTTTTTTCATGTCTTTGGATAATTCCAAAGCCAAGTGGTTTCTTCTATCCTCTTCATGTCTTGCTTCAGAGTTAATCTCTCTGCATTCACTTTGGGTGGTATCCTCATGACATTCCTCATCATCACCCCCGTGATAGGATTCCCGCCTGGGTCCATGCTGACCTCTGACCTCTTTCTTGAGAGTTCCAATTCTTGCTCTCATCTCATGGAACATAGCAAGGATCTAGTCAAGTTTAGAATCGAAGTGGCCTGAAGGTTGCCCTTCTTCTTGGGTATATCCCATATTGGTTCTTGTCTGAACCGTACTGCAATCTACTTCTCCTGAAGTTTGTAGATTAATCATTCAATTAGTTTTTCATACTATTGAATCCATTCATAAATGTAAATCCATTCTCATTCATGCAATCTTAACAAGAAGGGAAAATTTTGCCAAAATTTGAAAATGCATTATAGTTTCCATGGATTACATATAATCCATCTATAGTTACAATTTTTCTTTGCTTCTTGCTACTGCAAGTCACTTTCAAGCTGGGATATCTTCCTAGGTTTTTCCTCATCCTTGAGGTTTTCCAAATCAAACTTAGGAGGTGGACCTACTCGCAGGTACTCATACATAATCTCCCGAGTAATTACAAGATCCTTATGATCACTTTCCAAGATTGGTTCTTTAGGAGTAGAGGTTTCACTAATTCATTTTTAGAGATAGGAGCAGTAGCCCTAACCACTTTCTCCTTCTCCTACTTGATGTGTTTAATAACATCAGTGAAAATTTCATCATTAGCCAACCATGCACCTCTCAAGCAACTAGATTGTCCAAGGCTTTTCATTCTTGAGGCACTCTCCCTCATAGCCTTAAGGTAACATCTATTTACCGCTACCTTCTTCCAAGGTGTCATTCTTATTCTTACCATTCTAGCATAAAAACATCCAAACATTAGCATCTGTTAATGTCAGAGGAAATATTTATTTAGTGAGCTCATAGGTCCATGTATTGAACCCGGTATCTCTGATACCATATGTAACAAGCCAACTCTCATTACCCAAAATTAACCAACTTAATTATCATTAAGTGCAAGGTAATGATTAACATAATCATAGTTAGGCAAAGATATAATCAATATCATAAACAAAAATAAATATGCATGTCTTTCTGGATATTTCAAAACTGAAATTTACAACAATTGCAAAGATAACATACTAGTGAATTCCTTTCACTATACATTTACAATGTTTTACCCATAGCATCAATGTAAGTTTACACATAATATTTGACTATCAAGTCATATAAAAGAATGTACTGCATCTGAAACTTTGACATCTGTGTTCATAAGTCTCGGCTTGTCTTCTGCTTGGGAAAGAGAGCATCACCTGAGTGCTTTTCCTCTAACCACAGATCGACGATCCCCCGCACAACTTCCTTCCTAGAAGTGGCCCTACCCTTCATGAAGGGAATAGATATAAGGAACCAATTGGTTTGCCATCTGAGTATCTAGTGTTGTGTCCTTCATATACTTCGTGGTCATACAAATATAGATCCACTCTAACTATGTATGACACTACTAGAAGCATTATGCCATCTAGAACACAGTGAATCGACTAATGCATGTAGAGATAGATGCATTACTTTGGTCAAAGATTTATATACATAAACGTTTTGCAATGAACGTAGTCAAATTTTCACACACCTCGACTCGACTTAGAAGTTGTCTTATCCTACAGTGTTTATATTCTGACCTACTCTGGTCATGGTTGAGAGGTAACCTATTTACCCTTAGTCCGTCTACATTAGACTTCTGACTTCGATTCAGGAGTACAATCCACAAATTGTATTGTTCCCTATGCAACTAGGAACCTGTGACTCCATGTCACTCTATTCCCGTTCTTTCTTTTCAAAGAATTTAAAGATTCATGGTTTCAGTTATTAAGACTAGCTTCAGTCTATGTCTCTATGTTTACCTTGTACCAAAACATTTCTTCAACTTGCTATCAACTATAATACATCCTATCATAGTCGATAGTATTAATAAGTTGACAATAATAAATAGACCTTTAGTCTAAAAGAATTCAAAAAGGATTTTTAATACCTTATAATTCATTCCTGAAGTATTACCATTTAAAACATATCATACTATAATTTCAAACAAATAAGTTATCATATTCATTTTCATTTTCTTTCCTACATGGAAGTTTAAATAATAGTCAAGGGTTTACTCCCTTGATATTCAAGCCTCAACATGTACTTAATGCAGCCTAAACAATGTTATCAAATATCAAACTAGTTTTTCTCCATCAATATTAAAGAGTCATATTACTCTGTCTTACATAAAGATTACACCCAAAGGAAAAATATCATCTTTCATAAACAATCTAATATCATACTTCTCACTTCATGTGCCTTGAAAGCCTTAGTGACTTTGGCACTGTCGATAGCAATGAGTTTCATGAATGACTTTTCATTCTATCATGCATGGCTCTCATCCTGTTCTATTGTCTTATCATTCTAAATGCATAGCTCTTGGCCTATTCAAATGGCAATAGTCTTTATTCATCATGACAAACATTATCTTTTAATAATGCTCTAGTTTGGAGACTTAACAGTCTCAAAGTAAAGAATGAAAGAGAATATCAATCATTTTTGGAGACTCATCATTATCATTATCAAATGGTTATAATAGTTGTTTGTTATCCTTAGCCTTATCAGCTTCGAGGGGCACGAGTCTGCTACAACAGTGCTCTTAAACATTCAGTCTAAAGGCCTCAACAGAGTTATACAACATATAAATGCTATCATAAGAGATAAACACAATCCAATGTGTGGTTATCAACAATGGTAATCTATATATACATTCATATAGCTTAAGGCCACACAACAGTTTCTTACAGTTGTACCTGAAGTCAAGTTATGGCTTGGTAGTATGAGTCTGTTGTTATTGTTATCTACTCCTTCCTGTGAGCTCTCTAACCTCTAGCTTGCTACTTATGTAGCCTGCTTTCTTTCCCCGCGCCCTCTAAGCAATGATAATAATGATAAGAACAATGACTATCATGCCTAGTTACTTCGCATGCTTACCAAACTCAAAACACAAAAACATCACCTTCAAAATGAAGGTTGGTAAAAATAGTTATCATAATCCTGTACCACCTCGCTGGTATATTGACACCACTACTATCATACCTCCCATTCGAGAGTATCCTGCGTAGGGTGATGCTTGTGATACGATCTATTGGCAAGAGACATTGTTCTAATGATTGAATGCTGTCATTGATGGCAACAAAGGAAAGAGACTCCACCGACATGACAAAGAGACTTTACTCCAGAAGTAGAAATGACTAAGTATGAACAGTATACATTATACAGAGTTAGTGACAGTGTTTGGGATGGTATGCCTCCGCAGTAAAAGATTAGTATGTGTGGATCAGGTATATTGTTCATAGCTATTTAGTGATGATTTGTTCTAGTGCTCAAGTCTTGACTTCCTCCAGAAATCACATGGTAAAATATCTAAGTCCAGGTGAACAAAGCTAAGACAGGAACAATGCATAGTGCTAGAGAAAAGGGTCTGCATTTCTCCGTAGTTGCATAATTTGTCTTGCGGTTCTAGAGGTATGATCTATGATGATTGAAGAGCCTCTGATATGGATTTAAGCAGGTCTTGTGGTCCGCAGTGGAAGATGTTGTCTGACAGTTGAGCTGAACTACTAAATAGTCTGTGAATAAGGCTGACATAATAAGTATGACGTGTGTGCGGTAAAGTTTTGGTGTTTGGAACTTAATCCTAAGTGGAAAAATAGTTGAGGCTAACATGTGTGATGGTGCTCCAAATATTGTTTGGGTCCAGCATAGATTTTGGGAAATAAATTTGGCCGACAGAGCACACAATGCATGACTACACGGTACACTTTATTAGGTCGACCTAATATGAAGATTTTGTTTGTTGCAGATATATATATGGGATTGATTTTAGTATTTTTGGTGTGTGTGATGCAGATATGAATGTGTCTAGAATGTGAACAATAGAGTAGGTGACAAAAAATAGAAGAAGAGAGATTTTGTCTAATGTAAAAGCAGAGCAGTGAAGCAGAGCAGTAAAGATGAAACGTTTTGAGACAGTATTTTGAGCATACATTGAAGCTGCGTTCATGCATGTGTAGATGCAATCTAAGAAGTTCATTTTGGTAGTGAGTGTAGAGGAAAACTAATGTGTTGTAGACTTAACTAATTCAAGGGAAACCTATCTGAACAATCCACTCTATGACTATGCATTCCTACATTGAATTATCAACCAAGGAGCATAAGCTTATGATGGTACTTGCAAAGTATATGCCTTCAGGGCTTATATGGTTCCTAAATCATTCTATCTTAACTTTAAACAAACAAATCTACCTTGCTAGAATTGACAAAATTACAAAACAGTGAAAACAACTATAAATCCTAGTTGCTACGGATACCTACAACAAGGTCTGTAGATAACTATTACAATAGGGAAATTGTAGAATTGACAAGAATGAGATAACTAATTGCTGACCTCCGGAGGATTTGTAAACACACTAATATGCAATTGCTCATGAACTATATCTATTTGATGAAAACATAATACTAACTTGAATTCAAATTATGATTAACAAAAAACTAATAAACCAACATTAACTGAAATGAAATAAACAAGGAGAGAATCAGTACCTTGAGTGCTAGCTCAAGAGACTGTCTTCCTTAACTAAAACCAAATCTAATCTAGATTTTAAGTATCTTTGTAACACATATCAAAGCTTAACTTATTCCATGCATAGAATCAACTCATATCAAATTGTTCAACAATGAAATCTTTTCTGTAATATCTAGATTGTATTCCATCAATGTAACATGCTTGAGTCTTTACACATAGAAAAGGAAATGATAACTGAACTAAACTGAACTCCTAACAACTTGACTTTGCTACCTTTTATATCTCATCTTCCCCTTACTATACAAAATGGAGAGAGAGCCTTATTTATTAATTAATTGACTCTAATCATTTACCGCGCCTAGATACTAGGTCATGGAGTCAAGATCACATTCTTATTCTAACTGACTATAAGAAGAAGAATTCAAATCAAATTAGAAGTTTGATGCATGAACAATGTCCATAATCATATTTGAAACAAATCCACTCCTTAATTTATTACTATCCATGATGCTCCATAATTGTCTTCAGTTATCTCTGCATTCTTAGCGTTGAAACTCACACTTCTATTAACTCCTTTGTCTACAACCTGCTACAAATGCTTGATCTCATTGTGACATGTCCAATTCTGCACATAGAATTGGTTCCCAAAGCATATACCACAAGAATTCTCCATGACTAACCATAAAAACATCTCATTTATACTTTTATACATATCTATATCTAATTCATTCATTAGATAATATGATCATCACATTCCATATTGATATTATAAGTTCAGGTCTTAGAAGTATAAAGAAGGTCAACATGTCATAGTGCAAACATGGATAAATGTCCTAAAGGATGCTATGAAAGAAGTCTTTGAAGTATAAAAAGTAGCATAAAAGAGACTAATTCTGCAGCCCATCATTCCCCCCAACTAACCTTTTGCTTGCCCTCAAGCAAAATTACTCAAACAGATACCTAGGAGAATGAATTATAATGTAAAACTATTTGCCTCAAGTCCATAACTACCCTGACACCCTCAACCTGTTTCAAATATAACCCATTGTAGCATGGAAGCCTTTGTAGCCTGATAGCTTCTGCAATCTTGCATTCCTCTCCCTTTTCTCCTATCCAGTGTGGAATTGGATATAAGAGTAGAGGTGGATGGTAGGTAAGAGGCAACCGTGCCACACCTTGATTCTCTGAAATTTGAATGTACCTATGTAATCTTTCAGACATGTTTATAAAGTTATGTAAGGAATGAGGTTCTTTCCGTTGAAGAATAGGTGTCAAACTGATCCATCTGCTTTGCACATATCTAACACAACCTTGTAACATGGATCCCATCATTCTCTGTATCCTATTGTGATTCCTTATTCTTAAGTCCATAACGATTTTGCCTGGGCCCTTATGAGAGAGAAGTCTGTACCATTTTATGAGGATAGCTTCAGGGTTAAATGCCTCTTGTTTGATTGGTAGTGATACTTTCTTCTCATATTCTTCATACCTATCCATCAATTCTCCTCTCAACTTTTCATTTTTTAGGTATGATGCTACTGCTCTCAGCTGTAAATCTCCAACATTTATGGAGGGATTCCATTTTGTATCTTCCTCCAACAGGTAGTTGTGCAAACATAACTCACATAGCTGATCTTGTTGTTCTAGACTAACCTTTTGAAAATAACTGAAGAAATTGTATCTAGACTGCAGAGCTGGTTGGTCATTAACAAATCTATTGAATTCAAAACTAAGAAATTTCTCCTTTAAAAATAATGCATAAACCCTTGAAGGTGGTCTGCGTTCAGTGATTTCCATGGCCCTGTCAATTATGCCTATCATCTTTGCCTCTAATTTCTTAATTTCAAGATTCTGGTTCTCAATTATTTCATTAAATTTTTTCTTTTCTTTATCCCAAGTCTCCGTGTCTTGTTTTGACCTACTAGTGACTTTCAGCAACTCAAAACCCAATGAAACCATAGTATGGTATGTTGGAGTTCTTACCTCAGGAAATGATGGAGGGGGTTCCTTCTCATCTGAGATGATCTTGCTAACAACCAATTGTGCTAACAAGTCCAATTTATACCCTTGATTCTATGTCTGAATCCTCTCCTCTAATTCTTGTATCCTCTTTTCTTTTTCTATCTCCTTATCTTCATACCTCTTTACCTGATCCTCTAGGGTTTTGATTATGTTCAATGCCTCCTGAAGTTCTTTCCAGAGGTCTCTTTCTTCTAACAATTCATTTCTTTGCTCAAAATTGACATTATCACCATCATTATTATCAGAAGCATTAAAAATTTCTTTAACAGGGCTACCAGGGGTTGCATTTCTCATTTTTTTGGCAATAAATGGGTCTTCTGAGTTAGAGTCAGAAGAAGAAACATACCTTTTCTTTTTTGAAGAAACATTCACATCATCCTTATTTGCAGAGATATCATCTTCAAGTATATCAATAGGAACATTCCTAGGAGCATTTCCTCTTTCCTGAGAATCTTGTCCCTGCTCAACAATCTTTTCTTCAGCCATCTGTTTCCTCAATCTTCCTGATCTCCTTGGGGTAGTGGTTTCTTGTTCTATAGGCCCAAACAACCTCTGGCAACGTAGTAACTCAGTCTTGCCTATGGAGTTGTACTGTTTTGGTCAGGATGTTTTCCAGTTCTCTGTTGGTTACCTCAACCTATCCATTGGCTTGAGGATGATAAGGGGTAGAATTTTTATGCCTTATTTGATACTCCTCCACTAACTTTATGATTAGATCAGAGGTAAAATGAGGACCTTGATTTGTTACTATTTCCCTTGGCACACCATATTTGGTGAAAATGTCCTCATATAAGAATTTAGCTACATTACCTGTTGCAAGTATGGGCCTAACCGGTGTTGTCATTGATGTCAACATACTCAGGTTGCATTAATGAGATGGATTGGATGAGCAGTGTGTTGAGGATATTGAGAAAATCAGTCTCAATTAGGAACAATGAAGAACAGTGATGATAACAAGGTAAAAGTCCAAGGTAGGTTGAGGATCAGAGGATCAGAGGATGCGGTTTAAAGGGTTTGTAGATATAAGTCTTGAGATGCTCCAGTCAAGTTTTCAGGGATCCGCATGAAGATATGAAGAAGTTATGGTTGCTCAAGTAGAACTAGTTCCGACAGGTGCTTAGTGGTGACAGAGTGAGACAGATAGGTCCGGTAAGGTCCGGTAATGCATTATCCCACTCTACAGATTTGAGGAAGTGTTGAGGACATCCTTGTAAAGTGTCAAGTAGATCAGTTTGTGGTTTGAAGGTCTGGAAGAACCTATTCCTTTGTGACAGTGATGACAGACTGTGTTCTTGAGGTTCCAGATGAAGGAGAGAAGGATTTCAGTAAGTAGAGGAAGTGCGGATGTTCCTGGTGATTCAAGAAAGATTGTGAAGGTCCTTGGATTATGTTCAATTCATGTTGATGGTCCGCATTAGAGTTGGAGCCCAGAATTGAAGAAATACTTCTGGATGAAGGTGTTCTTTCTGTGACTGGCCGACCGGATGAATTATACACCCTGCGAATGTTCTTGTGGTTGTTTGCAAACTTAGATGTTTGTTCCTAAGTTGATGTCATGTATAAATAAAGGTTTGCAAAGTCATTTCAAGTTGGTATTCATGGAGATGAGTGTGTGGTAGCGAAGAGAAGAGCGAAAGGCAGAGCAGAAGGTTTGAGCTTAAATGGAACTGACTCAAGCATAGTGAAGATGCTATTTACCAGTTCAAGTATGTGATACTTATTCCTTTGTAGACAGTGTATCTCTTGTAGGCAGTGAGCCTCTTGTGAGCAGTGTGCTCGGGTAGTGAGCCCTAATTGGCATGTGCCATTTGTTCTTTCTATTCTTCTAACAGAGAATATTATCTTGGGTTAATCACCCCATGGTTTTTCCCTTAACCAGGTTTTCCACGTCAAAATCTTGGTGTTTCATGTGTTGATGTGTTTCTACTATTTATTTGTTACATTGTGCTTTCATGATTGATCTTCTATTATGCTGCTAATTAATGTGGAGTTAAGTACATAAAAGAGAGAAAGTTTTATACAACTGATTCACCCCTCGCCCTCTCAATTGTGTGCCCTAAACCCAACAATTGGTATCAGAGCTAAGTTCCTCTAAAAGGAGCTTAACCGCTTGAGGAGATCCAGGATGTCATCATACAAGAAGGATAGTCCGAAGTTTGATGGAACCAACTTTACTCTTTGGAAAGGTCGCATGAAATGTCACTTATAGTGTATGGGTTTTGCATACTGGTCCATGGTTACAAAAGCTTATATACCTCCACAGGGTGGTCCGACAACCCTAAATGAAATCACAGATGCTGAAAACAATCTATGGACCAAAGAGGCTCTTCTAAGTGCATTATCTGACTCAGAGCTCTCAAATGTTATTGATCTACCAACTGCCTTTGAGATTTGGGGGAAACTGGAACTTTTGCATGAAGGAGATCAGTTTGTTAAATGTGCAAAGTTACAAAGTCTAAAAGGAAATTTTGAAAAACTAAAGATGAGAGATGATGAAAATATTACCTCTTTTATGCCAAGAGTGAATGAGCTGGTTTGTGGAATTAGAAATGCAGGTGGAATCCTAAGTGAAGAAGAGATTCTTGGCAAAGTTCTCAGATCCCTTCCTACTTCTTATAAAATCAAGGCTTTTGCAATCAAAGAATTCAGAGCTCACACAACAGTCACAAGAGATCAATTGGTTGTTTTTGAAATGGCCGAGTTTGGAGATGATCCCCCCAAGACTAAATCTGCATTCAAAGCCAGTGCCTTTGTGAAAGGTAAACAAATATTTGATCTAGGAGAGAACTCATCAAGGAAACTGTCATGGTATGATCAAGCAAGAAAATACATGGAAGAAGAAGAAGCAGAAACAACTCAACTTGAAGCCCTCATTGCAAAGAGACTGCCAAGAGGATCCGGTAAGTATGAAGGAAAATTACCCTTTAAGTGTTTTAACTGCAATAAGATTGGTCACTTTGCCTCAAAATGTCCGGAAAGATTTTCAAGGTCAAATTCTAACAGACAAAGGTTCCAAAAGAATTGTTATTATGTTCATGAAGAAGATGATAATGAAGGAGTAACAGATGATGAATCAGAGATAGGAAACAAATCCAGAAATGAATGGGTGTTTATTGCCATCAAGGAAGAAGATCCAATGCCCTCCGAATCTGTCAATCATAAGGTTGTAGAAAGAGCTCTGGCTGCCCAAGTTGAAGAAAAGGATGATTGGGTCATTGACAGTGGATGCTCTCATCATATGACAGGTGACAAGAACAAGTTATTAGATTTGGAAAGGTATGAAGGAGGAATGGTAAAGTTTGGTGATAATTCTGTTGGTAGAATCAGAGGTAGGGGAACTATTTCTTTTGATGGAAAGAACAAAACTGGTAATGTACTGTATGTTGAAGGATTGAAGCACAATCTTCTCAGTGTTGGACAGTTGGTGGGCAAAGGTTATGATCTCCAGTTCAAGAATGGAAAATGTAGGATCCTTGAAAGCTCTGAAACAGAGATTGCATCCGGTACTCAAACAAAAGGTAATATCTTTCATCTGGTTGGTACTGATAAAAGTTATCTGGTTGTTCAAATTGATCAGAGTTGGTTATGGCATAGACGGATGTGTCATGTAAATTTTGATAACATCGTCAAGATAAGCAATACTCAGGCTGTAAGAGATCTTCCAAAATTGGTAAAACTTATAAATAGTTTGTGCAAAGAATGTCAGCTAGGTAAACATAGCAGAGTCTCATTCAAAAGCAAGGATCAGTCCTCTACCGAATTATTGGAACTAGTTCATACTGATCTATGTGGTCCAACAAGAATCAAGAGTATGCAAGGTGATAGATATTTCATGATACTGATTGATGACCATTCCCGGATGATGTGGGTTACCTTTCTGAAAGAAAAATCAGAAGCTTTTGAGAAGTTCAAAATCTTCAAGGCTATGGTTGAGAATCAAACCGGATTAAAAATGAAATGTCTGAGGTATGATAGAGGTGGTGAATTCACATCCGGTGAGTTCATAGATTTTTGTGAGAAGCATGGTATAAAGAGACAGTTGTTTGCTCCTAGGACTCCACAGCAGAATGGAGTAGTAGAGAAAAAGAACCGGACCATCCAGGAAGCATCCAGGACAATGATGATGGAAACAAATGTTCCTCAGATATTTTGGAGAGAAGCTGTCAGCACTGCAGTCTATACTCTCAATCGAGTTCAAATCAGAAGCAATGCCGGTAAGACTCCTTATGAACTTTGGTTTGGCATCACTCCTACCATGAGGTATTTCAAAGTATTTGGTAGCAAATGTTACATTAAAAAAGATGAAGATCTAGGCAAGTTTGATGCTAGAAGTGATGAAGGAACATTCTTGGGTTACTCCACTCAAAGCAAAGCTTACCGGTGTTACAATAAGAGACTTAGAAAGATGATAGAAAGTATAAATGTAAAGGTTGATGAAGGAATTGAGAGACCTTCAAGGTTTTATGAATATGATGAAGATGATCAGAATGATGTTCTAATTCAAGGAGCCCAAACTCCTTCCGGTACTCAGAATCAAACAGGTTTGGTAACTCAAGGAGAAGAGATGAGTCACAATGAACCTGATGAAGAATTAGAAGTGCAAGAAACTCCCAAAGTTCCCAAGTATGTAAGACTGAACCACTTTGAAGATCAGATCATAGGTGATAAAAGCCAAGGTGTGCAAACAAGAAGAAGAATTGCTTAAGACTCAGATGAGTATTGTCTGATTTCAAGGATAGAACCTAAGACTGTAAATGAAGCTTGCAATGATGAAAACTGGACTAAAGCTATGGAAGAAGAGCTGATGCAAATTGAGAAAAATCACACTTGGGATCTTGTTCCTAGACCTAGAGACAAGAATGTGATTGGAACCAAGTGGGTCTTCCAGAACAAACTGAATGAAGTTGGTGATATAATTAGAAATAAAGCCAGATTAGTCTGCAAGGGCTACTCTCAAATAGAAGGAGTTGATTTTGAAGAAACCTTTGCTCCAGTGGCAAGAATTGAAGTAGTCAGATTATTTCTTGCCTATGTTGCCTTCAAGGATTTCAAAGTATATCAGATGGATGTCAAGTCTACCTTCCTAAATGGTGATTTGGAAGAAGAAGTATACATTGAGCAACTAGATGGATTTCAATTGTCTGATCAGGATTATATGGTTTGCAAGTTGAAGAAAGCACTGTATGGATTGAAGCAAGCTCCAAGAGCTTGGTATGAAAGATTGGATAAGCATCTTTTGAAGATTGGTTTCAACAAAGGTACTGTTGACAGTAACTTATATTTCAAAATTGATCATGAGAACATCTTGATTGTTGAAGTATTTGTTGATGATATCATCTTTGGAGGAAAAGATAGTATGTGTAAAACTTTTTCAAATCAAATGAAAAGTGAGTTTGAGATGTCTATGCTTGGTGAAATGAATTTCTTTTTGGGTTTGCAAATTACTCAAAAAAAGAAAGGAATCTTCATTTCTCAGACCAAATATGTGAAAGAATTGTTGAGGAAATTTGGGATGGAAGATTCAAAGCCAATGAATACTCCCATGGCAACCGGATGCAAGTTGAGAAAAGATGATGACTCTCCTAAGGTCGACCAGACAAAGTACAGATCAATCATTGGAGGATTGTTGTATCTCACTCAAACTAGACCAGATATAATGCAGGCTATTGGTCTTGTTGCTAGATTCCAGGCTGACCCCAGAGAATCTCATGTCATGGCAATCAAGAGAATTTTTAGATATCTAAAAGGGACAGTTGAGTATGGTTTGTGGTATCCTAGAGATCATGATTTCTCTCTTCATGCATATACAGATGCAGATTGGGTAGGAGATGTGGATGACCGGAAGAGTACCAGTGGTGGAGCATTCTTTTTGGGAAAGAGATTGGTTTCTTGGCTAAGCAAGAAACAAGGGGCAATATCTCTGTCTACAACTGAAGCAGAATACATTGCAGCAGCAGGTAGTTGCACTCAAGTTTTCTGGATGAAGCAGATGCTAAGAGATATAAAAGTAGAATATGAGGAGCCTATCACAATTTTCTGTGATAATTCAAGTGCAATAAATATTTCTAAGAACCCAGTGTTGCACTCTAAGACTAAGCATATATCTATCAAATTTCACTTTCTAAGAGAACAAGTGAACAAGGATGAGGTCAGATTGGAGTTTGTGCCCTCAAAGGACCAGATTGCAGATATCTTTACTAAACATCTTCCCAAGGAATCTTTTGAGTATCTGAGGGAGAAGTTAGGGGTTATTTCCCCTCCAGTAATGAACTAGGATGCACTGGTGTGCATCAGTCTGGTGGATATCACAGTCATATCTTGTGATCCAGATTGGTGATGGGAAGCTGCTACTCAGGGGGAGCAGCTGGTATGATTCTGATGTGTTAGATTTGCAAGTATGAGCCCTTTGCCATTGATGTCAAAGGGGGAGAGAAGACATGTGAAAAACAAGTAGTTTATGATCGAAGGGGGAGTAGTAAAGGAAGAGAAGACATGTGAAGGGTTGTTGCTGTTAGGGGGATTTGTGACAGAAAGGAGAAGTTCTTGTCTTAATGGTTTTTCACATCATATGTTGCCATCAATGACAAAGGGGGAGACTGTTGCAAGTATGGGCCTAACCAGTGTTGTCATTGATGTCAACATACTCAGGTTGCATTAATGAGAAGGATTGGATGAGCAGTGTGCTGAGGATATTGAGAAAATTAGTCTTAATCAGGAACAATGAAGAACAGTGATGATAACAAGGTAAAAGTCCAAGATAGGTTGAGGATCAGAGGATGCGGTTTAAAGGGTTTGTAGATATAAGTCTTGAGATGCTCCAGTCAAGTTTTTAGGGATCCGCATGAAGATATGAAGAAGTTATGGTCACTCAAGTAGAATCAGTTCTGACAGGTGCTCAGTGGTGACAGAGTGAGATAGATAGGTCTGGTAAGGTCCGGTAATGCATTATCCCACTCTACGGATTTGAGGAAGTGTTGAGGACGTCCTTGTAAAGTGTCAAGTAGATTAGTTTGTGGTTTGAAGGTCTGGAAGAATCTATTCCTTTGTGATAGTGATGACAGACTGTGTTCTTGAGATTCCAAATGAAGGAGAGAAGGATTTCAATAAATAGAGGAAGTGCGGATGTTCCTGGTGATTCAGGAAAGCTTGTGAAGGTCCTTGGATATGTTTAGTTCATGTTGATGGTCCGCATTAGAGTTGGAGCCCAGAATTGAAGAAATACTTCCGGATGAAGGTGTTCTTTTTGTGACTGGCCGACCAGATGAATTATACACCCTGCGAATGTTCTTATGGTTGTTTGCAGACTTAGATGTTTGTTCCTAAGTTGATGTCGTGTATAAATAAAGGTTTGCGAAGTCATTTCAAGTTGATATTCGTGGAGATGAGTGTGTGGTAGTGAAGAGAAGAGCGAAAGGCAGAGCAGAAGGTTTGAGCTTAAATGGAACTGACTCAAGCATAGTGAAGATGCTATTTACCAGTTCAAGTATGTGATACTTATTCCTTTGTAGACAGTGTGTCTCCTGTAGGTAGTGAGCCTCTTGTGAGTAGTGTGCTCGAGCAGTGAGCCCTAATTGGCAAGTGCCATTTGTTTTTTCTATTTTTCTAACAGAGAATATTATCTTGGGTTAATCACCCCATGGTTTTTCCTTTAACTAGGTTTTCCATGTCAAAATCTTGGTGTTTCATGTGTTGATGTGTTTCTACTATTTATTTGTTACATTGTGTTTTCATGATTGATCTTCTATTATGTTGCTAATTAACAATGTGGAGTTAAGTACATAAAAGAGAGAAAGTTTTATACAACTGATTCACCCCCCCTCTCAGTTGTGTGCCCTAAACCCAACATTACCATCTCTTGCAAAGTGCAATGCTTTTACCTCAACCCATTTTGTAAGGTAATTAGTACATACCAGAATATACTCCTTATTGTTGGAGGTCAGAGAAATAGGACCAACAAAGTCTAGTCCCCACTTGTCAAAGGGAGCTAATGCGATTTGTGGTTGCAATGGCATTTCATCACTTTAGTTTGGTCTGCATGTTCTTTGACACCTATCACAATCTCTTGTATATTTGATAGCATCCTTGTGAAGTGTTGGCCAATAATACCCTATTGTCAAAATTTTGAAGGCTGTACTTTTTGCTGCAAAGTGTCCCCCACATGGTTCATCATGACAAGCCTTCATGATATCAAACACTTCATCGGCACTGATGCATCTTCTCATGATGTTGTCTGATCCAGTATAGAAGAGAAAACCTGAAATCCAAGAGTAAGGAAAGCATTTGTGAACAAGTTGTCTCCTTTCTCTTGGTGAAAAATATCCTAGAATCTACCCTGTAACCAAGTAATTTGCTATGTCTGCATACCATGGTGTGTGTATAGTGAGAGAAAATAGATGCTCATCAGGAAAGGAATCATCAACCAAACCATCTGAGGATTGAGTGGGCAATCTAGATAAAAATTCAGCAACCACATTTGCCTTACTGGGCTTGTCAACAATTGTGATATCAAATTCTTGAAATAACAATAATCATCTGACCACTCTTCCACCCACTATTGGATTGTTCATGAGATATCTGATGGCTGTGTGATCTGTATGAATGAATACTTTGTAGCTAGTTATGTAGTGTCTGAACTTGTTGATGGCATAAAAAACTACCAACATTTCTTTCTCTATTATTGTGTAGTTTATCTCAACTCCTTGCAAGTTTTTACTGATGTAGTAAATTGCATATTCCTTGTTGCCTTCTTGCTGGCCTAAAACTACCCCAATGGCAAAATCTGATGCATCAGTGTGAATATTAAAGGGTAGTTTCCAATTTGGACCTCTCAAGACTGGGGCCTGTGTCAGGGCTGCTTTCAATTTTTCAAAAGAATGCTGACATTCTAGTGTCCAAGCAAATTCAATATCCTTAGATAGAAGTGCAAACAAGGGAGCAACAATTTTGCTAAAATCTTGAATAAACCTTCTATAATAACCTACATGCCCAAGGAAACTTCTAACATCCTTCAATTTTTGTGGAATAGGCAATTTAGAGATTATTTCTATCTTCTTTGAGTCAACTTGGATACCTATAGATGAAATGAAATGTCCCAACACCACTCCTTCAGTCATCATCATAAAACACTTTTCATTACTTAAGGACAAATTGTGCTCTGTGCATCTTTTTAAAACTTTTTCAAGATTCTGCAAAGCCTCATCAAATGCTTCACCATATGTGGTGAAGTCATCCATATAAATCTCCATGCTATCATGAGCGAAATTAGAAAAAATACTAAGGACTGCCCTTTGAAAAGTAGCTGGAGCATTGCACTGTCCAAATGGCAAAACAGAGTATGCATAGGTCCCCTAGGGGCAGGTAAATGTGGTTTTATCCTGATCTTCTGGAGCAATCTTTATTTGATTATATCCACTAAAACCATAAAAAAATGAGAAGTACTTCTTTCCTGCCAAAGATTCTAGGACTTGGTCAATAAAGGGCAATGGAAAGTGATCTTTTCTGGTGGCACTGTTGAGTTCTTTGTAGTCAACACAAACTCTCCACTTGCCACCCTTTTTAGGAACTATCACCATGGTTAAACCCATTCACTGTCTGAAATGGGGTAAATAAAACCTGCATCTAGAAGTTTTTGAAGCTCAGCCTTGACTATGTCCATTAGAGCAGGGTTCATACATCTTTGTTGCTTCCTGATAGGTCTAAAATTAGCATCAATATAGATCTTATGCATGCATAGATTTGAGTCAATGCCTTTCATATCACTCTAATCCCATGCAAAATCTATTGAATTGGATTGTAGGACATTTTGAAGGAATTGCTCCTATTCTTTAGTCAAGGTATTGTTGATAGTCAACATCTTTCTAGGCTATATCTCTAATGGTTTAGTCATTGGTTGAATAGAAGACACATCAAGGCTAGGAAAGACTGGTAGATGCTGCTGGGGTAGTAAGGCATGAAACAATTGGGAGATTTCTTCTGTGGAGATGCTAGGTATTATACTGCTTAGTGGATCCTGCAGACAGGACAGGCAGTCTTGCTACTGTGGGTGCCTCCCACAGTCATTCTAGATAATGTGTGCCAGTAACTCATCTTCATCTTGGATATCTAACAAAGGACTATGGTCAATGGTCATCAGGGTTTGCAAAGAATAACTATCCTCTTCTTCTAGAGTAGGCTAAATAGTTTGTTCTAGTTCATGGTATGGTTGGGCTGGTTGATACAACACCAATTTCTTGGTAATGGTTCCATTAGATATAATCATGTTTCCTGACTGGCAACCTATAAATGCATCAGTTGTAGCAAGCCATGGTCTGCCTAGTATAAGAGGGTAACCAACAAGATTGACTTTAGGTTGTAATACAATGAAATCAATAGGATATTCCCAGGAATCTAATGCAATGACTAAATCTTCAGTGATACCTTCAGGTTTTACTGTGGACCTATCATCCAATTGCAGGACAGTCTGAGTAGGTCTAAGATTGGTTAATTGCAACATTTGCATTGTGTCCTTAGTCATGACATTGATTGCTACACCCAAGTCTATTAAGGTATTCTTGATTAGGGCTCCATTGATCTTGACATCGACCACTTGACTTCCTGGATTGGTATACTTAGGAACAATGATATTTCCCAATATGATGTCTGCAAGGTTACCTAGGACATGGACTATTTTTGGGTATACTCTCTTTCTCCTTGGTTTCTTGATACAAAGATCCCTGATTGTCTTAATGTAGATAGGAATATCTTTGATGGCCTAAATTAAGGGTATCTTTATGTTTATATCTTGCAACTATCTTATAAGGTCATTGGTAGGCTATTTTGGCTATTTTTGGATAACCAAGTGCTCAGGGAAAGAAGGCTTAGGGTGTGATATAGATTGAGGTTCCTGAACTGGTTTAGGTTCCAAAGGTGATTCATCTAAGGCTTCATCCCTGGGTTCTCCATCCTCTAGTTTTGTGATTTGGGGAGATGAAGGACCTGCAAGGTGTTTCTCTGATCTGAGGTGAACGTTACTTACCTCAACTCCATAGGTGGGGTATTGCATCACTTCATTAGTATAAGCCTGTTGAACAGGCTTGTTGTTAGGGTTAGGTGTAGGTTGGGAAAGAATTTGGGTAGGTCTAGGAGGTTGATTTGGAGGTGCTGGTGGATGCATGATGGCTTGCTGCTATGGCTATGGCTGAGGTGGAAGCAAGGGTTGCTGATATTGGGAGTTTGGTTGCCATGGTTGGCCCTTGTTCCATTGAGGTTGCCATTGTTGTTGTTGAGTAGGCCATTGGGGGTTATAGGTAGGGCCTTGGAAAGTGTGTTGAGGCCATTGTTGCTGTTGGTTCCACCCTGCCTATGGAGTAGACCATGGTGGGTTTTGCCAAGCATTTGGATTAGCAGGCCAAGGCTGGTTATTCCAAGCAGAAATTTTTTGATTGGCAGTAGGAAAAGATGAATTATAATTAAGTGGATCAGGGGGCATACCTTGCCTTTGCTGCCATGGTCTTCTTTGAGAAATAAAGAATAGTTGCCCATCATCACCTTCAAATGGTTGAAGTTCTGGCCTTTCAATCTTCTCCTGCTGGATACTGGCTACTCTTTTGCATTTACAGTTGGCCTTCCTTTGTCTATAGCTTGGGCAGTATTCAGTGAGCATTGCATCTGCCTCTTCTTGTTTCTTTTTAATGTGGAGGGTGTCCAACTGTGTAGCCATATGGCTAATGATATCTTCTTTCATATTGGTCAGCAGGTTACTAATTTGCACTCGAGAAACTCCATTAACTAACTTGTCTGCAATAGCTACTCTTTCTCCTCTGAGTTTTCTAGAAAAAGTCTTGGAGTAGTTCCTGCAAGCTATACAAATATCTTCAAAGGGTAATTGGGAGATATCCCCTATTCTAATGAGATTTAAGGCATCCATGCAATCATCATTGACCCCTCTTAAAAAGACCAGCTTCAATGATTCTTCGGACAACTTATTCTGAGGGTTTTTCTTCAAGGCATATTGGAATCTTTCCACATAGTCTTCTAAAGGCTCCTCCTCCTTTTGTGACATCCTAAAGATGTCATCTCTCCTCCTATCATGTCCTCTACAGTAGTCTTTGTATTTTGTCATGAACTTTATCTTCATGGTATCCCAGTCTGGAATGGCATCTTTCCCTAGTCCCATAAACCACCTTAAAGTAGCATCTTTTAGGGTAGCAGGGAACAACTTGAGTCTATAAGGATCAGTGGTATAATCATAACTCCTACACAGAACATCAAACTCAAACAGGAAAGTGTCAGGATCTTCAGTCACCACACCATAGAAAATAGGCAAAGCAGATGGTATATTTTTCAGGGTAGCTGCCCGTGCTAGGTCTGGTATAGGGAATTCAAATGTAGCTTGTCCTAGAGGATCCTCTACTGCTTCTGCCATTGTTCTGAAAGTTCCTTCTATGACAGTAGAGGAAGCTAATGGAGATGTAGGGGGTGTTGATGAAGATGTAAAAAGGAAACTCTCCTTCAACACTTCCTATTGTGTAGTTGTTAAAATTAGTTATACCCTCGTTGTTCTGAGAAGTTGATGAGAGGAATCTACCTTGAATGTCTCTCTGCCTCTGCATATAGTAAATTAAGCTTTATGTTTCAGCAGCCCTGCACAATGTTAATAGAATGCCTGGTGTTTCTTGAAAGGTGTTTTGATTAACTCTAATTGTAGACACCCTAAAAATGACCATGTCTTCTAATCACTTGTATTTCGTCTAATCTGTCGCATCACCTGCATTTCAACATTAATTGAATAATCTAATTATTTAATTAATTTCATTAAATTCTTCCAAAACTCCAAAAATTCGACATTAATTAAATAAATTCTCTTTATTTAATTAATTTAATTAAATTCCTCTATATTCTTCCAAAATTAAATAATTTGTATTATTTAATTAAATCGTTATCCTCTTTCAAATTTCAAGTCTACATTAATTAAATAAATCCAATTATTTAATTAATTCATCCAAATCCTCTCTTATCTACAATTAAATAATTCTTCATTATTTAATTAAAATCACTTGTTCTTCTAAATTTAAATAAATCATGCAAATTTATTTAAATTATCTCAATCCTCTAAAAATAAATAAAATCAAGTACTTTATTTATAATCTTCTATTCCTCAATCATGCACAATTAAATAAATAAATTTATTTATTTAATTTCAAATATCTTCCAATTCCTCTTAAAATATCTTATTAACTCATGTGCACAATCAGTCTTATTTTTAGAACTCTAAAAAAGACAAAATTACAAGTTGAGTTATCTATTCAATCAATTTTGTTTTCATCATATCTTAATAAAAATATCCTTATGGATTGACACATGTCATGTGCACATTCATCATGGTTATTCGATTTATCTCCTCCGTTGATTCTTCTGAATTATCTGGACCATTGATTGATCTTCCTTGAAATTTATATAAACCCCCCCATCTCCTTGACAAATCCTCTTTGATCACTTATTTTCAGGCATCCTTTACAGTGCTTTGAGCATACATCGCATCGTTGAGCACTTTACGATCTTTTGACATTGATCTTTGAGCACCTACACTTGCTTGTTGCAAACATGGTTTCACAGTGTTATTAAGCAATCCACATTCGAACAAAGAGAACAACACAATCTGGGTAAAAACTTTCTTATTCCATTTGATTTATTGATAATGGCTTTTATTTAGATAGTTCTCTTTATGTTATGGGTTTTTAATTTGTTAGTTTTCATAGTCAATTTTCTTCATACACATTCTGGCATGCCCGGTGGGACCCACTAATCCCTCTTTTTCTTTGAGAAATTGATTTTTTTAAAGTACAGTACGAAACAACGCAAAAGACACAAAAAAACACTATTGGCAGTATAGTAAAGCACTTTTGGAAGTACAGTATAGCGCCCTCAGGCGATACTGTAGCACCTCTGGTAGCACAGTAGCGCGCTATTGGTAAAACATTCCAACGCGTTTGGCAGATCAATAAGGCGCTTCTGGCATATTAGGGTTTTTGAGATCTTGCTTTGTGATTGGCAGGGTTTTAACTCACATAACTATCATTGATTGACTGACAAGTTGATTTATTTGTCTTTCAATTATCTTTTATACTTCCTAAGCTGACGTATTTAGGAGTATTTTCAATTTTCGAGTTAACCTATCTCTTTGTGGCATTATTTGAGTTGTTTTTTGATCCCAGGTTACAAATCTATTAGCTATTACATCTCAGATCTTCAAGTCAACCATGAAATCATATGTTTGACTTGGCTTTTTTTTGATAAAATATAACTTTTTCTAGATCTGAGGCAGTAAGGTGCTTTTGGTAACCCTGTACCATGCGTTTGGTAGGACAGGACAACGCTTCCGACAGTACAGTAAATCACTTCTGGATCTACAACAACTCGCTTTTGGTAGCACAGTGCATCGCCTCTGGTCTGCAGTAACTCACCTTTGGTAACACAGTTCAACGCATTTAGAATTACAGTAAGTCACTTTTGGCAACACAGTGCAGCGCGTTTGGTTAAACTGATTTATTTTTTTTGCTAACTTGTGAGTTTTTGTGGAACTAATTAACTTGTTGCACCTTATTATCACTCACACAAAGCAAATGGGTTTTTCTAACACGTTCATGCAGGATGAGCATTGAAGAAATCTCAATCTATCACACTGAGTCTTAGAAACATATTGCCATTCTTAAGGGACAATTGAACAAATCACTTTGGCAATCTAAGTCTTAGGAACATATTGCTTTTCTTAAAGGCAATGGACATGTATGCAAAAACACCTCAATTTTCTAAGAGACAATGGACATGAATGCCAAACACTTCAATTTCATAAGGGACAATTGACAACTACAATCGTGTGTGTGCCTAATTTAGTTGCACCTTATTTTTCTTATAACAGGACAATTGAACCTTTGTTTGACGTGCTTGCTCTTACATTTTAGTTATTCCTTTAGAAGGGCCTACTTTTGGATTGCGCTTCATCCAAAAGGGACGACCCTAAGCGGAGTTTTCCTTTGAACTGCTAGATAAAAGGGATAAGGTGAAAGCTAAGTCCTAACCGACGCCAGCCTTACCTTGTGGTGCCAAACTGAAAAGAGGTGTACTAGCTCTTTGTGGAAATGATTTTCATATCGAGCGAAGTGTTTGATACTCTTAGTAGGATTGGTTAAAGCTTTTAGTAGCTTGTCACATTTCTCGTAAGGCTTTGGTCCCTCAAAGTTACTAAGAACCACCTAGATAGTGACTACCTGATCCACCTCTGAACGTTGCGGTAATCATCAGTGCAAGGGGAATCGATTTAAGCCCTTAAGATACTCACCATTGGCCCCCTTGAGAAGAGATAGTATTCCCTTGGCCATAAAGCTCTTGTGACCTACTTGAGCTTTCTGAGGGGAGGGTGAGATATCCCTACCTATCGTCTCTCACAAAGATACAAATGTCCGACACCTTTATGGAATGACATTTGGTCGACGGAGTATTAAGTTGTGAGTTGATCTACTACAATGAAACCTTGTCTCTCAGGATAAAAAGTGCTTGATATTGTTTGCAATTGTCTTATACCTATGGAAACATTGGGCTTTTTGTGAGCCTCAGACATACACTATCTGTTGTGTCAGTCCCTTTTTGCCACTTTGTTTGCTATGTTTTCTCTTGCCAAAGCAAATCCAATCAAAACCAAAACTAAATCTATCAAAATTTTCCTTATAAAACATTAGACCCTACTTCAGCACCTCTAGTATAACAACATCTCGCCTTTGGTATTATAGTAGCTCGCCTTTGGTATCTCAATCCATCGCCTTTGGTATTACAGTAGCTCGCTTTGGGTGGCACAGTCATGCGCCTTTGGTCAAATAGTACAGCGCCTTCTGTCCAGTAAACTGTGCATCAAAATTTGTCTTTTCCAAAACAAAAGCAGAAACCCATCATATTGTCCTAGTGTATTCCATGGTAACCACTAGACTCCAGCAAACTATGAAGACCAAGCAAGTTGTCTCGAGGAAGCACAAATTGCCTCCTCACACACCTCAATCAGGTTGATCCAACATTACTCCCAAGGTTACCCCCAAGACATCAGCGGAAAGATCGACCAACTCTCCAAACATGCCGCAACTTGACCAACTAGAAGGTAGGGCCCCTTTGGTAAGTACACCTCACTATACCACTGGCATGCCTCTGGATTTTGTTCCACAAGGTTATACTATCGATCAAGTCCCATCTCAAGAAGGTAGGGTCCCTTTGGTAAATACACCTCACTATACCACCGGCATGCCTCCAGATTTTGTTCCACAAGGTTATACTATCGATCAAGTCCCATCTCAAGAAGGTAGGGTCCCTTTGGTAAGTACACCTCACTATACCATCGGCATGCCTCCGGATCTTGTTCCACAAGGTTATACCATAGATCAAGTCCCATCTCAAGAAGAGCAACACTTTGAAATAGGTCAATCCTCTCAAGAAGATGGACAAGATCTTGATGAATTCATACAAGATCCTAGAGCCATAGCCGCCTTTGACAAAATCCTTAGCGAGAACCAAGATCATTTCTTTCGCTTGCTAGTAGGGCAAGGAGCCAAATTACCCAAAGGTTTTGATCTATCCAATCTTAGCGAGCCTAACAACACCCAAGACACTATAATAGCGGTCCAAACCATGTCAACTGTGACCACCCCTTTTCACGGACAAAGCTTACAAGGGAGAACGATTGCCCAATATGAGAATCCCCTTTATCAAAAACCAATGGTAGAGAGACCCTTATCACCACTAATAACGCCTATGGAGATCTACAAAAACCAACAAGAGACTCTACATCATCAAGCAAAATTAGCAAGACAAGCCGCTCTAGCAAAATCAAACATGCAAAACACTCGTAAAATGTCCACACCAATCACAAGTGGAATATTGGCTACCCCATCACGAGAAGGTTTCCCACCAAATTACAATCCAGGGAACAACTATGTATCCATGCAACAAGGGTCTCAACAAACACCACCCCCAACATCATCAAACCTTCGTATCCCTCAACCAACCAGGGTCATGCAACCCCAACCACAACATTCTTCTATGCTCATCCTCAATCAACCTCAACCATCGCACAACACATCTACCTATGACCCCCATGACAACGATCATCAACACTAAAATTTTTCAACACCTTTCTTAACCACCCTCAATACTCCCAAAACCAAACTTCCCAAATCTATGTTCCGCAACCACAACCTAACCCAACAAACTTTAGCTTTCCGCCACCAAACTCATTTCTTTAGCCATCGTAAAGTCTACATTCTTACCTAGCGCCGCCCCCACCTCCTCCAAATCAAAGCATCCAATTCCAACCCAATCTAAACCCAACATACAACACATACGACCCCAACCAATCATACAACCCTTATAACACCAATGCCCATGGCTTACACTACAATCTTCCATATGGGCAGCAACAAGCACTGCTAGGACAACAAGAGATGTTTCTAACCCCTCCCACAACTATGGAGCTAAAACTTGTGGAGGTTCAACAACAACTATCTAATCTTACGTTTGGCCACACCAAGAAGACCTTCTCTTTAGAAGAAGCGTGTCCTTATCCTTTTTATCGGTCATTACCTATGATCCCTTTTCCTCACAATTTCACTATTCCCAAGTTTGATAAATACAAAGGAAAAGGAGACCCAAAAGACCATCTCAGGGAATTCTATCTTGCTTGCTTCGAGGTCTCACATAACGACACATATCTTATGCGTCTCTTTCCTCGCAGTCTTGGAGGTCAAGCTATAGAATGGTTCTCACACATCCCCATGGGTATCAAGTCTTTTAACACCCATTTTTCCTACAACACAAAGCATGAGATCTCCATGACTGATCTATGCAACAACAAACAGAAAAAGGGTGAAACTTTCATTTCTTTCCTTCAACGATGAAGACAAATGGCTAGCAAATTCCCATTCAAGATACCTGAAAAGCAGCTTGTTAGCATATTTGTGTAGAATCTCAACCAAGAATTGGGTTTTCATTTGCAAATTCTTAGTGCTACAACCTTCGACAAAACTACCTACAAGGGAATCAACATTGAGAAGGCCCTAATTGCTAAGGGTGTGTTCAAAATCTTCAAAGAAACTAAAGACAATGCTCCTCAACAACAAACAAATGATAAACCAAAGTTTTGGAACAAAAATAAAAATGTGGTCAATGATGGGGTCGTTGATTCTAAACATGTCCAAACATTGCAAACACCACTTCAGCTTTCCAAAGTAAGTCAAACTCCACCTCAACAGTAGCAACAACAATGACAACAAGAGCAGCCTCAACAAGATTACCCTCTGCGGCGTCAATTCACTCCCTTGGGAGAACCCATAGAGTCTGTCCTACAAAAGCTTTTACACAAAGGGCTCCTCGCCTTATCGGATGCTCCCCCGTATGGCGAACCTGTTTACAAAATTGCACGGTACAGAGAAAATGAATATTGTGAATTCCATAGGAGCAAAGGGCACAGAATCGCATCGTGCATTAAACTAAAGCACCTAATCCAAAATCTCATCGAGGGCAACCAAATCTCTTTTGAAGATGAACCACCAACTCAACACATGAACAAAGACCTCAACATGTACAAGGAACCATTCCCTAGCCATGGTCAAGGTCCTCCTCTGGATAAAGGTAAAGGTGTCAATCATGCTTCCACTTCCTATGACTCCATTGTGGGTTGTTTTGAAGAGAGTCATGTATCTACCCTCACAATCAAAGGCAACTCTACGGATTGTGCTGTTACAACTCATCGTGGTCGTGTCACCATTCGTGGTCCTACACCCAGTCTCCCAACTCAATCTGATTATAATCTTGTTGAACATCTAGGGAAAATGCCAGTATAGATCTCTATCTTGGACCTTCTACGGTCATCACCCACACATAAAGTGGTGCTAGAAAAAGCCCTCCAAGAGTCTTCGATTCCTAACAACATAGCGGTCGCAGATTTCCAAGCTATAGTAGGTAACATTGCTTCGCCCTACAATGTGGTCTTCTCTAAGAAAGACCTCCCATCCCATGATCTGTGTCACAATGATGCCCTTCATATTGAGGTTATCATTCATAAATGCAAATCAAACATATACTCATAGATGGTGGTGCTGGCCTCAACATCTGTTCTCTACAGTTACTTAAGCAATTGGGATACTCCGAGGATCATGTCAACATTAATCAAAGTATTACAATCAAGGGGTATGATGATGCTAAACGCCGTTCAAAGGGTGTTATCCATTTGCCTATACAACTGGGCCCCGTCATGCTTGAAACCAGGTGCCAGGTCCTTGCCATTGAGCTGCCTTACAACATTATCCTAGGCAGCCCATGGATCCATGCAATGAAAGTTGTTCCCTCAATGTACCATCAGTCTCTAAAGTTCCCATTCAATGGTACAGAGATAACTATCCCAGGTGACCCCAATCCTTTTGAATTCTACCGTGTCTTGCAATGCAGCTATAAGAATTGCAACCAGGTGCCTAAAAATGACAAAGCCATTACATCCCCACTATATGTCAATCTTGAAAATCTGACAAAAGCCTCTTTAAGTGAACCTAATGCTCTTCTTGAAATCAAAGCTCACATCCGTGATATAGGCTTTGGAACATATGATATCTCAAAATCTTGTTGTGTAGGGCGGATGCCTTTATCACCTAAATCTTACGGCCAACCGCCCATTACCAAAGCAACTAAAAAAGCAACAATTCCTCCCCTGACATTTTTAACCCAATTACAACAGGGACAATTATTGAAAGAGGAAACTATTGAAGACATTTCTTCTTGGCTCTACAAGGAGAAAAAACCGGTCACAATACCAGTCAAGCAATGTGGCAATGGCTTAAGGATAGTCAAAAACATGGGCTATAAAGGCAAAGGTGGCCTTGGGAAACAGAATCAAGGAACAATGGAGCCCATTATTATGACAAAGAAACTAAACAAGAAGGGGTTAGGATTTGGTAGAAAGGTACTGCGAACCTTGGACATCGAGGGTATCCTCGACAAGGTGGCTGAAACTTCTCTCGCAAATTCAACGTCTAATGAGGATATCATCGATGAATCTTCCCTCCATATGACTAACCTATTCACCGAATCCTCCATCTTTATGCTATCATCTGTATCCTTAACATCCACTACAAACACCCAAAATGTAACACTTGTCTACCCCGAACTTATCGATTGGGACCAACAAGGGTCCCCTGTTATAGATGTATTTCAGAATGACGACACTATAGCTGAGTTCATGGGACTCCGGGATAGTATCCCTCTTGGTGATCATAAAGTAGGTTTTGTAATGGAACTAGAGCAACAACTTATTTTGGTGAGAATGCCAAATCCTCCAGTCGCAAAAGTAAAAATAAAGAAAGATCTCTAGGTGAAAACCACACTGTCGCACCTCCCGATCACAAAATAGTAAAAACAAAGGACGTATCCAAAGGTGAAAACCCAACTGTGGCACCTGAGGATGGAGGATTTGACCTTCCCCTACCATCTAAGTATCAAGATAAGTCAGCTCTCCTAGTGGAAGATTCTATAGAGATAAACCTTGGAACAAAGCAAAATCCAAAGACCACATTCCTAGTAGCATCATTATCAGAAACAGAGCACAAGAATCTTAACAAATTCTTCTTACAGAGAACCATCAACTTTGCATGGACCTATGCTGATATGTCAGGGTTAGACCCTAAGCTAGTTGTTCACTATCTCACAGTGCATCCAACAGTTAAACTAGTCAAGCAAAAGTTGAGGAAGATGCACCCACAGATAGCTCTCTTAGTAAAAGTGGAAATACAGAAGTTGTTAGATGCAAAGTTCATCCGACCCATTGATTATTCAGATTGGGTATCAAACATTGTACGTGTGTCTAAACCGAATGGGCGAATCCACATGTGTAATAATTTTAGAGATCTTAACAAAGCATGTCCCAAAGATGACTTTCCATTACCAAACATTGACCTCATAGTAGACTTGATTGCAGGTCATGAAATGCTTTCTCTCATGGATGGATTCTCTAGCTACAATCAGATCAAGATAGCAGAGGAAGATCAACATAAAACAACTTTTACTTGTCCGTGGGGTAATTATTGTTGGTGTCTCATGCCGTTTGGTCTAAAGAATGCAGGGGCAACTTATCAAAGAGCAATGACAGTGATATTCCATGATCTCTTTCATCATATCATGGAGGACTATGTGGATGACATACTAGCTAAATCTTCTAGGGCAGATCACATAAAAGTTCTAGGATAGATCTTTGACAGGCTCGAGAAATACCAAGTACGCCTCAATCCAAAGAAGTGTGTCTTTGGTGTAACATCAACGAAGCTGTTGGGATACATTGTATCTCGTAGAGGCATCGAAGTAGACCCCACAAAAGTAAAGGCTATAGTGGAGATGCCTCCACCAAAGAACCTCAAATCATTAAGGAGCCTTCAGGGAAGGTGGTAGTCCATTAGGCATTTCATCTCACAGCTAGCAGATAAATGTCAACCATTTCAACACTTGCTCTGAAAGGATGTCTCATTTCGATGGGATTATAAGTGTCAAGCAACATTTGATCAGCTCAAAGAGTATCTGGCTACACTTCCTATCTTAGTACTACCAGTGGCCGATAAACCTGTGATATTATACATCTCAACTACAACTTCAGCCCTCGAGGCTCTTCTAGCACAAAATGATGAATCAGGAAAAGAGCATGCAATTTATTATATCAATCGAACCTTGGTGGGATATGAACTCAATTATTCACCGATGGAAAGAGCTTGTTTAGCAGTAGTGTTCACTTCCCAAAAGTTGCGGCATTACATGTTGAACCAACACACAAATCTTATAGCCAAAATTGATCCATTGAAGTATCTACTAGCAAAAGCAGCTCTTACAAACAGACTAGCTAAATGGGTCATGATCCTTAGTGAGTTTGACATTGAGTATGTGGATCGCAAAGCAATCAAAGGACAAGCCCTCACAGATCAACTAGTAGAAGCACCCGTGATAGATACACACCCTATGGTAGAAGACTTTCTAGATGAGAATCTCTTCACTCTTTCCAACTCAATAATGTGGAAGTTGTACTTTGATGGTTCCTACACACAACATGGATTAGGGGCCGGCATCTTATTTATCACACCTCAAAATGATTATATTCCAAAGTCATATCAGCTTGCATTCCCTTGCACCAACAACATTGCTGAGTATGAAGCACTCCTCATAGGTCTTAATACAACAGTTCAATGGGACATCACAGAATTATAGGTATACGGAGACTCACAACTAGTCATTCGACAAGTCACAAATGAGTACCAAACAAAAGATGATAAGTTGGTCCCCTACAAGCAACTAGTGGATGCCTACAAACCACACTTTTCTAGCATCACATTTGAGCAAATTCCAAGAGAGCATAACAAGGTTGCAGATTCTATGGCTTCTGTAGGGTCACTTATCAACATGCCTGCAAATACACATAAATGTGAATTCTTGATCGAGCAATTGTTAATACCAGCCGTCGATGTTCCAGTTACTGAAATCATCTGCGAACTTGTTGGTCCCAATTCCCCATGGTATGAAGATATCTATGAATACCTTAAAAATAGTACCTTTCCTGTTGAACTCTCATCCACCAAACGTAAAACCTTTATCCGTCGATCCTCCCATTACATCATTCGGGGTGATACACTATATCACCGGAGTCTCGATGGTATCCTCTTACAATGTCTTAATGCGGAAGAAGCCGAAGCTACCTTATGAGACATACACGAAGGTGTCTGTGGCACACATTCTACCTATCCTAATCTTGCTAAGAAGATACTCAGAACAGGGTATTACTGGCCTACAATAGAAAAGGATGCTACACAGTTCGCTAAGAAATGTCTACAATGCAAGCAGCATGGAGATTTAATTCACGCACCCGCGCATGAACTACAGCCTGTGACTACTCCATGGCCTTTTTCTCAATGGGGTCTCAACCTCGTAGGACAAATCCACCCATCCTCATCCAATGGCCATAAGTTCATCATTACTACAACTGAGTATTTCACGAAGCCATTCCCATGACCTATATCACCGGTAAGCAAATAGCCAAGTTTATCCTTAACTACCTCATTTGCCAGTATGGTATTCCCCAAGCCATTGTCACTGATAATGGGAGACCATTCAAAAACCAAGATGTCCGTGCCTTATGCACACAATACAATATCCAACATCACTTTTCAACTCCCTACTATCCACAGAGTAATGACCAAGCCGAGGCTTCCAACAAAACCATTCTCAAAATCCTCAAGAAAACAATCAATAAAGCTGGTCATGATTGACACTTGCAACTCAACCCCGCCCTATGGGTCTACCGCACTAGTATCAGAATGCCAACTGGTGCCACACCATATGCCTTGGTCTATGGCTCTGAAGCCATCCTACCTATAGAGGTCAAGATCCCATCCCTCAGAGTATCCATGCAGAACCTGATCCGCGGAGAGGAGTATCGTACTTCTAGATTAGCTGAGCTAGAACTACTAGATGAAAGGCACCTTGCCGCGCTTAATCATCTCCATGTCTATCAAAACTGCCTCTGGCATAATTACAACAAAAAGATCAAAGAAAGATGGTTTCAAGTCGGTGATCTTGTACTCAAAGAGAATTAGAGAAATCAAGCAGACCGAGAAAAGAAGGGCAAGTTTGAACCTAACTAGTTAGGTCCCTTTATTGTCATAGCAACATATGGATAGGGAGCTTATACTTTAGCTACACCTGACGGCATTCCTCTAGATGAGTCACTCAACAGTGTTCATCTCAAGAAGTTCTATGCCTAATCCTTAGAGTATGCAAATAAATAAATAAAAAAAATCCGTCCTATGGTGAAAACTTGGTAAACAGGCGCCTTGGATAAGTACCATAGTGAAAACCTGGCAAATAGGCGCTATGTGTAGAGTCATCATCCATCATCTATCGAGTCTTGTTCATTCCTTGTTTTCACAACACACTTCATCCATCCATCCATAATAAAACCATTTGCATTTCCATCTCCCTATCCAGTATAGCTTGGAAATTTGTCAATGTCCATCGTCATCATCCCATGTCTTGATATGTATCCACAGTTATCACTGTCTTGTTCTAGGTCATACTTTCTATGTCAGTCACCCATGCAATTTCCTCTACTGGAATGGGGGTAACTCTTTCCTTAACCTAGGTCTAGGAATGGATCCTTGTTCATGGTTCACAAACACTTCAATCATTCTCCTTTCCATAGATAACACCCTTTAATGGACACATCGCTCCTACGATAAGGCTGTTATCTTTGCAAACACATTTATTACATCATCACATCAACCGGAACTACATATTATCTCATCTCAATCTTAAGGTACCTTGATCCCATGGATATGGGTATGTAGGCAGTCTGGAATATGAAGGAAGTTTCCAGTACTCAGGTACATAAGATCTCCTCCTTTCACCTTGACCCATTCATCACTCTACCCAGAACTACATATTATCATTTCATTTTTCATCATAATGTGCCTTGATCCCATAGATACAGGGTATGTAGGCAGTCTAGAATACAAAAGAAGTATCCAGTACTTAGGCACATACGATTCATCATGCTTCACCCATCTCAATCCATTAACACTCCATCTTTCTAGTCTTCCATTATCACAATCCATTCACCTCGACTTGACTAACTCAAGCAACAAAACAACAAATGTGCGCATCCTTTCAAAGCAAGGGTCCTTAACAAACCTACAGCAAAGAGGCCTACTTCCAGAGTCATCTACTGTCCTACTGTTTTGATTGCCAACATCAACTAAATCCAGCTTAACCAAAGCACCAGATCAATAAGCTTGTCTTCTGAAGAGTGTTCCATTGTCGAGACCAACACACGCATCTCCTGCGACATGTGGCATTTTCGGCAGCAAGACATTGTCTTTTTAGGTAGATAGCCCCCTTTAAAGGACACCTAGTTCCTATGATAAGACTGTTATCTTTCCTATCCAATCTATCCTGAGCAACCTCTTTGGCAAGAGAATATGTTAGCTGTATGTTTACTTTGTAAGTCAGTAAATTTGCTTTTTGGTTTATCTTTTGTTCCTTTATCCATTACATATTCAAGGCTACCTTGATTTATCTATAATCTTGGTATGTTGTGATGCAGTACGGATCAGGGGCATAGTCATTGCTTTTGTATGTCGTGTTTGAGGAATGACCTTTAGCATCTTTCTGGGTAGTATATTTATCTTGTGTGTTACAACCTAGCATCTTACATATTAATATTCTTCTTGCATTTATGTATTGAAGTTTATTTTATGTTCAAGGCTATGGCTCATTCACATGTACAACAAGGTTATATCATGTCTAAGGGATCTAAGTTCAAACCACTTGCTTGCAGAGTCAACGTCCACGCACTCGAATATCACAGCACCTTGGTCTTTTATACCTTGGTGGCAAACTATCCATGTGCTATATCAAAAATAAGGATTGCTCTTTATATACAATTGTGAAACCAATGCAACAAGCTCATTATTTACCCATCCATTTACCCATGGCCTTATATCGTTTTCAAAGCAATGATCGATCAACAGTCTCTCTCTTCCATCTCCGCTTTTCTTCTCTCTGGTGTATATCTGCAAAACCCACATGTTAGATATCGCAAGTTATAGCATCATATCAGCATATGTCATACATCTATAAGCATCATGTCATCATATGTCATACATCTATAAGCATCATATAAGCAATATACATCATCACATAAATCCATAATCATACATACATATCATCACATCCATGTCATCAAGAAGTGCATACACAAAAGCATGAACATCAGTGAGCGTAATATGTAATCATATATATCATGTGAAGGTCATCAAAATACAAAATGTATGTGTCTACATCAATAGTCCATATGTATACATCAATAAAGTACATCTAGGCTATCAAGAGCCCGCAAACTATACATCGGATGCACGCAGGCATAAGTCAAAATATACAATGTCCATGATGATACAAAAAAAGATATAATAAATACAAAGTGCATGCTCTAGTGGGTAGAGCTACCCTCCTAATGTGGTCCCTGTCCTCCGCCTATACTCGGCGAAGGTCCCCCTGCTAGTCCTCCTCCCCCTGGTGGCACAAAGGGTCCTCTAACTGAGGATGCTAACTGCCTTGTCCTACATGACCCGGATGCTCCAGACCTACTCCTCTCTCTATAACTAGGTGCCTGCTGAGCTGCTAGCACCGCACCAACATAGAGTCCCCTATAGTACTCGGCCTCTCTACCTGCCGACACTAGCTCTCCCTGCACACGGACGAGCTCACTGTATAGTGTCCTCTGATCAGCACCCAATGCACGGCTGCCTCATTTCTCTCCCACCTCACTCTCTGTAGTGTGGCCTATACTATCAATCGTAGTTGATTTGCTGCGTCCCTCTCCAAAGTCCTCTAGGCTAACTTCCCATCATCCCCTGTCGGTGCCGGTGCCTGTGCCTATGTCAATGCCGCCTGGGTCGCTGTCAGGGCTGCCTGTGCCTGTGTCAATGCCGCCTGGGTTGCTATCAGGGCTGCTTGTGCCTGTGTCAATGCCCCCTGGGTCGCTGTCAGGGCTACCTGTGCCGCTACTGCTATCTGTGTCTGCACCTATGCTAGGGCCTCGGCCTGTCTCGCCTCTGCCCTCTCTGCATCCCTATCTCTCCTCAACCTCACCATCTGGATCTCTAGACATGTCCTCCGTGCCATCTCATCCTATAACAGTCACTCTGCCTATTGTAAATCAATCTCTACGACCGAATCTACCTCCTCAGCCATCTCTACATCCACCTGCTAGCCTTCGGCCTCTCCACCTGCCTGTTGTCTCGCCTCTCTGGCTTGCTGTCTCATCCTAGCCTCCACACCTGGGACTAGTACCTCCCCCATTGCCCCTGCCACACCTGGTGTAGTCAGTCTCACTAGCCTATGTGTCTGCCAGTGCCTGTCATACTCAAGTAATGTACCTGGTTCTGCTAGTCCTAAATCCCAGTCGCATCTCACGGGAACAAGTCCTCGTACCTCTATCAATGCTGTAGCCACCAGAATCTCAGCATCCCAGTCCCCAACCTCCCTTCGTGTCCTCGTGTGGGTAGCCTCCCCAATTGGCAACCCTTGTGGCAGTCCCAACTATTTGAGTACCCACTCTGGTAGGTATCTCTTAATGGTATCCGTCCGTCTCCCGAATAGGTATCGCGCCTGTTGGCAATACATCAGCTGCTAATGCTGATCCTCCCACTCCTCACATAGTAACCATGGCCTCCAGATAAATAGGTCCATCTCGTTGATCTGTCGCCTCCAGTGGCTAACCAATCCAAGCCTTCTGTGTGTAATGACTCCCTCATACAAAAATGCATAAGGCTCCCCCCTCTCACAGTGGCACTATGTAATAGGTCTGATCACTGGGATGTGCTCCCACGCCCACACCTGTAGTAGATTCACTCTTGCTGAGAGACTCTGGCCTCTCCTGTATACATAGTAGTGCATATCTCGATACAGCTGCCCAAGCACACACGGGCCCCATGCATACTAGATGCCATGTGTAAACATCCCAGATAGTACAGTGCCCCATCCTACAGATAATCCTCTGGATCACCTATTTGGGCACAAGAAGCTGCCAATCGGTGAAGATACTATCCATCTGATCTTGTCGCAGAGTCTCAGAATGTTTGCCCACCGAATCTCGCCATCCTCAATCTACAGAATGTCTATGCAGAATACCTCTATCAGGCCTGCCTTGCCCCGTACTAGGTCGAAATCAACTCGCTCTCCATCAATCCGGATCCTGAGGATGCGATACACATCCTCAAGTGTCACTGTAGCCTCTCCTATCAGAAAGTGAAACAAACATGTCTCACTGTGGTATCTCTCCATGACCGCTATCACTAGGGTGAGATTCACCCTAATGTGTGTAAGGTGTGCCACATGCCACAATCCCATGAACTCTAGGAACACATCCTCCTCCCACGTCATCTGTACCACCTCGTCCACTATAATGTGGTGTCACTCTCTTGACATCATCGGCGACATCATCCTCTACATCCACAAAACCACTTGTCAGACCTTTTACACACTTCTCCAAATCCCTACCAACATTTACCCTGTGCATCGAACCCCATACCCAACTTAGCATATCCCTAGCTACTTCCTTGTTCCCCCTAACCCTTTCACTCTTCTAACTTAACCAAAAGCGCCTTGTTTTAGCCTGGTGCACTGCACTCTCTTACCTAAAGTGCCTTACTATTGCTACAACAACGCTTTCCTACCATCTACCAAAAGTGACTTGTTTTCAACAAGTGTGCTGCATTGTGTATCCATCTGCGCCTTATTGCACTCGCAACGGTGACCCATTTTTTGACTCCGATGCCAACCGTGCCTAACTACCCAACCAATTGCGCTATACTTCTTTGTCAATAGCACTGTGGGACTCTACCAACCGCGTTGCAACGCGATGCCTAAAAATCAATAGTGCTGAGATTTGACCAAAAGCGCTATACTGACCTACCAATTGCGCTTCAGCGTGCCAAAAGCACTTTGTCCGACTACTAGATGCGCCCTAACATGCCGCAGCGCTTTTGGATGACCTAATGACCTACCTAGACCAAACCCTACAACGGACCTAAAACATCAAGTATAAGGAGGTTTTCAGACATTTACCGCTGCCGGAGCTCCTACTGGTCTCCCGTACGTCCGCACTAGCTCTGCTTGATGCCTGTGCGCTGGGATCGACATCTCTCCTTGTTGCAAGCTCCTTCTCCACTCAACTCTCACACACTAAGTTTGGAGGCTCTAAGCTATATTTTTAGCAACCCTTAGTGTGCAAATGAGGAGTGTGGTCCCCTTGGGACCTATTTATAGTGTCCCTCCCACATTTTTTTCTTCCCACCCCATTCTTTTTTCTGCTACCTTGTCGCACAATTTTTCTAGTCGAGCGTCAACCCAATTCTTTTGTCACTTCTTTGTCTTTCCTCTTGAGGGGGCATACGCTGGGGCAACTAGCTACACTGGGGCATACAAAATTGTATCATGTCTTCAACAATCATTTTCTTTGACGCAACACTGTAAACCGCATTGCATCAAAGAGGGGCAAAATGTAGACACCCTAAAAATGACCATGTCTTCGAATCACTTGCATTTCGTCTAATATATCGCATCACCTGTATTTCAACATTAATTGAATAATCTAATTATTTAACTAATTTCATTAAATTCTTCCAAAACTCTAAAAATTTGACATTAATTAAATAAATTCTCTTTATTTAATTAATTGAAGTAAATTCCTCTATATTCTTCCAAAATTAAATAATTTGTATTATTTAATTAAATCATTATCCTCTTTCAAATTTCAAGTCTACATGAATTAAATAAATCCAATTATTTAATTAATTCATCCAATTCCTCTCTTATCTACAATTAAATAATTCTTCATTATTTAATTAAAATCACTTGTTCTTCTAAATTTAAATAAATCATGCAAATTTATTTAAATTATCTCAATCCTCTAAAAATAAATAAAATAAAGTATTTTATTTATAATCTTCTGTTCCTCAATCATGCACAATTAAATAAATAAATTTATTTATTTAATTTCAAATATCTTCCAATTCCTCTTCAAATATCTTGTTAACTCATGTGCACAATCAGTCTTATTTTTAGAACTCTAAAAAAGACAAAATTACAAGTTGAGTTATCTATTCAATCAATCTTGTTTTCATCATATCTTAATAAAAATATCCTTATGGATTGACACATGTCGTGTGCACATTCATCATGGTTATTTGATTTATCTCCTCCATTGATTCTTCTGAATTATCTGGACCATTAATTGATCTTCTTTGAAATCTATATAAACCCCCCTCATCTCCTTCACAAATCCTCTTTGATCACTTATTCTTAGGCATCCTTTATAGCGCTTTGATCATACATCGCATTGTTGAGCACTTTACGATCTTTTAATATTGATCTTTGAGCACCTACACTTGCTTGTTGCAAACATGGTTTCGTAGCATTATTAAGCAATCCACATTCGAACAAAGAGAACAACACAATCTGAGTAAAAATTTTCTTATTTCATTTGATTTATTGATAGTGGCTTTTATTTAGATTAGTTCTCTTTATGTTATGGGTTTTTGATTTGTTAGTTTTCATAATCGATTTTCCTCATACACACTAATGCTAGAAAACATGAAAACATTTAAACTATGAAAACATGTAAAAACAAAATGAGCCTAAGAAGTTAGCACCATCCTCGACAACGATGCCAAAAATGTAGAGGAAAACTAATGTGTTGTAGACTTAACTAATTCAGGGGAAACCTATTTGAACAGTCCACTCTGTCACTATGCATTCCTACATTGAATTATCGACCAAGGAGCGTAAGCTTATGATGGTACTTGCAAAGTATATGCCTTTAGGGCTCATATGGTTCCTAAATCATTCTATCTTAACTTTAAACAAACAAATCTACCTTGCTGGAATTGACATAATTACAAAATAGTGAAAACAACTATAAATCCTAGTTGCTATGGGTACCTACAGCAAGGTCTGTAGATAACTATTACAACAGGGAAACTGTAGAATTAACTTAATGAATTGATAAGAATGAAATGACTAACTGCTGACCTCCGGAGGATTTGTAAACACACTAATATGCAATTGCTCATGAACTATATCTATTTGATCAAAACATAATACTAACTTGAATTCAAATTACGATGAACAGAAAACTAATAAACCAACATTAATTGAATTGAAATAAACAAGGAAAGAATCAGTACCTTGAGTGGCCAGCTCAAGAGACCGTCTTCCTTAATTGAAACCAAATCTAATCCAGATTCTAAGTATCTTTGTAACACATATCGAAGCTTAACTTATTCCATGCACATAATCAACTCATATCGAATTGTTCAACAATGAAATCTTTTCCGTCATATCCAGATTGTATTCCATAAATGTAACATGCTTGAGTCTTTACACATAGAAAAGGAACTGATAACTGAACTGAACTAAACTCCTAACAACTTGACTCTACTAGCTTATATATCTCATCTTCCCCTTACTATACAAAATGGAGAGAGAGCCTTATTTATTAATTAACTGACTCTGATCATTTATCGCGCCTAGATACTAGGTCATGGAGTCAAGATCACATTCTTATTCTAACTGACTAAAAGAAGAAGAATTCAAATCAAATTAAAAGTCTGATGCATGAACAACATCCATAATCATATTTGAAACAAATCCACTCCTTAATTTATTACTATCCATCATGCTCCATAATTGTCTTCAGTTGTCTCTGCATTCTTAGCATTGAGACTCACACTTCTATTAACTCCTTTATCTACAACCTGCTACAAATGCTTGATCTCATCATGACACATCCAATTCTGCACATAGAATTAGTTCCCAAAGCATATACTAGAGGCATTCTCCATGACTAACCATAAAAACATCTCATTTATACTTTTATACATATCTATATCTAATTCATTCATTAGATAATATGATCATCACATTCCATATTAATATTATAAGTTCAGGTCTTAGAAGTATAAAGAAGGTCAACATGTCATAGTGCAAACATGGATAAATGTCTTAAAGGATGCTATGAAAGAAGTCTTTGAAGTATAAAAAGTAGCATAAAAGAGACTAATTCTGCAGCCCATCAGTGAGCCATCTCCTTCTTTCTTTCTTTTCTCTTAGCAGTGAGCCTTTGTGTAGTGATCACTTCTTCATAGGGCAGTAAGCCCTAAGGCAGTGAGCCTTCTTGTAATCCGATATTGAGATATCATAATATATTGTGAGTTAACACTCACTGTGGTTTCTCCCTTTTTGGGGTTTCCACGTAAAAATCTTAGTGTCCATGTGTTATGTCTTTATGGTTGCTGTTCTTATGCTTATTTTGCTTTCATGTTATTGATTTTGGAAATTGGATTAATAAACTTGTTAAGAAGTGGTTTTGTGGAATATTGATTCACCCCCCCTCTCAATATTCCTTATATTCAACAATTGGTATCAGAGCAAGGTTCCTTGGAAGAAGCCTAACAGCTTGAGGAAGATCTGGGAGAATTCACTGATGGCAGCCAGGAGATTTGGAAACTTCTCAAACAATGTTGAATTGGAAGCAACTCTTGCTAATCTTGAAAAATTTGAAGCAGAAATCAGGGATCTGAAGGATAACATTCAAGAAGCTGATGAATGCATTCTAAAGCTGAAAGAACAAGTCAAGAAATTCAAAGACAAATACAGAAATGTTAGTAAACAATTGATATCAGCAAATGAGACCCTGGACTATTTGAAAGTGGAAGTTATTAAAAGAGCTAAAGTAAAGGAAGATGTAAATTTGATGTAAACAACAAGATAGAAGAATGTGTCAAACTAGAAAAAGAAGTTGTGAACCTGAAAAAAGACTTGGAAAAAGCCAAGAACTATGAAGAAAAGTTCAAGATAAGTTCTGGAAAACTTCATGAGATGATTGCTAGTCAAAAGAGTTCAGATGACAAGCAAGGCTTAGGATTTGAAAAAGGAGAAAGTTCAAAATCAGGTCAAGAAAACTTTTAGATGAAGTAAAACAAAGGGAACCAATTCAGGAATCAAGGAAGAAGACCTAGAAGACCTCCGATCAGACAACCAAATTCTCAAAAGTACCCATCTTTCAATGGCCATTGTTTTAATTGCAAAATGTTTGGTCATAAAGCTACTCAACGTAGGAGTAGAATAAATCAGAATGTTCCATCATTCTCTGGTCAATGTTTCAATTGCAAGAAAATTGGTCATAGATCAAATGAATGCAGAAGTTTGGTAAGAAATGGCTTTCACAATTCAAGGAATACTCAAGCATTCAATGGAAAGTGTTTTGCTTGAAATAGATTTGGACACATGGCTAATCGGTGTAGATCAAGGGTGAATTCATTCAGAGGAAGGAATCAAGGATAGGGAAACATTGTGTGCTATAATTGCAACAAGTTTGGACATGTTGCAAGATTTTGCAGAAGCAAGAATGTGAAAAGAAATTACTATGCTAAAGAAAGGAAAACAGAGCAGAGGAATGATAAGGGAAAAGAAAAAGTTGATCTTGTTGAAACTAAGAAAGAAATGGACAAGATCTAGATCAAGAAAGAAGTAATTGAAGTCAAGGATGGATCTGCACTAGCTTCTGGTGTAGATACTTCCTCTGGGAAGTAAATTGGGAGCTTTGGCTCAGGGGGAGCTGTGTTGAAAATCTAAAGCCCCCAGCTAGAAAGTTAGTGCTGGAATTCGACACTAAGGTATGTTGTGAAGAACTCTATGACAAAGCCATTGAAAGAAATTTCGGTAGAGAAATATCTAATGCGGAGCATTGTAGAGCAATATGGATTGACTGTGGTTGTTAGAGATGTGGTTGACAACTTTTTAGTGAGGGCATTTATGACAACTAGGTCATCCTTGTGGAGGATAAAAAGTGGCTCATCTAACAGATAATTCACTTTGTATTCTGCCATTCAAGCATCCAAGAGAATTAAAAGCAAGAATCCAAGTGCCTGCAGAGTTTTCCAAGGAAATTCAAATCAAGTCGATTTCAAGTGAAGAAAAACCCTAATTTGGCAGAAAAAGGTATTTACAGCTTGAAAACCCTTCTATGTTGTTTAAATTATTCTAGAAAATGCTTACTCCCAAATTAATCGAGATAACGGAAAAACCCTGCCCTAAGTTCAAGAGACATCTCTTCAAACCACCAAAAAATAATTCTGTAGGGGCATTTTCAATCACTTCTCATGGAATTATGCATTTGGAAGATATTAGGGCATACATTCATACCAACCTAGAGGAATATGATCACATGAATCTTGGCAAATTATACTTGGATGAACTGACTACTATTGATGTTGAGTTGAAGAATGAATATAAAGTTCTGGGAGAAATGAAATTGGACACCTAGTTGGATTTTCTTGCAATCCCAAATGATACATGGGTTAGATTCATCCTCATTAGGATTCATGATGAGTTTTTGTGGCTCTATGAACCATGTATGATAATCAAAGAAGCTATCAAAGATGTAACTGACATGAGTTCCTCGGAAGGATCCTAGGCGAAAAGAAAATAAAGAACAATTTAGTAATGCAACTTATAGGGGCCAAATTTGATACGAAAGTTCTCATAGTAAATGATATCAATGATCCAACCGTCAGATTTGCATCAATGATTATTGGATAAAAAGTATACTTTTATTACTCAAAAAATTCTATGTCTGCATCAGCTATATACACAACTTATGATATGGTCAAAAGGAATATAGATTATAATCTATGTGAATTGCTCTGGAGTGAATTAATGGAGAATATGAAAAGAACAAAAGAGACAAATTATCCCTTCAAATATGGAACATTGATTACCTATTTACTCTTCTACTTCCTTAGAGAGTTACCTGACTTGGGAAGCATTGTCTGGCTTGATCATACACTAGTAGCAACTCAAATAAGAAATCACCTACAAAGTCTGGGAAATGCAGACAAATAGAATGAAGTTTTATGGGAATACTTCATGAACTTTCAAAAGAGAATTATATGTAGGGTTCGGATACTTGAAAAGGTAGTGATGAAATATGAAAATGACATTGTATTCATGGTGAATAAAGATGAATGCTTCATGGAAGCTATGGAACCAAGAATTGCATGGGTCCCTCCATTAGGATATGAAGTTCCAGAAGATATCCTGACTGAATTAGCTGATGAACTACTGAAGAAACCAAAAAATCTCAAACAAGACAAGTTTGGAACATTCAAAGAATTATCTATAGAATATGATCATTAAGAGAAATTTTTTGATAAACAAACAAGCGAGGAAAAAACCCAAGAAGAAGAACCAAGATCCTTAAAACCTCTGGTGAAATGGAAGTCAAACACTCCATATAGAAAAGATGAGAAAGTTGAAAAGGAAAAACATGTATCCAGTCACAAGAAAAGGACATTGATCTCATCCAGTACAAAAGCCACTATCAAAGTAGTGGAATAAAATCTATTAGAAGAAAAGAAAAGAAGAAAAGTTACACTTAGTGATGAATATGTGGCAAGAGACACTGCTGCAGACCAAACTTCGATTGACTATGCTAGAAAGTTTTTGGAAAAACAACAGTGTACAAATTCTAGATTCACCCAAGACTCTACAAGGACCAATAAATCTAGCTTCTATGTCTCTTGTGGAGAAATTCAAGTTAGTATCAATAGTGCAAGCTAAGGCTAAGGAAAAAATGCTGAGAACATATTTACAGGATAATGAACTCATTAATGAGACATCAAGCATTCTAGAGAAGTTAATCCCCTCATACCAGAAGGATATATCAGCATCATCAATTGCTCATCTCAAAAGTCTTATGAATTATGTAAGTACTCATTTTGAATCCTTTGAAAAGTTTGTTTATGTTAAGGTTAAAAAGGAATATGAAGACAAAAGACTAGCAGTATCAAAAACCAAGTTAGACAGTGACAAAGTTCTGTTAGAGAGCAGCATCAAGAATATGATAAAAGAATCAAGGAAGCCTGTGAAATATATAAATTTTGTCTGTCTTGGCCTGAAACCACTAAGGAAATGGATGAGAATGTCAAAAGCATGGAGCTTCAACTCACAAATATTTCTAAGACCTTTGATCCAACAGTTGACTCTACCAGATGCATAGAAATACAAGTTGAAAACATTCAGAACAACATAAGCAGTTTTCTCAGGAGACAGGAAGAAATTAAAAACAAAATGTATTTGCTGAGAAGGGTATTAAGCTTAAAAATTGAGATCTTGACAAATCTTGCAGCTGAAGCATAGGCAGCTTCACAAATTGACACACCCTCAAATGTGCAAAAGGTAGACAAATCAGTCTTTTTGATAAACGGTCACATTCAAATTTTGGAAAGGGCTAAGAAACGATGGGATGAAGAGATTATACAATTAAAGATTGTGTATAAGGATATCCTCTTACCTACAACTAATTGAGTTCAAGATTGTATGTGTACATATGCGGCAGAGTATGACAGATTTTGTAGTTTTGACACAATTTTGACTTTTTGTACATACACCTTTGCCATTGATGTCAAAGAGGGAGAAGAAGACCAATGAAAAATAGGAAAACATCTAAGGGAGAGAAGGAATACAGAGTAAGGGGGAGCAGACACAAGCATTTTTCACTAAGTGTTGCCATCAATGCCAAAGGGGGAGATTGTTGGCAAGAGACACTGTTATGATGAATGAATGTTGTCATTGATGGCAACAAAGGAAAGAGACTCCACCGGCATGACAAGGAGAATTTACTCCGAAAGTAGAAATGACTAAGTATGAACAGTATACATTATACAGAGTAAGTGAGAGTGTTTGGAATGGTATGCCTCCACAGTAAAAGATTAGTATATGCGGATTAGGTATATTGTTCATAGCTATTTAGTGATGAATTGTTCTAGTGCTCAAGTCTTGACTTCCTCCAGAAGTCACATGGTAAAATATCTAAGTCTGGGTGAACAAAGCTAAGACAAGAATAGTGCACAGTGTTAGAGAAAAGGGTCCGCATTTCTCCGCAGTTGCATAATTTGTCTTGTAGTTCTGGAGGTATGATCTGTGATGAGTGAAGAGCCTCTGATATGGATTTGAGCAGGTCTTGTGGTCCGTAGTGGAAGATGTTGTCTGACAGTTGAACTAAACTAGTAAACAGTCTGTGAATAAGGCCGATATAATAAGTATGACGTGTGTACAATAAATTTTTGGTGTTTGGAACTTAATCCTAAGTTGCAAAATAGTTGAGGCCGACATGTGTGATGGTGCTCCAAATATTGTTTGGGTCCGACATAGATTTTGGGAAATAAATTTGGCCAATAGAGCACATAATGCATGACTACACGGTACACTTTATTAGGCTGTCCTAATATGAAGATTTTGTTTGTTGCAGATATATATGGGATTGATTTCGGTATCTGTGGTGTGTATGATGCGGATATGAATGTGTGTATAATGAGTAGTTGACAAAAAGTAGAAGAGATATTTTTTCTAATGTAAAAGTAGAGCAGTGAAGCAGAGCAGTAAAGATGAAAAGTTTTGAGATAGTATTTTGAGCATACATTGAAGCTGCATTCATGCATGTGTAGATGCAATCTAAGCAGTTCATTTTGGCAGTGAGCCATCTGCTTCTTTCTATCTTTTCTCTTGGCAGTGAGCCTTTGTGCAGTGAGCACTTCTTCATAGGACAGTGAACCTTCTTGTAATCCGGTATTGAGCTATCATAATATATTGTGAGCTAACACTCACTATGGTTTTTCCCTTTCTAGGTTTTCCATGTAAAAATCCTGGTGTACATGTGTTATGTCTTTATGGTTGTTGTTCTTATGCTTACTCTTCTTTCATGTTATTGATATTAGAAATTGGATTAATAAACTTGTTAAGAAGTGGTTTTGTGGAATACTGATTCACCCCCCCTCTCAATATTCCTTATATTCAGCAAAGATCAACACATCATCCACTCATTCCACTCTTCATGGATCGTGGATACAGTTTGCAACAAGAACATAAAACTTAAGATTCCAAGGGTACTCAATTCTAGTACAAGTGGATAAATAATTATATCCACAAAATGTCATTTACATCTAAATGATATTATAAGATTATTAAAATAATCTAAGATATCACCAAATTACATTACCAACATTAGGGTGGTAACATTAATATGAGAACATGGGTGATGGGTTGAAATATTGACCTCTTTTTATGTTGTTTTTATATGCTTTTAAAACTTTTCCATATGATCTTCCAGATACTTTTCAAACATCACCATCATGATATACTACCTTTTTATATACTTTGCAAGACTTTGAATCTATGATTATTAATATAGAATATGGTGATGGTATTATCAATTGAATGATTTAAACATGAGTATGCATGCAATATAGATGAAATTCTATGGTTTAATTATGGAGGTTATTTTCGTACATATGTTTTGTGAATCAACCCCTGTGCAGCAGCAAGCACGTGGCATCAAGGAAAGAAGGATTTGCAGCGAGTTACAAAACAAGAGAATTAAAGGAAGTCAAAGTCCAAACGCCAGAAGTGCAGGCAGCTGGAGGATGAATGTGAGCCATCATGGGAAGGAATAACTACTGAAGAAGTAGGCCGGTTTCAAGTGTAGCTTGTGTGTGTTCTTCATATGAACCGTTGCATAAGAATTCTTGTTTGAATAGGGTTCTCCTTCCTCTATTCAGTTAGGATTAATAAATCAATCTTAAACCTGCATCCTAATATCTAGGAATGGATTGATGATTGAAGTTAGTTGGTAGTTGCATAAGACTCTCCCGTTTTGTATAAGTTAGAGGGGATGAGCTCGGTGTTAAGTTAGTTACTTTGTTATCCAGTTACTTAGTTGTTCTACTTTCAATATTAGAAGCTCCAGACATTTTTGATTAAAAAATGTCATTATTGAATACAATCTGAAAGAGATTATGTTTATGATATGAAATGAATGGAACTATGTGTTATAAGGATGTGTGAGTATATGAAGTAGATTTGATTTCCAGCTAAGTGAGTTACTTCCCTGAGCTGACCACTCAAGGTACTGATCTCCACTTCATTTATTTTCTTATTCCCTTATGCATTCTTGTTAAATTTGTTTTCCATTAGTTTATAAATACATCACGAGTCAATTAGAATATTTTGATTGTTAAATTACAATGGTATGGTTCATGAACAAATGCATGCTTTGTCTACTTTAAGTCCTCTGGAGCTTAGCATTAGTTCTCTCATCATTTTGAATGTTTTGGTTTAGTTTTGTAATTTTCTATTGTTAGTAGTTATCTACAACTTATGTTGAAGGTACTCGTAGCCACTAGATTCTGTAACTATTTTGACTGTTCTTGCATTTCTATGAATTCCAGCAAAGTAAAATAATCTGAGTAGGTTTGGATAAGATAGTTTAGAAGAATATGAGTCCTAAAGGCACATACAGTGCAGTGCCACCATAAGCTTATGCTCCTTGGTTGATAATTTAATGTGGGAATATAATGTCAAGTGGACTATTCAGATAGGTTTACCCCTGAATTATGTTAAGTCTACAATGCATTAGTTTTCCTCTACATTTTTGGCACCGTTGCTAGGGATGGTGCTACCTTCATAGGCTCATTTATATGTTTTCATAGCTTAAATTTTGATTCTCGCATTAGGGTTAATAGATTCACTTTCCAGGAAACACCAGAAATTATACTAACATTGTGCAGGACTGTTGGAATATAAAGCTAAATTTACTGTATGCAAAGGCAGAGAGACAACCGAGGCAGATTCCTCCCTTCAAATTATCAGGATAGAGAAGATACAACTGACTTTATCAACTATACAGTAGAAGTTGCTGAAGGAGAAGAACTTGTTTTTACATCTTCATCAACACCTTCTACATCTTTGTCAGCTTCTTCCACAACTACATAAGGGACCTTCAGGACCATGGCAGATGTTGCAGTGGAGGATCCACCAGAGCAAGCAACGTTTGATTTTCCTATCACTAATCAAGAGAGGGCTACAGTTTTGAAAAATATTCCACCGTCAGCATTACCAGTCTTCTATGGCCCGGTGACAGAGGACCCATATACATTTTTGTTTGAGTTTGATATCCTATGTAGGAGCTATAACTACACTTCAGATGCTTACAGGCTGAAACTCTTTCCTACCAGCCTCAAGGATACAACCTTGAGATGGTTTATGGGGCTGGGAAAAGATGCCATTCTAGACTAGGATACAATGAAGGAGAAATTCTTGGAGAAGTACCAAGATTACTGCCGAGGACATGACAGAAGGAGAGATGGCATCTTTAGGATGTCACAAAAGGAGGAGGAGCCACTAGAAGATTATGTTGAAAGATTCCAATTTGCTCTGAAGAAAAACTCCCAAAACAGATTGTCTGAAGAATCATTAAAACTGGTCTTCTTGAGAGGGGTTAAGGATGATTGCATGGATGCTTTGAATCTCATTGGGCAAGGTGATGTTTCTTAGCTACCTTTTGAGTCAATTTGTAAAGTATGCCGAAATTATTCAAGAACTTTCACCAGACAACCAAGGGGAGAAAGGACATCAATTACAAATAAAGTAACCAATGGAGTTTTAAGAGTGGAAATTAGTAACTTGATGTCCAACATGAAGGAGGATATAATCATCCATATGGCTACATAGCTGGACACTCTTCACATCAAGAGGAAACTAGAAGAAGCAGATGCAATGCTTATTGAGTACTATCCCAGTTGTAGGCAAAGGAAGGCAAATTGTAAATGCAAAAGGGTGGCAAGCATCCAGCAAGAGAAGGTTTAAAGGCCAGAATTTTAGCCATTTGAAGGAGAGGATGGACAATTGTTCTACATAGCTCAAAGGAGACCTTGGCAGAAAAGACAAGGTATGCCCTCTGATCCACTAAGTTTTAGTTCACCCTTTCCTACTGCAAACCAAAATTTCTCTGCTTGGAATACTCAGCCATGGCCTAGTAATCAAAATCTCTGGCGAAACCCACAATGGCCTACTCCACAACCTAATTGGAACCAACAACAGCCAAACCCATGGCCACAACAAAGTTTTCAAGATTCCAACTATAATCCCCAGTGGCCTACACAAAAACTTCAATGGCCGCCCTAATGGAACAAAAACCAACAATGCCAGCAAAATGCAAATTACCAACAACCTATGCTCCCATATCAACCACAACAGCTAGCCATAATGCCTCCATCTTCTCCTCAAAATCAACCTCCTAGACCTACCCAACTCCCTGCCCAACCTGCACCTAATCCTAACAATAAGCCTGTTTAACATGCTTATACTAACGAGGTGATACAATACCCCACCTATGGGGTAGAAGTGAGTAATGTTCATCTTAGATTAGGGAAGCAACTTGCGGGCCCTTCATCTCCCCAAATTATAGAACTTGAAGATGAAAAACCCACAGAGGAAGCCTCAGATAAGCCACCTTTGGAACCTAAATGAAATTAGGACCCTCAGATCATTTCACATCCTAAACCCCCTTTCCCTGAACGCTTGGCTATCCAGAAACAACCAGCACAGTCTAAAACTGACCTCATAGGCCAGTTACAAGATATAAGCATAAAGATTCCCTTAATCCAAGCCATCAAAGATATTTATATCTATACTAAGACTATCAGAGATCTCTGCATAAAGAAACCAGGAAGGAAGAGGATAGACCCAAAAATAATTCACGTTTTGGGTAACCTTGCTGACACAATGTTGGGAAACATAGTTGTTCCCAAATATATAGATCCAGGTAGTCCAGCAATAGGTGTCAAAATCAATAGGACTTTGATTAAGAATACTCTGATAGATTTGGGTGCTGCAATTAATGTAATGACTAAGGAGACAATGCAGATACTCCAGTTGAACAACCTTAGGCCTACCCAGACAGTCTTGCAATTAGCTGATAGGTCTACAGTTAAACCTGAAGGAGTCATTGAGGATTTGATAATTGCGTTAGATTCTTGGGAATACCCTGCTGATTTCATAGTCTTACAACCCAAGGTTAATCTCACTAGTTATCCTCTTATACTAGGTAGACCATAGCTTGCCACAACAGATGCATTTATAGGTTGCAGGAAAGGTAACATGATCATATCCAATGGGAATGTGACCAAGAAATTGGTCTTATATCCACCAGCCCAACCATACCATGAACTTGAACAGACCATCTAGCCTAACCTGGAAGATGAGAACAACTATTCCCTACAAACCTTGATGACTATTGAACGCAGCCCCTTACTGGATATTCAGGATGAAGATGAGTTGATAGCTCACATAATACAAAATAACTGCAGGAGGCACCCACAGCAACAAGATTGTTTATCTTGCTTGCAAGATCCCTTAAGAAGCATAATACCCACCAGTTCCTTAGAGGAGGTATTCCAAATATTTCATACTTTGTTACCCCAACAATGCTTGCCAGTAATACCTAGCCTTGATTTGTCCTCTGTACAAGAAATGTCCAAGCAATTAGAAATCAAGTTAGGAAAGATGTTGACTATTAATAATGCATTGACTGATGAGCAACAACAATCCTTGCATGCAGTATTACAGACCCACTCAGCAGCGTTTGTATGGGATTACAGTGACATGAAAGGCATTAATCCTGCCTTGTGTATGCACAAAATTTACATTGATGATGGTTATAGACCTATAAGATAGCAGCAACGACGCATGAACCTTGCTCTCAAAGAGAGTGAAATCTAAACTTCAAAAGCTTTTAGATGCAGGATTTATATACCCCATTTCAGACAGTGAATGGGTTTCACCATTGGTCATAGTTCCCAAGAAAGGTGGCAAATGGAGAGTTTGTGTTGATTCAAGGGAACTAAATATTACCACCAGGAAGGATCACTTTCCATTGTCCTTCATTGATCAAATTCTTGACTCTTTGGCAGGGAAGAAATATTTCTCATTTCTTGATGGTTTTAGTGGCTATAACCAAATCAAGATTGCACTAGAGGATCAAGATAAGACAACATTTACCTGCCCTTGGGGGACCTATGCATATTCTATCCTGCCTTTTGGTCCGTGCAATGCTCCAACCACATTTCAAAAAGCAGTCCTCAGTATTTTCTTTGATTTTGCCCATGACAACATGGAAATTTACATGGATGACTTCACCACATATGGTGAAACATATGATGAAGCTTTACACAACTTGGAGAAAGTTTTAAAGAGATGCACATAACACAATCTATCTTTGAGCAATGAACAATGTTTTATGATGATGACACAGGGAATAGTCTTGGGAAATTTTATCTCAAGTGTAGGAATACAAGTTGAAACAAAGAAGATTGAAATCATATCTACCCTACCTATTCCATAGAGACAGAAGGATGTAAGGAGCTTCCTTCGACATGCAGGTTATTACAGGTGGTTTATTCAAGATTTTAGCAAAACTGTTGCTCCTCTGTTTGCTATGTTGACAAAAGACATTAAATTTGAATGGACCCCTGATTGTCAGACTTCATTTGAGAAGCTAAAGGCATCCTTGACACAAGCTCCAGTTCTTAGAGGTCCAAATTGGACACTGCCTTTTCATATCCACACAGATGCATCAGACTTTTCCATTGGATTAGTCTTAGGCCAACAAGCAGGAAATAAAGAGTATGCAATATACTATGTAAGCAAAGCCTACAAGGAGTTGAGTTGAACTATACTGTGATAGAAAAGGAAATGTTAGCTATTGTTTATGCCATTAACAAATTTAGACACTACATTACTGGTTATAAAGTATTCATACACACAGATCATACAACAATTAGATATTTGATGAATAAGCCAATAGTAGGTGGAAGACTTGTAAGATGGTTGTTGTTATTGCAAGAATTTGACATAACAATTGTTGACAAACCAGGAAAAGCTAATGTAGTTGCTGATTTTTTGTCTAGACTACCTACACAATCATTAGAAGGAGTGGTTGATGACTCTTTTCCTGATGAACATCTATTTTCTCTAAATGTACACACTCCATGGTATGCAGATATAGCTAATTATTTGGTCACAGGGTAGATTCCAAGTTACTTTTCTCCAAGGGAGAAAAGATAGCTAGTTCACAAATGTTTCCCTTATTCTTGGATTTCTAGATTCCTATTCTACACTAGCCCAGATAACATTATGAGATGTATCAGAGAGGATGAGGTGTTTGATATATTGAAGGCATGTCATGATGAACCCTGTGGTTGACAGCCTTCAAAATCTTAACAACAGGATATTACTGGCCAACACTTCATAAAGATTGTGTCAAGTATACTGGAAGCTGTGATTGGTGTCAAAGGATGGGGAGACCTACAAGAAGTGATGAAATGCCTTTGCAGCCACAAATAGAATTAGCTCCTTTTGATAAGTGGGGGTTAGATTTTGTTGGCCCTATCTCTCCTACTTCAAACAACAAGGAATATATACTGGTATTCACTGATTACTTAACCAAATGGGTGGAAGTCAAATCTCTGCAGTTTGCCAGAGATGGCAATGTGGAAATTTTTTTGTATGAGGAAATCTTCACTAGATATGGTGTACCTAGGGAAATAGTGACTGATCAAGGACCACAATTTGCATCAGACTTAATCACCAGACTGGTGGAGGAATATTAGATTTGCCATAAGAAGTCCACTCCATACCATCCTCAGGCTAATGGTCAGGTTGAGGTCACAAATAGGGAGATTGAGAATATATTGACAAAAATAGTACAACTTCATAGAAGAGATTGGATTTCCAGGTTACCAGAAGTTGTTTGGGCATACAAAACTACATGGAAGACAACTAGAGGATTCACTCCTTATGAGTTGGTTTATGACAAGACAACAGTACTGGCTATATAATTTGAATACAAAACTCTGAGAACAACAGTAGAATTAGGGATGGATTTGACAGAAGCTCAAAAGGATAGATTACAACATTTGAATGCTCTAGATGAAATTAGATTAGAAGCCATCCACCACACAGAGGTTATACAGAAACAAAGAATTAAATGGCATGACAAGTATATAAAGACTAAAGAATTCACTGTTGGTGATTGGACCCTTCTCTACAATTCCAGATATAAATATTTCAAGGGCAAGCTTCAATCTCGATGGCTGGGACCATATGAGATTCAACATGTATTCCCTAATGGTGTAGTCCAACTACAAAACATTGATGAGGTCTGATTTTCATTGCTAGTAAATGGACACAGGCTGAAACTTTATAAGAAACCACTTCAGAAAGATGATTTTCTTGTCTCTCTGGCCACTCAGAATGGTACTCATGGCACTCTTGATGAAGGCTCTGCAACACACACTGATACACCATCAGAAGATGATCCACCAATCCTGTCTAGTGATGTAGAGGTTGAGTTGCATGACTTAACCCTTGTCATTGAGACTTAATTTTTCATGCTTTGTACTTCACGTGCACACACAACACACTACCCATGGTGACTATAGTTAGCTCTTGCGGGACCTATTCTTCACTCTCAGTTGGGACCTGTTACAGTCAGGACCTGACATAATACATATTTAACTATTCAACCAGGACCTGTACTAGAGGCACCCATAGCAACTAATGTCTGCAGATGTCTTCAACAATTTGGCGAATAGTAAACCATTTTCTCGCTCATTCCATATCTTCTATACATGCTTCATTCATTTTGAAATAAATCCAACGCTACTGCAAAAGTGTTCCACTCAAGCTCATGAGTTGTCCGTTCACGCATTGCGAGCTGTCACCTCACATCACTTCTGAAGTACCCGCCGCCTTACCATTCACTCGCATGCATGTCATCTTGCTCATATCAAATAAAATGCCAAGTATGTGTTCTCTAGTTCCAAGGTGCGCTGATCATTTATTTCCATAACATATGTACATAAGGTAACTTTCAATGATTAACTTAGATTTATTTCTATATTCATAATTACTCTTTGTTTATTTCATGCATGCAAAAATATATATCACCATTCCATTTAATAAATACTCTTCCTTTCATATCAATTCACATGTGAAGTGAGGTCACTTCACACATTAGTTGGGGGGAGGGGTTAAATTTTTTTATTTTTGCCATCCAAGTTTTTAGAGACCAGATAGAATTCTATGCCATTTCCAAAGATAGTAAACCTACCCTGTTTTGCCCAAAGTGTGAACTTGTTACCCCGAGAAAGTTACAGTTGAGAAGAGTAGGAGAAGGCAACAAATTGTAGATTGGTTCTTTTTAAGGTGGTGGAATTAGAGTTTAACAGAAATTGGCACTCCAAGAGGTTGCAAAACACATAAATAATGGGAGGTGATGTGATATGATGAGAACCATCTGCACATAAGGAAATATTAGAGGATTTGTTGGTTCTACCAATCTTCACCAGAGTAGGATGGTTGGACTACTTTTTGAAGTTAATAGAATATGATAATGAAATGACAAAAGAATTTGGAGCTACATTGTAGTATGATGAGGCAATAGTCAGGGGATTGGTCATAGATTCTTCTAAAATGGCCATTGCCCAAGTTACAGGATTTCCGCGCACAGGGTCTGAATATCCAGCTCGTGCTGATGCAGCTACAACAAGGGAAGAATTCTGCGAGCATGGAGAACACCTGGACTCAACATCACAAGGTACAAAGAGATTATCCCTTCCATTCTTTTAGGGAAAACGTGCTTCTTATATCATTAAATACTTTACCTATGATGGTCGGCACAATTTGTTGTATACTGTGCATTTTAAGTTGCTTAATCACATACGCCATGATAATCTAGTCAATGTTCCCAATTTCCTCTATAACATGTTGAAAAGGATGGCATCTGAATATTAGAAAAAGCAAGTGGACACCACGTTGTCCCATCACTATTTAATAGCCCTATTGGTTAAGAGAAGCCTGAGAATTCAACACCCATAGGTTGATTGGGATGCCTTTAAACAATGTATAGATATCACAACACTGTTGGAAGTACCTGAAGTAGAGGATGAACTTCAACATGAGCCTAAACTAGAGATTGAACTTGAGCAAGAGGGGCCACAGGAGGAAAATACTCCAGAGGATAGGCCAGTGGCAACAGAGGAACCCTCATCTTCTAACCCTAAAGCTATGAGAGGCATTGATTCAACACTTGTTAGGAAAAAGAGAAACAAGAAAAGTGTTGAGAAACATAATAGCACCATGAAGGGAGAAGATGCAGGGGAAAAGAAGAAGAAGAGGAAAAATGAAGTCAAGTAGGAAACTGTTACTCCCAGGCACTCAGGAAGGTTGAAAAGGTAGAGTGTGAAGGAAAGAATTGTTGAGGAACAAGGGCAGGAGGAAAAAGGTGAAGAACAACGCACCATGACCCAACGCTGCTGAAATAGATTTAGATAAATAAGGAAATGCCCCTGAAGATGTCCCTACCGATGCTCATGAGAGTGTTAATGTGTCTACCAAAAGGAGAAGGTATGTTTCTTCATCTTCTAATTCTGATTTAGAAGATATGTTTATTGTAAAGAAAATGGGAAAGTCAGTTCCTAGTAGTTCTACTAAGGAAATTTTTTATATCACCGGGGATGATGATGATGAAGGTTTGAATTTTCTAAAGGAAAAGGAATTGTTGGAAGATAGGAATATAAGAAAAGAGCTTCAAGAAGCTCTTGATAGGATAAAACAATTGGAAGAGCAGGTGAAAGGATATGAGGAGAAGGATAAAGAAAAAGATAAAAGAATACAGGAGTTGGAGGAGAGAATTCAAACCTATGGCCATGGAACCAACTTAGATCTGTTAGCACAGATGGTTGTGAGTAAAACAAAAACTGAAGAAAATTAAGTATTAACTCCACAAGCTCATGTATCAAGGACTCCAATGTATCACACCACTTTGTCTTTGGGTTTTGAATTAAAGAAACTTACTCACAAATCCAAATAGGAAAAAGAAAGCTAGGAGAAAGAAAAATAGAATCTCAATGCATCAATGGAAGATAAGAATTTGGTGATAAAAAGGTTGGAGGATAAGCTGATAGAGGTAATAAATAGAGCCATTCAGATCATTGAGTGTAGACCTCCATCGAGGATGTATGCATTGTTTTTAAAAGAAAAATTTCTTAGTTTTCAGTTCAATAGGTTCATTAATGATTAGCCCACTTTACATTCAAGACATATTTTTTTAGCTATTTTAAAGAAGCCAGCTTAGAGGAGCAAGATCAACTATGTGAATATTGTTTGCACAATTATCTAATGGTAGAGGATACAAAACGTAACCCTTCAATTTATGTTGGGGATTTGCAAGTTAGGGCACTGTTGTCATATTTCAAGAATGAGCAGCTCAGAGGTGAATTAAAAGACAAATATGAGGAACAAGAGAAAATAGTGGCACTACAGATCAGAAGAGAAGCACTGAATCCTGATGTAATTCTTACTTAGTGGTTGACACTCCTCTCACACAAAGGTCCAGGAAAAATAATTATGGATTTGAGATTGCGAGATCACAGAAGGATACAACAGTTAACAGTACTTATGCTTCAAAATTGCCTAAGGTATGTATAAAGTAGATGGAATAGTCTGACCCCAGCATTGCAGAGGATAGAGCCTCACTCTTTCCATAATTTAATGAACATGTTTTAAAGATTATACAAGTACATCCAGATTTTAGAACAAACAAGAGTGGGATGGTTGCTACTTACTTTTCATCCTCCTATTCTCCTCTATCTAGTACCACACTGGACAGGAGAAAAGAATGATGAATGTAGGAATGCAGAATTAGTCAGGATGGATAGGCTTGCATGTTATAATAGTTTCTATCTTAAGCAGGGGGAGGGAGTCAGAGAAATAATGGACCTTAGGCAGATTCCCTTGCACTACAATCTTCTCCCCTAGATGTTTAATTCAATGATTTTGTTTGAGGACAAGCAAAAGGATAGTTGGGGGGAATGATGGGTTGAAATATTGACCTCTTTTTATGTTGTTTTTATATGCTTGTAGAACTTTTCCATATCTTCTAGATACTTTTTAAACATCACCATCATGATATACTGCCTTTTTATATACTTTGCAAGACCTTGAATCTATGATTATTAATATGGAATATGGTGATGGTATTATCAATTGAATGATTTAAACACGAGTATGCATGTAATATAGATGAAATTCTATGGTTTAATTATGGAGGTTATTTGCTTGCATATGTTTTGTGAATTAACCCCTGTGCAGTAGCAAGCATGTGGCATCAAGGAAAGAAGGATTTGCAGTGAGTTGCAGAACAAGAGAATTAAAGGAAGTCGAAGTCTAAACGCCAGAAGTGCAGGCAGCTAGAGGATGAATGTGAACCATCATGGGAAGGAATAAATGCAGAAGAAGTAGACTAGTTTCAAGTGTAGCTTATGTGTGTTCTTCATACGAACTGTTGCATAAGAATTCTTTGTTGAATAGGGTTCTCCTTCCTCTGTTCAGTTAGAATTAGTAAATCAATCTTACACATGTATCCTAATATCTAGGAATGGATTGATGTCTAAAGTTAGTTGGTAGTTGCATAAGACTCTCCTCTTTTGTATAAGTTAGAGGGGATGAGCTTGGTGTCAAGTTAGTTACTTTGTTATCCAATTACTCAGTTGTTGTTCTACTTTCAATATTAGAAGCTCTAGACATGTTTGATTAAAAAATGTCATTATTGAATACAATATGAAAGAGATTCTGTTTATGATATGAAATGAATGGAACTATGTGTTATGAGGATGTGTGAGTATCTGAAGTAGATTTGATTTCCAGCTAAGTGAGTCAGTTCCCTGAGCCAGCCACTCAAGGTACTGATCTCCACTTCATTTCTTTTCTTATTCCCTTATGCATTCTTGTTAAATCTATTTTCCATTAGTTTATAAATACATCATGAGCCAATTAGAATATTTTGATTGTAAATTGCAGTGGTATGGTTCATGAACAAATGCATGCTTTGTCTACGTTAAGTCCTCCGGAGGTTAGCATTAGTTCTCTCATCATTTTGAATGTTTTGGATTAGTTCTGTAATTTTATATTGTTAGCAGTTATCTACAGCTTATGCTGAAGGTACCCGTAGCCACTAGATTCTGTAACTATTTTTACTATTCTTGCATTTCTGTGTATTCCAGCAAAGTAAAATAATCTGAGTAGGTTTGGATAAGATAGTTTAGAAGAATATGAGCCCTGAAGGCACATACAGTGCAGTGCCATCATAAGCTTACCCTCCTTGGTTGATAATTTAATGTGGGAGTATAATATCAAGTGGACTGTTCATATAGGTTTACCCCTGAATTATGTTAAGTCTACAACGCATTAGTTTTCCTCTATAATGGGGTCGAGTCTTACTCCCCAACTTCACTATATTAGACTATAGTTAAAATAATTAAACGATATTGACACAATTTGATATAGAAATAAATAAGTAAACAAAGGAAAACTTTGACATCCAACCAAGGTTACTATCGACTATATGAATGTTCTAAGAACATTATTTAGTCAAATCGACGTAAATGACGTCGAGAGATCTTAAATCGACTTGTTGATAATAGTTGAATTAAAATTGACTTAATAAGGGAAAAAATGGCTTATACTCACCCCATCTTGCATGGGTTCATGAAGATCAACTTCGATACTCAGATGGCAATCTGACTTTTTCCACAACATCTATTTCCTTCTCCTAGGTGATGTTCTCCTTCCACTCTTTCAAGGAAGATTCTTTTCCTGGTTACACTCACAAACATATAACCATGATCAGTGTATCATCATCTAATTCATAAAACATAATGATTAAATAATCTTAACAACATGTAATCTCATGTCTAATCTAAGCATTAATTACAATCCATTTAATCAATGATTCAACTTGATATTTTCCACAAACATCAAATCATTAATATAAGATTATTTATCCTTTATACCACATAAAAGTAAGATTAATCTTAATCAAAAGTTGAGTCCATGTAACAATAATAGATTTTGCATTCATTTGCAAAGGATGGAAAATATTTTGGTTGCAGAGTAGAGCTAAAAATACATAAAAAACTTGTATGAAACCTAGGGCTTCTTCTAGTTACTAGTTTTAGTGCAATTATTTTGTAATATTTTCTAGATTCTCTCTCAAGGGCTATGATAGGACATTGTAATATTCAAAGAATGGAGCTGATGTGTAGATTGAACATCATTTCAAGTGTCTCCATGAACATTCTAAGTTTTTGGTATTTTAACAACTTACTCTAATCACATTTGCTAATTTGAATGTTCTTCATGATTAGTTGATTGTGTGGATCGTAAAACACCTTTGTAATGCTATTGGAAGGTACCTTTTCATGAGAATGTATGAAGTTTATGGATTATTAATGGATATTTAAATAATGCTTGGAATTATGTTCTGCAATATTCTAGCTACCTGTTTGTTTGTGTAGAGCCTAGCTTATGCAATAGATTGTCAGTTATTGTCTTTGTTTCTACCTTGATTAGGTAACAAAATATGATTACATTAGTGACCCCTTTGATTGAATATTCAGACTCTTCTGCCCTAACTGGATATAGGCACCCGATCTACTGTTTATCAACCTTCCCTTTTCTTTCAACACACTTAAACACACCCAAAATATCAATCTTTTGCCTTCTTTGTGTTATTTTTCCTACTCACATCCATGTCTAGATGTATGCTTCTGCATTTGGGGCTATCAAAGTATCATTTTAAACTCTGCATCATTGTGTATCTACTATATGAAGGTGTAATAGCCTTGAATTCGTCAAACCAGTATACAAGCTACTTAGTGACAGAAAATTAGAGTTTCCTATGCATTGGGTATAGTTTGATTTGAGGCTTAGCTTAACATTGTTATCATTGATTGTTCTCATACACCTTAGGGAATGCCCCCCTTGGTCTAGCAGAGCCAAAAGAATAAGGTCTTACCCATCTTATCAATGTTGTCCTTAGTTGCCTCATCTTGAGTATAAGTTTGTAATCTTTATCTGTAGTTTGGCACCCCTAGCACTCAAAACTGATTATCTCAACTTTGAGCACCAACAAAACTAGTGCCATTGCCAGAGATAAATTAAGTCCTTTATTGATATCTTGAGTTATCTGTTGGTAAAGAAAAATTTCTCTCCCCAAGTGTTAGGGAATGCCCCCTTGGTCTAGCAGAGCCAAAAGAAGAAGGTCTTACCCATCTTATCAATGTTGTCCTTAGTTGCCTCATCTTGAGTATAACTTTGTAATCTTTATCTGTAGTTTGGTGATGTAGAGGAACTTTGAATGGTGAAAGATAGACGGACTAGACAAGGTTCTACTTCACCTACAAGCCCAAAAACGAAGACCTTTATGCAAAAGTGGGAACAGCAGAAGGAAACTCCAGTATGATCATGGAAAGGTTGTATTAGGGTACCAAATGACTCATCCCACCCATTGGTTAAGGCAGATCACTCCCGGAACATGCATTTGCTTCACAAATCCTCTAAATGGCTTGTCTCCCTATAAAAAGAGAACAGTCCTCTTATCTTTTTGCACAGACCTTCAAATGTCAACCTAAGACATGCATTGGATACCCATTATGGCTCCCCACAACATACTCTAAGATGGGTATAGGTTACTTTGGAAAATGTGCTCTAAAAACGGACTGGTAATGCTGCTACAAGGGTTCAAACTCAGAAATGTCACTGTGAAATGCCATGAACAGTCATCCATAACTTCCACACAACACAAAATGAGGTCGATCGCTTCGGTCAGATTGTAGATAACATATTTATAGTCATTTTCTCCAAGTTACATAAAGATCCAACGGTGGAAACAAAAGTTATGGCATTTTTCCCAAAACAGGTTACTCTAAATCAGGGTTTGACAGTCTACACGAAAAATGCAATATCTTGAGCAAAACGAAACCAAAATGCATGCACCAAAAGGAAATGGAGGGTAATTGATAGGACTATCACTTAAAACCAATTTGGAACCAGTACTTGTCCGTACAAGTCCGTACAACTACAGGAAACAGTCAATTTCTGTTGAAATACATGAAAACAATGTTTTGTCTATTGATCAAAACCTACTAATCAACCACCCACACCTTATTTGGATGTTACAAGGCCTTAATAAAGGAATTCCTCATTTGTCTCTTTAGTTTCCACTTCCTTCCAATGAATTGGAACAAAGTGACCCTTCACCTTCCTCATTTTACATTTTTGAAAGATACATTTTTAGGGATTTTCCATTTTGTATGACAACTTGTCATAAGACTTAAACATTAGACCCTTCTTAGGATCTTAACACATGAAAGATGACTTGATAGACCTCAATACAATATTAAATCATTGCAAATTTAACCAAAAATTAAAGATTTGTCTAGGACAACTTTGATTTGCCAAGGTGCTCCTGCACCATACTCCTCAGCATGAAGAAAACTCTTGTCCCAAGAGTTGTGTGGTCTACTTCAAATGACTTTTGCCTCTTTATGTCTTCAACCCTGACTTGATGCCTCCTCTACTTCCTCTTTACCTTCCAACTGTGACTCCTATTAATGGAGTTTGACTGGCTGCCTCCAAGGTGCATCAGAAGTCCACTCCTTCCTACTACACAACACTTCTGTCCCTCACCTGGGAGTCCTCTCTTGCCTCTCTCCCCAAGATTGTTGGCGACAACCAATGGACCATCTTCTCTGGCCCTCTTTACAGACCTTCATGTCTGCCTACAGCAGTGAGTGAACTTGCACCTGCAACCATAAAACTTCTCAACAAGAATCAGATAGTAAAAACCAATGCTCATCCCGAACTCCTGGTGTAGATTGCCTCCTTCGGCGCTCTATCTACACACTCAGAATCTTCTGAGCTCTGATACCAATTTGATACAGAGGAACTTTGAATGGTGAAAGATAGACGGACTAGACAAGGTTCTACTTCACCTACAAGCCCAAAAACGAAGACCTTTATGCAAAAGTGGGACCTTTATGCAAAAGTGGGAACAACAGAAGGAAACTCCAGTATGATCATGGAAAGGTTGTATTGGGGTACCAAATGACTCATCCCACCCATTGGTTAAGGCAGATCACTCCCGGAACATGCATTTGCTTCACAAATCCTCTAAATGGCTTGTCTCCCTAGAAAAAGAGAACAATCCTCTTATCTTTTTGCACAGACCTTCAAATGTCAACCTAAGACATGCATTGGATACCCATTATGCCTCCCCACAGCATACTCTAAGATGGGTATAGATTACTTTGGAAAATGTGCTCTAAAAACGGACTGGTAATGCTGCTACAAGGGTTCAAACTCAGAAATGTCACTGTGAAATGCCACGAACAGTCATCCATAACTTCCACACAACACAAAATGAGGTCGATCGCTTTGGTCAAATTGTAGATAACATATTTACAGTCGTTTTCCCCAAGTTACATAAAGATCCAACGGTGGAAACAAAAGTTATGGCATTTTTCCCAAAACAGGTTACTCTAAATCAGGGTTTGACAGTCTACACGAAAAATGCAATATCTTGAGCAAAACGAAACCAAAATGCATGCAACCAAAAGGAAATGGAGGGTGATTGATAGGACTATCACTTAAAACCAATTTGGCACCAGTCCTTGTCTGTACAGGTCTGTACAACTACAGGAAACAGTCAATTTCTGTTGAAATACATGAAAATAATGTTTTGTCTATTGATCAAAACCTACTAATCAACCACCCACACCTTATTTGGATGTTACAAGGCCTTAATAAAGGCATTCCTCATTTGTCTCTTTAGTTTCCACTTCCTTCCAACGAATTGGAACAAAGTGACCCTTCACCTTCCTCATTTTACATTTTTGAAAGATACATTTTTAGGGATTTTCCATTTTGTATGACAACTTGTCATAAGACTTAAACATTAGACCCTTCTTAGGATCTTAACACATGAAAGATGACTTGATAGACCTCAATACAATATTAAATCATTGCAAATTTAACAAAAATTAAAGATTTGTCTAGGACAACTTTGATTTGCCAAGGTGCTCCTGCACCATTTGGCACCCCTAGCACTCAAGAACTGATTGGCTTTAGGGATTTGAGAAATCTCAGCTTTGAGCACCAACAAAACTAGTGTCATTGCCAGAGACAAATTAAGTTCTTTATTGATATCTTGAGTTATCTGTTGGTAAATAAAATTTTCTCTTCCCAAGTGAAGAGTGGCAACTTTGTTTAGCTGAAACCACAAAAAAATCAAAGCAAGAATCAAATATGAAAAGAGGAAAGCATTCAAAGAATTCACAACAACCTGATGATATGGCAACACATTCAAGGAGGCAACATAGTGCCTGGAAAAATACAAACAAAGGTATGTCTACCAGATACACTTTTCAAAGAGATGATGTTTGTCCTTCTGTTAGAGATAATGTGCATTTTGATCAACATCCCTATACTTTAGATGATTCTAGTGATAAAATAGTTAGATCTAGTAGAAGGAATCGTAGACATATGGCATGCCAAAAGATTCAATGAACATGATTAGAGGGTATAGAGACATATCCCAAGAGGCACAATATGAAGATTTGAATGCATCAAATCTTACAAACATAAGAACTAAAAGAGTAGGAGCACATCCTAATTCCCCTACCACATAGGGTCGAATCAGAACAAGATGCTTCATTTTATGATGCCAATGCTGCTACACAATTAGAAAATGAGCGTAGGGAAAGAGAAATTGATGAAAGGCTGGATATGCTTGATCACCTTAGGCAAAGACATAGAGAACTACAAGCTCAAATTGATTTGCAGCAAGCCTAGCTTGCCCAAAATACTCAACAACAAAATCATCCTCAACATCATAATAATCCTAATCATCCTGTAGTAAATCAACAACCTAATCAACAACAAGGTAACCAACATAATATGAGAACATATAATAGGAGGCATGCTCAAAGGTTACCACCACCAAGACATCCCATAGGAATGGAAAGATATAGACAATTGGAATTTTATGGCATCCCAAATTATCCCAATCCAATCCCAAATGAGATTAGGGGTAAGGTACCTAAATTTCATGGTAATAATGTTATCATTGGTGAAGAACACCTCATGAGATTAATCAATGTGACTGATGAGTATGAAATTGAAGACGAGGATGTTATGATGAAGTTGTTTGTGTAGTCATTAAAGGAGAGTGCAAACGATTGGTACAAAATTCTTCCAAACAGTAGAATTGACTCCTGGGAAGAATTCATGAGAGTTTTCAAGTTGTAATATGGAGATAGAATTGATCCTAAATTTGTGATCCATGAGTTAACAGCAATCAAAAAGGGTATAATTGAGACTATTGTAGAATTCAACAGTAGGTTTGTCATGACAATGAGAAAGGTGCCTCCCAATTTGAGACCAACTGAATCCACGTGCTTGGTTATTTAATATGGAACATTTGATGCAAAATTAGGATATTGCCTTTGTGCTAAAAACCCTCAAACTTTAAGAGAGGCTTATAACATGGCAATCAATATAGAAAGAACATGAGGGCATCTGGAAAACATGTCAAAAGAGCTAATGTACAAAAATTTTAAACTAAATGCAACAACCTCAAGCAAGCCCCTTACTGTTAAAGACAAGTTAGATAAGCTGATGGGGGAAATGAAAGATTTTTCATATAGTGTTGCACAAAATGAGAAGGGTTTGCCTTCTAACAATGTTGCTACTCATTTCAATGAGGAGAAAATATTGCATAACAAGCCTTACAATACTGATTGGTCCAAGATACTAGGGAAAAATGATAAACATCTTGTTCCAAGGCAAAGAACTCCAAGGCCCCAAGACAAGGATACACCTGACCCTTTGAGGAAGAATCATGTGAATGTCTAGGATGATGCATTATGGTGTGAAGCATGCTTCCTAACTCATGATCCAACAAATTGTGTTGTTGTAGCTAGGATATTAAAGGAGAAAGACTTCCCAAGTGAAGAGGGAACCCCTGAATATTATGAAGATGTTGATGTAGATCAACTTGATGAGTATGAAGAAGATGAATTCTTCCGATATGACTTTAATGACCATCAAGTATAGTATGAACTGCCAGCCCATGATTTCCATCATCTCAAAGAATTCATACAACAAAGATATAAAAGGGAAAGACCCTCAAATGAAGACATTAAGACCCTTACTGATGCAGTTGTCATGCAAGTTCAAAGTGAATACCAACTTTGAAATAGGAAAGTAAATGCTCAGGGGGACAGTTAGAATGTAGCAGGAATGAAAGTGTCAAATACATATGCTAATAAAGAAAAACAAAAGGCTGACATTGATGCAAGAAAAAATGACACTACAAATAAGAGTGCAAGCAAGACTACAGAAAGGCCAACATAGAAGAAAATGACATCTATACCTGATGTCCCTATGCAGAAGAAATATGTTCCAAAAAATCTTTTATTCTTAACACTCATGCAACTATTCCTTTGTCCACCCCTCTACTTGATTATGTCCCTATTGACATGTCTCTTAATTTGAGCCAAATAAATGTCATGGTACTAGTCTGGGAGATGCTTAGAATCCTTGAACATAAAGATAGAGTCTTGTAGTATATCAATGCACCAACCCTATTTGAAGACCAAACAAATCCTTTGGATGATTTTGTAGAAGATATAATTACTGAAACAAATGCCCAAGAAATACTTGAGGTCTACCTTGGTACATTATCTGTAAGTAATCCAACCATGGTTGATCCTTTTTATACTTCATTGTTGATAAAGGGATGGTTGGTGTATAATTGCATGTTGGATTCTAGCGCATCAAGTAATGTGATGCCTTTAGAAGTTATGAACATGCTAGGCTTGAAGGTTTCTAGATCTTATGGCAATTGTTATACAATGGATTCCAAGGAGGTAAATGTTATTGGAGTTGTCAATGGTGTAGAGGTGCAACTTGTTGCATACCTTGGTAAGTGTTTTTTGATGGACATAATCATTATTGATTGCCCAGCCAAGTGGGTTGTTCTATTGTCAAGAAAATAGGTAGGTTCAATAGGTAGTAGTATACAAATGGACTTATCTTATGCCACCATACCGGTCAATGGAAAAGAGGTTCGGTTGCATAGAGAAAATAAAATGTTACATATTGTGGAGGACCTAGAAAAGGCAAAGGATGAGGTGCACTATGAAGATAGTGAGCTTGACAACATAATTGGAAAAATTTATGATAATGTTAACAACTATATTGACTTGACATCATACTTGAAGCCTTCTTGCCTTGAAACTAGTGATGTGTTGAAAATGTATTTTGATGGTGCCTATTCACAAGAGGGAAATGGCGTAGGGATTGTTTTAATCTCCCCAGATGACACATCTTATAGGTTCACTTTCAAATTAAATTTTGGATGCACCAATAACATAGAAGAATATGAGGCTCTACTGCTTGGGTTCAATATTGCTTCCAGGTATGGAATTAAATGTCTCAGTGTGTTTGGTAATTTTGAATTAATAGTATCCTAGGTTGGAGGCTCATATACAACAAAAGAGAAAAGATTGAAAATGTATATGAATGTTGTATTGGATACCATTGAGTTGTTTGATGCTTTTGGTATCAAGTGGCTAGATAGAAATTAAAATGTCATAGTTGATTATGGCCTTAAAATTTGATGTATCTTTTTCATCACCTCATTGCACTTATAGTGTTGAATTCCTCACTAGGCCTAGCATTCTTGATAATATATATAGATGGCAAGTATTCAATGATGACAAGCATATCTGTTATTTCATGAATGACATAAATGAATTTGAAAACTAATAGATTGATTGGTAGCTAATCATCGAGGTAGAGGATGAAAAGGAGGCTTTATTTGGAAATGAGATCATTCAGATCAAGATCAATACCATTCCGAGAGGTCTTGTAGATCTTGAAAGAATGTTTGATAGTAATGATTTCTACAAGACAAGGAGCAAACCAATCATCGAGGATGATGTAGAAAGCATAAATCTAGGGACAAAATCAATTCCAAATGTGATCTAAATTGGGAAGAAGTTGAAGTTGATAGAGAAGCAATTGCTGATTAGTCTATTAAAGAAGTTCATGAAGTGTTTTGCATGGTCATATGATGAATTGAAATCTTATAGGGAAGAATTGTTTCAACATACTATTCCTTTAGAACCAACTACAAAACCATTTAGGCAAAGGCAAAGTCCTGTTAATCCTACATTGGCCCCTCAGATGGAAAAGGAATTAATGAAGTTGAAGGAGGGTGGTGTAATTAAAGAAATCAAGCATTTAGAATGGGTGTCTAACCTAGTTCCGGTGAGAAAGAAGAATGAGGACATAAGGCTTTGTGTAGATTTCAAAAATTTGAACATAAGTCCCGCAAGGACAACTACGCATTGCCTAGTATGGACCATTTGCTACAGAAAGTGATAGGATTTGAATTAATGTCGATGATGGGTGGCTTCTTAGGGTATAATTAGGTAATTGTCATAGAGTTTGAGTAGTACAAGACAACCTTCACTGCCTTTTGGGGAACATTTGTGTTGTTGAAATGCACAAGACAACTGAGAGGGGGGGGTGAATCAGTTGTAACCAAAACTTAACTTCTTTTAAACATCAACACATTAACCACTTAATCACTATTATTAAGATTTAACCATGAAAGCATGAAATCAAAAATTTAGGAACATTAACACATTCAACACAAGAGACACCAGATTTTTTACGTGGAAAACCCAATGAGGAAAAAACCACGGTGAGGATTAACTCACAGTATAAATGATATATCAAAATTTACAAAAAGGCTCACTACTGAAAATGCTCACTGCAAAAGATGGAGTTCACTGCCAAAAGAAGAGGCTCATTGCCAAAAGGGCTCATTGCCAGAAGTTGGTGAACTAAGATAGTAGCATCTACACCATGCCAAGGTTCAATTCCATTGAAGTGCAATAAAACTCCTACACTCTGCTTTTACACTTTGCACTTATCTTTACATCTTTGCAACATCATACCTTATTTATGACTTCCTTACATGTATTTATACAATTCATCAACCTTGGAATGATCTCCAAGGTCGGCATACATACATACATTAGAATAGGTCTAGACCTAAATAGATTTGTGAAGAAAAAGAATGAATGCGGACCACACCATGCCTTAGTTGGGACTCAAATGCAATCTCCCACATAACAACATGCTATCACAAACTCCAAAGCATAATCGCAAGTAGTGAAAACAACCAAGTCAGCCAAAACTGGTGTTAACACTAAGACCTTTAGGAACACGCTTCATCCATGATCTGAATTACACTTTGTGGACCAATCAAAAAGTAGGAACAAAATCTAGAGACATCCACAAGCACGTTACAATCACCAAGAAATTCCGCACAACCCCCAAACATTCTATCCAGAAGATTCTTCAAACTAGAGCACTTAAACATTACTGTCAGCCATTGTCATAAAGAAAAGATCGCTTGTAGAGAACCAAATCATGAACCATTTCAACTGAAGGCACATAACATCATTCTAGACTTAATCTCAGAACTGCAGACTATAAAACTTAAATGTAGAGAAATGCGGAGTAGAATACATTCTCCCTGTCACCATTGAATACTTAGAAAAACTATTTTTACTCCGGTGAGTAGAACTCACTCAAATCTTCACACTAAAGGCTCAAACATGAAGCATAGAAACTACATACATCCCTTAGCATAACTTCCAAACTGCAAACAAAGATATTCAATCTACAGGATATGCAGAGCAAAATACTGCACTGTTCTTCTCAGACATTTGCTCAAACTCATACAAATAACTTCCTTAGATGTTGACCTTAGGTGTTGACACCAATGACAACACTTATTGCTCATACTTGCAACAATCTCCCATTTGTCGTTGATGGAAACACATGATGTGAAAAACCATCAAGATTGATGAGAACCATTATTGTTCCATTTTATGCCATGTTTTAGCCCATTTCCTACACCTTCATATCTATTCTCATATCATTTATGTTGCATATGATTAAAATACATAAGAGGTATTTGATATAGATTTGAGATAAAAAAATGACAAATAATTATTATATTGTCTTTATTAATGAGCATTGGAAAATAAATTGAATCTATAACAATCTCCTACAACTATGAAGGAAGGATGGGAATCCACATGAAGATTATTGTGATATTCTTGTTTCAACCAAAATAATATATTTAGTATATTGTTATTAATCAGTTTGGAACCTTAAGAAATATTGGCCACACATACATATTTTATAGCTGATCATGATGCTTTAACTGCCAACTATACACCACATGGATCTCTCTCCACGTTATTGGATTTGGCATGCACATAACAATCTATTGTAGCTGAATGATAAAGATTCTTCGTGAAGACTGCAACAGATCCTCCTGTCACCTCCTTTGCAACATGAACTCTTGCCACGTCATACTCTACCATGTCATCTGCTGTCAACTCTAGACTAACTTTCAACATTTGTTGTTATGATATCCACGTGCATCCCTTCTATAGCTCCTCCATAATATTTGTGTGGACCCTTTCTAAGATCGAGTTGTCAAGAGCTGTGCAAAAAGATGGCTGCAATCTTCTATTTCGTGTTTCTATTATATACTTGGTATTTTGTTATGGCAATGGTTTTGAAAGAGTAGACGTGGGTTATTTCCTTCTTTTCCAAAACCAACTAATAAATATCCACCATAAGACTATAAACCATGGGGACCAAAATATATATTCTTTTTATGTAATGGCTATATAAGCCATCATGTATTAAAAAGCAGAGGTAATGAGGAATATACAAAAACCATTATCATTGCAGAATAAATATTGTTTTGAGCTGATTTCAAAAACTCTGTAGTTCATTTCTTTCAAACGGTTTGCTGAGAGGAAGGGTGCCCACTCTGTAGCAACCGAATGATTGTATATATATTTCTATTTTTCTGTAGGTTACATTGTGTGATTTCTATCACTTCTGTTTTGTATCGTGTTGGAATGGTATTTCATCTACCGTAACTTCTGTGTGTTCATAGTTGTAAATAATTTTAATTTGATTAATGTGCTTCCTATTTCATAAATTCTGCATTTTACATTTAATTGTTTATTTTAGAATTTGCTTTATGTACAGTTCCTGTCGCCTGAATAGAATAGAACAGCTCCTATCGCTAAGAAGTGATAGTTCCTGTCACCATATTTATTTCAATTTGCAGTAGGTTTATTTTCTAGCTGCATTCATTTTACTCATCTTATGACTTTCACCCCTTCAGCATATAGCCCCAACACCTTTCACAAGATTACAATCCCCAGATTGACACGTATAGACCACACTGAAATTTATTATAAATCGTTAAATATTTCTTTTCTTTACCCCAGTTTTGGCCTATCAAAGACAAACAAACTTGCTTTGCTTCTTTGCTCCCCCTTTATGCTTTCTTTGGCTACAACTTTCTTAGAATCTCTCTCCTTAAGTTTTTCACATGAACTTCTCTCCCCCTTTGACATCAATGGCAAAGGGTGCCCGACCTTTTCTCTCTCTTTAGTTATCAAGGCTCAATTCAGATCTTACTAATTCTGCACTACTCCCCTTATTAGAACCACTGCAACACTTATTGCTCTTTATCAGGAACTCGTATCAGCAACATCTACCTACTCCCCTTGAGAGGTAGCCTTCAAAACATCAATTCAAATGAAAAGATGAGACTTTGGGCACCACTAGATTGATGCACTTCCTATGCATCTTAATTTAGAGCAGGAGGGGTAATAACTCCTAACTTCTCCTTGAGATACTCAAAAGTATCCTTAGGCAGAGGCTTTGTGAAAATATCTGCAATCTGATCCTTTGTAGACACATATTCCATCTTTACTTCATTCTCTATTACCTTTTCTCTCAGAAAGTGATACATTATTGATATATTCTTTGTTCTTGAGTACATCACTGGATTCTTTGAAATGTTTATAACACTTGTATTGTCACAAAAGATTAAAATTGGTTCTCCATACACAACTCTTATATCCTTCAATGTTTGCTTCATTCATAACACTTGAGTACAACACGTTGCAACAATATATTCTGCTTCTGCAGTAGACAAAGAAACTGAATCTTGCTTCTTGCTCAACCATGAAACCAATCTATTACCCAAGAAGAAAGCACCTCCACTTGTACTTTTTCTGTCATCAAGATCTCTAGCCCAATCTGCATTTGTATAAGCACTAAGAGTGAAATCAATATCTTTAGGATACCACAATCCACAGTCTGAAGTGCCTTTTAAATATCTCATGATCCTCTTAACTGCCATCACATGTGACTCTCTAGGATCTTTTTGAAATCTTGCCACAAGACACACTACATGCATTATATTTGGTCTGGTATAAGTTATTTAAAATAGTCCTCCAATCATGGACCTATACTTTTTCTGATCAGTCTTAGGTGATTCATCATTCTTTCTTAGCTTGCAACCAGTTACCATAGGGGTACATACTGGCTTAGAATCTTCCATTCCAAACTTCTTCAATAACTCTTTCACATACTTGGACTGAGAAATGAAAATTCCTTTTTCTGATTGAGTAATCTGTAGTCCTAGAAAGAAATTTATTTCACCAAACATAGACATTTCAAACTCTTTTTTCATTTCCTCTACAAATTTCTTACACATACCTTCATTGCCTCGAAAGATAATACCATCAACAAAGACTACAACAATCAGAATTTGATCATCATTGATTTTGAAGTAGAGATTACTATCTGTAGTACCTTTACTGAACCCTAATTGCAACAAATACTTGTCCAACCTTGCATACTAGGCTCTAGGGGCTTGCTTTAGTCCATACAAGGCTTTTTTCAATCTGCATACCATGTCACCTTGGTCTAATGACTAAAATCCTTCCAGATGTTCAATGTAAACCTCTTCTTCCAGCTCTCCATTCAAGGATGCAGACTTCACATCCATTTGGTACACTTTGAAATCTTTGTGTGCTGTAAATGCCAAAAACATTCTTATTTCTTCAATCCTTGCCACAGGGGCATAAGTTTCCTCAAAGTCTATACCTTCAACCTGAGAACATCCTTGGCATAGCAGTCTTGCTTTGTTTCTTACAACTTCTCCTTTTTCATTCATCTTGTTTCTGAAAACCCATTTAGTTCCAATCACATTCTTATCAGGAGGTCTAGGAACCAATTCCCAAGTTTGATTCTTTTCTATCTGCATCAGCTCTTCTTCCATAGATTTTACCCAACTTTCATCTTTGCAGGCTTCACTTACAATTTTAGGTTCAATCTTTGAAAGTAAACAGTAGTTCACTTGTTCTTCTGCAGCTCTTTTCCTTGTCAATACTCCTTTGATTTTATCACCAATAATTTGATCCTCAGAAATGATTAATCCTTACATACCTAGGAGTCTTAACATCACTTTCCAGAGCCTTTTCTTCTTCAATTTGGCTGTCTTCTTGTTCAACTTTTTCTTCATTTACTATAGCACCAGGTTCATTTGATTCATAGCCATTCAGATATGATATTCTTTCCCTGTCTTCATCAACTTTCACATTAGCACTCTCAATGATCTTTCTCAATCTCTTATTGTAGCACCGGTAGGCCTTACTCTTGGTGGAGTATCCAAGGAAAATTCCTTCATCACACCTAGCATCAAACTTGTCTAACTCTTCTTCTCTTCTGATATAATATTTTCTTCCAAAAACTTTGAAATATTTCACTGTAGGAATTCTTCCATACCACAATTCATAAGGAGTTTTAGTACCATTACCTTTGACTTGAACTCTATTCTGAATGTAGACATCAGTATGTATGGCTTCTCTCCAATACACTTTCGGTAGGTGGGCCTCCTTCATCATTGACCTAGTAGCCTCTTGAACTGTCATGTTCTTTCTTTCAACAACTCCATTCTGTCGAGGAGTTCTAGGAGTAGACAACTTTCTTTTTATCCCATGTTCTGCATAGAAAATATTGAATTAATTTGATATAAACTCACCTCCTCTATCAGACCTTAAGCATTTGATCCTCAATTCTAACTCATTCTCAACCATCGCCTTGAAAGCTTTGAAGTTGTCTAGGGCTTCTAATTTATCCTTTAGAAAAGTGACCCAATTCATTCGAGAATAATCATCAATAAGAAACATAAAGTGCATGTCTCCTTGCAGACTTCTTGTTCTTGTAGGACCACACAAATCTGTACGCACCAGCTCAAGCAATCTAGCAGAAAATTGTTCTTTACTCTTGAAACTTGTCTTTGTCTGTTTCCCCAATTGACATTCCTTGCAAATAGTATTCAGGATTCACAAGCTTAGGCAAATCTCTCATAGCTTGTACTGAACTTATCTTCACCAAATTGTCAAAATTGATATGACACATCCTTCTATGCCACAACCAACTCTCATCTGTCTGAGCCAACAAACAACATTTATTAGTTCCTCTCAAATGATAAACATTACCTCTAGTCTTCTTACCAATAGCAATCACTATTCTGGAGCTTTCCATGATCTTGCATCCATTATCCTTGAATCTTAGATCATACCCTTTGTCACACATCTAACCAACACTTAAAAGATTATGCTTTAAACCCTTCACATAGAGAACATCATCTGTATTGTGCTTTCCATCAAAAGAAATAGATCCTCTTCCACAAATCTTACCAGCTGCATCATCTCCAAACCTAACCAGTCCTCCATCATACTTTTCCAAACTTACAAACTTCCTTTTATCACCGATCATGTGATGTGAACATCCTTTGTCAATAATCCATTCATCCTTATCTTTCTCAGCCTAGCAGACAGACAAAGCACTTTCTTCCACTACTTTTTCTTCCTTCACACATCTAGCAGGATTAGTAGATACAGGTTCTTTCTTGATAGCAATAAACAAGAATTCATTTGCACTAGTATCATCAGACTCATCATCCGTTACACCATCATCATCAAAATCTCTAACATAATAGCATTTCTTTATGATCCTAGGTCTACTTTTAAATTTCTTCTTGGCTTTTTTAATTCTCTCCAGACATCTAGATGCATAGTGACCAATCTTACCATAAGTAAAGCATTTGAATGGTAATTTACCTTTGAACTTATCGGTACCTCTTTGCTTTCTATCCACAAAGTTGGATTCAATCTTATAAAGGTCATCATCTGATTCCACAACATACTGCTCAGATCTTGAAGTCTTCTCTAAAGTACTGGCTTTAAAAGCAGTCTTAGTCTTCGGTAGAGCATCACCAAACTCTCTCATCTCAAATGCAGTGAACTTTCCAAGCAACTGATCCTTTGTGATCTTGTTCACACTCATAAGTTCTTCAATTGCAGACACCTTGTGACTATAGGATTTAGGAAATGATCTAAGAATCTTCAACACAAGCTCATCTTCATCAATAGTTCCTCCAAGACCTTTGATTCCATTGACAATTTCATCAACCTTCAGCATATAGATTGTTATGTTCTCATCGTCACTCATCTTCAGGTATTCATACCTTGCCTTCAGGTTTTGTAATTTGTTACTCTTTACAGAATCATCTCCTTCATATAAGTTTTTCAACTTTACCCATATCTCATGAGCAGTTTCTAGATCCATAACTTTCACTAACTCTGTGTTAGATAAAGCATTTAACAGAGCATCTCTAGCCTTTCCATTTAACTCACACTATTTGACTTCATCTTCAGATGATGAACCATTTTGAGGAATAGTATACTTTGTATCTGCCATCTTCCAAACACTATAACCAAGAGAAATGAGATGACTTTTCATCCGTACCTTTCAGAGAGCATAATCCATTCCATCAAACTATGGAGACTCCTTGTGCACCATCCCGGATCTACCTCAAGCTGTTAGGCTTTCTTCCAAGGAACCCTCACTCTGATACCAATTGTTGAAATGCACAAGACAACTGAGAGGGGGGTTGAATTAGTTGTAACCAAAACTTAACTTCTTTCAAACATCAACACATTAATCACTTAATCACTGTTATTAAGATTTAACCACAAAAGCATGAAATCATAAACTTAGGCACATTCACACATTCAACACAAGAGACACCAGATTTTTTATGTGGAAAACCCAATGAGGGAAAAACCATGGTGAGGATTAATTCATAGTATAAATGATATATCAAAATTTATAACAAGGCTCACTGCCTTAGGGCTCACTACCCAGAATGCTCACTACAAAAGATGGGGCTCACTACCAAAAGAAGAGGCTCACTGCCAGAAGTTGGTGAATTGAGATAGTAGCATCTACACCATGCCAAGGTTTAGTTCCATTAAAGTGCAATAAAACTCCTCTCCTCTGCTCTACTTTTACACTTCACACTTATCTTTGCATCTTCGCAACATCATACCTTATTTACAACTTCCTTACATGTATTTATACAATTCATCAACCTTGGAATGTTCTCCAAGGTTGGCATACAGACATACATTAGAATAGGTCTAGACCTAAACATATTTGTGAAGTAAAAAGAATGAATGCGGACCACACCATGCCTTAGCTGGAACTCAAATGCAATCTCCCACGTAACAACACATTATCACAAACTCTGAAGCATAATCGCAAGTAGTGAAAACAACTAATTCGGCCAAAATTGGTGTTAATATTAAGACCTTTAGGAACATGTTTCATCCATGATCCAAATTACACTTCCCGAACCAATCAAAAAGTAGGAACACAATCTAGAGACATCCACAAGCATGTTACAATCACCAAGAACTTTCACACAACCCCCAAACATTCTATCCAGAAGATTCTTCCAACTGGAGCACTTAAACATTACTGTCAGCCACTGTCTTAAAGAAAAAAATGCTTGCGGAGCACCAAATCATGAACCACTTCAAATGAAGGCACATAACATCATTCCAGACTTAATCTCAAAACCACAGACTATAAAACTTAAATACGAAGAAATGTAGAGCAGAATACATTGTCCCTATCACCATTGAATACTCAGAAAAATAGTTTTTACTCTGGTGAACAGAACTCACTCAAATATTCACATCAAAGGCTCAAACTTGAAACATAGCAACTAAAGACATCCCTTAGCATAACTTCCAAACCACAGACAAAGATATTCAATCTACAGGATATGCAGAGCAAAATACCACACTATTCTTCTCAAACACTTGCTCAAACTCATACAAATAACTTCCTTAGATGCTGACCTTAGGTGTTGACATTAATGACAACACTTACTGCTCATACTTACAACATGTGTATGTGAGGACACCTTTCAGTCTCAAGAATGTAGGAACCACCTCTCAGAGGGCAATGAATGTCACATTTGTAGGATTGATAATGAAATCATGGTGGTTTATCAAGATGATTTGATGGCCTATTATAGGGATAGAGGTGACCATTACAAACACTTGGAGTTAATTTTCTAGTGGTGCTTAGAGCATGGGATTTCCTTAAATCCTAAGAAGTGCACATTTGGTGTTGAGGAAGGTAATATTTTGGGACATATTGTGTCCAAGGATGGTGTGAGGATTGATCTAGAAAGATTCAAAGCAATTAACCTCATTCCTAAACCCAAAACAATAAAAGTAGTGTGCAGTCCTTCTTTGGATAGATTAATTTTGTTAGGAGGTTTGTTCCTAACTTTGTTGAGAAGACAAAGGCAATTTCCAAGGTACTTAAGAAGGGATAATCAACTGGTTGGGACAAGGAAGAAATTGACTCCTTCATGGATATTAAGAATGCACTTAAAAAGGCAAACCATATTGGCTAGACCTGATTATTACAAGCCTTTTCAACGATTTTGTTTTTCTTCTTTCTATACCATTGTTGTAGTGCTACTTCAGAAAATAATGATGGATATGAGCAGCCTATTGCCTTCTTTAGCAAATCATTGTAGAATGCTAAGTTAAATTACTCCATCATGGAAGAACGTGTGTATGCTCTTGTCAAGGCTATCAAGAACTTTAGAACTTATCTTCATAGGAGCCAAAATCACTACATATGTGCTTCATACAGCTATGAGGGACATCTTTGTTTAGCAAGAAGATTATGGAAAGAGGTGTAGATGGATCAATAAGATCTAGGAGTATGATACAAAGGTGTAGACTACAAGGCTGGTTAGAGATTAAGGCCTTGCCAAGATAATGGCATATACAAATTGGATGTAGTAGAAGTACATTAGGTAACTTGTAATACAACACTTCCTCCTTACTCTTTGAAAGATGATCCTTCATATAAAGATGTAGTTTTCTATTATTTGGAAAACTTAAGTTTCCCTCTAAGATTGAGTGATCATCAAAGGAGAACCTTGATGTTGGCAACCTAAAAGTATGTGCTGATGTAGGGCCAAGTTATGTGGAGAAACCTTGATGGATTTCTTCTAAAATGTTTAGATCATGAGCAATCTATCAAGGTCATGAATGAATGAATGGATATTAAGGATGCACTTAAAAAAGTAAACTGTATTGGCTAGTCTTGATTATTACAAGCCTTTTCAACTATTTTATTTTTCTTCTTTCTATACCATTGTTGCAGTGCTACTTCAGAAAATAATGATGGATATGAGCAGCCTATTTCCTTCTTTAGCAAATCATTGTAGAATTCTAAGTTAAATTACTCCATCATGGAAAAACATGTGTATGCTCTTGTCAAGGCTATCAAGAACTTTAGGTCTTATCTCATAGGAGCCAAAATCACTGCATATGTGCTTCATACAGCTATGAGGGAAATCTTTACTTAGCAAGAAGCTTCTGGAAAGAGGTGTAGATGGATCAATAAGATCTAGGAGTATGATATGGAGGTATAGAGTACAAGGCTAGTTAGAGGTCAATGCCTTGCCAAGCTAATGGTATATACAAATTTGGATGCAGTATAAGTACATTAGGTAACTTCTAGTCCAACACTTCCTCCTTACTCTTTGAAAGATGATCCTTGGTATAAATATGTAGTTTTCTATTTGGAAACTTAAGTTTCCCTCTAGGATCGAGTGATCATCAAAGGAGAACCTTGAAGTTGGCAACCTAAAAGTATGTGTTGATGCAGGGCCAACTTATGTGGAGAAACCTTGATGGATTTCTTCTAAAATGTTTATATCATGAGCAATCTATCAAGGTCATGAATGAATGAATGGATATTAAGGATGCACTTAAAAAGGAAAACCATATTGGCTAGTCCTGATTATTACAAGCCTTTTCAACTATTTTCTTTTTCTTCTTTCTATACCATTGTTGCAATGCTACTTCAGAAAATACTGATGAATATGAGTAGCCTATTTCCTTCTTTAGAAAATCATTGTAGAATGTTAAGTTAAATTACTCCATCATGGAAAAACATGTGTATGCTCTTGTCAAGGCCGCCAAGAACTTTAGGTCTTATCTCATATGAGACAAAATCACTACATATGTGCTTCATACAGTTGTGAGGGACATCTTTTTTTAGAAAGAAGCTTCTAGAAAGAGGTGTAGATGGATCAATAAGATCTGGGAGTATGATATGGACGTGTAGACTACAAGGCTAGTTAGAGATCAAGGCCTTGCCAAGCTAATGGCAGATACAAATTTGGATACAGTAGAAGTACATTAGGTAACTTCTAGTACAACACTTCCTCCTTACTCTTTGAAAGATGACCCTTGGTATAAACATGTAGTTTTCTATTTGGAAAACTTAAGTTTCCCTCTAGAATTGAGTGATCATCAAAGCAGAACCTTGAAGTTGACAGCCTAAAAGTATGTGTTGATGCAGGGCTAACTTATGTGGAGAAACCTTGATGGATTTCTTCTAAAATGTTTAGATCATGAGCAATCTATCAAGGACTGTGCGGAGGACATCACATGTCAAATACCATTGCCCACAAAGTAATTAGAGCAGGATATTGGTGGCCTACAATGTTTAAATATGTGGCCAACTTTGTTAGAAAATGTAATCCTTGCTATAGGTTTGCAGGCAAGATGAATTTTGTAGGTGCACTCCCCCTCACATTCATATTAGCTGAAGCTCCAATTTAGCAGCGGGGTCTTGACTTTATTGGAGAGATTATAGAAAAATCTAGCAATGGATACAAATGGATCCTTGTAGCCACTGACTACTTCACCAAATGGGTGGAAGAAATACCTACTAGAAATGTAACATCTAAGGTAATGATTGACTTCCTAATGAAAAATATCATCACAAGGTTTGGTGTGCCTATGAGGATTATTTCTGAAAATGCAATGTGTTTTAGATCCATGATCTCCTTGACACATTTTCAAAGTATGGGATATATTTAGAACATTCTTCTCCCTATCATCCACAAGGAAATGGTCAAGCTAAATATAGTAATAAGAGCATCATGAATATCATTAAGAAGACACTTGACTCAAACAAGAAGAGGTGGGATGATAATCTCAAGTTTGTTGTTTGGGCTGATGAGATAACTTTCAAGAAGGTTATTAGCAGGAGCCCCTTTGAGTTGGTTTATGGAGTAGAAGCTAAGATGTCAATTAGTCTTGAGCTACCTGTCTACAAACTACTACAAGAAGTTGAAGGAAATGAGGGAGATTCCATTTCCTTAAGAGTACATGAGCTGATTGAACATGATGAAGCTAGGAGGACTGCACATGAAAGAAATCTGTTATAGTAGCAGAAGGTCAAGCATTTGTTTAACAAGAGGGTAGTACAGAGGATTTTTCAAGTTGGTGACCTAGTCCTCATGTGGAATTTTAGGGTTGAAGATAAGGGAAATAATGGAAAATTTGAAGCCTTATGGGCGGGCCATTATCAAATTGTAGACAAGTACAATCAAGGCACTTTTTACCTCAAAAGTTTAGATGGAGATTTTATGGAGCTACCTGTCTATGGCCAACACCTCAAGCACTATTTCTCTTGATGGTATGTGGTTATTTGTGCATATGTATATATCTTTCCCTTTTGTGTGTTTTGGTTTGGGTTTTCTATTATTGTTGCCCTTCCCCTTCATTTTGGTTGGATCCTTGCTCTTTCCTTTTGGTCTACAACCTAGAGATAATTGGATCCTCATTGTGCCTGCAAAAGTCACATGTCCCCAACTAGATCTAATGTTGGAACATGCCTAACTTTTTTCAAAATGTCCCAAGTTTAATGCCTCATTATTGTCTGGAATATTTTCACCCATTACTGATAACCGAACTAAGAAATCTTCAATGGGTTTACCTTGGTCAATTTTGTGTTGTGGTGACTGTTTTACCTTCCCCATGCCATGACCATATGTTATTATTGCCAAAAAAACCCCATAAATTTTCTAAGTTTTGTGCTTTCCATGTCATTTCCTGGCTTTTGGGTGCAGGGTTCCAAGTTCCAAATCCTGTTGGAACCTGGAACATCCATGGTTCCAAATCCTATCAGAACCTCAGACATTCCTGGTTCTAATGTCCTCTAGAACCCCCATTCCCCCTTGTTCAATTTGGAGGGTCAAAACTTGGAATTTTGTGATGATCTTGGAGATGGTGGCTATGTGTTTCATCTAGCATCAAATGGACCTTTTGTTTGGGTGTTTTGGCTACTTGGGGATTTTGAGATTTTCATGGACATCAGAACCTTCTCAAAAATTCTTATGTCCTTGATCCTTCCGGGTTTCTAATTTCCCATGGGGTACCCCATATCCCTATGTCCTTGATCCTTTCAGGATTCCAGTTTTTGGCCCGTTTCAAAAAGTCCCTATGTCCCTGATCCTTTCGCGTTTTCAGTTTTCCATGGGGCACCCCATATCCCTATGTCCCCAATCCTTCTGAGATTCTAGTTTCTGGCAAGCACTTTTCAAAAGTCTCTGTGTGCCTAGTTCTTCTGGGTTTCTAGTTTCCCTAGTGTATTTCAAAAAATCCCTATGTCCCAGATCCTTTTGAGTTTCTGGTTTCCCATGGGGTGCCCCATATCCCTATGTCCCTGATCCTTCCTGTTATGATCCTAATATGATATATTCCTAATTATAATAAGTTAAGCACTTGTGGCATGCTTAACCTTGCTAGATTCATTTATTAGTCTTAGTTATTCCTTAAGAGAACTTAGTTAGGATGAAGGGGTGTGTCCCTACATAGTTATGCATATAAATAAGGAGAGATAGATTCTCCCAAACCATCATATCATCTAATATTGAATTCACATATTATTTTCTAATTATTGGATGTCACCCCTTGAAGTGGTCTGCTATTTTTCTGATTTTTACATTTATTTCCAAGAAAATCATAACAAGTGGTATCAGAGCTATGATTTGGGCCAAAATTTTTGTTTCTGCCACAACTTTCAAACCATTGCGAATTTGGACCCAATTTTTTCTAGGTTTGGAGGTATGTGGTAGGTAAGCTTCCAGGTACAAAATTAGAGTTCTATAATACATTTGACGCATGCTATTTTAATTTTGTTTTTTTTCATTATTTAGCTCTATAGGCCGCAAATTTCTAATTTTTTTAAAAAATTACATTTTTGGAAAGGTTATGAAAAATTAGGTTGGGTTAGTTCTTTGCATTTTATTATTAAAGATAAAATATGGTTAGTAATTTAGTGGTCAAAGTTAGGTCAAAATATTGTATTATTCTTCTTTATAGGTCACGATTTTTGAAATTTTTGGAGTTTTTTTTTTTAAATTAGGAAAGTTTATTTATTAATAAGTTATTATTAAAAAAATCCAGAATTTAGTGGTCAAAATTTTGGGTAAAAAGACAAACATCAAATTTAGTCATAGCCCATGTTCTAAAATTTTATGGTTACAACTTGCACTAGATACCATCCTCCATTACTTAATAAAGAAAAATCTAGAGTTCAAGATACAAACACATCAGAACCATGTCATCTTTAGGATCAAAAGATTTTTTTCTAAAGAATATTGTACACCAATCATGGAAACAATTCCACCAGGATGTGAAATTGTGGTACATTTTATTAAGGATAATTTATTTGACCCATTGGTAACATCTTTAAACAAGGGTTTCAAGAAGTTTAAAGAAGACATATTGTCAAAATTAAAGCCCCAACAAAACCATCAAGGTGGGTACAACCCTAATGGAAAAAATCAAGGGATAGGGCAACCTTTACAAGGTCAAAAATTAAACCTACCCAAGATAGACATCCAGACTTGTTTGATGGTACATATGTAACTTCATGGATAAGTCTCATGGAACAATATTTTAAACTTCACAATATAACAGACAATGAAATGGTTGACATAGCCTCACTACATTTAGAATTTGAACCTTCTCAATGGTACCAATGGATGATGAATGAAAAGCAAGGGTGAATGCTTAGTTGGAAATAATTTTCAAATGAATTAGTTGCTCATTATGAGCAACCATGGAAGGGAAGCTATTTTACCCAACTAAGAAATTTAAAACAAATAAGGTCTGTAGCTGAATATAATGCCGAGCATATGGGATTAGTAATTCTAACTCAAGATGTGACACCTTATCAGAGGCTACACTCTACATCAATGGACTTAATGACCAAATTAAACATGATGTTCATTTGTTGGAACTGTAGACACCCTAAAATGACCATGTCATTGCACCACTTGTATTTCGTCAATTCTTCCAAATCACCCGCATTTCAACATTAATTAAATAATCTAATTAGTTAATTAATTTCATTAAATTCTTCCAAAACTTCTAAAATTCGACATTAATTGAATAAATCCTCTTTATTTAATTAATTTCATTAAATTCCTCTTTATTCTTCCAAAATTAAATAATTTTAATTATTTAATTTAAATCATTATCCTTTTCAAATTTCAAGTCTACATTAATTAAATAAATCCCATTATTTAATTAATTCATTCAAAATCCTCTTATCTACAATTAAATAATTTACATTATTTAATTAAATCAATTATTCTTCTAAATTTAAATAAATCATGCAAATTTATTTAAATTATCTCAAACCTCTAAAAATAAATAAAATCAAGTATTTTATTTATAATCTTCATATTCCTCTAATCTTGCACAAACAATTAAATAAATTTATTTATTTAATTTGCTTTTTCCTCTAAAAATAAATCTTCTAAAAATAAAATATAATCACATTTTTATTTATCCTTCATCATGCAAAATAAATTAAATCAATTTATTTGTTTAATTTATTAAAATCTTCATATCTTATCTATTCCTCTATCATGCACAATTAAATAAATAAATTTAGTTATTTAATTTCAATTATCTTTCCAATTCCTCTTAAAATATCTTGTTAACTCATGTGCACAATCAGCCTTATTTTTAGAACTCTAAAAAAGACAAAATTACAAGTTGAGTTATCTATTCAATCAATCTTGTTTTCATCATATTTTAATAAAAATATCCTTATGGATTGACGTGTGTCGTGTGCACATTCATCATGGTTATTTGATTTATCTCCTCTGTTGATTCTTCTGGGTTATCTGAACCGTTGATCGATCTCCCTTGAAACCTATATAAACCCCCCCTCATCTCCTTCACAAATCCTCTTCGATCACTTATTCTCAGGCATCCTTTACAGCGCTTTGAGCATACATCGCATCGTTGAACAACTTACGATCTTTTGACATTGATCTTTGAGCACTTTACTTACTTGTTGCAAACATGGTTTCGCGACATTATTGAGAAATCCACATTCAAAACAAAGAGAACAACACAATCTGGGTAAAAGCTTTCTTATTTCATTTGATTTATTGACAATGGCTTTTATTTAGATTAATTCTCTTTATGTTATGGGTTTTTGATTTGTTAGTTTTGATTTAATCGATTTTCCTCATACACATTCTGGCACTCCTGGTAGGACCCACTAATCCCTCTTTTTCTTTGAGAAATTAATTTTTTTTAAGTACAGTACGGAACAACGCAAAAATATAGAAAAGCGCTATTGGTAGAACTGTAAAGCACTTTTGGTATCACACTATAGCACCTTCGGGCGATACAGTAGTGCTTATGGTAGTGCAGTAGCGCGCTTTTGGATACACAGTATAGCGCTACTGGTAAAACAGTAAAGCACTTTTGGCAAAATAGGTTTTCTGATCTTGTTTCATGATTTTTGCAGGGTTTTAACTCATATATCTATCTTTTATTGATTGGCAAGCTGATTTATTTGTCCTTTCAGTTATCTGTTATACTTCCTAAGTTGACGTATTTAGGAGTATTTACAATCTTTTGAGTTAACGCATCCATTTTTCAACATTATTGAGTGGTTTTGATTTATTAGCTATTACATCCCAGATCCACAAATCAAACATGAAATTATCATTTGACCTAACTGTTTTGGCAAAATACAATTTTTTTTAGATCAGGGACAGTAGAGCACTTTTGGTAGCACAGTGCCGCGCTTTTGGCACCACAAAACAATGCTTTTGGTAGCACAGTGCATCGCTTCTGGTCTGCATCAAATCACCTTTGGTAACACAGTTCAGCGCTTTCAGCATAACAGTAAGTCGCCTTTGGTAACACAGTAAGACACTTTTGGTTAAATTGATTTATTTTTGCTAACTTGTGAGTTTTTGTGGAACTAATTGACTTGTTGCAGCTTCTTATCACTCACACAGAGCAAATAGGTTTTTCTAACATGTTCATGCAGGATGAGCATTGAAGAAATCTCAATCTATTGCATTAAGTCTTAGGAACATATTGCCTTCTTAAGGGATAATTGAACAAATCGCTTTGGCAATCTAAGTCTTAAGAACATATTGCTTTTTTAAGGGACAATAAACATGTATGCAAAAACACTTCAATTTTCTAAGGGACAATGGACATGAATGCCAAACACTTCAATTTCATAAGGGACAATTGACAACTACAATCATGTGTGTGCCTAATTTAGTTGCACCTTATTTTTCTTATAACGGGACAATTGAACCTTTGTTTGATGTGCTTGCTCTTACATTTCAGTAATTCCTTTAGAAGGGCCTACTTTTGGATTGCGCTTCATCCAAAAGGGATGACCCTAAGCAGATTTTTCCTTTGAACCACTATATAAGAGGGATAAGCTGAAAGCCAAGTCCTAACTGACGTCAGCCTTACCTTGTGGTGCCAAATTGAAAAGAGGTGTACTAGCCCTTTGTGGAAATGAGCGAAGTGTTTGATACTCTTAGTAGGATTGGTTAAATCTTTTAGTAGCTTGTCACATTGCTCATAAGGCGTTGGTCCCTCAAAGTTACTAAGAACCATTCTAGATAGTGACTACCCGATCTACCTCCGAACGTTGCGGTAATCATCAATGCAAGGGGAATCAATTTAAGCCCTCAAGATACTCACCATTGACTCCCTTGAGAAGAGATAGTATTCCCTTGGCCATAAAGCTCTTGTGACCTACTTGAGCTTTCCGAGGGGAGGGTGAGATATCCCTACCTATCGTCTCTCACAAAGATACAAATGTCTGACACCTTTATGGAATGACATTTGGTCAATGAAGTATTAAGTTGTGAGCTGATCTACTGCAATGAAACCTTGTCTCTAGGGATAAAAAGTGCTTGATATTGTTTGCAATTGTCTTATACTTGTGGAAACATTAGGCTTTTTGTGAGCCTCGAACATACACTATCTATTGTGTCAGTCCTTTTTTGCCACTTTATTTGCTGTGTTTTCTCTTACCAAAGCAAATCCAATCAGAACCAAAACCAAATCTATCAAAATTTGCCTTTTAAAAACATCAGACACTACTTCAATGCCTCTGGTATGACAGCAACTCGCCTTTGGTATTACAGTAGCTCGCCTTTGGTATAACAGTACCTCACCTTTGGCAAACCTGGTTCAACGCCCTTGGTATAACAGTAGCTCACTTTTGGTAATGGTGGCTCGCCTTTGGTATAGCAGTACCTCACCTTTGGCAACCCAGTCCATCACCTTTGGTATTACAGTAGCTCGCGTCTGGTAGCACAGTCCTGCACCTTTGGTCAAACAGTACAGCGCCTTTGTCTAGTAAACTCTGCATCAAAATTTGTCTTTTCCAAAACACAAGCAAAATCCCAGTAGTTTGTCCTAGTGTAATCCATGGTAACCACTAGACTCCAACAAACTATGAAGTCCAAGCAAGTTGTCCCTAGGAAGCGCAAATCACCTCCTCACACACATCAATCAAGCCGATCCAACATTACTCCCAAGGTTACTCATAGGACACCCGCAGAAAAATTGACCAACTCTCCAAACATGCTACAGCTGGACCACCCTAACAATCCTCAAGAAGGTAGGGTCCCTTTGGTAAGTACACCTCACTATACCACCGGCATGCCTCCGGAGTTTGTTCCACAAGGTTATACTATCGGTCATGTCCCATCTCAAGAAGGTAGGGTCCCTTTGGTAAGTACACCTCATTATACCACCGGCATGCCTCCGGATCATGTTCCACAAAGTTATACCATAGATCAAGTCCCATCTCAAGAAGAGCGACACTTTGAAATAGGTCAATCCTCTCAAGAAGATGGACAAGATCTTGATGAATTCATACAATATCCTAGAGCCATAGCCGCCTTTGATAAAATCCTCAGCGAGAACCAAGATCATTTCTTTCACTTGCTAGCAGAGCAAGGAGCCAAATTGCCCAAAGGTTTTGATCTATCCACGCTTAGCAAGCCTAACAACATCCAATACACTATAACGACGGTCCAAACCATGTCAACTGTGACCACACCCTTACACGGACAAAGCTCACAAGGGAGAATGATTGCACAATATGAGAATCCCCTTTATCAAAACCCCATAGGAAAGAGGGCCATATCACTGCTTCTGATGCCTATGGAGATCTACAAAAACCAACAGGAGACTCTCCAACGTCAAGCGGAGCTAGCAAAGCAAGCCGCTCTAGCAAAATCAAACATGCAAAATACTCCTAAAATGTCCACACCAATCGCAAGTGGAATATTGGTTACCCCATCACGACAAGGTTTCCCACCAAATTACAATCCGGGGAACAACTACATCACCATGCAACAAGGGTCTCAACAAACGCCACCCCCAACATCATCAAACCTTCATATCTCTCAACAACCAGGGTCATGCAATCCCAACCACAACATTCTTCTATGCTTATCCTCAATCAACCTCAACCATCGCACAACACATCTACCTATGTCCCCCCACCACAACATTCTTCTACACTCATGTCCCCCCACCACAACAATCATCAGCGCTAAACTTTTTCAACACCTTGCTTAATCACCCTCAACACTCCCAAAACCAAACTTCCCAAAGCTATGTTCCACAATCACAATGTAACCCAACAAACTTTAGCTTTCTGCCACCAAACTCGTATCTTCAACCATCACAAAGCCTACATTCTTACCTAGCGCTATCCCCACCTCCTCCAAATCAAAGCATCCAATTCCAACCCAATCTAAACCCAACATACAACACACATGACCCCAACCAATCTTACGACCCTTATAACACCAATGCCCATGGCTTACACTACAATCTTCCGTATGGGCATCAGCAACCACTTCTAGGACAACAAGAGATGTTTCCAAACCCTCCCACAATGATGGAGCTAAAACTTGTGGAGGTTCAACAACAACTATTTGATCTTACATTTGGCCACACCAAGAACACCTTCTCTTTAGAAGAAGTGTGTCCTTATCCTTTTGATCGGTCATTACCCATGATCCCTTTTCTGCAAAATTTCACTATTCCCAAATTTGATAAATACAAAGGAAAAGGGGACCCAAAAGACCATCTCAGGGAATTCTATCTTGCTTGCTTTGAGGTCTCACATAATGACACATATCTTATGCATCTCTTTCCTCACAGTCTTGGAGGTCAATCTATAGAATGGTTCTCACACCTCCCCATGGGTATTAAATCTTTTAACGAACTTGTAGAGAAATTTTCCACCCATTTCTCTTATAACACAGAGCATGAGATTTCCATGACCGACCTATGCAACAACAAACAAAAAAATGGAGAAACTTTCATTTCTTTCCTTCAAAGATGGAGACAAATGGCTAGTAAGTTCCCATTCAAGATACCTGAAAAGCAGCTTGTTAGCATATTTGTGCAGAATCTCAACCAAGAATTGGGTTTTCACTTGCAAATTCTTAGTGCTACAACCTTCAAAGAAATTACCTACAAGGGAATCAACATTGAGAAAGCCCTCATTGCTAAGGGTGTGGTCAAAATCTTCAAAGAAACTAAAGACAATGCTGCTCAACAACAAAACGATAAACCAAAGTTTTGGAACAAAAATAAAAATGTGGTCAACGATGGGGTGGTCGATTCTAAACATGTTCAAACATTGCAAACACCGCTTTAGCTTTCTAAACCAAGTCAATCTCCACCTCAACAACAGCAACAACAAAGACAACCTTATCAAAACCAACAACAACAACAACAAGAGCAACCTCAACAAGATTACCCTCCGCGGCGTCAATTCACTCCCTTGGGAGAGCCCATAGAGTCGGTCCTATAGAAACTTTTACCCAAAGGGCTCATCACCTTATCGGATGCTCCCCCATATGGAGAACCTGTTTACAAAACCGCGTGGTACCGAGAAAATGAATGCTATGAATTCCATAGGAGCAAAGGGCACAGAACTGCATCTTGCATGAAACTCAAGCACCTAATCCAAAATCTCATCAAAGGCAACCAAATCTCTTTTGAAGATGAACCACCAGCTCAACACATGAACAAAGACCTCAACATGTACAAGGAACCATTCCCTCACCATGGTCTGCCTCCTCCTTAGGATAAAGGTAAAGGTGTCAATAATGCTTCCACTTCCTTTGACTCCATTATGGGCCATTTTGAAGAGAGTCGAGTGTCTACCCTCACAATCAAAGGCAACTCTATGAATTGCGTTGTTACAACTCGTCATGGTCATGTCACCATTCGTTGTCCTACACCCAGTCTCCCAACTCAATCCGATTATAATCTTGTCGAACATCTAGGGAAAATGCCAGCACAGATCTCTATCTTGGACCTTCTACGGTCATCACCCGCACATAAAGTGGTGCTAGAAAAAGCCCTCCAAGAGTCTTCGGTTCCTAACAACATAGCAGTCATAGATTTCCAAGCTATAGTAGGTAACATTGCTTTGCCCTACAATGTGGTCTTCTCTGAGAAGGACCTCCCATCCCATGATCTGTGTCACAATGATGCCCTTCATATTGAAGTTCTCATTCATAAACGCAAAATCAAATGCATACTCATAGATGGTGGTGCTAGTCTCAACATCTGTTCTCTATAGTTACTTAAGTAATTGGGATACTCTAAGGATCATGTCAACATTGATCAAAGTATTACAATCAAGGGGTATGATGATGCTGTAGTAGGTGTTATCCACTTGCCCATACAATTGGGCCCCGTCATGCTTGAAACTAGGTGCCAGGTCCTTGACATTGAGCTGCCTTATAACATTATCCTAGGCCGCCCATGGATCCATGCAATGAAAGCTATTCCCTCAACGTACCATCAGTCTCTAAAGTCCCCATTCAATGGTATAGAGATAACTATCCCAGGCGACCCTAATCCTTTTGAATTCTGTCGTGTCTTGCAAGGCATCTATAAGAATTGCAACCAGGTGCCTAAAAATGACAAAGCCATTACATCCCCACTATATGTCGAGCCTGAAAAGCTGATAAAAGCCTCTGCAAGTAAACCTAATCCTCTTCCTGAGATCAAAGCTCACATCCGTGATATAGGCTTTGGAGCATATGATATCTCAGAATCTTGTTGTGTAGGGCGGATGCCTTTATCCCCTAAATCTTACGGCCAACCGCCCATTGCCAAAGTAACTGAAAAAGTAGCTATTCCTCCCCCAGCATTTCTAACCCAATTCCAACAGGGACAATTATTGGCAGAGGAAACTATTGAAGACATCTCTTCTTGGCTCTATAAGGAGAAAGAACCAGTCACAATACCAGTCAAACAATATGGCAATGGCTTAAGGATAGTAAAAAACATGGGCTATAAAGGCAAAGGTGGCCTTGGGAAATAGAATCAAGGAACTATGGAACCCATTATTGTGACAAAGAAACTAGACAAGAAGGGATTAGGATTTGGTAGAAAGGTACTGCGCGCCTTGGACATCGAGGGTATCCTCAACAAAGTGGCCGAAACTTCTCTTGCAGATTCGACGTCTAATGAGGATTCCATCGATGACTCTTCCCTCCGTATGACCGACCTATTTATAGAATCCTCCATATTTATGCTATTATCCGTCTCCCTAACATCCACCACAAACACCCAGAAAGTCACACTTGTCTACCCTGAACTTATCGATTGGGACCAACAAGAGTCCCCCGTTATAGATGTATTTCAGAATGACGAAGCTCTAGTTGAGTTCATGGGACTCCAGGAGGGTATCCCTCTGGGCGATCATAATGCAGGTTTTATAATGGAACTAGAGACAACAACTTATTTTGGTGAGAATGCCAAATCCTCCAGTCGTAAAAGTAAAAATAAAGAAAGATCTCTAGGTGAAAACCACACTGTGGCACCTCTCGATCACAAAATAGTAAAAACAAAGGACATATCCAAAGGTGAAAACCCAACTGTGGCACCTGAGGATGGAGGATTTGACCTTCCCCTACCATCTAAGTATCAAGAGAAGTCAACTCTCCTAGTGGAAGATTCTACAGAGATAAACCTTGGCACAGAGCAAAATCCAAAGACCACATTCCTAGCAGCATCATTATCAGAAATAGAGCACAAGAATCTTAACAAATTCTTCTTATAGAGAACCATCAACTTTGCGTGGACCTATGCTGATATGTCAGGGTTAGACCCTAAGCTAGTTGTTCACTATCTCACAGTTGATCCAAAAGTTAAACCAGTCAAGCAAAAGTTGAGGAAGATGCACCCACATATAGCTCTCTTGGTAAAAGTGGAAATATAGAAATTGTTAGATGCAAAGTTCATCCGACCTATTGACTATTTAGACTGGGTATCAAACATTGTACCTGTGTCTAAACTGAATGGGTGCATCCGCATGTGTAATGATTTTAGAGATCTTAACAAAGCATGTCCCAAAGATGACTTTCCATTACCAAACATTGACCTCATAGTAGACTTGACTGCAGGTCATGAAATGCTTTCTCTCATGGATGGATTCTCTGGCTACAATCAGATAAGGATAGTAGAAGAGGATCAACATAAAACAACTTTTACTTGTCCGTGGGGTAATTATTGTTGGTGTGTTATGCCGTTTGGTCTAAAGAATGTAGGGGCAACTTATCAGAGAGCAATGACAGTGATATTCCACGATCTCTTTCATCATATCATGGAGGACTATGTGGACGACATACTAGCAAAATCTTCTAGGGCAGATCACATACAAGTTCTAGGACAGATCTTTGACAGGCTCTAGAAATACCAAGTAAGACTCAATCCAAAGAAGTGTGTCTTTGGTGTAACATCAGGGAAGCTGTTGGGATACATTGTATCTCGTAGAGGCATCGAAGTAGACCCTAAAAAAGTAAAAGCTATAGTGGAGATGCCTACACCAAAGAACCTCAAAGCATTAAGGAGCCTTCAGGGAAGGTTGCAGTCCATTAGGCGTTTCATCTCATAGCTAGTAGATAAATGTCAACCATTTCAACACTTGCTCTGAAAGGATGTCTCATTTCGATGGGACGATAAGTGTCAAGCAGCATTTGATCAGGTCAAAGAGTATCTGGCTACACCTCCTATATTAGTTCCACCAGTTGCTGATAAACCTTTGATATTATACATCTCAACTACAACTTTAGTTCTCGGGGCTCTTCTAGCACAAAATGATGAATCAGGAAAGAGCATGCGATTTATTATATCAATAGAACCTTGGTGGGATACGAACTCAATTATTCACTGATGGAAGAGCTTATTTAGTAGTAGTGTTTGCTTCCCAAAAGTTGTGGCAGTACATGTTGAACCAAAACACAAATCTTATAGCCAAAATTGATCCATTGAAGTATCTACTAACAAAAGCAATTCTTACAGACAGACTAGCTAAATGGGTCATGATCCTTAGTGAGTTTGACATTGAGTATGTGGATCATAAAGCAATCAAAGGACAAGCCCTAGCAGACCAACTAGCAGAAGCACCCATGACAGATACACACCCTATGGTAGCAGACTTTTTGAATGAGAATCTATTCACTCTTTCCAACTCAATAATGTGGAAGTTGTACTTTGACGGTTCCTACACATAGCATGGATCAGGGGCCGGCATCTTATTTATCACACCTCAAAATGACTATATTCCAAAGTCATATCGGCTTGCATTCCCTTGCACCAACAACATTGCCGAATATGAAGCACTCCTCATAGGTCTCAATATAGTAGTTCAATGGGATATCATAGAATTACAGGTATATGGAGACTCACAACTGGTCATTCGACAAGTCACAGATCAGTACCAAACAAAAGATGATAAGTTGGTCCCCTACAAGCAACTAGTGGATGCCTACAAACCACACTTTTCTAGCATCACATTTGAGCAAATTCCAAGAGAGCATAACAAGGCTGCAGATTCTATGGCTTCTATAGGGTCACTTATAGACATGCCTGCTAATACATAGAAATGTGAATTCTTGATTGAGCAGTTGTTGATACTAGCCATCGATGTTCCAGTTACTGAAATCATCTGCGAACTGGTTGGTCCCGATTCCCCATGGTACGAAGATATCTTTGAATGCCTTAGACACAGTACCTTTCCCTCTGACCTATCATCCACCCAACACAAAACCTTTATCCGTCGATCCTCCCATTACATCATTCTGGGTGATACACTATATCACCGGAGTCTCGATGGTATCCTCTTACGATGTCTTAACGCGGAAGAAGCCAAAGCTACCTTACGAGACATACACGAAGGTGTCTGTGGCGCACATTCTATCGGTCCTAATCTCGCTAAGAAGATACTCAGAACAGGGTACTACTGGCCTACAATAGAACAAGATGCTACACAGTTTGCTAAGAAATGTCTACAATGCCAGCAACATGGAGATTTGATTCTCGCACCAGCTCAGGAACTACAACCTGTGACGACTCTATGGCCTTTTTCTCAATGGGGTCTCGACCTTGTAGGACAAATCCACCCATCCTCATCCAATGGCCATAAGTTTATCATTACTGCCACTGAGTATTTCACGAAGTGGGTGGAATCCATTCCCATGACCTATATCACCGGTAAGCAAATAGCCAAGTTTATCCTTAACTACCTCATATGTCGGTATGGTATTCCCCAAGCCATTGTCACTGATAATGGGAGACCATTCAAGAATCAAGATATCCGTGCCTTATGCACACAATACAATATCCAGCATCACTTTCCAACTCCTTACTATCTACAGAGTAACGACCAAGCTGAGGCTTCCAATAAAACCATTCTCAAGATCCTCAAGAAAACGGTCAATGAAGCTGGTCGTGATTGGCACTTGCAACTCAATCCCGCCCTATGGGCCTACTGCACTAGTATCAGAACACCAACTGGTGCCACACCTTGTGCCTTGGTCTATGGCTCTGAAGCCATCCTACCTATAGAGGTCGAGATCCCATCCCTTGCTTAATCATCTCCATGTCTATCAAAACTGCCTCCGGCGTAAATACAACCAAAAGATCAAAGAAAGACGGTTTCAAGTTGGTGATCTTGTACTCAAAGAAAATCAGAGAAATCAAGCAGACCAAGAAAAGAAGGGCAAGTTTGAGCCTAACTGGTTAGGTCCCTTTATTGTCACAGCAGCATATGGATCAGGAGCTTATACTTTAGCTACAACTAATAACATTCCTCTAGATGAGCCAATTAACAGTGTTCATCTCAAGAAGTTCTATGCTTGATCCTCAGAGTACACCAAAAAAAAATCCAAAAAAATCCATCCTATGGTGAATAAAACAGGCGCCTTGGATAAGTACCATAGTGAAAACCTAGCAAATAGGCACTATGTGTAGAGTCAGTATCCATCATCTATCAAGTCTTGTTCATTCCATTTCCATTTCACAATAAACTTCATCCATCCATAATAAAACCATTGACCTTGTTTGCATTTCCATCTCCCTATCTAGTATAGCTTGGAAATTTGTCAATGTCCATCGTCGTCATCCTACGTCTGGATCTATGTCAATAGTTAACTTTGTCTTGTCCTAGGTCAATCTTTCTATGTCTTCTTCATCGGTCATCCATGCAAATTCCTCTACCGGAATGGGGGCAATTCCTTCCTTAACCTAGGTCTAGGAGTGGTTACTTGTTCATGGTTCATAGCTAGCACTTTGATCATCCTCCTTTCCACATATAGCACCCTTTAACGGACACATCGCTCCTACGATAAGGATGTTATCTTCCCAACACTTTTCCTACATCATCATAACAACCAGAACTACATATCATCTCATCTCAATCTTAAGGTACCTTGATCCCATGTATATGGGTATGTAGGCAGTCTGGAATACGAAGGAAGTATCCAGTACTCAGGTACATAAGATCTCATCATTTCCTCTACCTAAGCTCAAACACCTCAATCCATTTCATCACATGAACCAGAACTACATATTATCTCTTCTCAATCTTAGGGTACCTTGATCGCATGGATATGGGTATGTAGGCAGTCTGGAATACGAAGGAAGTTTCCAGTACTTAGGTACATAAGATCTCCTCCTTTCACCTTGACCCATTCATCACTCTATCCAGAACTATATATTATCATTTTTATCTTTCATCGTAATGTGCCTTGATCCTGTGGATACAGGGTTATCTAGTACTTAGGCACATACTATTCATCATTCTTCACCCAACCCAATCCATTAACACTGTCACCTTTCTAGTCTTCCATTTATCAAAATTCTTTCACCTCGACTTGACTAGCTCAAGCAGCAAGCTAGCGCATCCTTTCAAAGCAAAAGTTCTTAGCAAACCTGAAGCAAAGTAGTTTTCTTCCAGAGTCATCTACTGTCCTAACTGTTTTGATTGCCAACATCAGCTAATTCTAGCTTAACCAAAGCACCCAATCAACAGGCTTGTCCTCTGCAAAGTGTTCCATTGTCGAGACCAACACACGCGTCTCCTACGACATGTGACATTTCCTGCAGCAAGATATTGTCTTTTTTAGGTAGATAGCCCCCTTTAATGGACACCTAGTTCCTACGATAAGGCTGTTATCTTTCCTATCCAATCTATCCTAAGCAACCTCTTTGGCAAGAGAATATGTTGGCTGTATGTTTATTTTGTAAGTCAGTCACTTTGCTTTTTGGTTTATCTTTTGTTCCTTTTCCATTACTTATTCAAGACTACCTTGATTTATCTATAATCTTGGTACATTGCGATGCAGTATGGATTGGGGGCATAGTCATTGCTTTTGTGTGCCATGTTTGAGGAATGATCTTTAGCATCTTTCTTAGCAGCATATGTATCTTGTGTGTGTTACGACCTAACATCTTATATATTATTCTTCTTCTTGCATTTATGTTTTGAAGTTTATTTTATGTTCAAGACTATGGTTCATTCACATGTACAACAAGGTTATATTATGTCTAAGGGATCTCAGTTCAAACCGATTGCTTGCAGAGTCAACATCTACGCACTCAGATATCACAACACCTTGGTCTTTTATACCTTGGTGCAAACTATCCACGTGCTATATCAAAAATAAGGATTGCTCTTTATATACAATTGTGAAACCAATGCAACAAGCTCATTCATTTACCCATCCATTTTCCCATGGCCTTATATAGTTTTCAAAGCACAGATCGATCAACAGTCTTTCTCTCATGTTCTCTTCTATCCTGTTTCTTCTATCTCCAATGTAATCTTCTAGTCGAGCGTCAACCCAGTTCTTCAGTCGCTTCCCTGTCTTTCCTCTTGAGGGGGCATACACTGGGACAACTAGCTACACTGGGGCATCAAAATTGTATCATGTCTTCAACAATCATTTTCTTTGACGCAACGTTGTAAACTGCATTACATCAAAGAGGGGCAAAATGTAGACACCCTAAAATGACCATGTCATCGCACCACTTGCATTTTGTCAATTCTTTCAAATCACCCGCATTTCAACATTAATTAAATAATCTAATTATTTAATTAATTTCATTAAATTCTTCGAAAACTTCTAAAATTCGACATTAATTGAATAAATCCTCTTTATTTAATTAATTTCATTAAATTCCTCTTTATTCTTCCAAAATTAAATAATTTTAATTATTTAATTTAAATCATTATCCTTTTCAAATTTCAAGTCTACATTAATTAAATAAACCCCATTATTTAAGTAATTCATCCAAAATCCTCTTATCTATAATTAAATAATTTACATTATTTAATTAAATCAATTATTCTTCTAAATTTAAATAAATCATGCAAATTTATTTAAATTATTTCAAACCTCTAAAAATAAATAAAATCAAGTATTTTATTTATAATCTTCATATTCCTCTAATCTTGCACAAACAATTAAATAAATTTATTTATTTAATTTGCTTTTTCCTCTAAAAAATAAATCTTCTAAAAATAAAATATAATCACATATTTTATTTATCCTTCATCATGCAAAATAAATTAAATCAATTTATTTGTTTAAATTATTTAAATCTTCATATCTTATCTATTCCTCTATCATGCACAAACAATTAAATAAATTTATTTATTTAATTTTAGTTATCTTCCAATTCCTCTTAAAATATCTTGTTAACTCGTGCACAATCAGTCTTATTTTTAGAACTCTAAAAAAGACAAAATTACAAGTTGAGTTATCTATTCAATCAATCTTGTTTTTATCTTAATAAAAATATCCTTATGGATTGACACATGTCATGTGCACATTCATCATGGTTATTTGTTTTATGTCTTCCGTTGATTCTTTTGAATTATCTGGACCGTTGATTGATCTTTGTTGAAATCTATATAGACCCCCTCATCTCCTTCACAAGTCCTCTTTGATCACTTATTCTTAGGCATCCTTTACAACACTTTGAGCATACATCGCATCGATTGAGCAACCTTACGATCTTTTGACATTGATCTTTGAGCACCTACACTTACTTGTTGCAAACATGGTTTCGCAGCATTATTGAGCAATCCACATTTGAAACAAAGAGAACAACACAATCTGGGTAAAATATTTCTTATTTCATTTGATTTATTGACAATGGCTTTTATTTAGATTAATTATCTTTATGTTATGGGTTTTTGATTTGTTAGTAGTTTTCATAATCAATTTTGTTCATGCACATGAACCTTTGACAGTTAGAAGAGCTATGCAACAAGCATTGCACATTGAGCAACGAAACCTCACCATCAAACAGTCCATAGAGGATCAAACTATAAATGTGACTAATCCTATTAACAAAAATGAGGACAACTTCCTTAACCCAAGACAAGTTACTAAGCTCTCACCTGAACAAGAGGCAGAGAAAAGAGAAAAAGGTCTATGTTGGCATTGTAGAATTATAGTAAATGGTCTAGGGGTCACAAGTGTGGTGACAATGAGAAGAGATTAATGATTATTGAGAATAAGGTTGAAGAAGAAGGAGAAGTAGATTAACATAGCCATAGCTAGGGGAGTGACGGATGGATTGGTGCGGCCTCTGCTCACGCGATAGGGCCTGCGTGCCCTTTCCTCTGGTTTCTGCTGCGTTTTGAGCTCGTTCTGCTGCGTCCGGGGGGTGTTGGTTGATTTCCTGGGGTGCGTGGGTTCAAGTGGGGACTTTGGCTCGCGTTTGGGCTGTGGGGTGTCTATTCCCTGGTCTCTTCCGCATTTTTTCTGCGCCGGTTTTGCCCTTGGCGGGTGGTGCTTGAGTTTTTGGGGCGCGGGGTCTCCTGCCCTGTCTTTGGCCCATGGAAAATCAAGATTTTGTTTCTTCCGATGATTTGGAAATGGTTGAGCCCTATTCTTCGATGCATGCCAGTGGTCTAGATCAGATGGGGAAACCCCATTCTGGGGATGGAGTCTCCTCTTCAAAAGGGAATTTTTGAATTAAAAAAGTAAACGGTTGTTTGGAGAGATCTGAGGATCATCCAGTTTTGGTTATTCAACCTGAGCAAGTTTCAGAGGATGTTGAATATTGGGGCAACCATGCACTTATTTGCAAATTTTTGGGCCTTCGCTTATCTCTACCGGTTTTGGATTCTTGGGCTCGTCGGGTTTGGAACCCTGAAGGTGATATGGAGATTATTCTGGCAACTAATAACTATTTTTTGGTTATCTTTTCAAGCATGTCCGACAAGAATAGGGCTTTCGAAGGAGGTCCTTATTTCTTTAACCAGGTAGGGCTCTTCATCAAACCTTGGCACATGGGATTCAACTCTGCTGAAGAGATCCCTTCGCGGGTTCTTGTGTGGATTCGTTTGCCGAGGCTTCCTTTGGAATTCTGGAGGGAGGATATTCTCCACTCAATCTCTCTGCTTCTTGGCAAACCTGTGGGATCGGCTTCCCAAACTCAAGATCGTAAGGTAATTTCTTTTGCCCGCATTTGTGTTGAAGTTGATTTAAATAATCCTTTGCCAAACTCTATGGAAATTCGCCTGGGAGCTTCTTCCTGGATCCAACAGCTGGATTATGAGACTCTACCCTTCAGATGTAGAATTTGTCATGAATATGGACATTTACACCGTAAATGCCCTAGATTTAAACCCTCCCCCTTGGCTGCTTCTGGGCCTCCCAGAGGGGACAAGGGAAAGGCACCAATGTCTAATGAACCTGTGGATAAGGAGGGTTTTATTTCGGTCAAGTCCCATAACAAAGGCAAGGGCAAGAAGAGATCTTGGATGGATAGGTAGAACGAAGGCAACTTTAACAAGTTTGAGGTTCTTGAAGATTTGACCCAGGAGGAGGGTATTCCAGTTGAGCTCTCTTCTGGGGCTAGGGGATTGCATGATGTTCAGGAAGAAAATGCAAGGAAAGAGGATCAAATTCTATCTGCAGGGGTTCATCAGAAGGATCACAAGGCTATGGATTCTTCGGCTCTTGCTCAAGATTTCAGGGTTCTCCAGGGGTCACAGACTCCGAAGGACTCTGTTGCGGTGGCTCCTGATCCCCCTGCTCCTAAGGGGGCTTCAGATCCTGTGAAGGGTAACAAAGCTCCTCCTTCATTAGGCTTACATCAGAAATCCTTTAAAAAGGGGCCTCTTGATAAACCGTCAAAGAGTGGAAGAAAGACTGATCAAGAGAAGGTTAAGCTTATGGGTGACGCTTTGGTTGAGTCTAGGTCTGTGACGCCCATTGATTCCCATTTCTCCCACCCCCATAAATGATTGTTTTATCTTGGAATGTAAGGGGGTTGAACAACATCCCTAGAAAAAAGGCTATTCACAGATTAATTAAATCTCAGTCACTGGATGTGGTCTTTATCCAGGAAACTAAGCTTACTGTTGATGGGCTAGCAAATTGTGCTTCGCGTATCTGGCCCCAAGGCAATTGGCAGGGGGTTGGTGCTTTGAATAGTGCAGGGGGTGTGGCTTGCTTTTGGAACCCGAGGAAAGTTTCCCCCCTATGTTGGATGTCTAGTCGGTCTTCCATTTCTTTGGTTGCTTCTAGTTTTGTGACTGGAGAAAGGTGTCTCTTATCCAATATTTATGCTCCTACTGATCTTTCAGGTAAGTCAAATCTATGGGCTCACATTCGTTTCATCTAGGCCTTGGACCCATTTCTTCCATGGATTATGGCTGGTGATTTTAATGCTGTTACTTGCTTAGATGAAAAACGTGGTGGGTTAGCCAGGTTGGAACCTTCTGCAAATCTTCTCAAGGATATGATTGGTACCTTGAATCTCATTGATGTAAAGCCTTCCAATGGTGTCTTTACCTGGAATAATAGGAGATGTGGTGGGGAGGCTATCTCTAAAGGCTTGACAGATTTCTTGTCTCCTATTATTGGTTGAATAGTAGGCTGATTAGCAGTTCTGAAATTCTTGATTGGAGGGGCTCTAATCATTGGCCCATCAAGCTTTTTGTCACCGCTTATGGTGTCACAAAAAATCCCTCTTTCAAATTCCAATTGATGTGGTTAAGAGATCCGTCTCTTCAGGATCTTATGCTGGACTGGTGGTATGAGGGGATGCCTTCTCATGGGATGGCCATGTTCACTTTTAGTAAGCGGCTTCAACATGTGAAGTTCAGACTAAAGAGATGGAATAAACAATGTTTTGGGAACCTTCAAGCTTAGAAGATGGCGGCCCAGTCCAAGTTGGATACTATCACTCGTCAGATTCGGGATCAGGGGTTGACCTCTACCCTTAGTATGGCTGAATCCTTGGCTCTAAAGGGTTTAGAAGAGTGGGAACTTGGTGAAGAGATCTTTTGGAAGCAAAAATCTCATATTGATTGGCTTCAGGAGGGGGATAGGAACACTACTTTCTTTCATAATTCGGTTAAGGCTTGAAGACAGGGAAATTCTATCTCCTCTCTTGTTTCACAGGATGGGGCTCAACTCTCATCCTATGTTGATATTTCCAGGGAGGCAGTCAATTATTTTTCAAACCTCTTTTCTAGGGAGAATCATGCGGCGAGGGCTGAGGAGTAGGCCATCATGGATTGTATTCCCCACCTGGTCTCTGCTGAGATGAATGGGGCTCTCTTATGTCCTATCTTGTTACCTGAGCTGGAGAAAGTGGTTTTTAATATGAAAAAAGGTAAGGCCCCTGGTCTGGATGGGTTTCCGATTGAGTTTTTCCAAGAGTTCTGGGAAATTATAAAGTTTGATCTCCTTGAGGTAGTTCAGGAATCACTTAGGAACAAACAGATGCTCAAGTCTATGAATTCTACCTTCTTGGCCCTCATACCTAAGGTGGAAGAAGCTAACCGGTTAGCTCAATTCAGGCCTATTGCGTTATGTAATGTGGTGTACAAGATCATCACCAAATTGATTGCTGAGAGACTCAAACCACTCCTTGGTTCTTTGATCTCGGTTGAGCAGGGTGGTTTTGTTGAAGGGCGACAAATTTTGGATGGTGTTGTGATCGCCATGGAAGCTATTCATTCTATGGCTAATTCTAAGGAGAAGGCTATGTTTATTAAACTTGACATGTCTAAAGCTTATGATCGGGTGAGCTGGGAATTCTTACAGAAAACTCTCTTGGCTTTTGGCTTTGCTGAGGATTGGGTGAACTGGGTTCTTAGTTGTGTGACCTCTGCCTCATTCTCAGTTCTCATTAATGGGGAACCTTCAGATTTGTTTGGTGCTTCTTGGGGACTCCGGCAAGGGGATCCTTTATCCCCTTACTTATTCATTATCATGGCAGAGGGTTTTGGAAGATTTATTAAATCTCAGGTGAGACAGGGTCTTATCCGTGGCTGGAGCTGGAACAACCTTCTCCCTTCCTACTCTCATCTTCAGTTTGTGGATGATACTGGGCTAATGGGCTTGGCTAGAAATAGTGAGGTGGTGAACTTCAGGCGAGCCTTAGACATCTACCTAAAGGCTTCTGGTTAGTGTATTAATGAGGATAAATCTTCCATTTACTTCTTTAATACTCCTCAGCTTATTCAGAGCAGGATTGCTAGGATCCTTAGATTTCAGATCGGTTCTTTTCCCTTGATGTACCTTGGGATCCCTTTGGCTTTGGGAGCCCAGTGGAGAGATTATTGGCAGGGAATTTTGGATAAATTTCGAAGTAGGGTTAGCCATTGGACTTACAGATGGCTATCTTCTGCTGGGAGAGTGATTCTTCTTAAGATTGTGGTGCAGTCTCTCCCCATTTATAGGTGTTGTGTGCAGGCTCCCCCGTCCACCTTTGTGCGGGAACTTGATGCTTTGTCTCGGCAATTTCTTTGGTTTGGCAACCTTCTTTCCTCAAAGTGGAGCTTAGTCAAGTGGGAGTTTGTTTGCAGGCCGAAGCATGCTGGGGGCCTTGGTCTTAGGTCTATGGCTCTTGCTGTCACTGCCTTGGCTGCCAAGCTATACTGGAGGTGGTGCAACAATCAAGATCAGGACTGGGCTAAGATTCTCACCCATAAGTATCTTCCTGGGGTTGACTGCCTCGATGTGCCGCGTCTCCCTTTGCTGGGTAAAGGTTCTTGTATTTGGGATACCCTTAAGAAGGGTGCTCAGCTGATTAAGAAGGGCCTCTTCTGGATCTGTAATAGAGGCTCTGATGCTTTGTTCTAGCAGGACTCTTGGGATGGCCACCCTCCCATTCTTTCTAGTTTTCCTCAGCTTCAACCTCTATGCCATATTTTTTCTGCGGCCAGTTGGATTAAGGTGGAGCATTTTAAAACTGTCAAGCATATTGGGTAGGCGGTGGTGGCTTGTTGGAAGGACCCTCAGGAGTGGCCCGTGGGTGGTTCCGATGAGGATCGTGTTGTTCTTTCTAGAGTTTTGGAGACTAGGCTCTGCAACTCCCTTGATGGGAGGGATGTTCTGGCTTGGAATCCTAGTCCAAAAGGTAACATGCTTGACAGGAACCTTTATGGTCCTACTAAGGTGCACTAGTGGAAGAAGGTTTGGGACAACTTCTCTTGGCCCAAATGCAATTTTTTCTTATGGTTGGTTGCTCAGAGGAAATGCCTCACTTGGGAAAATCTTCGCAAACGTGGCTTTCAGGGACCCTCTATTTGCCTTCTTTGTTCTCACAGTGAGGAGTGTACCTCCCACTTGTTCTTCCTTTGCCCTTATTCTAGAGAGTTATGGCACAGATGGTGGGAGGCTTGGAATCATGGTTGTATTCATGCTACCTCCTTGATTGACTTTTGGGAAAGTTTGGGCAGACCTCCAGCAAAGTCTCCTTTCCTTCAAGTGGCCTGGTCTATTGGGCCTATTTTCATTCTTTGGAACTTTTGGTTGAAGAGGAACCGCAGAGTTTTTCGTGGTTCCAATTTGGGAAATCTTCAATTGTGGAAGAAGATAATTAGCAGGCTTCAAGAGACTATTTCGGCTAAGTGTGACATGTCTGAAACTCGTGATCCTGGTGATCTTGATATTGCGCAGAATTTGAGCTTGGGGGATAGTAGCTAGGGTTATTTTGCGGGCAGAAGGCCTCGTCTGGTTCGGCAACGGGTTTGTCGTGATTGGAGGTGGATGCCTCCCCCGGTGGGGGTCCTAAAGATTAATACTGATGGTTCCTCTCGTGGGAACCCTGGTCATGCTGGTGTAGGGGGTATTGGTAGAGGTAATGATGGCGGTGTGGTTTTTGTCTTCTCTAGTTACAAAGGGCAGCATTCTAATAATCTGATGGAGGCCCTTGCTATTAAGATTGCTGTTGAGAGTGGCTGCTCTTTAGGCTGGAGGAGGATCATCTGTGAGTCAGATTCTCAAATTGTTGTGGATTTGTTGAACAACCAAAGGTTGGATGATGTTAGTTGGCAATTGGCTTCTGTGGGTAGACATATTTTGAGTCTTTGCAGCTCCTTGGATTCTGTCTCCTTTTGTCATATCCCTAGAGAGTGGAACAAAGTGGCCAATTGTCTGGCGAAGTGGGCCTCTGAGAATGTGGATGGCTGGGATATCAGTGGAAAGGATGACCTTTCTTCTAATTATCTTGAGACCCTGGAGAGGTTATTAGTGGAGGACATGAATAGGTAATATTTTTACTGGCTGGTCTGGTGGTGTTCTTTTTTAGGTGGGCCTTTGGCCTTTGCTTTGTACTCTGGTTCTGATTGAATAAAAATTTTACCCCTTCTTTTTTAAAAAAAAAAAGAAGGAGAAGTAGCTATAGAGGAACCAAATAGGGAACTTGAACATACAAATTTAGAGGAGGAAGAAAGTGCTACTATCTCACTACATGCATTGAATGGCACAAGCACACCACAAAGACTCAAGGTATTTGGTTATATAAAAAAGTGAAAGGTGATAGTGTTGGTTGATACAGGTAGTACACAACTTTATTGATAGAAGATTGGCTAATGAACTCAATTGTTTTGTGTATCCAATCTCTAATTTTTAGGTTATGATAGCAGATGGGAAACAACTCTTTTGTGGTGGTAAATGCCATCATATAAAACTCTTAATGGGAGATTATTAGCTAGATTCAGAAATGTTTGCTATCCCAATTGGAGGATCAGATATAGTTTTAGGAGTGCAATGGCTTAAACAGTTGGGAATAGTGTCCTTTAATTTTTAGGAATTATTCATGACTTTTAGTGTAAAAGGACAAAAATATAAACTTATAGGGATACAATCACCACCAAGTCAAATTATTAGCTCCCATAGGATGGAGAAATTACTTAAGGAAGGTTCTTATAATATAGGGGCACAACTACATTTTTTAGAAGCACAAGATGTGAAAAGTCAAGATCAACCAAAGATTTAAGAAATATCTGAACACCAATATCAACATGCATTTGAAAAACCCAAGGGTCTACCAATAGTCAAAGACTGTGATTGTTCCATTGAATTAATACCAAGAAGTATTGTTCATCCCCCAAAAAGTTCCTATTCATCCCCAATAATTATGGTTAACAAGAAGGATGAACCATGGAGAATGTGCCCACATTACAGGGAGCTCAACATGCTCACTCTTAAAGATAAAATTCATATTCCTAGTATTGATGAATTGGTAGATGATTCTAATAATGTAGTTCTCTTTACTAAGTTAGATTTACATTTAGACTATCATCAAATTCAACTAAAGGAAGAGGGTATAAATAAGACTACATTTAGAACACATGGGGCTCATTATGAATTATTGTTTATGTCATTTGGTGCCACTGATACTAAATCAACTTTTCAAAGCCTCATATATTCAATGTTTCACCCATTTCTTCAAAAAATGGTGCTGGTATTCTTTGATGATAGTAAAACATGGAATGATGAACAATTCATAGAAAAGATTCTAGAGTTTCTAAGCATTGAGGGCAATGCTTTTCTGAAGGGGATGGGAATGTTATGATACTAATATGATATATTCCTAATTATAATAAGTTAAGCACTTGTGGCATGCTTAACCTTACTAGATTCATTTATTAGTCTTAGTTATTCCTTAAGATAACTTAGTTAGGATGAAGGGGTGTGCCCCTACATAGTTATGCATATAAATAAGGAGAGATAGACTCTCCTAAACCATCATATCATCTAATATTAAATTCACATATTATTTTCTGATGATTGGAGGTTAGCCCCTCGAAGTGGTCTGCTATTTTACTAATTTTTACATTTATTTCCAAGAAATATCATAACACTTTCATGATTTTAGTTTCCAGCAAGCACTTTTCAAATATCCCTAGTTTTTCCAAGATTTTGGTTTTCGATAAAATACTTAGAATTTTCACATTTTTTCAAGACATAAAGGGACACTCTAGCAACTCTTAGGACCACCATTATTGATACTTTTAAAGCTTGATAGCATGGTAGGTGAGATCTATATACCCTAGGACTACTATGGACCCTTCCATGATGAAATTTTTATACCAGAGCATGGGAAAGCACTCCAAATATACATGGTTTTTTGGTACAACCCATATGGTCATGATGCAGGCGGGCATGCTCACTCAGTTTCATTTTTAGACATCAAATCCATCCTTCCAAGGCTTCTTGATGAATTGAACAAGGTATATAATGGATTTTGAATTTCTTTGCAAAGGATGGAAAACATTTTGGTTGTAGTGCAGAGCTGAAAAATACATAAAAAACTTGTATGAAACCTAGGGTTTCTTCTAGTTATTGGTTTTAGAGAAATTATACTGTAATATTTTATGGATTCTCTCTCAAGGGCTATGAAAGGATATTGTAATATTCAAATAATGAACCTGATGCGTAGATTGAACATCATTTCAAGTGTCTCCATGAACATTCTATGAGTTTTTGGTATTTTGACAACTTACTCTAATCACATTTATTGATTTGAATGTTCTTCATGATTAGTTGATTGTGTGAATTTTAAAACACCTTTGTAATTCTATTTCAAGGTATCTTTTCATGAGAATGTATGAAATTTATGGACTATTTATGGATCTTTAAAGAATGCTTGGAATTGTGCTATGCAATCTTCTAGCTGCCTATTTGTTTGTGTAGATCTTAGCTTATGCAATAGACTGTCAGTTATTGTCTTTGTTGCTACCTTGATTAGGTAACAAAATCTTATTACAGTAGTGTCTCCTTTGATTAAATATCCATACTCTGCTGCCCTAACTAGATATAGGCACTAATCTGATGTCTATCAACCTTCCCTTTTCCTTTAACACACTCAAACACAATAAAAATCTCAATCTTTCTCCTTATTTGTTTTATTTGTCCTACCCACATCCATGTCTAGATGTATGCTTCTACATTAGGGGCTATCAAAGCATCATTTTGAACTCTCTGCATGGTTGTGTATTTTCTATATGAAGGTGTAATACCCTTGAATTCCTCAAACCAACATACAGGCTTCTTAGTGACAAAAAAATGGAGTTTCATGTGCATTGGGTATGGTTGATTCAAGGCTTAGCTTAAAAATGTTATCATTGATTATTTTCATACACCTTAGGGAATGCCCCCTTGGTCTAGCAGAGCCAAAAGAAGAAGAAGGTCTCATCCACCTTATCAATGTTGTCCTTAGTTGCCTCATCCTACATATAAGTTTGTAATCATTGTCTTGAGTTTGACACCCCTAGTACTCAAGAACTGATTAGCTTTAGGGATTTTAGGAATCTCAACTTTGAGCACCAACAGAAGGTTGTCAAAGGTATATATTGAAGATGCAATTCAGTTCTTTGAGTGATAAACCTTATTGACAGTAAATAAATGGTATTGATATCACAATAAAAACTATATGCTGTCATTTTCTTGAGTAAGATTTTTTTTTTAATTTGTTGTTGCTATGAAGGGGATTCATTGAGGCATAATTTAGTTCTTGGGTACATTTTATAAATAATGAATATTTTGTAGAAAATTCTAGTGAGATTTTGGTTTCTCTCCACATTGGAAAATAAAGATTTTTCTTTCAAAAGATAATAGCACTATAAAATTCTTTGTTTTATAAGTTCATTCTATTTGTTATGTCTCAACATGTTGAATTGGGATCAAGACATTAACCTTGGTAGGAATGGACCTTCCGGAACATGGAATAATAAGTCTAGCTTTGGTTATAGAAACTTTTCCAGAGGTAATCATGGAGTTTGAAGAGGCACTAACATGCTTCAAGGTGGAAAACCTCTTCATGGTTTTGGAAATACGGATCATCATAGAAAATGTGAATTTTTATTCATATGAATACTTGAAATCCCCAAATTTGGACTATTCTTGACCTTGCAACTCATAGAGAATTTAATCAACCCATTGTTAATAAAAATCCCTCAATTCCCTCCTAATTTCAATCATAATCAATTTGAAAACCCTATTGTAGATTAGATTGCTCATTCAACCTCTCATTATCGATAGTTAAACTACTCCCATCCTCATGATCTACTAGTTTCCCAAGATACTAATCATGATCTTCCAAAGTTTTATCAACCTACCATTATGTCCCAAATGATCATGAAAATGCTAATCACCTTGTTCCTCCACATGCTCGCTCTACACACCACCTCTTCACAAGTTGCGTTGTCTTCTTCTAAGCATGTCAGTTCCTCTTCCACTATACCTCTAGTGACATAGATACTCAAGAAGATCGAACTGGAGGTGTAGGATGGTGTTGGAGTCTTAACTTACATAGAGTTGATTCAAACCCCATATGAATATACAAAATATGTCACAAGTATTAATGCTTCGCTATTGGATCTTACTTAGGAAGGTGAGTAATCTTTTGTTTTGGGTGTTGATGGTTGTCTCTATACTATTTTCAATGGATAGTGTTCATTTTATTTGATGGCATGTATATTTTGGATATTTCCTACAAGCTAGACTTTGGTTTGATGATATTTTAACCAACCATACTTTTTCACATAAATTTTTAGTTCTCATATGACTTTTTGTATTGGTATTGATTAAAATAATATGGCATGGTTAGAATGAGTTTTGGAATATTCACGTATAAGTGACATTTTCTAAGTGTTTCATTTATTTTTGGATTATTATGCTAGTTTAAAGTAGATAATGATATTTTTTAATAGAGGATAGTGGGCCCCTACCCAAGTCATATGTGGCATTATGATTTATTTTCCTTACTCATTTATTTTGAATATTTTCAAATAGTAAAAGACTAAAACAATGTTGACAAATAATTATTATAAAGTATATTTTAGTTGTGCTCAATTACAACTAATTCTTATCTGAAAGGAATACTGTTTAAAGGACTTTATGATACAAAAATAAGGCAACAAATACACATGTATACTTTACAAACTTGATTTGTAAAACTTTCACATTGTAGTCTTTGTGCAATACAAATTTTGAGATAATTATTTGATCAATAGGATCTTCTTGCAACACATCTCTTGGTGACTAAGTATTATTTTGGAATTGTCAGGTATATCCAATTTTAATTTGATCATTCTAATTATCTAAAAAATATTTCAAATCTAATCATTTTATTAATTACAAATATTCTTGTATATCCTAGGATTATTTGAATCTATACTTATCATTTACTATTGAATACTTTGTGCAGAAATATCCTACAGTTTGTGAGAGGGTTACAAAATTCTAGAATGCTAATTAATGATTTAGATTTTAGACCATTTTTTGAGTTGTAAATCTTTTATTCGATGAAATAGATAATTAAAACTATTTTCTTAATTGAATCAATGCAAAGTGTTTTGGTTGGTCTCTATGATTTGTATAATGTGTGCACTATTTATCATTATCTCATTTTAAATAGTTCTACATGAATACACTTATACAAAAAGTCTCTTGTATGTAGATTATTCTCACTTGATTTAAGAATATTTAGTCAATAAGTGTTTCTTTATTAGAGTGAGATTATATGATAAATTAGTGATTTCTTATTTTATCATTGATTCTCATGTATTCATTTTAATTAATCTAAAATATCCTTAATATATTGTCATATATTGTGTTAAGACCAAAGACCGTAGGTCCAAAATACTAGAGTATGTTCTCACCTTCAGGGCCAGGGGGTGTCATTATGAAGGTAAAACAGGGGCTCATCAACAAATTGAGGATGGTTAAAGGCTAACTCCTAGGAGTGGGTAATCTCCTCTTCACTTCTAGTTTATCTAAGCAAAGGAGGGTGTTCCTAGAGGTATTCCTCAATAGGAATTAATCACAATACAAAATATATGCAAAACAATAGTGAAGAAAGTGATACCCAAAATGTTGTTTTAACCTCAAAGATTGTCACTATTTAAAACAATAGCTCACTACATAATATAACCTCTTTTAAGCTGGTGGTGGCATCCTAGCAACAATGCAAGATGTAGGTATGCATATCTAGTCAGAAAAAGGATAAAACTTGGTTTCTTTGCTACATATATTCACTGACTAAAACACAAAACTAAAATGCACACATACCTATATACTTCTACTTCACACTTAAAGGGTTGATTTAATTTTAGATGGGTGTGGGTGATCAAATATTTCTCAGACCAGTGCCTATCCAATGGGTTACAAAGTCCCCATCTCAACAAAGGAAAATAGAAATGGAAAGAAAATATGATTACCTAGATGCAAGAAATTAGTATCAGACTGGACATACTTAGTAATTCCTTCTTATAGTGTATTCATCCACATATAATACTAAAACGATCATTACATTACTTGCAATGTTTTAAGAACTTGTCATATTCATCAAATCAGAGATTACATTCATACAATAAAACATGGTAAGGGGAATCCTAGCTACGACACAGGTATATCCCTAGAAAAATACATACAACAATAGAGAAATCCAATGGTTGATACCAGATTTTACAATTGAATCTTCATATACTTTCAATCGCTGCACCCTGAGGAACTGAACTAGATGCTGCAAAAACCCTAAATTTCTCTACTTTGTTCTGCACACTAGCCACCTAGAGAAATAAGAAAGACCAACTCTTTCTGCATCCCCAAAACTTGCATATATAGCACAACTCTTCAATGTTGCATTTGGGTGGGAATCACCTACCCCACCTGCCTCAATAACTTCGGCATTGAATCACAAAGCTGAACATGGATAGGAAATTCCTACCTTATCTACTTCTATACCTTCGACCCTAATTCACAACCACTCCTTTGCCTATCTATGCTTGAATCTTCATTTCACATTAACGACATCTCAGGCGTACGTCCGATGCATTTAAATCTCACTAAGATCTTGTGCAAGAGTCTCACCAACTCAAGTGTCTTAGAGGCATGTCGAGCCACCACGTGACCCTTAGAGATGCCTTTTTTTCTCTCACAAGGCTTAGAGTCATGCTGACTCTCTGCTTCAATTAATGGCATCATGAGTACAAGTTGTTGGCTTTGATGCTCTCGTGATGTGTGAACTGTTCGATCACGAGGTGATTGGATGGTTTAGAAGTCTTTGCCCTATGGTGGGTCTCCTTCCATGTGGAAAAATGATGCAACATTTAGAGGCATCGAGCTTGGACTCCTTGACAAGTTGTGTGGATACGCCAAATGGAACTTTTGAAACGGGACCCACTATTTCCTTTATCTCCATTGGGTTACAAATAGACGAGCCTTGCCACTTTGATGACTCATACTTCTTAACCAATGGCACATCATTTTAATGTGTGGTGATGCCAAGTGGCAGCAATCGCATCACCTTGTATCAATGGCTCTACGACCAACCTTTCCTTTATTCTTTGAAATTTTAGAACATTTGAGAACTGATGAACCATGCAAGGTACTTGTCTTTGTCTTTTCTTTCTTCATTCATTTTGGCATTTCAACAAGTTTACAAACTGGAGAACTTGTCAAAAGCTTACTTGCTTTCTTCTTCTCCTTTGATTTTCTTTGTTCTCTCCTACATCGATGACTCAGGCCAGCCATGAACTTCATTTAGTGTTTCAATGAGTTCACAAACTCACCGAAACCTTTGTCCTTTTTTCTTCTTCACCCTCTTCATTCTTGACAAATTGGCAAACCTTCAAACCCTAGAACCACTTTTGGCACATTCATAGGTTCACAAACCTGCTGAAATACCTAAACCTTCTTCTTTCTTTCTTTCTTTCTTTCAACTAACACTTTTGGTGATTCAATGACTTTGAGAACATAAGAACTTACCAAAAATATCGTTTACCTCTTTCTTCTTTCCCCTTTCAGCACATCAACGAAAAGACGAACCAGTGAACTCCTTCGGTGAGTTCAAAGGTTAGAAAAATCGCTGAACCATCAAACTTAAAACATTCAACACTTAAAATGAAGCCCTTTTAGCAGGTTTGTGAACCCATGAACTCGTCAAAAGAGAAATGTTAGAATATTTTTAAAGGCTTAGGTTTTTTACTTAGGAGTTTCATGAGGACTTAGATAGTTTCAAAGGATTATAGGAAGATGGGAGGCAATATTTACAACATTTATGCAAGTATGGAAACTAGAAAATATGTGCCTTAATAGTGGCTCTAGTTGGGGACGTGCATTATACAAGTGCAATGAAAATCTAGAAAACATCTCCAGGGTGCAGACTACAAAAAAAGAGGGAACGGGGCAAAAAACACAACATATGTACAAGTCAAAACAAAAGACAAAAAGAGAAGTACCACAAGACATAGGAGAAGTAGTGCTTTAGATGCTGACCATGAATTGGCAGATCCATGAATTCTCCATTCAGATTCTTGAGATGATACACATTGTGATCAAGCTTTGTAGATACTTCGTATGGTCCCAAACATAAAGAATCAAACTTCCCATGTTTTCCTATGTCCTCTAATCTAGCATTCCACATGAGTACCATATCGCCCACTTGGAAACTTCTTTGAAGTGACTCCTTATCAAACAAATGCTTTCTTGTTTTCTTTAGTGATAAGACCTAATCATGTGCAAATCTCCTACTCTCATCTAACTCCTTCTATTCCAATAGTCTTTGAGAAACTGCATCACCCTAATCTTCATCCACATCATGCAATAGTTGGTAGACAAGCAACTCCATGCAAATTGGCATTTTAGCTTCTAATCCATAAACAAGTTCAAATTGATTCTTACCCATAGCCTTTTTGTATGTGACCCAATCGACCCAAACTGTATACCTTAATTTATCATCCCATCTTTTCTTGTTCATATCCAAAGTTCTTCTAATGATTTTCATGAGGCTCTTGTTGCTAGACTCAGTCTGTCCATTGATTTGGGGGTGATAAGGGGAAGAGTGGATCAGATTAATCCCATATTTAGAACACATTCTTGATATCATGGGATTTGAAGCACATAACATTATCTACAATTAACTTAATAGGGACACCAAACCTTGTGACATGTTGCTAATCAGAAATCCCATTACCACTTTGGATGTAGCATTGTGGGTTAGGATAGCCTCAACCCACTTGGTGAAGTAATCAGTCACCACAAGGATCCACTTATAACCATTGATAGATCTTTCTTCTATTTCTCCTATAAAACCAATTCCCCATTTTTTAACTGGAGCCTCAGTTGTGACAATCATAAGGGGAAGAGCACCAAATTTTTTTAATTTACCTAAAAACCTCTAGCAGATATTGCATTTCCTTCTGAGATTATCAAGATCCTTGAGCAATGTTGGCCACCAATACTCTACCCTGATTATCTTATATGCAGTGGTCCTAGCCCTGAATTGTGCTCCACAAATTCTTTAGTGACACTCTTCAATAACCTTTTTAGATTGTTGGTTATCCAAGCATTTTAGTAACAGTCCATGATTCCTCCACATCAAATCACCCTGAATCAACACATACCTTTGGGATTACAATTTGAGTTTCCTCTACTAATTTTCACTCAACTCAAGAGGACAACACATGTTTTATAAATAGGAGATAATATCCTTATACCAAGGATTACCAACTAGATGATAGGAGTTAACAACTGACACTAAATCCATATTATTTACCTTAGCTGCATCCAAATTTTCATCTACCATAGCCTCTATCCTCACTAGACCCTAGCCTCTAACTAGTTTCGTGACTTGCACCTCCATATCATACTCTTGGATCCTATTGATCCATCTACATCATTTTCTAGAAGCCTCTTGTTGCATGAGAATATCTTTTATAGTTGTATGTGGCACATAAGCAATAGTTTTTGCACCCACAAGGTATAATCTAAATTTTTTTCAGCCTTAACCAAGGTATAGGCATGTTTTTCCATTGAAGAATACTTTAGCTCAGCAGCTTGCAAGGATTTACTAAAAATACAATAGGATGCTCATACCCACCTTTTATTTTCTGAAGTAGGACAATAGCTATGGTGTAAAATGATGCAAATGAAAAGAGCTGGAAAGGCCTAGAGTAATTTGGGATTACCAATCCTGGTGCATCCTTCAGAGCCTCCTTGATGTTAACAAATGCCCCAGTTGGTTCCTTACTCCATGTAATTGACTATCCCTTCTTGAGTATCTTTGAAATATCTTTAGTCTTCTCAGAAACATTAGGAACAAACCTCCTAACAAAGTTTATTTTCCTGAAGAACGATTGTATTCCTTTGAATGATTTGGGTTGAGGGATGAGATCAATAGCTTTGACTCATTTTGGATCTATCCTCACCCCCTCTTTTGACACAATGTGTTCTAATAGCTTTCCTTACTCAACCCTAAACATGCATTTCTTGGGATTCAAGGAAATCCCATATTCAAGGCACCTTTTGAAAATTAGTTCAAGATGCCTATAATATTCACCTCTTTCTTTCAAGAATGTCATCAAATCATCTTGGTACACAACCATAATTTCATCAATGAGACCAGCAAAGGCCACATCCATAGCCCTTTGAAACATTGCACCTGTATTCTTTAAACCAAGGCATTCTGACATATGCATAAGTACCCCAAGGAGTGGTAAATGATTTTTTGTATTTCTCTAACTCCTTGACCAACGCTTGGTTATAGCCTGAGAATCCATCCATCATAGACATCAATTCTATCTAGTTACCTTTTACAACAGGTGGTCCATGCTTGGGAGATGGTAGTTGTCCTTTCGCGACTTAATATTCAAATTTCTAAAGTCTACAAACAGTCTAGTCTCTCCACTTTTCTTTCTCATAGGGACCAAGCTCGATACCCACTCTAAATGCCTGAGAGGTTTGATTATACCTCCCTCTTTCAAAATTTCTTACTCCCTTTGCATTTTGGGAGCTACAATGGGGTTGATTGGCCTCTATTTCTATCTAAAAGTTTCTGCATTAGGCTGGAGGGGAATAGTATGCTAAAACAAATCCTCCCTATATGCCTTTACCTCATCATAAGACTAAGCAAAACATTTATTAATTTTTTTCAATAATGCAAATATTATTTGCTTCTCATGGGGTTTTAGTTTCTTACCAATGTAAACCATCTTTGGGGCAGCTTCAATCCCTAGGTTCATACCTTCAACACTATCTTCTTCGATTGGTTTTCCTTTACTCTTCCTATGATCTACACGTTGAAAATGTTGTCACTGATGTCAAGAGGAAGTTCATTGTCCAAGATTGTTGTCATTAATGTAAAGGAAGGTGTCATTAGAAACTACCGCAGTTTGTTGTTTTGGCTTGCGCTTTGAAAGACAAGATGAGCCAGTCGAGAAGTATGTTGTACTCATGTTTTAGAAGATTTTTAATACAAATAATAAATATAGAGGTAGTAGAATGAAGACTATATTACTGGTTTACATGAAAAATGATTGTTCAGTAGAATATATAACTAAAGACTACCGCATTCCACCACAATTAAGTTTCTAGTCTCATGGTTTGAAAAATAAATAAAGTAAGTCAAAAACTATGTTGGATCCAAGATTTAGGAGATTTGAGCTACCGCATTAATACTTAAAAGCATCAGAATGAAGACTGTGTGACTGGTTGCATGAAAGTTAACAAGGATGCCATGGGAGACTACTATATTTCACTGCAAGTGATCATATGGACTTGCAGATTACAGAGTGCGTACAATAAGGCAATGAAATATGTTATATTAGGATTCCAAAAGATTTGACTTACTGCAAAAGTACATAGAGATCGCTGAGACAAGATTGGGTGACTAGCTTACGCAATGGATACTTGTGTTGAAGTTTAGAAGTTTTATCCAGCTGATGCGAATGATTTTGGATCATACACCAAGAACTAAGATCATGCAGAAGAAATTTGGGTCTAGTAGAGATTTTGATATTTTATTCCTACATTACTACATTTAATTTGGGATCAAAGTGTATATGCAAGGCCAACTACATGTTTCATGTGGCATAGAGTTATGTGCCACCTTGGATCTGACATAGATGTTTTGGAAGAGCCGTGGATGATATATATATGTATGAATTGAAGTTTTTTTGGTGTGGAAGTGTATAGTGTATACAACATCTGTGTGTGAATGTGAATAGAGTGCAAAGGAAATGAGCAGAAGATAATTTGGGATTTGCACAATATGTATCCATGTTTGCAAGAGCATATTATTTTATTCTAAATTACAAAATAGAAGAGTTGAGAAGGTGTGTGATGTTACATAATTGAATTTATGCGCGGAATGAACTTGATCCTATTTTCAACTATTTGAAGTTGGTGCTTCATAATTTGAGTTTTTACTCAATGACTGGGTTGGTGCTCAGTTTGATAAGGGGATTGGAGTCTCCTGTAGGTTGGTGCCAACAAATCAGTAAAGGGGATTGGTGTCCTCTTGGGTTGAAACTCCTATGGGTTGGTGCTCAGTTTGATAAGGGGATTGGAGTCTCCTGTAGGTTGGTGCCAACAAATTAGTAAAGGGGATTGGTGTCCTTTTGGGTTGAAACTCCTGTGGGATGGTGCCTACAAAATATTTGTAATTCAATATTCTTTTGTGAGGCTGGATTTAGGTAGTAGATCCAAGCAACTTGCTCACCATGGTTTTTCCATGCTAGCATTTCCACATAAAATCTGGTATTGTGTGATTGTGTTTACTACTTGCTCTATTGATGTTCACATTAAGATTCTCAATAATACGTTGATGATTATTAACAAAGTAATTAAGATTGAAATTTATTGATATATTAATTCACCCCCCTCTTAGTATATTTGTGTGTTCTATAATTGGTATCAGAATGAGATTCCTTGGTGTAGCCTAACAACTGAAGGAAGATTTTGGATAGGAACACATGGCAGGTCAAGAAGGATCTCATTCAAGTAAGGCTCCACTACTTGATGGAACAAATTATGCATTTTGGAGTATAAAGATGGAAGCCTATCTAACCTCATTAGGGTTTGATGTATGGATTGATCTACTATGGATGGTTATACTACTTCTACAACTCCTCCAATAGACCATACTAGTAAGAAAGAATGTGAGAACAATGCTAAAGCTAAGAATGTAATTCAATGTGGATTGACAAACACTGAATTTGTCAAGGTGATGCATTGCAAGTCTACTAAGGACATATGGAAAAAATTTCATAGAATTTATGAAGGAGATGATAAGGTAAAACAAGCTAAGCTACAGACATATAGAGGCAAGTTTGAAATTCTGAAGATGAAGGAAGAAGAAAACATTGCTGACTATCTACTCTAGGCAAACGAAATTGCCAATGCTATCAGAGGACTTGGTGAAGAAATGAAACAATCGGTAATTGTGAAGAAGGTTCTAAGATCCCTTCCCCGAAGGTATGATTCAAAATGTTCTGCTATTGAAGAAGCTAGAGATTTGAATAAGTTCACAATGGATGATTTGTATCGATCTCTCACTACTTATGAAATGAGGAATGTGAGTAAAGAGACATCTAAGAAGGAAGCTGCTTTCAAAGCATCTAAGAAAGAAAAGAATGATGCATCTAATCCAAGCAATGGGTCTAATGATGAAGAATCCAACTTTGTGAGGAAGTTGAAGAAGGGCTTTGGAAAGTACAAAGGCAAGTTACCTTTCAAATGATTTAACTATGGTAAAGTAGGTCACTATGCTTCTAAATGTCCCTTTGGAGAAAGTGAAAATATTGATCAGCATAAGAGTCATAAGGAATACAAAAATAAGAAGAACCTCTATTCAAAAGAGAACAACAATTCATTTGAAGAATGTAATCACTGTGCATCTGAAAATGATAGAGAAGAAGCTCTGTTTATGGGAATGGAGGTTTTGGAAAATGATGACAACCCTATAGAGGATGGTGAAGAAATGCTAGATCTTGATGAAGCAGAATGTCCTATAGAGGATGATAAAGAAATGCTAGATCTTGATGAAGAAGAATGTAAGGTAGATCTAGAAGGAGAACTCATCTCTATCCTAGATGATCTAAAATCTGTGAGGAAAGAAATCAGAAGCAAAAAGCAAAACTTGAAGAATATGAGGAGATGATTGTAAATCTGAAAGTTCAAGTAGAAGAAGGAAAGAAAATTGCAGAGGTTGTGAGATCTAAACTAGAAGCAAAATCAGAGGAATGTTCGAATCTTGAATCCAAAGTCATGTCTCTGAAGAAGGAATTAGAGAAGATTATTTTTTAGTTAAACAAAAACTTATGAAGCTTCAGAAAAGTATAGAGATGCTTGATAAAATAATAGACAAAGGGCATGCTTTATCAAGTCTAGCTTGGGATATGATGACATGAATGTAAAATCTACTACACCCCCTAAGAAGATAAATACAGACAAGTCTGAGGCAAATACAAAAGCCCCTAAGAAGACTAAAGACAAGAAAGAAAAAGAAGATTGATTTGTCAAATTCAATAATCAAAAGAGGAGACTCAAAGGACCAGCTCTGACAAGGCAAGCTTACATAACCAGGTTCAATTACTCATTCTCTGGTTACTATTTCTTTTGTAATCAATATGGTTATAAGGCTATTGATTGTAAAGCTAGTGCAAGAAGAAATACTTTTGTGAGCAAGAATCCATTTGCACCTTTGGTTGATTTCAATGGCATATGCTACATGTGCAATAACTTTGGGCACGCAAGATTATGTAGAAGTGGATTTGTGACGCCTCCCAGATAGAAAAGTAAAGTGGATGTTCCTTCTAAGAAAGAAAAGAAAGTGGACATTCCTACTAATCAAGACAATGAACCTAAGAAGGAATGAATAATGAAGAAAGGAGATCAAGAGTCTGAGAAATCAATGATTGTTCAAACTGCATTCCATACTCAAGGTCAAGGAAATCCATGGGTGATTGATAGTCGATGTTCTAGTCACATGACTAGAAATAAAAGCGTTCATCAGCTTGATGAAGTGGAATGGTGGTTCGGTTAAGTTTGGTGATAATGCATTTGCAAAAATTTGTGGAAAAGGCACTCTAAGCATTGATGGGAAGAAAAAGACAGAAGATGTTCTATATGTTGAAGGCCTAAATCATAACATACTAAGTGTGATTCAGATGTGTGACAAGGGTTACAACCTTATCTTTCATGCTCAAGGATGTGAGATCATAAAAGAAAGCACTGGAAATCTTGTTGCAGAGGCAAGTAGGACTGAAAACAACCTGTATAATCTTAGTGAGATTAAAGGGAGAAACTATCTTTTAGGACAGATAGATGATAGTTGGTTATGGAATAAAAGGGTGGGTCATATAAATTTTGAACATCTGTTGAAGATTAGTTTCAAGCATGATGTGAGAGATATACCTAAGATTGCAAAGCCTTCAAGCACTTTCTACAAAGAATGTCAACAAGGACATGATTCAAGACAAAGGAGTATTAATCTACAAGTCCTTTGGAGTTGATTCATACAGACCTATGTGGACCTACAAAGACAAGAAGTTTGCAAGGTGAAAGGTATTTCATGTTGCTCATTGATTATTTTTCTAGAATGACTTGGGTTACTTTCTTAAAAGAAAAATCTGAAGCTTTTGAGAGGTTTAAGATTTTCAAATATTTGGTTGAAAATGAAATGGGTTCTAAAATCAAATGTTTGAGGTCTAATAGAGGTGGAGAATTTACTTCTAATGAATTTGAAGAATTCTGTGAAAAACATGGAATAAGGAGACAATACTTTGTTGCAAGGACTCCTTAACAAAATGTACTAGTTGAAAGGAAGAATAGAACAATTTAAGAGATGGCAAGAACAATGTTGAATGAAGCTACACTACTTGATGTGCATTGGAAAGGAGCAGTCCATAATGTTGTCTACATTCTTAATAGAGGACAGATAAGAGTAAATGATACAAAGACTCCATAAGAATTATGGAAAGGTAGACCCACATCTGTCAAGTATTTCAAAATATTTGGAAGAAAATGTTATATCAAAAGAGATGAAGACAACTTGGGTAAGTTTGACTTAAGATCTGATAAAGGAAATTTTCATGGCTACTAAACAAGAAGCAAGACATACAGATGCTACAATAAAAGATTGCAAAAGATAGTTGATAGTGTAAATGTTAGGATTGATGAAGACCTACATTCCTTGACATATGATAGAGAAGACAACTACTCAGATGAATTAGTCTGCACTGAAGAAAAAGATGAAGTTGATGAAGTGGAATAAAAAAAGGAAAACACAAAGACACCTGCAAAATATGTTCAAAGAAATCATTCTAAAAATTAGATTCTTGGAAACAAGGATGATGGTGTTCTGACAAGAAGAAGATTGGCAAATATGAAAGAACAAGTAAATTTTTCTCTATTGTCTAAAACTGAGCCTAAAATTTTTGTAGAAGCTAGCAAGGATGAAAGTTGGATTGATGCAATGCAAGAAAAGCTAAATCAGATTGAGAAGCATGAAACTTGGGAACTTGTCCCAAGACCTAAAGACAAGAATGTCATTGGCACAAAATGGGTGTTCGGGAACAAACTGAATGAGGATGGACAGGTGATAAAAAACAAGGCAAGACTAGTCTACAAAGGATATGCTCAGGTAGAAGGTATTGACTTTGAAGAAACTTTTGTTCCTGTGCCAAGATTAGAGGCAATTAGGATGTTCTTGGCATTTTTAGTTTACAATAATTTCAAAGTATATCAAATGGATGTCAAATCTACATTTCTTAATGGAAATCTTGAAGAAGAAGTGTATATAGAACAACTTGAAGGCTTTCGGTTGACAGAAAATCAAGACCTTGTTTGCAAGTTGAAAAAGGCACTATATGGACTCAAACAGGCTCCTAGGGCTTGGTATTCAAGGCTAGACAAGTATCTGCAACAACAAGGATTTAAGAAAGGTATTGCAGACATTAACTTGTACATTAAAACAAAAGGTAATCATATGCTGATTATTGTTGTCTATGTTAAAGACATTATTTTTTGAGGATGTGATGACAAAATGTGCAAGGAATTTGTAGAAGAGATGCAAAAAGAATTTTAAATGTCTATGCTTGGTGAGTTATCATTTTTCCTTGGTTTACAAATTGCTCCATTTGATAAAGGCATTTTCATTTCACAAACCAAGTATGTCAAGGAGATGTTGAAGAAGTTTAGAATGGAAGACTGCAAACCAATTAGTACACCTATGGTGACAAGATGTAAGTTGAGCTGAGATGATGAATCAATTCAAGCAGATCAAACTATGTATAGATCCATGATTGGTAGCTTGTTGTATTTAACTACATCTAGACCTGATATTATGCAAGCATTATGTATGGTAGCAAGATTTCAAGCAACACCTAAGGAGACACATGTAAAGGCTATGAAGAGGATTTTAGATACTTGAAAAGTTCTATGGACTATGGTCTATGGTATCCTAGGAGTGATGATCTCACTCTAACTACATACACAGATGTTGATTGGGTAGGAAGTGTTGATGACAGAAAAAGCACTAGTGGTGGAGCATTCTTTCTTGGAGACAAACTAGTGTCATGGCTAAGCAAGAAACAAGATTCAGTGTCATTGTCAACACAGAGGTAGAATACGTTGTTGTAGTGTCATGTTGCACTCAAGTGCTATGGATGAAGCAAACCTTGAAGGACATAAAATTTGAGTATGATGAGCCTATCTCCATTCTGTGTGATAACACAAGTGCAATCAATTTCTCAAAAAATCCTATGATGCATTAAAAAACAAAGCACATTTTAATCAAATATCATTTTCTAAGAGAGAAAGTTGCAAATCAAGAAGTCAGATTGGATTGTGTGGCAACAAAGGAGCATATTGTAGATATTTTTACAAAAACCCCTTCCTAAGGAGACTTTTGAGCATCTTAGGTAGAATCTAGGAGTGATGGCTCCTTCTTCTCATATTCAATTAAATAGATGAAGCATGTGTCCAAGGGGAGCATCTCAAAGATCTATTCTTAATCCCTGTAGTATATCAGAGCTGCAAAATTGAAGAGATGCCCCTCAAGGGGAGTAGACATGTATGTATAGACAAATTCAAGGGGAGCTCATCATTGCATTACTTTACAGCTCTAAGGACTTCTTTTCCATTGATGTTAAGGAGAAGTAGTGCAAGGGGGAGCATTATAGTTAGAGGGAGAACTGTGTTCATGTTGTATTCCTTTCACAGGTTATTTCTATAAGGTGTTGCCATCAATGACAAAGGGGGATATTGTTACAAATGTTGTCATTGATGTCAAAATGGAATTCATTATCATTGATTGTTAGGAGAATTAGATAAAGGGGGAGAATTATGTTGCCATCAATGACAAAGGGGGAGATTGTTGCGAATGTTGTCATTGATGTCAAGAAGAAGTTTGTTTTCCAAGATTGTTGTCATTAATGTCAAGGAAGGTGCCATTAGAAACTACTGCATTCTACTGTAGTTGGTTGTTTTTGCTTGCACTTTGAAAGATAAGATGAGCTAGTCAAGAAGTATATTGTACTCACATTTTAGAAGATCAATACAAATTAGAAATCTAGAGGTAGTAGAATGAAGACTATATTACTAGTTTACATGAAAAATGATTGTTCAGTAGAATATATAACTGTAGACCACCACATTCTATGGCAATTAAGTTTCTAGTCTCGTGGTTTGAAAGATAAGTAAAGTAAGTTAAAAACTATGTTCGATCCAAGATTTAGAAGATTTGAGCTACCACATTGATACTTGAAAGCATCAAAATGAAGACTATGTGACTGGTTGCATGAAAGTTAACATGGATGCCATGGGAGACTACCGCATTTCACCGTAGGTGATCATATGGACTTGCTGATTATAGAGTACATAGAACAAGGAATGAAATATGTTATATCGGGATTCCAGATTTAACTTACCGTAAAAGTGCATGGAGATCTCTGAGACACGACCAGGTGGCTGGCTTACACAATGGATACCTGTGTTGAAGTTTACAAGCTTTATCCAACTGATGCAAATGATTTTGGATCATGCACCGAGAACTAAGATCATGCAAAAGAAATTTGGGTCCAGTAGAGCTTTTGATATTTTATTCCTACATTACCACATTTAATTTGGGATCAAAGTGTATATGCAAGGCTAACTACATGTTTCATGTGGCATAGAGTTATGTGCCACCTTGTAGCTGACACATATGTTTTGGAAGAGTTGTGGATGATATATATGTATGAATTGAAGTTTTTTGGTGTGGAAGTGTATAGTGTACATAAGTGTGTGAATGTAAATAGAGTGCGAAGGAAATGAGTAGAAGATATTTCAAGATTTGCACAGTATATATCCATGTTTACAAGAGCATATTGTTTTATTCTAAATTGCAGAACATAAGAGTTGAGAAGTGTGTGTGATGTTGCATAATTGAATATGTGCGGAATGAACTTGATCTTAATTTCAAATGTTTGAAGTTGGTGCGAAGTTTGATAAGGGGATTGGATTCCCCTATAGGTTGGTGCCTGCAAATCAGTAAAGGGGATTGGTTTCCTCTTAGGTTGAAACTCTTGTGGGTTGGTGCCTACAAAATATTTGTAATTCAATATTCTTTTGTGAGGCTATATTTGGGCAGTAAATCCAAGCAGCTTGCTTACCATGGTTTTTCCCTACTAAGGTTTCCCTGTAAAATTTGGTGTTGTGTTCTTTCATGTGATTGTGTTTACTACTTACTCTATTGATGTTCAGGTTAAAATTCTCAATAATATGTTGATGATTATTGACAAAGTAATTAAGATTGAAATTTATTGATATACTGATTCACCCCCTCTCAGTATATTTGTGTGTTTTACACTACATTGTCAAACACTCTTTCCACTGCCACAAGGCCTTTAGGAATGGTGTTTGTCTTTAGTTGTACCACTTCATTACCAAACAAAGTTTCCTTACCATCCTCAACTTCCACCATAGGTTGTCAGTTGATAAGTTTATTATCAAATTCATCCACAAAATTTAGGAACTTATAAATTTGATCACTATCATTAAATACCTGCTAGCTATAGATGTTGTCTAGAATGGTAGGCCTAGTAAGTACCTCAACAACATAGTGAGAAAGAGAAGAGGTTGTTTGTAAATTAAATCTTGAGGCTACAATAGATAGAGCATCTACCTCTTCATTTTCAAACCTTTCTATGCACTCGATGCCAAAAGCATCAAATAAATCTAGTGCGTCCCAAATAGCATTCCTATACGCCCTTAACCTATCACCCTTGGCTACAAAAATAGTTATGACCTGCTGCACCACAAGTTCAGAATCTCCTCAAATTCTCAAACATTTGATTCCATGCCTATGAGAAACATTCAAGCTTGGTAGAAGAGCTTCATACTCAACTATGTTGTTGGTGCACTGGAAATCAAGCTTGAACAACAATCCAAAATGTTCCCCATTTGGTGATAGCAATACAATACCTGCACCTGATCCATCTCTTAAATATCCATCATCAAAGTGCATTGTCCATAAATCATTTACATCACAAGTGGGGACAACACCATGAGGAGTATCAATAATAACATCATGATTATCATTGTCACAAAACCCAATAAAATGATCTATTTCAGTGTCAAATAAGTTAGCTTCATCGATTGTCTTGTAACGATCCTCAATACTGCCTTCAATATTCTTCTCCCTATATAACTTCACTTCAAACCCATGCATAGGGATGGTAGCATATGATGAATCCATTTAGATACTACTCCCCATGGAAGATCCCTACTCTTTAGACAACAACATACCCCACTTGGTAGGGAAATCGACTATGATGACATCCATTAAAAATGACTTATCAGGGTAGGCAACAAGTTGGACTTCAACATCTTTCACTAGTCCAATAGCATTTACCTCTCTAGAATCCATGACTAAACATTTGCCATAAAACTTAGACACTTTTAGACCTAATTCATTCATTACCTCTAATGGCATGACAATACTAGAGGCACCAGAGTCAAAAGAAAACAATTATGCAATAGCCATCCATTGATAATCAATATTGTATAAAAAGGATCAACATCTAACCTGTTGTTAACAATAGATGACCCTAAGCACACCTCTACAATTTATTCATCATTTTTATTTTCATCATTGTTACTAGAAACAACAATAGGTTGTTCTGGTGCATTGATGACAATAATATATGACAAGGCTTTATCCCTTTGCTCAAGAATTTTAAGGGCTTCCCCTATTGACAATGAAATTCTAACTTGGCTAAGAAGTTGAGCCATATCTATAGGGTGATAAGACGGTAGAGGGGTATCACAAGAAATGGTAACATAATTTATATTAGGGATGAAAGGCATCAATAGACTAGAAGAAATGCCCATACCTTTCAACTCATTATTTCTCTCTTTGCTATTATCTTTTTCATTTGTCATTTGGAGCTGACCTTCTTTGGCATCACTCTTTGGACTTTGTACTTTTGGGGAAGATACAATAGATAGTTGCAACACATGTACTAGAACCTTTTGCACATATTTATTTTTTTGCTGATGGCTACACCAAGGTCTTCTTCTTTTATGACATCTTCTTGGGAGTATTGTTGTCCCTCTTCTCAACATTCATGTTTTGTTTTTACTTTACACTATCCAATCCAATGTTACTTGGCTTCACAACAGGGTTATTTTGCATAGGCACTTTCCTATTGCTCAATTTATAACCTCCTTGAACTTGCATTATGGTTGCATTAGTAAAGGATTTCATGTCCTCCTTCAAAGGTTTGGACTGTTGATACTTTGTGTGCATGAGGTCTCTCAAATGCTCAAAATCATGAGCCGATAATTCATACTTTTTAGGACCTATACTATAATCATATTGTAAAATATAATCATCATCATAGCTGTCATAATCAACATCCACATCCATATGCTCATAACCTTCAGTATCGAACTGATTTATTTCATCTTTATAATACTCAGTAGCACCTTCCTCATTGGGAAATTCATCTCTACTCATCGAATAAGCAACTGTGCAATTGGCCGAGTCATGTGGAAGATACATGAGACCTCTTGAAAGTTGACTTGATCCCTCCTCAATGGATCTGGTGTGTCCCTCTCAGGCTGCTTGAGACTGACTTGCTTAAGGGCTACTTGCCTATCATTATGTTGTGGTTTCTTGGACCAATTAGTATTGTAAGGCCTATTGTGCAACCTTTGACCTTCAATGAAGTGTGTTGTTGCACTTTGAGGTGGAAACCATTTTTCATTTCATTCTACTTTGTAGGATAAGTATTTCATGACTCCCATGAGTTTATCCAACTTGTCTTCGGTTGTGAGAGGAATATTCATGACTTCCCTATCTGGCTAGGAGATCTTCACATTTGACCTCTTGACATGCTTACCTGATTCTCTCATGTTACTTTCAATGTTTATGGTTGTAGCATAAGCCTCCCTTAATAATTGAGGACTTTTTTCCCTCAGAAAATACCCAATTTTCAAATCAAAGGCACCACAATACAATACCAAACACATTAACTCAATGGGCCTAAGATTCAAAGGTACCTTGCCCATAGTCATGATGAATCTACTATTGAATTTAGCCACTATTTCATTAATTCCTTTCTTGATGGTTGTACATTCATGTATTGCAAACTTGGGATCAATCCTATCCCCATACTATAATTGAAAAACACCCATGAACTCCTGCCATGAATCAACACTATTGTCTGAGAGACCCTTGTACCATTCTTTGGCACTCTCTTCTAATGAATGCACAAACAACTTCATCATCACATCATCATCATCTATTTCATATTCATCAGTGACATTGATGAAGTGCCTTAAATGTTCCTCATCTGTGACTGCATTATTTCCCTAAAAACCTAGGAATATTTCCTCTTATTTCATTTGGAATTGGGTTAGGAAAATCAAGGATACCAAAGAAGTCCAATTGTTTATACCTTTCTACTCCCAAAGGCTACCTAGCTGGAGGGAACCTTTGAGCCTATCTTCAGAATGCAGGTTTGGGATTTGGAACATTCCTATAATGCTAATTCATTTGTTGTTATGGTGGCTGATTTGGAGCTTGATGTGCATACCCAAGGTTTCTATCCCGTTGACCCATTCATTGGTACTATTGTTGTTGTTGATTAGGGATTTGATCATGAAATTGATTTCTTCCCTGCTTTTGGGTAATCTGGTCCTAGGTTTATTCTTGTTGGGCCATTTTGGCCTACAACAATTCATTTTCTGCTACGAGCTCTTGTATTATATGCCTAACATGATCAATAAAATCCAACTCTTCATTAAGAATATGTTCCATTTCTTTAGCATCATGAATTCCAGGCTGTTCATTATCATTGGGAATGTCATCATGTTGATTCCTCTGTGATCCAATGGGTTAAGTAGTGTGCCAAACATCTTGATGTGCCTCTTCATTTTGATTTGGCATTTCAAATGTTCACGTGTTTGCCTCTCAGGATCTATGCCTACTTCCCTTGCTAATGATGTTTTCATTTAAATTCTAACTTCATATTGATTCCTATTTAGTCTTCTATTATTTCTTACTAGGTTATCAGTAGAGTCTTTCGATGTGCATTGAATTGGATATCTCAAATCTACAAAGGTATTATTTGTACCTAATCTTTCTCCTTGGTCCTAGACATTTTCTCTAGAGGCTTCAGCAATGTGTCTGGTCCTCCATCTATTTATCTAATTTCTTGTTTGGTCTGAAGATTCCTCTTGTCTAGACTACTCTTGATGTCTTCTTCTTATATGCATTATAAAATATTTCAATTGCAAACGTATTTCTAGGTTGACCTGAATAAAGTCACCACTCTACACTCGGAAGAGAATATTTTGTAAATCTCTCAAATTGGTATTACTGTGACCATGCTGATTTAACTAAGCTTCCAAGTTATGAAAATATAACCAAAATTAGATAGTCCCTAGCAACGGTGTCATTTTGTTAAGACCAAAAACTACAGGCCCAAAATCCTAGAGTATGTTCTCACCTTTAGGGCCAGGGAATGTCATAAAGAAGGTAAAACATTGGCTTATCAATAGATCGAGGATGGTTAAAGACTAACTCCTAGGAGTGGGTAATCTCATCTTCACTTCTAGTTCAACTAAGCCAAGGAGGGTGTTCCTAGAGGTATCCCTCAATAGAGATTAATCATAATACAAAATATATTCAAAATGATAGTGGAGACAGTGTACCCAAAATGTTGTTTTAACCCCAAAGATTGTCACTATTTTAAAACATTAGCTCACTACATAATATAACCTCTTTTCAGCTAATGGGTGGCATCATTGTAACAATGCAAGATGTAGGTATGCATATCTAGTTAGAAAAGGATGAAACTTGGTTGCTTTGCTAGAGATATTCCCTGACTAAAACACAAAATTAAAATGCAAACAAACCTATATACTTCTACTTCACAGTTAAAGGGTTGATTTAATTTTAGTTGGGTGTGGGTGATCAAATATTTCTCAGAACGATGCCTATCCAATGGATTACAAAGTCCCCATTTCAACAAAGGAAAATACAGATGGAAAGAAAATATGATTACCTAGATGCAAGAAATTAGTATCAGACCAGACATACTTAGTAATCTCTTCTTATAATGCATTCATCCATATATAATACTGAAATGATCATTACATTACTTGCAATGTTTTAAGAACTTGTCATATTCATCAAATCAAAGATTCATTCATACCATAAGACATGGTAAGGGGGAATCCTAGCTACAACATAGGTATTTCCCTAGGCAAATACATAAAACAATGGAGAAATCCAATGGTTGATACCAGATTTTACAATTGAATCTTCATATACTTTCAATTGCTACACCCTGAGGAACTGAACTAGATGATGCAAAAACTTGAATTGCTCTACTTTGTTCTACACACTAGCTACCTGGAGAAATGAGAAAATCCAACCCTTTCTACATCCTTAGAACTTGCATATATAACACAACTCTTTAAAGTTGAGTTTGGGTGGGAATCACCTACCTCACCCGTCTCACTAATTTTGACATTGAATCACAAAGCTAAACCTGGACAAGAAATTCCTACCTCATCTACTTGTATCACCTTCGACATTGATTCACAACCACTCCTCTACCTATCTATGCTTGAATCTTCATTTCGCATTAACAACATTTTGGGCGTAGGTCTGATGTATTTTAATCACACTAAGATCCTGTGCAAGAGACTCAAAAACTCAAGTGTCTTGGAGGAGTGTCGAGCTGCCACATGACCCTTAGAGATGCCTCTTTGTCTCTCACAAGGCTTAGAGTCATGTTGACTCCTCACTTCAATCAATGGCATCATGAGTGCAAGTTGTTGGCTTCGATGCTCTCATGATGTGTGAACCGTTGGATCACAAGGAGATTGGATGGTTCAGAAGTCTTTTCCCTATGGTGGGTCTCCTTCCACATGGAACAATGGCACAATGTTTAGAGGCATTGTGCTTTCCCTCCTTAAAGAGTTGTGTGCATACACCAAGTGAAACTCTTGAAATGGGACCCACTATTTCCTTTATCTCCATCAAGTTTCAAATAGACAAGCCCCACCACTTTGATGAATCACACTTCTTAACCAATGGCACATCATTTTAATGTGTGGTGATGCCAAGTGGCAACGATTGCATCACCTTGTATCGATGGCTCCGTGACCAACCTTTCCTTTATTCTTCGACATTTCAACACATTTGAGAATTGATGAACCATGCAAGCTACTTGTCTTTGTCTTTTCTTTCTTCATTCATTTCGGCATTTTGACAAGTTCAATAACTAGAGAACTTGCCGAAAGCTTACTTGCTTTCTTCTTCTCCTTTAATTTTCTTTGTTCTCTCCTACTTCGATGACTCGGGCCAGCCACGAACTTCATTCAATGTTTTGACGAGTTCACAAACTCACCAAAACCTTTGTCCTTTTTTCTTCTTCGCCCTCTTCATTCTCGACGAATAGACAAAGCTTCAAACCCTAGAACCACTTTTAGTAACTTCATAGATTCACAAACCTGCTGAAATACTGAAACCTTCTTCTTTCTTTCTTTCTTTCAACTAACACTTTTGGTGATTCAGTGACTTTGAGAACATAAGTACTTACCAAAAATAATCTTTACCTCTTTCTTCTTTCACCTTTTGGTACATCAACAAAATGATGAACCGGTGAACTCGTTCAGTGAGTTCGACGGTTAGCAAAATCACGAAACCATTAAAACTTAAAACATTCAACACTTAAGATGAATCCCTTTTAGCAAGTTCATGAACCTGCAAACTCGTCGAAAGGGAATTGTTAGAATATTTTCGAAGGCTTAGGTTTTTTACTTAGGAGTTTCACGAGGACTTAGATATTTTCAAAGGATTATAGGAAGAAGGGGCCAATATTTACAACATTTATGTAAGTATGGAAACCAAAAAATATGTGCATTAATAGTGGCTCTAGTTGGGGACGTGCATTAAACAAGTGCAGTGAGAATCTAGAAAACATCTCCAGGGCGCAAACCACAAAAAAAATGGGAATGGGGCCAAAAACACAACATATTTACAAGGCCACACAAAAGACAAAAAGAGAAGTACCACAGTACCTAGAAGAGTGCTTTAGATGCTAACCATGAACTGATAGCTCCATGAATTCTCCATTGAGATTCTTGAGATGATACACATTGTGATGAAGCTCTGTAGATACTTCATATGGTCCCAGCCATAAAGGATAAAACTTCCCATGTTTTCCTTTGTCCTCTAATCTAGCATTCCACATGAGGACCATATCACCCACTTTGAAATTTCTTTGAAGTGAATCATTATCAAATAAATGCTTTCTTGTTTTCTTCAGTGATAAGACCTGATCATGTAAAAATCTCCTACTCTCATCTAAGACATTCAATTCCAATAGTCTTTGAGAAACTGCACCGCTCTGATCTTCATCCACATCAATTGGTAGATAGGTAACTCCATACCAATTGGAATTTTAGCTTCTAATCCATAAACAAGTTCAAATGGACTCTTACTTGTAGCCTGTTTGTATGTGACCCATTCGACCCAAACTACATACCTTAATTTATCATCCCATCTTTTCTTGTTCATATCCAAAGTTCTTCTAATGATTTTCATGAGGATCTTGTTGCTCCAGACTCACCCTATTCATTGATTTTGGGGTGATAAGGAGAAGAGTGGATCAGTTTAATCCCATATTTAAAACACATACTCTTGATATCCTGGGATTTGAAGCACATAGCATTATTTGCAATTAACTTAGTAGGGATACCAAACCTTGTGACTATGTTGCTAATTAGAAATCCCATTTCCACTTTGGATGTAGCATTGTGGGTTGGGATATCCTCAACCCAATTTGTGAAGTAATCGGTCACCACAAGGATCCACTCATAGCCATTGATAGATCTTTCTTGTATTTCTTCTATAAAATCAATTCCCCATTACTGAAATGGAGCCTCAATTGTGACAATCATAAGAGGAAGAGCACCAAAAAAATTTAATTTACCTGAAAACCTCTGGCAGACATCACATTTCCTTACTAGATTAGCAACATCCTTGAATAGTGTCGACCACCAATACCCTGCCCTGATTATCTTATATGCAGTGGTCCTAGCCCTGAAATGTCCTCCATAAATTCATTGGTGACACTCTTTAATAAACTTTTCAGAGTGTTATCAATCTAAGCATTTTAGTAACATCCCTTCATGATTCCTCCACATCAAATTGCCCTAAATCAACACATACCTTTGGGATTGCAATTTGAGTGTCCTTTGTTGATTTTCACTCAACTCAGGGGGATAACACATGTTTTATAAATAGAAGACAATATCCTTATACCAAGGATTACCAACTAGATGTCAGGAGCTAACAATTGGTGGTAAATCCATATTATTTACCTCAACTGCATCCAAATTTTCATCTACCATTAGCCTCACTAGACCTTGGCCTCTAATTAGTTTGGTGACTTGCACCTCCATATCATACTCTTGGATCCTATTGATCCATTTACATCTCTTTCTAGAAGCCTCTTGTTGCATAAAAATATCTTTTACAACTATATGTGGCACATAAGCAATAGTTTTTGCACCCACAAGGTATGATCTAAAATTTTTTACAGCCTTAACCAAGGCATAGGCATGTTTTTCCATTGAAGAATACTTTAGCTCAATAACTTGTAAGGATTTACTAAAAAATCCAATAGGATGCTAATACCCATCTTTATTTTTCTAAAGTAGGACAACAGCTATGGTGTAAAATGATGCAAAGGAAAAGAGTTGGAAAGGCCTAGAGTAATTTGGGTTTACTAAGACTAATGCATCCTTTAAAGCCTCCATGATGTTAACAAATGCCTCAGCTGGTTCCTTACTCCATGTAATTGACTATACCTTTGTGAGCATCTTTGAAATAGCTTTAGTATTCTCAGCAACGTTAGGAACAAACCTCCTAACAAAGTTTATTTGCCTGAAGAACGATTGCATTCCTTTGACTAATTTGGGTTGAGGGATGAGATCAATAGCCTTGACTCATTCTGGGTCTATCTTCACCCCCTCTTTTGACACAATATGTTCTAGCAGCTTTCCTTTCTCAACCCCAGACATGCATTTCTTGGGATTCAAGGAAATCCCATATTCAAGGCACCTTTCAAAAATTAGTTCAAGATGCCTATAATGGTCACCTCTTTTCTTCAAGAATTTTGTCAAATCATCTTTTGGTACACAACCATAATTTCATCAATGAGAGCAACAAAGGCCACATTCATAGACGTCTAAAATGTTGCACCTACATTCTTTAAACCAAAAGGGATTCTGACATATACATAAGCACCCCAAGGAGTGGTAAATAATGTTTTGTATTGCTCTGACTCCTTGACTAGAACTTGGTTATAGCCTGAGAATGCATCCATCATGGACATCAATTCTAATCCAGTTACCTTTTGCAATAGGTGGTCCATGCTTGGGAGAGGGTAGTTGTCCTTAAGCGACTTAATATTCAAATTTTGAAAGACTACACACAATCTAATCTCTCCACTTTTCTTTCTCATAGGGACCAAGTTGGATACCCACTCTAAATGCATGATAGGTTTGATTATACCTCCCTCTTTCAATTTTTCCAACTCCCTTTGCATTTTGGGAGATAGAGTAGGGTTGATAGGCCTCTATTTCTGTCTAAAAGATTTTGCATTAGGTTGGAGGGAATGGTATGCTAAAAATATTCTCCCTAAATTCCTTTAGCTCATCATAAGACCAAGCAAAACATTTTTAAAATTTTTTTAATAATGCAATTAGCACTTGTTTCTCATGGGGTTTCAATTTCTTACCAATGTAAACCATCTTTGGGGCAGCTTCAGTCTCGAGGTTTACACCTTCAACACTATCTTCTTTGATTGGTTTTCCTTTACTCTTCCAATGATCTACATTGTCAAGAATTCTTTATAGTACCACAAGGCCTTTAGGAATGGTGTTTGTCTTTAGTGTACTGGTACTATCCATCCATCATGGACATTAATTCTAATCCAGTTACCTTTTGCAACAGGTGGTCCATGCTTGGGAGAGGGTAGTTGTCCTTAAGTGACTTAATATTCAAATTTTGAAAGACTACACACAATCTAATCTCTCCAATTTTATTTCTCATAGGGACCAAGTTGGATACCCACTCTAAATGCATGATAGGTTTGATTATACCTCCCTCTTTCAATTTTTCTAACTCCCTTTACATTTTGGGAGATAGAGTAGGGTTGATTGGCCTCTATTTCTGTCTAAAAGATTTTGCGTTAGGTTGGATGGAATGGTATGCTAAAAAATATCCTCCCTATATGCCTTTAGCTCATCATAAGACCAAGCAAAACATTTCTTAAATTTTTTTAATAATGCAATTAGCACTTGCTTCTCATGGGGTTTTAGTTTCTTACCAATGTAAACCATCTTTGAGGCAACTTCAGTCCCTAGGTTTACACCTTCAACACTATCTTCTTCTATTGGTTTTCCTTTACTCTTCCAATGATATGCATTGTCAAGTGTTCTTTCTAGTGGCACAAGGCCTTTAGGAATGGTTTTTGTCTTTAGTTGTACTGGTACTTCATTACCAAATAAAGTTTCCTTACCATCCTCAACTTCCACCATAGGATTCTAGTCTATAAGATGATTATTAAATTCATCCATGCAATTTAGGAACTTATAAATCTAATCACTATCATTAAATACCGGCTAGCTATAGATTTTGTTTAGAATGGTAGGCCTAGTAAGTACCTCAACAACATAGTGAGAAACAAAAGAGGCTAACTGTGTATTAAATCTTGAGGCTGCAATAGCTAGTGCATCTGCCTCTTCATTTTCAAACCTCTCTATCCACTTGATGCCAGTAGCATCAAATAAATCCAATATGTCCTAAATAGAATTCATGTACACCCTTAACCTATCACCCTTGGTTGCAAAAATAGTTGTGACCCACTGCACCACAAGTTCTTAATCTCCCTTAATTCTCAAACATTTGATTCCATACCTATGAGAAACATTTAAGCCCAGCAAAAGAGCTTCATACTCATCTATGTTGTTGTTGCACTGTAAATCAAGCCTGAAGAACAATCCAAAATGTTCCTTGTCTGGTGATAGTAATACAATACTAGCACCTGATCCATCTCTTGAATACACATCATCAAAGTGCATTGTCCATAAATCATTTACATCACAAATGGGGAAAACATCGTGAGGAGGATCAACAATAACATCATGATTATCGTTTTCACATAACCCAATGAAGTGATCTATTTTAGTGTTAAAGAAGTTAGCTTCATCAACTGTTTTATAATGATCCTCAATACCTCCTTCAATCTTCTTCTCCCTATATAACTTCACTTCAACCCCATGCATAGGGATGGTAGTAAATGATAAATCCATTTGGATACTATCCCCCATGGAAGTTGCCCACTTTATATATAATAGCATACCCCATTTGGTAGGGAAATAAACTATGATGACATCCATTAGAAATGACTTATCAGGGTAGGCAACAAGCTGTACTTCAACATATTTCACCAGTCCAATAACATTTACCTCTCTATAATCCATGGCTAAACATTTTCCATAAAACTTAGAAATTTACAGGTAGATCAAACCAATTCCACATAACCCAAAGGAGATAATAATTCATACAATCTTATAAATGTACCATAATGAAAAGATCAATAGACAATCAACAAGATAATGCAAGATATACCCTAGGAAAACCCTCATTGAGGGAAAAAACCCAGCCTCCAAAAGCATCCATACTCAATGTATTATTCAGCAATAAGATATTACAATACACTTACAAAGTCTTCATGAACACCTCTGAAATATCAAGCTCCTCTAATGCATCCTCCATGTATCCAAGTATGAATCCACACATCCCATGCCATGCTTTACAATATGCACTCACAAGAGAAAACTCAATATAATGACAGCCTCTCACACAACATACAAAATAAAACCCAGCGCAAACCACTAACTATGTGCTTGCTTTTATAGACTCAAGCTCACACAAATACAACTTGTGGTATTTGATAAAACCAATGTGACTCAAAACCATGAGCACAAAACCATTGACCCCAAAATTAATTATTTTGTACAAATAATAAATATTTGCCTTATGTCTCCCAATGTTAAATACAACTTTTACAAGTGATACCAAATAAATATTTAATGTGGCTAAACACATCAATTAAGATGCACCACAAAAGAATATTTATCTTCACATAATTAAATTAATTAATGTTATGCAAGGTATACAACACCTATTTCCCAACATTCTCCCACTTGTTGTATACATTACATAAGGGTCAATCAATGAAATGCATCATCATAGCTAAACATGAAACCACATGAATCTCCAATATGCTCTTGTGCTCCATCAAGATACCTACAATAAAATCAAAGTAACCACCATCTTGAGCAAGAACTCCTCTCATCCTCCAATGTGCCACCTATTGAAGAAAAGGAACATGCCAAGGTGAAGATGCACCAATCCAAATAACAAACCCAGATGATCAGAAATAGCACCACAACATATGCTAATACATCCAACCATCCATACCTCATAGGTATCAACAACATCAGTAAACTCATGCCAACAACATATCAAACCCATATACCACAATCATAAGCTCCATGTATAAAACCTATCAATGAAGAACACATGCATCCAGGAACTCCCACTGCATGGGTAATGTCAAATCTCAAAATAGATCCAAGGCATACCAAGTCTACCAATCAACACTCAAACCAAGGTGTGGCTAATCAACAAGCCAATGTAATTTCAAGAATAATCACAATGATCCACACATGCAAGATAAATCACTGCATACTCTCTCACAACATGTCACCATAACTCTCCCAAGTCCAACCATATCAACATGATCCTCCAGGAAGTAGCCATAAGACAAAGAGAGAAAACTTGTAAATCATATCATAACATATCCTTCTACCAACACCTCAAAGTGCTAGGTTGTGTCAAGTATGATCTTCTCAACAACCCCAAATGAAAAAGCCTCAGCATCACCCAATAATTTAATCTCATAGATCAAATGAACATATATATCATGTAACCAACATGGATATAAGCCTATCTAACCAAGGAAGATCAAACTCATAATTATTCCATAACCAGAAATAAGCCCAATCACATCTCCTAAACACCTCATAATGGACATCATAAATCAAACCATATGAACAAAGAGATAACCATGCCAACATCCCTCAAATGAACCCTCTAGAACCAATAACCATAGCTCAAGATCCATAACCATGAGAAGATAAAACATAAAGAAAATGCATCTAAAAGGATGGGCAATCCCTTATAGATGATAAAGCGCTGAGTAGATCAAGAGTGGGGAATGAGAATGCCCCTCCAGGATACACCAAGTCACAAAGACTTTCTCCAAGAACAGTCTCCTCTAGGTCCAAAATGAACTCATGTCCATATCTAGGTGTCAGCTCCTCAGTCTATCTATTGAAACCTCCAATGAGTAACTGTCTTAACAAGTGTCTCTAATCCAAAGAGAACTCCAACCTCACCTAATTCTCCAAGTATCCAAGAGTACCTCCATGATCAATCCATGCTAAACTCCAAATGCAACATCGCACTATCATGAAGCTCCCAAGCACATGATCAATGTACTCAATACCAAGAGAACCATACAAGACCAAAGTCAAAGCTCCAACTGCACATCTGCATAATCAAAGAACCCATCATAACATCATGATCTAACCATCTCCTCCTAGGAGATCACATGCACTGATGCACACATCCTATCTCAAGAGAACCTGTATCATGTCAAAACTCCAAACCAGTATCAAGAGTACATCAAGACACAATACCAACATCTCTAAACAAAGGATCAACATATCAAACTGACATCTCAACCAAAGACTCCAAAAGTCCTCCATGGTACCAAGATGTCAACATCTCCAATCACATGAAGATAACCATCTACTGTGGAAATTAGGATGTCAAAGCACTCACTGAAACAAAAATCATAATCCAAGAGCCACTCCAAGACACCCACAACCACTGCAAAAGATCATCCATCACAAATGATGAATCCACATCACTGTCAAAGCTCCCATTGAATCGTGACACCAAGCTATCCATGACAACAAAGTAACCATCTTCTAAATGAAGATCATCCATGGCCCCAACACAATCAAGGAATCTTTCTGTAACATCAACAACTCCCAAAAGGTAAAGTAAAACCATGATCTCTGTAGACACCTAAAATTGTCCCTCCTCAGATTAGGCATTCATCTGCCATACTTCACTATTAAACAATTCTTAATTATTTGATTAAATTCATCTATTGATCACCATCATTTATCCTCCATATTAATTAAATAATTCTAATTATTTAATTAAATCAATTTTCCTCCACATATTAATTAAATAAATTTAAATTATTTATTTAATTAAAGCTAATATTTTATTTTTTCAAAATAAATAAAATTCAATATTTTAGTTATTTATCCATGTGCATGAAAATAAATAATTAATTTATTTAATTTCCTATTATTCCCTCTCCTCCATAATTCACTCTCAATCAGTTTAGATAACTAATCAATCAAATTAGTTAACTAAATCAATCAAATCAATTAACAAGTCAATCAATCTAGTTAACTAATCATTCAATTTAGTTGACTAGTCAATTAATTCATTTAACTACCCAATCAATTCAGCATATAATCAATCAATTTAGTCAAGTCCTTACTTAGATCTGTTAGCCTCCATGATTCATGAGAGGGCAAGGACACTTGTCCCTCTCTCATTCGTGCACATCCTCTCAACCATTTCTAGCCATTGATCTCTCTGATCACTCTCCACCGTTGATCTTCATTTCTGAGGGTCTATAAATTGAATGTATCCTCAACCATCTGATATCTCTCTAATCTTCATACAACATCACACTGCATAAATCACTCTAGATCCTATCATCCTCATCACAAGGTTATATTGACAAATTGAGCAATCCACATATCAACATAGCAAAGAGCAATCGATTGGAGTAGGGTGCACTTTAGTACACTCAATTAGTGAAGTTAGATTTGTTTATGCAAAGGGAGGTAAATTATATTTGATTTGGTTTATCTTTCATTTATGTTTGCATCTCAGATTTTACCTATTACATTTTGGCACGCCGGGTGGGACCCACGTCCCTTAAATCTAACACTTTTGGAAGAAATTCTGTGTTTTTTATACAAAAAGAACATAAACTCACCTACAACTGCAATTGCATGCTTTTCTTCTGTAAAAGCACGTGTTTGTTTTGTAACAGCGCACTTTTGCTCTGTAACGGCGCGCTTTTGTCCTGTAACGGCGTGCCTATGCTTTGGAAACAACCCTTCAAACTTCAAACCCTCATAACTTTCTCAAAACTTAACGAAATTTGATGATTTTTTTTTTTGAAATTGTATAGAAAATCATAAGGAATCTATTAGTGATATCCAATCTTCTTTATATAATCATAATTATAAAAAAAAATCTATATTTCATCCATCAAATTTTCACTTTTCACACTAACAAGTGGATTTACAAGTGTCTTTGTTCTTTTTGTTTTGGTGGCATAGGGGAAGACATAAGGAGCTACATCTGCATCAGAATTACTATCAAATCTGAAGACAAACATTCTAGGTGCACACAATCCAACTTTTACACTTTTAATTGATCAAAAACTTGTTTGCAATATCACACTTTGATTTGGGCTTAAAACGAACAATTGTTTGCATCATCATGTTGGCAAGAGACACATTGTGGCTTCATGATTGTTGTCATTGATGGCAACAAAGTTCTTTCCACACATCCGCAGGACATGGTGTGCCTATACCAGAAGACAGATTGAAGAGTGTTGTGGTCCGATAAGTAAGAACAAAGCATGTGGCAAGGTTTGACAGTCAGGTCCGGATCTCTCAGAGGAAGTATCTTAGTAAAGTGCGGACTTGGGGAAGTCAAGAGGAGTACCTTGACTTATACATTCTAGAGATTGAGCCTCCAGTGATAAAAGAGTGAATAGATATGAGCACCTAAGTAATGGGTTCTTGTTTGGCAAAGCTGACAGAGGAAGAACTGACCGGCAAAGTATCAGACCTTAATCTGGATGAGTTGTTGATAGTAATCAAGTTTCTTAAGGTATCATTCATGATTGGCTGACATGATTGATGAGTTCTATAAGCATCTCTTTGATACGCATCACTTGATAACCAAGGATTCAACCGACAGACCAAGAGTTTGGGAAAATAGTAAGTATTCTGGATGCCAACTAGAAAGTGGATAAAATCCTTGGTGTGGATATATATACCAGATTGATTTTAGTATGAAGGTGAGAGTTGTGTGTTGAGTTATGCAAATAAAAGCAGAAGAGCAGTGTGAAAGCAGTAAGGCAGGTCTGATATGTGATAGGACAACAGCACCAAAGAAGAGGAAGGATGAAGTGCAGCAGATCAGTGTATTGAGCCTAACCAGAATTGAACCTCAGCATATGTGGATGCCTCTCATTAGTTCAAGGATCTTGTTATTCTTCTTACAACTTGTAGACAGTGAGTCTCTTATAGGCAGTGAGCCTCTTGTGTGCAGTGTGCTCGGGCAGTGAGCCCTAATTGGCAAGTGCCATTTTGTATTTCTATTCTTCTAACAAAGAATACATTCTTGGGTTAATCACCCTGTGGTTTTCTCCCTTAACAGGGTTTCCATGTCAAAAATATTGTGTCATGTGTATTGAGTTTATTTCTACTTTCATGTTCATTTAAGCTTGTGTTTTGATACTGTACTAGTTGCTAAAGAAGAATAGAAAGTTAAATTAATTAAGATAACTGATTTACCCCCCCTCTCAGTTATCAACAATTGGTATCAGAGCCAATTTCCTCCAAATAGAGCCTAACAACTTGAGGAAGATCTGGGAATTTAAATGGATGTGTATGGTATGAGGGAACAACTTCAGTCTGCCCTAGATGATCTTGAGCAATCTAACTCCGAAGTCAATGAATTGAAGGAAAGACTCAAACAGGCTAATGATTTCATAAATGAACTAAAAGGGAAACTAAGTATCTCTATGAAAAAGAGAAAGGATCTACTTCAGCAATTGGCCAGTCAAGGTGAAGCCAATGATACAAATGAAGACCTAAAGGAGAAAACCAAGTTATGTGAAAAGTTATCAAAAGAGATCATTATGGTAAGACATGAAATGGAATCAGGAGTTATAAAATTCACTCAAGAAATTGAAGAGAAAAGAAAAACTAAAGATGATCTAAGACAATCTCTCAAAGAGAAATCAGAAGACTGCCACAAAATGGATAGAATAATCAGGCATCTAGAATCTGATCTTGAAGAAGCTAGAGATAATGAAGAACAACTTGAGAATCAAGTTGACACTCTTAAAAGAGATCTTCAAACAACAAATGAATACAAAGAGAAATTCAAGATAAGCTCTGCTCAACTTGAAGTTCTTCTTCAAAGCCAAAAGAGGGTAGATGACAAGCAAGGCTTGGGGTATGAAAAAAGTGAAAGCTCCAGATCTGGTCAGAAGAACTCTAGATCAGAAAATCCAAGAAACAGGCCTAGAAGACCTCCAGTAAGGCAACCAAATGCTCAAAGATATCCTTCCTTCAATGGATACTGCCATAATTGCAATAACTTTGGTCATAGAGCAAATTAGTGCAGAAAGAAGATGAATCATACTAATTCATCCTTCTCCGGATAGTGCTTCAACTGCAAAAGGTATGGTCACAAATCTCATGAATGTAGAAATATGCAAATGAACAACTCATTCAATGGTAGATGCTTTGCATGCAATAGAATGGGACATATGGCTAATCAATGCAGATCAAGAGGATATCAGTAAAAAATGCAAAGAAATGTTGTTTGCTACAATTGCAATAGATCTAGTCATATTGCCAAATTCTACAGAAGCAAAAATTAGGATAAAAGAGGTCTGGTACATCATAATCAGAATCAAGACAAAGGAAAAGGAAAAGTGAATGCGGATGAGGTTAAAAGGAGATGAACAAGATCTGGGTAAAGAGGAGTACAAAGAATGTTGGGGATGGATCCGCACCAGAATCTGGTGCTGATATTCCTTCCAGAAATTAAAAAGGTGAGCTCTGGCTCAGGGGGAGACACAAGGAAAAACATTTTCCCCCAGCCAGTTAATTGGTGCCTGAAATTGGCACAAGGAATGTTACAGATTAAAGGGTTCATAGAGGAACATCTAAATAAGGTTTGATAAAGAGATGGAAGATCCACAAGTGGGTTTGAACAGGTTAATCTTCCAAGACTAATCTGGTTCAACAGTCATTTGGTAAGAAGTAGGTCTTTCACAGTTAGATCCAAACAGAAGAATCTTGATCTGCGGATAGATGAAATGTTTGGGGAAAGGAAGATAGACTACCAATCATCACCAAGAACAACTCTAAATGCTTCTTAGTGATCCGAAAAAGATTTTTCTCAGAACAAGGAGAATAAGGAAAACCAGAATGACTTGAGTTACGCATTTATTGCAATATGGAATTAGGGTTTGCAGAGAAATTTAAGGGTTCTCTTATTGAACATTTGCTCATTTTACTTTCGAGAAGAAGAGAAAAGGAGCTCTGTAACAAACTACCTCAAGCTCATCAAAGATCAACTATAGAAATCGATCCATCTAGCAATCCGATCCGGTTCACATCGTGAACCCTAAAAGCGTAAAAGGTATTTTCCACTCTTGAAAATCTCTCTCTGAATCTTTAAGATGGCTACTCTAAATGTTGTGAAGATTTCTGATAGGTTGCGCCCTAAATTTAAGAAACATCCCTACAAATCTCTAGAAGTGGATCCCTTAGGCGCATTTTCTAGCATTCCACATGGGGTTTTGCATGTTGAAGATGTTAGGGTTTACATTCATGCAAACATTGAAGAATTTGGTGAATCCAAGCTGATGGATATCTACCACAAGGAACTGATAGATGATTCATTTGAACTAAAACCTCAGTATAAGGCCATCCAGGATAAACATTTTGGTCAATACATTCATTTCCCCTGTTTTGTTGAAAATGATTAGGTCTGGTATATCTTGAGCAGAATGCATGACAACTTTATGTGGTTGATGAGGCCATTTAAGATAACCAAGGAAGCAATTAGGGTAGTAACTGGATTGCACTCATTTGGTGGGTTACCTACTCTAAAATCAGTCAAAAACCAAACTATGAGTGAGGCTACCGGATCTAAATTTGATAAAAGGGCAATGACAGTTGAGGATATCACAGATCCGGACATTAAGTTTGCCTCCATGATTATTGGCTACAAAATATATCACTCCAGCAGAGAAAATTCTATATTCGGAACAACAATCTACACTTCTTATGAAATGTTGAGAAAGAATGCAAATTATGACCTTTGTGAACTCCTTCTAAGCCAACTAATGGAAAATCTACAAAAGATCAAGAAGGACAAGAAGAACTCTTTCAAGTATGGTGAGCTGATATTGTGCTTGTTCTTCTACTTTATGAATGAGTTGCCTGGATCTAATGGTTGGGTATGGTAGAATGACAGACCTATTACAATTCAAATCAGAGATTACTTGCATGGGCTTGGTGATGCCAAGGCACAAAACACAACACTGTGGGGTTACTTCAAAAACTTCCAAAACATGATGCAGGCTAGGGAAAGAATTCCCCAATCCCTAGTTGAAAAATACAAGGATACAGTGTGCTTTATGGTAGACACTGATCAATGCCTAATGGAGGCAGTGGAGCCAAGGATAGTCTAGATCATGCCAATGGGATATGAAGTAGATGAGAAAATTATAGAGCTACATGTTCAACACATGCTGAGTCAACCTAAGGATCCCAAGGCAGAAAGATTTGGGACTTTCCAAGAGCTGAGTGTAAAAGTTCATGTTGAACTTAGACAGCCAGAGATCAAGAGAAAAGTAAGAAGGGAAGTAGAAGATCTTGCCAAGAGGCATGGAATCTCAAAAGAGGCACTTGATGCCCACAGAGAAAAGATGGAAAGAGCAGAAAAAGAAAAGGAAGAAGTAGAAAAAGAAAGTGCTCTGGTAAAAGCCCCCTCCTGGACCAGATCCTCTAAGAGCTTTGCACCTGCAACTGCTAAAAGCTCAAAGGCATCTAAACTGGAAGCAAAATCATCCCGCAAAGTAGAGAAGAGAACTAAGACAAAGGCAACAAGATCCTATGCAAGCCAGAAGGATGATGAAGAAATAGAATCTGATGAAGAAATCAAGAAGATGAAGAAAAAGAAAACATCCGGTGAACCCTCTACCCATGAAGGAAAGGAAGAAAAGGAAGAAGAATTTGTTGAAAGGCCTACTCTCCGCATTGATGATGTAGTCAAGGCAGTTACTATGGATGGAAATCTGCAACCAATAACAGAATTCTATGATGAATATAATGATGCAAATAAAAAGATTTTGGAGGAAGCCACAGTTAAGTACTTGAACATATACAATAAAGCATTTATTGAAATCATCTCTCTAATTCCCAAAAGTTTAGAGAAAGAACTTGAAATGAGGAAGAACAATGCCCAAGCAAAGGATCTATAAATCCGGGAACAGATTGCTATCCAACTTTATCCCTCCATCACTCCAAAGCAAATTAGCATGGTCTTCAAAGATTGCAAGGATGAGTTCCGGAGCAAAGCTAGAATGAATCAGCTTATGCTTGGAGAAACTGATAAAGTGGCAAAAGAAACTGAAGAGATCCTCAGGAATGCCTATACAAGATTCAATATTCCTATCATAGAGGACTTAGGTGATGAAACCTCTGCCATGGATGACAAAGAAGAATCTATTGAGACAGTGGCAGAAGAGGTAAAGGAGACTAGTGAAGAAAAAGGTAAGGACTTAGATTCCTCTGCTCCAGAAAAGGAAGTTCATGAAGAAGCAAACATCTCTCCTCTAGTTTTCCTTGCAGACTCCAGATCTAAACAAGAAGAAAGAATAAAAGAAAAATCTAGTCAAGAAGAACAAGCAAAGGGAAGAGAAGAAGATCAAATAGAAAAGGCCACTGATGATAGTGGTAAGACTACAGAAGGGGAGAAAACTCTGTCTCTGACAAGAGACACAGCAGAAACAGTCAAGGATTTCTTAACCAAAGAGATGATGGAATTTGACGAACCAGAGTTGCTTCAAGGTCCATTCATGTTTGATTCCCTCTCTCTGGTGCAAACCATGAAGCTAGCATCCTTCACTCAAGCAAAGGCAAAAGAAAAACTTCTAAAGTCTCACATGGAAGACTGTGAGCTCATAGAAGCTGCATCTGGTGTATTAGAGAAGATTATGCCATCCTTCCAAAAGGATTCTTCAGCCTCCACATCTAGTAATCTAAAGTCTCTTGTAAATTCTGTTCATACGCATTTTGATTCCTTAGAGAAGTCAGCAGAAGAAAAGGTCCGGAAGGAGTTTTTAGGAAAGAGATTCTCTGAAGTACAAGGTCTAATAACCAATGATAGGAAAGTTATGGATATTGGAATAAAGAGATTAGAAAATACTCTTAAAGATGGCGGAGATATCTATAAATTTTGTTTATCCTGGTCTAAAGTGACCAAGGATATTGAGAAGAAAATAAAAGAGCAAGAGGATAAACTGCTAAGTTTTGATCCTCTCTCCTCCTCCATAGTAAATCAAGAATGTAAGACTATTACAATCATAGATGAAATAAAGAAGCTTGAGAAGGAGAAGAAAAATAGAATAAACAGTTTGAGTGAACTTAGAGGGATCATCATCCCTAAGTTAGAGGCCATGCATGAGGCCCTAACTGATGCTCAGGCCACAGCCCGGACCAATGATCTGACAGATCTTAAGAAGGCAGAAGCTTTTGCATTCTTGTTGAGTGGTTACATCTCAATTTTGGATAGGATGAAGCAGAGTTGGGCAACAAAACTTATCCAGCTGAAGACAACCTTTGCAGATATAATTTAGTATATGTAAGTATAGCATGTATATATACTTATGCGGCTAAGTATAGATTATTTTTGGGAAATTTTGGTGTGCGAACCCTACCCTTTGCCATTGATGTCAAAGGGGGAGTGAGGAGCAGTGAAAAATGTGGAATCCAGCTAAGCGGGAGCTCCAGTAAAGTGTACATTAGAACAGAGCATCAACCAAGGGGGAGTGTAGTATAACACTTAGTCATTTTTCACTAAGTGTTGCTATCAATGCCAAAGGGGGAGATTGTTGGCAAGAGACACATTGTGGCTTCATGATTGTTGTCATTGATGGCAACAAAGTTCTTTCCACACATCTGTAGGACATGGTGTGCCTATACTAGAAGATAGATTGAAGAGTGTTGTGGTCTGGTAAGTAAGAACAGAGCATGTGGCAAGGTCCGACAGTCAGGTCCGGATCTCTCAGAGGAAGTATCTTAGAAAAGTGTGGACTTGGGGAAGTCAAGAGGAATACCTTGACTTATACATTCCAGAGATTGAGCCTCCAGTGATAAAAGAGTGAATAGATATGAGCACCTAAGTAATGGGTTCTTGTTTGGCAAAGCTGACAGAGGAAGAACTGACCGACAGAGTATTAGACCTTAATCCGGATGAGTTGTTGATAGTAATCAAGTTTCTTAAGGTATCATTCATGATTGGCTGACATGATTGATGACTTCTATAAGCATCTCTTTGATATGCATCACTTGATAAGCAAGGATTCAGCCGATAGACCAAGAGTTTGGGAAAATAGTAAGTATTCTGGATGCCGACTAGAAAGTGGATAAAATCCTTGGTGCGGATATATATACCAGATTGATTTCGGTATGAAGCTGAGAGTTGTGTGTTGAGTTGTGCAAATAAAAGCAAAAGAGCAGTGTGAAAGCAGTAAGGCAGGTCTTGTATGTGACAGGACAACAGCACCAAAGAAGAGGAAGGATGAAGTGTAGCAGATTAGTGTATTGAGCCTAACCGGAACTGAACCTCAGCATATGTGGATGCTTCTCATCAATTCAAGGATCTTGTTATTCTTCTTACAAATTGTAGACAGTGAGTCTCTTGTAGGTAGTGAGCCTCTTGTGAGCAGTGTGCTTGGGCAGTGAGCCCTAATTGGTAAGTGTCATTTTGTATTTCTATTCTTCTAATAGAGAATACATTCTTGGGTTAATCACGCCATGGTTTTCTCCCTTAATAGGGTTTCCATGTCAAAAATATTGTGTCATGTGTACTGAGTTTATTTCTTCTTTCATGTTCATTTAAGCTTATGTGTTTTGATACTGTACTAGTTGCTAAAGAAGAACAAAAAGTTAAATTAATTAAGATAACTGATTCACCCCCCCTCTCAGTTATCAACACATCATACTTGAATTTGAGCTTAAAATGAAAACGTGTCTTCATCACCATGTTTGGACTTGGGTATAAAACGAACTTGTTCTTGAATTGCTTGGTGTATTTGAGTGTGATTTAGGGTGTGTATGCTCTTCTCATGCACTTTGTGTGATCTTGAGAATAAAAAACATCCCTTAATCCATTCATCTTCACACACACATTTCAATTTCTAAGGCAAATTAACATTGCGAGTGCGATTCAAGTGTGTGTCTATGCTCTCTCCTCGCACTGCAAGGTGATCTTGGAGATCAAAAGCACCCACTTGATTTGCTTTTGTCACCCTTCTTAGGAGGCCTACTTGGAGACACACCACTCCAAGGGACGACCTCAACTCTTGTGTTCCGATAGAGTATAAATAGTGAGGAGTGAATCGAAAGACACACCTCTTGGAAGTTGGAATCTTGTCATTCAGGCTAAGCCTCCAAGAACTTTATACCTTGGGGAAGTGAAGGTGAAGGGTTGGTTACCCTCTTCTCCTAGTTGTGTGGCATTATTTCACTTTCATTTCAGAGAATTGGGCCCCCTGTACCTTGTGTATATTGGGGACATCCTTAGACAACCTATTTATCCTAGCTTAAGACCTATTGGCCACACCCATTTGACTAATATTAGGCTTGTTGACGTGTCTTCAAGTGTTTTCATAATCACAACAATTAATCTTGAAAAGTCAAACTTGCCATTATGTCTTGTGTGTGATTTATGCTTGTACATGTGAAATATTTTGTTTGCAAGTTGCCTAAGTCAAGCTATCAACAAACACTTTCCACATCATCCAAATTGTCCTTATCATCACTTTCATCCTAATCCAGTTCCTAATCATCCAATCCATATCCACATCACCTTAACAATCATCCAATCCAATCCAACTTCTTCTAATTCTCACCATAATCTATCCCATTCTTCCTTTATCAAAATGGTTATGACACTAGAAAACAAGAACCTAGAGCAAGATCGTTATGGTATTCAAAAAATGTTTGTTGAACTTAGGTGGTTATACAGAAAGGAACAAGTCACTACCCCACAACAACACCAACAATCACAACAACAAGTCCTAGACCAACAATTCATACAACAACACCAATCCCGACTGCAACAAAATGAACAATTCCAACAACTCCTAACCACCTACCAATCCCAAACTCAACAAACACAACCACAAACACAACCCCTCTCCATTCAATAACCACAACCACAACCACAACCACAACCTTCATATAACACATCATCCACTATACCATCACCCATTAAACATCAACAAATTCCCACTCAATCCTATGGGTCATCCCCCTCAACTTCATACCAACCTAATCCAACCACATATCATGTTACTCCTACATCAACCTATACCACTTTGTCCAATGTTAACCAATATCTATATCAATCCCTACCTCAAGAACATCTAACCCAACCTAATCCAACCACATATCATGTTACCCCTATATCAACCTATCCCACTCCTTCCATTGTTAATCCCTATCTATATGAATCCATACCTCAAGACAATCTAACCCAACCTAATCCAAGCACATATCATGTTACCCCTACATCAACCTATCCCACTTCTTCCATTGTTAACCCCCATCTATATTAATCCATACCTCAAGAACATCCAACTCCTTATCTTAACATTTCACCTCACCACCAAATCCATTTACAAGGATATCAAGTTCCTTCACAACAAGAACATGCCCATCTAAGCTACCCTTTGCACCAAAATCAAGTGTCCTTAAGTCCTTATAGTACCTTTCACAAGGGGAACACCACTCTAGCTTATGCATCCTATGGGTACCCTACATCATCATCAAATCAAATGCCAATCCAAGAGCCTATTAGTCCTATCCCAACACCTCCATGTAGTCCCTATCATAGTCCATTGGTCCATCAACCTTCTAATCCATCAAGCCCTTCATTACCTTCGTCCCCATGTTCCTCCAATAATCCACCAAAGGATCCTCGGAGATGACCCTACGACAATTGCTCCAAATAACATTGCTTAAGCTACACCCGATAAAACCATCCAATTCAAATCCTAGTATGTCCAATACCATTATCCCTCCACCTAATCCTAATCATAAGCCCATTGTTGCAAGTATGTGCTAACTGGTGTTGTCATTGATGTCAACATGTTTGTGTTGTCATTGGTGCCAACTGTATCTTCTGATATTGATGTTTGTTGATTGATTGAAGAACACTGTCTGAGTATTTTGCTCCACATTTTCTTTGTAGAGAAGTACTTTAAGATGCTAAATCTAGAATTTGGTGGTCCGGATCGCTGTGCAGAAAAAGTTCTATTCACTAGTATGAAGATTGTGCCTGGCAAGGTTTGTACAGTGACAGGGAGAAAGTGTTTTGTTCTGCATTTCTCCGTAGATTGGAGTTTGGCTTTGCGGTTCTGCACTTAAGCTTATAAGGTCCTTAGTCATCTTCATTCTAAAAAAATTGTGATTTGGTGCTCTAAAAAGCAAGTTTCTGATTAGCAGAGTTTGACAGTGTCTAATTGAGAGAAGTTTGTAATCCATCTTCAAGTAAAGTGAGTTGAGATCTGTTGCAGTTGGATTTGCTGGTTTCCAAATGATTCTATGATGTTCATGGATGGCCCCTGAATGATTTGAAGGTGTGCCTGATCTGCATGCTAAAATGAAGCCCTTGGAAGCATATGTTCAAAGTGTTCTTGATGATAGCACTAGTCTGGCCGACTTGGATGTTAACATTCTTTGCAGACGAATCTCCTGACTTGTGGAAGCATGTGGTAGCGTGTGAAGATGCAATTGAGTCCAAGCTAAGGCGTGAAGTGTTCCTCCTTCATTAATTTAGTTCACAAGTTTGTTTAGGTCCAGTCCTATCTTGATGTATGTATGTATGCCGACCTTGGAGATTGTTCCAATGGTTGATGATTGTAATGCCGACCTTGATGTACATTCCAAGGTTAATGAATTGTATAAATACATGTAAAGAATTTGTGTTTAAAGTGTGATGGTGTGAAGATAAGTGTGAAGTGTAAAAGCAGAGTAGAGCAAAGGAGTTTTATTGCACTTCAATGGAACTGAACTCAGGCATGGTGTAGATGCTATTTAATCAGTTCAACCCCCGGTAGTGAGCCACCCCTGGCAGTGAGCCAACCCTCGGTAGTGAACCATCTTTTTGGGCAGTGAGCCAACCCTCGGTAGTGAACTATCCTTTTGGGCAGTGAGCCCTTTGGCAGTAAGCCACCATTTGATATTCAATATTGTTACTACATTTATTTTGTGAGCTAACACTCACCGTGGTTTTTCCCTGTTTAGGGTTTTCCACGTAAAAATATGGTGTTCATGTGTATGTGGTGTTGATGTGTTGATGTTTTGATTTTTCTATTCATGTGTAATGCTCATAATAGAATAAGGAAATAAGTTAAGTGATTGTGAAGTTGTTTTTGGTTTAAAGAAGTAAAAGTTTTTGATACAACTGATTCACCCCCCCCCCTCTTAGTTTTCTTGTGCCATTCAACACCCACAACATCCACCCCTATTATCCCTTCACCTAATCCTCATCCTAAGCCTACAAAACCATCCACCATTATTATCCATCCATTATATTGTCCATCTACCCATACACTCATGAAGGATGTGATCCAATGGCTATTAGCAAGGAATCAACCATCTCCATGTTATCAAACACCTATCCAAGAAGACTCTTGACATAATATGAGTTGGTGCTCAGTTTGATAAGGGGATTGGAGTCCCCTATAGGTTGGTGCCTGCAAATTAGTAAAGGGGATTGGTTTCCTCTTAGGTTGAAACTCCCGTGGGTTGATGCCTACAAAATATTTGTAATTCAATATTCTTTTGAGAGGCTGTATTTGGGTAGTAAATCCAATCAACTTGCTTACCATGGTTTTTCCCTACTAAAGTTTCCCCGTAAAATCTGGTGTTGTGTTCTTTTATGTGATTGTGTTTACTACTTACTCTATTGATGTTCAGGTTAAAATTCTTAATAATACGTTGATGATTATTGACAAAGTAATTAAGATTGAAATTTATTGATAAACTGAGTCACCCCCCTCAGCCAAAAGGATACTATTGATTATCAGTAAAGGGGATTGTTTTCCCTTATCATTAAATACCTGCTAGCTACAGATGTTGTCTAGAATGGCAGGCCTATAAATCTGAGTTGGAAAAAGGGGTTTCTTAAAAGGGTGAAGTCTATTTTTGCACAGGAGCACATTTAAGAAACCCTTTTTCCAACTTAGATTTATAGACCCATAGCTGCAAAAAATTACCACAAATATGCAACCCAAAAGCCCTCAGATTTGCAAACAAAAAACCTATAGAAAACCTTCATATCCTGTATTTGTCCAAAATCTTTCTTGCATTGTCATGGATTTAGCTTTGCACCAAATCTACACAAACAAGGGTTATACCAAAACATGGATCTATGAAACCCCAAAAACTCAAACCATGGTTTTGATAATATGGTTACTAATCTCATAGATCTGCAAAATAGTGTTAACACACAGAAGATCTACTGCAACCCACAATTCCTTCCAAAGATTCCCAAGATGGAGGAAAACACCTAGAACCATAATTGCATAGATACATCACATGCAAGCACATACAAGCAGCATGCAAGTACATGCAACTCACATGCAACTCCATGCAAGTACATGCAAGCCATGAAAAGCCTTAAAGCTCTGATACCACTTGTTAGGAATTTACAAGTAGATCAAACCAGTTCCATATAACCCAAAGAAGATCATGATGCATACAATCTTACAGATTTACCATAATGCAAAGATCAATAGATAATCAACAATCTAACACAAGATATACCCTAGGAAACCCCTCATTGAGGGAAAAACCTAGCCTCTAAAAGAATCCATACTCAATGTATTATTCAAAAATAAGATATTACAATACACTTACAAAGTCTCCATGAACACCTCTGAAACATCAAGCTCCTCTAATGTATCCTCCATGTATCCAAGCATGAATCCACATATCCCATGCCATGCTTTACAATATGCACTCACAAGAGAAAACTCAATACAATGATAGCCTCTTACACAACCTACAAAATAAGAGCCAACCCAAACCACTAACTATGTGCTTGCTTTTATAGACTCAAGCTCACACAAATACAACTTGTGGTATTGGATAAAATCAATGTGACTTAAAACCATGAGCACAAAACCATTGACCCCAAAATTAATTATTTTGTACAAATAATAAGTATTTGCCTTATGTCTCCCAATGTTAAATACAACTTTTACAAGTGATACCAAATAAATATTTAATGTGGCTAAACACATCAATTAAGATGTACCACAAAAGAATATTTATTTTCAGATAATTAAATTAATTAATGTTATGCAAGGTGTACAACACCTATTTCTCAACAACTTAGACACTTTTAGACCTAAGTCATTCATTACCTCTAATGGCATGGCATGACATTACTAGAGGCACCAGAGTCAAGCATACAATTATGCAATAGGCATCCATTGATAATCAATGTTGTATAAAAATTATCAACATCTAACCTGTCGTTAACAATAGATGACCCTAAGTACACCTCTACAGTTTCTTCATCATTTTTTATTTTCACCATTTTTACTAGAAACAACAAGTTGTCTTGGTGCATTGACAAGAGTAATATATGACAAGGCTCTATCGCTATGCTCAAGAGTTCTAAGGGCTTCCCCTATTGACAATGCAATTCTAACCTAGCTAAGAAGTTGAGCCATATCTAATGTCCATACCTTTCAACTCATTCTTTCTCTCTTTGCTATTATCTTGTTCATTTGTCATTTGGAGCTGACCTTCTTTGGAATCACTCTTTGGACTTTGTACTTTTGGGGCAGATACAACAGCTGGTTGCACCACATGTACTAGAACCTTTTACACATATTTCTTTTTTATTGTTGATTGCTACACTAGGGTCTTCTTCTTTTTTGGCATCTTCTTGGGAGTATTGTTGTTCCTCTTCTCAACATTCATGTTTTGTTTTTTCTTTTCACTATCCAATCCAATCTTACTTGGCTTCACAACATCGTTATTTTGCATTGGCACTTTCTATTGCTTAATTGATAACATCCTTGAACTTGCATTATGGATGCATTAGTAAGGGATTTCATGTCCTCCTTCAAAGGTTTGGACTGTTGATACTTTATGTGCATGGGGTCTCTCAAATGCTCAAAATCATGAGTCGACAATTAATCTTTTTAGGACCTGCACTATAATCATATTGGAAAATATGATTAGCTGTCATAATAAACATCCACATCCATCTGCTCATAACCTTCAGTATCGAAATGATTTATTTCATCTTTATAATACTCAGTAGCACTATCCACATTGGTAAATTCTTCATCTCTTCTCATCGAATGAGAAACTGTGTAGTTGGTTGAGTCATGTGGAAGATACATGAGACCTCTTGAAAGTTGACTTGATCCCTCCTCAATGGATCTGGTGTCTCTCTTAGGCTACTTGAAATTGACTTGCTTAAGGGCTACTTTCCTATCATTATGCCAAAGTTCCAAGCATACAAGGAACCTCCATGACACCATGATCACCAACCAAAGTACCTACATCAAAATCCTACTGAGTCTCACACATTTTGTACCATAGTCAACAATTGTAGGTCCCACAACACAACTGTATTAGGTAACACAATCTATCTCTACCTCATAATGACAACCAAACCAATGAACTAAGTGACCAAACTAGACCAACCAAACAAAATTTGTATCAACATTGAAATATCCACAGGCATAGATGACCCACATTTGAGTTATCCATGGAACTTGTAAGTATAGACAGCCTACAAAACTACACAACTCATAGATCTCACAATACAATATACAAATCTAGTATCACATCAATAACCATGTCAAATATAGATAACTAAAGATAAACATGTATATTTTTCATGAAAAACACCAAATCACCTCTAGATTTGATTTTCTGCAAACTCACAAAGTACCATAGTCAAAGGAGCCATCAAAGCCCAAACAAAAATGTAAGTGAACAAATCACATATCAACATCTCTAAACTTGATCCATTACAAAGTGCTCAAAAAATGCTCTTCGTCGCCTACAAGAAGTCCAAAATTGGACATCATGGGCACAATATATGACCTATCAAATCAATGAGAGAAAATTGACTTCCAACTAGAACATTTTTTTTAAACAACAAAATCTAGAAAAATCACTGATACCATAGAACAATACTTAAAAACAACTTTTCATTGACTATAAGAATGAAAAACTATGACTCCTTGGGTGAAAGTAATGGATCCCAAAAAAATTCTAACCCTTTATGTCTAGAATATCAAACCTTGGTGGTTGTTGGGTGGCCCTCTAGGTGGTGGTGGCAAGCGAGTGGCTGGAGGTGGTGACGCCACCCGATGGAGGTAGACCAGTGCTCTGATGGGCACGTAGTGGCTGGTGGGTGGAGCACTACCCATTGGGGACTCAACCCCTCTATGGTTGGCCATGACTGAGGGATGATACATGGTTGATGGTCATCCATAGAACCAAGGATGCCCCCTTCATATTTCCTACATAGTTCTACCTTACTAACGCAAGCCATACCCCTTCAAAAAAATTTGTAATTTTTTTAATAATTTTCTGCTGATCCATATTTCCAACACCGCGACTACCAAATATTTCATGTTGATTGTACTCTACAACTAGTGACTATACCCAACTATACAACTATACATATTCTATACAGATGTATGGAATATTTCTTGTGAAGATTCCTCCAAACCCTTGAAAATGGCTCGATCTTTTTCTATAAACATAGTCATGTTTTATACCAAAATATAGGTTTTTGAGCCTTCTGAAATCAATGATGAGGTCTATTTTTATCCAAGATCTCTCCTACAAAATATCACTCCCAAAACCCTCATAAAAAGAGCCCAAATAGAAAACCTATTTGCCAAATCTTCATAAAACTTTAGATCTGCAACAACCCATGTCTACAAACACACTTGTAATCTTGAAAATGCCTTCATTTTTTTCCTACAAGGCCATGGATTCAACTATGGACAAGAATCTACTCATAACCAGGGTTCAAAATACTAGGGAGAGCTCCTCCCATAACCTAACAACCAGGCTCTGATACCAAATGAAACAAAAGTTGCAAAAATATAAACCATTTTCACATAACCTCAAGAGAGAAAAATATGCATACAAGTATTTAGAATCCGTATGTGAAAGAATAGACAAAAATACCATCAAGATAACACCATATGTACCCTGGGAAAACCCCCATGAGGAAAAAACTTAGCCTCCAAAAGCATTCACACATTTAATGTATTATCTCATGAACAAAGATTACAATACTCTCGTAGAGTTTCCATGCAAGGCCTTTGAAGCATCAAGCACTCTATTTACATTCCTCCATGTGATCAAGAAAATGAGAACCATGTAGCCACACATCCCAATCCATGCTTCCTCTAATCACATATGTAACCTAAAAGAGATGCTCAATCAACCTTAGCCAACAAGCCAAAGGTTATGCAAGCCAACCTCAACAACTACTCATGTGATTTCTTTTATAAAGATAATCTTGCACAAAACCACTAAGTGGTATTACATAAACCATGTGCCTCAAAACCATGAGCTCACTAAAATATGACCCCCTCATTTATTTATTTTGGTACTACGTTTTCCCTTTTGGTACTAAGTTTCCCAATTGGTACTAAGTTTTCACAATATTAAATATTTTCCCAATGTGCAACCCACATTAAATATTTATCCCAATTTCACATGCAACATGCAAGTGGTCCCAATAATGTTTAACCCACATGGTATACACATCTTCTAGCTACACCATAATTAAATATTAGTTTTACACCATAAGCATTATGCAAGGTGTACAACACACATTTCCCAACATTCACAAGTAAGGAGTGTTTGGTAATGGATGATAGTGTTCATTCATGGTGTGGTGGTTGCCATGTGGGTGAGCTTTAGAAAACCTTTGAAGAGGTGTTGTGATGGTAATCCTTGTATGATTTGGAATGTCATGTGGACATATTATGTTGAGCTCCTACTGAGTGTTGATGAGAAAAATATCTAGCCAACAATTTTATATTTTAATTAAGCCTTGGAGAATGGATAACCCTATTACTTGTTGTCTATTGTTCTCTTCCTAAATTTATTGCAAAATGAGTGCTTTCTTCTGGAATTTCTCTTGATCAATTGATTCTAGGTTTGATTTTGTTATCCTAAACTCATTTAAGATGGACTATGTCCAATCCTTTGCAACCCCAAGACACATGAGCTTGATAGTGGGAGAGTGAAGAGATGGGTGAGTTTTTTGTTTGATTGATGGTTCATTGATTTCTTTGTTTACTTGTTGCCCTTTTTTGTTTGCAAGGGTTTGTAGTTGAGTTGATGTTTTTGTTTTGAGTTTTGAATGAGTTTAAACTAATGGAATGAATAATTAAACTAATTGCTACAATGTATCTTTTCTATATGCAAGAGATGAACATCTAATATATATTTTTGTATTTTTCCAAATAAACAATGTGAACTAATTAGCTATAAAATCAAGTGGCTAACAAAATACAACAAAGATGATTCCAACTAAATGATTGTAGAAATGAACAAGCTAATGTTTTATTTTTCTTATTTTCCTATATGATCTATAAATGAGTGTTCTATGTACACTTTTCCTTGACTTTTGTTCGCTTATTTGAAGATGGTTTTGTTGATTGATTGATATCGTTGATGTTGTATTCTTTTAGAAAGAATTTACTACTAAAATGAAACTAAAATTTATAATTTAATATACACTAATCTAATACAATAAAATAAAAAAATCCTATCTAAGTAATACTAAATCTAAGATACAATGATGAAATGACATAGATTTGGGCAAGATGGAAGATAAATTAATCTATTCTACTCACTATTCTATTCTAATCTTTTGAAAGGAAAATAATTTAACAACTTATAAGCAAAATTGAAACTTCACATTTGGGAGATTGACAAGTTGAGATGTTGATAAAATACTCATGGCATGTGTGTCCTTATTGATTTAGCTTCTTCAATCTTCTCTCCTCTTTAGTCTAGGGTAATTTGCTTAATGGAATCATAAGGGAGATGTAAAACAAAATTAAGAGAGAATTGGTAGGGAGTGTTGTAGGTACTATTTTGAGAGCTTTGAAATTTCAAAATGAATATTGGGAGAGCCTAGAGGCTATGTAGAGAATGGATGTTGTAATAAATGCTTGGAATTTTTCTTGGAGACATCTAGAATCAACCTTCTAACCTATTCTAATCTCTATGACAAGAGAGGCAAAAACTCAAAATTCTTGCAAGAGGCAATCAAGAAGCAACAAAAGACCCTTTATGAATCCATTTGGGGGTGTATAAGCAAACTTAGATTTATAATAAGGTGGGGAACTAAAAATTTGATAGAAGTAGGTACAATCAAGATTGAGTTATGCTTGAGATCAAGGAAAAAAATGGTGGCAAAATAGTCAAAACTGGAAGTTTCACATGTCAATAAAAATGTTGTGTTTGGCCCTTTTACTAGTGCAAGTCACCCTTTTTTCTAGGGAAGGTCACTTAAGCAACCTTGAAAAGGCTTGAGTGACCCAAGACCAAAACATGTGACCTTACTATTTGAAGGATAAACTTGTAGTTTTTGTGAAGTGGGAAGGCAAGCGAGCTAGGATGAAGGCTAGGGAGGATGAGAAAAGAGCAAGGGAGGGTCATAGAGACTATAAAACAATTCAATCAAGGATGGATACGCTGAGAGGGAGTCTTCTTTACATCATGTGGGTCATGAGTTGAACTATTTGACTACCATTATTCCTGTATGGTTTTGGGCACTTACAATCTCACTCCATTAGAGTCATTTTTAAGCATTGGTTTTGGCCTTAGTTTGTTAACTATTAAGGCTTACCATTTAAAATTTCTAGATACAACCAAACAGGGCACACAATCTTATAATATAATTCTTAGTGGTACTTTGGTTCTATTCTTTTTGATCTTTAGAAATGGGTTAATAAAATGAGTACCCTTGATGCTGACTTCATTTGGTAAAACCATGAAAGTTTCTTTGTAGATAAGCCTCACTCCTCTCTAATCGACAATATAGAGGAGGTTAATAATCCCTATGGTATCTTGGTACAACCATTGGATACAAGTTTTATTAGTTCCTAGGTAGTGCTACGAGAGGATGATATCGAAGAAGGGTAGATTATGGAAGACTTTTAAAATGAGGTTGCAAAGGAATCTGAGAAAGGCTGGCTCAACTCTAATGATATTTTAACCATGGAATACCCCAAGATTTCACCCAGAACATTAACTAAACAAACATCAGATGAACAAATTTTTCATGTTTGCAATTGTAACATTTACATGTCACATTGCACTTACATGTGCACAGTGTTGTGACTAGCACAAAAACACACAAGAAGATGTCACCATTGCCCTAGGAAAGGTGGCATAAGTAGAAGACTTCACCCATTGTGTGACAAGTCACCATAATGACCATGCAATAGAATGGAGCTTCCTCCATGACAATGATTGAACACAATCCCATAACCTCATTATCTCATGACACATGGAGAAGGATGATGGTGACAATTACTTCCAATCCATTCCATGACAACTCAAACAACACCCAAAACACAAGGGAAACCTACACAAGAGGTGTATTGACTAGGAGATACAAGTCCTCAATCAATTAGAATGATAACCAATCAAATTCATGCAAAGTAACACTTCCCAATACAAAATAGGGGATAAATTCTAGATTAGGACACTTATCAACAAAGTGTTAGCATGGGAAGACTTAAAAGACTAAGGGGAACAACTTTTGTAGAGAAAGTTTCTTTGGGAAAAGAAGAAATACCCATTGTCCAAGACCCCATGTATGTCTAAGAAGTTCAAGGGACTACAATAGTCTAGAAGGACTCCAACACACTAGAGGGACTTCAGTGCATACCTTTAGTGTCCTGAAATGACACTAGTCTCTAGTTTTGGTGCTAGGGTCCAAAACTAGCACTAGTGTCCAAGTTTTGCATTGTAGTCCCTTCATAGTGTTTGAACAAAAACATTTCTTAGACACCTACTTAGGACTTTGACCAAGGGTCCCACAAGGACTCTACTACCAAATATTACATCCCTATGCCTCCTACAAACCATTAGAATATTGAACAAGCTCCAAGAGATGATTCTGAGATCTCCAACTTGTCAACCTCTGAATAACACAAGATAGAAACACTCTCCAACAAGAGAAAAGCTTGTCAAGTGGAACATTCCCAAGATGTGACAGAATTCCACAAGAGACCCAAGAAAACACACTTTGGGTCATGTGGACACACCCACATGTAGAGGATATGGTAGACGATTTAAGGGTACAACCTCCCTACACAACCATCAACAACCAACTCAAGACTATTCAACACAGCAAATGAACATCTTAAACCATCCACACTAAATCACTTAACCAGTTAACAACATATGAAAATCAAAATTCAACCAACAACATCCATATAATTAGAGATGATAAAAGTGTTACAAGATGCTATGCCCATTTGACACCAACAGTGACATGCGCTAAAAACAATAATAGGGTCCTTGCCACCGATGTGGGCAGAATGTGATCCAACACTAACACATCCATAATCTTTAATTACAACATTTAATAACTTGAATCTAATATTTGATTATCATGATTTCAACATTCTAAACATGCTAACACCTTCTCAATATGAGTTGAAGAAAAATTACAAAATGGTATCAATTATTTATTATATTTAAAGGATCTCCTCTCAAACATGGATGGATCATAACTCACATTTCATACAAAGCATTATCATAATCTTATTACAATGGTCTTAAGGACCCCATTTACAATGATAGCAATATACAATAATGAGAGGTATAAAATCATAAGATACCATGAGAGTCCATCACGCTCTCCAAGAAGTATCCTCCCAGTTCACTGATCCCCAATGGTGGTTTAGCACCACCAAGCCATGTGGTATCCTCAAGCCCACACCATTGTCCTAGGAGACAGTTGAATTGGGTACAAGCACACTCACAAAAATAAGGAGTACATGGCAACACTCATGCCAATCAAAAGCATACAATCACATGTGGCAACTTGCGCCAATCAAGTGCATATCAAGTATGAATAACTCAAAATCACATGTAGTAACTCACTCCAATCAATGCATACAAAGCATAAAATAATGCCAACATGAAATTCATGCATATGGGATTCTCATGCCTTCAATGCATGCAAAACAACGAATAACTAAATACCCACTCACATACATATATGAGAGTACAATAATCCATCAACATACATGCAAGTGGTCTAAAGACATTTTGGATGTCAAATCTGAAGAAAGGATGGGATAAGGATCCTAGAAGTAGGCCAAGGAGTGTCATTTAAATAACACAATGGCCATGAAGGGGTTGAGTAGAAAACTAACCCTCATATGAGAAATACTCTGGAATTCACCAACTCTCAGAGTTATGACATGCCCTTTATGCCCAAGACCAAACCTTTGTGAGCATTCATGTCATGGTGTAGATATATTGATTAATCGTACATTTTATTATCCCAGTTTGTATCACATTATCACTTAATTATAAACCCTCCACCTACTATTTCCACTGATCCATTTGTATCACAACAAGCAGTGAGAGCCCACTCCTAGTTTATACCTCAATCCTATAAGTCTAACACACCAAATTGATAATTTGGGTGTGGCATGGAAATAAATGCAAGAGTTATAAAACACACACACACACACACACACACACACACACACACCTATTTTGACAATATGCTAAAAGATGCATAATCTTAAAATAATAGGGAGACTACTCATCTCACATTATAAAACACCCATATAAAGCCTACAATGCAATTTTCATTTCTTTGCAAATGCAAGAAAAACCATAAAACCCCCAATTCTTACATTAATGGAAGTGGTTTCTACCTTGCATCTTTTTCCATTTTTTTCATTTTTCAAATTAAAGGAAATTTAAAAAATCTAAATATACCCTCTTATCCTGAAAATGCACAACCATAATCTCAACTCAAATTTGAAAAAGAGGATTTCACTAAAAATTTACCATAGTAATGAATATTTTTGGCACATTTTGAAAATTTTAAAACATACAATTGAAGCATCCAAATTAAAGAAAATTCAATCCTTCAACATGCCCTCTCTCCTTACTCTAGAAGGGCTTGTCATGTGTAAGATCAAGAGGAAGTATAGGAGAAGTAAAGATAATTCACTTCACAAGGAAATATGGTCAAAGTTCAATCATGCCATGTTTGAACCTGTTATAAACCAAACTGCTTTTCTTTGGATTGTTATGAAGACCTTGGACATTCGTGTTGAACCAAGCATTGTTTCCACATACTGGTCTGCAAAAAGTGCTAGAACAATGTGGGAGAAATAATAAGAATTGAGTTGTCTAATTGTGAGAGATTTTGCAATAATGCTAATGTTTGGAATAAGAAGAGGAAACATTACTCCCTTCCTAGAAGCTATAAATGGGTATGACCCAGTTGATGAGTGCCATGTAGCACCCATGAAATACACCTTTTTACCCCTCTTTTTCTCCCTTCTTATTCCATTGTCCTGATGAATGCACCAAAATAGGTTAATAAGATTGTTCTAATGATGATTAATAAGAGATGAATTACTTAGAATCATGATTTCTGATTGAAGGACTAATGTGCATTGAATTGATGGAAATATGCATAAATCTTCGCTTTTTGAATCAACAGGTGCAGATGTTCGGGTAGACAATTTTGTGCATCTCCGGAGCTGACATCAGAATGCCATGACTGGTCTCCAATGTTTTCCAATTTGATTGGAGAGATTTTGGGATAAGGAGGTGAATCATCTCTGGAGCTAGACTGAAGTCATAAGCATCTTCTAAGCTGAACAAAAAGGTCACAATCATATCTCTGGAGCTACAGACAGAAACATACATCTCCGGCGCTTCTTTAGAATAGTACAGATTTCTAGCACAACTGTCAGTCAAAACACTTCCAGTAGTGATCAAGATGCTCCTGATGTTACTCAAATCATCACTTGAGTAATTGAGGGCAGACCATAGTTAACTGCTAGAAGTTTTATCTCTTTTTGATTTTGCATGAATTATTGATAAACTGATTTAAATACCTATATTTCAGGGCCTCGCTGCTCAAGTGTATTTAAAACTAAGACTCAGATTTAGTGTGGACTTCTGTTCCACTAAATCTATTTTAATTGCATGGATATTTATTCTGTAGTTAGACAGTTAGTAGAATAAAGAGATTGATGTTATCTCATAGATGAACTAGCAGTTAGGGTAAGTGATATCTCATCACTGATTTAGATATAGATCTACAGAAGTAGCAACAGAAGGAAAACAATGATTAATTTCTGATTTCTATAATCTTATTTTGACATAAACATTTTCTGAATACAAAGCTGATGGAATTGGACTAAAATTGAATCATGGTTTTATCTTCTTGTGTTGATTCTTCACTTTAGTCTTCAGCCCTAAGGCTGTGGTGCAAGGGTCCACTCTCACCACCAAGGCAGAAGGCTAGTACTATTGTTTTGTTATTTCATATTCTGTTTAAGGAGATAGTTATTGTTTTCATAGATAAATGCATGTTTCAGTTGGAAGGAATAATATAGATTTACTTTAAGCAATTCATTGTTTAGTTTTATTTTCAATATTCTTGGAATTCATTTCACAGCAGATACATTAGTAATATTAAGTTTCTTTAATCAATAAAAATCATTAGAGTTAGTTAGATAAAACTAGCAACTATAAGATTCCTAATTGCAGATAGCCAAGGACACAGCCCTGGATTTGACACTTGAAATATGATTAAATGATGAGGTACAACGACCCTTGTCATTTTTGGCACCATTACTGGGGATTTCTGTGTCATTTAGGAAAATTTAGTTAAACAGTTTTAGGATAGATTGAATCTGTATGGTTAGAGCTAGAGATTCCAAAGGAAGATACATAAAACAGACACCCCATCAACAAACTATAGGAGAAAGCAGTGGGGTGGCACAAGATATTGTTGAAGAGAGACATCTAGAACCTACCTTGGAAGCTACACCTAAAATTAATAATCCCTTAAATCCTCCAAATCTTCCACTCACTGACTATATCCAGGAATTACAACAGAAATTCCAAGCAGATCCTTTGACAGAAACTAATTCCCCAAAACCTCAAGGAGAAGAACCAGTATTAGACATGGATGATAATCATGAAGAGGAGGAAAATCAGGCTCCAAGAACCTTCTCATATCCCATTGTTCTGGCTACTGGAGATAATGCCCCTATGAAAAATATTTCACCTCCACACTTGCCAAATTTTAGGGGTCTTGCTTCTGAGGATCCAGATCAGTTTTTGTTTGAATTCAAAGTGGTATGCTAGACTTATGATTATGGATCAGATAATCAAAAACTCAAACTGTTTCCCTTGACCCTGAAGGATTCTGTAATGAGATGGTTTATGGGCCTGCCTCAAAACTCCATCCATTCCTAGGATCAGATGGAGACAGAATTCTTCGGAAAATACCAAGACTACTGTAGAGTCAGTGATAAGAATGAGGAATTATTCAAAATTAAATAGAGAGAGGAAGAGACCTTAGAGGATTATGTGGATAGGTTCAACTTTGCTTTAAGAAGGTATGGCAACCCTGTAAATTATTCTTTGGCCAGAACCCTGTTTGTAAAAGGATTAGACAAAGAATCAAAATAAGCACTGGATCTGATGGGAAAAGGGAATATCAACAAAATGGATATGCATGTTGTAGAAGAACTCTGCAAGAACTATTCTAGAACCCAAGATGGAGTGAGAACGCCCAAATCTTTCAAAGGGAAGAATGAAATAGGACAATTAATGGAGGAAATTGCAAAATTTAAAATAGATATTCTAGTCCAACTGAATACCACATTAGATGGGATTTAGGCAAAAACTAGAATAAATGATCAAGACAGAACAACTAAACCACTCTCCATCTATTGCCCTAGGTGTAGAAACAAACATCTGTTGAGAGAATGCCCTTTAGATAAATCAAAGATCTATTAGATCTATGACAGGGAACATCCTACTAGTCGGTGTGATAAGCTCCCACCCTTAAAAAGGATAACTAAAAAGAATGCCATTATAGAAGAGGATTTGAATTATGTAGGACAAAAACAAGCTGGAAATTTCCCTTATAATCAGTATCCAAACCGGCCTTCTTATAGAGGTCCTTCTAATTGGGGAAATAATCAATGGAATCCAACTTGGCATGGGCCTCAGAATAATCCTCCTTGGGGACAACAGGATTGGCCAAATCAACAATGGCAAAACCAACATTGGCAAAATCAACCTTGGGGGAATCAACAATGGCCACAACAGTTTGGATCACAAAACATGCAGCCTCATTGGGGTCCTTAATAGGGGTATAATCAACAGTACTAGGACAACCTAGATGTTTCCAACCTCAACAACAAGCATTGCTAACTGGACCCCCCAACACACAAGGTCAGTCACAAAACAAACCAGTTATCCAACCACCCTTACCAGCTCAACCTATACCAAACCTATGGAATAAGCAAGGAGCAACTATTTACATGACATAACAAGAAAACGTGGCTGCTATTAATGCCATATATTCCAATAATCTCTAGTTGCGTTCTGGGAAAGCACTTCCAAGACCATCTCCTCCAACTATAGTTGAAGTAACCAATGATGAGGAACCTGAAAATCCATCCACTCAACTTCCAGAGGAGATTACTACCAAAACAGTGCTAAAAGAATCATCCTTGGATAACTCTGGAGTTCCTCCTAAAAGAATGACTCCGGAGAACATCCCTGGAAACATTTTTGATAAGAGCTCCGGAGATGCTCTGGAGATGGAAAAACTAGCACCATACCCAGAGCAGCTTAAACAACATGTCCCTCAGAAAAAGGTCTTACAAAAACAAGTCCAATCTACCCTAGAATCAGAACTTTTACAAGAAATTAGGCAACTAAACATTGAAATTCTGCTCCTACAAGCAATCAAAGATGTACTTGAACTTAACCAATTCATCAAACAACATTGTGTTAAGACCTAGGGAAGAAAGAAGAACTTTCCCTCAACCATCCAGGTGGAAGGAAAGGTATTAGACCTCCTAATGGGAGAAATGCTCCTCCCAAAATATGGAGACCCTGGAAATCCTGTCATGACTGTTTACATCTCAGGGGTAGAAATTTCAAATGTTTTGGTTGATTTGGGAGAAGCAATAAATGTAATGACAGTTCATACAATGGACAAATTAGCCTCAACAGGTATCCAATCCACATCTACAATCCTTCAACTTGCTGACCAGTCAGTAGCTATTCTAAAAGGGGTGATTACTGATGTTCCAGTTGTGATAGAATAATGGGAATTCCCAGTAGACTTCCTAATATTAGAGCCAAGAAACTAGAGAAATACTTATCCATTGATATTAGGAAGACCATGGTTGGCTACAACAACAACATCTATTGATTGTTGAACTAGGGATATGGTCATTTCTAATGGGATAGACTTGAAGAAAATATCTTTGTATCCACCAGCTAAACCATCAGTACATTATTCAGGGAGAGTATGGGTAGATGAGCCAGATAACATGGGAACAGTGCCTCAGTAGCTATGGTTACCATCGGAGAACATTTGGGTGAGTTATAAGAAGAAACCCACTATGATACAACCTAACATATCACCCACATTCTTATTAATGAGGATATAATGGAGCTAGCCCAAGATGCAAGGAGAGAACTTCTCACTTCTACTCATTGTACCCTAGCAAATATCATTCCTTGTGGAGAAACCTTTTACAGAGACTTAGCCACATTCTTGCCCCCTCAATACCATGACTCTAGGATATGGATTGAATACATCTATGGATCAGATCACAAAACAAGTTATGATTTTACCTGGGAAAACACTGAATACCAATACCCAGTTAGCAGAAAAATAGGAAGAAGAACTTATCAAACTCCTAATTTCCCATTCAGCAACTTTTGCTTGGGAATACCAAGATATGAAGGGCATCCATCCTGAGATTTGTACTCATCATATATACACTGAAGATGTCAAACCTATCAGACAACCCCAGAGAAGATTGAATCCTGCTTTAAAAGACATTGTCAAGACTGAAATAGAAAAATTGTTGCAAGCAGGGTTTATATATCCAATCTCAGACAGTCAATGGGTCTCACCCCTAGTCATAGTGCATAAAATGAATGGGAAGTGGAGAGTGTGTATTGACTATAGAGAGTTAAACAAAGCCACAAAGAAGGACTACTTTCCCCTACCATTCATTGACCAAGTGCTGGACAACCTTGCAAGGAGGAAGTATTTTTCTTTCCTAGATGGGTTCAGTGGATATAACCAAATCCAAGTAGCACCTAAAGATCAAGATAAAACCACTTTCACTTGTTCTTGGGAACTTTTGCCTACAAAGTTCTTCCATTTGGACTATGTAATGCTCCAACTACATTTCAGAGGCTTGTTTTAGCTATTTTTGCTGAACTAGCTAATGAGTGCATGGAAGTCTATATGGATGACTTTACTGTGTATGGGGACAACTTTGAATAAGCTCTCATAAACTTAGAAAAGGTATTAAAATGTTGTGAAAAAAATCAACTATCTCTGAGCCATGAAAAGTGCTTCATGATGGTAGAGGAAGGAATTGTATTAGGACACCACATTTCAAAAAATGGGATCAAAGTGGACCAAAACAAAATAGAAGTGATCAAACAGTTACCTTCACCCAAAAATCAGACAGATGTTAGAAGTTTTCTGGGTCATGAAGGCTACTATAGGAGATTCATAGAAAATTTCAGCAGAATAGTTACTCCTCTGTTTACCCTACTTAACAAAGACACAAAATTCTTATGGATAGAGGATTGTCAATCAGCATTTGAAACCCTTAAAGAGAAACTTACTGTCACACCTATTTTAAGAGGACCCAATTGGACTCTACCATTTCAAATACAAACTGATGCTTCAAATGAGTCCATTGGAGCAGTATTAGGACATAAGGAGGAAGGAGAAAGTATGCATGCCATCTATTACATCAGAAAAAACCTTACCTCTGCAGAAAGAAACTATACCACAACTGAAAAAGAATTCTTGGCATTCATCTATGCTATAAAAAAATTTAGGCATTATATCACTAGGTACAAAATATTTGTACATACTGATCATGCAGCCATCAAATACTTAATGAATAAGCCAGTAGTGGGTGCAAGGATAATCAGGTTGTTATTGCTATTGCATGAAATTGACATTACCATAGTTGATAATCCAGGCAAATTTAATTTGGTTGCTGACTTTCTGTCAAGATTGCATATAGGTGGAGAGAACCAGCCAGTGGAGGACAGATTCTCAAATGAACATCTTTTTTCTATCTCCTCTACTACACCTTGGTTTGTTGACATAGCTAATCTTTTAGCTACAGGCTTGTTTCCATCCCATTTTACTTCAAAACAAAAGAAATGCTTACTTAAGGAAATTATCTTACAAATGGTTAAATGGTTTACTGTTTAAATGTGGTCTTGATTTCATTTTGCGTGGGTTTTTAACAGCTGATGAAATTTTTGATGTCTTAAGGGCATGTCATGATGAACCATCTGATGGGCACTATTCTTCACACAAAACCATCCACAATATTCTGAGAGTTGGTTACTATTGGCCCTCTATTCATAAGGATACTAAGAAGTATGTGTAGCAGTGTGATCAGTGCTAAAGGATGGGACAACCAACTTTCACTCAGGAAATGTCACTTCATCCTCAAGTAATGTTGGAACCATTTGAGCAATGGGGTCTAGACTTTGTGGGACCAATTTCTCCACCATCGTCAGGCAAAGAGTACATTCTTGTATGTACAGACTATGTCACTAAATGGGCTAAAGTGCAGGCATTGCAATTTGCAAGAGAAGAGAAAGTTGCTGATTTCCTTTATAATAAGATTTTCTTGAGGTTTGGAGCCCCAAGATCCATAGTTTCAGATAGAGGACCTCAGTTTACTTCACAGGTAATCAAAACATTCATAGACTTATATCAGGTTAAACACAGAAAATCTTCACCTTACCATCTTCAAGCTAATGGACAGGTAGAGGTGACTAATAGAGAACTAGAGAATATTCTGACAAGGACAGTGGCTATGAACAGAAAGGATTGGGCTAACAGATTACTTGAAGTAGTTTGGGCTTACAATACCACTTGGAAGTCCACAACAAAATTCTCACCATATGAATTAGTTTATGGAAAGAAGCCCATTCTGTCTATAGAATTTGAGCTCCAAACACTTAAAACTGCATTAGATATTGGTCTACCATTGTCTATAGCCCAACAGAATAGAATTCTTCACCTCAATGAGTTAGATGAAATCCAGACAAAAACCAGTCAGCAAACAGAATTGGTTTAGTATCAAAGGAAGCAATGGCGTGACCAGCACATCAAAAGGAGGACATTTCAGTAAGGTGATTGGGTTCTCCTATATGATTCTAAGTTTAAGGAGTTCAAAGGGAAGCTACAAACTCATTGGATGGGTCCTTATTAGATAAAGGAAGTTTTTCAGAATGGAAGAGTGCTGTTGGAACCCATTAATAGAAGCACAGACACATTCTTAGTGAATGGCCATAGAATTAGACTCTATAGAAGGCCATCCACTAAGGAAGAATTCATCAAAGATTTGTGCTTGGTTACAGGGGACACATCCTCTGTCACAGATTTGGACTGAAAGTTTAAAAAAAAAAAGAGAGAGAAGGTTGAAAACCAGTAAATGGTGGCCTTCTTAAAAAAAAGAAAAAAAAGGGGGTTGAAAACCAGCAAATGGCGACCTTCTTGAAAAAAAAAGAGAAGGATGGAAAACCAGTAAATGACTGTCTTTCTCAACCAAGGGGATTGAAAACTAGCAAATTGTGGTTCCCTTCTTCATGCCAAATAAGAATAATCAAGCTACAGAGGTAATCAGGTGCCAGAAGTTGCTCAAACACACCTCTGGTGCTCGCAAATAATGAGTACCTCTGGTGCTTCACAAGATTGGAGCACCTCTGACACTCCATTAATAAAGAGCCATTCTTGAATAGAATAAATAAGGAGGGGACCCACCTCTCCAGGTAATAAAGTAGAGATATCATTGATGAGGTCATCATGACTCATCCTCCACTTTATGACAAGGACAAACATGATGTCAGCATGCATATCATCAGCAATTGAGAAAAAGTTATCACTTTCGCATGAGTAGGTCATCATGAATGATTGCACTGACATCACCTGACAACATGGCATTCTCGGACCACTCAACAGGAATGATTGCAGGGTACGTGACAACAAGGATGCTGATGCCATTTCAAAGCCACGCAGAAGCTGCTCATGTGCCAAGTCACATCGAGTCTCATCAAAGTTGTGGCGTTGCAGCCATGTACATTGGGATGTCATCATTAAGATTGATTCAGGTACTTCTCTTTAATTAAGCATTAGTTAGTAGTTGTCTTGTCAAATTCTATTTTTGGGTGCCGTCATTATGACACATCCTCCTACCATATATTTCCCTTCTAAATTCATGCATGCCGCCATCTTTGCTATATTGTCGACATGTCTACGGAATGTCCCATCACTCTGCTGTAATTATGACTGCATAAGCATGATAACCAATTTCAAGCTCCTTTTTCCAATAATTCAAGCAATTCAACAAATCGACATAGCAACCCTCATTCATGATTGCAAATTCTCTAAAAATCCAAGTCTATTAACACAGTCCTCCGCAGCCTACGAAGTTAAAAGAGGAAAGACAGACCACAAAGAGAAGTAGACATAATTTTAGCTACAAAGGGTGGAATAGGACTGAGAGATGGGAATTAAAAAGAAATCAGAGCCAGAAAGTATAACGGGTCTTTTGCAGGATGATGTTGTGGCAGACATTCTTAGGAATACAGGGTGGTTGGAGTTCTTGGAAAAGTTTGAAGGTTTTCAAGAGGATATTGTTGATAACTTCCTATGAAACCTGAGAGATAATCAAACAGCTGTTAGAGGGGTTCAAGTCAATCTCTTTGCTACCACCATCAGTCATATCTCCTGATTGCCAAAACAAGGTGAGAGGTTTTACCATCTGAAAAGCCTATATGTTGATTTAATTAGAAATTTCTCTGTAGAAGGTGAACTTGCAATATAGTTGCATTTAAAAAGAATGAGGTTAAAGGAATTCTTAGGTCTTCACTTCCAAAACCCATGGCAATCTGTAGCATTATGGTTGATAAAGTACTTTACATGTGATGGCCAATTTTCCTTAGTTGTAGGACCAATAATGAAAATGTTGATTTTTCTGAGACATGGAAATGCTCACCCAAAATTTAGCATAAACATTCCAAACTTTCTATACTCTACCATTAGAGCAACTATAGAAAAGCACCAATAGGGAAAAGGTCCTATGAAACACCATGGCCTCATTTTTATGATAGTAAAACATCACTTTCTATCTCAAGCTAATGGGGAAGTATTATGGCAGACATTTTTAGATAACAAACCCCAGGATAGAGAACTAGAGAGGGCACAGGAAGTGGGTGAGGCTTCCTCTACCCAGCAAGAAGAAGAGGTAGAACCTTCAACTTCCTCTATAGTTATTGAGAAAGGTAAAAGTCTAAAGCCCTCACTGGAGGCAACTTCATCTACTACCCCTGTTTCTAATAGAAAGAGAAAAGGGAAGGAAGTTAGAGAACCTGCTCTTGAACAAACTCCATATATGACTCACTCAACAAGGCGGAAGATGACCTTGGCTGAGGAGTCTATTCCAACAGAACCAACGGGGGAAAGGTAGGGTCATAAAACAAAAAGAACTCCAAAGAAAATTGACTCTAGCATACACTACTAGTCCGAAGAAGCATCTCATGACTCAGATGAAATTCCCCTAGTGAGAAAGAAGAAACAAAGAGAAGTTTCCCTAGAACCATCTATTCATCTAGGTTCTCATAGTCCAACTTTACAACATTCTCCTGCTCCGGAGATAGAACAAAAAGAATCTTTTACTATTTCCTCTGATTCTGAGGAAGATATACCTGCTCTGGAGGCACCTGCTCCACCTGTGCTACGGAGAAGTAAAAGGAAAAGGTAGCTTACCCAAGTTGAAAAAGATACTGCTCTCCTAGTTGAAGTTCTTTTGGGTCTCAGAACTTCTGAGGAAAAAGCTGGGCCTTCATCAGTACCAGCAGTTGTAGAGAAGACTCAAGAAGAAACTTAGGACAGGGAGGCTGCAGGGGAAGTTGAAGCAGAGAAAATGGATGCAGCTGGCTGTGAAGAATCACTAGCTATGGAAAAGATGTAGAGCAAATAGAAGAAGAAACAGGGACTCATTCTCACCCCTCTGATCAAGAGGATATTAAAATTTCAAAAGAATGACAAATGATAGAAGAGATTGATAATCTGAAAAGATTATTATGGGGGAAAAATCAGATTATTATTGACCTGAAGAAGGTCATGAAAGAAAAAGAAATGGAGAAAAGATAGGTGATTGAAGGGCTGCAAGTAGAGCTCCAGAATAAACAACAAATAATACAGGAGAAAGATGCAGAATTGAGAGACCAAGAAACAAAGGTAGCCCAAATCATCAAGGAAAAGGAGGCAGAGGCAGTACAAAATATTTCTGATCTTACCAAGGCCAGAGACAATAGTCTCACAATAATTGCAGCATTGGTTGAGAAAGTACAGAGTCAAGACAAATAATTTGTTGATAACTGAGAGGGGGGGTGAATCAGTTATCCTAATTATTTCTTCTTTTTGAACTTTCTTATTAATCAATACAGCATTAATTCAAACAAGCAAACATAACCATGAAAGGAGATACACATGACATAATATTTTTGATGTGGAAACCTTGTTAAGGGAGAAAACCACGAGGTGATTAACCCAAAGATTATTCTCTGTTAGAAGAATAAGAAATTACAAAATGGCACTTGCCAATTAGGGCTCACTACCCAAGCACACTGTTCACAAGGAGGCACACTGCCTACAAGAGACACACTGTCTACAAAAGAGTGTTATACAATACTTGAACTGATAGGTAGCATCTACATATGCTGGAGTTCAGTTTCGGTTAGGCTCAGTATACTGATCTGCTGCACTTCATCTTTCCTCTTCTCTTATGCTGCTTTCCTTTCACATACCGGACCTTCCTAACTGTTTCTGCTCTGCTCTTATTCGCATATCACATGTCACCACTACACTTCTCACAACTAAATCCATCCTATATATATATCCGCACAAGTGATTTCATTATCTTTCTAGTCGGCACCCAGAACAGTCAATTTTCTCACAAACTCTATTCTGTCGGCTGAATCCTTGTACATCAAGTAATGCAGATCAAGTATATGCTTGTAGAAATCATTAATCATGTCGGTCAAACATGATTCATGCCTTCATAACCTTTACCACCATCAGTAACACATCTAGAAAGTAATCTGATGTTCTGTCAGTTAGTTCATCCTTTGTTCGTACTATCACTCAGGAATCCGGTACTCAACTATTCATATATTTTTCCTTGTCCATCACCGGAGGCTAAATCCTTGGAATCTATTACTCAAGGTAGTCCTCTTGACTTTCCTAAATCCACACTTCACCAAGATACTTCCTCTGAGAGATCCGGACCTGTCTGTCGGACCTTGCCACATGCTCTATTCTTGTTTACCGGACCACCACATTCTTCATTCTGACTTCTGGTAGAGACATACCATGTCCTGCAGATGTGTGGGATGAACTTTGTTGCCATCAATGATAACAATCATGAATGTATATAGTGTCTCTTGCCAACAATCTCCCCCTTTGGCATTGATGGCAACACTTAGTTAAAAATGACTAAGTGTTTACACTAATCTCCCCCTTGGTTGATGCTCTGTCTTTATATACATTTTCTGGAGCTCCCCCTTAGTTGGATTCCTCATTTTTCACTGCTCCTCACTCCCCCTTTGACATCAATGGCAAAAGGTAGGGTCCGCATACCAAAATTTTCATAAATTTAACTATACTTAGCCGCATAAGTATATATATACAAGTTGTACTTACATATACTTAAGTATGTCTGCAAAAGTGTTCTTCAACTGTACAACTTCTGTTGCCCAACTCTGCTTCATCCTGTCCAAAATTGAGATATGCCCACTCAACAGGAATGCAAATGCATCTGCCCTTTTTAGATCTATCAGATCATTGGTCTGGGCTATAATTTGGGCTTCACTTATGGCCTCATGCATGGCCTCTAACTTAGGGGTAATAATCCTTCTAAGTTCACCCATCTGGTTAATTATGTTCTTTCTTTCCTTCTCAAAATTCTTTATTGCATTTGTGATTGCAATAGTCTGACATTCTTGATTTATTATGGAGGATGAAAGAGGATCAAAACTTTGAGACAAGCTTAGTAGTTTGTCCTCTTGCTCTTTTATTTTCTTCTCAATCTCCACTGTTACCTTGGACCAGGAGATACAAAACTTGTATATTTCACCGCCATCCTTAAGAGCATTTTCTAAGCTCTTTATCCCAATGTTCATGTTTCTCCTATCATTAATGATCAAACCCTGTACCTCGGAGAACCTTTTATCCAAAAACTCCTTCCAGATCTTTTCTTTAGCTGACTTTTCTAGAGAATCAAAATGTGTACTAACACTGCTGACTAAGGTTTTGAGATTACCGGAAGTGGAGGCTGTGGGATCTTTCTGAACCGATGGCATAATCTTTTCAAGCACTCTGGAAGCAGCTTCTATCAACTCACAGTCTTCCATATGAGACTTTAGGAGTTTTTCTTTCACTTTTGCATTAGCGAATGAAGCTATCTTCATAGTTTGTATCGGAGAAAGAGAATCAAAATTGAATGGACCTTGTAGAAGCTCCAGTTCATCAATCTCCATTGTTTCTTTGTTCAGGAATTCTTGGACAGTTTGTGCAGTGTCTCTTGCCGGAGACAGATGTTTCTTCTCTCCTGCAATCTTGGAGCTGTCCTTTTGAGTTTTCTCTCTCCTACATTCTCACCACTAGCAGTTGTGGTCTTATCTGTTGAGGTCTTCTCTCCTTCCGCAACCTTAGCACTGTCATCTACTTTTTCTTTTACCTCTGCTTCTTTCTCCTATGATTTTTCTTCTCCTTTAGATCCGGAGACTATAGGGGAAACCGGAGGGGAAATGTTAGTCTGTTCGGGGCCCACCTCTTCTAACATTTTCTCAGGAGTTTCTTCTGCAACATTTGTGGTGGAGGGATCAGTACCCAAGTCCTCTATGATAGGAAGATTAAATCTTTTGAAGGTTTTCCGGAGAATCTCTTCAGTGTCCTTGGCTACCTTGTCAGTCTCACCAAGCATAAGCTGATTCATCCTTGCTTTGCTCCTGAATTCATCCTTGTAGTCTTTGAATACCATGTTCATTGTCTTGGGATCAATTGAAGGATATAACTGAATAGCTGTCTATTCCTGGATCTCAAGGTCTTTTGCCATGGCATTGGTCTTTCTCATTTCCAACTCCTTCTCTAGACTCTTAGGAATTAGAGATATAATTTCAATAAAAGCTTTATTGTAAATGTTCAAAAACTTAACTGTGGCTTCCTCCAGAATCTTTTTATCTGCTTCATTATAATCATCATAGAATTTTGTAAATGGTTGTAGGTTGCCATCCACAATGATTGCTTTTACTACATCATCTAAGGAGAGAGTAGGTTTTTCAACAAATTCCTCTTCCTTCTCTTCTTCTCCTTGACCAGATGATTTCTTCTTCTTCTTTAGTTTCCTAATCTCCTCATCTGATTCGGTTTCCTCTTCATCCCTTTGACTTGCATAAGCCCTTGTGGCTTTTGTCTTTGATCTTTTCTCTCTTTTGTCGGATGCCTAGACTTCTGGTTTTGATGTTCTTGAGCTTTTGGTTGTGACAGGTGCAGATCTCTTTGATGATCTGGTCCAGGTGGAGGTTTCTACCGGAGCACTTTCCTTGCTTTGCTTTTCTTCCTCTTTCTTCTCTTCCTAAGCCCTTTCCATTCCTTTCTTGTGGGCATCAAGTGCCTCCTTTGGGATGCCAAGGCCTTGAGCAATATTTTCTACTTCTTTTCTCACCTTCCTCTTGATCTCTGGTTCTCTGAGTTCAACATGGATTTTTATACTCAGCTCCTCAAAGGTTCCAAACCTTTATTCTTTTGGATCTTTAGGCTGGCTTAGCATGTGTTGAACATGTAGTTCCATAATCTATTCATCAACTTCATACCCCATGGGCATGATCTAGACTGTCCTTGGTTCTACTGCCTCCATTAGGCACTAATCTGTCTACCATAAAGCATACTGTGTCTTTGTATTTTTCAACAAGAGACTGAGGAATCCTTTCTCTTGCTTGCATCATGTTTTGAAAGTTCTTGAAATATCCCCACAGAGCTGTATTTTGTGCTTTATTGTCACCAAGTCCATGTAAATAATCTCTGACTTGGATAGCTACCGGTCTATCATTCTCCCATACCCAGCCATTAGATCCAGGAAGCTCATTCATAAAGTAGAAGAATAAGCACAATATCAATCCACCATACTTGAATGAATTCTTTTTGTCTTTCTTGATTTTTTGCAGATTCTCCAAGAGTTGGTTTAAGAGAAGCTGACAAAGATCATAGTCTGCATCCTTTCTTAACATTTCATAAGCTGTGTAGATGGCAGTTCCAGGTACAAAATTTTCTCTACTAGAATGATATATCTTATATCCAATGATCATAGAAGCAAACTTGACATCTGGATCAGTGATGTCATCTACTGTCATTGCTCTTTTGTCAAACTTAGATCCGGTAGCCTCACTCACAGTTTGGTTCTTTACAGATTTAAGAACAGGAATCCCACCGGATGAGTGTAGTCCAGTAACTGCCTTGATGGCATCTTTAGTGATCTTGAATGGTCCATTTAACCACATGAAATTGTCATGTATTCTGCTCAAAATGTACCTAACCCATTCATCCTCCGCAAAACAGGGGAAATGTATGTATTGTGCAAAGTGCTTGTTCCGGAGGCCTATGTATTGGGGTTTGAGCTCAAATGAATCATCTAACAGTTGTTTGTGATAGATATCTCTTAGTTTGAAATCCCCAAACTCTTCAACATCTTCGGTGTGCAAAACACTATGCAGAACACTGGAAAATGCACCTAGGGGGTCTACCTCCAAAGATTTGTATGGATGTTTCTTAAATGTAGGGCGAGGTCTATCAGAAATCTTTACAATATTTGGATACCCATTATCAAGAGATTTGCAGTGAGATATTTGAAAACGGAAAATACCTTTTGCACCTATCGGTTTCACAGAGTTGGTTGGATTGATCTCTGGAAGTAATGACTTCTGCAAGTGATCTTCGATGAACTTGAGGAATTTCGTTGCAGAGCTCCGCTTTTCATTTTTTCTTAAGTGCAGAATGAATGAGTGATTAATGAAAGACCCTTATATTTCTCTACAAGCCCTAATATCAGATTGCAATAAATGCTTGACCTACATTATTTCGGTTTGCCTTGTTCAAGGAGGAAAAAGCTCATCCGAATCATTATGATTCCCTTGTGATCGATGTTAGTGATGAATCATCATATCCACTTGTCCTTCTGATCATCTTATGTATCTACAAATCAAGTTGTATCAATTTGGATTCACACCGGACCAATCTTGTGAGAAACCTGTTTTACCGGAAGACTTGCTTAACCGGACCAATTCTGAAGGAATTGAACTTTTTAAATTTTCTTGTGGATCTCTCAAATCTTTACCATAGCTTGTTTGAATATATCTCTTATGACTCCTTCAATCCGCAACTCTTCTTGTGCCAGTTTCGGCACCAATTGACTAGCTGGGGGAACAAGGTTTTCTTTGTGTCTCCCCCTGAGCCAGAGCTCACTTTTTAGTTTTCGAAAGGAATATCAGCACCAGAGCCTGGTGTAGATCCAACCTCTACACTCTCAGTACTTTTCTTCACCCAAATCTTGCTCATCTCATTTTTAACTTCATCCGCATTCATCTTTTGTTTACCCTTATCTTGATTCTGATTATGATATACCGGACCTCTTTTGTCTTGATTCTTGCTTCTACAGACTTTTGCATTATGACCGGACCTATTACAGATTTGGCAAACAGCATTTCTTTGCATATTTGACTGATGTCCTCTTGATCTGCATTGATTAGCCATATGACCTACTCTATTGCATGCAAAGCATCTACCATTGAATGATTTGTTCATTTGCATATTTCTGCATTCATGAGACTTATGGCCATACCTTTTGTAGTTAAAACACTATTCGGAGAAGGATGAATTAGTCTGATTCATTCTTTTTCTGCACTGATTAGCTTTGTGACCAAAGTGATTGCAGCTGTGGCAGTATCCATTGAAGGATGGATATCTTCGAGCATTAGGCTGTCTTACCGGAGGTCTTCTAGGCCTGTTCCTTGGATTTTTTGGTCCAAAATTTTGCTGACCTGATCCGAAGCTTTCTCCTTTCTCATATCCCAAACCACATTTGTCATCTGCCCTTTTCTGACTTCCAAGAAGAACTTCAAGTTGAGCAGAACTTATCTTGAATTTCTCTTTATATTCATTTGCTGATTGAAGATCCCTTTTAAGAGAGACAATTTGATCCTCAAGTTTTTCTTCATTTTCTTTAGCATCTTCAAGATCAGATTCAAGATGTCTGATAATTCTATCCATTTGGTGGCAATCTTCTGATTTCTCCTTGAGAGATTATCTTAGATTATCTTCAGTTTTTCTTTTCTCTTCAATCTCTTGAGTAAACTTTATAACTCCTGATTCCATTTCATGTCTTACCATAATGACTTCTTTTGACAACTTTTCACATAACTTGGTTTTTTCAGTCAACTCTTCATTTGCATCATTAGCTTCACCTTGTCTTGCCAATTGCTGAAGCAGCTCCTTTCTCTTTTTCATAGAGAGACTTAATTTGTCTTTTAGTTCTCTCATGAAATCATCAACCTGTTTGAGTCTTTCCTTTAATTCATTGACTTCAGAATTTGACTATTCAAGATCATCAAGGCCAGTCTTGAGTTGCTCTCTTAAACCATATGCATCCATTTGAACTCCCAGATCTTCCTCAAGCTGTTAGGCTCTGTTAGGAGGAACTTAGCTCTGATACCAATTGTTGATAACTGAGAGAGGGGGGTGAATCAGTTATCCTAATTATTTCTTCTTTTTGAACTTTCTTATTAATCAATGCAGCATTAATTCAAACAAGCAAACATAACCATGAAAGGAGATACACATGACACAATATTTTTGACGTGGAGACCCTGTTAAGGGAGAAAACCATGGGGTGATTAACCCAAAGATTATTCTCTGTTAGAAGAATAAGGAATTACAAAATGGCACTTGCCAATTAGGGCTCACTGCCCAAGCACACTGCTCACAAGGAGGCACACTGCCTACAAGAGACACACTGTCTACAAAAGAGTGTTATACAATACTTGAACTGATAGGTAGCATCTACATATGCTAGATTTCAGTTCCAGTTAGGCTCAGTATACTGATCTGCTGCACTTCATCTTTCCTCTTCTCTTATGCTGCTTTCCTTTCACATACCAGACCTTCCTAACTGTTTCTACTCTTCTTTGCTCTTATTCGCATAGCACATGTCACCACTACACTTCTCACAACTAAATCCATCCTATATATATATATATCCGCACAAGTGATTTCATTATCTTTCTAGTCGGCACCCGGAACAGTCAATTTTCTCACAAACTCTGTTCTGTCGGCTGAATCCTTGCACATCAAGTAATGTGGATCAAGTATATGCTTGTAGAAATCATTAATCATGTCGTCCAAACATGATTCATGCCTTCATAACCTTTACCACAATCAGTAACACATCCAGAAAGTAATCTGATGTTCTGTCAGTCAGTTCTTCCTCTGTTTGTACTGTCACTCAGGAATCCGGTACTCAACTATTCATATCTTTTTCCTTGTCCATCACCGGAGGCTAAATCCTTGGAATCTATTACTCAAGGTAGTCCTCTTGACTTTCCCAAATCCGCACTTCACCAAGATACTTCCTCTGAGAGATTCGGACCTGTCTGTCGGACCTTGCCACATGCTCTATTCTTGTTTACCGGACCACCACATTCTTCATTCTGACTTCCGGTAGAGACATACCATGTCCTGCAGATGTGTGGGATGAACTTTCTTGCCATCAATGACAACAATCATGAATGTATATAGTGTCTCTTGCCAACATAATTAACATGGGCCAACAATAAAATAGATGATCAAGAAGAGTATATCCATGAGTTAATTGGCCCAGGGGCAACCATGGAACAGGGAGTGCAAACAGATCCATGTGGGGCCAATTCCAATAGATATTCCCAAAGCCCTGTTCCATTGGGAAAGGAGATGTAGAGAATATGAGGTTTCTAAGCCCATGCTGCAATTACAGAGAGCAGTTACTGCCATGTCAAAAAGAGTAGAAACCCTGGAAGAAAAAGTCATTTAGGTAGCTTCCATTTCATCTGAAATCCTGTCTTGCAAGCCCCCAAGTGGAAGTTATGCTTTGTTCTTATAGGAGAGAGTTTTGCAGAGAAAACTATCTTTGGTTCTGTCTTATCTTACTGAGAACATAGAAACAGGAGAGAGGTTCATGGAAGCATACATGAGAAGTTGTGATGAAGACAAAAAATTTCTGTGTGAGTTATATTTGCATAGTTTCTGTGTAAATGATATGACCTTCATTATCAACTATTTTGTAGGGGAATGTCAACTTAAGGCATTTATGTCACTGATGAGAAATCATCATATTTGGAATGAGAGAATGGAGGCTTATCTCAAGAAGGCTGCAGAAACAAGTCTTTTCATCAGAAAAGAATGTCCAAACCCCCATGCTTTTAAGGTCCAATTTAGGGCATATGTCTACCACCCAGAAAGTAAGACCAGGATTTTGCCATTGTATCTAAAACATCTATAGGAATGCTCCATTGATTTTGGTCTTTTCATGAACAGTTCAGCTAATCAAGTACTTTCAGTGGCAAGGAAAAGGTGGAATATCTTAACTTCAGAGCACAAAATGAGAGAATTGGTGACTCCTGCTAACTTGAGACTATTTATGAGGAAGGCCAGGGCAGTGTCTAAAATGATGGATAAATACCAGATGCAGTGGATAGGTGGTTGTTTTATACCTCCTCTCATCATTGAACTACCTATTTGGGTTGAGAAAATGGAAGATGACAAGTTTCAAAAATGGATGAAGCAGGTTGATTTGTTCAGAGGAAATGGTAATACAGACCACATCACTTGGACTACTTATGCATAGGACTATAGCTTGATTAATAGGATATTCCACCATAATAAGTCTAGATTGTGAGAAGCAGGAGGACCTGCTAATCCTTAAGTAGGGGGGATGATGAGTGCCAAGTAGCACCCATGAAATAGACCTTTTTACCCCTCTTTTTCCCCCTTCTTATTCCATTCTCCTGATGATTGCACCAAAATAGGTTAATAAGATTGTTCTAATGATGATTAATAAGAGATGAATTACTTAGAATCATGATTTTTGATTGAAGGACTAATGTGCATTGAATTGATGGAAATATGCAAAAATCTTCTCTTTTTGAATCAACAGGTGTAGGTGTTTGGGTAGACAATTTTGTGCATCTCTGGAGGTAGTCCTAATGATCTCTAAAGCCGACATTAGAATGCCACGACGGGTCTCCAATGTTTTCCAATTTGATTGGAGAGATTTTGGGATTAGGAGGTGAATCATCTCCAAAGCTGGACTGAAGTCATAAGCATCTCCGGAGCTGAACAAGAAGGTCACAATCATATCTCCGGAGCTACAGACAAAAACATACATCTCCGGTGCCCCTTTAGAATAGTGCAGATTTCCAGCACAGCTGTCGGTCAAAACACTTCCAATAGTGATCAAGATGCTCCTAATGTTACTCAAATCATCACCTGAGTAATTGAGGGCAGACCATAGTTAACTACTGGAAGTTTTATCTCTTTTTGATTTTGTACGAGTTATTGATAAACTAATTTAAATACCTATATTTTAGGGCCTCACTGCCCAAGTGTATTTAAAACTAAGACTCAGATTTAGTGTGGACTTCTGTTCCACTAAATCTATTTTAATTGCATGGATATTTATTTTGTAGTTAGACAGTTAGTAGAATAAAGAGATTGATGTTATCTCATAGATGAACTAGTAGTTAGGGTAAGTGATATCTCATCATTGATTTAGATATAAATCTACAAAAGTAGCAGTAGAAGGAAAACAATGATTAATTTCTGGTTTCTGTAATCTTATTTGACATAAACATTTTTTGAATACAAAGCTGATGGAATTGGACTGAAATTGAATCGTGGTTTTATCTTCTTGTGCTAATTCTTCACTTTAGTCTTCAGGCCTAAGGGTGTGGAGCATGGGCCCACTCTCACCACCAAGGCAGAAGGCTAGTACTGTTGTTTTGTTATTTCATATTTTGTTTAAGGAGATAGTTACTATTTTCATAGATAAATGCATGTTTCAGTTGGAAGGAATAATATAGATTTACTTTAAGCAATTCATTGTTCAATTTTGTTTTCAATATTCTTGGAATTCATTTCACAGTAGATAGATCAGTAATATTAAGTTTCTTTAATCAGTAAAGATCAATTAAGTTAGTTAGATAAAACTGGCAACTATAGGATTCCTAATTACAGATAGCCAAGGACACAGCCCTAGATTTGACACTTGAAATATGATTAAATGATGAGGTACAACGACCCTTGTAACCAGTGTTGTCCTAGGAATTTGCTACATCCTAGAAAAGTGGCACCATTTATGTTAGAGGGATTTATTTCAAGATTTTTGAATATCTTATCACCATGGTGACTAGCCTCAACACTGAGGGTCTGAAAATATAAAAAAATATAAAGAGTCATGACCATGATGCTATGAATAATTTTGTTAAGCAAGGGGAGAATGTGTCAAGATACTAGAATGAGTTCAAGCATGAGGACCTACCAGAGTGTTGGAAAGATGTGGCATAGACATTAATGAGGTATTTTACATTGGAAGGTAGATATAAAAGGATCTATTTGTATCATTCCCCAATGCTCAATCATCTTAGGCATAACATCAAGTTGAGTTTTCCATATTTCTATTTACTTCTTTAGAAGATTTTGTGCTTAAGGTCCTATTGGGGAAGGCAAAGTTGCCTCTCCATCAAGGTCTTATATACTGTATATATCACTTTTAGCAAGCCAAAACCCTAATCCCCCCTTTATCCCAATAATTTATAACCCATCCTTGGTCCTATCCAAAATTCCCAAAGAATCTCCCCTTATGCAGGTCACCACCCCTATTTATAAGAATCATCACAAGGATCAATCGCTCCCACACCCTTCTACTATAGTGCGGGAAAAACTAGCCCCCACCCCGGTTGTCAAAATCTTGGTGCCCCTTACCCAAATGCCTCTCAACCTAGGGTCCACCCACACTTTACTTGTTGATAGCAAGGTCATAACCAAGGGTAAAAGCATTTTTATTGAGGTCCCCTCATCCCCTTCACCTTCACCTAGCCCCAATCTCATGGGAAAGATCATTGGCTCCCTCCACCCTAGATAAAGACCTAAAAAGGACCAGGTTGAGCCCAATCCCACCCCTAATTTGGACACCAAGCTTGCTACTCACATGCCTTCTCCCAACCCATCAATTGACATGTAGATGTACAAATGCCAAAATTGCAAAAAATGAAGGAAAAGGTGGAGAATTTATAGAAAAGCCTCTAGTTACATAAGAATATTATGAAATGGTTTCTTGATCTACACCATGCCACAAGGTAGAGGATACAATAAGTTGAAATGGAGGTGTTTAAATAGACCAAGGAGAGGTAGGGTTCATAGATGGATGAGGAGGTCCGGATGGAGGTGGAAAAGTTTGTTGCTACCCACAAAAAATGGGAGGACCTTGAGAAAAGTATAACAGAGATTCAAAAAGGACTAGATGTGCTAAAGGAGAACTTAGCTCAAGTAGTCTCCTTTTTAGAAAAGAAACCATAATTTTTTTGGCTACAAGTCTATTTGTTCTGCAGTTTAAACTCCAAAAATGACAGAGGGACAAGCAGGAAGGCCCTACCAGGAGGACTAAGGCAAGAACAACAAAGAAGAAGGGTGAAGAAAAATCCAAATAAGAGGACTCAGTGACTATCACTTTTATTGATCAAGTGAAATTTCTCAACAAGGAATGACAAGCAGCCATCAAGCTCCAAAAGTTGGTAGATATCAATTAAGCCTTGTGTGATCTTCTATTTTCTCTTCATTGATCTTATTAATTTTTGTCCTTTTTGTTGTTTGAACTATTTAGCTACCGTTGTTAGTCTCATTTCTCATGAAACTTTTTCCTTCTGCCAGTAAGCTATTTTTATAAAAGGGTCTGAGCCCTTTCAATTCCTATTTTTATAAATATCAAAAATAAGAAGGCCATAAGAAAACCACTTCTTGTGGTATGGCAATGGAGAAACTATTTAAAATTCAAGTTTAAAAATGAATAACAATGGGGAATTTACCTCCCAATACAAGCATACACAATGGAGAAGAATCCTTGTTGAAGCAAACACATCACACACAATTTCTTGCCACACCCAAGCAATCTCCCATCCAAGAATTTCATTCTTCCTTCCCTTCAAACATTCCCAAAATTCAATTTCTTCCATGGAGCAATAAGAGTGTTTGGAGAAAAAATGCAAAAGTGAATGCAAAATAGAAGTCTATTTTCCTTATATGCTTTCCAAAAGTCCCTTTTCCCCTTTTTCTTATTTCTTTATTTTCTTTTATATTTCCCAATTTATTTTCCAAAAATAACTTTTGAGAACATAGGCAAATTATATAATTAGATTAATACATTTAATGGACAATGCAATGCAACATAATTTAACTTACATTTAATAATTTCCAAAAACCAATGGAATTAAATTAAATTTCTATTATGATGCAACTTTGCCTTTTTAAATGCAAATTATTGTATTTTGAAGAAAAGATTAACTTTGCTTTAAATTTCCTTCTATTAGAATACAATAATGCAATAGACTTTTTCCACTAGGGTAAATTTATCTTTTTGACTCAACCATAAAATATTTTGCAAACATAGAAAACATGCTTTTGAGATAAATTTAAATGCAACGCAAAAAGTTGAAAGAAAACACAAGCAAAGGACTCATACACACTTTATGGTTTTCCACAACATGTGGACTTTGGAATTGCCATCGATTCGGATCTAGGTTAACATAGGGATTCACAAGAATCATCTTGCACTCAAACTGAGTGAGATAGAGGTTAATTCACATGTTTTAACCCAAAGATGACCATCTCCAATATATAACCACTATTGGGGAAATAACCTTGTACCTGCACGCTCAGGTCAAACATTAGGTGTACCTACTCCACATAATAATAGTTGAAGAAAGATAATCCATCCAATGTGGTATAAAGCATAACATGATATAAAATCATTACATCTAACTATTAATCATCTACGACTAGCATGATCCAGGAACAAGATGTATAATCACAACATTTCATAATGCTAAAATAAATATAATAATCACAACTATAATAAGTATAGTGAAAACAATGAAGCTAAAACACTATAATGATTTAACATATAAAAGCACAACATATGCATCCTATAATGCATAGTTAAAAATCAAATGCCAACTCAAAGCCTCATCAGAAACACCTCAAAGGTCATGCAAAACATCTCCAAAAGCATCTTGAATACACCATTAGAACCCCTCGATGGTACAATATACCTCATCAACAAGTTTGATGCAACGACTCATAACATGAGAAACATATAATATGCTAATAACACTCAATACAACATATTTAATATGAATCAAAAATCACACTAGCCAAACACAAGGGTGGGCATTACAAATCATCTCCCAAATGATTATCAAGAAGAATAAAGCTAATTATGGTTTTATAGTCAAGCATCATGGGAGGAAAATTGAAGCATAAAAACTTCATGTTGAAGCCTAAGATTTAGTGGATGTAAGATCATAGTGGACTAAGAAGGCCCTTCTTAATTGAAAGAGGAGAAGGTTTCTCTCTACCTGGGGGTGATTTTTTTGTCTTGGAATTATTGATTTGAGTCTCTTCTAGGTTAGAATCCAAAAGCTTTAGTGGTTTTTTCTTGGTTTGTTAAGGAGTGTTTAAGTCCTAGGTTTATTGATTTTGTTGGGATCTCATAAAAGGTGATGATGTAAGCTCTTCAATATTGAAGGTTGTATCAAATATTTTTTAAGTATTTTTAATGGATGGGGCCCCAATAGATTCCCTCATTTACCAATCAAAAATATCTTGACAGTTTGTTTGTTATAATTGACAAAATGTGATGAATAGTAAAAAATGTTGATTTTAATGGCCCTAAACTACTAAAAAGTAAAACACACTACTATGTTGTCACCTCAAATGAAAGGTTAAGCTTCATAATAATTATCTAAGTTTTTGGGTCCCAAGAAATAATTTAAAAGTGAAAACCTCAATATTAGGTGATATAGGCTAAACATATGTTATAATAAGACCAATGTTTCTATGAAGAGAACACAAAAAATTCTTTCCCATAATTATCATGGTGCAACTTTAGTTTACAAGGTGACAAGAACTACAAGAAACTAATAGTGATGATAATAGGTCTAAAATTAATTGCTTCAAGTCAAATCAAGCTAACAAGTAAGAACACATATCAAGGTAGACCAATTTTACAAGGGAAACAATAACACATAGAATCATCAAGAATCTAAACAATCTAAGAAGGGATCTTAGCGTATACCAAACAAGTTTAATCACATTATATCTAATATTCAATATAGTTATTTCATTTAAAATCCCCTATGATAAATTCCTACCAAGAATGAATTATGACAAAAGCACAACCAAGGAAAATAATGATGCATACAAGGAATACAACAAATAATCCTAATTAACAAGTTAAATAGGTTGAAATCAACATATCCCTTGAGAATATAAAAAATAACTAGTATTTCTAATTTATTACAAGAGTTTTTATGCTTGGAATAACATCATAAAGAAGTTACAATATGAATCCCAAGCATTTAGATTTGTAAATACAAACCCAATCATTAATCACCAAAAGAAATTAAGTTTTTTCATTAGCATTTACGTAACATTCATGTTCTTAGACCAAGACATATTTTGATGGTATTGAACATCTTATCGGATTATTAAAAGAATGGGTACCTATGCTAAAGGGCATACATGCTAGAAAGTCTAGCAAAGCATCACTAATACCCCAAAAAAAAAAAATCTTCCTTAAAGAACCCCAATTTATATGTAATCACACACACTATCGCAACCACTAGGGTAGTTCACATGGGAAAGTTGCTTAAGGCTAATACTCTCCTTGGTTCAAAACATTCTTCACCAACACCAAACTTCCTAACAAATACAATCACATATGCAAGCAAAAATTAGTCTAATTTATAATAGATAAGTCCAACAATACTTATTTGCAAAAAAAAAGTCTCACTATAGGCACAATGCCTCCTTAGGAATCATCAAAAGTCAAAGAGCACTCCCAGAGGAGATTCCAAAAGAATGAAAAGAAAGATAATGCACCTCACAACACAACAGTGGCCTTGCAACCCACCTGTGAAGCTATTATACAAGGCATCAATCCCACATAACATTTTCACAAAAATCAAACCCACCTTGCCAAGGAATATCCCACAAGGTAACAAAATTGGGTTGAAGATAACTTTGAAACACCATGTCCTAACAAGGTAAGTAGTAAGACCCAAAAAATATTTCCCCAAAGCCCCTAGTGTTGTGAACTAGCTCTGATAGAACATGTAATTACTAATCACAATACCTAAATAAAGTCTAATATAGGTGCAAAGTTAATTGTAGGTTTAATTATAACTTTAAGAAAGTTAAACCTTAGCACACATTGACTGTCGAAATGTACCAGACAACTGAGAGGGGAGGGTGAATTAGTTGTCTCTAGAACTTTAACCTCTTATGAACATTGACTCATCAAACTCTTGATTACTGTTATTCAGATTTAACAATGAAAGCGTGAATTAGAAAAACTTAACACAACAACACAATCAACACATGAGACACCAGATTTTTACGTGGAAAACCCCATGAGGGAAAAACCACAATGGGTGTTAGCCCACAAAAATATATAAGTTATAACAATACTGAAAAATAGAGGCTCACTGCCCAAAATGCTCACTGCAAATGTTAAGGCTCACTGCCAAGATCGGCTCACTGCCAAGATTAGTGAATTGATTTGATAGCATCTACTCCATGCTTGGGTTTAGTTCCATTGAAGCACACTATATTTCCTCTGCTCTGCTATTTTACACCTTCGCACTTATCTTTTCTCACATCCATACATTTTTCACAACTACATTACATGTTTTTATACAACTCATCAACCTTGGAATGTACATGAAGGTTGGCATTACATTCATCAACTGTTGGAGAAATCTCCAAGGTCGGCATTACAAACATACATAGAAAATAGGTCTAGACCTAATACAAAAATTTGCTAAGGGAAGGATGTAACGATGTATGTGGATCACACAACACCTTAGCTAGGACTCAAATACAATCTTCCATGCCACAACACGCTATTCAATCTTCAATGCATCTTCACAATTAGTGAAAGCAACCAAGTCGGCCAAGACTGGTGTTCACATTAAGACTTTCAAGAACAGTCTTTATCTTCGATCCAAATTTCTCTCTGCAGACCAATCCAAAGGTAGGAAAACAATCAGGAGACATCCACAAGCACATTGAAATCATTAGGAATAACTGCACAACCTCTAATCACTCTGTCAAAAGGATTCTTCAAACCAAAGCTCATAAACAACACTGTCGGTTACTGTCATAAGGGAAAGATCACTTGCGGACCACCAAATCATGAACCATTAAAGTTGAAGGCACATAACATCATCTCATACTTAACTCTAGAGCCACAGATCAACATACTTCAATGCAGAGGAATGTGGAGCATAATACATTCTCCCTGTCACCAGTGAATACTCAAAAAAAGCAAATTTTACTCTGGTGAGCATAACTCACTCAAATCTTCATACCAGAGTCTCAAACTTGGAATATAGCATCTTTAGGCATGCCTATAAATAACTTCCAATCTGCAGACAAAGATATTCATTCTACAGGAAATGTGGAGCAATCTGTTGGACTGTTCTTCTGTAGACAAAGATATTCTGCAACATATTGTTTCTACCGGAGGAGAAAATTTTCTCAATATCCTCTATCAGGATTTCCAACACTTACATAGGCAAGTACAAAGCATCTAACTCATTACAAGCAAGCATCAAAACAAGAGCATAGTTGGCACCACTGACAACACTGATATGTTGACATCAATGACAACACCGATTAGGCACATACTTGCAACAATCTCCCCCTTCGTCATTGATGGCAACATACGATGTGAAAAACTGTAAAGACATCAAGACAAGATTCTCCCCCTTTTAATTTACACATCTTCACTCTCTCTTCTCTAAGTTTTTCACATGATTTCTCTCCCCCTTTGACATCAATGGCAAAGGGCACATACTTGCATTCTGCTACTCTGATTCATCTGAACTTTCATTGCTATCAACACTTTCTATATCAGGAACACATACTAGTATCATCTAGCTACCCGCCTGAGAGGTAGCCCTCAAAATATCAATCTATCTCAATGAATGAAGCTCTAAGCACGATTGGATTGATGCATTCCTATGCATCGTAGTTCAGAACAGGAGGGGTAATAACCCCTGACTTTTCTCTCAAATACTCAAAAGTATCCTTAGGCAAAGGTTTAGTGAAAATATCTGTAATCTAATCCTTTGTAGACACATGTTCCAATTTTACTTCATTTTTTGTCACTTTTTCTCTCAGAAAGTGATACCTTATAGATATATGCTTTGTTCTTGAGTGCATCACTGGATTCTTTAAAATGTTTATAGCACTTGTATTATCACAGAGGATTGCAACTAGATCTTCATACACAACTCCTATGTCCTTCAATGTCTACTTCATCCATAACACTTGAGTACAACAACATGCTGCTGCAATATACTCTACTTCTGTAGTTGACAAAGAGATTGAATCTTGCTTCTTGCTCAGCCATGAAACCAATCTATTACCAAAAAGGAAAGTGCCTCCACTTGTACTCTTTCTGTCATCAACATCTCCGGCCCAATCAGTATCTGTATAAGCACTGAGAGTGAAAACATTATCCTTTGGATACCATAAGCCATGATCTGGTGTGCCTTTTAAATACCTCAAGATTATCTTTATCTTTATTGAGTTAGATAAAGCAATCCTCCAATCATGGATCTGTACTTTTTGTTATCAGTCTTGGGTGATTCAGCAGTTTTACTCAACTTGTAGCCAGTTACCATGGGAGGACATACCGGTTTAGAGTCTTCCATCCCAAACTTCTTCAACAACTCTTTCACATACTTAGACTGAGATATGAAGATTCCTTTATCTGATAGATTAATTTGCAAACCCAGAAAGAAATTCATTTCACCAAACATAGACATCTCAAACTCATTTTGCATTTCACCTACAAACTTCATGCACATACCTTCATTTCCTCCAAAGATAATGTCATCAACAAAGACTACAACAATCAAGATCTGATTATCATTGATTTTGAAATACAAATTGTTGTTAGCAGTGCCTTTACTGAACCCTAATTGCAACAAATATTTGTCTAACCGTGAATACCAGGCTCTGGATGCTTGTTTCAATCCATACAAGGCCTTCTTCAATCTGCACACCATATCACCTTGTTTTGATAATTGAAATCCTTCTGGTTGCTCAATGTAGACCTCTTCTTCCAATTCACCATTCAAGAAAGTAGACTTAACATCCATCTGATACACTTTGAAGTCTTTGAATGCTGCAAATGCCAAAAGCATTCTAATGGCTTCAATTCTTGCCATAGGAGCATAGGTCTCTTCAAAATCTATTCCTTCAACTTGAGAGTATCCTTTTCATACCAATCTTGCTTTGTTTCTTACTTCTCCATTCTCATTCAACTTGTTTCTAAAAACCCATTTTGTGCTAATCACATTCTTATCAGTAGGTCTAGGAACCAATTCCCAAGTTTGATTCTTCTCAATCTGTATCAATTCTTCTTCCATGGCTTTTACCCAATTTTCATCATTGCAAGCTTCATTCATAGTTTTTGGTTCAACTTTTGAAAGCAAATAGTAATTCACTTGTTCTTCTGTAGCTCTTTTTCTTGTCAGCACACCTTTTTTTTGTCACCTATAATATGATCTTTAGAATGATTAATCCTTACATACCTGGGAGTCTTAACAACATTTTCCAGAGCCTCTTCTTCATTCTGACTATCTTCTTGCTCAACTTTTTCTTCATTTGCTATAATCACAGGTTCATCTAGTTCATAGCAACTCGGATCTGATATTCTTTCCTTGCCTTCATCTACCTTCACATTAGCACTCTCAACAATCATATTCAGTCTCTTCTTATAGCACTGGTAAGCCTTACTCTTGGTAGAGTAACCAAGAAAAATTCCTTCATCACATCTAGCATCAAACTTGCCTAGTTCTTCATCTCTTCTGATATAACATTTTCTTCCAAAAACTTTGAAATAATTCACTATAGGAATACTTCCATACCATAATTCAAAAGGAGTTTTAGAACTCTTACCTTTCACTTGAACTCTGTTTAGGATGTACACAACAGTATGTATGGCTTCTTTCCAATATACTTCCGGTAAGTCAACTTCCTTTAACATAGTCCTGGCAGCTTCTTGAACTGTCCTATTTTTCCTTTCAACAACTCTATTTTGCTGAGGATTCCTAGGTGCAGACAATTGTCTTTTTATCCCTTGTTCTTCACAAAAAATATTGAATTCATTTAATGTGAACTCACCTCCTCTATCAGACCTTAAGCATTTGATTCTCAACTCTAACTCATTCTCAACCATTGGTTTGAAAACTTTGAACTTGTCTAGAGCTTCATATTTTTATTTTAGAAAGGTGACCCAAGTCATTCTAGAATAGTCATCAATAAGCAACATAAAATATCCATCACCTTGCATACTTCTTTTTCTTGTGGGACCACACAAGTCTATATGTACTAGCTCCAACATTCCGACAGAGAATTGTTCTTTACTTTTGAAGCTTGTTTTTGTTTGTTTCCCAAATTGACACTCCTTGCAAATGGTGTTGGCTAGCTTCACAAGTTTAGGCAGATCTCTTACAGCCTGTGCAAAACTTATCTTCTCCAAATTGTCAAAATTGATATGACACATCCTTCTATGCCATAACCAACTCTCATCTGTCTGGGCCAATAAACAATAATCATTAGTTCCTCTTAATTGGTAAATGTTACCTCTGGTCTTCTTACCAGTAGCAATCACAGTTCCAAAGCTTTCCATGATCTTGCACCCATTGTCTTTGAATCTCAGATCATAACCTTTGTCACACATCTGACCAACACTCAAAAGATTATGCTTCAAACCCTTCACATATAGGACATTATCAGTATTGTGCCTTCTATCAAATAAAATAGATCCTTTTCTACAAATCTTACCAGCTGCATTGTCTCCAAACCTAACCAGTCCTCCATCATACTTTTCCAAAATCACAAACTTACTTTTGTCATCGGTCATGTGATGCAAGCATCCACTATCAATAATCCATTCATCTTTATCTTTCTCAACCTGAACAACCAAAGCACTTTCTTCCACTGATTTTTCTTCCTTCACACAACTAGCAGGATTAGTAGACACAGGTTCTTCTTTAATAGCAATAAACAAGCATTCATTTGCACTAGTACTAGCATCATCAGATTCATCATCAGTCACACCTTCATGATCAAAATCTCTAACATAATAGCATTTCTTTGGAGCTCTAGGCCTGTTCTCAAATCTTTTTCTATTCCTTTCAATTCTTTCAGGACATCTAGAAGCATAATGACCAAATTTACCACGTGAAGAACATTTGAAAGGTAATTTGCCTTTGAACTTACCGGAACCTCTTTGCAATCTGTTAACAAAGTTAGCTTCAATTTTATCAAAGTCATCAATAGGCTCCACTTTGTATTTTTCAGCTCTAGAGATCTTTTCAAAAGTACTAGCTTTGAAAGCAATCTCAACTTTTGGCAGAGCATCACCAAATTCTCTCATCTCAAAGGTTGTAAGATTTCCAAGTAATTGATCCTTGTCGATAGTTTTCACAGTCATTAATTCTTCAATTGCAGCTACCTTGTGATTGTAGGATTTTGGTAGTGATCAAAGAATTTTCATCACAACTTCCTTCTCACCAATAGTTCCTCCCATACCTTTTATTCCATTTACAAGTTCATCAACCTTTTGCATGAAGGTTGTTATGTTTTCTCTTCATTCATCTTTAAACCCTCATATTTCGCTTTTAGGCCCTGCAACTTGGCTTCTTTTACAGAATCATCTTTTTCATACAGATTTTTCGACTTTTCCAAAACTTCATTTGTAGTTTCTAGATCCGTGACTTTTATCAACTCAGTGTCAGTCAAGGAACTTAACAGGGCATCTCTAGCTTTTGTATTCAACTCATATTCTTTAATTGCATCTTCAGTTGTCAAACCATTTTCAGGCATGGTATATTCTATCTCTGCAGCTTTCCACACTTTATAACCAAGACAAAGGAGATGGATTTTTATTCATACCTTCCATAGAGCATAGTTTGTCCCATCAAACTATGGATCTTCCTTTTTAAAATACATCCTGATTCTTCTTCAAGTTGTTAGGCTTTCTTCCGAGTAACCTGCTCTGATACCAATTATTGAAATGTACTAGACAATTGAGAGGCAGAGGGGGGGTGAATCAGTTGTCTCCAAAACTTTAACCTCTTATGAACATTGACTCATCAAACTCTTGATTACTATTATTCAGATTTAACAATAAAAGCATGAATTGAAAAAACTTAACACAACAATACAATCAACACATGAGGCACCAGATTTTTATGTGGAAAACCCTATGAGGGAAAAACCACGGTGGGTGTTAACCCACATAAATATATAAGTTATAACAATACTGAAAAACAAAGGCTCACTGCCTTAGGGATCACTGCCCAAAATGCTCATTGCAAATGTTAAGGCTCACTACCAAGATCGGCTCACTGCCAAGGGGTGGCTCACTGCCAAGATTGGTCAATTGATTTGATAGCATCTACTCCATGCCTGGGTTCAGTTCTATTGAAGCACAGTATATCTCCTCTACTTTGCTCTTTTACACCTTCGCACTCATCTTTTCATTTTCACACATCCATACATTTTTTGCAACTACATTACATGTTTTTATACAACTCATCAACCTTGGAATGTACATCAAGGTTGGCATTACATTCATCAACCGTTGGAGCAATCTCCAAGGTCAGTATTACAAACATACATAGAAAATAGGTCTAGACCTAATACAAAAATTTGCTAAGGGAAGGATGTAACGATGAATGCGGATCACACAACACCTTAGCTGGGAATCAAATACAATCTTCCACACCACAAAATGCTATTACAATCTTCAATGCATCTCCGCAATTAGTGAAAGCAACCAAGTCGGCCAAGACTGGTGTTCACATTAAGACTTTCAAGAATAGTCTTTATCTTCGATCCAAATTTCTCTTTGCGGACCAATCCAAAGGTAGGAACATTATCAGGAGACATCCACAAGCACATTGAAATCATCAGGAACAACTGTACAACATCCAACCACTCTATCAAAAGGATTCTTCAAATCAAAGCTCATAAACAACACTGTCGGTTACTGTCATAAGGGAAAGATCGCTTGCTGACCACCAAATCACAAACCATTAAAGTTAAAGGCACATAATATCATCTCAGACTTAACTCTAGAGCCATAGATCAACATACTTCAATGTGGAGGAATGCAGAGCATAATACATTCTCCCTGTCACCAGTGAATACTCAGAAAAAATAGCTTTTACTCTAGTGAGCATAACTCACTCAAATCTTTATACCGGAAGCTCAAACTTGGAATATAGCATCTTTAACCATGTCTATAAATAAATTCCAATCCGCAGACAAGGATATTCATTCTACACGAAATGCAGAGCAATCTATTGGACTGTTCTTCTATAGACAAAGATATTCCACAACATACTATTTCTATCGAAGGAGCAAATTTTCTCAATATCCTCAATATCAGGATTTCCAACACTTACATAGGCAAATACAAAGCATCTAACTCATTACAAGCAAGCATCAAAACAAGAGTATAGTTGGCACCAATGACAACACTGATATGTTGACATCAATGACAACACCAATTAGGCACATACTTGCAACATTAACAACATGATAGTGATATATAGATTATCTACCACTCCATGAGTTCTATGTGGGTTTCACCACATAGACTTGCATCTCTATAAAGCATCCTCAAGGACACCAATTACTTAAATTGATTTATTACCACAATAATTTATAATTCTAAGGGTTACTTAAGTTGGTACCCAAGGCTTAACATTAAGGCCTCCATGGCTCACATCTATACAAAACCACATTTTTGTCCAAGAACTATATGGGAACCAATTAACTAATTAATTAAGTATTCAAATTAATTATCTCCATTTAATAAATTGTGAAGGTTGCAAGGATTCACCTAGGTCTAATGTGATAATATCACCAAGGTGTCTAAACATAAGTAAACAATGTTTCCCTTAATAATTATTAATTTGAATCCTTACACCTAGGCCTCTCCAACAAGGTGCCACCAAGGGTAATATAGTGTACCTCTAGGAATGTGAAAACACATGGGTAAAATTGACCATAACACAAGTTGATTAATTATACATTATTTTGATTTATTAGGTGATGAAATAAATCCTCACCCACTAGCCTAGCCTAGGTCAACACCTAGTGTAGGTATCTTTATATGGGAATGGAATATCCCTTCCCATGAGGGTGTAATAACCCCCTAAAATTAAATTAATCCTAGCTGATGAAAAAGCATATCATTTTGAATTTTAAATGTATTTAGTACCACTCAAGTGGATTACACTAATAAGGTCTCCACCCTTGCCTAGATTTGATCTCAACCCTCTATTTCATATTCCATCCTAACCTAAATTCTCTCCTGCACACTCTCTAGAAAGAGATCCCCTCCACATAGAGTGAAATGGACATAAGAAAGTGGTCCTTCCATGGCCATACACTTCCATAACCATCCACAAGTTAGAGTTAGGATGGATTCAAGGAACTAGGTAGATTAGTTTATGTTGTTTTAATTTATTACTCCCATGCTAGGATTCTGACCTTCCATGAAGGAAGCTTAGATATAAGGTAATGGATTTAACATTTACACTTAGTTTTAAGCATTTCCTTTCAAGAAAATTTCTCAATAATTTTGTAGGTTTTGAGGACTTGACTTTCCATTATCATTTCCTTCTCTCTTTTTTTTTCTTAAGATAACATTTGCATTTAGATATATATGCATTTTATATATATCAACAAATAAAACTACATTTTATTTATTCCTACATTACAATATGTAGTATTATTTTATTTCATTATTATTTTTCTCTCTATTTTATTTGAATAAAATTGTTGTAAGGGGGTTTTTGGCCCCATCCTTGAAAGTTTGGTTGAAGACAACAAACCCCTTTTGATTTTTTGTTTGATGAAAATCATAAACTTAAATAATAGAAAAATAGACAAGGTGGGAGGGGGAAGGGTTCAACCCCATTCGTACCCTTGGACAGTGGTGGTCATGCAAGGAGCATCAAGACTTGTAGGCTTTTCAACTCTTGCAAGGGATTGACTTTGCGAGTGTGAATGGTCTTGTAGGTTGTTGAACTATAGCTAGTGCCTTGGGTGGTCATTTTTATTTCTTTTGTAATTTATTATCTTTATATTTTACTTTAAATTTATACTCCTTTTTAAATCCTCATTGTTTTAAAAAAATAATTTCTATTTATTTCTTTATAAACAATTTATTTTTTCTTTTTCCCCCTTTTTAAAAATTTATACTATAAACCACATATATTCGCACACAATTTATTTCATTAAATATTTAAATAGAAATTTATAGGTAGATATACTTGTTATTACTTTAGATCGACCCATCCCTTTGGAGAGTTTGAATGCACCAACAAGAAGTGGTGTTAGGGTAGTTCTCACAAGAAGAAAATAGGTTGAGGGCTCATGCTCAGAGACAAGTAGAGGAAAATAACTTCCAAGGTGCAAGAATGGATCCACAACACTACTCATCAGACCTAGTGGAGAGATTTGTACTCATGGATTTGTTAGTTTTGAGAAATGCCACCAATATAGAAACTCGCATGATAATAACTTTCATGAATCTTGCAAGAATATTTGGAGAAGGTTGGATTACTCTTATATTCTACTACTAAACTACTTGTAGAATAGAAGCAAGTCTAGATCTACTCCACTTTTGATCTAAATAGAGAGAGGAAATGAGTTAGAGAGATGCTTGAAAATAAAGGGGACAATGATAGATGTTTGCATTAAAGTCAAAGGAAGCAAGTTTAGAGAAACAAAATAAAAATAGGTGATACACCAAAGAGTAGTGACCAATTGGTTCTTGTTAGGACTAGGTATGCCATTCACCTTGCAAACCCTAAGTCTTGTAATTGTAATTCAATTATGTAGATGATAAATAATGTCTAGTCTCCAAACATTGTGGAATGGGGCCAAGTTGGATGCCCATGTGAGGGAGGGGATTTATTTATTATTTATTTCTTCTTTGGGATACTTAGGTTATTATGTAAAAAATAATTTAATAGGGAGGTTACAAAGAATTAGTCAAAATTGTAAGTTGTAAGAAGATTTTTCATATTTGGGGCTATGACAAGGCAATCTGCCCTCATGGAGCACCTAGGATTGGGATCTAGGTCAATTTGACTGTTATGACCAAATTTATGATAGCTATGATGCATAAGGGGTGTGTAAGAATAGTTACATACTATTCCAAGATGCTTGACCATGACCGTATGGGAGTTAGATTTTTTCCATGGCTCATGGTTTTGGCTACTACTTGATGGTTTCTTGTTTATAATTTTCCTATAAATTGGAGGCATGGAATAGTGGATTGTATGGTTCTTTGTAGGTACTCTTATGCAACCAATATACTGTCATAGAGATAAGTGGACTATATTATTGTACTTTATCTTTTGATAATAATACAATCTTGGGTCTCTTTGGGGTGGAGATCTTTTTCGCAAGAGTTTCTCCATGTATATCTAGTGTAATGGTTTACATTTTATGAGTTTGTTGAGTTGTTATATTGCTTTTGCATTATTTGATTGATATAATTTTATTGGCTTAATCACATCATAATTGGATTAAACTCTGTATTAATCATTATTTTCATTGTGTTGTTTACCCTATGATTTCAACATTTGGTATTAGAGCTTCAACTAGATTGTAGAAGGGGATGCCTTTCTTGTAGTGTTGTTGGGTATTTTGTGGTTTTAATGGGAGTATTATTTTAGTCATTTTGTATATCTAAGTGTGGTTAGAGGATCTATGGAAAGAACATCATGATTATAGATTTAAAAGTTTAATGTATCTAGATACAAGTTGTGGAAACTGAAAATGGAGGATCTCTTGGAGGAGAGATATTAATGGAGAGTTATGACACAAAAGGATAAGTATACATACAACTTTGATGCATATTGGACAAAGATGGAAAAAAATATCAAGGGACAATATGATTATGTCTCTTTGATTTAATCCTTCTGAATGTCTTCAAGGAGACTATTGCACATAGTCTATGGAGAAGTATTGGTGAGATTTATCAAATAAAGAGTCTCGTAAACAAGATTTATTTAAAAAAATTATATTCCTCAAAAATGAAGGATGGAGGCTCTATAGCCAACCATTTAAATGAATTTAATCTTATTTTGAGTTAGCTAGGAAACATTGATGTTAAGTTAGATGAGTAGGATAAATGCATTTTATTGCTATGATCTTTTCTTGAATCTTAGGAGAATTTAATAGTTGCAATCAATGGTGGTACTATAGATCCTAGGATGGATGATCTTGTTGCTACTTTTCTCAATGAATAAATGAGATATAAATCCATGGATAAGGGTTCCAAGGATGCACTACATGTATGGGGTAGACCCAAGCAAAAATATTGTAAGAAAAAGAGGGACAAGGAGAGGTTTAAGTTAAAAGGATGGTCTAAAAGCCCTGGTAATAGTAGAGTAAAATGTTAGAACTATGGTAAATGGGGACATGTAAATAAGGAATTCAAAAACAAGAAGAATCCTTCTAATGATTCCTCTATTGATAAATCCTTTGATGATGAAAACAATGCTTTGATTATTTGTGCTAACATTGCTAACAATGACTCATGGCTTGTTGGCTCAAGTGCCTTATATCACATGAATCCTCACAAGGAGTGATTTTCTTCATATGGAGCATTTGATGGTATGTTGAACACACAAAAGTATTGAGAAGGGGGGGTGAATCAATACTTATTCAAATTCTTTCCTTTCAATGCATTCAATCCGAAATGAACATTTAAACCAAAAGAATCATAAGAGCACATAACACTAGATTTACATGGAAACCCAAGATGGGAAAAATCACGGTGAGCAAGTTGCTTGGATCTATTGTCCAAATCCAGCGTCACAAATAAAATGAAGTATTACAATGAATTTTATGGGCACCAACCCAAAGGAAGCACCAACTCCCTAATACAAAGTTTTATGGGCTCCAACCCAAAGGAAGCTCCAACTCCCTGATACAAAGTTTTATGGGCTCCAACCCAAAGGAAGCTCCAACTCCCTAATACAAAGTTTTATGGGCTCCAACCCAAAGGAATATCCAACTCCCTGAAGTGCTACAACACTTACAAGATGAGGTACCAACCTCTGTACCAAAACACTTGATTGATTCAGATACAACTGCTTCAACCTCAAGCTTCTATTGATCTCTACAAACTCTATACTACTATCTTCTTGGTCATTTACCTCTACACTATCACTATACCAATCTCTGCAATATCAGAATTCCTTCAATTATCTCTACTCTATTATAGCAACATCACAACTTCTTCAAATACCTCCGTAGCAACATCACTTATGTATTGACAATAACTATTGTTTTTTCCACACTTCATCATCATACTGCTTCTAAAATGATCTTATTCACACACACTCATACTCACACATACATCAGCACATTGAAATAATCTTCTATCCTTCATATATATCCTCCACAAGTCTTCTAAACATCATCTTTGTTAGCCTGAATGAAACGTGTAACAACCTTGCTTGTCAACTCCCAAATCATCTGCGGTAATGTAGGAGTGAAATCCCACTATGTGGTTCATACCAAGAGGTCTACTGGACCTAATTTACCTTTGCACACATTTTTATGTTGGCTCATACTTCCAAATACACAACACACTTACTCAAACACACCATGTTGGCACTGCAAACACTTATCCTTTTATACATTAGCTCCAAACCCTATGCGGTACTGAAGAAGAGAGATATAACCATGTGGATCAAGCCACTACCACTATATAACCTGTAAAACCTTCTCATACACTCCTCTTTCTGGTTTATGCTTCTTCTTGTTGATGCAAGTAATCAAATAAAGATGTTGGGACCCTTGCATAGTCTAGTCACCCTGTCTTGACATAGAACATTGAAAAACATACTTGCGATGATCAAAAACACTTGGAACCTGAACTGAGAATTCATACTAACCATCTGAACTTATCTTTCAAACAACAAAGCCAAACATCAAAGTGCAGTGAAATGTGATGGCTTTTTGTTCTACCTCTGATAACCTTATACAGTAACATGACTTGTTCTTACTCAACTGACTCTAGAAAACACTGCGGTAACTTTTATGCTCTGAAACTTAGATCATGCATACCTCTTATCTGTATCTGTCACGTCTCAGACTTTCAGATTGATTTAATTTGGTTAAATGCATTGGAAAATATTGAACATTAATTGTTTATATTTGATATGGATATAATATTTGGCTTATGTTATAGTTTCTTTATGTCGCTTCAGCTATGATTTCTCAGAACTAAACTATTGACGGTGGGAAATGAGTGGGATTGACTGCAGGTTTGTCGAAGGAAAGAACATGTGTCAGGTAGAGGGGACCTAGCCACTTGGCAACAATCGGATGGGATCTATCTGGTGTCCTTTCACACACACTCACGTAGACTCATAATTCTTGTTTTGATGAATGATGTCTAACATTTTGTTTGATTATGTCGTTCTCTTGTGAATGTTTCTATGCTTGTTTTCGATGCCTGCTTCGTGAGAAAAAACAAACAAGCTAGTTCCGTTATAAGGATCTATATGAATAATTAGTGTCAAATATTATTTCTGTGAAAAATAAAATACCTATATTTATATAAATGTATTAATGGTTAGTATTTTGTGCCTATCTTTTAATAATATATAAATAAAGACAAAAAATGTAATTGCTTATAATTAAATATAGTTTTAATAAAATAATAAGTGGGAAATCATTCTAATATAAATAAATTTATAGACTTTTATAAAAATAAATTACTTTTGTATAAAAAGAAAATCTCTAGGTAAAGATAGATATCCATATTTGCAACTATATATATAAACATATAAAAATATATTTAGATTTATTTAATATCATATTCTTGTTTTTTTTTAATAAAACAAAAAGAAAGAAGCATGCGCAACATGCAAGGGAGAGGGGATTATTTTTTTTGTAAATAATAAAAACAAGTAAAGAAGAGGAATTTTACATGAGAATCAACAAATGGAAAAGAAATTAGGGTTTGTAATGATAAAAGAAAAGAAAAACAAGAAGAAGACACAGAGAAAAGAAAAAAAAAGTGTTAGAATAGAGAAATCGGGGGAGAGAGAACATAGCAAAAAGCCATTTCACAAAAACTACAGAGAACAGAGGAAGGCCTTTGGATAATATCAGGTATTTCTATAAATCTATTATACTTTTGTTTTCCTTCATAGTCTGTATCAGCTTGAAATAATAATCTTTAGGTCTCTGCTCCTCTTTCGCATGAGTTGGCCTTTCCCTTTTGCACTATAGCCAGCGTCGTAGAATTCTCCTTCAGCCTTACTAAGATGTTTTGGCCTATGTAAAGAAGGTTGGCCCTTTGAGATTATAACGTACGATCTCTCTTTTCTTTGAAAAATTGTCAAAGCAATGAGTTCGCTCTGTACTCTAGATGGGCAATTTTGTAATAGAACGACTTGCCTTATGAACGTAGACTGTCGTAAATGTCATTGTATCAACTTTTTGTTTTCATTGGTTGTTCCTAAGGACTATATTGGCCTTATGTGAACTGTATCTTCCATATAACTGTTGATTCATTCCCCAGCAGCATCTTGGCCTCCAATGATTATCATCTCACCCTTGTTGTGCCTTTGGACCTGTATTAAACCTGAACGACATCTGTAGATTGAATAATAACTCTCATAATGGTTCTTTCAACACTTGAACGGCTTCTCAAAACACTAAAAAATGACTTCCTATGTTTCTTGACCTCTATGTGGGTTTCCTTGTGGTTTGCACTTATAACATTGGCATCCCCTCCTTATAAACAACACGATCTGTAATAAATGACATTTTTCTTACTTTTAAATCTGTTCTCTTCTCGCTATATGGCGTGAACTATTGTGATCGGTCTGCCTATTGTAGTAACAACTTCTCCTAGTTCGTAGTGGCCTCTCTTCCTCATGTATTATTGGATTCCTCTTCTGGCCTCTTTCAACGATGGTTATGAGCAACGATCAGTGATCAGATTTGACTCTGATCGGTCTGAGATGTGGTTTCCATCGAATGTTACCTCTTTATCCTTCTTTTTATTTTTAGATCTGTTTCTTTAAACACCGCCACATCTTTCTTGGTCAACGTTATTGCTGATAATTCATTCCTTTTTACTAACTCTTATGTGTCAAAACCTTAATTAGGCGGTCATTTTCTTGGTTTAGATAGACTTCCTGAAACATTTGTTGGTTGTAGAGTCTTGGTCTTTCTTGTTGTTAAATTGACCTTTTTAAAGTGTCAGAATCGATTTCTCCAATTTATTTTATACTAGTAATTTTCTCTGGGTTAAGCCATCTTTTACATTAAAAACTACCTCTGAGTATTACTGAGACTTGTGATGAGAATTCTGAATTACTTTACTTTTAAGTTTCTCCCTAAAATTTTAATGTGATCTGTATCGTTGCTAGGTCTGTATATCACCCCTAATCGACCCTATTTTTGTCCCTTTGACATGTGTTGTGTAAACATTCATTTTCTTAACCTCTAATGATACTACTTTATTGGTCCTAACTAATCTAGTTTAAAATATGAATCTATAATTTATACATATAAAATTATGTTCTTGTCAAAAATCAAAGATGATCTTTCACATAATTACATTTATATCAATAAATAATTTGTATGATAACTTTTAAGTAGACTTCTTATTTCTTTTATTCAAAAAGACATGAGTATGAGATATTTTACAAATAGGATCATAGCATTTTTTTAACTTATAGAACTACATAATATTTTATTTCCGATAAAATACAAGTTGGAAATCTATTCTACCTCATGATTGAAATCTAAACTGCAACAACGAAAAATGGATTGAACTCACTAACAAATTAGATACACCCAATAAATCAAACTGTGTTCACACTGAGAAAACTAGCTTATATAAAAACCTACAACTACTGATTTCTTCATAAACGAATTCTCTTCTCTTGTATACTTCCATGCATAAAACGAGTTTGTTTTTCCGTAAATGGTGTTTGAAAGGAGTTTTGTCTTTCCGTAAATTGTGGTTGAAAGAACATAGGCTTGTTTTTCTTGTCTTCTGTATTTATATGTTCTTTTGTGGAAAGTTGCCTTCCGAGACGGGTGCCGAATATGGGGAAATAGGGAAGTAGGTTTTCTTTTCAAAAATTACACACCATTAATCGATTAATACTTTGGCCAAAGTAATTTTGACGTTGAAACAGACATGTGTACCATTGAAACAAATGGTTTTGATTGCCTAGTTATGCATTTATTTTTCCTGCCATATCCTGTTAATGAGATGTATTCTAGTTAGGATGCATGTAGATTAATATGTACGCACCAGATTCCACCCTGCCACTTGTTTATAGGTTGCTAGGCCCTTTGAGCAGGGTCGGGCATTCCTTAGTTTGAGGAATACCAAGGAAGCGCAAGCTTCGTGGTTGGGCAGAAAAGCACCTGAACCATATTCTTGTCCTTTGATGCAGCAGATGGCCAAATGGTCGATGGCAGTCGAAGATTGATTGTACTAGATTTACTTGATATTTTTCACAATTGTACTTCTTCATTAAACTCAAAATGTTATGTAAGGCGTAAATCCATTTGAGACTTGTATATATGTATTGTAATTTTAGAAAGCTCTGTAATTGAACTTCAGAAAGATGACTTGTATCACGATTGTATATCAAATTTATGATTGGAATCTTGCATGGATAATAGATGTTAATTCTATCTCTTTTATTGATGATGTAGTTGTAGTTACTTTACTTTATTTAATGTTAATTTAGCTTTACTTCAGTTATGTATGAATGTGGAATTTCAGTACTTTACAGTATCTAGGTATCCTCCAAGCCGCAAGGTCATATCTTCAAGTGCAAAGAAATGTGGAGCATTCTTTTGTACCTTTGAGACTACAACAACACTGTATCACCACTATCTTCAATTTGCTAACTCTTGGAAAGCTTTGCGGTAGTTATTATGCTCTCAAATCTGAACCACACATACCTTATAGCTATTTCTAGCTAACTTCCAATTTCCAGTCTCATGTCTTCATCTGCAGAGGAATGTAGTACATTTTCCTAAACTTCTGCAATACAATTCCATGTGCCTCTGACAATTTTGATCACTTAGACACTTTCCTTTAAATCCCATGCAATGCTTTTCATCAAGAGGTAATAAATGCAACATACACAACACCATAAGCAACAAGCATAACTCTTTTCACCAAAAGCAAGAAGTCACAACTTCTTCATGTCAGCATATCCTTTAACTTGATAACTTTCACTTGTCCATGAACTTCAGAAGATAAAGTACAACTTGTGTACAGATGATACTAGTCTAACAACATGCTCATGTCTTTCATCATAATATCTTTCTCATCATCACTGCTCTTATTCAATCATCACTCCTTTGACAACATATACAACAATATGCCTTCCACATCACAACACCTCTGATCACTACTCCTTTGACATCAATGATTACCACTCTTTTGACATCAATGACAACATATGCAACAATCTCCCCCTTTGTCATTGATGGCAACACTAACCTGATATACAAATTTTTGTCCCCCTTTGACATCAAGGGAAAAGGACCAGTGGTCTCCCTCTATACTAGAAAACATGCATGCTCCCCCTATCTGTGCAATTCTTGTCATCCTTAGTAGTCTCTTTTATCTGCATGCTCCCCCTGAGCAGTAGCCATTGTCAATCCAAGGATGGTAGATGAATCCTAAACTACTCCCCCTCTTATGTAAGTTGTGTCTCTTGCCAACTTCTTGCAAGGAGCACCAAAATTTGCAAAAACCTCTCACCTTCATAACACACCTCAATGGACTATGCAATATCCTTGTTAACAACACTATGCCCACCATCTTGAGTCTCAACTGACTTATTCAACAATTCCCAAGCAGGAAATTCCACCTAAATAGGGAATGTGGCATAGAAGAGCACAGTCTATCTGTCTGGTCTTGTATTTTGAACTATCTTAGTAATCTCCACTTGTGCATAGGATTTCAATCATTCTACTAGGTGTACAAACAATTTCAATACCTCACTTCAAATCGCTGATTTTTTGTGCCACTCTAGAACCTCCATACAAAACTTAAACTAAAAACCTTGGAAAACTACCTAATATTAGCATGAATCCGAACTTGTTTTTCTATACCAATACAGTCTCTTCCACTCATGATAATCGGCAAACTTTGGGCTCTAGTAGACATAGGCCTTTCATATCCTAATTTCTAGGACTTCAAGGATATTACATTTCAATTATGTCTGGTTCCATGTCTTCACAGGCTTTGGCACATCTTTACCATGAATCTTCAACTAGAAGCTTCTTTCTGTATGCTGTAACTTCCTTTGTTGTCATCAGAGAAAATTCTCTTACTTCATGATAGAAGTCTTTCCTAAAAGAAGGATATTGAATATTGGAATGGTCTACAATAGATAACTTCTCAACTTTAGTTTTCTTCACTCTTTTCATGAAATCATCATCATCTTCACCTTCCTCATTTTCTGCATCAGAATCATCACCAGCCATAATCCTTCCAAGACTACCTTTGTTTGATGTCTTTTTGTTTGTCCCATAATTTAAATCCTTCACTTCCTTTCCAATGCTTACAAAATTATTAGATTTGTTGCTTAAGTTTTCAGCATTTGGCACAACCAATAAATGCAACTAGAGGATCAACTTACTCAATATCCATGGCTTCTCCATTCTACAGATTTTTATTTCTAGCTTTATCCACTGCAACATCACCATTTTAGAGCATAGAATTTTTGAAGGTCCATCCAATTCATCATCCATTTTTTTATTTTCACCCTCTAGAGACCACTTCTTCCTAGATTTAGGCTCAAGTTCATTCTTCTCTTCTCCTTTCTTCTCATTTTCACTTTCCTCCTTTTTCTGCCTTAGCTCTTGCCACTCCTGAACTCTCCACTGTCTCTTTTCCCTTTCTTCATCAAACCTCCTTTACTCCTCCACCATATCTTCTTTAACCTTTGTCTCCTCATCACTCTCATCATTCTTTCTTTGTATCAAAAAATTTTCTTGCCCTTTACATCTTCGTCCTCATACTTATGCCTATACCCTTTATTCATTCTTCCAACATCTTCATCAACCCTATACCTGATGTTGTCATTGTTCCTTTCCCTTTCTCTATCATCATCCTTATACTTATCCTTACTATTATCTTTTTCCTTGTCCCTAGAATCCCTGTACCTTGAGTCCTTATATTTCTTTGAATTTCTCTTCTTCTCTGACCTTTGATCATCTCAATCCTTTTTCTCAATATCTCTCTCTTTAAATTTTTTCTCTAACTCTGTTTCTGTCATATTTTTCTTCCTTTTCCTTTTCCTTCACCACAGGACCATCAGGCCTTCTTGCAGAAGGCAATCAACACTCCCCTTGAATATGTGCTAACTTTAGGTCATCAAATAGAAGAGAGTTCTCTCTCTCATCTTCTGTCTAAAGAACTCAAAAGTGTTATCATACTCTTTCTTTTTATACTCAGGCTAGTTTTCACCTTTTACCAATAGGAATTATATTTCCTTGGTCTTAATGAGATAACCACCTTTTGTGCTACAACAGTCCACAACAGGCTCCCCGAAAGAAAAGGATGCGCGCTATGTGTTACTCAATGTATACCTATCTAGTCCAACAAACATATACACACTACCTCCAATGATCACACATTACATTCCTCTGGTGCAACCAATAGGAATCATCAACATTATCGACCAATAACCACAGTGACACTCAGCTACTTCTAGCCTTCTAATGCAAATCAACAATTGAAACTTTGGAATATGATACTTCATGTGTAGATTTACCTATCATCCAAACCATAGACCATAACTCATCAATGTGGTAGAATGTGGATCCAAACCCAGATATAGAGTAATTGAGTACACATACAAAACCTTCATACAAACTTCCAGAAACATATTGGATAACATCCCATTCAACTGGAAATGCATCATTCATTCAGATACAATAGATACTAGAGCAATATTCTAACAAACCAATGGTACGTGACTCTGTCCTTTAGAGATATCATCAAATCACCTATATGCCTCGCTTCAATAAGAGGCAACACTCTTGTTCAGGGGGTTGGAAGATTATGCAGTGGTTAGCTCCCCTTGACTCTGTGCCTTTTCTTACTCAACTATGAAGTCTACATAAGGAAGAAGCACAAGTTCTTTCTTCTTTTCATTATCTTGTTCTGGTTTCCTTTTCCATATCTTTACCATTTCCTTCTTTTGCTTGATCAGAGTTTCCTCCATCTTCTTGTGTTGAATAGGTGGTTCCTCAAAACCACTTCTACAAAAACTATCTTTATGCCCAAAGTTATTGCACTTGTAACATATGACATTATATATCAGAGGCAAGAAGGAGTTTTTGCTCATATAACCATTTCTCCTTGTCTCAGTTCTACAATCATCAACCTTATGACCAAACTTATTTCAAGCATAACAATAGCCATTTCTCCTTGTTTTGGTTTTTCAATCAACAACCTTATGACCAAAATTATTACATGAATAACAGTAACCATAAAAAGATGAAGAGTACCTATTTGTAGTGGATTGTCTTGTAGGAGGAGGGCCCCATAATCTCTTCTGCAGATTTCTGACCTTCAAGCCATCATCCAACTCATCTTCAGTCTTCTCTGAGACTTTAGGTTCATCCTTTTTTCATTTCATATGTGCCTTCAGGTATATCTAATTTTGAATTCTAAACTTTCTCAAATCCAAGGCTGCCCTTATTCTTATATGGTCTTTGATTGTTGATTATCTCATCAAGGATATTTGTGCTTTTCTTAAGTTTTACACTCACGTCTATCTGATCCTTTGTTTTCTCTAGTTTCTTCCTTAGGAAGATATTTTGTTCTTCAAGTCTAGAGAATTCATCTGATTTAGCATTGAGCTTAGCATTTAGGCAATCTGCAACTCTTTTACCTTCTTCAATTTGAACTTTCATGTTGGCAATTACTTCTTATTCTTTAAGCTTGGTCTTATATTCTCTGTTCTCCTCCCTTGTTGCTTTCAGATCATCTAGAGTAGAAATGAGTTCTCCTTCAAGATCAACTTCACACTCTTCTTCATTAATGACTGTCATGTCTTCATTATCCTCTACAGGGCTATCTAAATTGTCCAAGACTTCCATAGCTATGAATAGGTCTTCTTCTCCTTCATCTTATGATGGGCAGTTGTCTGCTTCTTCTGTTGAACTGCAGTCATCCTTATAGTAAAGGCTTTTCTTGTTCTTGTTGAAGTTAGATCTTTTGAAACCCTTGTTGTTATCTTCACTCTTTCTAATAGGATATTTAATTGCATGATGCCCAATTTCACCATAGTTGAAACACTTGAAAGGTGGCTTACCTTTATAATTACCTGCACCCTTCTTTAGCCTTCTCACAAAGTTTGCTTCTTCTTCCTCACACTCACTATGTGGACCAGATGTTCCTTTTTTTTACAGCTTTGAAAGCAACTTCCCTTTTGGATGTATCTTTAACTTCATTTCTCATCTCATAGGTAGTGAGGGACCCAAATAGATAATCCATGGTAAATATGTTTAGATATTTGGCTTCTTTAATAGTAGAAACTTTTGAATCAAATCTGTGACGGAGAGATCTCAGAACTTTTTTCACAACTACTGAGTCCTTTACTTCTTTGCCTAGCCCTCTGATTCCATTGACAACTTCATTCACTCAGAGTAGATAGTCAGCAATGCTTTCCTCTTCTTTCATTCTTAGATTCTCAAACATTCCTTTGTAAGTTTGTAATTTTGCTTACTTTACTCTGTAATTTCATTCATAGAGATTTTTGAGTTTATCCCATATATCCTTGGTTTTCTTGCACTACATTACCTTGACAAACTCTGATTTGGTTAGACCACTTAAAATAGCATTCTTAGCTTTAACATTGTTTAACATTCTTATCTTTGTTAGAAGAGGACCCTTTCTGAGCCATGTGTTCAAATCCAAGATCTACCTTCAGCTGTTAGGCTACACCAAGGAACCTTGCTCTGATACCAATTGTTGAACACGCATAAGTATTGAGAGGGGGGGTGAATCAGTACTAATTCAAATTCTTTCCATTAAATGCATTCAACCCAAACTAAACATTTAAGCCAAAAGAATCATAAGAGCACACACACACATAACACTAGATTTACATAGAAACTCAAGATGGGAAAAACCAGGGTGAGCAAGTTGCTTGGATCTACTGTCCAAATCCAACCTCACAAAAAAAATGAAGTATTACAATGAATTTTATGGACACTAACCCAAAGGAAGCACCAACTCCCTGATACAAAGTTTTATGGGCTCCAACCCAAAGGAAGCTCCAACTCCCTGATACAATGTTTTATGGGCTCCAACCCAAAGGAAGCACCAACTCCTTGAAGTGATACAACACTTACAAGATGAAGCACCAACCTTTGTACCAAAACACTTGACTGATTCAGATACAACTACTTCAACCTCAAGCTTTTGTTGATCTCTACTAACTCTGTACTACTATCTTCTTGGTTATTTACCTCTACACTATCACTATACCAATCTATGTAATATTAGAATTCCTTCAATTACCTCTGCTCTATTACAAAAACATCACAACTTCTTCAAATACCTGTGCAAAAACATCACTTCTGTATTGACTATAATTGAATTGATCATTTCCACACTTCATCATCATATAACTTCTGAAATGATCTTATTCGCACACACTCATACTCACACATACATCAGCACATTGAAACAATCTTCTATCCTTCATATATATCCTCCACAAGTCTTTTAAACATCAACTTTGTCAGCTTGAATGAAACGTGTAATGACCTTGCTTGTCGGCTCCCAAATCATCTGCGGTAATGTAGGAGTGAAATCCCACAATGCAGTTCATACCAAGAGGTCTAATGGACCCAATTTACCTTTGTACACATTTCTATGCTGGTGCATACTTCCAAATACACAGCGCACTTACTCAAACACACCATGTCGGCACTACAAACACTTATCCTTTTATGCATTAGCTCCAGACCCTATGCAGTACCGAAGAAGAGAGATATCACCATGTAGATCAAGACACTACCACTATATGACCTATAAAACCTTCTCATACACTCCTCTTTCTGGTTTACGCTTCTTCTTGATGACAAGCAATCAAATAAATATGTTGGAACCCTTACACAGTCTAGTCACCCTGTCTTAACATAGAACATTGAGAAACATACTTGTGGTGGCCAAAACACTTGAAACCTAAACTAAGCATTCATACTGAGCATCTAAACTTATCTTTCAAGTAGAAAATTCAAACATCAAAGTGTGGTGAAATGCGGTGGCTTTCTTTTCTACCTCTGGTAACCTTATACCGTAACATGACTTGTTCTTACTCAACTGACTTTGGAAAACACTGTGGTAACTTCTATGCATTGAAACTTGGATCATACATACCTCTTATTTGTATCTAGCTATCCTCCAATCTGCAAGGTCATATCTTCAAGTGAAGAGAAATGTGGAGCATTCTTCTGTACCTTTGAGACTGCAACAACACTGTATCACCATTGTCTTCACTCTGCTAACTCTTGGAAAGCTTTGTGTAGTTCTTATGCTCTCAAATCTAAACCACACATACCTTATAGCTATTTCTAGATAACTTCCATTCTGCAACCTCATGTCTTCATCTGTGGAGGAACATGTGGTACATTTTCTTAAACTTTTGCAGTACAATTCCCTATGCCTCTGACAATTTTGATCACTTAGACACTTTCCTTCAAATCCCATGCAATGCTTTGCATCAAGAGGTACTAAATGAAACATACACAACACCATAAGCAACAATCATAACTCTTTTCACCAAAAGCAATAAGTCACAACTTATTCATGTCAGCATATCCTTTAACTTGACAACTTTCGATTGTCCATGAACTTTAGAAGATAAAGTACAACTTGTGTACATATGATACCGGTCCAACAACATGCTCATGTCTTTCATCACCATATATTTCTCATCATCACTACTCTTCCAATCATCACTCCTTTGACAACATATACACTAGTATGCCTTCCACATCACAACACCTCTGATCGCTACTCCTTTGACATCAATGATTACCACTCTTTTGACATCAATGACAACATATGCAACATGGTAGTGAGGTGTTTGCTAGTGATAATAATTTACATTAGTTTTTTGGTAAAAGTTGTGTTTAGAGATGGGAGAGTTAGATCTCTCACAAATGTGTTGCACATTCTAGGATTAACACAAAATTTACTTTCAATTTCTAAAATGAATAATGTTGGAGTGCATGTCACATTTGATAGGAGTGGTTGCAGGTTAGAAAAAGGGAATTTGGTGATTGTAACTATACCTATGTAACTAAAAACCAGATTCATGTATATTGTGGCACCACATTCTAATAAAGGGTAATAGTTTAAATTATGAAATTGGGCTTTTGGGTGTTGGTATGAATGGGGGCATTTCCTATCTGGTTTCCCCTTTATAGTATGAACAAGGCACATTATCTAACTAGTTATTAGTTAAGACCTATTCACACATGTTCACATGTTAAGTTGACTTAGGGCTCTAGGAATCTTTATACAAGTTTCTAGTACACATGTGATTTTATCCTCTGGTTGTCACGTCATAGGATTAAGACACTTTGTCACATCCCACTATTTTAGCCTTATAATATATAAAATGTAGGATTTGTATACTTTTTAAAAAATGAATCAACTCTTCTTTATGTGAAATCTTTGGTGTAATTTCCAAGAATCATGAAATTTGATGAGAGGGCATTCCTTCAAGGTTTTCTCCCAAATAGAAAATGTGCCTTGCCAATGCTTCCACAGTTGCACGCATGCCTTCCATGGCATTAAAACAATAGACGTGCCTTGTTTAGGTGGTATTTGGAGGGGGTACGTGGAGGAACCCTTTCAATTTTTACAGGGAAATTTGTGGAGAATATATCTTGCTTTTCCATAATTGATTCATTCACGACTTATAAGAGTAATTATCATGTTTTTGTACGGGAGACATTGCTGAAAATGGGGATGCAAGAGGGAAACAAAATTTTCAAGTAAAAGTGGTTTTCAATGGGAGTTCACCGATGAATAGGGAGACAAGTTCGCTTGGTCTAGTCGAGGAATCAACTTGCAAAATCACAGGATCCTTTTCCCGTTTCAAATACATTTACTTGAGAATTTTTTAAAGCCTTTTCAACAAAACCATTTTGTGCATATCCTGCAATCGTTGTATTCTAAGGACTGACACCTCTTTAAGGCATTCATTTGCAAATTGCATTTGCTTGAAAATATTTAAAGCCTTTTCAACAAATCCATGAAGTGCATATCCTGCAAAATTTGCATTCTAAAGAAATTATACTTCTTTGAGGCAATTTGTCAAACAAATCATGTGCCTTGTCTTGCACTCACATTTCCTATGCATGCCTTCCTTGGCGTTGATCGCTCTAACAAAGATCTTTTTTTTATTTTAATTATTTTGGAGCTCTTTTTCTCATTTAAATAGTGTATTCTTCTATCCTAATCATTCTTCCTCAATAACTAAATTTGTGTATTAATAACAACCCTAACTCCTCAACGCAACCATATCACTATGCCTTTGATTGTAATTGTTGTTTTAAACTATCAAATTTACCACTTATATTATTATAAAGATATGAAAAAAAAACACTCACCTTTGTTTTAAAGGTGGAAGGTCGCGGCTTGCCCTTTTCAATTGACTGTTAGTCTTATAAGATTTTTTAAGGTGCAAATAGGAATATGGATTTCATTCTAGCATGCCATAATATTTGGATTTAGTAGAAAACTCCTAAATTTCGTACACTTGTTGTCTCTTTTATGGTAAACCAAGTAGGAGACTATCAATTCATTTTGTTTATGGGGCCAAAGGCCATTGATATTCTTAATCAGTCTTCTAACTATGCAAACATAAAATAATAAGGACTTATTAAAGTATTGTAATTAATATTTTCTTTTGGTACGATATCTTTGGGAGCATTCATGGTTAAGGTATAAAAGAACTCACTTAGTATTATTAGAATCTTAGTGGGTTTTCATGTGTAACCTACTTTGATGATGAATAACATCTTTTGTATACTTGTATATAGTATGAGTAGAAATAAAATGTTGTCAATGATAGTTATCTTTTTACTTGATTGAAAATATAAAAGCACTATATGGTGAAGTTAAAGATATCTCAATTTAAATAATAATTCTTTGGAGGGGTTATTTGAGATATAAATGAACTCATTTTAGTAATTTCATAACTTGCTATGACTTAATTGATCATTGTCTCAATGCCTTAAAGGTATAGAATTTGTCGAATGGGCTTAAGACTATTATTTCTTTTCAATCTCATTGTGATTTGATTTGATAGCCTTATTACATGGCACTTGGTGGGTTTGTAATTGAAGTTGATAGCATGATATGTTCTACTTCCTTTTTCTTTATATTAGGACCTGTTTAGAATCCAATGTCAAATTTTGACATTTAAGTTATTAACTTATCTTTGAACTTGAGTCCATTTTAATGGTTAAGTAGAGTTCTTATCTTTTGAAATTCCTAAGTGAACACCTAAGCGGATATGATGACATCAATATGAAAGGATAACGTCCCCTACTGTGTCAACCTAGAGGTATGTAGGGACTAATAAAGATGCTTGTGTCATTTATAGAATAATTGACTCTATTTGTAAGGACTTAGCACATTAGCTATTATCTATTGGAGAGTATAGTATCTAAGATGTATGATACACTAAATTCTATTTATAATATTGCTAGTATTAGTAAATAAAATATTCTTATGTCAAGATATCATCAAGAGATGATTAGGCTATTACTATTCTATGTTTATGTTTGAGAAATGGATTAGCTACCACAGTATAGGGATCTTATATGTGGTGTAAATGGTTGAGAATTATATTTAAAGGGGTTGTGAAAAGTTAGATAAGGACTTTGCTTTATGAATTTTTTCCAATCTGTTAGACGTCAAGGTACCATTATATGATAAGGATGATGACTACCACATTGATAGTCGTTGCTCCACTACTTGAGACTTTGATTCCCATTATTTGATTGTGCGGGATTATGAATCTTCTTAAAACTGAATGTTGATTCTAGTCCCAAGTGCGTCGAGATGAGGTAGTAAGACCTTTTATCCACTATATCACCTAGGATTGAGTGGATTTATGGATTTGTGCTTATGAGTGGATTAGCATCTTTAGTGAACTAATCACTAAACATCTTTACCCTAGAAATTTATTATTTTAATTATATTTAAAGGATTGAATGTCAGATATGGACATTATCTTTTGGATATATATATCCATCCTATTGAATGTCAAGATATCATAGTGAGATGATTAGGAAATTCTTATATTGTGAGGCTTGATGACAATTGATATGTGTAACAAGATTTTATAGATCTATTAAAGCTATATGTGTTGAAAACTAGTTTGTTTAAAAACATTGTGTAACTTGATGAAGGGTTTAGTTGACAAACTATGGAGTCTCTGATCTTAATATGTAGCAGGCAAGGCCATTTCTAATGAGCCCCCAAGGCATGGGTCTAGCCCCTAGGATGAGTCCATCTTTGTGTTTGTGAATTCTTAAGATCCTTGGCGAGATAAAGCACCATATTAATTACTCAGGTAGTGTAAGTTTGAGCTTGTTTGTCTAGCCTTATTATATTTTTGAATATGAATTATTCTTACCTTATCAGATTACTAGTGTAATCATTGATGAGATAAGTTTATTATGAAATTACTATTTCATGGATGCATTATGTAATTATTGGTTTCATAGTGTATCACTTGCATGGAGTCAGTGAAATGAGAGATATTTTCTTTGATATCCTTATGATTAAGGGTCATGTGTTGATGTAAATCATGATCTAATGAGTGCATTTTTGTAATTCATAGCTTTAATTTTTATGTTATTTGTGTATTATATAGGTGATGTTACATATGGTATCAGAGCTCTGAGTTCAACATTAGGGCCTAGATCTACTTTGCAAGTTGTATTTCTCTGAATGTAAACTTTATAGGTGCCCTGAGAGTTCAGGACACTAAGTGATTTGAAGACCCTAGAAATAGGGTCGAGGACTCCTTGGATGAGTTAGGTTCTTGTCAGTTCCTAGGAGGTTCAATATGGGAACCAAGTGGAAAATTGGTCTTTATTGATGTAGAATAAGGAGTTATTGGTTTGACTTATCTTCTCTTGACTTAGGAACAGAAATAATTCTTGATATTGAAAAGGATGGAAACTCATGAAGTCCATTATGCTTGAATATTCTTGTTCTTAAATTGTTCTTGTATTTTGCATACTTTTGCGAGTGATGTATCTTTGAGTGATGATTGACTCATGTATTTGATATGAGTAATAATTGTTAATATTGTGCTAGATCTTGTTTGCACAAGTTGAGCTTTTTTGTGATAGTATGCTTTTACACTTAATTTGAGCATGTTGAAATCATGTTGACCAACTTATCTATAAAGTTGATGATCTTTTATGATTTTGAGTTAAGAACATTTTTTATGAATTAATGTTGTTAATCTTCATACGATTGATGCTAATCTAACGATTGAATGCTGATACTTTTCCTTTGGTTAGTGCTGATATGCTTTTACAATTAGTGATGATATAGATTGTCAATGATGATGACAAGTAGTATGGGATGCTTGTTGTTGTCATAGTTGGCAAAGAACCAGAAAGAACTATGGCTTGGTTATGAACAATAAGAACAATGAAGTTGATCATATATGTTTAGGCGTTACTGTAAGATGGGAAAAGATGACCTAATCAATTATGAACTAACTAAATAAATCATTCCTATCAAACATTGGAACACAAGCTGACAAAAAATTTTACGCTTAGCTACAGTCCTCAAGGAAGGGCCAACTATCTGGGCTCTGTTCCTTTGTTGTAATAGTGGACATTGATTTGAGAATAGCAAGATATAGGGTTTTAAGTGACCTAATTGACTAAATGAACAATATACAAGTGTTACAGATCAAATATATAGAAACAAGAAGTGGATCAGGAACAAGCAAGATAGATGAAACTGTCATCGGAAGTGAGGATAGACTTGATAGGACTTTGGCACTGGGTACCCTAGTCCTAGGCTTTCTACACTACCGAAACCTGTGTCTGACAATGTCTACTACTTTTGTCTTCTTGTTGCTCGTCGGTGCCTAAAACTCTTGATTTAGATCTGCACACACAAAAGAGGGAAAATGGTTGTGTTGTATAGGGGCTTGCATCAGTCAAACCCCAGGTAGGTATACCCACCTCCACAACAACAGTGATAATGATGATAAAGAGTGTGTGTTCATGATGAATAGAGGCAAAACCAATAATAAAGACTGCAATAGGCAAATATCATGAAATAGAGTTATCATGAGCATGAAACCCTAGCTGGAGTGATGTTGAACATGAATCTCCATAAGGAGTTGTTGGAGAAGGAAGAAGCTTCCTCACATACCTACAAGGGTTAGTACATACATTAATAATCTTCACAAATAGAGAGCTTGTAGAGAGAGAGAGAGAGAGAGAGAAGTCACATGTACCATTCATGTGTCTTCAAATGAGGGAGAGATGGTTGTTTATATATGAATCCTAATTACTTTTTGAGGGCCCAATTGAGTTGAGGCCAACAAGGTGCACCATATGAGGCAACAAGGCCGACATTCAAATAATATCTTTTGGGGCCAAATTGATAGGACTCTAGCACTAGGCGCTAGTGTCCTGGTGATTTGGGCTCTTGAAATGTCAGATATCCAAGGACCTAGCCTTGTCTCTTGGAAAAGTACTGAAATGTGCATACATCATATTTCATGAAATGAGTGCTAAACCTAGTGTGAAATTATAAGTGGTGATAATTTAGCCCACACTTTAGTGAGGGTATTAACTTACAAATTCATATGCACACTAACGTATGGAGAATCCAAATCTCTTCACCAAAATGTTGAAGCCATAGAATGTCGCTAAGTTGAGAGATGCACTAGCTCCCAAGCTTAGGATTCTATGAGTCTACAATGCTTAAATAAAGAGGTCACACATACAAGACACATAGCATGAATCACACATATACACACAAAGTATACATGGAACATACACAAAGCATACATAGAAAACACGAAGAGTACATTAGAAAACACGGAGCATACATGGAAAACACGAAGCATACATTGGAGAGCACGAAGCATACAATAACAAAGTTGGTAAGAAAAAACATATAAGCAAACAAAAGAAAGATTTTGAGTCAGCAAGGTAAGGAGACCTCATTATAAAAGGTTATCTCAATACCATGCATCATCCCCAAAATATAGAAAAAATAAAAGAAAACTAAAAAAATAGAGGAATTATAAAAAGGAGAGAAGAATATAATGAGTTGATTGATTGCACTAGAGAGAGAAGACATACAAATAGATGGGGGAGCAATCAATACGAACAAAAAAGAGTACATGACTCAGGTAGTAGATTTCTTTATCACTAGGGGTCATGTAGATCAAAACATGCTCATGGATCATAGGCTAGCAAGCTGTGTTATGCTAGGTGACCAGACTGTAACAAGGTCATATGAAGCACACGGGCCAATAAGTTGTGTTATTCTAGGTGTTGGGTTAAACTAGTTCTTGGGTTAGAGTTAGTGGATTAACCATTGGTGGTCTTTAGCACATGGTTTTGTGCTAGTTGTATTAGTCCATGGTTTTGGAACTCATGGTTTTAAGCCCATGGTTTTGCATGTATGGAAGTATGTATAATGGCTTGGTGACTCCATTGTATGTGTGGCTGGTTGAAGCCTCTAGGCTCAGCCCGGTTGGGGCTGAGGGTTAATATGAAGATCCTCATTGTTAGTTTTTTCCCCAGTTTGGGGTTTTGCCAGGGTAAATCATGTGTTGTGGTTTGTGTTCTTGTTGCATGCATGTGTTTGTTGTTTCCGCTGCATTCTTGGCTGGGGTTTGATTTAATTCCTTACATTGGGTGGTTCATAGATTACAAGGATCATAAGCTAGCAAGTTATGTTATGCTAGGTGACCATTTGTTCTTAATGCCTTAGGGAGTGCATCAAATATCAACACCGTAGGGGGTGAATGCTTTAGGGAGCGTAAAAATAAATAAAGCCTTAGGGGGTGAATTAATAAGCTACACCTCAGGGGGTGCAAATAAAGCAAGGTGCATGTATGGATGCACATGTGAGCAGCATATATGCCCCCCCTTAAAATAAATGCATAAAGCAATGTATGCAATTGATTTTAAGGTAATTGAGAGGGGTTAGAGAAAGAAAAGTGCCCATAGGAAGGAACCAGTTGTCACTGCCCCCATAATAGGAGTGAGGACAATGATCATTTTGCTTTTGTAAAATGCTAGAATCTGTCACAATGTGATGACAGAGGTGACTCGTTGCCATGACAAAGGAGACTCAAGAATGTTTATTATGCAAAATGGAATGGGCGAGGGCGATTCTTGTTGTTACTTATTATTTGAAGAAAGAGGAGGTGCTATAGCACACGTGTCACAAAGGTGTTGAATTTTGTTACACAAAGCTTGACATTCATTAGTGGAATGGCCATGCACTTGATGATATGCACAAAAAGGAAGTGTTGATTGATTATTTTGTGGAAACCTTTTGCATGTTAGAGGAGGAAGAGTGATCAAGTGGTCCTTGAGTAGACTTGGTAAAATACACTCTTGTTGAGATAGAAGAGAAGAAGCAGATGGAGTTGGAAGTGACCCTTTCTATTGTGGAGAGAAGTTTGATTTTTGAAAAGAAGCCATAGAAACCTTAGACAATGGAGGGGATGTAGATGGAGGATAAGTCCTGAAACCTAAACCTACATTAGAAAGATGCGGTGTCAATTTCACATAAACCTTAACTCCTTGTTCCATGCATCCTAAACCATTTCCATTGTATCCAAGCTTAGAAAGAACTTTGAATCCAATCTTGTAACGTGTCTCCAAATTAGATAGAGGAAGAGAGGCCACATTACTAATCTTGTTGAAATGAGAAGTGTAATCACATGTTGAAGAAGTAGTAGCAGAATTGATACGAGGAGAAAGATCGATCCTTTTTCAGAATTTGGATCCTCGTTAAATGTGGGAATGTTAGGGTAAGAAAGGTCAACTTTATAATAACTAGTCCCATGAGGGGTAAAATCTAAAGAGCCCCAATCATCACGAAGACATGTGTTAAAAGAAAAAGACACACTATCATGGATAGAAGTTGATGATGGTGTTTGAGAATTTGTTGAAGTAGAAGAAGTTTGAGTGGTGAGTTTAGGTTTCTTGGAAGAAGGAATAGATTGTGTAGAGTAAACCCAAGCCACCTTTGGGATCTTAGGTTTAGATTGTGAGATTTTGTATTCTCTAATAAAGGAGGGTGTAAAATATAGTGAAACCCAATCATCACCAAATTATGCATTCGAAGGCAAAGCATTATTCTGATCATCACTGTTGTTAGCAGCGGAGAATAGGGGCTCGACTTTTGTTGAAGAAGGAATCAAATTATTGAGAGATTTTAAAACAAGGGGTTGATATCTAACTTATGTTTGTAAGCACCTTTCTAGATTCAAATCACCCATAACTATATAGATTTTGTTGTTATGAACAAACTTCATTACACGATGAAGAGTAGACGAGACTGCCCCCATAGCATGAGTCCATGGTCTACCAAGAAGAAGATTATATGAAAGAATATCATCTATGACTTGAATAAGTGTAGGTAAAGTCATAGTTCCTACCGCAACAGGTAATGTGATTATGCCTAGTGACTGTCTGCCAACATTATCAAAGCCACGAATAGAAAGAGTATCAGGTTTGATAAGAGAGGTATCTACATTGATCTTATGTAATAGGTCAATGCCACAAACATTAAGACCTGATCCATTATCGACCATAGTATGCTTTATTCCATTTCTATTAATGATGACTAAGATCATGAGAGGATCATGTTGTTTTTGAACTTTGAGAGGAGGTAACTAATTTTGCTTAAAGACGATATCTAAATTTGTCGCATGCAAACAATCTAATAGGACTGCTATGTCATTCAGTCTAATAGAAGGTGGGATGACTACCTTTTGTAGAGCCTCCTGGAGCATTACGTGGTATGCTAGTGAGGTTTGTATCAAGTCCCAGAGTGAGATCTTAGCCAGAGTAACACGAAGCTGCTCGACAAGATCATATTCTCTGCTAGTATGTTGAGAAAGATGAGGTGCTAGAGGAAGAAAAGGTTGAGAAGGTGGAAGAGAAGCTAGAAGAAATGTTCTTTGTTTTCTTTGTTTGTTGTTGCAAGTGTTGTATGTGTGAGTAACCGCGTGGTAACTAGGTTGTTGCGACACATTTTGAACAAGTTGCTTTTTTTGAGTAAGTTTTTTTACAAAATTGAGAATGTAACCAAGAGGCCGATGTGGGTTTGTAACACCTCGAACAATTAAAATAGGATTAGATTGTGGTTGCAGAACATCAGAACGAAGGTGCACAACAATTTTTGGTTTCACAGGTTCCTTTTGGGAACAAGAAATATAAATTGTATTGACTTGATTTTGACAAGCTTTTATCCATGGGGGAGCTAATGTGAGGTGAGACTCTTCATCCACAAATGCCACATTTATAGAAGGAAGGGCATTGGAATGAAGGGTAGGAAAAGTGTGTTAAGAAAATTATTGATGATTGTATCCTTAGTGATGTCCAAGGGGCTTAAACATGCAACTAAGGGAAAAGAGGTCTTCACATCCTTAGTGGTGTCCAAGGGGCTTGAACATGCAACTATAGGAGGAAGATCAATAGGATGAGTCATGGAATCATCATGGACTATGGAAAATGTGGTAGAAGTAGAATTAATATGCATAACATCTATCCGCGGGGCATTCGATATGAAGTGATATTTTTCATCCATCAATGCCACATGTCTAGAAGGAAGGGCCTTGGAGTGAAGAGCAGGAAACATATTGATGATTGTATCCTCTTGCACCAAAATATCCTCACAAGTAGGAATGATTTTGGGAGAGGTATCACAACAATACAGTGACATAGGAAGAACAAGTCATGATCACATGCCTTGTATGGAACATTATTGTCAACAACTCTTTGAGCAAAAGTGGATAGTGATGTAAGAATGTTGGCTACATAAGTTGTCATTGATGTCAACATGGTATACATTGATGTCAACATATCAGATGGAAATGTATAGACAAGACTTGTACAAAGGAGTCAGTATGGTCAAGACAAACCAGTCAGGGAGAAGAATAAATAATCTAAGTATGGGTTTGAACATGATGTGGAGGCAAACTCTTACATCCTAGCATGATTCATGCATACACACATACACATCTCATCAATTGGGAGTACTGCACTCAAGGGTAAGAAATTGAAAAGTACCTAAGGCATTAACAACACATATTCTAAGGTAGAATTGACTTGAATTGGTCCACATTTCTCTGCAAAGAAATATTTGGCCATGCGGTTCTAATGACAGCTTCTGACATGAATCAACATGACATATCCAAAGTTTTACACTCTCACCTACTCAGCATGAAGAGTTACAAGGGATAGTTCATCAGCCATCACTGAGACAGAGCAGAACAGTATTGGGGAACAATGGAATACTCCGCATTTCTTAGAAGAGATATGTTTGTCATGCAGCTCTAAGGAATGACTAAGATCAGTATGTTACATGATTTAATGAAGTATCAAGTGTTATAGTGGTTTGCAAAGGTAGTACTCAAGTGACAAAGGAATCACACTGTATTCCAGAGCCTAAGTGAACAAGTTAAGTTCTACAGAAAGTGAAACATATACAATTCTATCATCAGAGCTTGTACAGAGGTTCCTCATGGTCCATAATACATCAGGTATGATCCACATGCAGATATTCTTTATTCTTTGGTACCACATCAAGTATTCTTGTCTACAAGTAGAATTCAAGTATAACTGTCCTCCAGAGCTGCAAATACTTAAGTCAGTGTTGAATCTCTCCGGAAACTCCATAAAAGGTTGTGTGGATCTGATGGGTTGCATAAGTTGATATCTTTGATCATTTCTAGAAGGTTTTAGGCCCTATACTTCACCGCAACCTCATATTCTGGGCTGAGAAGAATTACATAAGGTCCGAAAGACTTTGTTCTCGACAAGAGTAATACATTTCTTATCTTGTGGATGCATAACTTAGCATAATACTTCTTTAGAAAGGTGCATGAACATCTTTGAGCTAGTGTATGATTGAATCCTTGGTCTGCATTAAGGTTTTGGCTTCTCCCCAGTAGTTGAAAGATGAACAGTTGACAGTGTTGAGCAGTATAAGATGACTAGTTAAGTATCCAGTGCATGCGAAGGCCTTTGACTAATTTCTCTAAGTTTGAAAGATGTGGAAAGGTGTGTCCTAATGTTCCTCATAAAGCCCTGAGGTCCGTAACAAGTTTTTTTGTCAATTTGCATGTGTTGTGGCCGACCTATTACTAGCTACACATTACACTCAATATTATTTTGGATGCCAACCTAATCAAAGTTTCAAGGTGTTGTGACAATATATATAGAAGATATAATTCATTTGAAAGGTAATTAAGGTGGATAAGAATATAGAAGAGCATATATGAAATGTGAATATTCAGTTTGAAGAAAGATATTGAGCAGAAACGACAGACTGCACCATCAACATGCAACAAATGTATTCTTCCTAGTGGTCCTTGTATTTATACTATCATTGTAATAGCAATGAGCTAAACTTTCAGGGAGTAGTAGCTTCCTTGGTTTATAACCATAAATCAAAGTTGTAAATCAAGGAGTAGTAGCTTCCTTGGGTTGAAGCCCTAAAACAAAGTTGTAATACTTTTGTAGTGAGCATATTATATTGTGAGCTAATCCTCACCGTGGTTTTTCCTTGTTTTAGGGTTTTCCATTTAAAAATACTGGTGTTATGTGTTGACTCTTGATTTGCATGTTTTCTTTCATGTTTTCAAAGTTGTTCAATTTTATTAGAAAATGTTTGGTTAAAATATTTAAGTGTGTTGATTCACCCCTCCCCTATCAGCACCCCATTGTGTTCAACAAAGAAAAGAAGAGAACATGTTTAGAAAGTAATTGCTTTTAATGAGGTAGGTGCATCAAAGCATAATGAGCCATAGCCAATGAAGAAAGTGACGACAAGATGGATATGCTAATGCTATGTTAGAAGAAGGAAAGGTTTTGTTTAGGTTTTGATTGTTTTGGTTTTTGTTTGACATGTTTAAATGTTTTATTTTGTAAACACATAAGATAAAATAATACACAAGATAAAGTAATATCTGCAATATAAGTACCTAATCAATTTATCAACTAATCATACATGGCAAAGAAGGTTGTACAAATGTAAGATGTGTTAGGTTCACCAAAATGTAAGATGAGAAAAGATGACCTAATCAACTATGAACTAACTAGATCAATATTTTCCATCAAACATTGGAACACAAGCCGATGAAGACTTTTACACTTGGCTATAATCATCAAGGAAGGGCCAAGTTGTCCGAGCTCTATTCCTTTCAAGTTGTCCAAGCTCTATTCCTTTGTCGTAATAAGTGAGATTGATTTGAGAATAGCAAGATCTAGGGTTTTAAGTGACCTAATTGACTAAACAAACAATCTACAAGTGTTACAGATCAAATATACAGAAACAAGAAGCAGATTAGGAACAAGCAAGATAGATGAAACCTGTCATCGGAAGTAGGGGTGGATCTGATAGGACTCTGGTGTTGGGTGCCCTACTCCTAGGATTTCTACAGTGATGAAACCTATGTCTGATGATGTCTGTTGCTTCTATCTTCCTATTGCTCGTCAGTGCCTGAAACTCTCGATTCATATCTGCACACAAAAAAGAGGGAAAATGGTTATGTTGTATAGGGGCTTGCCTCAGTCAAACCCCAGGTAGGTGTTCCCACCTCCACAATAGCAGTGATAATGATGATAGAGAGTGTGTGTTCGTGATGAACAAAGGCAAAACTAGTAATGAAGACTACAATAAGCAAATATCATGATATAGAGTTACCATGGAATGAAACCCTAGTTGGAGTGATGTCGCAACATTAATCTCCACAAGGAGTTGTCAGAGAAGGAAGAAGCTTCCTCGTAGACCTGCAAGGGTTAGTACATACAACAATAATCTTCACAAATAGAGATCTTGTAGAGAGAGAGAAAGAGAGAGCTTGTTATAGAGAAGTCACATGTATTATTCATGTGTCTTCAAATGAGGGAGAGAGGGTTGTTTATATATGAATCCCAATTACTTTTGGAGGGCCCAATTGAGTTGAGGTCGATAAGATGCATCACATAAGGAAACAACGTCGGCATTCAAATAATATCTTTCGGGGCCAAACTAGCAGGACTCTAGCACTAGGCGCTAGTGTCCTGGTGATTTGGGCTATTGAAATGTCAGATGTCCAAGGACTTAGCCTTGTCTCTTAGAAAAGTATTGAAATATGCATACATTAGATTTCACAAAATGGGTGCCAAACCTAGTGTGAAATTGTAAGCGATGACAATTTACGACACTACAGTTACATACGGGTAGGTATGTATCACGAGATGGATATATTCATTGTTCATATATGTTTAAGTGTTACATATGGGTAGGTATGTATCATGAGACGAGTATATTCACTGTTTGTTTATGTTTAGGTGTTACATACATGTAGGTATGTATCATGAGATGAACATATTCATTCTCCAGGCGTTGCATATGGGTAGGTATGTATCATGAGATGAACATATTTATTCTTTCCTTATGTGTGTTGTGACTTCTTGACATAAACACTTAGTCAATGATGATTGTTTTGATGTCATGTGCGAGTAGGCATAAATGACATAAATGAACTCATTGGTTACTTTGTTATGAGTGTCAATGCGTATAATTCCCCATAGATCTTAATGAGATAGTTTGTCTCTCACCTAAGGGAAGGTGAACACCTTTAAATCTACACAAATAAAATTGTGGAACACTTAAATTGATTGATAAGATGCCTTGGTCATAGAATAGGATATGGTTGAAGCAAAGATAGTACCAATATGGAAAACCAATGAAAAGTAAGCGAATATGGAGCTTATGATAAATGAGATAGTGTAGAATTGCTTGTAAATACATGGTCAAGCCTAGTATTTGAATATTATTTACTTTGATCATTTTGTTATTCAATGCCATATTACAATTCTTACGATCATCTACATTAGATTGGATGTTAGATGTTAGGAGATGCATTGCACAGAGTCACTCTCTCCTCTAACGACTAAGGGAAGTACATGATCAGATGTTCAACTTAGGTTTGTAAGATTTGACTAAGGTAGTGTTTGTGATTTCAAACGTATAAGATTATTAAGGTGTAGGTTGACATAAAAATTGGTTATATAACAACTAAAGAGGTAAGTAAAAAATGGTGACCTCGAAATTGAAATGTAGATGGAATCTTAGTAGATACACCTGCATGATATTTTTGAGATCTTATATTACTCTTTTGGATTGGAAATCCAATTATATGCAGCTTTACTCTTTTATTTTGATTAAAATATAATGTCAAATAAAATTATAATAAATATTTTAAATCAGGAGTATGAGCATTTCATGATTAATTTATGAAGGATGAATGATCAAGTATGTGATCTAACTTAATGATATTATTGTCTGTATGACTTGATAATAATCTGAATTGCTTTGCATTGAATGATGAGGGATGTTGATATGATCCATTAGCGTAGGCACTCACTAATTTATTAATTTGTTACTAATGAGCTAACACCAGTTTGAGGTTAAACTATAAGGTATGATAAGCTCGAGTATGAAGAAGCTATAAAACTTGCTAATCTTGTATTGGATATGATGCGAAAAAAGTTTGGTTTTGAATGCTTGATAACATGACAAATGTCTTCATACTATAGTCATTGAGATGATGACCATTCTTAGAGGGTAGGAATGTCACATCCCACTATTTTAACCTTATAATATATAAAATGTAGGATTTGTATACTTTAAAAAAATGAATCAACTCTTCTTTATGCAAAACCTTTGGTGTAATTTCCAAGAATCACGACATTCAATGAGAAGGCATTCCTTCGAGGTTTTCTGCCAAATAGAAAACATGCCTTGTCAATGCTTCCACAACTGCACGCATGCCTTCCATGGCATTAAAACAATAGATGTGCTTTATTTAGGTGGTGGTTGGAGGGGGTACGTGGAGGAAGCCTTTCGATTTTTGCAGGGAAATTTTGGGAGAATATATTTTTCTTTTCCATAATTGATTCATTCATGACATATAAGAGTAATTATCATGTTTGTGTACGGGAGACATTGCTGAAAATGGGGATGCAAAAGGGAAACAAAATTTCAAGTAAACTAGTTTTGAATGGGAGTTTACTAACGAATAGGGAGACAAGTTCACTGGTTCTAGTGAAGGAGCTCATTGGCTTCAGTGGAGGAATTGACCTACAAAAACACAAGTTCCTTTTCTTGTTTCAAATACATTTACTTGAGAATTTTCTAAAGCCTTTTCAACAAAACCATTTTGTGCATATCCTACAATCATTGCATTCTAAGGAATAACACCTCTTTAAGGCATTAATTTGCAAATTGCATTGCTTGAAAATCTTTAAATCCTTTTCAACAAATCCATGAAGTGCATATCTTGAAAAAATTGCATTCCAAAGAAATGATACTTCTTTGAGGCAATCTGTCAAATAGATCATGTGCCTTGTCTTGCACTCACATTCCCTATGCATGCCTTCCTTGGCGTTGAGCGCTCTAACAAAAATCTTTGTTTATTTAAATTATTTTGGGGCTCTTTTTCTCATAACAACAGTGTATTCTTCTACCCTAATCATTCTTCCTCAATAACTAAATTTGTGCATTAAGAACAACCCTAACTCCTCAACGCAACTGTATCACTATGCCTTTGATTGTAATTGTTGTTTTAAACTGTCAAATTTACTACTTCAATTATTATAAAGATATGAAAAAAAAATTGTACCTTTGTTTTAAAGGTGGAAGGTCATGGCCTACCCTTTTCAATTGACTGTTAGTCTTATAAGATTTTTTGTAGGTGCAAATAGGAATATGGATTTTGTTCTAGCATGCCATAATACTTGGTTTTAGTAGAAAACTCTTAAATTTCGTACACTTGTCTCTTTTAAGGTAACCAAGTAGGAGACTGTCAATTCATTTTGTTTATGGGGCCAAAGGCCATTGATGTTCTTAACTAGTCTTCTAATTATGCAAACATAAAACAATAAGGACTTATTAAAGTATTGTAATTAATATTTTCTTTTGCTACGATATCTTTAGGAGCATTCATGGTTAAGGTATAAAAGAACTCACTTGGTACTATTAGAATCTTAGTGGGTTATAAAATTTGGAGTTGGGATATTTGTTGATTTGACATAACTGAGGTATTCTCATGGTTTTCATGTGTAACCTACTTTGATGATGAATGAGATCTTTTCTATACTTGTATATAGTATGAGTAGAAATCAAATGTTGTCAATGATAGTTATATTTTTACTTGATTGAAAATCTAAAAGCACTATATGATAAAGTTTAATGATATCTCAATTTAAATAATAATTCTTTGGAGGGGTTAGTTGAGATATAATTGAACTCATTTTAGTAAATTCATGACCTGCCATGACTTCATTGATCATTGTCTCAATGCCTTAAAGGTATAGAATGTTGTTGAATGGGCTTAAGACTATTATTTATTTTCAATCTCATTGTGATTTGATTTGATAGCCTTATTACATGACACTTGGTGGATTTGTAATTCAAGTTGATAGCATGATTTGTTCTACTTCCTTTTTCTTTGTATTAGGACCTATTTAGAATCCAATGTCAAATTTTGACATTTAAGAAGAGTTCTTATCTTTTGAAATTCCTAAGTGAAAACCTAAGCGAATATGATGACATCAGTATGAAAGGATAATGTCCCCTCTCGTGTCAACCTAGAGGTATGTAGGGACTAATAAAGATGTTTGTGTCATTTATAGACTAATTGATTTTGTTAGTAAGGACTTAGCACATTAGCTATTATTTGTTGGAGACTGTTAGCAAGAAATTAAGAGGGGATACCGATCTGGAGATCTGGTCCTTAGTCAAGTTTTTGTAGTCAGTTTATACCCCAGTCAAGTAGCTAGAGATTGATAGCAAAACATAAAGAATAATAAAAAAGAGCATCACATTCATATCATAATAAGACAACACTGAAATAACCAGCATCGACAGACCTCCATATAGATATATTACTAATAATCAAAGATTAGACATCATGTCCATCCTCCAGTAGGTCTAAGTCTCTACCTCACCAGTTACATCCATGACTTCTATGTCATTCTTTACATCAAAATCTATCACACATCATACTCCTATCCTCTCTTTTTATATCATCATATCCTATATCTATATATATACTATATTTATTACATATAGGGATGTGTTTCCTGTCAGCTCCAACCCTCGCATAGTGTGTGCGCCAGTTTCTAGTCAGCTCTTCTTTATGCTCTTCACCCTGCTAGCATCATCCCCCCTCAAAATTATGTCTTGTCCTCAAGACATGCAAAATCAACTGCTAGGCAAGATAGTCCTATATATCTGCTTCAATTGTGCTAGACTGGTGTCACATTGTTTCTTAGCCTTATCTAGCATAGCTATTTGTCCTTCTATTTTTTATGTATATATCCTCTGCTTCTTCTATATTTTCCAGTATCTTTATTGTTTGTGTTGTCTTCTTGGCCTATGTAAAACTGCGGGTCAGATTAGTTAGTCTCAGGTTGACCACTTCCCTCAATTATTTTATTTGGCCCTTTATTTGATCCCTTTGGTCTTGGAGTTGTTGGCGTTGATTGTGTAGTGTCTCCACCTGTGCCCTTATCACCCCATCCTTATCTATTAGCGGATCATACTAGGCTGCCACATTTATTATTTGCAATTCTAGGGCATCCATCTGGTCTTTTATTACTTTAGTACACTATGGCCATTTCAAACAAAATTGGTAAAGAATGTTGGCCTCTACAATGCTTTGTTGTATATTCTTGATGTGTGTTTCTAGTTGAGTGTGTGCTTTGGCACACTTATTTGTCCTTCCCTCCATTCGTTTCTTATTCAATTGCTTTGTTACCTTCCTCTCCAAGTGGCTAGATTACTCCTTAAATCCCTATGCTAACTGTTTCAGCTATTTTAGAAAGGGTAAGGTAGTATCTCTAGGTGTCTCTAGCATCTCCTTGGCCAATGTAGTCACTACATCCTACAACAATTCACTTTCCTCCGCATGTTGCTTCAAACTTTATGCTCTAGCAGAGGAATAGAACACATCTCCCAATTATAGCTTGTATAATGGGGATATTTTGGTAAGGTTTACTTGGCCTTCTACCACCGGTAATTATAGCAACTGTGGGGTCAAAATGAGTGTTATTTTCTTTTGTTGTTCCAAAAACTCTTTGATTGACTCAATTGAAGATGAGGAGGCCTCCGGAATATCAGTTTGTTTTGATTCCCTTTGTTCCTTTATATTTTCTTGTGTTCGTTCTTCTTTCTCTTTTGCATTATGTGTTTGTGGGCCCACTTGTTGTTGTTGTGTGCTTGTCTCCATCCTTGTGTTCTCTAGAGGAGGTGCCCCTTGTGTAGAAGTTTCCAACTAACTTCCCTCTATTCTGTTCTCTCCTTCTACCAATATCTCAGTGTTGTGCAGAAGTGATGGTTCTGGTTGCTGGTCTTGGTCTTTCTCCTTTATGGATTGATATATATTAGTTGTTACCTCATCAGTTTATTTTTTAAATTTTTCTTTTTCCTTCTTGTCTCCCCCCATCAGTGTATCTACTCTCTATTTTCTCCTTAGCTCCATGTCTTGTAGCTGTATTATCTCATTCTTCTTCTTCGGTGACAATGTGTCACTCAGCTTCTCAATGGCATTTTATCTTATTTCCTCCTCGAATTGGAGTGCCTTATTTATCCTTTCCCTTAATGCTTCTATTAAGGTATCTGGAAATCCCTCCATTATTTCATCTAGTGTCTTTTCCTTATTCCTCATGTATTGTACCATTGCTTGAACTATCAATTATTTATTTTGTTTAGATGAATCATCAAATAAAGCAGCAGTTTCTTTTAACATATTGACATTCTCCATGGCGTTGAGCAATGCATCTAGATTGTAGAGCTCTTGTGCTGGATATTATGCTTGTTGTTGTGTCAGTTCTTTCTTCGGTGTCTGTTGTGCTCTTTTTGTTCTCTTCAACTTGGATTCTTGCTCATCCCCTTCTTCTTCAGACTCAATCTCCTCTGGTATTTCTTGAGTTTTCTTTCTTTTCACCTACTACTTCTACTAGGGAACCTTCTTCTATGTGTTCTTATTTAATCCAGACAAAACTTATGATGTTTCTCCTCCTCCGGATGATATGGAAGAGGATGATGGTGCCTGTGATGTTCTCTCTGATCTTCTCACTGCCAGAGCCTCCTTGGTAGATAGGGAAGCTGATGTGGCCAATTTTGTAGTTGATGTAGTTCCTTTTTCCAAAACTCCCCTGTTTATGTAGCTTCTCTCTATTCTTGTCTAGGTGTTTCTCAGCATGCTTTTTATGTTGTTTCTCCATCACCTCTGAATAAGTGCCATATCTTTCCACACTTGTATCCTTGGGTTTGCTAATTAGATTTTGAGCATAGGCATTAGCTTCTGTAGCAGTTATCTCATAGGGTAATTGAAGTACCCATGTTGTTCTTGGCTCCATTGCCTCCATGTATGTGAAGTCCTTATCTACCAAAATTGTGATATCTTTTATATATTGCTTCACCACACCATATGGAATTCTCTCTCTTGCCCTCATTTCCTCTTGTAGGGTTTTGAAGAACCCCCAATATGTGGCATTGAATGATTTTGTGTCAAAAAACTAAGCTATGTGCCTTTTGACCTCTAGCCCCACTAGTATGTTTTGTTGCCATTCTTTTCCCTTAAACCCTAGTAACTCATTCAAAAAAGAGAATGTAAGGCAAATAATTAAAGTACCATACTAGAAGTTATAATTTGAGTCCTTAATTCTTTGTAGGTTCTCTAGGAGTTGTTGTTGCATCACCTCACAAAGGTCAAAATTATTTCCCTCCTTCACCATTTGGTAGGCGGTGTGAATTGTGGTGGCTATGGCCAAACCCTCTTGATTGGCATAGTAGACCTTGTATGCAATGCCCATGGTGGCATATTTGACCCCCAGATCTATGATATCCTTCACATGCATTTTTCTCCCATCTGTTGTTGCTCCAGTCAATTCCCTTACTTGGTGCATTCTAATAACCTTCATTGTCGGTAGGGGTCCTATGACATTCAACCCTGTGACTGCCCTAATAGCTTCCTTTGTGATCCTATAGGGTTTATCCAAATATATAAATTCATCATGTACTCTGCTTAAAATGATCCTTACTCATATGTGGGCATCCATGAAGTCGGCGAAGTCCTTCCATACATCCAGTTTCTTTGCCAGTATGCTTGCATACTTAGAAAATACCATGCATCACCCAGTAATGTATCCCTTAGCTCCTCGAATTTGATGTGATTGATCTCCACCAATGTATTATGAATGTACTTCCTCATGTCCTCTATATAAACCACATCTACCAGTACATTTGAGAATGCACTGTCTTTATCCACTTCTAGGGCTTTCCATGGATACTTTTTAAACTTCAGCCTCGACTTGTGTGTGGTGTCAATTATCTTAGGGGTTTCCATTGTGTATTCTCTAGTTGCCTTCTTTCTTCTACTCTTCATTGCTTCATTCACTACTTGCTTCTTCTCTCAGAGCTCAAATTTTTCCAAAGTATGAATGCAAAGTGAGGTTCGTTGGGTCTGATTAGGGTTAAATACCTTTTCTTTTTGCCCTAATTTTTCCTACTTACCCTTTTTATTCTTTCTCTTCATTACTTTATTTCTTCGCTCCTTATGACTTAAGTTTTGCCCCTTGTTAGTGGCTAGTCTTTGACCCACTGTGTTGCCATGGCAGAATTTGTCTACAATCAATTTCTTTCTTTCAGAGATTGATAATCCAGTTGTTTGGCCTCTGGAACAACCTTCCCACCATGTTTTCCTTGCATCTTTTCCCCCTTCTTCCTTGTTGCTTGTGATTGTCTTGTTGTATCTCTAGTAACTCAATCATCTTGATATGTCAGTTCCTTTGTTTCCTTTGCTTCACTCACTAATATTTCTGAGATATAAGATTCTTGTTCATCCCTAATGTGTCACAAGTGATCTGCGGTGAGTTTTCATGAAATGTGGAGGATTGCAGTGTGTTTTCCCTACCAGTCTTGATCATGAATATGCTTTGGTAACCAAGCATTTTCCTTGTTTTTAGTTCCAGTTCTTCTTTCAACCAAGCTTCTAGAAATTCCTCACTATTTGCACTATAGTGATCATCCTCTATCTCCACCTCTCCCTCAGAATTAGGATATTCTATTGTCTCCTCTACATCCAACTTTGAAAGTGTGTAGAGATTCTTTGCATCCTTATCACTGTCTTCATTATGATTGACTTCTTCTATGTATGCTTCTTCCATTGATGATTCCAAAGGAATGTTGACAGTCTTGTTATCATTAGCAAATGAGATCTCTTCTTTTCAAGAGTCTATGATAGTGTTTGCATCCACAAACCATCTCAATCCTAAAAGTGCATTGAAAGCTTCTCCTTGATCCTTCATGACTATAATAGTGAAGGCTAAGACTTGTTTGACCCCCATTAGGTTAATTTCCACTTTATTCCATGTTCCCATTGTCTACATGTTGGATCCTTCTATTGGGAATTAAGGTGTCTCAACCTTTGCAAATTCCTAATGTTGTATTTATTTATCCCATGTTGAGTTGGCATAGTCAGCACCTTGTGTATATGCAAGAGGATAAATTTTGGTGACTTTGGCAGCCGCAGTTTCCCCCTTGAATAATTAACGGGGGTTTGGGGGTTAGCGCCCCCAAGACGGGGTCAAGGGGCGTAGCCCCTTGTGGGGTCCAGGGGCAGCACCCCTGGCAATGCCCCCGAAACCTCAAACAATTTTTAATTAATGACAAGTGTCGGTGAGTATCTTTGCACAAGAGAAAGGCATCTTTAGGTGGTCAAGGGAGGTTATGACATGTAAGAGGAATATGATATTTTTAGTCAGTGTATGACGGATTCTCTGACAGCTGTAAGGTGCGTAAGAGCATCTGTCGTAACCTATCTTGGGACCAGGCGCCCACTTTGGGATGGGATGTTGGACAAGTGTCCTTAGGCGTGGGTTTTGGGTCATGAGTCCAAGATGGACGCCCATCTCTAGAAGGTTCCATATTTGCCTTGTAAACTCTATATAAACAGGTGCTTGGATGGGAGATGGATAACTTTTGTACAAGTACTATTATGCTGCCAGAATATCTCTAGATTCGACATTTGAAGACTCCTGAAAGAGCATTGGCTCTGAAAATGTATTGTAATCTGTTATTGTTTACTGTAATACATTTGTGCTGTGTTTTGGAGTGTGGGGTTTTTCACCCATAAGGGTTTTCCCCACGTATATCTTGTCTCTCTCTCTCTTCTATCTTTTTTCTGGTTCTTGTGTTTTGCTGTAATATCTCATGTTAATGGTTTAACATTGCTGTAATAGTTAGGATAAAGTTGATTTTGCATAGCCCTCTCCTCATTAGATTAGTGTAGGAAGTGTTTTCCGCTCACCTAGCTTTCTTTCACCTTCTACCAAAATTATATTGTAAGTTGTCTTTGTCAGCTTAGGTCTTCCTAACTACTCCCAAAGCTTCTTTGTGATCATGTTGACATCTACTCTCAAATCTATCATGACATTCTAGACTTTTCTATGATTAATATGAACATCCACCATAAGTGGTTTTGTCTTCCATTCTCTATCTGTTCTTCCCATCCTCCAAAGTTGACTCTTTTACCTTTGCTGCTTATTCCAGTATTTAGAAAATTGCTTTAGTTTCTCAATAAGTCTGTGTTGTTGTGTCAATTGAGCTAATTGCTTGAGAGCTTCTACTTCTCCTTCGGTGAAAAATTGCTTGTATCGCTTCTCCTTTTCTTGTTCCTTCTTTATTGTTTGCTTGGCTTCCTTCACAACTTCCTCATGTTGTTTCCTAGAGGGAACAAATTCTTCTTCCTCCTCACTATCTTCCTCTTTTGTCTCAGTGACATAATGCCTTCCGATATTTTATCCTTGTCTTGTTAGTACCGTAGCTTTCTCTTTCCTTCTTCTTCTATCTTTTCTAGTATGGTTTGGCTTGCTTCTCTATTAGTACTCTTCTTCTTTTGTAGATTTAGTTGAAGATATGTTTGTTTCCTCCCTGTTTTTCTTCCAGCAAGTCCTTGCTCCTTGACCCTTTGGTTCCCTTCTTATGACCCTAGCTCCCTTTTTATTTTTCAAGTTTTGTAACTCATCACTCTTAGATTGTGGTTATACATTCTGGAAGTATTGTTGTGCTCTCTTACAAGAAAATAAATCATGTTCTGTACTACTACAAAATTAACACTATGTTTTCCTTTCAACCCAACATTCATTAGTAAAATGTCCTAACTTATCGCAATTGAAATAGGTGGCATCCTCCCTCCTTTGACTTCTTCCATGACCTCTGCCTCCTCTGTAACCTCCAAATTCCTCTCTGTCATCATTATTATAGCTATTCCCATAAGATGGACCACCATAACTTGAGTTTTGTATTAAACTGATATTCCTCTTATTTCTCCAAAAAAAATTTTGTAGCCTTGATCATGTGAGTTTCTTTCTACATATGACATGTTGGTTCTCTCCGCCAAGTTTGTGTACCATGTTTCCTCTTCTTCATTAGCAAATTCTCTTTTCCTCTGGAAGTTTTGTGAAGGACGGTTTGGAGTCTCATGGTCATCCCATTCTCCACATAATCCACAATATACTGAATTGATTCTTTTTGTTGTTGCTTTGATGTCTGCTTTGATTGTGGTAGCTTGTCTTTCACCTTTCATCCTAGGGCATTCATTTTTCAAGTGACCTTCTCTTGTACAGTATGAGCACCAAATATTAGGTCTTTGCATCTATGTATTCTCCTCCTACTTAGCCAAGATTTATTGCCTCAGCTTCAATTGCTCCAATTCCAGTTTTAGCTTCTCCAATTCTAGGTTTTCTTTCATCTTATCATGTATGCACTAAGATTGAGACTATATCCAGCAAGCTAGTTGTGTATAGGAATAAAATTGAGATCGAATGATATCAAAAACAATGAAATAATCAACAACTTAATCCTATAACATCAAGATAATGATCTAAGCAAACAACCAAATAATCAATGAATTAAAACAAAAACAATGAAAGCTTTCACCTAGATTGTGTTGTTATCTTGGTCGAATATGCATTTCTCTTCAAATTGCAAAATCATGTTTGTAACAAGTGGAGGTAGATTGTGTTTGTGCTCAAAAGGTAGAAGTGTGCTCAGCGATGCGATGAATGCTCAATTTATTGTATGGATGCCTGAGAATAAATGATTGAAGAGGATTTGTTATGAGATGAGGGGGGTTTATATAGGTTTCAATAAAGATCAAACAACGGTCCAGATAATTCAATGGAACCATTGGATGAGATAAATCTAGAATTCATGATGAATGTGCACCTGACATGTGTCACACAAAAAGATATTTTTGTTTGAGTTAATTGATTGATTTGACATAAAAAGACATGGAACAAACATGATATATGATTAGATTTCATAAAAATAGAAATGTTTGTTTCTAATTTTATGAGTTGGTGATAAAAACAATAATGATTAAGTCAATTGACTCAACTTCAATTTTAATTTTTGCATGATTTGAGATTAAATTAAATAATAAATTATTTAATTTTGTGTGCATGATGAATAAGATTTATTTTTAGAAGATTAGAAGATATAAAAAGGCAAATTAAATAAATAAATTTATTTAATTGTTTGTGCATGATAGAAGACATAGAATAGATTTGAAGATTTCAATAAATTAAATAAAGAAATTGATTTAATTTATTTTGCATGATGAAGGATAAATAAAATATTTGATTATATTTTATTTTTAGAAGAGATATTCAATTTAAATAAATTTGCATGATTTATTTAAATTTGGAAGAATAATTGATTTAATTAAATAATTTAGAAATTATTTAATTAAAAGTAAGAGGATTTAAGTGATAAATTAATTAAATAATTAATTTATTCAATTGATTAGGATTTGAAATTTGAAAGAGGATAATGATTTAATTAAATAATTAAAATTATTTAATTTGGATGGATAAAGAGGAAATTTATTGAAATTAATTAAATAAAGAGGATTTATTTAATTAATGTTGAAAATATGTGATTTTGAGGGAATTAATGATTTTGATGAAATTAATTAAATAATTAGATTATTTAATTAACATTAAATGCAGGTGATTTGGAAGAATTGATGAAAATGCAAGTGATGCGATGCGAAGGGTCATTTTTAGGTGTCTACATTTTGCCCCTCTTTGATGCAATGCAGAAATAGTGTTGCTTCAAAGAAAATGATTGTTGAAGACATGATACAATTTTGATGCCCCAGTGTAGCTAGCTGCCCTGGTGTAGCTAGCGCAGGATGCCCCCTCAAGAGGAAAGACAGGGAAGTGATAGAAGGACTAGGTTGACGCTCGACTAGAAGATTGTGTTGGAGAAAGATGAGGTTGGATAGATGGAAGTGGAGACATAATAGAACATGATAGAAATACAATTGATTGATCTTAACTTGAAAATCTATATGATGATTTGGAAAAATGGATGGTTAAATGGATGAGCTCATTGCAATGGTTTCACAAATGTTTATAAAGAGAAATCCTTTTTTTTGATATAGCACATGGATAGTTTGCCACCAAGGTATAAAAGACCAAGGTGCTGTGATATCCTAGTGCGAGGACGTTGACTCTGCAAGCAAGCGGTTTGAACTTAGATCCCTTAGACAAAATATAATCTTAGTAGATATGTGAATGAACCATAGTCTTGAACATAAAATAAACTTCAATACATAAATGTAAGAAGAATATTAATATGTAAGATGCTAGGTTGTAACACACACACAAGATAAATATGCTGCTAAGAAAGATAATAAGATCATTCCTCAAACACGGCACACAAAAGCAATGACTATGCCCCCAATCCGTACTACATCACAACATACCAAGATATAGATAAATCAAGGTAGTCTTGAATAGGTAATAGGAAAGGGACAAAAAGATAAACCAAAAACCAATTGACTAACTTACAAAGTATACATACAACCAACATATTCTCTTGCCAAAGAAGTTGCTCATGATAGATTGGATTGGTTGGGTAGATTAGATAGATAACAGCCTTATTGTAGGAATGATATATCTGTTAAAGGGTGTTGATCTGTTGATAGGATAATGTCTGGTTTCTGGAAATGAAACATGTATAAGACGCCTGGTCTAGTTTCAACAATGGAACATCCTGTATAAGAAAATTGTTTGATGTAGCAGATGTTGGCAATCGATATGTAGGATAGCATATGGCTCTACAAGTAGGTGCTTTTGCTTCAGGTTGTTTAAGGACTTTTACTTTGAAAAGATGTGTTGTTTGTTGTTTTGCTGCTTGAGTTAGTCAAGTCTAGGTGGTAGGATGGATTGTGATAAATGGAAGATTAGAAAGATGGAATGTCAATGGATTGAGATGGATGAAGAATGATGAATTGTATGTGCCTGAGTACTAGAAACTTCCTTTGTATTCCAGACTGCCTACATACCCTATATCCATGGGATAAAGGCACATTACGATGAAAGATGAATATGATAGTATCTAGTTCTGGGTAGAGTGATGAGTGGGTCAAGGTGTTTGAGCTTAAGAAGGTGAAAGGAATGATATCTTATGTACTTGAGTACTGGAAACTTCCTTCGTATTCCAGACTACCTACATACCCTGTATCCATGGGATCAAGGTACCTTAAGATAGATGATGATATGTAGTTCTTGTTTGTTTGATAAGATGGAGAAAGATAGTGTTGTCATTGTGGGGATAGATATATCCCTAGAGCAACGCAAGGATGAATGTGTCTGGTTTCAGAAATGAAACACTTCGTATAAGACGCTTGGACTGGTTTCGAGAGTGTGATAGTCTATATAAGATGATTGATATGAATGATGGATTGGTTGATGTGTTTTTGTTTTTGTTTTTGTTTGAAGGTTGATGTGTTTTTGTTTTTGTTTGAGATGGTTAATGTGTTTTTTGTTTGTGTTTGAGATGGTTGAAGTGTTTTTGTTTTTGTTTGAAGAGTTTTTGTTTTTGTTTGAGATGGTTGATGAACCGTGAACAAGGATCCATTCCTAGACCTAGGTTAAGGAAAGAGTTGCCCTCATTCTGGTAGAGGTGTTATTATGAATTACTGACATAGGATAACTAACAATGACATGGATAACTTGACATAGGATAAGGATGATGATTGACATGGATAACTTGACATAGGATAAGCTAACGATTGACATGGATAACTTGACATAGGATAAGTTGTGGTAACTGTCATGGGATAAGTGATAACTGACATAGGATAAGTGATGGACATTGACAAATTTCCAAGCTATTCTAGATAGGAAAATGGAAATGCAAAAGGTCAATGGTTTTATTATGGATGGATGGATGAAGGTTTATTATGAAATGGACATGGAATGAACAAGACTCGATAGATGATGGATGTTGACTATACACAGCGCCTGTTTGCCAGGTTTTCACTATGGTACTTATCCAAGGCGCCTGTTTACCAGGTTTTCACCAGAGGATGGATTTTTTTTTTATTATTTTGATTTTTTGATTGATTTCTTTTAAAAAAAATTGACATGGATGCTCTGAGGATTAGGCATAGAACTTCTTGAGATGAACACTGTTGAGTGGCTCATCTGGAGGAATGCCTACAGGTGTTGCTAAAGTATAAGCTCCTGATCCATATGCTGTTGTGATAATAAAGTGTCCTAACCAATTAGGCTCAAACTTGCCCTTATTTTCTTGATCTGCTTGATTTCTCTAATTTTCTTTTAAGACAAGATCACCAACTTGAAACCGTCTTTCTTTGATCTTCTTATTATAGTTGCACCGAAGATGGTTTTGATAGACATGAACATGATTAAGCGCTGCAAGGCACCTCTCATCTAGCAGTTCTAGCTCAGCTAATCTGAAAGTGCGATACTCCTCTCCATCAATCAGGTGCTGCATGGATACTCTGAGGGATGGAATCTCGACCTCTATAGGTAAAATGGCTTCAAAGTCATAGACCAAGGCATAGGGTGTGGCACCAGTTGGTGTTCTGATACTAGTGCGATAGGCCCATAAGGCGAGATTAAGTTGTGGGTGCCAATCATGGCCAACTTCATTGATCATTTTCTTGAGGATTGTCATAAATGGTTTTGTTGGAAGCCTCGACTTGGCCGTTACTCTAAGGATAGTAGGGAGTGGAAAAGTGATGTTGGATATTGTATTAGGTGTACAAGGCACGGACATCTTGATTCTTGAATGGTCTCCCATTATCAGTGACAATGGCGTGGGGGATACCATACCGGCAAATGAGGTAGTTAAGGATAAACTTGGCTATTTGCTTGCCGGTGATATAAGTCATGGAATGGCTTCAACCCACTTTGTGAAGTACTTAGTGGTGGTAATGATAAATTTATGGCCATTGGATGAGGTTGGATGGATTTGTCCTATGAGGTCGAGACCCCATTGTGAAAAATGCCATGGAGTTGTCACAGGTTGTAGTTCATGAGCTGATGCATGAATCAAATCACCATGCTACTAGCATTGTAGACACTTCTTAGCAAACTGTAAGGCATCTTGTTCTATTGTAGGCCAATAATACCCTGTGCTGAGTGACTTCTTAGTGAGGTTAGGACTAGTAGAATGTGCACCACAGACACCTTCATGTATGTCGTGTAAGGTAGCATTAGCTTCTTCCGTGTTAAGACATCGTAAGAGGATACCATCGAGACTCCGATGATATAATGTATCACCCAGAATGGTTAACGGGAGGATCGACGGATAAAGGTTTTGTGTTGGGTTGTAGATAGCTCAAAGGGAAAGCTACCATGTTTAAGGTATTCATAGATATCTTCGTACCATGGGGAATTGGGACCAACAAGTTCATAGATGATTTCAGTAGTTGGAACATCGACGACTGGTATCAACATTTGCTCGATCAAGAATTCACATTTCTCTATGTTTGCAGGCATGTCTATAAGTGACCCCACATAATCCATAGAATCTGCAACTTTGTTATGCTCTCTTGGAATTTGCTCAAAAGTGATGCTAGAAAAGTGTGGTTTGTAGGCATCCACTAGTTGCTTGTAGGGAACCAACTTTTCATCCTTTTTTGGTACTCATTTGTGACTTGTTGAATGACTAGTTGTGACTCTCCATATACATGTAGTTCTTTGATTTCCCATTGGACTATTGTATGGAGACCTATGAGGAGTGCTTCATACTTGGCTATGTTGTTGGTGCAAGGAAATACAAGCTGATATGACTTTGGGATATAGTCATTTTGTGGTGTGATAAAAAGGATACCGGTCCCTGATCCATGCTATGTGTAGGAACCATCAAAATATAACTTCCACATTACTAAGGTAGAAAGATTAAAGAGATTTTCATCCAGAAAGTCAGATACCATAGGATGTACATCTGTCATGGGTGCTTTTGCTAGTTGATCTGCTAGTGCTTGTCCCTTGATTGCTTTACGATCCACATACTTAATGCCAAACTCACTAAGGATCATGACCCATTTAGCTAGTTTGCCTGTGAGAGCTGCTTTTGCTAGTAGATACTTTAATGGATCAATCTTGGCTATTAGATTTATGTGTTGATTTAGCATGTAATGCCACAACTTTTGGGAAGCAAACACTAAGGCTAAACAAGCTCTTTCCATAGGTGAATAATTAAGTTCATAACCCACCAAGGTTTGACTGATATAATAGATTTCATGTTGTTTTCTTGACTCATCATGATGTGCTAAAAGAGCTCCTAGGGCTGCAGTTGTAGTTGAGATGTACAGGATCAAAGGCCTATCGGTGACTGGTGGTACCAAGATAGGAGGTGCAGCTAGATATTCTCTGAGCTGATCAAATGCTGCTTGACACTTATCGTCCCATTGAAAGGAGACATCTTTTCAGAGCAAGTGTTGAAATGGTTGACATTTATCCGCTAGCTGTGAGATAAATCGCCTAATGGATTATAACCTTCCTTGAAGGATCCTTAATGCTTTCAAATTCTTTGGTGGAGGCATCTCTACTATAGCCTTGACTTTCACTGGATCTACTTCAATGCCTCTATGAGATACAATGTATCCCAATAGTTTTCCTAAAGTTACCCCGAAGACACATTTCTTTGGATTGAGTCTTACTTGATATTTTTTGTCTGTCAAAGATTTTTCCTAGAACCTGTATGTGATCTTCCCTAGAAGATTTTGCTAGTATATCATCCACATAGTGCTCCACGATGTGATGAAAGAGATCATGGAATATCACTATCATTGCTCTTTGATAGGTTGCATCTGAGTTTTTAAGACCAAATGGCATGATGCACCAACAATAAGTACCCCAAGAAAAAGTGAAAGTTGTTTTATGTTGATCTTCTTCCTCTATCATTATCTGATTGTATCCAAAAAATCCATCCATTAGAGAAAGCATTTCATGACCAGCAGTCAAGTCTACTATGAGATCAATGTTTGGCAATGGAAAGTCATATTTGGGACATGCTTTGTTGAGATCTCTGAAGTCGGAACACATGCGGATGCCCCCATTTGGTTTAGCCACATGTACAATGTTTGAGACCCATTCTGGACAATCAATAGGCTTGATAAATTTGGCATCTAACAATTTCTGTATTTCCACTTTCACCAAGAGAGCTATCTGTGGGTGCATTTTTCTTAGCTTTTTTTTGACTAGTTTAGCTTTTGGATCAACCGTGAGATAGTGAACTACTAATTAAGGGTCTAGCCCTGGCATAGCATAGGTCGACCCAAAGTTGATGGTTTTCTGTAAGAAGAAGTTGGTAAGATTATTGTGCTCTTGTACTGATAATGATGCTGCAAGGAATGTGGTCTTAGGATTTTGCTTTGTGCTCAGATTTATCTTTGTAGAATCTTCCACTAGGAGAGATGATTTCTCTTGATACTTAGATGGTAGGGGAAGGCCAAATCCTCCATCCTCAAGTGCCACAATTGGGTTTTCACCATTGGATACATCCTTTGTTTTTACTATTTTCTGATCAGGAGGTGCCACAGTGTGGTTTTCACCTAGAGATCTTTCTTTATTTTTATTTTTGTGACTGGAGGATTTGGAATTCTCACCAATTAAAGAATTTTGATCTAGTTCCATTACAAAACCAACTTTATGATCACCAAGAGGGATACCATCTCGGAGTCCCATGAATTTTGCAAGAGCTTCGTCATTCTGAAAAACATCTAGAATGGGGGACCCTTGTTGGTCCCAATCGATAAGTTCAAGGTAGACAAGTGTTACAATATGGGTACTGGTGGTGGATGTTAAGGATACAGATGATAGCATGAATATGGAGGATTCAGTGAATAGGTCAGTCATATGGAGATAAGAGTCATCGATGATATCCTCTTTAGATGTTGAATCTGTGAGAGAAGTTTGTGCTACCTCATCGAGAATACACTCGATGTCCAAGGCGTGTGGTACCTTCCTACCAGATCCCAACCCCTTCTTGTCTAGTTTCTTCTTCACAATAATGGGTTCTATGTCACCTTGATTATCTTTCCCAAGGCCACCTTTGCCTTTGTAACCTGTGTTCTTGACAATTTTTAGGCCATTGCCATATTGTTTAACTGGTATGATGACTGGTTCTTTCTCTTTGTAGAGCCAAGATGAGATGTCTTCAATAGTTTCCTCTGCTAATAATTTTCCCTCTTAGAATTGGCTTAGAGATGCTGGTGGGGGGATAGCTGCTTTCTTAGTCACTTTAGCTATAGGCGGTTGGCTATAGGATTTAGGGGAGAAGGGCATCCGCCCTACACAACAAGATTTTCAGATATCATAATCACCAAAGCCTATATCACGGATGTAAGTTGTGATTTCAGGAATAGGATTAGGATTAGGTTCAACTTTAGAGGCTTTTTTTTAGATTTTTAGGGTCAACATACAATGGGGATTCATAGGCTTTGTCTTTATTTGGTACTTGGTTGCTATTCTTATAACTGCCTTGCTAGTTATGACATAATTCAAAGGGATTAGGGTCTCCTGGGATAGTGATCTTTGTACCATTAAATGGGAATTTGAGAGACTGATGATACGTGGAGGGAATAGCTTTCATGGCATGGATCCACGGGCGCCCTACGATAATGTTATAAGGTAGCTCAATGTCAAGAACTTGGCACCTAGTTTCAAGCATGATGGGGCCTACTTGTATAGGCAAGTGGATAACACCCTCTGAATGGCGCTCAACATCATCATACCCCTTGATTGTAATGCTTTGATCAATGTTGACATGATCCTCAGAGTATCCCAATTGTTTAAGTAACTTGAGAGAATAGATATTGAGACCAGCACCACCATCTATAAATATGCGTTTGATCTTTCGTTTATGGATGAAAACTTCAATGTGAAGGGCATCATTGTGACATGGATCATGGGATGGGAGGTCCTTTTCAAAAAAGACCACATTGTATGGTGAGGCAATGTTACCTATTATAGATTGGAAATCCATCACCGCTATGTTATTAGGAACAGAACTCTTGCAGGGCTTTTTCTAGCACAGCCTTATGTGTGAGTGATGACCGTAGAAGGTCCAAAATAGAGATCTATGCAGGGGTTTTCCCTAGATGTTCGACAAGATTGTAATCAGATTGGGTTGGGAGACCCGGTGTAGGCCCACGAAGGGTAACCCGAATAGGATGAGTTGTGACGGTGCAATCCATAGATTTACCTTTGATAGTGAGGGTAGACACATGACTTTCTTCAAAATGACCTACAATAGAGTCGTAGGAAGTGGAGGCTTTGTTAACACCTTTACCTTTGTCAAGATTTTGACCTTGACCATGGTTAGGGAATGGTTCCTTATACATGTTGAGATATTTGTTTGTGTTTTGAGTAGGAGGTGCATCAAAAGTGGCATTGCCTCTATCAATAAGGTTTTGGATCATGTGCTTGAGTTTCATGCATGATATGGTTATGTGTCCTTTTGTCCTATGGTATTCACAATATTTGTTGTCTTTGTACCATGTAGGTTTGTAAGTAGGTTCGCCATATGGGGGAGTGTGTGGTAGCATGATGATTCTATTTTGCACAAGTTTCTTTAGAACTGACTCTATAGGATCTCCCAAGGGAGTGAATTTACGCCTTGGAGGGTAATCTTGGGGAGGCCGCTCTTGTTAACATTGTTGGTATTGGTTTGATTATTGTCATTGTCGTTGTTGTTGTTGAGGCGGAGGTTGGTTTTGTTTGGATGAAAGATTAAGGGGTGTTTGTAATGTTTGGACATGTTTGGAATCCACCACACCATCATTGACCATGTTTTTGTTTTTGTTCCAGTATTTGGGCTTATCATTTGATTGTTGTTGGGGAGGATTGTCCTTATTGTCTTTGAAGATTTTGACCACGCCTTTAGCGATGAGGGATTTTTTGATGTTGATGCCTTTATAGGTAATCTCGTCAAAGGTTGTAGCACTTAGTATTTGCAAATGCAAACCCAATTCTTGGTTAAGGTTCTGCACAAATATTCTAACAAGCTACTTTTCAGGTATTTTGAATGGGAATTTGCTAGCCATGTGTCTCCATCTTTGAAGGAAGGAGATAAGAGTTTCCCCATTTTTTTGTTTGTTGTTACATAAGTCGGTCATGGAGACTTCATGTTCTGTGTTGTATGAGGATTGGGAGGAAATTTTTTTTGCAAGCTCGTTAAAAGATTTGATACCCGTAGGTAGATGTGAGAACCATTCTATAGCTTGACCTTCAAGGCTGCAAGGGAAGAGGCGCACGATATATGTGTCATTATGCGCGAACTAAACAAGCAAGATAAAATTCTCTAAGGTGGTCTTTTGGGTCTCCTCTTCCTTTGTATTTATCAAATTTAGGTATAGTGAAGTTGGGAGGAAAAGGGATCATTTGCAATGATCGATCAAATGGATAAGGACAAGCCTCTTCCAAGGAGAAGGTTTTCTTAGTATGACCAAATGTAAGATTGGTGACTTGTTGTTGTACCTCAGCAAGTTTAAGCTCCATAGTTGTTGGGGGTGTTGGAAGAGTCTCTTGTTGCACTAAGGGTGGTTGTTATTTCCCGTAGGGAAGATTGTAATTGAAGCCATAGGAATTGATGTTATACGGGTTGTATGATTGGTTTGGGTCGTATGTGTTGTATGTTGGTTTTGGATTGGGTTGGGTTTGGTTGTTTTGATTTTGGATATGTGGAGGTGGTGCTAGGTAAGAATGTTGGCTCTGTGATTATTGCATAGGGATGACGAAAGAGTTTTGTTGTTGATATTGTTGAGGTGGGGTGAAGAAAGGATTCTGTGGAGGAAAACTAAAGTTTGTTGTGTTTGGTTGTGATGGTGGAGTATAGCCATAGGATGATTGGTTTTGAGATGGTTGCGGTTGATTGAAATATGTGAGATTGAGTGTGGATGACCGTTGTGGTGGAGGGACATAGGTAGATGGGTTTTGTGATGGTTGGGGTTGATTGAAATAGGTGAGGTTGAGTGATGGGTTGCAAAATTAGTCTCTTTTAAGATACTTTTTATACTTTAAAGACTTCTTTCATAGCATCCTTTAAGACATTTATCCATGTTTGCACTATGATATGTTGACCTTTATACTTCTAAGACCTGAACTTATAATATTAATATGGAATGTGATGATCATATTATCTAATGCATGAATTAGATATAGATATGTATAAAAGTATAAATGAGATTTTTTTATGGTTAGTTATGGAGTTATGGTATATGCTTTTGGGAACTAATTCTATGTGCAGAATTGGATGTGTCATGATGAGATCGAGTATTTGTAGCAGGTTGCAGATAAAGGAGTTAATAGAAGTATGAGTTTTGACACTAAGAATGCAGAGACAGCTGAAGACAATTATGGAGCATCATGGATAGTAATAAATTAAGGAGTGGATTTGTTTCAAATATGGTTCTGGATGTTCTTCATGCATCAGACTTCTAATTTGATTTGAATTCTTCTTCTTATAGTCAGTTAGAATAAGAATGTGATCTTGACTCCATGACCTAGTATCTAGGCGCAGTAAATGATCAGAGTCGGTTAATTAATAAATAAGGCTCTCACCCCATTTTGTATAGTGAGGGGAAGATGAGATATATAAGGTAGCAGAGTCAAGTTGTTAGTAGTTCAGTTCAATTCGATTCAGTTATCATTTCCTTTTCTATGTGTAAAGACTCAAGCATGTTACATTTATGGAATACAATCTGGATATGACAAAAAAGATTTCATTGTTGAACAAAATTGATATGAGTTGATTCTGTGTATGGAATAAGTTAATATTTGGTATGTATTACAAAGATACGTAGAATCTAGATTAGATTTGGTTTCAGTTAAGGAAGACAGTCTCTTGAGCTGGCCACTCAAGGTACTAATTCTCTCCTTGTTCACTTCATTTCAGTTAATGTTGGTTTCTTAGTTTTCTGTTAATAATAATTTAAATTCAAGTTAGTATTAAGTTTTGATCAACTAGATATAATTCATGCACAAATTGCATATTAGTGTTTTTACAAATCCTGCGGAGGTCAGCAGTCAGTCATTTCATTCTTGTCAATTTAATTAAGTTAATTCTATAATTTCTCTGTTGTAATAGTTATCTGCAAACCTTGTTGTAGGTACCTGTAGCAACTAGGATTTATAGTTGTTTTCATTGTTTTATAATTCTGTCAATTCCAGCAAGATAGATTTGATTGTTTAAAGTTAAGATAGAATAGTTGGGAACCATATGAGCCTTTAAGGCATATACTTTGCAAGTACCATCATAAGCTTACACTCCTTGGTCGATAATTTAATGTAGGAATGCATAGTGATAGAGTGGACTGTTCAAATAGGTTTTCCCCTGAATTAGTTAAGTCTACAACACATTAGTTTTCCTCTACATTTTGGCGCTACTACCAGGGATGGTGCTAACTTCTTAGGCTCATTTTGTTTTTACATGTTTTCATAGTTTAAATGTTTTCATGTTTTCTAGCATTAGAGCTAATCAAAACACCTTTCAAAAAACACCAGGCATTATATTAACATTGTGCAGGGCCGCTAAAACATAAAGCTCAATATACTGTATGCGGAGATAGAGAGACGTTTGAGGTAGATTCCTCCCTTCAACTTCTCAGAACAATGAGGGTATAGCTGATTTTAACAACTACACAATAGGAAGTGTTGAAGGAGAGTTTCCTTTTTCATCTTCATCAACACCCCCTACATCTCCATCAGTGTCCTCTACTGCCACAGAGGGAACTTTCAAAACAATGGTAGAAGCAGTAGAGGATCCTCCAGGACAAGGTACATTTGAATTCCCTATACCATACCTAGCACGGGCAGCTACCCTAAAAAATATACCACCATCTGCTTTTCTTATTTTCTATGGTTTGGTGACTGAAGATCCTGACACTTTCTTGTTCAAGTTTGACGTTCTGTGTGGGAGTTATGATTATACCACTGATCCTTACAGACTCAAGTTGTTCCCTGCTACCCTAAAAGATGTTGCTTTGAGATGGTTTATGGGACTAGGGAAAGATGCCATCCCAGACTGGAATACCATGAAGACAAAGTTCTTGACAAAATACAAAGACTACTATAGAGGAAATGACATCTTTAGGATGTCACAAAAGGAGTAAGAGCCATTAGAAGACTATGTGGAAAGATTCCAATTTGCCCTAAAGAAAAACCCTCAGAATAAGTTGTCTAAAGAATCATTGAAGCTGGTCTTTTTAAGAGGGGTCAATGATGATTGCATGGATGCCCTAAATCTCATTGGAACAGGGGATATCTCCCAATTACCGTTTGAAGATATTTGTACAGTTTGCAGGAACTACTCTAGGACTTTTCCAAAAAAAATCAGAGGAGAAAGAGTAGTTGTTGCAGGCAAGTCAGTTAATGGAGTTTCTCGAGTAGAAATTAGTAACCTGCTAACCAATATGAAAGAAGATATCATTAGCCATATGGCTACATAGTTGGACACCCTCCACATTAAAAAGAAACAAGAAGAGGCAGATGTAATGCTCACTGAATACTACCCAAGCTGTAGACAAAGGAAGGCCAACTATAAATGTAAAAGGGTAGCCAGTATCCAACAGGAGAAGATTGAAAGGCCAGAACTCCAACCATTTGAAGGTGATGATGGGAAACTATTCTTTATTTCTCAAAGAAGACCTTGGTAGCAAAGGCAAGGTATGCCCCATGATCCACTTAATTATAATTCATCTTTTCCTACTGCCAATCAAAAATTTTCTACTTGGAATAATCAGCCCTGGCCTGCTAATCCAAATGCTTGGCAAAGCCCACCATGGTCTACTCCACAGGTAGGGTGGAACCAACAACAACAATAGCCTCGGTAGACTTCCCATGGCCCTACTTATAATCCCCAGTGGCCTACCCAACAACAACAATGGCAACCTCAATGGAATAAGGGCCAACCATGGCAGCCAAATTCCCAATACCAACAACCCTTGCTTCCACCTCAACCACAGCCACATCAGCAAGCCATTATGCCTCCACCAATACCTCCAACTCAACCTCCTAGACCTACCCAAATTCCTGCCCAACCTGCACCTAACCCTAACAACAAGCCTGTTCAACAGGCTTATACTAATGAAGTGATGCACTACCCCACCTATGGAGTTGAGGTAAGTAATGTTCACCTCAGATCAGGGAAACACCTTGCAGGTCCTTCATCTCCCCAAATTACAGAGCTAGAGGATGGAGAACCCATGGAGGAAGCCTTAGATGAATCCCCCTCAGAACCTGAACCTCAATCTATATCAAACCCTAAGCCTCCTTTCCCTGAGTGCTTGGTTATCCAAAAACAGCCAGAACAGCCTACCAATGACCTAATAGAATAGTTGCAAGATATAAATATAAAGATATCCTTGATTTAGGCCATCAAAGATATTCCTATCTACACTAAAACAATTAGGGATCTTTGTATCAAGAAACCAGGGAGAAAAAGAGTAGACCCAAAAATAGTCCATGTCTTAGGTAACCTCGCAGACATCATGTTGGGAAATATCATTGTTCCTAAGTATACCGATCTAGGAAGTCCAGTGGTCGATGTCAAGATCAATGGAGCCCTAATCAAGAGTACCTTAATAGACTTGGGTGCAGCAATCAATATCATGACTAAGGACACAATGCAAATGTTGCAATTAACAAATCTTCAACCTACTCAGACTATCCTACAATTGGCTGATAGGTCAACAGTAAAACTTGAAGGTATCATTGAAGACTTAGTCATTGCATTAGATTCCTGGGAATATCCTACTGACTTCATTGTATTGCAACCTAAAGTCAATCTTGCTGGTTACCCTCTTATCCCAGGTAGACCATGGCTTGCTATAGCTGATGCATTTATAGGTTGCCGGTCCGGGAACATGATTATATCTAATTGAACCATTACCAAGAAAATGGTGTTGTATCAACCAGCCCAACCATATCATGAACTGGAGCAAACTATTTGGCCTACTCTAGAAGAAGAGGACAATTATTCTTTGCAAACCCTGATGACCATTGAACGTAGTCCTTTGTTGGATATCCAAGATGAAGATGAGTTACTGGCACACATTATCCAAAATGACTGTGGGAGGCACCACAATAGCAAGACTGCCTATCCTGTTTGTAGGATCCACTGAGCAGTATAATACCTAGCAGCTCCACAAAAGTATCAATTGTTTCATGCCTTACTACCCCAGCAACATCTACCAGTCTTTCCTAGCCTTGATGTGTCTTCCATTCAACCAATGACTAAACCATTAGAGATACAGCCTGGAAAGATGTTGACTATCAATAATGCCTTGACTAAAGAACAAGAGCAATACCTTCAAAATGTTTTATAGTCTAATTCAACATCTTTTGCATGGTATTATAGTGATATGAAAGGCATTGACCCAAATCTATGCATGCACAAGATCTATATTGATGATGATTTTCAACCTATCAGGCAACAACAAAGACATATGAACCTTGCTCTAAGGGATATAGTCAAGGTTGAACTTCAAAAACTTCTGGATGTAGGTTTTATTTACCCTATTTCAGACAGTGAATGGGTTTCACCATTGGTGATAGTTCCAAAAAAGGGTGGCAAGTGGAGAGTTTGTGTTGACTATAGAGAACTCAACACTGCCACCAGAAAAGATCACTTTCCATTTCCATTTATTGACCAAGTCCTAGATTCCTTGGCAGGAAAGAAGTACTTCTCATTTCTTGATGGCTTTAGTGGATATAATCAGATAAAGATTGCTCCAAAGGATCAAGATAAGACCACATTTACCTGCCCCTAGGGGACCTATGCATACTTTGTTTTGCCATTTGGACTGTGCAATGCTCTAGCTACTTTTCAAAGAGCAGTCCTTAGTATTTTTTCTAATTTTTCTCATGATAGCATGGAGATTTATATGGATGACTTCACCACATATGGTGAAGCATTTGATGAGGCTTTACAGAATCTTGAAAAAGTTTTGAAAAGATGCACAGAGCACAATTTGTCCTTAAGTAATGAAAAGTGTTTTATGATGATGACTGAAGGAGTGGTGTTGGGACATTTCATTTCATCTACAGGTATCCAGGTCGACCCAAAGAAGATAGAAATAATTTTTACATTGCCTATTCCACAAAAAATGAAAGATGTTAGAAGTTTCCTCAGGCATGCAGGTTATTATAGAAGGTTTATTCAAGATTTTAGCAAAATTGTTGCTCCCTTGTTTGCACTTCTATCTAAGGATATTGGATTTGCTTGGACACTTGAATGTCAGCATTCTTTTGAAAAATTGAAAGCAGCCCTGACACAAGCCCCAGTCTTGAGAGGTCCGAATTGGAAATTGCCCTTTCATATTCACACCGATGCCTCAGACTTTGCCATTGGGGAAGTGTTAGGCTAGCAAGAAGGCAACAAGGAATATGCAATTTACTACATCAGTAAAAACTTGCAAGGGGATGAGCTAAACTACACAGTGACAGAGAAATAAATGTTGGCAGTTGTTTATGCCATCAACATGTTTAGACACTACATAACCATCTACAAAGTATTCATTCATACTAATCACACAGCCATCAGATATCTGATGAACAAACCAATAGTGGGTGGCAGGCTAGTCAGATGGTTATTATTATTTCAAGAATTTGATATCACAATTGTTGACAAGCCCGGTAAGGCTAATGTAGTGGCTGAATTTTTATCTAGATTGCCCACTCAATCCTTAGATGGTGTGGTTGATGATTCCTTTCCTGATGAGCATCTATTTTCTCTCACTATACACACACCTTGGTATGCAGACATAGCAAATTACTTGGTTACAGGGCAGATTCTAGGATATTTTTCACCAAGAGAACAAAGACAACTTGTTCACAAATGCTTTCCTTACTCTTGGATCTCAGGTTTTCTCTTCTATTCTAGACCAGACAATATTATGAGAATATGCATCAGAGAAGATGAAGTGTTTGATATCATGAAGGCTTGTCATGATGAGCCATGTGGGGGACACTTTGTAGCAAAAAGAATGGCCTTCAAAATCTTGACAATAGGGTATTATTGGCCAACACTTCACAAGGATGCTATCAAATATACAAGAGGCTGTGACAGGTGTCAAAGAATGGGAAGACCAACTAAAAGTGACGAAATGCCATTACAACCACAAATTTCATTGGCTCCTTTTGACAAGTGGGGACTGGATTTTGTTGGTCATATTTCTCCAACCTCTAACAATAAGGAGTATATTCTAGTATGTATTGATTAACTTACAAAATGGGTTGAGGTCAGTTTGCCAGAGATGGTAATAAATTCTTATATGAGGACATCTTCACTAGATATGGTGTGCCAAGGGAAATAGTAATAGATCAAGGTCCCCAGTTTACCTATGATCTCATCACAAAGTTAGTGGAGTATCAAATCAAGTATAAAAAGTCTACCCCTTATCATCCTCAAGCAAATGGACAGGTTGAGGTAGCCAACAAAGAACTGGAAAAGATCCTGACCAAAATGGTACAACTCCATAGGCGAGATTGGGTTACTAGGCTACCAGAGGTTGTTTGGGCCTATAGAACCACCTGGAAAACCACCATAGGGTTTACCCCATATGAATTGGTTTATGGAAAAACAACAGTCCTCCCAATTCAATTTGAACATAAAACACTAAGAACAACTATTGAGCTTGGGATGGATTTGACTGTAGCACAACAAGATAGGATTCAACATCTTAATGCTCTGGATGAAATAAGGCTAGAGGCACTCCACCATATTGAAGTTATCCAGAAATAGAGGGTCAAATGGCATGACAGTCATATCAAGAACAATGCATTTATAGCTGGTGATTGGGCACTTTTATATGACTCCAGGTATAAAGACTTCAAGGGCAAGCTCCAATCCAGGTGGCTTGGACCATACGAAATCATGCAAGTTTTCCAAAATGGAGCAGTTCAGTTGCAAACTATAGAGAGGTTAGATTTTCACTCTTGGTCAGTGGAAATAGGCTAAATTTGTATAAGAGACCATTACAGAGGGAAGACTTCATTGTTTCCTTAGCTATTGCATATGGTGCTTTTGGCACTCTTGATAAGGATACTATCACACCAGTTGATGCAGCGTCAGAGGATGATCCACATAGCCTGACTAGTGATGCAGAGGTTGAGTTGGAATACTAAACCCCTGTAGCTGAGGCATAATCTCTTTTGCTTTCAAAACACATGCACACACAACACCACATGCACACACCGCACCTTTATCATGATGTTTACATATTTTAGCTGGGACCTGTTTACATATTTCAGCCGGTACCTGTCTACAAATTTCAGCTGGGACCTGTCTACAAATTTTAGCTGGGACTTGTTCCTTCTACACCTTTTCTGATCACTTTCCAAATCTACATTTTGGAACAATGCTGCAAGTACCTATAGCAACTGTAGATGTATTCCATGCAATGCACCGCCAATCCATTCAATCTGTACACTATGCCTTGCTTCATCATTGTGCCTGCACCTCAAGCATTGAATTTCAAGCAATTCCATCAAATCACACATGCTGGCATACCACGTCACCATTCATCCGCATGCATGACCTTACAGTTCAAGTAGATTAATTGCATCGTACACAATATCTTCTTTCAAAGAGTGCTCCCACATTTCTTTCCACGTCATTGTTCCCAAGGTAACTTTTCATGATTACCATTAAATTTCTTTTTATGCATTTATCATTATCCTTATTTATTTCATGCATGCAATAATATTTCATAACATTCCAATTAATAATTACAACTCCCTACCACTTCATTTGCCACATGACTGAGATCACTTCACGTTCAGTCGGGGGGAAGGGTTGTCATTCTTGTGTCATTCTTGATTTTTCAATTGGTTTTCAAATGAGTTTTCATCCCTATGTACTGTGTAAATAACCAGTGAGAGTTACCTTCCTAATATCTTTGTTTAAGTCAAATCGAGTTAACCCTGAGGAATTGCAGAGAAGATAGAGCATAGGGGTTAAGTCTAACAAGGTGGTAAAGTGGAATTATACAGAGGATTATAGACATGGGAGGTGACTTAGTAAGGACAGAGCCATCTGTACACAAGGAGATTCTTGAAGATGTGCTAGTTTTACCGCTCTTCACCAGAGTAGGATGGCTCGAATACTTCTTAGAATTGACAGAGTATGACAATGATATGGCCGCAAAATTTTTAGTTACATTACAAAGTGACGAAGCAGTAGTGAAAGGGTAAATGGTTGATGCTTCTGAGGTAGCTATAGCCTAGGTGACTGGACTGCCACGCACCAGGTTAGAATATCCAGCCCAAGCTGATGTAGCCGCTTCCAAAGAAGAATTCTGCGAGCGAGCTGAGCATTTAGACTCAACAGTTCAAGGTACAAAATGCCTATCTTTGCCATTTTCCTAGGGTAAATGTGCTACCTACATTATCAGGTATTTCACTTGTGATGGGAGGTATAATATGTTGTACACTGTGCATTTTAAATTGCTGAACCATCTTCGTCATGAGAAATTGGTGAATGTTCCAAACTACCTCTATAACTTCCTAAAAACAATGGCTTTAGAGTACCAAAGGAAGCCAGCATATACTTCGGTGTCTCATCATGGTCTAATTGCACTACTAATTAAGAGGAGTTTGTGGATACAATACCCACAAATTGATTGGGAGGCCTTTAAGGATTGTGTTGATATTTCCACCTTGTTGGAGCAACCTCATGAGGAGGAAGAAGAACCCCCATACAATGCTGAACCTCAAGATGAACCTGTTCATGAAAAACCACAGGAGGAAAATGTCCCTGAAAATAGACTTGAAGAAACAGGGGAACCTTCATTCTCTCCTGCTGAACATGTGACACCAAAACTGCTAAGCAAGAAAGGAAAGAAGAAGAAGGAAGGAAAAGATGTCAGCAAGGAAAAGACAAAAAGGAAAAAGAAAGAGAAAAATGTCAATACAGGGGAAGCAAAGGGGAAACAAAATGGGAAAGGTAAAAAGCAGATGAAAAGGGTTGTTGAGAAAGAAACCACTACCCCGAGGAGATCAAGCAGATTGAGGAAACAGATGGCTGAAGAAAAGATTGAAGAACAAAGATAAGATTCTGAGGAAAAGGGAAATGCTCCTGGGAATGTTCCTATTGATATACTTGAAGATGATATCTCTGCAATTAAGGATAATGAGAATGTTTCTTCAAAGAAGAAAAGGTATGTTTCTTCTTCTGGATCTGACTCAGAGGATCCATTTATTGCCAAAAAGATGAGAAAAGCAACCCCTGGTAG